>CM026564.1:18580389-19937674 GCA_015143295.1 Tetracentron sinense | reverse complement strand
AAAATGTCAGTAAAGCAGTACCGACATTCGAGGGAACTTCATTTGGCACTGTGAACATGGTTACAGAAGTCTGTGCAGCTAGGATGATCAGCAGTATCATAGGGAGGCCTTAGGGATTGGACCCAGGCCCTAGAATGGACCGGGGTCAACTAAAAAGCGAGTGTATTGGAAAATGTCCAGAATGACAGTAATAACAGTACCACCATTATGGAACTCTTCCAGTTTTTCAATAAATTAACCGTGACCAAGGAGCCTGAGAGCCCGGGGAAGGTCAAGGATGACTCTTTAAATGCAAGTGAAGTGTTGGGGCGTTTAAAAATTTTAATGATAAAAGATAGAATAGCCTGTTGTAACCACCGTTTAAAATTTAACTGTAAAAATTGGAGGATGGGTTGATTATTGAAACCAGGGTTACCTAATTCGTTGGACACTAGTTCGTACTATGAACTGAGTTCTATTCGGTCCAATTCATTGATTTTGAGTGAATCGCCAGTGGTTGCAAAACATTACAAGTTCGCTGTTTAACACTGGTTGGTTGATTTTATTCGAGTTGGCAAAAGTGAGTAGACGGATTGTTGATGGAAATGCTTTATGTTTATCGGGTCGGAAGTGTGTAGACGTAATAAATGCTAAAAGAATCAATCATTAACATTTAAGGGTACAATTGTTATTTCAAATAAATAAACTAATAAACAAAGGGTTTTTGCATATCAGCTACCAGGTTCTAAACTTTTTGAAAATTAACTCTTATCCAACATTCAGATTTTGGATTTTAGACAAAACAACCTCACTCTTGATCGATTGTAATTTGTTACTAAAATGACTATATGCCCTTAAGATATTTCAAAACTGTGAGTGCGGGGTTTTTACCGTATTTCCTTCTGGGTCGGGCCCTGCGGAGGACCGATGCTAAAAAGGCCATAAGGGGCTCACATTGGATTAACTAAGAGTCGCTACCTATTCAATGCGGGGAATAGGACCCGGGTTTAGATTAGGGCTAATTTTCTCGATTAGAGTTAGGAAAAGTGGTTCAATTAAGTCCCAGGGAAGGGGTTAGGCACCCTGGGACCTTGTCTAAGGCGGTTACCTACTCCCTAGATTTAATTTAAGTTAAGTCAAGAATATTAAAAATGCCTAAGTATTTAAAGTGAAGTTAATCCAAAAAGAGAAAATCCTAACTAGGGTCGAACTCAGGTTGGGTTGCTTATGTACCTGTTGAGGCTGGATCAGACCGAGGGTAGTTCAGAAGGTACATAAACCCGTACCAAATGAACCCGTGCTTAGGTTAGGGAGTGTGTGTGTGTGCACCAAGGGTGGCTAATGGGCCTAATCCGGTGATTAGGGTTTTGATTGACCGGGGTTGGTTAATGTGCAATAGGTTGAGTCTGAAGGCTAGGGTTGAGGCCCGGTAGGCCAAAGATGAAGCCTGGAGGCTAAGGGTAAGGCCCGGAGGCCAAGGGGTGTGTTAACCCAGGATTAGGGTTGCTAACCGGGGTTTAAATTATGGTTAACCATGATTAGGGATACTAACCATGGTTAAAAAGTCCAAGAATGTTGATTTTTGATCTTTTGTTTTTTTTTCTGAATTTTTTTGGGATTTTTCCAGAATTTTTGTTAGTTAAGAAATGCTTAACCATGGTTAAAAGTTAACCAAACATGGGTTTTAACCATGGTTAAGTAGTCTAACCAAGGTAAAACCAATCATGGAAGATATTTATGGAATCCAGAGAATATTCTTGATTTTTGATGATTTTTCCAGATTTTTGTAGGGTCAAGGGGTATTTAACCATGGTTAAAAGTTAACTTGGGGTCACTTTAACCATAGTTAAGGGTCAAGATCAGTCAAAAATGGGCGTCGAAGGTATGGCAAGGCCAAGAATGACCTCCTACCAGGTCTGGGCCCTTGCAAAACCCAAAATTAAATAGAATCAAGAATTGAGGTAATCGGATTACCTTAATTACAATAACTTTTTAACTAAGGTTTGCATTGAGTTAACAAAGGTTAGGAATCACCCTTGAGGAAAGTAAAAGCATAGATAGGTAGCCTGGAGTGCTAGGAATCCAGTGGGCCTAGTCTCAGCCCAAGATCACCTCGGGTGTGGCCCCCATAGGGGCCTAAAGTTGGTAAAAAAAAGTTAGAGCTGTCGGTAATCCTATTACCGACAGCAAGAACAGTTCTGTTAACTAGGGTTTGGGGTCTTGCTAACCATGGTTAGGCTTGACCTCTGAGTCTGAAATTTTGCAGGGTTAAAGAGGAGAGTTAGGGCTTTCCAATGGAGCTAGAGTGGGCCCCAGGGGATGAGTTATGTGGGCACTACAAAGGCCCAAAGTCACTGCAAAAATCAGTCTATATTGTGGTTAATAGGATTGCTGACAGAATGACAACTTAGGTTTGAAGCCACACTAACCCTAGTTAGGGGTTGAGTTAAGGTCTGAAATTTGGTAGAGAGATAGTCAGGGGTCTGAAGTACCTAACCATGGCCCTGAAACTGACCAGGGCCTGAGTTAACCATGGTTAATGGGCTGTTACAGTCAAGGGTTGATAGTGGCGGTAAAGGGATTACCGAACACTAGTAGGTTTTGAAAAAAAGAAATTTTGACCCACAGGCCTTGAACCAGTAGGGCTCTGAGGGTTCCCTCATAGACTGAGGGACCCCCAGACCCTATGAGGAGTAACCATACAAAAGGGAGAGGGGTGTTGCACCCAAACCGAGCCTCTAGGGACTCCCCCATGTCTATGATGAAGACCAGGGGCCCTGTCCTGGGCTGCTAGAATCTAAAAGAGATTAAATAAGATCAAAATAGGACCCCTGGAATGACACTAGGGGTCTCTTACACTGATATGCAAAAGGAAAAAAGGAAACAGTGGGGGGATTATCCTTATACAATGGCTACGGTGGTAGCTGTGGCTGGTTGGAGCTTGCTGGAGTTTAGGGACAACCTAAGGTGGTTTGGTAGGGTTTTGAGACAAGGGGTGGAGCTCTGGTGAAGCTGATGTTAGGCTGGCCGGAGTTGCTTGCACTTAGGCAGGGGTTGGACGTGAAAGTTGGGTGTCCAGATGAAGGAGGGATGTCCTAGTATTTATAGAAGAGGGGGGAGGTCCTGAGGGCATTAAGGTCATCCCCAAAGGCGTCGTGGGCCAAGCAAAGGTGAGCCAGGTGGCTTGGGGTAGTAGCTATACGCGGTTTGCAGAAGAAATCAGGGTGGCGGTAATTGAATTACCGCCACTCTGAAAACAGGCTATTTTGGGGGTGTTAGTGAACCCATTACCGACACCCTGGGTTTTATTATATTTGGCTAAACCCTCGCACACTTGGGCGGAAAGAGGATTGGTTTTGATATTTTGGGACTTCTCCCGCCTTCTTTTCGAATTGGGGGGTTGTGGGCCCCACCCTAGTGAACACCAATGGGTTGTGGGCCCAAGTTTGGGCCCATAAAGGCCTTGGACCATGGTTTTGGCTTTTGGACTAGTTAGATGGGCCTTGAACTTGTGTGGCTTGGCCTTAGGTTTAGCTAGGGTTTAGGCTAGGGCTAGGTCTAGGGCACACCTAGGGTTAGTCCTAGGGTTTAACTAGGGTTAGCCTAGGGTTTAGGTCCAGGGTGTAGGTGTTTTAAATGAAATGGGCCTTGAGCCCGAGGGTTTGTACTAGGGACTCCACTGGGGATAATACTGTGGTACAGGGTGTAAAAATTGGGTGCTTATAGTGGTGACTTAGATTTAGCCCGGAGGATTCGGTAGATTGGCAGAGGAGGCCTATGGTTACACTGGGGTAGCTAGGTTGCACCGAGAGTGGCTAGGGTTGAGCTAACCATGGTTAAAGTCATTAACCATGGTTATCAGAGACACGAATATAAAATTTTTCGAAACACTATTTTTAATTCAAACTTGATTTTGATCTAATCAAAATCTTCCCCATGGTCATCTTATGATCATATTAAATCATGGTGTGAGGAAACATACTTACAAAACTTCTCAAGCATAAAGTCTCCTGTCGATTCACAGAAGGCTTCTTTGAATCTCCAAAGCTTTATTCCAATAGAAGCTAATAGCCCTTCTGATCAATGCTCTTTAATCTTTTCTTCTATTCTTTGATCCAAAAACCTTTCTGGATCAATCTCTTCCATTCAAACTCTATGATCTTTTATTCTTTTCTTAATTGCAAGATCCTTTCTTGAATGCAAGATCCTTTCATAAAGATTGGTTCCAATATTATTCAAGATTGGTTCTGATATTATCCAAGATCAAATCAAAAATCAAGAGAAGAAAGAAGAAGGGAAAAGGTGGTTTGAACAATTCTTGATCATCAAGGATTTGTTCTTGATCTTCTTCAAGATCAAAAACCAACCATATAAGGATATGGGAGAGGTGACCATACAAGCTAAAGGGGAAGGGAGGAAAAATGTGAGAGAGAGGAGAATCCCATTGTGGATGTTTCACTATGAGGGGGGGGGGGGGGGATCCTTTTATAGGCTCCCCTTTAGCTAACTTGTAGCTTAAGTCAATAACCTCCTTTTTAATTCTAATCTAATTAGAACTCTCTTAATTGATTCCTTAAAGGTAAGTCATAATCCAATTAGGATTTATCATAATTAGAAACTAACCTTAATTCATTAGTAAGAAACTAAACTTATCCCTATCTATTAGGATAATTAATTAGTAACAAACTAATCTTATCCTTATCCTATAAGAAAACTTTAATTAGCAACCAAGTAATCTTATCCCTAACTATTAGGAAATAAACATTACTAACCAACAATTGGATAAGGTCAACTAACTAATTAGTTAGGGTCAACCTTGAAGTGGGCGTCCCACCCTAGGTGGGCCCTACTATCTCATGCCCCCTATAGAGTTCCAAACTCTTGTGATGTCACCTTTTGATCTTTATCAAAACCCCATATGGGTCCTACCCATTTGGTTAATCTCATCTTATGTGATTTCACCTATTAGAGCTTCACTATACCATATAGTGAATTATATGGAGAAATTAATTAATTTAATTATAAGTTACATTAAAAGCCTCAAGAAGGTCCTAGTGTGTGGGATCTAAAAGGATCTCCTATTTCCAGTTGTGGGACCAAGTGCTTCATCACCTTTAAGGTGTAGCCTTGTTGCTAGGAAAAACTTTCCTATAATTCCATTAGTATCATAGAATGCTATCTAAGTCCCTGGACTTCCACTAATTATAATAATGTCTATTAATACATTGTGATCAACCTCTAGAAATTAGGGAATTTCTTGTAAGTACTATCTCACAATATATTTACAAATATATCCTTCCATCATCCGATATCACATATAAGCTTCTGGGATTGGAACAAATCCAATGTCTAGTCGTTAGCTTATGAATAGAACTCTTTCTCATTAATACTTTTTCTGAACTGAACTTCCAAAACACTTTCGAAGAAACATTAGAAAAAAAAACTAACATATATATATTTATATATACTTTTCCATATTGAAAAATATCAACTTCGATAAAGACCATTATACTGAAAAGCACCAATACTGGATTTAACAGTTCAGTTCAACAAGTATCATCTTGATATCAATATCTCCAATTAAGGAGTAGTAGATTTTTTATTGAGTGTATACACACTTCTCCAAACACTGTGTACATAACCCAACGTACCGGGAGTTAGTTATGTGAATTGGATATTGCCGATTGCCACATCAAAGCCATATTGACAGATTTTTTAGAAGACGTTAACCTCTTAGGTCTAAGGATAATTTGTCGAATGGATTTAACCCTAATACGATCAAACAGTGTATTCTATAGGGTATCTACTAGTGACCCCATTCAGTATTATATACTTACTACATATACTCACATGTTAGTCAAGAGTCAACACTCTCTGTGAATGAGATTCATCACACTATCTTATAGAACAATACATGTGCAAGTCATGATGAAGTATGGCACCCAACCAGTACTCTAGAGGGTTCAAACAATATTAGGTATACAAGGAACTGAAAAATCATATCTCTTTCACAACTTTTGCATGATTTTCCTACAATGTTACCTATGAAACTTTATATCATTATCAAATGAGACAGTAATTATTATAAATACCCATTATAGTTGGTTGTGTGAATATCATGCTTCTCTAATGAACATTGAAAAGTCTTTTATTGGCTTTCGAGGGTATATATGTCGAATAGGTTAAGGGGTGTGCACCAGAGTGGCCTATGGTCTGATTTTTTTTTGTGTGTTGATATTTTCTATCTTTCTTAATTTTGAATAGAGTCCAACCTAGGGTATGGGAGTTAACTAGGGTTAAGTTTAACCCTGGTTAAAAATCCATTGGAAAAGAAGGTCCAAGGTAAAGTTTAACCCTAGTTTAGTCCAAAAAATTCGCAAAGAATGGTTTATGCCTTGATAAGATGCCCAAATTGAAATCGAGCTAACTTGGGTTATGCTTAACCCTAGTTAAAGCTTAGGAAATTTCCAAAATCTTGCACAGGGCCTGGAATGGCCCCCCATTCCTTTCTGGAGTTTCCTAACTTAAAAAAATAAATAAACTTAGGTTAAACAAATCTCTAACAAAGAAAGAGGTGATCTTGAATCAAAGAGGGGAGGAAAAAAAATGGATAGAGGCTATTGCCACAAGGGGGTAGTCCATTGGCCTGAGCCGAGAACGCCTTGGAGAGACCCCTGCTAGGCTGACCAAAAGTGTTGGGGCTCAGCCCAAAGAAGTGGATACTTAAGTCCCTCAAAGGAGTAAGCTAATCTATGAAATAACCTAGGTGAAAAACTATGAATTAGTCTACCGCATAACATTTGAGAACCGACTCTAACTAGCTCTGCTTGGTCCTGAACTGATGCGTTAGTTAGAAGGCAAAATCCAAGCAAATAGCTAGGACAAACCAATGTATCTAGGCCATAAGCAACAACAAAGAGAAAAAAAAAAGGATTCTAGTCTACTGTATAGTAAAAGAACCGAAGCTAAACTAGCTTTGCTTAGTCAGGGGCTTGAAAGAATGCCTCTTTTTAATTTTAGAAAAACAATTCTTGGATGGCATACATCGAATCCCAAGATCTGACTAAGATTCTAGTTAATTTTATTCAATGAAGGTTGAAATCATAATCACCTTTGCGACTTTGAAATTGATAAGTCAAATCCACAATAGAATGCTAGACAGGCAAAACTTCACAAGTGTCAAGTCTCCTTCGCAATCCACATAGACCTTCTTTTTCTTTAAAGCTTTCTGTAATGGAAGCTAATGGCCCTTCCAAAATTCCAGCTCTTGATTAAAAGATCCAATCTTTATATTCAAGAATGTACATCTTCTTTTTGATATTCAATACTTAGAACACAAGAGAAGAGGAGGGGGGGGGGGGTGGGCTGACCATACGCCTTTAGAGAGAGGGGGGAGGGCATGAGATTGAGGAGAGGAGAGGGAGAGAAATCTGAAAAATTTAATGTTTTCCAACCCTTTGGACGTCCACCTCTATTTATAGGATCTGCTTGGGTTGCTTGCAACCCAAGTCTCCTAATCCTAATCCAATTAGTATTCCTCATATTATTATCTTTATCCATTAGTAACTAACCAATCTTATCCTTATCCTAATCCAATTAGGATTTCTTGATTAACAAGAAATTAATAGAATCCCTAACAATTAGGGAATCTGTAATTAGTAACTAACTAACTAACCTTATCCAAATTGAGTGCAAAAAAAGTGCTCTGGAGGTGCAAGTTAGCATCCTAATTTTTTAGGTGCATGTTAGCAAGTATTGGTGAAATTTTTGCTAGGGTTTCATGGAAAACCCTAGGGTAGCCGGTAGCAAGGAGGGAGATCCCCCTAGCCGGGCACCCAACTCCACCTTCTCCTATGTGGATATTGTAGGAAAACAGTCTCCAATCATTTCATCTTCTTCTATCCCTCTAAAGTCTCCCTCTACGTACAAGGGAGAACCCGTTATTTTTTTCTCGGATGAAAAAACACTATTTTAGCCAAACCTCATGCTCTATCCCTTGTGGCTAAATGTTCTTATGGTCGTCCATCCCTTGATGATATCAAGGCTCATATGATGAAATCCGAGGTGCTTCGAATGGGTTTTACAGTTGTGATTCTAGATTCGAGACATTTATTATTTCGGTTTTCTTCAAAGGATGATTACCTAATGATATGGAACAAAGAGGTGGTTTATATCAAAGGTTTTTTATTTCGTTTTTTCAAATGGACTACTTCTTTCATCTCAGGGGCAGAATCCTCCATAACTCCGGTCTGGGTGTGTTTTCCCAATCTTCCCATACACTTATTTAATGATTCAGCACTCCAATCTATTGGAAGCATTTTTGGGAAAGTCTTGAAGATCGATGGAGCCACGAAATCAATCTCTAGACCAAGTGTAGCAAGGATATGTATCGAGATTGATCTTCTCAAACAAAATCAAGACAGATTTTGGTTGGGCTTGGGGACTCAAGGTCGGTGGCAAACTGTTGAATTTGAAAAAAAAATTCTGTTTTGCGCTCAATGTAAGAAGCTTGGTCATGAGGAATCTTCTTGTGGAGTGGATATCAAAAATAGACCCAAAGCTAGATCCAAAAGATTAGATCATAAGGAAAAGGATGTGGAACAAAAGGCTATTGATGAGGGATCACAGAAGATCACCACCAAACAATGGGTGGTGAAACAGTTTGCTAAAAAGGAAAAATGTGGAGATGCTGTAGATACGGTTCCCCCATTATTGATTCAAAATAACGATCAAAACACTGAAGATATTTCATATCTAAATCCACAACTTGAATATTAGATTCTCAACTCCTTGGATGTGGCTATAGATGAAGGAAAGGTTGATGGTAATCTTAATCAAATTATAGATCTTGGCGAGTCTGCTATAGAAGAGAGATGCACTGAAATCTCCTCTTTTCAATCCATAGAGTTCGGTGAGCCCTCTATAGCAGGTAAGTCCCTCTCACCTAATCCTAAAGAATTTATTATGATTGATAATGATGCTTCTTCTAATCTTATCAAGGAAATGTCTCATAAATATGACAAAGTTTTAGATCCAAATAAGATTGAATATGTGTTGAGTGAGATTAAAAAAAATATGTTGCAAACGCAGACTGTAGAACCCTTGAATGCTTCTAAAACTTATGATGTGGAAGATCATTCAAACGCTGGATTTTTGTTTAGAAATAGTAATATTCTTTCTAATTTAGAAGTTAAAGGCCTTTTGGAAACTAACAATAGGCATTATTGTTCAAAAATCTATGCGTTGGATGATAACTTAAACATTGGCATGTTGATAAGAAATAGCAATATGATAAATAACTTAGATTTTTATAGCCTTTTGGAAATTAAAAATAGGAAATATAATGATAACTCCACACAAAATATGCATTATCGTATGTGGGAAAATTTGAAAAACATCTCAAAAGATAATACTATACCTACAAAGTTTCTGAACTCGAGTAAGATGTTGTATGAAAACTCTCAAACTTTTGAATATCATTCGAATTTTATTCCTTGCTTTATAAAAGATATTGATTCTTTTGAGGAGGAGGGGAAAAAATTCTCAAAAAATTATTAGATTCGGAATTATTCTCATCTTATCAAGATAGAATAGGAGAATATAAATCTAAGGTTAGTAAAGTTATGAGTTCGAATGATAGAATTACTCGATCTAGATCAGCGATCCTCTCCTTGGTAAACAACCCCAATAATGTTATTAATGAATAATTTTCTGATTTGGAATATTCGGGGTATTGGTAATCTTACCTTCAAAACTAGATTAAAGCAGATGATTTCCACCAACCATATTGTGTTTTCAGCTATTATAGAACCAAAAAAAACCTTGATAACCTTTCTGAGGTTTGCAAGTTTATTGGTATGGATTCTCATTTGGATGCTCAACATTCTCATCCCAAAATTTGGTTGTTCTAGAAAAATCATTTACAAGTTAATTATGTTTTATCTACAGACCAAATAATTATTATAGATATCTCTTCAGTAGATTTTAATTGTATAAGATGTGCTTTCATTTATGCAAAATGTACTAGAATAGAATGCTTATCCCTGTGGGAAGATCTTTGTTCTGCTTTTATTGCTTTTCAGGTCCCTTTTTTATAGGTGGTGATTTTAATGCAATTTCTGTCTCTGACGAAAAATTGGGTGGCAGAGATGTTAACCTTGACTCCATGGAAGATTGTAATAATATGATCAATGAGTTAGGTCTCATGGATATGGGATTTGCGGGTAATAAACTTACATGGCGCAACAATCAGGTAGGTATCCATTGTATTTATGCTCGTTTAGATCGTATTCTATTTAATCTTGATTGGAACAATAATTTCAATACCTCTTTAGTCAAACATCTATCTAGAGTTGCCTCAGACCATTCTCCCATTGTATTAGAGTTTGGTAATTATCAAACCAAAAGGCCCTCTTCCTTTACGTTTCAGCAAATGTGGAATAAACATCCGGATTTTTTTAGACTAGTTTCTAAATCTTGGGGGCATCCTACTCTGGCTAATCCTCTTATCTCTTTCTTCCTTAAGCTGAAAAGGCTTAAAACTTATTTAAAAACTTGGAATAGAGATGTCTTTGGTAATATTTTCCTAAAAATTAACTCTCTTGAAAAAAAAAAATTTGAATTAGAAGAGGATATTCAAAGATCTTGGGATGATATGAAAAAATCTTCTTTGTCTATTTTTAAAGATGAATTGAAGATTGTTCTTCTTTATGAAGAAATTTTCTGGTGACAGAAATCTAGAATTCAATAGCTAAAAGAAGGTGATAAAAATACGAAGTTTTTCCACATGGTCACAAAATCTAGAAGGGGTCGTAACTGTATTTTTAGGATCCAAGATGAACAAGGCAATTGGTTAGACTCTCAGGATGATATAGGTAATGAAGTGGTAAATTTTTTCCAAAAATTGCTCTCTTCTGATAATGCTAATCATGATAATAATATCTTACATCATATTCCTTACAATATTTTGGAAGAAAACAATATCTCTATATCTACTTCCCCCTCTTTAGAAGAAATCAAAAAGGTTGTCTTTTGCATGTCTGTAGATAGTGCCCCTGGTCCTGATGGTTTTTCTGGTTATTTTTTTCACTCTTGTTGGGAAATAATTAAGGAAGACTTATTTCAAGCTATTAATTACTATTTCTTGACTGTTGAAATTCCTAGAGCCATAAATGCAATTGCTATAGCTTTACTCCCTAAATATAATTCTCATGTATCTTTCTCGGATTTTAGACCTATTAGTCTCTGTAATTTCCTTTATAAGATTATATCTCGTATTTGGCTGATTGGATTGGATTATTGCTTCCTAATATTATCTCCGATGAGCAAAGTGCATTTGTTAAATGAATGAATATTCTAGAAAATGTTAGTATAACTCAGGAGATGGTGCAAGACATCGATAGGAAAATTCCAAGAGGAAATGTTATATTTAAATTAGGTATGTCTAAAGCTTATGATAGAATGGATTAGAATTTCATATTCTCTGTCCTTCAAAAGATGGGTTTTATAGAGGATTCCATTAGATTGATTCGAGGTTTGTAAGCACCCCAATTTTGCACCCTTTTAACACCGTTAACACCTTCAAATCTTCTCAAAAACCCTCTTTCAAAACCCTCTTTCCAGGTGTTTTGATTTTCAAAAATGACCAAAGTACCCCTAGGGTGAAAAATTACCAAAATACCCTTAAAAAAATGCTAAAAAATTGTCATTGGGTTCAAAATGATTTTACAAAATTTTTGATGAATTTTGGCTATTTTTGGGATTAAATCGGATTTTAAAATGGGAAAATGACCAAAATGCCCCTAAGGTGCAAAATGACAAAAATACCCCTGGAAAATACTTCAAAACTCATTTTTTATCTAAAATATTTTTCTTGGATTTATCAGTTAAATTTCGGCTGTTTCCGGGCTCAAATCAGGCTTCAAATGCATAATATAGCTCAAAATCACTTTTTAAAGCTTTATTTTGGTCGTTTATACCAAAAACGACCAGCCTTTTTTAGGCAGGTTTTGGCTGGTCGTTTTTGGCAAAAACGACCAAATTTTTTTGGTTTTTTTCGGTTTGTCGTTTATGTCATAAACCACCAAATTAATATCCGGTTATTTTGGTATTTTCCCCCCGCAAACCGACCTACTTTCCGTCATTGCTGACCTTTTGCCTTGGTCGTTTTTCACAAAAACGACCAAAGCGAAATTTTTTCAAAAAAAAGATAGTCCCACATCGAAAATTTTGGTTTTTTTCTCCTTTTTTCATCCCCTATAAAAGCCCAACCCCTTTCCTCAAAATCTCACCAATTCACTCACCCTTTCCTTGGTTTTTTAAAGTCCTATGACTTAGAAAAACCCTTGGAAAATCATTTCCCGGGTGTTCAAAGTTCTAAGTTCTTTTTCTTTTCTTTTGAAGCATCCCCTCTTTGTCCGAAAGTTCACCGTACTTTCGGGAAGGTAATCCCTCTATCCATAATCTCGCTTTCAATTTTTTAAGCTTTATTATTAATTGCTTAAATTATGTTTTGTCTTTAAATTTTACTTTTAGACTGCTAAAAGCCCCGCTTAGTCGAACCTCTGCCCAAATCCCGGTTCAACACTAGCCCCGCCTAGTCGAACCCCTGTCCAGTTTACTTAAACCCGGCTTAACCTGTCAAACCCCTGCCCGGTTTTATTTAAACCCGGCTTACCCTGTCGAACCTCTGCCCAAATCCCGGTCCAAAACTAGCCTTGCCTAGTCGAACCTCTGCCCAAATCCCGGTTCAAAACTAGCCCCGCCTAGTCGAACCTTTGCCCAAATCACGGTTCAAAACTAGCCCCGCCTAGTCGAAGCTCTGCCCAAATCCCGGTTCAAAACTAGCCCGCCTAGTCGAATCCCTGTCCAAATCCCCGTCCAGAACTAGCTTAACCCTAGTTAATCCTAAATTAGACCCAGTTAATTATAGCTTAACCATAGTTAATCCAGCCCGATTAAAGCCCTAGTTAAATCCCAGTTAAATCCTAATTAATCCCAGTTGAATCCTAATTAATCCCAGTTAATTCTGATTAATCTCAGTTAATCCTAATTAATCTCAGTTAATTATAGCTTAACCCTAGTTAATCCAGCCCGATTAAAGCCTCAGTTAATCCTAGTCAAATCCTAATTAACCCCAGTTAATCCTAATTAATCCTAGTTGATTATAATTTAAACCCTAGTTAAACCTCAGTTAATCCTAATTAACCTCAGTTAATTATAGTTAAAACCCTAGCTTAAACCCTAGCTAAACCCCGATTAAGCCCTAGTTAATTCTAGTTAAACCCCATTTAATCCTAATTAACCTCAGTTAATTATAGTTAAAACCCTAGCTTAAGCCCTAGCTAAACCCCGATTAACCCCCAGTTAATCCTAGTTAAACTCTGATTAAACCTAGTTAATTATAATTAAAACCCTAGCTTAAGCCCTAGCTAAACCTGATTAAGCCCCAGTTAACTCTAATTAAAACCCTAGTTAAACCTTGGTTAAAACCTTAGTTAAGCTTTGATTAAACCCCAGCTGAACCCTAAAATCAATCAAGCTAAACCCTAGCTAAGCCCTCATCTGAACCTTGGTTCTATTCAAACCGGCAAAATCCATTCGCTCCTCAGCATGAGCTTAAAAGGCCACCTCGCTCCTCAGCACGAGCTTAAAAGGCCACCTCGCTCCTCAAATAGGAGCAACAAACTTTTCAATCACCCACAATCCAGTCCAATCAAATCAAACCATCAACTTCACTCCGGAACTACGTGTGGCTTGATTCCACTAACTGTGGATATGTAGGCAACCCTGATCGGGTTCAGCTCTCCCTAGGATAGAATCCCTATTCCGTTTCTACTCTATCCATTTCAATTCATATATTTCATTCAATATTACATTGCTCAGCATATAGATAAAATTGCAAGCTTCTTTATGGTTTCCTTTATTTGATTCAAACTTAGGGAGTAGGTAACCATCTCCGGATGGGGGTTTAGGGGTGCCTAACACCTTCCCCTAACTCAACTGAATCCCTTACCCTGACCTCTGATTTCTAGACCATGCCTTATCCAACAAATTCAGGGACCTATTTCCCTCAGAATTAGATAGGTGGCGACTCAAAACTCAATTACAATTTATCACTATTCCTTATTGGGATTTATCCTGATCGGGAAGGGAGGGTAAAATTCAGGTACTCACAGCTGGCGACTCTGCTGGGGACTCTGGTTTCGCAGACCAGTATTCAAGCCAAAATCTAAGTCTGAATTAAATACCGGAAACCACATCAAAATCTTTCAATTTCATCGATATGTTATTTCATTCATTTTAATTAAAACCTCGAACATTTGTTTGCAAAACTTAGCAACATGCTTAGGGTTCCATTTTTATTCATTGCTTGATTTTGATTGATGCATTCATATTCATTGCATATTAGAATAAAAACCTTTCACCTATTTAGCTGGATCCGGTAAGCTTACAATCGAGTGATGGTTATCCCCGATGCTGGAGCCCAAAGATCTGTGGAAAGTACTGGTTGTAGACCGAGAGATGGTTATCTCCGGTTAACGCAACTGGTCTTTCCCACTTGCACCAATCATCCCTTTTCAGGTATGTTCTATACCGGGGAGTCGCATATACGGTCAAGTGCTCCTTAACCTTATAGTCAAAACCCTGCATACACCAGCATAAGCATGTAGATTATAAATCACTATTTGGGCATAAACCAAGAGCTACCCATTAGGTGGGACAACTTTATTCCTATTCTGCTCTTGGTTTAAGCCGCTCCCTCATTTCTGCTTAGATATAGGGATTTCCTTATCCCTATACCTAACCTATTTTTGAGCTTGTGTGAGCCCAATTTGATGTTAGATAGGTGTGGACCCTAACCCTTCTTAGCCAACTCAACTCATATGTGAGGCTAATACCCTAGATCAAACTGGTTAAGGGGCAACCAGCCAACCCACACTAAAATGAGTTGTATAGACTCTCCTTTTGTCAGTTTTATCTTAACCCATTTGGGCTCTGGTTTCTTACAACCCAGATAAATGAAATGGACTCCTATCCACTCACTCAATGGGTTACACACGTTCAATTAGCTCACCCTTAAAATATGTTAATTCTTTCAATTCAATTCATTCAATTTCGTATCTCAATTCCTATCAGTGTCATCCATTTTTTGAGTTTACATCTAAACTCAGGTTTTTAGTCAAAATTTATTTTGATTAATATCCAATCTATACCAACCCATCCATTTTCTGAGTTACATCTAACTCAGGTTTTTTAATCAAAATTTATTTTGGTTAATCCATGTCACCATCCATCTTCTGAGTTACATCTAACTCAGGTTTTTTTTAGTCAAAATTTATTTTGATTAATATCCAATCCATACCAACCCATCCATCTTTTGAGTTACATCTAACTCAGGTTTTTTTGGCCAAAATTTATTTTGATTAATTTTCCACCCACTTGTCTACATCATCCATATTCATCATCTGAGTTTCCATTTAATTTAGGTTTTTACCAAAACTCATTTTGGTCAATTCATATTCAATCAATTTCAATTCATTTCATCACTATTCTTTATCTAAGTTTACATCAAACTCAGGTATTGTTTTTTTAGTCAAATTCATTTTGACTAATTCACATTCAATCAATTACATTCAAATTTATTCTTATTTGTTTCTATCAAGATTCAAATTCATTCGATGACATTATCATTCATCATGAGTTTAACTCAATCATTTCTTTCAAATTTCAAATTCAAATTCATTCTGTTTAAAAATTCAGTTCATCATGTGCATATCTTGATCGCATCATCATGCATTAGGTTTAGTTAAGTCTGATCCACCTGCATGCAGTATCACATCGGCAACTGATCCTTCAAATTGGGTAAGCTCATCAAGCCGCAGGGATTCCCCCTGGTTATGAACTAACAATGCCAGCAATTATTCCCAGGGGCATATCATAGTCGCTTGATTTTGTTACCCTTTTACTGAAAGATCAGTAATAGGATCCGGCCCAAGCACACAACACTCAGCATCCATATCTTCATCATTGTATAAACATGATGTTGTTCATTTGCATAAAGGGTCCATCAACGTGTCTTGAAACATATCTTGTGCATGATCATCATCATTCTGTATATCACCATCTCACATTTGTTTACATGCTCTCGTCATCTTCTATGTCATGCATGCCGTGTATCATCCTTTAAGTTATCATTTCATCTTTTGAGTCTCGTGTCCTGCGTCAACTCGCTCTATGTTCTCAGTTCTTACTCTTCCTCGAGTGACAGATCTAAAGGCAATCATCTGAAGAAATGGAGCGTGGTGAAGCATCAAATGATCACGAGGGAGTCATAGAAACCTTTCGCAGAGAAGAACTTAGAGCCCTTCTAAGTGACGTCGCTTATATTCTGAATGGATTCCAAGAAGTACAGGGGCAAAACCAAAACCAGGTTCTCATACCACAACAAGTGCGGACGTTACCCAGAAACTTTACTCCACTACCGTGTAAGCTCAACCAACTTTTGCCCTTGCTTATACAGAAAAACCTGGTTCAACCTCGAGATCCTACACCACCACCAACCCGTCCATCACCCAGTTTTCGCATGGACCAGTATTGTTCATTCCATCAAGCCATTGGGCATAGCACTGACCGATGTATACTTTTGAAGCATGTAGTCCAGGATTTAATCGACCAAGGTGACATTATAATTGGACCAGATATCATCCTTGGAATTGGGTACCCTTTTACCAAGACAAGCCCATCCATCCAAACCAATGAGCCGCTCTGTGCCATTCAAGCTCCCAAGGCAGAAGAGATGATTAAAGCATCACCAACAAGCTTGCTCCTGTGAGATTGATCAGACCACGTTTCAAACTTCGTCTGTTCAAATTTCTTTTTGTTTTTTTGTTGGCCCTAGTGGTCAAGGAAGTCTGTAAAAATTCACTTTTTTAAAGTCAAGCCTTGTATAGTCCTTTTCTATAAAATGGTACTCTTTTTCTAAGCATGACTCAACCTTTTTGCAAAATGCCCGAAAGGCTCATAATGTTACAAATCTTCTCTGAAAGAGTTAGTGATCTGAAGCAAAAAATTATTTCTCATGCTAACTAAGCTTGTTGGTCTAATGAGAAATTGCCCAAACATTCACCAAGCCATCCACTTCAATTTCATAGTACCCAGGGGCAGCATATGTCAATGAGCAAGAAAAAGGGACCTCCCGAAAAGAGACCCTCGACCTCGCTGAGTCAAACCAAGTAAGAGAAAAATCAATAATGACCCTAAGCATGCAAAGATTAGCACCTTGCTGAGCCAAGTGTTGAGGCCGCACGAACACTACCTGCAGTATGCTTGCATGATCTCTTGAAACACTCAATCCGCTCCCTCAATTTCAAGCTTCCAGTCGTCAATACAAGCAGAGCATTCACTAAGCAGATTGGGGTATCATCAAGATAGACATCTTGCAGTCTAAGACATGGTCAATGCCACCATTCGAAGCTTGATCATTCACGCATTGAAGAAATACGATACAATACGAGAGGTCAAGTTATCGAACCATAGATGCTTGTATGAACAAGATCATAGGAAGCAAAGCGGATTCCAGTACATCTCAAACAATTGAACCGCCACATCCACCAAGGCCGCAAGTCAAAGCATAGAGGAATATGATCACATCATTACACAAGAATCATCGACTTATTCAATACCAGGGGCAAAATATATCCAGCTTTGAAGGCCCATGCGGTTGGTCAAAGACTCTCTGAATATTCTTTGACTCAGCTGCATGGATGATGAAGATCTCCCAGAGCCTGTCAGTATAGATCAGAACGGAGAAGCACCATGCTCAATATCTTGTCTGGAAACTGCCTGTACTCTTAGTTACTTTGGGAAATGAAAGAAGGCCATGTTTGGTACACCATTCCTCCCTGTTTATAGCCCATCAAATTCATGAAGATCGCTAGTTAGCCCTTCGAGCCTAATAGCCTTTCCTTCACTACACTTTCATATCGGGACACCCTATGCAAAAGTTTTTACAAAGCATGAACTACGTCATGACCTGATCCTGAAAAGGGTATGTAGGCAGCCTGAAAACAGGTACGGTCAAATCAATCAGTTTTCTTGAGCAAACTAAAGTGTCTCAAAAGAAAAATCAATCAAAAGCCAAAAAAAAAAAAAAAAAAAAGATCAAAGCTCTACAGAAATGCTCAAGAAAGTTCAAAGGCAGAAAGGGTGTCCCAATCTTTGACCCCCTAGCCTACGTTTCGTCCTATCCTAAGTCCTCCTAGATCCCTCTGAGATTAAGAGTACTAGCAGATTGATAGACAAGTATCCAATAGCTGTATCAAATCCACCAAGCAATGACAGGAGAGGACAATTCGACTCAGAAAATCGCAGGCCCAGTAAAAACCAGAAATGGCACTGAGTCGTAAAAATCATGCGAGCCCATCCCTGATGTTGTTATCAGGGGCAAAAAAGGAATAAGAAAATCAACTTCGCAGGCATGAGTGAAAACCGGGAACGGCCTCATTGCGCAAAAATTATGCGATCCCCAGACTTGGTCATTCCAAGGGTAAAAAAGGGAAAAGTTGAACTCTGGTAACAGGATCTTAACAACGGTTATCCCAGATCTCCGGCAACATATCTGCAAGCAGCTCAGACTGAAGAATTCAACGTCATTTACAATACAAAGCCCTTGGCTCCAAGCAAGACCAAATTCAGCATGCAATAAAGTCAGAATTGAGTAACTATCTTCCTTGGCTGAGCACAGAAGATCAACTTTGCTCATTGCTATATCCTGCCCTATGCGGGCAAAGCATTCAATCTTCAGTAAGGGCAAATCCTCTCACAAAGCAACAAGCAAAGAAAGCACTTATTTTGGGAAACTCGAAAGTCATTTGTTTTCAAAAACAGTTTTATTTTAGTCTGTAATCAATGTCGAGTGTGGTTTATGACTTGGTCAAAATCAATCTCACTATAGCGAGCTCTCCAACAAAAGCAGGCAAAGCCAAGAATCTCAAATCAACAAGAAGCGAGAGCAAGACTGGATTATAGAGCGAGTCATGTTCTTCATATTCATCGCATGTCATGCATACGCATATGTCAATTACATCGCACATTGCACATGCTTCACAAATTGCATACCAACACATGTACATTCACACCCATTGTCATTCTTTATTAGCCACCCTCATTCGGTGCACCCCAGATACATCATGTTTGATGCGTCGCTCACTATTAGTCACCCTCATTCGGTGCACCCCAGATACATCATATTTTATGTGTCATTCTTTATTAGCCACCCTCATTCGGTGCACCCCAGATACATCATGTATGATGCAGTGTTCTGTGCTAGCCATCTCATTTGATGGACCCCTTGATATGTTTTATTTGACACATTCACTGTGCACATACATTCACAATGTTATCTACACTACATGATTTCACATAGTTGGTCACACTACGCACACATATTCGTCATGTTAGCTCACTATGCATGCACATTAAGTAGTCACACTCTGCACATACATCTACATAGATTAGTTGCATTATGTTTACTTCCGCTTAGCTGCACACTGCATAACCACCACATGTGTTCGCACTACACACACATTTGTCGCTCACTGCGGAAGTGCATTTACAATGTTAATAACACTTTGCACACACATTCACATAGTTAACCGCACAGCATTCACAATGTTAGTTGCTCTCTACACACACATTCCACGTGGTCAACCAAGCTACACACACATAATCACGATGTTAGTTGTACTATTCGCACACATCTGCACCACAGACACTCACAAAATAAGTCGCACTCTATGCAGACACATCCACGTAGTTGCACTATGCACTCGTATCACGCGTAACAAATTACACACACGTCCACTAGCCAGGTGGAATAAGTGAAGCTTGATTCTCAAAAGAATCTCTCAACTTTTCGTAAGCATTTCCCACGCTCCGTGCGCATCTTAGCTTTCCGTAAGTATTTCCCCGCGCTCCGTGTGCATCTTAGCTTTTCATAAGCAATTTCCCGCGCTCCGCGCGCATCTCAGCTTTCCGTAAACATTTCCCTATGCTCCGTGCACATCCCAACATTCCATACGTACACCCTGATACCTCGAGTACACCATTTTGCATTCTTGTACATCATCCACTCTTTTCAGTCCGATTGACATCGTAATGTGTTGTCATCCACCCTCCTACCACCCATCATTTCAAAAGCGATCCCTCCTGTGAAGAGGCTAAAAGCACATTTCAAAAGCGATCCCTCCTGTGAAGAGGCTAAAAGCACATTTCAAAAGCGATCCCTCCTGTGAAGAGGCTAAAAGCACATTTTCAAAAGCGATCCCTCCTGTGAAGAGGCTAAAAGCATATTTTCAAAAGCGATCCCTCCTGTGAAGAGGCTAAAAGCACATTTCAAAAACGATCCCTCCTGTGAAGAGGCTAAAAGCACATTTCAAAAGCGATCCCTCCTGTGAAGAGGCTAAAAGCACATTTTCAAAAGCGATCCCTCCTGTGAAGAGGCTAAAAGCACATTTTAAAAGCGATCCCTCCTGTGAAGAGGCTAAAAGCACATTTTCAAAAGCGATCCCTCCTGTGAAGAGGCTAAAAACACATTTCAAAATCGATCCCTCCTGTGAAGAGGCTAAAAGCACATTTCAAAATCGATCCCTCCTGTGAAGAGGCTAAAAGCACATTTTGAAAATCGATCCCTCCTGCGAAGAGGCTAAAAGCACATTTCAAAATCAATTCCTCATGTGAAGAGGCTAAAAGCACATGTCAATCTGGCTGACATTGCCGAGATTGTCATCCACCATTTCAATCTGGCTGACATCGCTAAGCTTATCATCCACCATTTTTCCCTCATTTCGGATGTTACTTCACCAAAGTTTAAACCATCCATTTCTCCTCTCTATCCCTAGTAACTAAACAGGTTCTCCCATCAACCCCGTCCACTAGGATCCTATTTGTGGCAAGCAGTCTAAGCATAATATAGCTATTTCTTTTTCTGACTCTTTTGTCTTCAAAATTAACAGGTTTTGTTCACATGCATGCAAAATTGCGGCCTTATAGTCTTTGTCGTTCACGTGCCCACACCCTCCGACAAAGAGGGGCAACTGTAAGCACCCCAATTTTGCACCCTTTTAACACCGTTAACACCTTCAACTCTTCTCAAAAACCCTCTTTCAAAACCCTCTTTCCAGGTGTTTTGATTTTCAAAAATGACCAAAGTACCCCTAGGGTGAAAAATTACCAAAATACCCTTCAAAAAATGCTAAAAAATTGTCATTGGGTTCAAAATGATTTTACAAAATTTTTGATGAATTTTGGCTATTTTGGGATTAAATCGGATTTTAAAATGGGAAAATGACCAAAATGCCCCTAAGGTGCAAAATGACAAAAATACCCCTGGAAAATACTTCAAAACTCACTTTTTATCTAAAATATTTTTCTTGGATTTATCAGTTAAATTTCGGCTGTTTCCGGGCTCAAATCAGGCTTCAAATGCATAATATAGCTCAAAATCACTTTTTAAAGCTTTATTTTGGTCGTTTATACCAAAAACGACCAGCCTTTTTTAGGCAGGTTTTGGCTGGTCGTTTTTGGTAAAAACGACCAAATTTTTTTGGTTTTTTTCGGTTTGTCGTTTATGTCATAAACGACCAAATTAATATCCGGTTATTTTGGTCTTTTCCCCCCGTAAACCGACCTACTTTCCGTCATTGCCGACCTTTTGCCTTGGTCGTTTTTCACAAAAACGACCAAAGCGAAATTTTTTCCAAAAAAAGATAGTCCCACATCGAAAATTTTGGTTTTTTTCTCCTTTTTTCATCCCCTATAAAAGTCCAACCCCTTTCCTCAAAATCTCACCAATTCACTCACCCTTTCCTTGGTTTTTTAAAGTCCTATGACTTAGAAAAACCCTTGGAAAATCATTTCCCGGGTGTTCAAAGTTCTAAGTTCTTTTTCTTTTCTTTTGGAGCATCCCCTCTTTGTCCGAAAGTTCACCGTACTTTCAGGAAGGTAATCCCTCTATCCCTAATCTTGCTTTCAATTTTTTAAGCTTTATTATTAATTGCTTAAATTATGTTTTGTCTTTAAATTTTACTTTTAGACTGCTAAAAGCCCCGCTTAGTCGAACCTCTGCCCAAATCCCGGTTCAACACTAGCCCCGCCTAGTCGAACCCCTGTCCAGTTTACTTAAACCCGGCTTAACCTGTCAAACCCCTGCCCGGTTTTATTTAAACCTGGCTTACCCTGTCGAACCTTTGCCCAAATCCCGGTCCAAAACTAGCCTTGCCTAGTCGAACCTCTGCCCAAATCCCGGTTCAAAACTAGCCCCGCCTAGTCGAACCTTTGCCCAAATCACGGTTCAAAACTAGCCCCGCCTAGTCGAAGCTCTGCCCAAATCCCGGTTCAAAACTAGCCCGCCTAGTCGAATCCCTGTCCAAATCCCCGTCCAGAACTAGCTTAACCCTAGTTAATCCTAAATTAGACCCAGTTAATTATAGCTTAACCATAGTTAATCCAGCCCGATTAAAGCCCTAGTTAAATCCCAGTTAAATCCTAATTAATCCCAGTTGAATCCTAATTAATCTCAGTTAATCCTAATTAATCTTAGTTAATTATAGCTTAACCCTAGTTAATCTAGCCCGATTAAAACCTCAGTTAATCCTAGTCAAATCCTAATTAACCCAGTTAATCCTAATTAATCCTAGTTGATTATAATTTAAACCCTAGTTAAACCTCAGTTAATCCTAATTAACCTCAGTTAATTATAGTTAAAACCCTAGCTTAAACACTAGCTAAACCCCGATTAAGCCCTAGTTAATTCTAGTTAAACCCCAGTTAATCCTAATTAACCTCAGTTAATTATAGTTAAAACCCTAGCTTAAGCCCTAGCTAAACCCCGATTAACCCCAGTTAATCCTAGTTAAACTCTGATTAAACCTAGTTAATTATAGTTACAACCCTAGCTTAAGCCCTAGCTAAACCTGATTAAGCCCCAGTTAACTCTAATTAAAACCCTAGTTAAACCTTGGTTAAAACCTTAGTTAAGCTTTGATTAAACCCCAGCTGAACCCTAAAATCAATCAAGCCAAACCCTAGCTAAGCCCTCATATGAACCTTGGTTCTATTCAAACCGGCAAAATCCATTCGCTCCTCAGCACGAGCTTAAAAGGCCACCTCGCTCCTCAGCACGAGCTTAAAAGGCCACCTCGCTCCTCAAATAGGAGCAACAAACTTTTCAATCACCCACAATCCAGTCCAATCAAATCAAACCATTAACTTCACTCCGGAACTACGTGTGGCTTGATTCCACTAACTGTGGATACGTAGGCAACCCTGATCGGGTTCAGCTCTCCCTAGGATAGAATCCCTATTCCGTTTCTACTCTATCCATCTCAATTCATATATTTCATTCAATATTACATTGCTCAGCATATAGATAAAATTGCAAGCTTCTTTATGGTTTCCTTTATTTGATTCAAACTTAGGGAGTAGGTAACCATCTCCGGATGGGGGTTTAGGGGTGTCTAACACCTTCCCCTAACTCAACTGAATCCCTTACCCTGACCTCTGATTTCTAGACCATGCCTTATCCAACAAATTCAGGGACCTATTTCCCTCAGAATTAGATAGGTGGCGACTCTCAACTCAATTACAATTTATCACTATTCCTTATTGGGATTTATCCTGATCGGGAAGAGAGGGTAAAATTCAGGTACTCACAAGGTTGTCTGATTAATGGTTGTCTTTAAGGTTTTTTCAAAGTTCGAGGGGTCTTCGTCAAGGTGACCCTTTATCCCCAGCTATCTTCATCATTGCATAAGAAGCGCTTAGTAGGGGTTTAAAAAAAATATCTGAGAGTCTTTCATCTACTTATAAATTAGGGAGATATGGTATTCCTGTTTCTCACTTTCTTTTTGCTGATAACACCCTCAATTTTTGTAATGGTGGGAAGCATTAAATTGAGGTAGAATCTGACTCTAAAACTCTTGTTGATGCTTGGAATGGAAAATGCCAACACCCTTAGTCTGCCTGGTATTGGAATCAAAGAATTAAAAGAATCAACAACATTTGCTCATCTTTTACCTATATTTAATGAAAAAAAAGTTCGGTGAACCTCAAATCTAAAGTTTGAGTTGAGAAACTCACAAAGTCAAGGGGATGGTTAGGGCTCCCAAAAAGTTTATCTACCATTTTTGATTTTTTAACAATTAAGTTATAAATTAAGGGATGATATTCTTTAAGTGCAAAAAATAGAAAACCAAGCAAACCACAACACAAGGATTTTTACGGGGAAACCCTTCCGGGAAAAACCACGGGACCTAGTCCAACCATGAGAATCCACTAAGACAAAGTAAACAAGAACTTACAAGACTCGAACTTGACTCCTTCGGACTCGACACTACGATCCTTCAGTTCTTAGTCCTCCACGCCTTGAAAAGTTATCACGTACTCACAAGTCCCATGATCAACCGCAACCACTTGTACTTCTCTTTGTATCTCGAAAACAGTCAACGATCTTCTGATCGATCTCTGTCAATGACGGCTTCGGATTCCACCGACCAATTCATACATCCACGATTTGTCTCAGATCGATCTCCTTCGCAAAGGATCCGGAACACTCTAGTCAAGGTGTTCTATCCAGAACGGGTTGATGGTTTGATTAAAATCAACTCTTAGATGGACTCTTTCAAAGGACAAGTCCAAATAAGCAAGTATGAAGCTTTGGGCTTGCAAACTCTAGGTTGAATGCATCAATCAAAGGGGAGGAGAACAATATGTTTCTAGAGTTTTTGACAACTCTAGAAGGAGTTAAAAACCCTCTCTATACTCTCCCAAGGATGTCCTCCATGAACTAGAAGGGTTAACACTTTATAGGGAATCAAAATCCAAGTTTAGAAGTTGCTTAAAAGTATTTAAAAACCTAAAATAGAAAAAAAAATCGAATAAGGAAAAATCCCATATCAGGGTCGAGCCTCAAGGATACTTGGGTCGACCCAATTACCCCACTTGGGTCAACCCAAGTATCCTCCAGGGTCGGCCCTAGGTTTTTCAACTCTATGTCCAATTTTGCCATATAAAATTTTGGCTCTTCAGGGTCGACCCAAAACGCCCAAGGTTGATCCTGAGGTTAAAAAAAAATTTTAAAATTAATTTTTAGCTCTTGGTACCTTCATGAAAGTTGTAGCTCCTTTCGACGCGATCGATTTGGTATATTATAGAGTGAAATATGAGCTACAGTTTGGGAGATATGTCACTTTCAAGCAACCTTGGTTTTTTGAAAATTTTCAGAATTTTTAACATGTTTTACACTACTTATCTCATCACCTAGGGTCCATATGATTAGCCTAGGACACTTACCACCTAAGGTGTCATATTAGGATTATTCTAAGTCAATTTTCACCTATGGTCACATGGTATCTAGGTCATTTACCATCCTATGAAGGAATTCATCATCCGAGTGGATCAACCGATTCTTCAACGCTCTTCAACTTCACTTGTCGTGGATGCTTGACAGTAATGACACAAGATACACACCTAGACACCTAGACTCACTTGTTCTGACACCAGAATATGCTAACACAAAAAACATGGACTTTACAATCTCCTCCTTTGGCAATTCCGTGGCAAAACCAAACTGAAGTACATGACTTGACACAAACTCACCAAAACACATCAAAACGGTGAATTAGGACATTACATGACTCCAACATTATTACATGATACCAATTGAAAAATCATCTTAAATTAATACACTGAAGCGCTTGTCAAGTAAAATTTGTCTGCTACAACTCTACACCTGCACATGCTCATAAACAAAACACCCAGTGAAGCATGTATGGAATATGAAAATAAGTAACCACAGGTAATGTTAGGAATGTACTGAACTTGGGAAATAGTACCCAACATTCTCCCCCTTTTTGACACAATTGCCAAAGGTAGTCATGAAGCCAATATCACAAAGAATATAGCAATTTAACAGATGTGAAATATCAAGGCAATCACAGTACAACCAAGTAAATGCAAACAATGCGGGGACAAAAGAGCGGGGAACAATCACATGATAGTTCTTCTAATTTAGGGCCCTTATCTTTCTGGATAAAGTTGGCCTTGGTCATATTAGAGTGTTTTGATTAGTTTGTATTGGGTGGGGGTTTTTAATTCCCTCTTCCCTCTTTTGTATCTTTTTAGGGGTAAGGTTTTATATTCCCCCCCCCCCCCCCCATGTTTTTGAGTCTTTGTAGGGGTAAGGTTTTACGTCTCCCCCCCCCCTCCCATTTCTTTTTTATTAATAAACCGATATGGGTCTGTCAAAACCCCCACTCCTTTTGAGTGCCTTTTATAAAAATAAATAAATAAATAAATAATTGATTAAAAATTAAAAATAAAAAAAACCTTATCTAATAAGGAGTCATTAGTTAGAAACTAATTAAAAGACTAACAATAATAATAACCTCCTTGAAGTGGGCGTCCCACCCTAGGTAGCCCACTCCACATGCCCCCATAGGGTTCTAAACCCTTTTTGTCACTTTATATGATCTTCTATCATAATCCCCAATGGGTCCTATCATTTGGTTTTTCACATCTAATGTGATTCCACCTTATAGAGCTTCACCATACCATATAGGGATTACTTAGAGAAATTAATTTAATTAATTATTAAATTAAACACCTTAAGAAAGTCCTTGTGTGTGGGATCTAAAAGGATCTCCTATTTCCGGTTGTGGGACCAAGTACTCAACCTTCTGGTTAAAGCATTATTACTAGGAAACACCTTTTTTATACTCCATTAGGATTATAGAACTTTATCTATATCCCTAGACTTCCACCAATCACAATAATGTCTATTAAGATAATGTGATTAACCTCCAGAAAATAGAGAATTACTTGCAGGTATTTCTATCTCAAGATTTATTTACAGATGCGTCCCTCCACTTCCAATATTGTTATAAGCTTTCAGGACAATATCCAATACTGTCTTTAATCCCTGGCTTATATTGAGAACTCATTCTCTTTGATACTTTTAGTCAAACTTGGACTTTCAAAGCATTTTAGAAATTCTTTTAAAAGAAATAATAATATTAATTACATTTCTTTTATACCAAAAATAAACTCTTCGATAAAACCGTTTCATCAATAAATACCAGTGCTGGGTTTTTCAAGTCCGATTTTGACAAGTATCAACTCAATATTAATTACTCTATAAGAGTAGTGGAATCCTTGTTGAGCGTACACACACTTCTTCTAATATAGAATACATAACTCAACGAGCCCGTATTTAGTCTGGTGTGTTGGACATTGATGATTGACTACATCAAAGCTATATAGGCAAATACCAGAGAAGATGTCGACCTCTCAGGTTAAGGACAATCTGTCAGATGAACTACCCTAAATATAAAGATAGTATATTTCTAAGGGTATCCACTGAGCGATCCAGTTGCAATATAAGTACTTTTTACTTATATCCACATCTTAGTCAAGAGATCCTTCTCTGAGTGATTGAGATTCATCACTCCATCATATGGAACTAACAATGTGTAAGTTATTAGGGATACATTGTCCAGATGTATCCTAAGTAACTTAGAACAATACTAGGTCTACAAGGAACCGGAAAACCATATCTCCTTAGTAATCAGTTATCAACTAATTGGATGGTTTTCCTACAATGTTACCTAAGGGACAAAGTAGTCTCATCCAATGAGATACTTGTGATATGTTACCCAATGAGAAGACAATGTGTGAATGAAAAATATGCTTTATTGATTAAGTAGACTAATAAAATTCCAGAACGGCTTTCGTGGGCATACATGTCTAATAATCTCCCACTTGCACTCAAAGCCAATCTCCTATGTATCTAATACTCATCGACTCTAGATGTTTCTTAAACACCTTCTGACGTAGTGCTTTAGTAAATGGGTCCGCCACGTTATCTGCTGATGCAATCTTGGATAACATAATGTCTCCTCTCTTGACAATGTCTCGAATCAAATGGAATCTCTTTTCAATGTGCTTTGTCTTCTGATGTGCTCTAGGCTCTATGGCTTAAGCTACAGTACCACTATGATCATAATATAGTGTGATAGGAGATTCAATCGAGGAAACAACACCAAGTTCAAAAATGAACTTTTTTATCCACACTGCTTCCTTTGCAGCATCACATGCAGCAATGTATTCAGCTTCAGTTGTTGAGTCAGCAGTTGTTGATTGCTTGCAACTCCTCCAACTAAATGCTCATTTCCCAAGAGTAAAGACAAATCCTGAGGTGGACCTTCTATCATCAACATCTACCTGAAAATCTGAATTTGTGTACCCTACAACAGTTAGATCTTCTCCACTGTAAATCAAACTGTGATGCATAGTCCTCCTCAAATACTTGAAAATGTGCTTAACTGTTGTCCAATGCTCAGGACCCAGGTTTGATTGATATCTACTCACGATACTCACTGAGTGACAAATATCAGGTCTTGTACACAACATAGCATACATGAGACTTCCCCCTACAGATGCATATGTAATATGGCTCATCTGCTCTCTTTCATCATCAGACTTTGGAGACTTTGATTTGGAGAGACTAATTCCATGCCTGTAGGGTAAAAACCCATTCTTAGAAATTTTCATGCTATATTTGCATAAGATCTTCTCAATATAATTGACTTTGGACAATCCCAGCATCCTTTTCTTTTGATCTCTAAACAATTTAAAACCAAGAATATAGGATGCCTCACCGAGGTCTTTCATTGCAAAGTTACATGACAACCAGATTTTAACTGTTAATAAGATTCCTACATCATTTACAATGAGCAGAATATCATCTACATAAAGAACTAGGAAAGTTATTGCACTCCCACTGACCTTCTTGTACACACATGCCTTATCCATGTTTTGTTGAAAACTAAACGATTTGATTGATTCATCAAAACGGATATTCCAACTCCGAGAAGCTTGCTTAAGGCCACAAATAGATTTTATCAATTTGCATACTCTATTATTTTGGCTATGGAGTTCAAAACCTTTGGGTTGGTCCATATAAATATGATCTTAAATGTTTTCATTCAAGAAAGCAGTTTTGACATCCATCTACCATATTTCATAATCATAGAAAGCTGCAATTGATAACAAAATTCAGATAGACTTTAGCATTGCTACTGGTGAAAAGGTTTCCTCATAGTCGATACCAGCTCTTTGACTATACCCTTTCGTCACAAGCCTTGCTTTAAAGGTCTCTACCTTTCCATCGGATCCATGTTTCCTCTTGTAGATCCATTTGCACCCAATAGGTCTAATTCTCTCAGGCTTTTCAACCAAGGTCCAGACACCATTCGAGTACATAGAGTCCATTTCATATTCCATGGCCTTATTCTAATTATCAGAATCAAAATCACATATTGCTTCTTGATAAGTATAAGGATCATCATCTAAGGAATCTGATTCCATAGAATATACCTCATGCTGATAAGACAATCTATCTAGAGGTCTATTGATCATTGCACTTCTCCTAGGCTGTTGTGTAGTTAAAGGTTCAGTTAAGATGGGATTAACTATTGTCACTTTATCCTGACTTTGCTCCTCAAGATCAATCTAAATCCATCTTTTCTATTGAGAATCATATCCTCTTTTAGAAAAATGGCATTTCTGCTTACAAACACCTTTTGTTCGCTAGGATTATAGAAATAATATCCATGAGTTTCTTTTGGGTATCCTATGAATAGTCACTTCTCAGTCCTACTTTCCAACTTGTCAAAGTTCTGCTTTCGCACATGAACAGGACAACCCCATACTCTGACAGGCTTTAGACTAGCCTTTCACCTCATCCATAGTTCAATTGGAGTTTTGGAAACAGACTTAGAAGGTAACCTATTCAATAGATAGATTGTAGTCTCTAATGTATATCCCCAAAAAGATATTAGCAAATCAATATTATTCATCACTAAACGAACCATATCCAATAGAGTTCGATTTCTTCTTTCTTAAACACCATTAAGTTGGGGTGTTCCTGGGGGAGTCCATTAGGATAAAATTTCATTATCTCTAAGATAATCAATGAATTCATTCGAGAGGTACTCTCCTCCTCGATCGGATCTGAGAGTTTTAATACATTTACCTGATTGCTTTTCTACTTTATTTCGGAATTCTTTGAACTTTTCAAAAGATTTCGACTTGTGTTTCATTAGATATATGAAACCAAATCTTGAAAAATCATCTATGACTGTAATGAAGTAGATAAAGCCACTTCTGGCTGAATTTCATGGACCCACATACATCAGTGTAAATGAATTCTAATATATTTGTAGCTCTCATAGGTTTGCCTATAAATAGCCTTTTGGTCATTTTACCTTGCAAACAAGGTTCACAAGTTGGATAAGGTTCAACATCTAAATGGTTTAAAGGACCATCCTTTAGCAATCTCTACCTCTTTTTTGAGGTCTCACACTAGTGGACTCTTTATCCTCAATGTTATTAACTGAATTGCTTAGAAGATCAAGATAATAAAGACCATTAGACAATGTGTCAGAAACAATAATACTATTATTGTATTTGATAACTACATTAGTATCAAAATGTACTGAATAACCATTAACGATTAAACTAGAAATAGAAATCAAATTTCTGCGAATGTCTGGCACATATAACCAGTCTTTTAAAACTAGAATCCTATCTAAAGAGAATTCTAAAACATAAGTCCCAATGGCGATCGCAGCAACACTTGCTTCCGTTCCCATCCTTATCTTGACTTCCCTATCACTAAACTTTCTACTCTCCTGAAAACCCTTTAACATATTACAAATATGTGAGGTAGATCCAATATCTACACACTAAGAGTTTGGGGAACCAATAATGAAATTGGATTCAATGATGAAAGATTCTGACATAGCTTCCAAAGGTCTGTCCTTGAGGAATGCTAAATAAACTGTACAATTCCTCTTCCAGTGACTTGGTTTCTTGCAATAGAAGCAGACATTCTGATTCTTTTCCCTGTCCTTCTTTTCAGAAGCTTTCTTATTCTTACCATTCTTGTATTTGAGGAACTTGGAGAAATTGGACTTCTTTTTCTTGCCTTTGCCCTTAGGCCCAGGCTTTGAAGGTCTAATTCCCTCTGCCACATTTGCATAGAGCTTAGTACGCTTCATAAGGTCCTCAACTCCTTGCAACATGTTTAGGAGCTCTGACAGAGCAGTCTTCAATTTTTTTATGTTGTAATTCAATACAAAGGCTGAAAAGGATTCCAGGAGAGAGTTCAGGATCACATGCATTTGACTCTGTTGATCAAGATTTACTCCAAGGGTCAAGAGTTTATTAATGAACCCCATCATCTTGACAACATGCTCCCAGATTGGGGTACCATCAGACATCCTGGTTCCCATCAGTCCTTTCATAGCCAACTGCCTAGCAGTTCTGTTTTGTTCCCCAAACATCTCCTTGAGATTAGTCAATATGTCCTTAGCTGTAGCAAAACCCTCGTGCTGTTGCTGAAGGATATTCGATATAGATGCAAGCATGTAGCATTTTGCCAAATTATTTGACTCATGCCACTTTGAGGCTTTCTCAACTGCCTCAGGGTTTGAATTGCCTCACCAAATTCTAGATAGTCAGAAGTGAGGATATAAGCTATCTTCTAAGAGATAAGCAGAATGTCAAGGTTTTTTTTTCCAATCCACAAAATTTGGACCAGTTAAACAATTCTCATCTAGAATCTTGGAAAGGGGATTCATGGCTATCTACACAATAAAATAAATATAAATTATTACATTAATTTTTCACACATATATTCATCGGATTTTTGGGATTTTAAAATCTGATGATCCTCTCATCTTTCTTCAAATTTCATCATTCCCTTCAGTATATGAAATTAGGAAATAAACTATTTATTTCAGATGAGTATTGGGATACTCATAATGCACATGCAATCTTCCATTTTAGGATAGTAGCACACATGCATTACAAGGTGGATAGTAACCATCCATCACTGAGCATCTCATGCATAACTCCTTAAGTAAATCAGTGATTCCCAATTTTCTTGCGACCTCTAAGGACAACATGACTGTCATTGTTTCAGCCGCCATGTTTCCTTATTTAAGTGAAACTCATTATTCTATTTTATCATATGATCAAGTAAGGTTGTGCCGCCATTTTAGTTGACACTCATTATCAGGCCATACACAAACTTATTTACAATAGAAATAAGGTTCTGAGAGTTTAATTCAGACTAAATTATGTCAATACATTTGGCAAGACAAGACTCAGGCTAATTAATTCCTAGTCTTATTGATAATGGAAGGCATTAGGATTAATAATCCAATTTATTATCACTTAATATTTTTCTTGAAGAGAACAAGATTAAACAGGTATGATCATATCAATATTCATTGTGAGCACGGGATTTTGCGGTCCGCCCACATAAAAGCAAAGATTGGCTTTTAGAGTCGCCACCTATTCATTCTTAGGGATAGGTCCCGGGTAAGCAATTGTTTGGATAAGGCAAGAGGTCTATCAAAGATTAGGGTAAGTGGTTCGATTAAGCCTTGGGGAAGGTGTTAGGCACCCCAAGACCCCCATTTAAGAAATGGTTACCTACTCCCTATAGTTAAGCCAAGTTTAATCTCAAAATTAATTAAATGCCTAAGTGTTTAATGAAGTGTTAATCCAAAAAATAAGCAAAGTAAGCTAGACTAGGGATTGTCTAGACTGGGGTCGAATCCGAGTTGGATTGCCTACGTACTCACATAGGGGTGAGATCAGACCGAGCGTAGTTCTGGCACATGAGCCCGTGCCAAGGCTAGGGGTGTGTGTGTGTGCAAGGTGGTCAAGGGTCTAGCCCGGATGCTAGGTTTGACTGACCGAGTTGGTCAAGTGCAAAGTAGAGTCTAACCGCAGTTAGAAAAGTGTTAACCATGGTTAGAGGGCCTAACCATGGTTAAGAAAGCAAGCAAGCAAGCAAGATTGATGTTTTTTTGGTGTTTTGCATTTTTATGGATTTTTAGGGATTTTTCCATATTTTTTTGTGGGGTCAAGTAGTGCTTAACCATGGTTAAATGTTAACCGGGGGTCATCTTAACCATGGTTAAAGGTCAAGGTCAGTCAAGGATGGGCCCAAAGGGTATGGCAGGGCCTGGAGTGGCCTCCTACCAGGTTTGGGCCCTTCACAAAGCCCGAAATCAAGAAATTCCAAAATGGAGGTAATCGGATTACCTCCATTTCAGTAATATTTTAACCAGAGTTTGTGGGATTATTAACTAGGGTTAGGGACCTCCCCCGGGTAAAGTAAGCACATGGATGAAAAGCTGAGAGTGCCATCTTTCAAATGGTATAGGTCTCAGCCTCTGAATAGGCCAGGTGTGGGCCCCACAGGGACTCAAAGTCGGATAAAAATTAGTCTGTAATGTAGGCATTTGAACTGCCGACACTATGGACAGTATTTTAACCCATGTTTAGGGGTCTGCTAACCATGGTTAGGCATGACCCCTGAACCTGAAATTTTGCAGGGAGCTAGGGGAGGTCAAGAGCTTTCCAACAAGCCTGGGGTGGACCCTAGAAGACTTGGCATGTGGGCCCCACAGGCGCCCGAAGTCAGTACCAAAATAAGCTCATTATGTCGGTAAACCAAATGGGGACAAAGAGTTTTTAGGCTATTTTGAGCATGTCGGTAAACCAAATGGGGACAAAGAGTTTTTAGGCTATTTTGGGCATGTCGGTAAATCAAATGGGGACATTAAGCTTTTAGCCCAAATTTGTGTGGTCGGCAATTATTCTGCCGACCACTAGCAGATTTTTTCAAAAATCGATTTTTGCCCACTGGCTTTGAACCAAAAGGGGTCTAAAGGTTCTCTCATGGCTTGAGGGACCCTCAGACCCTATGGGAGGCTTCCATGCACAATGGGTGAAGTGTTACACCCGAACTTAGCCTCTAGGGATGTCCCTACACCTATGGTGAAGGTGGGGGACCCCTATCCTTGGCTGTAGCAACTATACAATTGAAGGGAAAGCAAAAGGGGACCCCTGGATCAGGACCAGGGGTCCCTTACAGTAAGAGCAGCAAAAAGGAGGGGTGAGGGATGATCCCTACCCTTGGACGGTCGGTTGAGGTGGAGCCAAGGTGGTGGCGGTGTCCGGGACTGGCCTAGGACGGCCTAATGATACTGAAGGAGGGTTCAAACAAGTCCTAGTTACTGGAGGAGCTCGGACAGGGGTTTGATGCAAATGGAAAAGCTTGGATTTTGCATGGGGATGGCTTGGGATTTATAGGAGAGGAAGGAGGACGCCCAAGGGCATTTAGGGTATTTAGGGAAGGTTCAGGGACCAATGGGGGAGGTCCCAAGCCTCTGGTGGTGCTGCAGTGGAGCCTGCACACGCTAAACCTGGAAACACGATAATGTCGGTAATTCAAATGGGGACATTAAGTTTTTAGGCTAAAAACTTAATGTCGGTAATTCAATTGGGGACATTACCGATTTCATGCTATTTCGGGCCAAACCCAAATCCACTTGGGTCAAAAGGATTGTGGGCAGCCATTTAGGGCAATTCCCGCCCATTTTGGATTTAGGGTTCGTGGGTCCCACCCATGTGCTCCTCATGGGTTGAGGTGGGCCCAAGTTTGGGCCCTAAAGGCTATGGGCTTTGGTTTTTTGTGGTTTCTTGGGTTTTGAATGGGCCTTGAGCCCATAGGGTTGTCCTAGGTCTTGGGCTAGGGTTGAGATAGGGCTAGGTCTAGGGTTTGGTCTAGGGCTCTCCTAGGGTTTGTCCTAGTGTAATGGGCCTTGAGCCCAAAGCTTAGGGGGGAGATTCTAAGGTTTTAGGGGTTGTCCTAAGGTTTCACTAGGGTTCGTCCTAGGGCTTAGGGGGGTGTAAAAATGGGGTGCTTACATTCATCATATGAATTATGAAAATTTTCGATAATAGGATTATTAAAGGAGTGATTAACTCCCACTAGCCCTCATAGGGGGTTTTGATCATTAGGATCTTCTCCTTATAATCAAAAACCTACTCATCCCTATCACCTTAGGGTATTTGGATGTCAGTTTAGTGATCCATTTACCTTTAATGACTTTTTAGACACGATTATCCAATAATTTCGTTTGTAAAGGTTTTAGGTAAAAATTTACGCATGGGTCACAAACTCCACGTCTAAAAGAGTACTAGTAATGTATTTTGTCTAAATATAAATAATTTCCAATTAAACACAATTCATTAATAGAAGTAAAATCCAACTATCCTAAATTATCATAAAAGAGATAATCACAATTATCTCAGCTTCCGGGCTAAACGAAATACTATTAATCATCACATGAATAATAATATAATAATTATAATCATATTATAATCTCACAATGGGTTCACAAAAATCATACGACCTTATTTAATTACAACAGGGGAATTAAATAAAGCCCCACTACAATTTGCTATCTTGCAATGGTTCTTCGGGCATCTCCTTCGGTTGATTTAGTGCACCATAAATCAACAACCTTATTTTAAAAGTAAGAAAAATGGGAGGGGAGGGAAAAGAGAAGGAGGTATGATTTGTGGAACCCATCCAACACATAAAATAACAAAATATAATAATTATTTATCATGATAAATAATATATATATATATATATATATATATTATTTATGCTAGCTCGGGGCTCTCAGAATAAATTAAACAATTTAAGTTAATACTAAAAAGGATCTTTAAATCCTCAAGGGCTATAATCAGATTTAGATATCTCTAAATACCTATTCCTATTTAAATTTCGAGAGGTTTAGGAATCATCCAAAAACGAAATTAGTATCACACCAATTTCTAAAGGCTTGATTACTCCCTTAATAACTAAGGGGGATCCCTCAACCCTACTAATGATTATCTTATGATCAAGCTGTGATCAAGAATCAAAAAGATTCATCACAGGGGTGGCAGAAATTCATATAGAAGGCCTTAGTGATATACTTAAAATTTGATTATACCATAAAATCAAAGAGAAGCTTAGCCAAGGCTCTCATACCACTGAAAGTATGCATCTTTTTAATTTTAGAAAAACAGTTCTTGGGGGGCATACATCAAATTCCAAGATCTGACTAAGATTTTAATTGATTTAATTTAATGAAGGTTGAAATCATAATCACCTTTGCGACTTTGAAATTGATAAGTCAAATCCACGATAGAATGCTAAACCGCCAAAACTTCACAAGTGTCAAGTCTCCTTCGCAATCCACATAGACCTTCTTTTTCTTTAAAACTTTCTCTAATGGAACTAATGACCCTTCCAAAAATTACAGCTCTTGATTCTTGATTAAAAGATTCAATCTTTATATTCAAGAATGTAGAACTTCTTCTTGATATTCAATACTTAGAACACAAGAGAAGAGAAGGGGGAAAGGAGGGGCTGACCGTACACCTCTAGAGAGTGAGGGGAGGGCATGAGATTGAGGAGAGGAGAGGGAGAGAAATGTGGAAAATTTAATGTTTTCCAACTCTTTGGACGTCCACCTCTATTTATAGGATTTGCTTGGGTTGCTTGCAACCCAAGTCTCCTAATCCTAATCCAATTAGGATTCCTCAAATCATTATCCTTATCTATTAGTAACTAACCAATCTTATTCTTATCCTAATCCAATTAGGATTCCTTGATTAGCAAGAAACTAATAGAATCCCTAATAATTAGGGAATCTTTAATTAGTAACTAACTAACCTTATCCAATAAGGAGTCATTAGTTAGAAACTAATTAAAAGACTAACAATAATAATAACCTCCTTGAAGTGGGCGTACCACACTAAGTGGGCCCCACTCCACACGCCCCATAGGGTTCTAAACCCTTTTTGTCACTTTATATGATCTTCTATCATAATCCCCAATGGGTCCTACCCATTTGCTTTTTCACATCTAATATGATTCCACTTTATAGAGCTTCACTATACCATATAGTGATTACTTAGAGAAATTAATTAATTTAATTAATTATTAAATTAAACACTTTAAGAAAGTCCTTGTGTGTGGGATCTAAAGGGATCTCCTATTTCTGGTTGTGGGACCAAGTACTTAACCTTTTGATTAAAGCATTGTTACTAGGAAACACATTTCCTATACTCCATTAGGATTATAGAATTTTATCTATATCACTGGACTTCCACCAATCACAATAATATCCATTAACACAATGTGATTAACCTCCAGAAAATAGAGAATAACTTGTAGGTATTTCTATCTCAAGATTTATTTACAGATGCGTCCCTTCACTTCTAATATTGTTATAAGCTTTCGGGACAATATCCAATAGGCTTTAATCCCTGACTTATATTGAGAACCCATTCTCTTTGATACTTTTAGTCAAACTTGGACTTTTAAAACATTTTAGAAATTCTTTAAAAGAAATAATAATATTAATTACATTTCTTTTGTACAGAAATAAACTTTTTGATAAAACCATTTTATCGATAAATACTAGCGTTGGGTTTTTCAAGTTTGGTTTTGACAAATATCAACTCAGTATTATTTACTCTGTAAGAGTAGTGGAATCCTTGTTGAGCGTACACATACTTCTTCCAATATAGCGTACATAACCCAACGTGGTCATATTTAGTCCGGTGTGTTGGACATTGACGATTGGCTATATCAAAGCTATAAGACAAATACTAGAGAAGATGTCGACCTCTCAAGTTAAGGACAATCTGTGAAATGAACTACCCTAAATATAAAGACAGTATATTTCTAAGGGTATCCACTGAGCGATCCAGTTGCAATATAAGTACTTCTTACTTATATCCACATCTTAGTCAAGAGACCCTTCTCTCAGTGATTGAAATTCATTACTCCATCATATGGAACTAACAATGTGTAAGTTAGTAGGAATACACTGTCCAGATGTATCCTGAGTAACTTAGAACAATACTAGGTTTATAAGGAACCGGAAAATTATATCTCCTTAGCAATCAATTATCAACTAATTGGATGATTTCCCTATAATGTTACCTAAGGGACAAAGTAGTCTCATCCAATGAGATACTTTTGATATGTTAACCAATGTAGAAGACAATGTGTGAATGAAAAATATGCTTTTATTGATTAAGTAGACTAATACAATTCCGGAATGGCTTTCGTGGGCATATATGTCTAACAGGGCTGATGCTTAGGGTCTTAACTGGGGTTGACTTTGACCCTGGTTAGAAGGCACAATGCAAGCAAATAGCTAGGACAAGCCAATGCAATCCAGGCCATAAGCAACAACAAAGAGAGAAAAAAAATAAAGGATTCTAGTCTGTTGTACAGTAAAAGAACCAAAGCTAAACTAGCTTTGCTTGGTCTGGGGTTGATGCTTCGGGTCTTAACTGTGGTTAACTTTAACCCTGGTTAGAAGGCACAATTTTCTCCGAAAAACATGCAAGCAAAGGGTTAGTGCAGAGTAAGACCAGCTGGACTACAAAAAAATAAATAATAAAAAAAAACAGCATTGTTTTTTTTTTTCTTTTTTCTTTTGCATGTCCAACATGCAACTTTCATGGGTGGTCTTCTATCCCATTGAAGGGGATGCATACCACCCCACTATTCTAAAAAACCTCTCAGCTATAGGAAGAACAAAAAAAAAAGTACCCCTAGAAGAGGATTAGGGTATATCGACTATACAACATTAAAAAAAGTAAGGGCAAAGCTTACCCCTTTGCTTCTCTTCTCTTTTTGTTTTTTTAGGGAATGAGAAGATATACTTGCAAAGGGGACTACCACAGCTAGGATGAGTGACCTAAGAGGAGGGGCAACCCAAGCTTTCCCTCAGGTACACCTCAGTACCTTAAGTTGTAGCTTCCAATTAGAAGGGAGAATCCTTGATGTTGTTGTGCTGGGTATAGAGTGTAGAGGTTCTGTCCAAAAATTTCCTTCCCCTCTTTTCTCTTGAACACTTGGTATTAATAGACTTAGGAGAGGTGGGGGCAAGAAGGTAATTTAAGGGAGAGGTAGGAGCCCATTGGGGGGGTCAACTAGATACACCTGAATGCTGGAAATTCCAGGCATACAGGCTAGCCCCTCCTCCCTTTAATTCAAAATTGATCACTAAAAAGGAAAGGGGCAAATCTGCAGTTTGGGTGCTTCCCTGGCCGAAACACCAAAGAGGGATATTTGGGCTTATGCCATACAAAGAAACAAGGTCCTTGGGCTGAGGTTGGCCTTTGGGCTGCAATGCTTATTTTGTTTTGGGTTGGGTCTTGGCTTAGGTTTGTGGGTTTGGGCTTCTAGTGGAGTGTGATTTGAATTATAAGGATATGGACTTGGGGTTTTTCAGATTAACTAATGGTTTTTTTGCAACAGGGTTCGACTAGGGTTGGACCTGGGGTTAGACCTAGGGATAGACCTAAGGTTAGGGCTAGGTTTAGGACTAGACTTATGGTTTGACCTATGGTTAGACTAGGATTTGACCTAGGATTTTACTAGGGTTAGGATAAGCAAACCATGGTTAAGAAAATTAATCATGGTTAAGGGAGGGATGTAAAAATTGGGTGCTTACAATAACCTCATAAAGACCCTTTAACTATTCTTGAACTATGGTTAATAAGTTTTAACTCTTGTGATTAATTTGTCTCATTTTAACCCTTTTAACTATAGTTAAGATTCACTAACCCTTAGGGTTAAAGCATCTAACCTTAGTTTTTAGAAAAAAAGTTAAAATTAATGTGTCCTCTTTTAACTCTGTTTAACTGTGGTTAAGATAAAAAAAATCCTTAAGGTTAAAACATCTAACCTTCATTTTTAGAAAAAAATTTGAACATCTCTTTTAGTTTCCTTTAACCATGGTTAAGATTCACTAACTTTAGGGTTAAAGCATCTAACCATGCCTTTTAGAAAACAAAAATTAATGTGTCCCTTTCTAACTCCCTTTAATTGTGGTTAAGATTCACTAACCCTTGGAGTTAAAGAGGCTATCCTTAGTTTTTAGAAAAAAATTAATGTCCCCTTTTAACTCCCTCTAATTATGAGTTAGAATTTATTAAAATTATGATATTATATATATATATATATATATATATATATATATATAAGCGAGCTAAGCTAGCGAACCAAACAAAAAATCTAAGTGAACCGAAAAACGAATTATCTTATCCTATCCCTAGTGAACCGGGTTCATTCTAAAGTAGAGAATTGCGAACCCGAATTCGAACCGAACGAACCAGGTAACATTGGTTGAAACCAGCCACCTAACAACCCACGTCCCTACATTTTCTCTTTATGCTATCCAAAGAAGATGCGGTTACTTATTTAAATTTACTAAAATACCCTTTACTAATTTAGAATTTGGATAATATAATAGTATGGATTTTATGCATATCATCTTGACAAAAAATAATAATAAATAAAAATTAAATCAACTCACCCATCCCTCATTCTCCCATTATAATAGTAGAGATTTTATAAAGGTTTATATAACATTGGATCTACACTAGAGATACGTTAGCTTCTACGTTAGCTTCTGTATTTTTATTATGGTTTGTTTCTTATATTGTTAATGCTGTCTATTGTATTTTCTTAACTTAGCTTTGCTAGAAAAAAGCACCAGGGAAATCCCGCATGGTAGTGTGACAAAGTGTTTGAACTCCATAGAGAAGGGAGGAGCGGTGGGGGCCTGTGGGGGCACGTGCCCCCACTAAATTTTTGGAAAAAATTCTATTGTCCTTTTGTTTAGTCACAACCATGGGATTGAGGACTTGCAGGTGAGAACAGAACACTCAATTTCGATTGAACTTGGGAAAAGTTCAATCACACCCACAGGTCAACACATCAACACATGTTCTCTTTGTTAACTGTGGTTAAGATTATTAACTATTAGGGTTCAACAATATTACATTTTTTTAAAAAAATTATAATAAAAAAATGTTAACCTTAAGATTTAAAATTCCTAACCAAAGTTAAATATTTTTCTATTATTTTTCTTCTAAAAACCAAGGGTATATTGTTGATCGAACCCCAAGAGTTAGTAAATCTTAATCAACTTAATAGAGGTTAAAAAGGATACGTGTTGACTTGTGGGTGAAATTAAACTCTCTCTGAGTTCAATCACAACTAATTGTGATTTGATCGCCATGCAGGTTCCATTGAACTTTTTTTGAAAAATATTTTTATATTAAGTTGTTCAATTATTTTATTGGGCGTAATTATGATAAGGGCTAGTTGTCCCAAAAAAATTATACTATATCATTTAATAATTTAATAGGTGAAGCCATAAGCCAAAGAGGCAATGTTCTCTGAACTATTGAATACAAAATATATCTTATATCATGTTACTAGCAAAGCCCCGTGTGATGCACGGGAGTACAAAAAAAAATGATAGAGAATAACTTTTTAAAAAATTGAGATAAACGTGAGAGGACTCTTGGAAAATATTGAGTGTAGTCATATCCTTTGAGAGAGAGAAAAGAAGAATATGAGAGACATGAGAAAAAATTTAAGAAGTGATCATTTGAGGGTTTTTTGGGATCTAACAATGGGAATTAAAAAGGAAAGTCACGGTAGGAATTATGGTATACATGTCAGAGAGGAAAATGAGGAGACTTGGTGGTGGGGATAGAAAGTGAAAAGTGGGGGGAGGGACATGTCTTTTCACACCCCTATTCTTGTGAGAAAATAGAGGACCACAATCTCATAAATCTCCCCAAATGGTTTTTGAATTGAGAGAGAGACATGTCAAAGAAATAGTTAACTGTTGAGATTAAAGAAGGATGTCATGTGGCATCCTTAAAACATAACTCGTACTATTAATGGGATTGAAGATTGGAGAGCAAAAAGAAGGGGTTATGTGACATTTATTTCTTTATATTATAGATAGACTTAATTATTTAACGGTGTAGAGTCATGGACAAGGGGATAACTGTCTCGTAAATAAAGAGAAATATATAATATTGTGTATGAAATGTATAGACGAGATGGCTCCAAAAATTATTCATAAAAAAAAAATTGGAACCCCATCATGTGCCCTCACTACTAGAAAATCCTGGCTCCGCCCCTCACCATAGAGACGCTGGTTCTAATACTAGGCCAACAACCTCACCTGTTACCACCCGGAGAAGCATCCCATCAACGCATGAGATTGAGTTCTTATTTTCTAGTTTTTTTTTACTTACTCATTCATGCTATTTTCAACAAGGTTATCAATGACAAGGACAATTTCCAGCCCTATAGGTAATATAGTTTGATTTTTTTGGGTAATTGTACAGTTACGAACTTTGATCTCGAGAGCGATTTTCCCATCCCGGACTTTATGAATGGGTTAGGTATTGTATCAGTGCTTTTTCCTTTTTCTACAACTTATCAATTGATCTCATGTTGGAGTATTTTGAAGGGTGGCAGTGATAATGTTGGTGGTCTTCTCTCTTGTAAAAAGAACAAGAGTTGATCCGTAACATAACAAAGCTGAACTACACAACAATTATGAAAGCAAATAATTTATGTATGATATGATTCGAGGGAAGGATTAGAAAATCTTGTTTTTCTTTCATCTTTCTTGTTCTTATATATATACTGTACGGATGAAACTTAAATAAAATAAACATGCCTATTTGTGAGATGGAATTTGCTAGCAGGATAAACAGTCTACGGTGTCCTAGGGTGAGACCTTGTCTTAGGGACGGCAATAGCTAGAAGTAGTTTATTTTATATGCTACATATAAATTTATATGATGCAAAAAAATAGGTTTTATTACCATTTTATATGTGGCATACAATTCTACATGCTGCTTATAATTTCAAAATCCTAGATTTTTTTTGTGCCCTAATTTAATGTGTTGTTAGACAATGTTTCAGTTAACTGTAGTGTCTTACTATCCCAGGAGCTTTATCCTTGTGGGATAGATTGGTAAAAGTACGAGAGAAATGTGTTTTGATCATGGTTCAAAATAGCAACCATATATTGTCAATTTATGTTTCGGTTTATTGATCACCACCGATATTGATATATCACATTGATATGGACGATATATTGTCGACATTTAAAAACATGGTTTTGATTGTCAAAATTGAGTTATGGGTTGAGTTGATTTACAAAAACAAGAGGTTCAGACCTAACAGCGACTGGGTTGGCTGAGATGGTGCATCTAATAAGTTTTTACCAACATTTTCTTCATTCCAGGGTCCAAGTAAAGGAGTTGATTTTTTTATAATTTTGTGTGCCTCCTGCCACAGTGCTGGAAGGGATATATTGGTATATATACACATTTTTATGAGATGAATTACTATCTTTGATGGATGATTTCACCAAAATATATTTGGATGGATACGTTTAGTCAGGGGCACACAAAATTTATGTACCGATTGGCACACGTTATTGATCAGAATCCTGAATCTATTTAATCAACCACTATTCTTCAAGTTATTCTCACACCTGCCCTAAAAAAGGGTTAGTATGGATCTTCTCTATTTAAAGGAGAGATCTCAACTCGAACTCGAAAACACATCCAAATTGGGTTTGGAGAGAGTCCTAAGGATGATGTTGTTGTAACCCACACACTTACTAACCATAAATAAACCAATTATGCCTTTTCTCCAAAAAAAAAAAAAAAAAAGGGAAGGGGGGGAATGTCATCAACATAAATTTGTTAGGGATGCTAAACAATATATTCTCAGTTTATATAAGGTTTGTAGTTCTCTCGTGTTATTTGAGGAGATGTTTCCCTTTCTTGTAAGTACATCCTCCAAATCCTATACAGGCACATGAATTCATGTGTTTAATCTCTACTAAAATAGCAACAGAAGCCAAAGACGACGTCACTAATCATTCAGCCTCATATTTCATAAAAAAAATTAAAAAATGCTAAGTATTGGAAGAAGAGTGACAGATAGAAATTGAAGGAGTATTCTTAATCATGAGATACTCTAGTTCATTGTATTGTTTATAGTCTTCAAAGGAAAGAGACCCTTACAGCATATTGAGTTTTGAATAATTTACAACAGAAAGTAATCAACATAAGGAAAGATTGAGAAAAAATAATCAAAGGAGGAGGATTCTTGAGATGAAGCTGATTCATAAGGGGCGTGCTGTGGAGAGCTGTAGAGATTGTCCTTGAGTTGGTGTGTGAGCTGTTGAGTAGGTGCCATTAGCTGTAGAGACTCTCCTTATCTTTGTCATTGTAGAATTCTTAATACACGCCCGCAAGTTGATGGCACATGTGCTGACAATAACTTGGACTGTAGCATACAAAAACGAGGAGCTGAAAACACTTTATGAAAATATCAACTATTTGATCAAGAGTAGAAATAAAATTAATCTATAAATCTCCTTGAATAACATGCTCCCCGGAAAAATCATAGACAATTTCCATGTATTATGTCCGGCATAAATTATTGGGTTCACTGTCATACAAGTTGTACTTATGTTGTCACAGAACAAGTGGATAGATGAAGAGAGAGAGGAATATTCAAGTCACATAGACAATTCCAAAGTGAACTAATTATTCCAGTGGTAAAGGCCAAAGCACGATATTCAGATTTGTCACTTGAAGGATAGATGATTTTCTACTTCTTATTTCCCCAAGAACAAGATTGGATCTTTGGAAAATGCAATATCCAGTCGTGGAGTGACGATCGTCTAGACAACCTCCCCAGTTGGCATCAAAAAATACTGTGATGTCAAAAGTATAACACAGTTTGATAAACAATCCTTGACCAATAGAACCTTTGAGATATTTTAGGATCCGTTTAGCAGCAATCAATTGAGTGTTGTTGGGTGGTGCATAAAATTACACGCTTGATTAATAGCTTAAGATCTAAGTTTATGAGAGTAAGATATTGTAGACCACCTACATTTCAGCAATAAGAAGAATAATAAGCTAGAGCTTCCTCATCATGAATTGAAAACTTAGATTGAGAAGGCACTAGTGTAGGGAAAGATTAAAAAAAACAAAGAAGTATTCTCAATCGCGAGATATTAAAGTCCTTGTATTATATATATCCCTCAAAGGGAAGAGATCTTCAGAGTATATTCAGTTTTGAATTTACAAAAAGTAATCAACAAAAAGGAAAAGATTGAGAAGAATAATCAAGGAGGACAATTCTTGAGATGAGGTCTCATAAGGAGGGGCAAAGCCAGGATTTTATTGTAGGGGGGCACACAATGGTTGATTGAAAATATTATTAATTGTTAAAGAATTTGTGGAGAATGTTCATACGGGTATCAAATATTTTGGATTTAGCTAGGGTGATGGGGGCTAGGTGCACAGTCCCCAATATTTTTTTATCACTATGTTTGTGGGCCATTTTATTCATACTATTACCACATATCCTACGGGTTTTGTTTCTTCTTTTTATGTGGGTAGCTATCTGCTTTCCCTATGACCATGCCATGTTAAATAATTAAATAACATAGTATAAAAAAATACATTTTGTTTTCAAAAGTTCATATCCCCCTTGACCAATGGCTATGTTCTATTAAATAATTAAATAATATAGGGAAGTGTTGGCAGACATTCAGCTTGCCAGTCTTCATTGGTCCACGTACCACTTTTTAAAACATACTAATTGTGGTTAAGATTCACTCACTCTTAGGATTCATCTATTGAACTTTAGTTTTGAGAAAAAAATAGTAACCTTAAGTTAATTAAGCTTAACCATAGTTAAGGGACATGAAATAGGAAGCATTCGACTACCTAGCTAAATGTGGGGTCGGCTAATTACCACTGAATAATATAATATAATTTATTTTCAAAAGTTTGAGGAGTAGCTAACACACTCGAACGGATACTAACACACTAACCAGGGTTGCGGACTAACTGTATATCATGATCAAAAGGGGGGGGGGGGGGGGGGGGGGGGAGGAGCTGCCCCCATGGCCCATGGCTGTCTTATTTTTCAAAAGACCAAAGGGGCACAGCCCCATCAATATTCTATTTCCTATATATATATATATATAAAAATTCAGTAGTTTTCAAAAGTTGAAAGGGGGCATGTGCCCCCTCAGGCTCCTCCTTGGCTCCGCCCCTGTTCATAAGGGGTGTGCTGGTGGAGTGGCATGAGCTGTAGAGGCTCTCCTTGAGTTGGTGTCGTCAGTTGTTAGCTGAGCTGTAGAGCGTTTGTCAATTTTAGAATTCTTTGATAAAAAAAGTAGTTTATCTTCCAACTAACTTCCAATAAAAGAGATTCACCATATCCATGAGGTAGTATTATCTATGCATATAGATATACATATACACATATATACGGGGGAATGCTATCCTTTGCTCAACTTGTTAACCTTAACTAGTCATTTTACCCTATGTATTGAATATCATTTTATTAAATATAGAGATATCTTAATACTTTCCTAGGGGACAATTCATTAATATAGGAGGGAGAAAAAGTACAAAAATAATCTAACTATATTTTCTATCTCCTGCATTTAATGATTGGTTTCCTATAAAAGAATAAACTAACCTTTAATTTTAGTAACTTTAATAATTAATAGAAGGGTAAAAATATCTTTGTGAAGGTTAACAAGTTCACACACTAAGTGAACATTAGCAACACGTGAGTGTGCAAACTTGTTAACCTTCACATAGACATTTTTACCTAGTATTAATTATCAAACTTATTAATTAATATTAAAGGATAGTTTAGTATTTTCACAAGGAACCATTAATTTATAAATCCATGAGAGAGAAAATATAGTTCGATTTCTATGTATTTTTTTTCTCTCCTATTTAATGAATTGTCTCTTATCAAAATACCCTTATAGTTTATAAAATGATATTCAATCGTAGGAGTAAAAAAGATTAGTGAAGGTTAACATTTTCACTAGTATGAGTAAAGGATATCATTTCCATATACATACATACATACATACATACATATATATATATATATATATATAAACATATGTGTGTGTGTGTATGTATGTGTGTGTGTTAAATGTGTAGAAAACACCCATTCAAAGTGATGGTCATAACATTCATTGACAGATAGAAATCTACGACTATTTCGTGGCCTTCCAAAGAGAACAAGTCTTTGACTAGCATTGTATTTTGGGCTGAGGTTTTAAAGGTCGATTATAGTATAATTTTTTAGCCCGTTTATTAATGAGACAGATTTATATATTTTTATCTTAAGATGAAATGTCGTTATAATCTAAAATATGATTCATTTAGTTATTTGATTAAATATTTTATAAGCTTAATAATTTTAAATTGGCTAGAGAGAAGGTTTGGGTTGAGAGTCCTGTATTTTTTTTCGCACGAGCTTGTTTCACTTCAAAAAATAAATAAAGCAACAAAAATGAAGTGATTTACTAATGTATAGAAGTTGCATAGTTCACTTCACCTGCATGCATTCCATGTACACTTGTACGGCCGCATGATGGGTTGCCCTAAAAAGATATCTTGTAATTACAAATCCAACTTGATCAAAACAATTGCAAGCACCAGAATCAAATCACGGGTCTCCTCGACGTCCATCTCTATAGTAGCCAAAAAGGATGAACGGGATGTGTGAAACTTCCAAATAATCTCCAACCTTTTTGTTGGCTTTCAAGCTCATCTCGAATTCATTAGGCATCTCATATAGATAGAGGTTTTTTCAGATTGGTGAGGAAATGAATGCCTAATGGAACCTTCTTTAGCATTTTATTCCTAGAAATGAATAAAGTTTCAAGATGAGGCATTGCTTCCTCCTCCACTCTAACCATGTTCAATCTTTCGAAATAATTAAGAACTAAGACCTTCAGTTTCTGAAATCCTCCTGCCTTAAAACACAATTCTTCTACATCATAAGCCCGATCAAGCGAAAGCATCACTAGATTAGGAAAAGATTGAAGGACTTCAAGTGAATTATCCCTTAATCTGCACCTCCATAAATATATCGTTTTCAGGTTGTAAAGTGAAGATATCCAGTTCGGAAACTTCTCAAGATACCCTCTCAAAAATAATCGTTGAAGAAGCAGAGGAGGGGAAGATAGAAATTGAAGATCAAGAACTTCCTCTTCTTGTGACGTCAAACATAACAAACGAAGGTTGCTCATCTTCTCAATTGAAGAGCACAGCTCCGGCCCATCTTCTCTTCTCAACCCCACTACGCCTAACCTCCTTAATTGGCTCAGACTTCCCAGTTCTCTAATTACATCTCCACCTTCGTTTACGTCTATATAGAAGAGCTCTTGTAGGTTGACTAAATTCCCTATTCCGACTTGCCCACAAAATCCAATAAAGTCAAAAAATATTGATTCTAATACTTTTTCTTCTTTGTAAACTGAAAGATAGCGTAACCACTTGAGCTTGAAGATCTCACTCGGTAATTCTCTTACAGTGGTACCCTCAAGAATCAAGGTCATTAGGTTTTGAAGCTTCCCCATATTCTTTGGAAGCTTTTTTATTTTCGTTCCGCTCAGACTTAAATACCTTAAATGGAACAAGTTCACAATTTCATTTGGAAGCTTCTCCAATGGTGCATCTCTCAAATCTAAGACCCTGAGAAGCCTACTGCTACTAAAGAATGGATCCAGATACAATTTGGGAATTGAATCCACTCTAAACATGAATAGTGAGCGAAGGTAGGAGAAGCTCATGTTCTGTGGTACATTATTAGCACTGTTATGGATGGATAGGCGTCGGACTTTCTCAAGAAATTTTGTATTATGTTCAACAATTGCTCCAAAGTTTTGGTCCCTTAATTTTGAAAGTATAATTTCACGTAAAAAATCATGGACCTGACACTGTCTCACCCTTCCTTCACGACTTTTTGTAGCCACTTGGATTAAGCTCCTATCGATGAGCTCATGGAGATGACTCTCGGCGACCTCTTCAACTGTCATTCTTTCTTTTTCTCTTACAAATCCTTCAGCTATCCATAAATTAATTAGTCTCGAAGACCCGATTAGATAGTCCTCCGGAAAAATACCCAAATACAACAGACAGGGTTTTAGATAATATGGTAGGTCATTGTAACTAAGTGAAAGTATATTCTGCATACTCTTGAGTTTGTCGTCGCTTTCTAATAGAGAACCAAGACTGCGATGGACAATCTCCCATTCTATCAGAGTCTTTTCCTTTGTCGACAAAACACCACCGATTGCCACAATTGCAAGTGGCAAGCCTCCGCATCTTTTCAAGATATTTTGAGAAAGCCCCTGTAATTCAGGAGGACATTTGTTTTCCCGAAATGTCTTCTTGCAAAATAGAGTCCAAGAATCATCTAGAGTCAAAGATTTCAGATTACAGGTGTGACCATAAAGTTCTTTGCAAGAAGAAGCTATATCTAAAGAACGTGTGGTGACCATTATCCGACTACCACAATCGTTATTAGGCAGTGCACATTTTAGAGCTTCACATGCACGTGTGTCCCATATATCATCAAAGATAATTACATACCTCTTTTGCTGCAGAAATTCCTTGACTATCGTTTTGAGTGTGTCCTCGTCCATGGTGTCTTCTCCTTGAGGTAATGGTTGCTGAATTTCACAAAAGAGTTGCTTTATAATTTCTTTTAGGAGATCATTGATCTTGAATGATTGCGAGACGTTGATCCAAGCATGGTGTTGGAAATGTTTCTTCACTCTTTCATGATCATAAACTTTTTTGACAAGAGTGGTTTTGCCTAACCCACCCATGCCATACACTGAAACTACCTCAAGTCTTGATTCGCCATTTACAAGCAACCCGATCAGTGTCTCTCTGGGTTTGTCAATGCCCACGAGCTCAGCTTCCTCAAGCAGAAGAGCATCCCATCGAATATCATGCCATGTATCGCACAAGGGATTTGGGCTTGAGCCTTGCTCAAGGAAACGGAGACCATATCCCTGCCTTCTCTCACGAATGTCATGGATTTTCACTTTGATATTTTGTATCTGAGACGTTATATGAATGCGTGCTTTAAAGTGCTTGATAAAGTGGGCAGTTTTGTATAGGAAACCTAAAAATCCATGCCGCTGATGTTCTTGAGCCAGGCGAAGCATGAATTCATCAAGAGTATCTTCAATATCATAAGCTATATCTCTCACTTGATTCACCCAAGCCTTCACTTCTTCGCTTTCTTCTTTTCCATCCGCATCTCTTAAGAAGCCTCGAATGCTCTGCAATTCGTCTCTGATGTACTCAACATTTCGTCTCACTCCTCTCAACATATTCGCATCTAGCTCGAGCAAGGGTACAAGCCTATCGAGCACAAAGTTCACAGCACTCTCTGTCATTTCTATTCTTTTTCTCTCCTTCAACTCAACAAGCCCTCAGTTGTTTTCACTCTTAACTTAAGCAAGTGAAGTGAATTTTAAGTGAAGAGATAGTTTTTTTATATAAGTCATAACAGTAAGCATTTGCATTCGTAGGTTGGTAATTTAAAAGGACTTTGCTACTGAGACCGCATTAGGGCCGAGACCTCGGGCATGTGCACGAGATTTCAAGTGGGGCCCACCATTTCAAGTGGGGCCATCATCACATGGTGGGCCCCAACTAAAATCCCGCGCACATGCGCGAGGTCTCGGAGGTCTCGGCCCTTATGCGGTCTCAATAGCATTTCCCAATTTAAAAATGGGGTCAAATCCTCTACGGTCAAATCCGGTTATCACTGCTACACGTCGATACGTGTATCCTTTTACACCCCGTAACCGTGTGTAAGATTCACCCACCCCTTAACCGGTTATCACCGCTAGAGGAGGTCGCCATGTTCTTTAGTTTTTTTAAAATTAAAAAACTGTTTTTAGAGTTTTTTTAATATTAAAAACAGTTTTTTAATTTTAAAAAAATAATTAATATCTAAAAAAAAAAACCAAGGATGGGTGGGTGAACCTTACCCATGTTTAAGGGTTGTCAAAGGAGACACATGGCAACCTCTAGCAGTGACAACCGGATTTGCCAAATCGGGTTATCACCGTAGATGATTTGGCTCCTTTAAAAATTAGGCAATCCATTATTAGCTAAGGAATACTATTTATCTACAGATGGGTAAATTTCAGTTTAAGGTAGTGTGGCTCACAATAGTATACATGTGAGGTCCCTGAGAATAATAATCAGTTGCAAAATAACCCCCCTCACAATGCTATATAAGGAAATAGGGCCGGCTGTACAGCTCGGGTGGGCCTCACAGCTGTGCTGTTCGTTAGCGTGATATGGTGGAGCCCAAATAAATCTTAGATAGGATAATAATCAAATACGATTGAATTCTCCTATATACTTGTCGCTTGCGGGTTGAAGGATAAAAAATTTTGAAATTTTATTTCCCTAAAAAATTTTCATCTATTTCTCGTATGCGTGTCGCTTGTAATTTGCATTAAAAATAAAAATAAATATATATATATATAAAGAAATAAGTGTCACCTAACCCCCAACAAATAAGTGTCACCTAACTCTTTCTCTTTGTTCTCCAATCTTCAATCCAAGGAATCCTATTAAGTCTATTTTAAGGATGCCACGTGACACACTTTTTTAAATCTCATCCCTTAACTATTTCTTCCACACACGTCTCTCTTTTAATTCAAAAACTATTGGAGAGATTTTAGAGGATACATACGTTTCCTTCACAATTCAAAAATCATTAGAAATATTTTTAGAGATTGTGATAAGAGAGATAGAGATAAGGATAGATAGAGAATGTAAAGAAAGATTTTAGGGGATTATGATAAGGGATAAAGAGAGATAATAAGGATAAAGAGAGAATGTAGAAAGAAATTTTAGGAGATTGTGATAAGAGGGATAAAGAGAGATGTAGAGATTTTTATTTTACTCACACCCGTGCATCGCACGAGGTCTCCACTAGTATATATATATACCCTGTGCATCGCACAGGTATGAATAAAATAAAAATCTCTACATCTCTCTATATCCCTCTTATCACAATTTCCTAAAATTTCTCTCTACATTCTCTCTCTATCATTTTTATCTCTCTTTTTATCCCTTATCATAATCCCTTAAAATTTCTCTCTACATTCTCTATCTTTCTTATCACAATCTCTTAAAATCTTTTCAATGATTTTTAAATTGTAAAGAAAACATAAGTATCCCCTAAAATCTCTCTAATAGTTTTTGAATTGAGAGGGAGACATGTATGAAAAAAAGAGTTAACGGTTGAAATTTTAAAAAGGGTACCACGTGGCATCCTTAAAATACAATTCATAGGATTCCTAGGATTAAAGATATAAGAACAAAAAGATGGGGTTAGGTGACACTTATTTGTTGGGGGGTTAGGTGGCACTTATCTATTAACTAAATATAAGGCAAACTTTTTCCTCCCCTCCTCCTTTCGCCACATAGGATTATAATATTCTCAACTTATGACACGTGTCACACTGATCGTTTTATGAAGAGTTATCTCAAACGTATAGATTAATATTAATGACTCTTTCCTTTATCCTCAAACGACACAACTTTTATCGAGAGTTATGTCCAACGTATAGATTAGTATTAAAGAAGATAATTATTATTTTGTTAGAAGTGTAGTTTGATTAGAATTGAAAAGTCAATGTATAATCACAACCGTTTGCACTATTTCATCCTAGAGCTCTCTCTATCTCCACTATTATAAACTTCTCTCTTATCTCCAACTCTTACAGGTTTGGGACCAACTATCTCATCCTAGAGTCCTATCTATCTCCTCTCTTATAGAGTTCTCTCTTATCTCCAACTCTTGGGTGTATTAATTTAAGTTTAATACTAAATAACTTATGATTTTCCTATAAATGTTATTAAAAAAATAATAAATCATTATTATAAAATTAATTAATACAAATAATAATGTATATCAAATAATAAAAAACTAATACTATTAAAAATAAAATTTATGAAATATTTTTAATATATATTACTTAATATTTAAATAAATAAATAATATTATTTAATTTTAGATATTCTTAATTATTACCGTGCATCGCACGGAGTCTCTACTAGTTTATTTATATTATAGACTATTAGAGACTCCGTGTGATGCACGGGTGTGAATAAAATAAAAATCTCTACTTCTCTCTCTATCCCTCTTATCACAATATCCTAAAATTTCTCTCTGCATTCTCTCTCTATCCTTCTTATCTCTTTCTTTATCCCTTATCATAATCCCATAAAATCTCTCTTTACATTCTCTATCTCTCTTATTACAATCTCTTAAAATCTTTCCAATGATTTTTTAATTGTTATGAAAACATATGTATCCCTAAAATCTCTTCAATAGTTTTTGAATTGAGAGAGAGACATGTGTAAGAAATAGAGTTAACGGTTGAGATTTTAAAAAAGGTGTCACATGGCATCCTTAAAATATAATTCATAGGATTCCTAGGATTAAAGATTGGAGAGCAAAGAGAAGGGGTTAGGTGGCACTTATTTGTTGGGGGTTAGGTGACACTTATTTCTTTATATTATAGATAGATATATTTATTGCATACAAATTAGTAATAAATAATAAAACATAGTAAAGTAATATATTAAACCAAACCATTTAGTAAACCAAACCATTTACGTACCATATGTCATGGGCTACAATAAGATGATTGTGGTCTATGTGTCGACTCAAAAGCAGCCACCTTAACTATCAAGTATTTTAACATTCATTTGATTTTTGCTCACTTTGTTGTAATTAACGAGATTCTCTTTTCTTTGATTATACCATTGCTCACTTTGTCATAATTGATGGAGATTCTATTCTCTTTGATTATATATTCTCTCACTTTATCATAAACGATGAAGATTTAACTCTAATCAAGAATTTTTAACTTTTAGTGTAATTATTTTTTAATCTTTTTTTCTAAAACCTAAGGTTATATTGTTGAACCTTAAGAGTTAGTGAATCTTATCCATAATTAATAAGGGTTAAAAGAGACACGCACGGGTTGACTTGTGGGTGCCACAATTAGAAAAGGGTTAAAAGAGACACGTGTTGCCTTGTGGGTGCAATTGAACTCTCCCCGAGTTCAATCACAATTGACTCAATGAAGCCCGTCGTGATTAAAAAAATAGGGTTTTTTTCATATCAGTTGCTAGGTTTAGCTAGTTTGCAAAAACATTGTTATGGAAAATAGATTTTCAAATTAACTCATAATTTTTCAACAGTTTGACAAAAGACCTCAATCCTAAATTTCGTTGGGCATTTGGTTATAACTGTTAATAAAATAACTTTTATAGCCTTAAGATATTCGTAACCTCACAAAGCCCCTTCTAACTACCCTTAAAGTTACACTATGATTAACAAGTTTTAACCCAATGATTAATTTTTTTTAAAAATAATTAAGGTTAGATTCTTTAACCCTAAGGGTTAGTGCATCTTAACCATAGTTAAAATGTGTTAAAAGTTGACACCCCTTTGACTACCCTTGAACAATGGTTAATGTTTTGACCCTTGAGAATAATTTTTAAATTTGTTTAACTAAAAACTAAGGTTAAATGTTTTAACCTTAAGGGTTAGTGAATTTTTACTATAGTTAAAGGGATTTAAAAGGGGCACTCCTTTAGTTTTCTTTGAACTATTGTGAAGAAATTTTAACCCTATGATTAATATAATTTTTTTTTAATCTTGAAATTAAGGATTAGATGCTTTAACACTAAGGGTTAGTGAATCTTAACCATAGTTAAAGGGTGTTAAAAGATAACACCCCTTTAGCTATCCTTGGATTATGGTTAACATTTTAACCCTTGTGGTTTTATTTTTTTTAAAAAAAAACACCAAGGTTGGATGCTTTAACCTTAAGGATTAGTGAATCTTAACTATAGTTAAATGGACACTCTTTTAACTGTGATTAACAAGTTTTAAACTTCATAGTTACTTTTTTTTCTAAAAACCAAGGTGAGATGCTTTAATCCTAAAGGTTAGTGAATTTTAACCATAGTTAAAAGGAGTTAAAAGGGGACATTCCTTTAACTGCCCTTGAGCTATGATTAACAAGTTTTAACCCTTGTTGTTAATTTTTATAAAACTAAGGTTAGATGCTATTAACCTTAAGGGTAGTATATGTTAAAAAAAAAGTTAAAAGAAGACGTGTTACAAGTATATTAAGTCTATTAAATGTCAAAAGGGTATTATAGTCGCTCTCTAAACAATTTTCAATGAATTCAAACGGAAGTGGGAGAATGAGGTTATTTGGCTAACGGTGATATAATACTGAGTTAATTTGCAAAACTGTTAATCAAAGTGTATTTGCAAATTAGACCTAACGTAACAGTTGATATGCAAAATCCCCTTACAAAATCAAGTAGGCTATTTAAAAAGGGGTCTGGGTTTCCTCGGGCGGAAAAGAGTAGAGCAGCCTTTCAAGTTTAAACACCTTTACCTTAATTATTAAAAAAATGAAGACTCTTACTATCGAGAGGCATCCAAAGTTGGCACAGCAAGTGGGGCCTACCATTTAAAGACTGCAACTTGTTGCCGTTGGATTTTCAAAGGTGCTGCCTTGCTCTCGATGATACCTCCTATGTAGAGTTTTCCATCACTTTCCTAGAAAAATTATTTATTAATTTTATATAACCAAAGCTAGAGTCATTGACCTTAAGTAAATCTTAACTACTATTAATAGAAATTTTTTTTTAAAAAAAGAGGCAGGTGACGAGTTGGAGAGGCTGATTAGGCTATTGACAACCCAATAAAAAAAGGTTGGCTATTTAAAACCAACTTTTTTTATGAGGCTCCCCACGAGGTGGCTTAGGTTTTTGACCATGACACACCAGTATTTGTAGAGGGCCTCATCTTAGTGTTTTTTACACGAATTAGTCTAGGGATATTCCTAAAGTGTACCCCAAATATACTCCCAAATCATGACTGTTTATCTCAATTATTAAATGATTAGAATTAGAGCTGATGTGACATTAAAAAAGACAAAATAAGTCAACTCAAATTCGGATCCTTAGTGGTTGATTATAAACGGTTAGGATTAGGGAGTACCTGTAGGCTGACTCTATTTACATACCATGAGCCTGTCCTAAGGCAACTGATTTCCTCTTGCAGATGCCTGAGCAGTCGGGCATAGTGTCTTCAAAAGACGTGAGGAGAAATTGATGGGAGAATCAATTTCCCATGGTATTTTGATATTTGTTCCAGTTTCTAGAAAACGTGTCCTTTAAATATGCTATGCCCAAATGCAATACTCGGGCATCTGCCATCGAAATGCTATTGCCCTTGTCCTAGTGGCAGTCTGTCTCCACAGTCCACTTATGGGGTAGTTCTGGAATCGTGCCGAGCAAATGCTAAGCATTAAATCAATTGAAAAGTCTAAAAATTAGCTCTAGTGGATGCCCGAGCTGGGCGGTCGCAAGACATGGGGCACCTAATGATAATTTGGGGAGAAGTCATTTGGTTTTCTCCTCATGATTTCAGTTTATTAATCCCGCTGGATATCTCCCTCTTTTATTATCACCAGGTGCCCCATGAGTTGTGGATGCCCAAGCGTCTAGCTCGGCGTCCACTAGAGCTAATCTTTTGCCCATTGGGTTAGCCATAATTTTGAAACGAGAGAATATATGAAGAGATTTGCTAATTGTTAGCATGAGACTTACACTCCCAAATAATCATTGAGGTAGTGAAAATTGTAGCTCCTTTTCTACTCTTATGAGCGATAGTTCGCTCCCCAGGCAAGTAGTGAATTATTGCCCCTTGTTCTCACAAAGGTGCCCCTTCAACTACTATGAACTTGAGTTAAAATTTTATTTAAATTTTTTTATTTTCTTTTTGTAAAAATAAAGAGTAGAATGGTGAACCATTGGAGTGAGTGAATGTTAAACATAATTAAAAGAAGTTCAAAAAAGAGACACATGGCAAGAAAAGGGTAGCCAAGACTCCCCTCCTTGCTTCACTGACTGAGGAGGTGATTATTTTCCTCCTTATATAGTCGGTTAAACTTCTAACTTGCAATGTTAGTTTGGCAAAATTTTCAAATCTGCATTTGGTACTAGCACTCCTCGTTTAGAAAATGGTGAAAACCAGTACGGAACTCATAATACTCCTCCAACTAAACTTATGAATTAAGTGGTCAAATGCATAAGAAAGCGATTTTGGGGTTAGACGAAAAACAATATTAAGAGCACAAGAAAATTCACAATTACAATCCTGTTAAATCTAGTTTGAGATAAATAACAAATAGGGGATCAGGATAAGGTATGTTAAGTATTCTAGACAAAAATAAATATCCCAAAATAAACAGTAAACATGAGAATTTTTTTTTAATCGATTTTAAGGTTAGTTGAGGCCTGACAAAAGTCATTGGGCTAAAAATTGATTTTGCTCTAGCATTATTTTAGGTGGTGTTTGGATCGAATTTTATTAGTCAAAAGTCAGTTGTGATAGGAATTGATTGTTTACAAACTAAGGGACTGTTTGAAATCACTCAAACGGAACAATTCTCTATTCCCTGGGAATAAAATTGTTCCTTGGAAAATAGAGAATTGTTCATTAGGAATGATGACAAATGGGCCTTAATTATCAAATAATCACTTGTACAAATAATAATATTCCAGATACAATGTCTTCTATCCCCGTCTTTTGTATACACTCCCAAGTTACCGAAACAAAGCACACAGTACCACTTAAAAAATAACAAAGTACTAAGAAAAATAATTCCTTAAAAGCCCTTTAAGATTGTTGATTCGATGATGGAAAGGCGGGTGCTTGATATAAGGAACCACAAATCCATTCATAAAGGAAACTTTTTTAAAAGGTATCAGTTGACAAGGTTGGACCATTGGTAGGCTAGCACACAAATCAAAAATACAAAACCATTTGAAACATATTATTTCTTAAAAACCTAACTAATTGTTATAACAAATGCTTTTTAAGAACCAAAAGACACAATGCTTCACAAAAATTCCAATAATTTAATGTAAATCTAAAAATCCCCCACATTATTCAAATTTATAATGATTCATGTTATGACCCAAAGCAAAAATAAAATAATATAGATATATATATATATATATATATATATATATGCAAAACAGGTTTAGAGGAATCAAGTGATTTATATCTTAAACTTGACCCTTTTAGTGTAAACCAACCGTGTATCCACTCACAAACCTCTTCCTCTACTGAGAGGTTCTGTTGGTTGGCACATTGGGCATTGTATCATTAGCTGAATATTCAAGATTGTTTTGGAGTCTAAATTCTCATGATAAGAGGTCCCACTTTCCACACTGATATAAGTAAATTTTATCATGTATACATAACAATTAGATACACCATTAATATGACTATGGAGTCTGTACAAGTTTTTTTAAGCGATTACCGATATTATTTGCATTCTTTGTTACTGACACTATCTACAAAATAAAAGTTGAGCATTTTTCTAAACACTCACCCTTAATGTCTTTTTCTTTACCCATTCTAATTCTATTTTTGGGATTCGCATTCATATAAGTTGAGTTAACTAAATGCGATAGATCATTCATTAGGCTAGTCACATTCTCTTCGATGTATATAATACTAACTTATTGTAATGCCCTTTAGTCAAGGATATGCTAGATTATTTTATGACTTATGGAACCAATTCAATTTTGTTATTCAATAGTTTACTCTTACTATTTTAAGTTCCAGAGATGAATACAGCCGTTCTCACATCATTATAAATATAGGTCTTCGCTCACTTTCATTACCCTTAACATTAATCTTATCTATGCAAATGCTCAAAAAAAAAAAAACCTATCTGTAAAATGCATTTTCTCATCTTCTACTCTCTATTTCCATTAATTGTTTAAGGAATTATTTTATTGGGATCCTAAATTTTTTTATTGAGTGTCTAAAGTTAATTTATTTGTTTATGTAATTGTAACTCACCCGGAAGAGAATTGTAAACGGTTTGGGCTTCACCGTTGAAGAAGTCCGTACGAGTAAAATTGTGGTGAATCCTTGAAGCGAGAAGCTAAAAGGCGGAGACGTAGTCGGGTTGCTGAACCTCGAGAAAAACATCTTGGTGTTGGCATTCTCAAACTCTGTACCTTATTTTCTTTACTGCTTAAATTTAGAAATTGCTAAGTTGTATTCTCTTATTAATTTTAATTCCGTAAAAAGGGTTAAGTAGATTTAAATTTGCCAATACCCTAATCACCCCCCCTCTAGAGTCAATAGCTGGGCAACACAGTTTTTTATGCGGTTTCTTGTAATGCGTGTATTTTGACAAAAACCTAAGTATGAGAATTGGTTTGGAGAGAATCCGAGCTCATTTGCATGATTTGGGCACCGAAAAGGCCGAATTCCTATTTTTCAAGTTTACTATGGCCTAAACCTACAATCTCGCACCAAATCCTAACCAGGGTTGGGTTTTCAATGCGGTTTCTTCTAACTCGTGTATTTTAATGCAGCCTAAGTATGAGAATTGGTTTTAAGGGAATTGGGCACCGAGTAGTCCGAATTCCTATTTTTCAAGTTTACTTTGGCCTAAACCTACAAGCGCACACCAAATCCTAACCAGGGCTCCGTTTTCGAAGTGATTTTTTCTAAGGCATGTATTTCAAAGTAACCTAATGTGGAATTGATTTCGAGGGATTTGAGGTCATTTGCACGATTTGGGTACTGAGTATTTCGAATTCCTATTTTTCAAGTTTATTTTGGCCTAAACCTACAACCGCGCACCAAATGCTAACCAGGACTCGGTTTTTGATGCGGTTTTTTCTAACGCATAAATTTCGACACAATCTAAGTGTGTAATTGGTTTCGTGGGAATCCAAGGTTGTTTTACCGATTTGGGCATCGAGTAGGCCAAATTCCAACTTTTTAAGTCTACTTTGGCCTAAACTTACAACTGCGCAAAAAAATGCTAACTAGGGCTTGGTTTTCGATGCGGTTTCTTCTAATGTGTGTATTTCAACGTAACCTAAGTGTGAGAATCGGTTTTTAGGGAATCCAAGAACATTTTCTTGATTTGGGCACCGATTAGGCCGAATTCCTATTTTTCAAGTTTATTTTAGCCAAAACCTACAACCGCTCATCAAATGCTAACCTGGGCTTGATTTTCGATGCAGTTTCTCCTAACGCGTGTATTTCGACGCAACCTATGTGTTGGAATTGGTTTCGACGAAATCCGAGGCTGTTTACCCGATTTGGTCAACGAGTAGTCCAAATTCCTATTTTTCAAGTTCACTCAATCCTAAACCTACAACCTCGCACCAAATCCTAATCGGGGCTGAGTTTTCAATTATGTTTCTTCTAACGCGTGTATTTCGACACGACGTAAGTGTGGGAATTGGTTTCAAGGGAATCCGAACTTGTTTACCTGATTTGGATACCGAGTAGGTTGAATTCCTATTTTTCAAGTTTACTTTGGCTTAGACCTACAAGCACGCACCAAATCCTTATTGAGACTCGGTTTTCGATTTGGTTTCTTCTAACGCATGTATTTCAATGCAACCTATGTTGTTTGAATTGGTTTCGAGGAAATCCAAGCTCGTTAGCCCGATTTCGGCACCGAGTAGGCTGAATTCAAACTTTTCAAGTCTACTTTGGCCTAAACCTATAACTTTGCACCAAATGCTAATTGGGGCTTGATTTTCGATGTAGTTTATTCTAACGAGTGTATTTTGACGCAACCTAAGTGTGAGAATGAATTTTGAGGGAATCCAAGGCCGTTTGCCAGATTTGGGCACCGATTAGGCCGAATTCCTATTTTTCAAGTTTACTTTGGCTTAAACCTACAAGGGTGCACAAAATGCTAACAGGGGCTCAGTTTTAGATACAATCTCTTCTAATACGTGTATTTCGACGCAACCTAAGTGTGGGAATTGGTTTCTAGGGAATCCGAGTTTGTTTACCCAATTTGGGCATCGAGTTGGCCTAATTCCTATTTTTGAAGTTTATTTTGGCCAAAACCTACAACCGTGCATCAAATGCTGGGACTCGGTTTTCAATACAGCTTCTTCTAATGCGTATATTTCGACGCAACCTAAGTGTGGGAATTGGTGTCAAGGGAATCCGATGTCTTTTAACCGATTTGGGCACCCAGTAGTCTGAATTCCTATTTTTTAAGTTTCCTCAGGCCTAAACCTACAACCTCACACCAAATTCTACTTGGGGCTCGGTTTTCGATGCAGTTTCTTCTAACACGTGTATTTCGACGCAACCTAAGTGTAGGAATTAGTTTCGAGGGAATCCGAGGTTGGTTACTCGATTTGGGCACTAAGAAGTCTGAATTCCTATTTTTCAAGTTTACTCAGGCCAAACCTACAACCTCGCACCAAATCCTAACCGGGGCTCGATTTTTGATTCGATTTCTTCTAACACGTGTATTTCGACGTAACCTAAGTGTGGGAATTAGTTTCAAGGGAATCCGAACTCGTTTACCCAATTTGGGTACTGAGTAGGCCGAATTCCTATTGTGAGCATGAGATTTCACCCCCTTAGAAAATCTCACGGGATTGTTGAGAGTCGCCACTTATTCATTCAGAAGGGATAAGTCCTTGGGAATGTTGGATAAGGTCTTGGTCTACGATAAAAGATTGAGATAAGAGGTTCGGTTAAATTCGGGAAAGGGGTTAGGCACCCCGGCACTTCCACATATGGTGGTTCCCTACTTGCTAGGTTTAAGCCAATTTAAATGTCAAGATTAATCGAGTGCTTAAGTGTTTAAGTTAATACTAACCGGAAAAAAGTAAAAGCTAATTAGGGTCGAACCCAGGTTGGGTTGCCTACATACTTACATTGGGGAGAGATCAGATCGAGCGTAATTCTAACACTTGAGCCCATGCTAAGGCGAGGGGGTGTGTGTGTGCACCAAAAGATGGCTAATGGACCTAATCTGGTAGATTAGAGTTTTGATTAACTGGGGTTGGTCAATGTGCAAAGTGTTGGGCCCGGTATGCCGAGGGGTAGTCCGGTAGACAAGGGGTGAGGCCAAGGATGAAGCACGGAGGTAAAGGGATGTGTTAACTTAGGGTTAGGGTTGCTAACCGGAGTTAAAAGAGAGTTAACCATGGTTAAAAATTTTAAAAAGTTAATTTTTTGGTCTTTTATTTTTTTTGAATTTTTAGGGATTTTTTCAAATTTTTGTGGAGTTAAGTGGTGTTTAACCATGGTTAAAAGTTAACCGGAGGCTGTTTAACCATGGTTAAGGGTCAAGGTCAGTCAAAAGTGGGCCCAAAGGGTATGGCAGAGCCTAGAATGGCCTCCTAGCAGGTTTTGGCCTAACACAAAGCCCAAGATAAAAAATTAGAAAATTGAGGTAATCGGATTACCACAATTTCTATAAATTTTTAACCATGGTTTGTGGGGTTGTAACCAGGGTTAGGGATCACTCCTGGATAAAGTGAACACATAGTCAAGTAGCCTGAAGTCTAGGCTTTCCGATGAGCTTGGAATCAGGTCTATAGCATCTCAGGTGTGGGCCCCACAAGGGCCCAAAGTATGCAAAACTAGGTCTCAGTATTGGCAGTAATCTGGTTACCGCTGTAAGCACCCCAATTTTGCACCCCTTTAGCACCTTCAAACCTTTTCAAAAACTCTCCAAAAACTCATTTTATAACTCTCTTTAAAGTTTATTTCAATAGGCTTTACTTTCTGGAAAATGCCCCCAAAAGCTGAAAATTGACCAAAATACCCCTAAAAAGCTCTGAAAAAAAATCATATGTTATCTAAAATACTTTTCTAGATTTTATCAGTTCAATTTTGGCTATTTTTGGGATTAAATCGGGTTTAAAAATGGAAAAATAACCAAAATGCCCTTGAAGTGCAAAATGACCAAAATACCCTTGAAAAATACTTCAAAAATCACTTTTTGTCTAAAATATTTTTTGCGGATTTTAAAAATCATTTTCGGCTATTTCCGAGCTCAAATCAGGCTTCAAATGCAAAATCTACCTTTCAACGAACCAAAAAATGCCATGTGGCAAAGAAAAATTAAACAAAAAACAGATTTATTTTGGTCGTTTATACCAAAAACGACCAGCCTTTTTTAGGCAGGTTTTGGCTGGTCATTTTTGGCAAAAACGACCAGATTTTTTTTTGGGTTTTTTGGTTGGTCGTTTATGTTATAAACGACCAAATTAATATTTGGTTATTTTGGTATTTTTTCCCCCGTAAACCGACTTACTTTCCGCCATTTCTGACTTTTTTGTTTTGGTCGTTTTTCACAAAAACGACTAGAGCAAAATTTTTCAAAAAAATATAGTCCCCCATCGAAAAATTGTGGGTTTCACCTCCTTTCTTCCCCCTATAAAAGCCTAACACCCTTTCTCAAAATCTCACCAATTCACCCCACTCTCTCCTTGGTTTTTTCAAATCCTATAACTTAGAAAATCCTTAGAAAACCATTTCTTGGAATTTCAAAGTTTGGAGATTTTTTCCTTGGAGAATCCCTCTTTGTCCGAAAGTTCACCGTACTTTCGGGAAGGTAAGCCCTCTATCCCTAATTTCGTTGTCAATTTTTTTTAGCTTTATTAATTGCTTAATTTATAGTTTCGTCTTTAAATTCTATTTTAAACTGAAAAGCCTCGCCTAGTTGAACCCCTGCCCAAATCCCGGTTCAAAACTAGCCCCACCTAGTCGAACCCCTGCTCAAATCCTGGTTCAAAACTAGCCTCGCCTAATCGAACTTCTGTCCAAATCCTGGTTCAAAACTAAGCCTTGCCTAGTCAAACATCTGTCCAAATCCCGGTTCAAAACTAGTCTCGCCTAGTCGAACCTCTGTCCAAATCCCGGTTCAAAACTAACCTCGCTTAAGTCGAATCTCTGTTCAAATCCCGGCTCAAAACTAGCTTAACCCTAGTTAATCCAAGTATAAGCCACAGTTAACCCTAGTTAAACCCTGATTAAACCCTAGTTAATTCTAGTTAAACCCCAGTTAACCCTAGTTAAACCCTAATTAAACCCTAGTTAATTCTATTTAAACCCCAATTAACCCTATTTAAACCCTGATTCAACCCCAGTTAATTCTGGTTAAACCCTAGTTAGATTCTAGCTTAATCCTAGTTAATCCAAGCCTAAGCCCTAGTTAAATCCTAGTAAAACCCTAAGTAAACCAAGCTTGACCCTAGTTAAACCTTAGTTAAATTCCAGTTAAACCCTAGCTTAACCCTAGTTAAACCCTAGTTTAATCATAGTTAAACTCTAGCTTAACCCTAGTTAATCCAAGCTTAAGCCCTAGTTAACTCTAGTTAAACCCTAGTTAAATCCCAGTTAATTATAGTTAAACCCAGGTTAAATCCTAGTTAACTCTAGTTAAACCCTAGTTAAATTCCAGTTAAACCCTAGTTAAACCCTGATTAAACCCCAATTAATTCTAGTTAAACCTTGGTTAAACCTTAGTTAAACTTTGATTAAACCCCAGTTGAACCCTAAGTCAACTAAGCCAAACCCCAGCTAAACCCTCATCCGAACCCTGGTTCTGTTTCACACCGAAAAAATCCATTCGCTCCTCAGCACGAGCTTAAAAGGCCACCTCGCTCCTCAAATAGGAGCAAAAACCCTCAAACCTTTTAATCACCCACAATCCAGCCCAATCAAATCAAACCATCAATTCTCATCCGGAATTACGTGTGGCTTGATTCCACTAACTGTGGATACGTAGGCAACCCTGATCGGGTTCAGCTCCCCCTAGGATAGAGTCCCTATTCGGCTTCTATCCTAATCATTTTGATCCATTTATTTTTAATATTACATTTCTCAGCACATAGATCAAATTGCAAGCTTTTCTATGGTTTCCTTTATTTGATTCAGACTTAGGGAGTAGGTAACCATCTTTGAATGGGAGTTTAGGGGTGCCTAACACCTTCTCCTAACTCAACTGAATCCCTTACCCTGACCTCATATTTCCAGACTAGGCCTTATCTACAATTTCAGGGACCTATTTCCCTCAGAATTAGATAGGTGGCGACTCTTAACCCAAGTGCAATTTATCGCTGTTCCTTATCAGATCTATCCTGACCGAGAATGGGCAGTTAAAATTCAGGTAGCCACAGCTAGCGACTCTGCTTGGGGCTCTGGTTTCGCAGACCAGTATTCAAGCCAAAACTCAAAGTTTTAATCAAACATTGGAAACCATATCAGAAGCTTTCAATTTCATCTATATACTATTTCATTCATTTTTGATTAAAACCTTAGACATTTGTTTACGAAACTTAGCAACATGCTTAGGGTTCCATTTTATTCATTGCTTGTTTTTGGTTGATGCATCCACATTCATATTCATTGCATAATAGAATAAAAACCCTACACCTATCTAGATTGGATCCGGTAAGCTTACAATTGAGGGATGTTATCCCCGATGCTGAAGCCCAAAGATCTGTGGAAAGTACTGGTTGTAGACCGAAAGATGGTTATCTCCGGTAAACGCGACTGGTCTTTCCCGCTTGCACCAATCGTCCATTTTCAGGTATGTTCTATACTGGGGAGTCGTATATACTGTCAAGTGCTCCTCAACCTTATAGTCAAAACCTTGCATACACCAGCATAAGCATGTAGACTATAGATTATGTTTGGGCATAAACTAGTAGCTACCCGTCAGGAGGGACAACCTTATCCCTATTCTACTACTAGTTTAGGCCGCTCCTACATTATTTGTTAGGGACACCCGTATCCCTATACTTAAACCAATTTGGAGCTTGTGTGAACCCTGCTTGATTCTTGTTGTAAATTACCTCATTCTTGAATGTTTTTTTTTTTCATGTTTTTATATATACATTTATACATTCATCTTAGGTTAGATATGTCTAAATTTTTTTCTGCATCATATAGATGGCAAGTCCTTCACGTTCTCATAACCTCGTCAAACTGCGGGAGAGCCCAGGATGTGAACCTTCAGTATTATCAGTCATTTCCACTCTCACATCGGAGCAAAGAATAGTTTGGTAACAGGAGTACCATCTGGGACACACTCTAGAGCTAAGCAGAATAAATCCAGACTGGCACCTTCTTCAAGCTGTCGTCCATTGTTGGGACGAGAAGACGATGACCTTCCATTTCGGTAAACAGGAGTTATGTCCAACCTTAGAGGAGATCAGTCACATTTCGGGTTTTAACTTAGGAGAAGATATTGTGTTTCCGCAACACTAAGGGAACTATAAGCAGACGCTGGCCAGGTTCCTTGTGGTAAGAGAAGACCAAGTGCTCAGAGGGGCAGAGGAGTCATGTAGTAAATGTCCCTTGACTTACCTATTTTTCTTGTATGCCCAGTTTATCCCTACCTAAGAACCCATGCATGAAGACATCACCGAATTTAGGGGCACCTCAGAGCTTATGAGGCGGGATTTACATCAAGTTCGAGGCTCTCTCATTGGCGGGAGAATGAAAACCCTGAATACTATATGACCCCTCAGATGGTCGATGGCTATGATAAGTGATTGATGTTGGAAGACTAGACAAGCAGCATGCCGATACCTGTTGAGCTACCAACACCGGTGTGAGGGGAATTTACCGAAAGGACACGCGTCAGCAGCAGCTTCTCCCAAGTTCTGATGTACTGGTAAAAGGTTGGAGTGGAGGGTGTGATACCCTGACATGTACTCCGATGATTAAGTCAGTAGGTGTAGAAGACGATGAACAGTAAGAATATAATAGAGAGTTCGAAGATCTTAGCTCTTCCAATTTTTTGCCCCCCCCTTCACACTGTTTTTCACAGGTTTAAATAGGCCACCCTAACCATGGCCATGGGCACCCATTGATGTCCATGCATACCTCGAATCCCTGATGTGTACTTCAGTAATCATTTTAGATAGATCTCCCGGTCATTCGTACTGCACGCGTATCTGCACACAAAAAGAGCAGGCACAGAGTAGGAACTCGTCCGAGGTGACTGGCATTAAATGCAGCATTAAATGCCATTCAATGCCAAGACAATGTTACCCACCTACCATCGTAGATGTAGGATCAGTCCCAGGCGACTGGACAGTAACGCCAGATCTCATTATGTGTTAGGATACGCGATCGTGGACAATAAGACGACGGGTACGTCGTCAGAATGAGGACGTGATCGTCGTCCAGGAGACCACGGGTCCGTCGTCAGAATGAAGACGTGATCGTCGTCCATGAGACCACGGGTCCGTCGTCCATACGACAACGGGCCCGTCGTCGAGGAGACGACGGAAATGAGCCCAAACGATAACACCACACTGAGGACGAGCTCGTTGTTACGACACTTAGGTTTTACGAAATTTACCCATTACAAATTGCCCCTTTATGATACTTTGAACGTGGTTCAGAGTGTCATAAATATAACGAAACGTCGGAGGAGAGGATACGGCTAACCTCAGAATGATGATAGGTCACATACTCTGTACGCGAAGGCGGAGCGTCGTGCCAGCTGTATTGCGCGTGCCGAAACGTCATACCTCATAAATGTTTGGCAGGCTGTCATCATTATCTTCCGGACGCTTCGTTTTTCCCGACGGTTACTTAACTCGGTCAAAAGACTATCCTGTCCCTCGCGCTGTCTACGTGTGTGGACACGCGTACGGTATAGATCGAGGTCATTATCGTCCTTAGATTTACGGACTGGTCTATAAGTACTGAAGGCCTGGCACTTCATCCTCTTCACTCGAATTCTTACATCCTGTTACTCTGCCGGAATTTCTCCTCACCGACGATCTGCTGTTCTGGTTTTCTTCCTTCTCCGGCTATGCCTCCCCTTGCTTCCTAAATCCAGTTTCGGTAAGAACCTTCTCTTTTCTTTTTATTCTGTGGTCGTCTTTCCTACATTTCTTCTTTTTCTCCTTGTTTGCGACCATGTCTGCCGAAATAGTTAGGATAGACAGTCCCGATGAGGCCAGTTGCTCAGGCAGTGCCCCTCACGGTGTTATCACCGGTGTTTCCAAATCCAAAACCAGACCAGTGGTCAAATACGCACTTGACCATTACAGAACCCTTTTCCAAATTCCTCCTCACGTCCATATTCATTTCGGGGAAGAAGATGTTCTTCCCGACCATCGTTCTTCCTGCACAATCGTCTACCTCGCTCAGTTCGAGGCGGGACTTCGATTTCCCCTCTCTCCCGTCACGGACTCCATCCTGTCCGCCCTTCAAATTGCCCCGGGGCAAATGCACCCGAAGTTCTACAAGTACATGTCTCTGATGGATAAGTTCAACAGAGACGGGTACAATGTAGACGCCAGGCACGTCTTCCACTTCCGCTACGTCGTGAAGTGTCCCGGGGTTGTTGAGAAGGGAAAGAAGACGTACTTCACATGGAGGCAAAAATCCAAAATTCCCGACATCATCGCACACCTCCCCGACGTGGAACGGGATTGGAAGGAGATGCCCTTCGTGGTCTCCGGTGCCTGGAGGGCAGAGACTGCCCGTCCTGTTCCCCACGAATTTACCTCAGGTCTGTTACTATTCAGTCGTTCTCCGTTGTCGGTTTTTTGAAAATGTGCTCCTGTTACATGGTTAATAATATTTTGCTTTTTCTGCAGAGGCTTCTAAGATACACTTCTCTGACTTGTTCGCAGAAGAAGAGTACGCGCTCCGGAGGGTTCGCAGTGATAAAGGGGACGCCTACGTCACCTGGAAGCCGTCCTCTGCTCGAGAGACAAAGTCCACTGTAGAAGCAGGGGCCAAACCTAAAAAGTCTCGTCGACAAGCTCGTCCGTCGTCAAAGAGACTGCTTGGACAGGTAGCTGTTCTTGGAGAAGAAGAAGACATAGCTGACCAACCTTCTCCACGATCTTCACAGGCTCCGGCCTTAACTCGTCCTCCCCGCCCTTCCCGTCTATCCTCGGCGGATAAGAGGGCGGGGAAAAAAAGAGAGAGAGCAGAGGCTCCCAAGGCTCTGTCGGCGAAGAAGGCTCGGCGAGAAGCGGAGCACGATCGACGGGTTCGAGAACGCGAATCTGCCGGAGTGCCATCTACTCAGGCTGCAACAACTGGCGAGGGGAGTGGTGTCCCCGTGGAGGAACCTCCAATCGTCAGCAGCGGCTCTCCCGCGGATGCTGTAGCCGCTCCGTCCACTGTGGCAGAGACGGCTGCCCCCGTGATCGTCTCGGCCTCTGCTCCCTCACCAGCCGTAAATGTGGCCTCATCTTCTGCCCCTCCTCGAGAGAGGATCACCATGGGGGCCCCGTCGAACTCTGGAATCCCGTCTTCCCCAGAGGGTACACCCGTCCTACCGTTGCCCATTCTGCGATGGAGCACGATTCCATCGCCACATCGATGATGTTGGCGATGAGGCTCCCAGCGGATATGGCCGCAACGAGGGACCTGCACTGGATGGGGATGTTCAGTGCCGCGAGTCGAGCTGTTGCCACGGTACGATTTCTTTGTTGTTGTTTTTTTTTTTTTTTTTTTTAACCATCTTTCTTTCTCTTCTTTTTATAGCTGGGCAACATGCTTGCCGGGATGTACGAGGTCACAGCCGAGAACAGGCGTACCTCCAATGGGCTGAGGGACAAGGTCCTTGACCTGGAGAGGAGGGGAGCTGAGGACGTGAAACGGCTGAATCACGAGCTGATGTCCGTCAAAGCTGATCTTCGGTCTGCCAAAGGCACGATTGCCACGGCCGTGAAACAGCGGGACAAAGCTCGGGATGAAGCCCGCAAGGCAATGGAAGGAGAGAAGGCGGCAGCGGAACAGGCCGAGAGGTCCGTCCTCAGGATCAGTGAGATGGACGAGATCGTGAACTCTCTCCGACAGCGGCTGGAGGCGACGGAGGCCGAGAAGGCAGCACTGGCCGAACAGCTCGAGGAGGCCAGGGCCGCGAGGGACAAGGAGGTTGAAGCCGCCAATGAGGCTTTAACGGAGTCTCTTCGAGCCCATTTCCAGACGGAGATGGAACGGCTGATCACTGAAGACCGGGTCGAGACGGAGAGAGAATTAATGAACGAACTCCGAGAATCGGGACGACTGGTAGAGTCTCCCCAACAGTCGAAGGACGAGGCCACTCAATCTGAGGCTGTGGGCATGGAGATCTCGCCTGGCGAAGAACCCGAGGTACAAGGAGGGGGGCAACCCCCGTCATCTCTTGGACCATCTCCCGTCCTGCCCGAGGCTTCTGCTGAAATCGCCTCTGCCGATCCTGCTGCTGCTGCTGACGACGTTCCGACCGTTCCTGATGACGCTGTCGTGATCGTTGACGTTGTCGAAGACTGATCCTTCCTCCTTCCTATCCCTTTCTTTTCAATTTAGTATCGGCTGTACTCTCGTTCATCTCATATCAATAAAAAATTTCTGTTTTATATGTACCTCTTTTTATGATCACTGTGTTGCAACCGATTGGTCCGGAATAATCATCTCGTTCAAATAAGACATAGCACATAATTAACTCGTGATTGAGTATAAATCTCATAACGAAAATAAGACAAATAGCACATAATTAACTCGTGATTGAGTATAAATCTCATAACGAATATAATTCACATCACTTCTAATAACGGGTCGTTAAAGAAGTGGATTAACATTACGGACGTAATTTGACAACAAGTCCATTTCATAAAGACGAACTTATGGTAACTCGTGGTGGGACACCATGCTCAAAGGACATTCCATTAGTATAAGCCACGGGTATGCTCAGATGGCAATTCCTTTGTATGAGCCACCTGTGTCCCGTGGTGAGTACCCTGTTCGTGTGAAATGCGCTCGCCGTGGTAACTCGTGGTGGGATGCCATGCTCAGAGGACATTCCATTAGTATAAGCCTCTAGGATGCTCAGATGGCAATTCCTTTGTATGAGCCACCTGTGTCCCGTGGTGAGTACCCTGTGCGAGTGAAATATACCCGTCGTGGTAATTCGTCTAGAATATTTTACAACGTACTGAATATGTACGTTATTGGAAAAATGAACTCGTGGTAATTGATAACACACAACTTTATTGGAAAAATTGTTTTAAATTCATAATGTTCCACGATTTTTGAATTACATTACCTTGTAAGTCTTTAAGGTAATACACCCCGGGACTCCCGACACGATCCACGATATATGGCCCTTCCCAGTTGGGACCCAGTTTCCCGCTATTGGCTTCTCGAGTGTTTTGGAAAACTTTTCGAAGAACGAGATCTCCGACTTGAAGAATCCTTCTCCGTACTTTCTTGTTATATGTTTTTCGTAATTGTTGTTGATAGCGTTTCATCTGAATGCTGGCATCTTCCCGCTTTTCTTCCAGCAAGTCTAAATGAATAGCCATTAATTCGACATTTTTGTTTTCCTCTCCGTGTTTCTTCCGTGAACGTGTTGTTGGCAGACAGACTTCAGTGGGAATAACAGCTTCCGCCCCGTATGCTAAAGAGAACGGGGTCTCGTTCGTAGGGCTCCGTGGTGTTGTCCTGTATCCCCACAACGCATTATGTAATTCGCTGGTCCACTTTCCCTTGGAATCTTCCAGCCTTCTCTTGAGGGCATTCAAAATGTTCTTGTTGGCTGCTTCGGCAAGGCCATTCCCTTGAGGATAATAAGGAGAAGAGAAGATGTGCTTGATTTTCAACTCTTGGCAAAAGTCGGTGATAAGCTTTCCTGTGAATTGCTTCCCGTTGTCAGAAATGATGGACTGTGGGATGCCGAATCTACAGATAATATGTTCCCACAAGAATTTCTTCACTTCTTGTTCTCTAATACGCGCTAGGGGAACAGCCTCGATCCACCGGGAGAAGTAATTCGTGGCCACGAGCAGAAAAATTAAATTACCGGGAGCTTTGGGAAAGGGTCCCACGATGTCAAGTCCCCAACGAGCGAAAGGCCAAGGTTGAGATACGATGTTGAGTTCCTGAGCGGGGGCATGAATCAACTTCGCATGACGCTGACATTGACTGCATTTTTGTACGTACTTCTGTGCGTCAGCTTGCATGTAAGGCCAAAAATATCCTTGCCCCAGTGCACGATGAGCGATAGTCCGTCCTCCAGAATGGATGCCACAAATCTCTTCGTGGAGCTCGGCTAAGATCGTCTCTACGTCTTCAGGGTGCACGCATTTCAAAAGGGGTCCTCCAAAGGATTTACGGTACAGTTCCCCGTCCACAAGGGTATAACGGGGAGCTTTATATTGTATCCGTCTTGCTTCCTTTGTGTCAGAGGGGAGAATTCTATTCTTCAAGTAAGTTGTTATGCCCGTCATCCAGCTCGGCACTTGATTTACGGTCAACACCGTGCGTTGCGTTTGTAGCTCAATAGAGGGGTACTCTTTATATACTCAACGAGAATTGTCTTGGGTTCATCAGTCTGTATCATTGAGACGAGGTATGCTAATGCGTCAGCATGCCTTTTATCGTCCCTTCGGACATGTTTGATCTCGAGGACATCAACGGCCCTCCGTAGTTCTTGTAAAAATGCAGCGTAGCGCCTCATCCGCTCATCCCGACATTCATAGGTACCGTTGACTTGGTTCACCACGAGCTGTGAATCACAGAACACCCGGAGTTTAGAAATTCCCAACTCTCGGGCACTCTGCAACCCAAGGATTAACGCCTCATATTCAGCTTCGTTATTGGAGGCACCATAACCAAGGCGCGTCAGTTTCTGTACTTTAACATGATCAGGGCTGACAAGAACAGCACCAAGTCCCGAACCGCTGACATTAGACGACCCATCCACGTACAAGACCCAATCGCACCACGCCGTCAGCTTGGTTCCGTCTCCAGCCTCTTCTTCCACAACGGGATCTTCCTCCGCATCGTCTGGGAACTCGTGACGATCGGGCTCTGCTGAAGTTTCGGCCTCCTCCACGGGGAAATCGGCTAAGAAGCTTGCAACGGCCTGCCCCTTCTCTGCGGTTCGGGCCTGATATTGGATATCGAACTCGCTAAGCGCCACGGCCCACTTCGACATACGTCCCGCGGTTTCAGGTCGCCCCAAGACAGTTTTCAAAGGGTACGTTGTGATGACGACGATGGTATGTGCCTGAAAATAAGGACGTAACTTCTCAGCAGAAAAGACAAGAGCCAGGCATACCTTCTCCATTCTGCTGTAGTTGCACTCTGCCTTGTGGAATGTTTTGCTGACGAAGTAAACAGGCTTTTCTACGCCGTCGTGACTTTTGAGCAGCACGGAGCCAATGGCTCGTTCCGAAACGGAGAGATAGAGGTACAACACTTCGCCAGGTTCAGGTACGGAGAGGATCGGAGCAGAGCCTAGATACGTCTTCAAGGCGGCAAAAGATTGGGAACATTCTTCTGTCCATCTGAAGACGGAATCCTTTCTCAGTAACTCGAACAGAGGTCTGCATCGATCAGAAGACTTTGATATAAACCGGTTGAGAGCAGCGATACGTCCCGTCAGTTTTTGAACTTCTTTCCTTGTCTTCGGTTCCGGCATATCTATCAGAGCACGGATTTACGTGGGATTTGCTTCGATGCCCCGTTGACTGACGAGATAACCAAGGAACTTGCCCGAGGCGACGCCGAATGTACATTTCTCAGGATTTAACTTCAGGTTGAAAGTGCGTAAAATAGAAAATGGCTCCGCCAAGTCGGTTACAAGAGAGGCCTGAGTTCGGCTTTTCACAACGATATCATCAATATACACCTCCACCGATTTACCAAGCAAGGGTCCAAACATCAGATTCATTAGTCGTTGATAAGTGGCCCCGGCATTCTTCAGGCCAAAGGGCATGACCCGGTAACAGAACAGGCCACGCTCCGTTATGAAGGCCGTTTTCTCTTGATCGTCCTCCGCTAAGAGGATTTGATTGTAACCCGAATACCCGTCCATGAAGCTCAACATCTCGTGACCCGCGGTTGCTGTGATTAGTCTATCGATTCTGGGAACTGGGAAGAAGTCTTTCGGACAGGCTTTATTAACATTAGTGAAATCGATACAGACTCTGACTTTCCCGCTCTTCTTCGGAACAGCTACTACATTGGCTATCCACTCCGGATATTGGACCTCACGAATGAACCCGTGCCGAATTAACTTATCGATCTCTTCATTGACGGCCTCATGGTACGCTGGAGCAAGTCTACGAGGCTTCTGTTTAACTGGATTGACTACGGGATCAACGTTGAGATGGTGACAGATGATTTCAGGACGTATACCCGTCATGTCCTCATGTGACCAAGCGAAAACGTCAAGATTCTTCCTCAGAAAAGTTATCAACTCCCGCTCTTCATCTGTTGTCAAACAAGTCCCGATCTGCAGCATTCTTGGCTCGTTCTCCGTCCCGAGGTTGACAAGCTTCGTGGGTTCAACAGAGTGGTTTATCAGTGATTCACCCGTGCTCTCCTCTTCCACGGATCCGACCTGTAATTGCTATTTGAGCGGGTTGGGTGAGGCGTAATCACACTTCTGCGATGCCAGCTGGTCTCCTCTTATTTCACGTGGTCCGTCCGGAGTGGGGAATTTCAGTACCTGGTAATAGGAAGACGGAACAGCTCTCATTTCGTGAGTCCACCATCGCCCCAAGATAGCATTGTATGGGGACGGAGCGTCGATAATGGAGAACCGGGTGGATAGGGTGATAGGTCCAGCTTTGACTGGTAAGACGACTTCTCCTAGGGGTTGCATCGAACTTCCTTCGAATCCTATCAAGGGGGTCTGTGCAGGGACAAGAACCGCCGGGTCTAACTCCATCTTTGCGAAAGCATGGAGATACAGGATATCTGCCCCACTTCCAGGGTCAATGAGCACTCGCCTGATGTCGAAATCGCCAATTCTCATAGACAGGACAAGAGCATCGTAGTGAGGCCTGACCACGGTTGTCATGTCTTGATCCGTGAACGATAGGGCCTGCTCGACTTCCTTCGTCGTCGATCACACTTGACAAACTTTCGCCACGTGTGATAACTTCCTTGCCTTCGCTCGGTACTGCTGCTCGACATCTACTTCCGGTGCTCGAGCGCGATGGATGACGTTTATGACTCCCTTCGGAGCTTCTCCGCCTCGGCTCATATGACCAGATGGCTCTCCCTCGTGAGACCGAGTGGATGGCTCCGTAGGATGCCCCTCTTCTCTTCCAGAGTCCACGTATTCTCCTAGATAACCCTCACGGACTAATCTTTCCAAATATTCTCTCAGGATGCGACAACGATTGGTGAGATGCCCATGGCATTTGTGGTACTGACAGTATTCGTGCGCCCTGGGTCCCGTGGTGACATCACGAACGGTCCGCGCTGGCCATTCGAAGTATGGTTTGTCTTCCATCGTCTTCATGATCGTCGCCGGGCTTACTGAGAAGTTGACTTGACCACCACGAGACGCGAAAGGACGTCTTTCTGTTGCTTGATTCTCCCTCTCCTTGTAATGCCCGGGTTCCTCTCGTCCCTGATAGGCACGGTCGTCCCTCCGCCGGAAATTGGACCGTAGATCCGTTCTCCTTGACGAGTCTGCATCTTGGCGGATTCCCAACGAGAGTCGGTTCGGTTCTCCTCGTCGTTCAACGTACACAACTTTTTCCTGTCGTGTGCGTCTACGTGGTTCCTCGTCACTGGAAGATGATTCATACTTTGGTCTCTTCCCTCTCTTGGAGGAGGGTCTGCTTCCCCATTCCACAGCATCTACCCCTCGTGCTCTGGGCCTCGTTGTTGCTGCGATATCCTCCTCCATCCTTCTGTACTTAGAGGCACGGACTATCAGCTCGTCCATCTTGATTGGACAGTCAAAGGCAAGAGACTCGTAGAGCTTGGAATTCTTGGGTATGGCATTCTTGAAGGCCGCTATGCAAGTGCAGTCCTCAATCTTGTCGATATTAGAGACTTCATCGGTAAACCGTTGAATAAAATCTCTAAGGGATTCCGCCGACTTCATTCTCATGGCGAAGAGTGAATCTGTGCCTGCTTTCTTCTTCTTGTTAATGATGTACTGGTCAATGAAAACTGATCTCAGATCAGCCATACACCTGATCGACCCCGCCGGTAGATTACGAAACCATCTCGCAGCCGCTCCAGTCAGGCTGCTAGGAAAAGCTTTGCAGAGGAGATTATCATCCGGGTTACGGACAGCTATAGCATTCTTGAAGTCGGTCAGGTGGTCAATAGGATCTCTCCCCCCGTCGAACTTGACAAAGTTTGGTACCGTGAACTTTGATGGGGTATAGGATTCGACGATCTCCTTGGAGAAAGGAGACGTCTCCTCCTCGTCCTTGTACTTCTAAGCATACTGATCGAGAGAGGCTCCACTTGTCGTTCCTCTGACTCAAGCATTAATCAAAGCTTCCACGTCTTTGAGGGTCAGGCCTGTCTTCAACCCGTCGTCGCTGACACGGAGATCTCGATGTTCAGCACGAGCACCAAGAGAACGAGGGTGGGCAGTTTCCTCAGTAGAAGGAGTGAGAGTGAATCTTCTTTCCAGATTCTCTGGCGCAGACGGCGAGGTCGGGGCCGTTCCTCTGGGGGGAGGAGAAGGAGGGAAATTGAGTTTACGAGCTGCAGAGCCTCCTGTAGGAGATTCGTCATCGATCTCCAAGTTTCCGTGCTCCAAAGCATCAAGCCGCTCCTGCAGTGACTGTTGCTGGCTGACTATCTGGGCCAGAGTGGCCTGTTGTTGTTGTAATAGTAACAGGATGGGATCAGATATGGTCATGGGCCTTTCTAGTTGTCCAGAAGATGGGCCTGATGCGAACGTTTGCGCAGTGGAAGGGGTGCACGAAATGGCTTGAGGGGGCTGGTGTTCGATGATAGACTGAGGAGTTTGGTCTGCCATGCTGACCGAGAGGTGGTGTGAGCAAAGGGTGGTTTCGGCTAAGTTTTCCCACAGACAGCGCCAATTTTGTGAGGGGAATTTACCGAAAGGACACGCGTCAGCAGCAGCTTCTCCCAAGTTCTGATGTACTGGTAAAAGGTTGGAGTGGAGGGTGTGATACCCTGACCTGTACTCCGATGATTAAGTCAGTAGGTGTAGAAGACGATGAACAGTAAGAATATAATAGAGAGTTCGAAGATCTTAGCTCTTCCAATTTTTTGCCCCCCCCTTCACACTGTTTTTCACAGGTTTAAATAGGCCACCCAACCATGGCCATGGGCACCCATTGATGTCCATGCATACCTCGAATCCCTGATGTGTACTTCAGTAATCATTTTAGATAGATCTCCCGGTCATTCGTACTGCACGCGTAGCTGCACACAAAAAGAGCAGGCAAAGAGTAGGAACTCGTCCGAGGTGACTGGCATTAAATGCAGCATTAAATGCCATTTAATGCCAAGACAATGTTACCCACCTACCATCGTAGAGGTAGGATCAGTCCCAGGCGACTGGACAGTAACGCCAGATCTCATTATGTGTTAGGATACGCGATCGTGGACAATAAGACGATGGGTACGTCGTCAGAATGAGGACGTGATTGTCGTCCAGGAGACCACGGGTCCGTCGTCAGAATGAAGACGTGATCATCGTCCATGAGACCACGGGTCCGTCGTCAGAGTGAAGATGTGATCGTCGTCCATGAGACCACGGGTCCGTCGTCAGAATGAAGACGTGATCGTCGTCCATAAGACCATGGGTCCGTCGTCCATACGACAACGGGCCCGTCGTCGAGGAGACGACGGAAATGAGCCCAAACGATAACACCACACTGAGGACGAGCTCGTTGTTACCACACTTAGCTTTTACGAAATTTACCCATTACAACCGGCAAGACCTCCGAAGCATGACACTATACCGATTGTAGCAACCACTCGACCTTGGGTGGATACATTTTTACATACCCGCATGAGCATCAGAGCTGAGGAAAAGGAGATTACAGTGGTAAAAGCCCGATTGGCAGCAAAAGAGCGGAAGATGAAGAAGCATGTGCGCAAAGTCCGACAAGAGGTAGGCCGTCTGATGCAAGAGAAAGTTCAGGCCGAGCATTTTGCAGCTTCACTGCAAAAAGTAGTCAAACACTAAGCCAGAAGCAAGAAAGGTCTCAAGAGTTGTCTCTAATTTGTGCAAGAACAGCTAGACATAGCCAGTGACGAGCTCAGTACCAAGATACACTAATACGTTCAAGGAACTCAAAATATAGCAGAGACAATTGATATATTAGAGGTTCACATCGAGGCCCTAAATCAGCAAATCATGGAGCTTGAGGACGAGTCCTTACCGCTAGAGTTTGACATTCCTCTCTGAAGGACTTACTTAGGGTCATGGTCATGCACTTGCATCTGTTTTAAAAGCATGTTTAATTCGATACGGGAAGGAGAAGAACCCGACTCACTATTGTTAAAAAAAGAGAGGAAGCAGAACCAAATCAAGATGATATGGATCAACCCCTTCTTCTTGCGCCAAAGATCTTACCAGTTCCGAAGGAACTGAAGTTACATCTCTTTTCCATTTTCATTCAAGAGTTCTTATGTGTTTCCACGCCGTTTTAAAAAGCACTTTTGTCATGTACATAAACTAGTTCTCTTTTTGAGTATGTAAGACACTTTTTGATAAGGTGCAATTATATCTTGTATATAAAGCTACTGTGTAAATAAAAAATCCTTTTGTGTGTCTCATGATATGCCCTCTTTATCAGTCATTTGTCATATCTATCATGCGTCAACATATGACTCGATCTGTAACTGCAGCTCTTGCACAAGAAGCTCTTGCACGACCCGCTAATTAGGAAGGTTCACAAAAATTCGAGATGAACCAAGGCGAATTCCAAGACCCTCAGGATCTAGAGGAGGAAATGACCCGAAACACTCAGGACATTATGGAAATCAAGGGCTCGATACATGATATCTTGGAAGCTCTTAGAACTCTCAATTGTACACAAGTCGCTGATCAACCCAGCTCATCCATTCCACCAAATCAATCAAACCATTCTCCTCAACCAAATCAATCCAACCCATCTCCTCCTCCACCAAACCAACCAAACAGGAATCACCTCAAAATTCAACTAGGATCCACTTCTAACCCTAACCCAGACTTAGATTTTGATCAACATGACTAAGGCAGAGAAGAGATAAATCAACCCACACACTCTATAGGACCACAGGTTCCTAATGCCTCTGACCCTTCTTCTCTTTTCAAAGATCAGTTTCAAGAAATGCAAGAAGAAATAAAAAAACTGAAGGCAGTGCGAGATACTCCGCGTAAAGAGTTCGTAGATCTGGCTTTCTATTCCGAGGTTGTAGTTCCTAAGAATTTTAAGATGCCCGATTTTGAGAAGTATGATGGAAAAGGGTGCCCTCATAGCCACATTCGACTTTACTACACAGATATGTTGGAATATGAGGACAATGGCCCTTTGTTAATTCGGTGCTTCCAAAAGAGTCTGAAGGGGGCAGCCCTTATATGGTTCACTTCCCTCGACATGGGACAATTCAAAACATGGAAGAATCTAATCAGCGTATTCCTCAAGTAGTTTTCATTTAACATGGAATTGCTACCTCAGAAAGGAGATTTAGAACAAATGGCTCGGAAGAGCGATGAGCTATTCATGGAATATGCTGCCAGATGGAGAGAGATGGCATCTAGGATGAAGGTACCTCTACCAGATGAGGAACTCATCTCGACGTTCTTGGGAACACTCAGGCCACCTTATTCGACTCTCATGATAGCTCTACCAGCTACCGACTTTCCTAGTATTGCCAAGAGTGGAGTTAGGATCGAGACTGCCATTCGAAATGGCACCATTACTGCAAATTTCAGTCAACCTGCCACTCAGGAGTCAAGTTCTAGTAATCGAAATATTTTCAGGAAAGATCAGAAGAAGAAAGAAGGGGAGATGCAAATGGTAGCACCAGCAGTACCAGTACAGTTGCAAATAAATGCAACACAACCTCAGGAGGTAATCCCAGCTCAGCCCAGTAACTAACCTCGCACCCCTGCACCTCAGCAAGTGCGAACACTGCCTAGAACTTTCACCCTTCTACCTTATCCTCTTAGCCAGCTATTACCATTTCTCGTAAAAAAGGGAATACTTTCACCCAGTCCCCCAATACCAGTACCCGCTAATCCGTCAGCCAACTTTCGTATGGACCAGTATTGTGCTTTCCACCAAGGTCCTGGACACCTTATTGACAGATGCTTTACTTTGAAGCATGCAATTCAGGACCTCCTTGACCAGAAAAAGATCGAGTTAGCCCCAGGAAACACAAACATTATTCATGCCCCTCTACCACATAATTAGCAAGTTAATTTTTTAGAGGGGACAGAACCTTGGGTATGTATGATTAACCCCCTTTTACCTCATCTATCACTGAACCTCCAATTCAAATTCCTTTTGATCTTCCAGTCCAAGCCTTAAAATGAATCACTTACTTCATACCATGCCCAGCCAATTGGCCACTTGTCCAATCAACCCCATCAACTATGCCTGTTATTGTCCCCTTCATCCCCCCACTGATCTATAACCTAGATTGAGTACCATATGCCTATCCGTCCACTTCCTACCCATCTGAGTCGGGGAGCATTGACATTGCAAGCCTCACCAGGTCTGGCAGATTGTATCCACAAAATCCTTCTGTAAATATGCCAGAAGGATGCAAAGGGAAAGAAAAGGTTATTGACTTGGGGAAAGAGAGAGTGGATTTGGAAGCCTTGTTAAAAGTCATTCAGAAGGCCGAAGAATATCATGTTACCCAGTAGCTCAGTAAAATCCCAGCCCAAATTTCTATAATGTGGTTGTTACTAACTTCTGATCACCACCAAAAGCAATTGATCAAAGTTTTCAACAATGCCCACGTCACTCCAGATATCACTCCAGAAAAATTGGGACAACTAGTGGGTCAAGTGCTAGAACCAAAAGTCATATCGTTTACTGAGGGAGAAATTCCTAAGAAGGACACATCTTATACCAAGGCACTATATATTGAGATGGTTTGTAGAAGGGAGCACCTTTCTTCAGTCTTGATTGACAATGGCTCAGGACTGAATGTTTGTATTTTAAACACATTGCAGAGCATTGGTCTGGATTTAAGTCATGTGAATAAAAGGCCTATGACGATCCGGGCATTTGATAATTATACACGACAGAACCTCGGTGACGTCAATTTGAATGTTACTATCGGCCCAATAGATTTTCTCATCGATTTCCAGGTAGTGGATGTCCCGGCATCCTTCACTTTACTCCTCGGAAGACCATGGATCCATATGGCCAAGGCAGTACCATCCACGCTACATCAGAGAATAAAGTTTATCTAAGGGGACCACCTGATTTCATCCCCTCAGAAAGTATGTTTTATTCCATTTTGGAAGTTCAAGAAGAAAGGCTAAGGCCAGTGTTTATAACTCAGCAGTTTGAGGAAGTAAGTTGTATTATACAGATCGAGGTCAGGGAAAGGAATGCCAGATAGATCCCACCTAAGTACAAGATGATGGCAAGAATGGGATATCAACCCGGTCTGGGTTTAGGAGTTTGGCATCAAGGTATAAAGAAGATCATCACTCCGTCTCATTATACCCCTCAGTTTGGGATAGGTTACAAGCCGACATTGAAGGATTATATGGAGCAGCTCACACCAAAAAGAGGAGGAGCGGAAATCCGAAAATACCTGCACCATCTTACCACTTCCCAAGCTAGCAGTCCCATATCCAATTCGATACCAGAACTCGCAATCTCACCCATACCCAAAACCACAGAACCTTCGAACCCTACCTTACGTGTGTTAAGTAAGAGCTCTAGGGGCATCCAAGATGAGGAACTAATGGGAATAGAACTCCTGTTTAAAGAGTTGGAGATAGAAGAAATGACCCCAAGAATGGAAGAAGACCAAGAGGAAGCTCTGTTCGAATATGCCGAAGCTGAAGTGTTCACCATCTCAGAAGATAAAGAGGAGATAACAAGTTTTTCATCCCCAAGATCATGGTGGACCGAACCCATCACTCTGGAGGCAGCCAAAGGAAGAGCAGTGATTGTCAAGAAGGTCGGTTGAGACCTTGTCAAACCAAACTTTTTTGTCAGCCATAGTAGCTGAAGAGTCTGTAAAATTTACTTTCAGTCGAGTCTTGTAAAGTCCTTTGTGAATATATATATATATAAGTGATGCTTTTCTAAAAAAAAACCTCAATATTCCTTTTGCTTGGCTTATGATGGCGTGATCTAAGACTCACCACGAGGACTAGTGACCGGAAGCCTCTCAAAGTTTTCTTTCTTATTTCATCGAGTGTGCCCAAAAAATTAAAACAAATACTAAATTAAAACCATTGGTTTGAACAGGGAAATGCTCAAACCACAACTAATCCATCAATCAACCTTGAACTCTTAGAAGTAGAATCTGATGAAGAGCAGGAAGAGGAACCTCCCAAAGAGATCCTTGACCTTTTAGAGCAAAGCGAGAGAGAAATAGAACCTAGTGTTGAGGATTTTGACTATAAATCTTGGATCCGATGACGACCCTAAGTATGTGAAAATCGGCACTTCGCTGAGTCCTGAGCAGAGTACCACCATGATTGGATTTCTTCGTGAATACCAAGATGTGTTTGCTTGGTCTTATGAAGATATGCCCAGACTCGATGCAGATCTAGTAGTTCACAGACTCCCTTTGCATCTAGACATGAAACCGATTCGTCAAAAGCTTAGAAGAATAAGGCCGGAGTGGTCACAGAAGGTTAAGGAAGAAGTCGAAAAACAAATCAATGCAGGGTTCTTGATAGTAGCATCATACACTGATTGGCTTGCTAATATCGTACCAGTACCAAAGAAGGACAGGAAAGGTCAAGATGTATGTTGATTATAGAAATTTGAACAAAGCCAGTCCTAAAGATAATTTTTCCCTCCCACACATTGATATACTGGTCGATAATACAGCAGGCCAAGAGACACTTTCCTTCATGGATGGATTCTCATGATATAACCAGATTAAGATGGCTGAAGAAGACATGAACAAGACTGCATTCATCGCTCCCTGGGGTACTTTTTGCTATCGAGTTATGCTATTTGGGCTAAAAAACGTTGGGGCAACCTATCAGAGAGCTATGACTGCATTGTTTCATGACATGACTCACAAGGAGGCAGAAATATATGTGGATGACATAATTGTCAAATCCCCAAAGGCTGAAGATCATCCGACTAACCTAAGAAAATTCTGTAATAGACTCAGAAAATTTGGGTTAAAGTTAAACCCCACCAAGTGTGCCTTTGGCACCACTTCGGGAAAGCTTTCGGGATTTATTATAAGCAGAAGAGGCATTGAAATTGACCATTCGAAGGTGAAAGCTATTATTAACATGCTTGCACCACAAACTGAGAAGGAAATTTGAGGTTTTCTTGGCAGAATTCAATATATCAGCAGAGTCATAGCGCAACTCACTCCAATTTACGAGCCCATTTTTAAACTTCTGAGGAAGAATGTACCCACTGTCTGGTTAGAAGAATGTCAACAGGCTTTTGACAAAATCAAGAAGCACCTTCTTACACCCCCAATTCTGGTTCCCCCGACACTCGGCCGACCACTGCTATTATATATTTCGGTACAGCATACCTCCATGGGGTGTATTTTAGCTCAGCATGATGATTCTGGTAGAAAAGAGCCAATTTACTACATTAGTAAATGACTTCTGGAATATGAAGAAACGTATATCCTGTTGGAGAAAACTTGTTTGGCTTTAGTTTGGGCTTCTCAGCGTCTCAGACATTACCTTTTGGCATATCCTGTAATTCTGATCTCCCGGATGGACCCCTTGAAATATCTTTTGGAGAAACCAAGGACTATAGGGAGAATAGCCCATTGGTTGATAATGCTTTCAGAATTTGACATCACTTATATGACTCAGAAGTCAATCAAAGGACAGGCGATTGCTAACCACCTGGCTTATAATCCGTCATATGACTATGTCTCGGTGCATGATCAGTTTCCAAACAAATCTGTTGTCTTCGCAGAAGGAGAAGATCTAGAGCCATTTGATTGGGAGTTATATTTTGACGAGGTAGCAAACAGTCAAGGTAAAGGAGCAGGAGCAGTACTGATCTCGCCATCCGGGGCTCACTTTCCAATAGCTATTAAGCTAAAATTTGCATGCTCAAATAATGCTGCGGAATACGAAGCTTGTATAGCTGGCTTGAGAGAAGCTTTTGACATGGGCGTAAAAGAAGTAGATGTATATGGTGATTCGTCGCTAGTAGTTTATCATGCAAATGAATCTTGGGCCATCAAAGAGGCCAAGTTGATTCCTTATTTGGCATGTCTCAAGGTTTTAATCACGAAGTTCAGGAGGATCACTTTCTGTCACAGACCAAGGTCCCATAATCAATTTGAAGATGCACTAGCCACGCTAACCTCGATGATTCAGATCCCAGGAGATATTGATGTAAGACCAATTGAGATCCTACAGCAAGACAGGCCAGCTTATTTTTTGGAGATAGATGAACAATTAGATGAGAAGCATTGGTACACTGAGATCAAGCATTATTTGTCCGAAGGAACCTTCCCTTTGGAAGCTACCAAGAATGACAGGAGAGCACTCAGGCGGTTAGCTATTCAGTTTATCCTTTCTGTGAGGGTTTTGTACAAAAGATCACAGAATTTGGTATGGTTGCGGTGTCTAGATGCATCAGAGGCAGCTAAAGTCGTGGCAGAAGTTCATAGGGGAGTTTGTGGGCCACACATGAATGGGTTGATGTTATCCAAGAAAATTCTAAGACTGGGCTATTATTGGACAACTATGGAATCAGACTGCTGCAAGCATGTACAAAAATGCTACCAGTGTCAGATCTATGCCAACTGCATTAATGCACCACCAGTCGAATTACATAATCTCACCGCACCATGGCCATTCGCGGCCTAGGGCTTAGATTTCATCGGCCGGATCACACCCAAAGCATCCAATGGTCATCAGTTTATTCTGGTAGCCATCGATTACTTCACTAAGTGGGTCGAAGCTACTTCTTATGCCAATGTCACAGCTGTAGCAGTTCAGAAGTTCTTGAAGAGAGACATCATTTGTAGATATGGTGTTCTGTATGAGATTATCACTGATAATGCTCTCAACTTTTGTAACAAAGGGATGGCAGAGTTGTGTGAGAAGTTCAAGATCCAGCATCATAACTCTACTCCGTACAGGCCACAAATGAATGGTGCGGTTGAAGCAGCCAGCAAAAACATGAAGAGAATAATTGAAAAAATGGTAACCAAATATTCTGCATTGCATGAGACGCTTCCTTATGCGCTCATGGCCTACAGAACGTCCATCTGCACTTCGAGTGGGGCAACACCATTCTCATTAGCTTATGGGATGGAAGCAGTGTTACCAATTGAGGTAGAAATTCCTTCCCTAAGAATCCTTGTGGAAGCAGAGTTTAAATTGGCAGAATGGATCCAAGCACGGTATGAGCAACTTAATCTGATTGAGGAAAAACGACTCAAGGCCATCAGTCATTCGCAAGCCTATTAGAGGTGTATGGCGCGAGCCTTTAACAAAAAAGTCAGGCCTCGAGACCTTGAAGTAGGAGACCTTGTGCTCCAGAAGATGCTACCCAATCATCCAGATCCGAGAGGGAAATTTTTTCCCACCTATGAAGGCCCATACATTGTTCATGAAAAATTTTCTGGTGGTGCCCTTCGTCTGGGACATATGGACGGCGAAGACCTCCTAGAGCAAGTCAACATGGATCGGGTCAAAAAGTATTATGCTTGAAAACTTGTTTAGAAATTGTCTGTACTCTTAATCAATTGCGGAAATGATAGGAGGCCATGTTGGCACATCATTCATCCTCATCTTTTGTAACCTTTTCAAATTTTATCAATGAAATTTGCTAGTTAGCCCTTTGAGCCTTACAAGCCTTTCTTTCACTATACTGCTATATCGGGGCACCCCCCGTAGTTGAACTACGTCAGGACCTGATCCTGCAAAGGGTACGTAAGCAGCCTGAAGATCTCAGGTGCGGTCAAAGTAATCATCTAGTTGAGCAAAAAAAAAAGCCTCCATGAAAGTAAAGTATAGAGAAAAGGAAAATCAAAGCAAAGAAAAACAAAGCCAAAAATCAAAGAAAAAGGCAAAAGCTTGCAAAAAGAGGCGCCCAAAGAAAATGAGAAAAGGGTGCCCCAAAAAATTCGGATCCCCAAGCCTACATTTCGTCCTACCTCAAGTCCTCTTAGATCCCCTAGAGGTTAAGATTAAAGATAGTCAGATAAATGGGTAATTGAGCAAGATACAGGTACCCACAAGGCAATGTGGGAAGAGATAGTCCATTTCAAAATCGCAGGTCCAATGAAAACCAGAAATGGCATTGGTGCGCAAAAATTATGCGACCCCAGACCTAATATCGTTATTAGGGGTAAAATTACCGACTTCGCAGGCATGAGTGAAAACCAGAAATGGCCTCATGTGCAAAAATGATGCAACCCCTAGACTTGGTCATTCCAAGGGTAAAAAAGAGAAAAGTTGGGATAAGTTTGAGCAGAATATTCGGCAGAAGACGTCAACTCAAGTTCCAGAAGGGTATGAATCTTACCAGGTCCCAGTAATCCATCTTTAGTTTCAGAGAAATTTGTCACTACCGCGATCCAAAGCTCTTGGTAAAGCAAACAACGATTCAGCATATGGTGGGGAAGTCAGAACTAGTTTCCACTACTTAGTGCAATGTTTCTCAGTAGGTCAGGACCTCTTGTCATCATATTTTACTTCTTCAAGGGCAAGGGTACGATTTGAAAAAAAAAACTTTTTATCCATTTTTGATTTGGTTAGATCGACCTTGTCTTGACAATCGCTCAAAGCATCAGCAAAGTCCGATTCAGACTTGATTCGAAGCAGCAGTCCAAGCAAGCGTGAGATCATCCTCAATTTCGCACCTTCAATTTCAAACTCAATCTCAATTTCAACCTTAGAACCAAATTTCAATCCTCAGCTAACATTTCAAAATCGATCCCTCCTGTGAAGAGGATAAAAGCTAACATTTCAAAATCGATCTCTCCTGTGAAGAGGCTAAAAGCAACATTTCAAAATCGATCCCTCCTGTGAAGAGGCTAAAAGAAACATTTCAAAATCAATCCCTCCTGTGAAGAGGCTAAAAGCAACACTTTGAAATCAATCTCTCCTGTGAAGAGGCTAAAAGCAACACTTCGAAATCAATCCCTCCTGTGAAGAGGCTAAAAGCACATTTTGATCAGGCTGACATCGACGAGCTTGTCATCTACCCTTTCAATCCGGTTGACATCGCCGAGCTTATCATCCACCCTTTCAATTTGGTTGACATCGCCGAGCTTATCATCCACCCTTTTCTCTCATTTCAGATGTTACTTCACCGAAGTTTAAACCATCCATTTCTCCTCTCTACCCCTAGCAACTGAACAGGTTCTCCCATCAACCCCGTCCTCTAGAATCCTATTTGTGGCAAGCAGTCTACGCATAATTTAGCTTTTTTTTTTTTGACTCTCTTGTCTTCAAAATTAACATGTTTTGTTCACTTGCATGCAAAATTATGGCCTTATAGTCTTTGTTGTTCCCGTGCTCGCACCCTCCGACAAAGAGGGGCAACTGTAAGCACCCCAATTTTGCACCCCTTTAACACCTTTAACACCTTCAAACTTTTTCAAAAACTCTCTAAAAACTCTTTTTAAACCTTACTTTAAAGTCTATTTCAATAGGCTTTATTTTCTGGAAAATGCCCCCAAAAGCAAAAAATTGACCAAAATACCCCTGGAGTGTAAAATGACCAAAATACCAAAAACGACCAGTCTTTTTTGGTCATTTATACCAAAAACGACCAGTCATTTTTAGGCAGCTTTTGGCTGGTCGTTTTTGGCAAAAATGACTGGATTTGTTTTGGGTTTTTTGGTTGGTCGTTTATGTTATAAACGACCAAATTAATATCTGGTTATTTTGGTCTTTTTTTTCCCATAAACCGACTTACTTTTTGCCATTTCTGACTTTTTTGTTTTAGTCGTTTTTCACAAAAACGACCAGAGTAAAATATTTCAAAAAAATATAGTCCCACATCGAAAAATTGTGGGTTTCACCTCCTTTCTTCCCCCTATAAAAGCCTAACACCCTTTCTCAAAATCTCACCAATTCACCCCACTCTCTCCTTGGTTTTTTCAAATCCTATAACTTATAAAATCCTTAGAAAACCATTTCTCAGGATTTCAAAGTTTGGGGTTTTTTCCCTTGGAGAATCTCTCTTTGTCCGAAAGTTCGTCGTACTTTCAGGAAGGTAATCCCTCTATCCCTAATCTCGCTTTGAATTTTTTTTTAGCTTTATTAACTGCTTAATTTATAGTTTCGTCTTTAAATTCTATTTTAGACTGCAAAGCCCCCCTAGTCAAACCCCTGCCCAAATCCTGGTTCAAAACTAGCCCTGCCTAGTAGAACCCCTACTCAAATCCTGGTTCAAAACTAGCCTCGCCTAGTCGAACCTCTGTCCAAATCCCGGTTCAAAACTAAGCCTCGCCTAATCGAACCTCTGTCCAAATCCCAGTTCAAAACTAGCCTCACCTAGTCAAACTTCTGTCCAAATCCCGGTTCAAAAATAACCTCGCTTAAGTCAAATCTCTGTTCAAATCCCAGCTCACTAGCTTAACCCTAGTTAATCCAAGCTTATGCCGCAGTTAACCCTAGTTAAACCCTAATTAAACCTTAGTTAATTCTAGTTAAACACCAGTTAACCATAGTTAAACCCTGATTAAACGCTAGTTAATTCTAGTTAAACCCCAGTTAATCCTATTTAAACCCTGGTTAAACCTCAGTTAATTCTGGTTAAACCCTAATTAGATTCTAGCTTAATCCTAGTTGATCCAACCCTAAGCCCTAGTTAACTCTAGTTAAATCCTAGTAAAACCCTAAGTAAGCCAAGCTTGACCCTAGTCAAACCTTAGTTAAATTCCAGTTAAACCCTAGCATAACCCTAGTTAAACCCTAGTTCAATCATAGTTAAACTCTAGCTTAACCCTAGTTAATCCAAGCTTAAGCCCTAGTTAACTCTAGTTAAACCCTAGTTAAATCCCAGTTAATTATAGTTAAACCCTAGTTAATTCTAGTTAAACCCCAGTTAACCATAGTTAAACCCTGATTAAACCCTAGTTAATTCCGGTTAAACCCTAGTTAGATTCTAGCTTAATCCTAGTTAATCCAAGCCTAAGCCCTAGTTAACTCTAGTTAAATCCTAGTAAAACCCTAAGTAAACCAAGCTTGACCCTAGTCAAACCTTAGTTAAATTTCAGTTAAACCCTAGCTTAACCCTAGTTAAACCCTAGTTTAATCATAGTTAAACTCTAGCTTAACTCTAGTTAATCCAAACTGAAGCCCTAGTTAACTCTAGTTAAACCCTAGTTAACTCTAGTTAAATCCCAGTTAATTATAGTTAAACCCCAGTTAAATCCTAGTTAACTCTAGTTAAATTCCAGTTAAACCCTGAATAAACCCCAGTTAATTCGAGTTAAACCCTAGTTAAACCTTGGTTTAACCTTAGTTAAACTTTGATTAAACCCCAGTTGAACCCTAAGTCAACTAAGCCAAACCCCAGCTAAACCCTCATCCGAACCCTGATCATGTTCAGCTCCTCCTAGGATTGAGTCCCTATTCCGCTTCTATCCTAATCATTTCGATCCATTTATTTTTAATATTACATTTCTCAGCATATAGATCAAATTGCAAGCTTTTCTATGGTTTCCTTTATTTGATTCAAACTTAGGGAGGAGGTAACCATCTTCGAATGAGAGTTTAGGGGTGCCTAACACCTTCCCCTAACTCAACTGAATCCCTTACCCTGACCTCTGATTTCCAAATTAGGCCTTATCCAACAATTTCAGGGACCTATTTCCCTCAGAATTAGATAGGTGACAACTCTTAACCCAATTGCAATTTATCGCTGTTCTTTATCGGATCTATCCTGAATGGGAATGGGCGGTTAAAATTCAGGTAGCCACAACCGCCAATAAGCAGATTTTATTTTTTGGACCTGTCGGTAATCAGCCTGCCGATAGTCTGCACAGCTTGTTAACCAGGGTATGGGGCCTTGCTAACCAGGGTTAGACTTGTCCCCTAAGTCTGAAATTTTGCAGGGAGGTAGAGAAGGGTCTGGGCTTTCGAATGAGCCTGGGTGGGTTGAGGTATGTGGGCCCTATGAAGGCCCAAAGCTACTACTCAGAAAAACCAAGACTATCGGTAATGAGATTACCGATAGTAAGAAAGGCTTGATTCTTGAGGGTGGCGGTAAACATATTACCAACCACCAACATATTTGCTTAAAAACCAATTTTCTCCACTGTGGGCTGCACAAGCAAGGGTCCAGGGGTTCCCTCATGACCTGAGGGACCCCTAAACCCTGGTGGAGAGTAGCTATGCACTGTGGTGGTGAGGAAACCGCATATACGCCTCAAGGGAGTTCCCCCGGCCTATGGTTGAGGCAAGGGGACCCCTATCCCAGGCTGTGGAGCTACTAGATGTCAATAGAAAGGTAAATGGACCCCCTGGAGTAGGACCAGGGGGTCCTTACAATGCTTAAACCAACAAAACAAGAGGGTAGGTTGATACCCCTACACGGTGGCTGCTCGTGGCAGTGAAGAACTGTTGCAGTAGAGGGACACCTGGTGGAGGCGCTAGGGAGCTCCGGTGTGGGTCCTAGGATCTCTAGGGGGCACACAGGTAGTGGGCTGAGTTGAAGCAGGGGTGACTATTTTTCACTTGGACAGGGGTTGGACGTGAGAGTTAGCTGTCCAGAACCATGGGGATGGATTGGTTCTTATAGGGGCTTGAGGAGGTGCCTGGGAGTAGTAAGGTAATCCCTACAAGCGTTGGGAACTGGCGGTGAAGGGCCCAGGTGGGCAGGGGGGAGCCTGCACACGCAACTGTAAAGTTTTAGGAGTGGCAGTAATCGAATTACCGCCACCCAAAACACAGGTAAAAAAGGGGTGTCAGTAATTCGATTACCGATACCCTGGGTTTGTTGCTATTTTGGGCCGCACCCCTACTCACTTAGGCCAAAAGAAAGTAGGGCACCCATTTCAGGGACTTTCCCGCCAAGATTCGAATTGAGAGGTGTGGCTCCACCCATGTGGGCCTCTAGGATTGTGGTGGGCCCTTGCTTGGGCCCCCAAAGGCTTAGGACTTGGGGATTTTGGTTTTGGACTAGGCACATGGGCCTTGAGCCCGTGAGGTCTTAAACCTAGGTTTTCCTAGGGCTTAGGGTAGGGTTAGGCCTAGGGTCGGTTCTGGGGTTCACCTATGGTTAGACCTAGGGTTTAACGAGGGTTAGCCTAGGGTTAGCTTGGGGTTTAAGGTATGTCTAATGGTGATGGGCCTTGAGCCCAAAAGGGTTGTACCTAGGATTGGCTGGGGTTTAAACTAGGGCTAGGTCTAGGACTTACCTAGGGTTTAGCTAGGGTTTACTAGGGTTTAGGGTTTTCTTAATGGTAATGGGCTCTGAGCCCAAGGGTTGTACCTAGGGTTTTAGGGTTATGGGCTTTGAGCCCAAAGGTTGTCCTAGGGTTAGCAAGGGTTCTACAGGGGATTCCACTAGGGATGGCTAGGGTTAAATGTAAGCTAACCCTAGTTAGGTAGGGTGTAAAAATTAGGTGCTTACAGCTGCCCCTCTTTGTCGGAGAGTGCCAGGATGGCAGTTTAACAGCAAAGACTAGAAACATCCTATTTTTACACCGAGATGAATGAGATGAATGCATGTCATACATATGATGAGTGTGGTGAAGTGATGAAGACTACTACTAGAGGATAGCGAGTAGCTGGGGATGAGAGATAAATGCAGGGATGGCATGGCCCGAAGGCACTTGCCGACAGTAAGGTGTCACTCGGGAGCGACGAGGGTTTTGATCGAAACGGTGTTTCCCAGAAGATATTAATCGAGTTGATCGGGAGACACACGGGGTGTCAGGAATACATGGAGTGTTGGGAACACACGGGGTGTTGGACATGCGAGGTGTCGACATATTGACTCGGCGTCAATGGAGACTTGAGATGTCAAGGACACACGGGGTATCAAAAAGAGAGGACATGCAGTGAGTGTCGGCGCATTGACATGATGTGTTTTGTCAACGGAGACCCAGATGTTTGGGTACATGCAAGGTGTCGGCATATTGACTCGGCGTCAATGGAGACCTGAGATGTCGAGAACGTACGGGGACGTCTTTGAGGGAGGCATGCGGTGAGTTTCGGCAGGTTGACTTGGCGTCAATGAAGACTCTATGATGTCAAAGACACACTGGGGTGTCGAGGGGTTTACACTGTCAAGGCACAAGTTGTTCAAAGTTTTGAGGCCAATGATGCCGGATTGACTTTGGTATGATCGGGAGGTGCTGAAGTTGGATCATGTTGATGATGCTGAAATGTTGGTCATGCAAGGTATGACACTATTCAAGTGGGGTCATGCAAGGGATAAAGGTGAGGGTGCTTTCCCATGACTCTGCTGACTGCTGCTTGCTGGGGAGGAGAGGAAGTTGTTTCTTCTGCTTGTCTGTCGGGCTTGCTTGGTGTAGGTTGGTTCAACGGATTTTAAAACCAAAAGTTTGTTTATTTTTGAAAATCTTTCCTGAAAAGTGGAAATGGCTTTTGTAAAAGATTTTTGATTTTAACAAAAGTATGTTGTTAGCTTTTAGATTTGCCAGTAAATTGCCTTAAATCAAGGCTTAAGGGAATTTGTAGTTTCCCTTTTACTCTCTGAGAGTAGAGTATGATTCAAAACAAAATGCTAATGGGGATAGACGAGTTTGTCTAAACGATGTTGTAAGCTTCTGGACTCATGCCGAGGAAACTCCTTCTACTGGGCTTGAGGATTTGGCTGAACTCTTCCTGGGGACAGAGTAATGTTGGGAGATGTCGGAGGCTTCTGCTGAGGGATCTGCTGGGGATTGGAGACTATTATGGCCTGTTGTCGAGGGTCTGTCAAGGAGTAGGTCTCCATTGTAGACTACTGGCTGGGGAGTAGGTTTTCGCTGTAGACTACTGCCGGGGAATTTGAGATTTCCAGTCTGTTGGGGATTTCCCAATGTTTGCCTGTATGCTGGAGATATGTCCTGGAGTAACACATCTGCTAAGGGTATTCCCTATTGAAATCTCTACTGAGGATGCTGACCTGTCGAGAGATGCTGAATGTTGAGGGTGACTGGGAAGTCCGGTGGGCTTGATTACTGTTGGATTGTGCTGCCAAATTGGTTTTCATCTTTTTCTCCTTTTTTTATCCTTGGAATGACCAAGTCATGGGATTCACATAATTTTAGCGCGATGAGGCCGTTGCCAGTTTTCCTCATGCCTGCGAAATTGATTGATTTTTGTGTCCCTTTTTTACCTCTAGTCGCAAGACTAGGTCTGGGTGTCACGTAATTTTTGCGCAATGAGGTCGTTGCCGGTTTTCACTCATACTTGCGACTAGCTGGGAAAGCCTATGATTTGCTGGGGAAATAAGTATGCTCCCTTCATCGCCTTGGACTGTATTCCTTGGGGGATTGTACTCCGCTGAGGATGTAGATATGATATTGCACTTGCACTCGTAGTTCATAAGGGATCTAAGAGGACTTAGAGTGGGATGAAATGTAGGCTGGGGGACCGAAGTTTGGGACACCCTGGAATTTTTTCCTTTATTGCAACTGGTTTGTATGAGGATCTTCTGCTGGAGATTTGTACCTTTGGTATTTCCAGTTGAGAGATTTTTTTTTTGGGAGCTCCATTGGGGATTGTCCTCTCTGGTAGAGGTTGATTCTTTGGGGATTTTTCTCCACACGGGGAGAGTTTGATTGGTTTCCACTGGGGAGATTCTGTTGGGGAAAAAGCCCAAAGATTGTTTTCACTCGAAGAGTCCCTGACTTGGAGAATGTTTCGACTTCTATTTTGGGTCTTCCTTTGATGGAATACTTTGTAATCTTGGTGTCGATTCCACCGAGGAGGTTAGGAGAGTTTATCTCTGCTTGGGGAGTGACTCTGTGGGGAGAGTTGATGACTCTTTTTGGGGAAAGAAGGACTCTGCTTAGGGAGAATTGGGGAATGATTACCCGTTTTGTGACCGCACTTGATTTGTTTGGTTACCTATGTACCTTTTGCAGGATCAGGTCATGAGGTAGTATAGGCAAGTGCCACAGATGGGGAGGGAGTGTGTCCCTGAAAAGCTTGTTTGAAGATAGGTTGTTAGGCTTAAAGGGGCTATCTAGTGGATTTTATTGATTTGTAAACGGGTTACATTGAAAAGGGATAAAGAGTGTGCTAAGGATGGCCTCTTATCATTTCTCGAAGATTCTACGAGTGTAAAGCACCTATCAGATCTAGACCTTATGCGTAGTATTGTTTAACTTTGTCCATATTGATGGGCTCGGGGAGGTCTTCGTCATCCATATGTCCGAGCCGAAGGGTGCCGCTTGAGAATTTGTCTCGGACAATGTATGGACCTTCATAATTGGGAGTGAACTTGCCCCTGGGATCAGAGCGATTTGGCAACACTTTCTGGAGCACCAGGTCACCGACTTCAATGCTGTGAGGCTTGACTCTCTTGCTGAATACCTTTGTCATATGCCTCTGATAGGCCTGTGAGTGATTGATGGATTTCAGTCGCCGCTCTTCAATCAGATTCAGCTGCTCAAACCGGGTCTGTACCCATTCTGCCTCTGAGACTTCTATTTTCATTAACACACAGAGTGATGGGATCTCTACTTCAATAGGGAGGACTGCTTCCATACCAAAGGCCAGAGAGGCTGCCTCGATCCATTTTGTAAAGTAATCGATTACAATCAGGATGAATCGATGACCGTTAGATGCTTTCGGAGCTATGGGTCCGATGACGTCGATGCCCCAGGTAGAGAATGGCCAAGGAGCAGTCAGATTGTGCAGCCTTATCGGTGGTACATTGACTCTATTGGCATAGATTTGGTACTGATGGCACTTCTGTACATGCTTGCAACAGTTAACTTCTATGGTGGACCAGTAATAGCCTAGCCTGAGAATTTTCTTGGATAGCATCAACCCGTTCATGTGTGGGTCGTAGGTTCCTTCGTTAACCTCCTAGACTACCTATGCTGCTTTACTGGTGTCTAGACATCTAGCCAAATCATGTTTGGTGATCTCTTGTACAAGACTCCCCCTGATAAGATGAACTAGATAGCCAGCCTTTGGATTACCCGGTGATCTGTTTTGGTAGCATCGAGAGAGAAGGTCCCATCCTCGAGATACTGCTTGATGTCTACATACCAAGGCTTGTTGTCCGTGACTGCATCTAGCTCAAGGCAGTAAGTATGCTGATCCTGTTACTAAATTTTAATTGGCAAGAACAAGATGCCCATAGGGATCTGAACCATGGAAGCAAGAGTGGCCAGTGCATCGGTGAATCTGTTATGGTTCCTAGATCTGTGGCTGAAGGTGATCCTTCTGTACTGAGTGATCAACACGTAGGCTAAGTATGGGACCAGCCTGGCTTCTCAGATGGCCCAAGATTCATTTGCTTGAAAGATCACCAAAGATGAGTCACTGTAGACATCTATCTCCTCAATTCTGATGCCCAAGGCTTCTTTCAGACCGGCTATGCATGCCTCGTACTCCACTTCATTGTTGGAGCATTTGAACTTCAATTTGACTAAGATAGGGAGATGTGCTCCCTTAGGTGAGATTAGGACTGCTCCTGCTCCGTTCCCGTGACTATTTGCAGCTCTGTCGATGTACACCTCCCAGACGGAGTATTCTTGTTCTTCTGCTTCTACGTATAGGATAGCTTCATCTTGAAACTGATCATGTACAGACACGTAGTCCTGGGTCGAACTGTGGGCGAGATGATCTGTTATCGCCTGCCTCTTGATTGACTTCTATGTCATGTACGTGATGTCGAATTCAGACAACATCATAAGCCATCGGGCAGTCCTTCCGGTGGTGACTGGCTTTTCCAATAGATATTTCAATGGGTCCATCCGGGAGATCAGGATTACCGGGTAGGAAAGCAGATAACGCCAGAGTCGCTGCGTAGCCCAGACCAGTGCTAGGCATTTCTTTTCAAGAGGGCTATACCGCTCTTTGTACTCAAGCAGACACTTACTGATGTAGTAGATGGCTTGCTCTGTTCTGTCCGTCTCGTCATGTTGTGCCAGGACAAACCTCATGGAGGTTTCTTGTACAAAGATGTAGAGTAGTAGGGGCCGTCCTAACATAAGAGGAACTAGTACTAGAGAGTTGAGAAGATATTATTTAATTCTGTCAAAGGCTTTTTAACATTCTACTGTCCAGACAGTTGGTGTGTTCTTTCAGAGAAGCTTGAAGATCGACTCGTAGATCGGAGTTAGCTGAAAGATGAACCAACTGATGTACTGAATTCTGCTCAGGAAACCACGGATCTCCTTTTCAGTTTGGGGTACCGGCATTTCGATGATAGCTCTGGCTTTAGCTAGATCGATCTTAATGCTTTTCTTACTGATTATGAAGCTAAGGAGCTTTCCTGATGAGGCTCCAAAGACGTATTTGTCAGATTCAGTCTTAGGCCGAACTCTCTGAGTCTATCGTAGAGTCTTTTCAAGTCTTCTGGGTGCTACCATGCAGTTAGAGATTTGGCAATCATGTCATCCACATAGATTTCTATTGACTTGTGGATCATGTCGTAGAAAAGTGTCGTCATTGCCCTCTAGTAGGTTGCCCATGCGTTCTTGAGTCTGAAATGCATGACCTTGTAGCAAAACGTACCCCAAGGTGTTATGAAGGAGGTCTTCTCTATGTCCTCTTTTGCCATTCTGATCTGGTTGTATCCGGAGAAACCATCCATGAATGAGAGAGTCTTGTGCCCTGTAGTATTGTCGACTAGGATGTCGTTGTACGAGAGTGGGAAGTTGTCTTTAGGATTGGCCTTGTTCAAGATCTGGTAGTCAATGCACATTCAGACCTTGCCATCCTTCTTAGGCACCGGCACAATGTTAGCCAACCACTCGAGGTAGTTTGCTACTACCAAGAAGCCTGCACTGATCTGCTTTTCAACTTCTTTCTTAACCTTCTATGACCATTTGGGCCTCATCCGTCTCAACTTCTGCTTAACTGGTCTGACGTTAGGGTTCAGGGGCAGTCTGTGTACCACCAAGGCTGGGTCTAGGCCGGGCATGTCTGGATACGACCATGTAAAGACATCACTGTAGCTCTTTAAGAAGCTGATCATATCTGCTCTCTGCTGTGGGCTCATGGTTGTGCCGATCTTGACTAGCTGAGGATTATTTTCAGAACTGAGGTTGATGGTCTTAGTGTCCTCGATGTTCGACTGCAAAAGCCCTTCGCTATTTTCTAGGAGGTCCAGTATCTCCTGAGGTGGTTCCTCATCCTGCTCTGAGTCATACTCAACTTCTGAAAGCTCAAGGAGGGTTTCAGGGGTAGCCTTGTCGGAGGTATTTCCTGGCAAATCATCAAGCTTAGTTTAGCATGCTTATGTTTTCATGTTTATGTTGGCTTCAAGACACTAAGCCTTCCAGGGGAAGAGTCCGTGTGATTTTGTCATCAGCCAATGCAAATGTTTTTTTTTTAAAACATGTTTTTGAGTCAAAAATTCTATATTTCATTGATAAAATGGTGGACTGTTTACAAAAATGACTCTGAAAAAAAGAGGCCTACAGATGGCCGACACTTTGGATTTTCCCATGGGAGCAAAAGAGAGATAGATTAAGAGAAGAAAAATGATGATGCTGGATCACTGCCTGTCCGAACCAACCTTCCTTACAGTGTGTTGAACCCGGTCCTGAGCGGCATCAACGGTAAGAGCCTCGGTCTACCAACAGATTAGTGGTCGGTAGCTGGAAGATGCTTCTACGCTGTTAGAGAGGGTGCAAAATTTTTCTCCCGCTGAATACTCTGCTTTTGTTTCTTCGATATCTTTAATAGCCAGCTCTTCGAGTATTTGGGGGACGCTGAAGACTTCCGGTTTAGGAATCCCTTAAGATTCGGTGTTTGGTTGAAGGTAAGGGATGTTAACAATGGGTGCAAGAAAAGTTTCTGGATAGGTTTCGAAGATTCCCACGAGAAAAGTGATAGAGATAGGGGTCAGGGTTCAGGTTTTGCTGACTACTTATTTTTTCTAGCCAGCTTGGAGAGATAGTCCTCATACCTGGGCTTGTATCCCAGCCCGAATGGAGAAACCTAATGAGGAGGCACATATCTCTTTTTCATGCCCTGATTCCTGGCCCCGAGGCCCTGCCCTGGCAAGTAATTCATTTTAGCCATCATCTTGACAAATAGCGGTACTACTTTCTTACTGAACTCTTCTACCGGGGAAATAGAGCTGACTTGTTCAAACTGATAGGACAGGAAGGCTGAACCCTGCCCCAGCTCTTGGATGTCCCTGAAGGAACTCGCCAACTCCTCCGACGGAACGATGACTAGGTGGTCATCCTGTATGAATTTGATCCTTTGATGCAAGGAAGAGGGAATGGCTCTGGCCGTGTGGATCCACAGCCTTCCCAAGAGCAAGGTGAATGAGGCTGGTACATTCACGTCCTGGAAATTCGTTGTAAACTGTACTGGTCCGACCCCAATGGTCAAGTCTATATCTCCCAGGTTCTGTCGGGTGGTATTGTCGAACGCCCTGATGGTCATGGGCCTCTTTTTGACTTGGCTGAGATCTAAGCCCAGGCTTTATAGAGTAGACAGTGTACAAATGTTCAGGCGGGAGCCGTTGTCAATGAGTACTGATGATAGGGTTTTGTCCAAACACTGTACTGGAATGTATAGGGCCTAGGTGTGGTCCCTATCTCCGATAGGTATCTCCTCTTCAGTGAAGGAGATGATTCTTGACTTGAGTACCTGCCCCACCATCTACCATAGTTTCTCAGGCGAGATGTTCGATGTTACAAGGGCATTGTTAAATACCCGCAGGAGCTGCTTCTTGAGATGTTCTGAAGTCAAGAGAAGACCCAATATGGAGATCTGCGCCTGAGTTTTACCCAACTATTGGGTGATGTTGAACTCTTATGTCTTCTCAAGGATTTTCAGTAGAAGAGCTGAGTCTATTGTCTCCTTCTCTGGGTCTGCCACCCATACCTTGTCCTTTGCCTTTTCTTTCACTGGCTCAGCTGCTGGAGGTTAGTACACCTGTCCGGATCAGGTCAGGTTGGCTATGTACTCGCTCTCTAGGATGAGAGAGTGAGGAGCGGGTACATGGTTAAGGCTGAAAAGCCCAGAAGGGATGTATGGGATCTTGACTGGGTATGAGGATGTTGAGGTTTGAGCGGAGGTTATGGGTCAATTGGCGGGATAGGGAATAGTGTAGACAATTTGCTCTCTGTCAGATTCAAGAGCGGGTAATTATACTGGGGCTTGGATGGCCTGGATGTTTGATTGAGGTAGAGGGATTATGACCGGTGGTCGGTATGAAGGCCTGATGATGTCATTCATCAACTGTGGGTGCACTAGGTCTTGGATGCCCTACCCCGGGCTCTACCCACTCAATGAAATTGACTTTGTTATTGTGTGGGGGCAGTGACACCTGGTTGATGCTGGTGTTGTCGGGCGCCAGCTCAACCTTACCTGCATCCAGAAGATCCTGGATGGCGCACTTCAGACCAATATAGTAGTCTGTTGCATGGCCTGGGCCTCGGTGAAAGGCGCAATGTTGGTTAGCATCATAGTTTTTACTTTGTTTGTCAGGGGGACTAAGAATGGTAGAGCCTCTCAATTCGAGAAGACCCTATTTGGTGAGAAAGTCAAGGAGTTGACTGAGGGTATAAGGGAGAGGAGTAAAGTTTCTGGGGGATGAGGCTGACCCTAGTTTTGTCTAGCCGGTCGGGTGTTCCCTGGTGTTGGCTTTTTCTGTGCGGTCGGAGCCGATAGTTTAATTGGTGCTGTGGAAACCACTAAGTTGACATTCTTTTTTCTCTTCTAGTCCTGGGGACCACTGTTCCTGCTGGTAGAAGTTGTTGCTGTTCTCGGAGGATCGAGCCCAAGAATGGAATGGATGGCTCCACTCTGTATTGTCGTTTCAATACAGACACCTGTCTTGACAATTATGCCGAAGTCTACAACCGGTAGAGTGACCATCAGGGTCGAGTAGGGCTTCTTCAGAGTGCCTATGAAAATGTTTGCCAAGTCATCCTTAGGAATAGGAGTAGAGACCTTTGCAGCAATCACCCTCCAGCGGGAGGCGTATTCCAGGAATGTGTCATTATTCCGCTGGCTCATCTGTCCCAGTTGGCTCCACTGAGGCCGAATCTCTTGGTTGAAGGAGTACTGTTCCATAAACATGTCCATAGCATCCTACCAAGTCTTGACTTTTTGCTTGTCAACTGACATCCATTAAGTGAGGGCTACCTCCTTCAAGCTCTTCTGAAAATACTGGATCAACAACAGCTGATTCTTGTTGTACAGGAGCATGTCTCCCAAGTATATCTGCAAATGTTGTCTGGGATAGCCTGAATCGTTGTACTTGTCAAAGTCTGGAACCTTGAACCCTGGGGGTACAACCTCCCCGGATGAGAATGTCAGATCCTCCAGTGATACAGTGGGGTTGGCGGATGCCCCTCGCATCTTCCTCATCTCCTTCTTCATCTGTTTAATCTCCTCATGCTGATCTTTGAGGGACAATGTAGGGTCGGATGAAGACGGCCTGTCCTGGTGGACATGTGAGGCCTTGGGCTGCTCCTCATATTGATCAAACTCTGCTTCTCCACTGCATGTTGCGGGTCCAGGATTAGAGATGATAATTGGGATAGGCTGATGTGGCTCTAGATGAGGCTGATCAGGGGTTTCTGTGTTAGGGATTCTGGTGGAAGGTTCTCCAGTACGAGCACCAAGAAGAATGTTCAGGGATGCCAAAACTCGGTTCAACTTGTTCTGCATAACAACAATGTCCCAGTCATGTGACTGCACAAGTTTATTGATTCTCCGTTGATGGTCCGATGGTTCAGCCATTGCTTCTAAGCTGCTCTCAGATGGAGGCCGGTAAGGTACTAGCTCTGTGACTGGTATCTAGGTCAAGATTGATTCTGCGATGTTTGCGAGAATCGTTGTCATAGAACGAGTCATGGGTCGGCTCATGCAAATTGAAAAAGATGCAATGGCTAACCATGAATATGCATAAAGATAGGAGAGATGATGCTAGAAAAAAGATTTTTCATTGATACGTGCTAATGTGTAGTGAGTACAAAACTTTGACTAAAATAAAAGAAAAGACTAGATCCTAGGCAGGCCCATCCGAGATTGTAAAGTCAAGTGGTCGGGGGATGCCCTCTAGGTCCATGATCTGCTGTTGTAGAGATGTGACCTCAACCTCCATGTTGGCAAGGGAGTTTGTAGCGCCAAACATCCGGTATCAAAACTATTGGATGCGGTCGGTCATCTCCGCCTTTACACTATCAAGTTGCTCCTGATAGAAGTGCAATTGTGCCCTGACAATGGCTGTCTCTTTGGCGTCATATTTCTGCTTCTTCTGGTAAGAACGGACTGTCTGCTCAAAGTGCTGGATCTACTCCTGTCTGGCCTAAAGTTCGTGGTTCTGTTCCACTTCCTATAGCCTGAATGTCTGTCTAGCTTTCTGAAGCTGCTGCTCTTTCATCTGAATATGGAGCTGTCTTTCCATGAAGAAGTCTGTCCAGGGGACTACCGTCTCAGATAAAGGTATGATACCCATGAAGGAGCTGAGACTGGAGTGGGCAGTTCCCTAAGTGCAGGCATGGGGGATGGAATGTCAGGATCTTCCACCCAAAGCCAGTACACTGCATCTGTAGATGGTCCTACTATGACCGCGAAGTCTGGCCACTGATCTCGCCTGGAGGTTCGCCAACTGGACTGGAATCGGCCGGTGAGATGCTCAGAGTGCACTGTAAAGTTGGCAAAATAATTTCCCTGTCTGTCTATGACTGGTATGCGTTGAGGGAGTCCAAACTGGTGGAGGAATCTGAGTGGTACATAGGCTGTAGAGCCTGTAAGACCAGCAAGGATCATGCACCGTATGCCTGAGATGACAACGTGAGGTAGTCTCGGCATGACTAGCCAGTTGCACTGCCACACGATGTCCTCCTCTGTCAGGTCCTGGAGAAGCTGGTAGAGCTTTCGGACGTCTGTGGTTCAATTGAACCTTGACCCTAAGAGATCTTCCTTGAAATGCTGTAAGCTTCACGGAGGTCATCCGGTATAGCCATGACCGTTGGCAGGAATTTGACTAATCAGAGGTGTAGGAGGGTTATGCTGGTATGGAAGATGCCCTTTCGACGACCTGTTGCCTGATTGAGAGCCCTAATAAGCTCTACAAGGATGACTGGTATGATGGTTCCAGAACCGTAGGTATCCTCGATGATCCCCACCAGTAAAGACTCGACGAGTGTGTGGCATCTCGGGAACAGCCACTGAGATACAGCTATCACTGTAAAGGCATTAAGACAGGGAAGTTCTACTACGAAGCGGTCAGGGTTCAACTTGGGGTGGTACAGTCTCTCCAAAGGCTGCACGGGGATCTAGTCGAAAGTGTCGTTAGGACCGGGCTGCAAGCAAGTAGACTTTAGATGCAAGAACCTGGATAGTTCTGCCTAGTAATTTGTCTTATAGCACGGTATTATGGCATCGCCGTCCATGTTTAACCTCAGAATGTGCTGAATTTTCTCCAAAGTTGAACATAGTTCGTTCTTACCGAAACGAAAGACCATGTTTAAGGGATTCCAACACTGGATTGCAACGTTTAAGAGGCGCGGGTCCAGGTTAACCATGGACAGGTCTAAGACAGATCCTAAATGATAATACTGGGCCCAAGCCAAATGCTGACTGGAAGTGAGGGCCTCTACTGCTTCCTAGAGGCTTTGATCACATGCCCCCTCAAAAGTCAAATACAAGGGCCGAGAGGGTTAACCAGTTGTCTGTACGATCCCTGAAGGACCTGTCATCTACCTGAATAAGGATAGACTCGATGAGTGTACTTTAACCCAGGTTGTTGGAAACCGAGGAACCTATGAAATCAAGGTTAAGGGTAGGCCTGGAGAAGGCCTATCCGCCTGGGATTTGAACCCCACAAGCTACGTCAGGACACGGGGTCGGTTGTGTTTTATTACAAGCATAGGTAAGGCTCAGTACATACCCCTGGATGGGTGATTACTTTGGTAAAGTGCCCGGATAGCCAGTCAAGATGGAGACAAGTATAGGGTGCAAGCAAGTTAGGGTTAGGGGATCATTCCGGATTGGACTGCTTGTAAACTATACCCTAGCGTAGGCTAGATGTATGAATGCTGGTGTATACAAGTGTATTCCTAAGGATAGGGGGTCACTTAACACCGTATATTCTGCTTCCCGGCATAGAACATACTTGAAAAGGGATGATTGGTGTAAGCGGGAGCGTTCAAAACCGTTTCCTTAGGGTCATCACCCGGTAGGCCAAGGTCCACGGACCCTACAAGACTTTTAAGCCACTAAAACCAATGATCATCATCCAGCGGCCGTTAACGTAATAAGCATGTCTAATAGATATCGGGTTTGATTACACTACTATGGTTGGAATGAAATACATAGTACACAAATCAACAAAGAGGTGCAAAAGTAATTAGTATTAAGTTAAATACTAAGACATTTGATTAAGTTGAGGTTTATTTTCTCTTATACCTAGGTTCCGGGTTGAACCCAATCTCCCTAGCAGAGTCACTACAGTAGTGAGCACGGGATTTTACTCATTTAGAAAATCTCACGGGATTGTTGAGAGTCGCCACCTAATCATTCGGAAGGGATAAGTCCCCGGAAAATGTTGGATAAGGTCTTGGTCTACGATCAAAGATCGAGGTAAGAGGTTTGGTTAAATTCGGAGAAGGGGTTAGGTACCCCGGTACTTCCACACATGGTGGTTCCTTACTTCCTAGGTTTAAGCCAATTTAAATGCCAAGATTAATTAAGTGTCTAAGTATTTAAGTTAAAACTAACCAGAAGAAAGTAAAAACTAACTAGGGTCGAACTTGGGTTGGGTTGCCTACGTACTCACATTGGGGTGAGATCAGACCGAGCGTAGTTCTAGCACTTGAGTCCGTGCTAAGGCAAGGGGGTGTGTGTGTGTGCACCAAAAGGTGGCTAATGGACCTAATCTGGTAGATTAGGGTTTTGCTTGACCGGGGTTGGTCAATGTGTGAAGTGTTAGGCCCGGTAGGCCGAGGGGTAGTCCGGTAGACTAGGGGTGAGGCCCGGTAGGCTAAGGATGAGGCCCGAAGGCAAAGGGATGTGTTAACTCAGGGTTAGGGTTGCTAACTGAAGTTAAAAGAGAGTTAACCATGGTTAAGGGTGTTAACCATGGTTAAAAAGGTTAAAAAGATAATTTTTTGGTCTTTTATATTTTTCTAGATTTTAAGGGATTTTTCTAAAATTTTGTGGAGTTAAGTGGTGCTTAACCATGGTTAAAAATTAACCGGAGGCCATTTAACCATGGTTAAGGGTCAAGTTTAGTCAAAAGTGGGCTCAAAGGGTAAGGTAAGGCCTAGAATGGCCTCCTACTAGGTTTGGACCTAGTACAAAGCCCAAGATAAAAAATTTATAGAATGGAGGTAATCGGATTACCTCCATTTCTGTAAATTTTTAACCATGGTTTGTGGGGTTGTAACCAGGGTTAGAGATCACTTCGGGGTAAAGTGAACACATAGTCAGGTAGCCTGAAGTCTAGGCTTTCCAATGGGCTTGAAATCAGGTCCATACCATGTCAGGTGTGGACCCCACACGGGCCTAAAGTATGCAAAACAAGGTCTTAGTATTGGCAGTAATCAGGTTACCATAAATAAGCAAATTTTGTTTTTTGGACCTGTCGGTAATCGGCCTGCCGACAGTCTGCACAGCTTGTTAACCAGGGTTTGGGGTCTTGCTAACCAGGATTAGACTTGGCCCCCTAAGTCTGAAATTTTGCAAGGAGGTAGAGGAGGGCTGGGCTTTCGAATGAGCCTGGGGTGGACCCTAGGGGTTGAGGTATGTGGGCCTTACAAAGGCTCAAAGTTACTGCTCAGAAAAACCAAGACGGTCGATAATGATATTACCGACAGTAAGAAAGGCTTGATTCTTGAGGGTGGTGGTAAACATCTTACCGAGCACCAGCAAATTTGCTTAAAAACCAATTTTCTCCACTATGAGCTGCACAAGCAAGGGTCCAGGGGTTCTCTCATGACCAGAGGGACCCCCAGACCGTGGTGGAGAGTGGCCATGCACTGTGGTCGTGAGGAAACCGCATGTACGCCTCGAGGGAGTTCCCCCGGCCTATGGTTGAGGTAAGGGAACCACTATCTCACTCTGTGGAGCTACCAGATGTTAATAGAAAGGTAAATGGACCTCCTAGAGTAGGACCAGAGGATCCTTACAATGCTTAAACCAACAAAACAAGAGGGTAGGTTGATAACCCTACACGGTGGCTGCTCATGGCAGTGAAGAACTGTTGCAATAGGGGGACACCTGGTGGAGGCGCTAGGGAGCTCCGGTGTGAGTCCTAGGATCTCTAGGGGCACACACAACAGAGGTAGTGGGCTGAGCTGAAATAGGGGTGACTGTTTTTCACTTGGATAGGGGTTGGACGTGAGAGTTGGCTGTCCAGAACCATGGGGATGACATGGTACTTATAGGGGCTTGAGGAGGTGCCTGGGGGTAGTAGGGTAATCCCTACAGGCATGAGGAACCAGTGGTGAAAGACCTAGGTGGCCAGGGGGACCCTACAGCCACAACTGCAAAGTTTTAGGAGTGGCGGTAATCAAATTACTGCCACCTAAAACACAGGTAGAAAAGGGGTGTTGGTAATTCAATTACCGACACCCTGGGCTTATTGCTATTTTAGGCCAATCCCCTACTCACTAGGGCCAAAAGCAAGTAGGGCACCCAGGTTAGGGACTTTCCCGCCAAGATTCGAATTGAGAGGTGTGGCTCCACCCATGTGGGCCCCTAAGATTGTGGTGGACCCTTCTTTGGGCCCCCAAAGGCTTAGGACTTGGGGATTTCGGTTTTGGATTAGGCACATGGGCCTTGTGCCCGTGAGTGCTTAAACCTAGGTTTTGCTAGGGCTTAGGGTAGGCTTAGGCCTAGGGTCGATTTTGGGGCTCACCTAGGGTTAGACCTAGGGGTTAACTAGGGTTATCCTAGGGTTTGCTTGGGGTTTAGGGTATATCTAATGGTGATGGGCCTTGAGCCCAAAAGGGTTGTACCTAGGACTGGCTAGGGCTAGGGCTACGTCTAGGGCTAGATTTAGGGCTTACCTAGGATTTAGCTAGGGTTACACTAGGGTTTAGGGTTTTCCTAATGGTAATGGGCTCTGAGCCCAAGGGTTGCACTTAGGGTTTTAGGGTTATGGGCTTTGAGCCCAAAGGTTGTCCTTGGGTTAGCAAGGGTTCTATAGGGATTCCATTGTGGATGGCCAGGGTTAAATGTAAACTAACCCTATTTAGGCAGGGTGTAAAAATTGGGTGCTTACACCTATTTTTAAGTTTACTTTGGCCTAAACCCACAAGCGCACACCAAATCCTTACCGAGGCTCGATTTTCGATTTGGCTCCTTGTAACACATGTATCTCAACACAACATAAGTGTGAGAATTGGTTTCGAGGGAATCCTAGCTCGTTTGTCTAATTTGTGCACCAAGTAGGTCGAATCTAATTTTTCAAGTCTACTTTGGCCTAAACCTACAATTTCGCACTAAATGCTAACTGGGGCTCGGTTTTCGATGCAGTTTCTTCTAACGCTTGTATTTCGATGCAACCTAAGTGTGAGAATTGGTTTCGAGGTAGTCCGAGCTCGTTTACCCGATTTGGGCACCGAGTAGTCTGAATTCCTATTTTTCAAGTTTACTCAGTCCTAAACCTACAACCTCGCACCAGATCCTAATCGGGGCTCGGTTTTTGATTCAGTTTCTTCTAACGCGTGTATTTCAATGTGACCTAAGTGTGAGAATTGGTTTTGAGGAAATCTGAACTTGTTTACTCGATTTGGATACCGAGTAGGCCGAATTCCTATTTTTCAAGTTTACTTTACTTTAAACCTACAAGCGCACACCAAATCCTTACCGAGGCCCGGTTTTCGATTTGGTTTCTTCTAACATATGTATTTTGACGCAACCTAAGTTGTTTGAATTAGTTTTGAGGAAATCTGAGCTCGTTAACCCGATTTCGGCACCGAGTAGGCTAAATTCCAACTTTTCAAGTCTATTTTGGCCTAAACCTACAACTTTGCACCAAATGCTAATTAGGGCTCGATTTTTTATGCAGTTTCTTCTAACACATGTATTTTGATGCAACCTAAGTGTGAGAATTGGTTTTGAGGGAATCCAAGGTCGTTTACCCGATTTGGGCTCAAATTCCTATTTTTCAAGTTTACTTGGCCTAAACCTACAAGGGCGCACCAAATCCTAATCGGGTTCGGTTTTCGATGTAGTTTCTTCTAATGAGTGTATTTTGATGCAACCAAAGTGTGGGAATTGGTTTCAAGGGAATCCAAGCTCATTTACCGATTTGGGCACCGTGTAGGCCGAATTCCTATTCTTCAAGTTTACTTTGGCCTAAACCTACAAGCGCGCACCAAATGCTAATCGAGGCTTGGTTTTCGATATAGTTTCTTTTAATGCATGTATTCCAACGCAACCTAAGTCTAGGAATTGGTTTCAAGAGAATTCGAGCTCGTTTACTCAATTTGGACACCGAGTAGTCCGAATTCCTATTTTTCAAGATTACTTTGGCTTAAACCTACAAGCACGCACCAAATCATTATTGAGGCTCGGTTTTCGATTTGGTTTCTTCTAATGATTGTATTTTGATGCAGCCTAAGTTGTTTGAATTGGTATCGAGGAAATCCGAGCTCGTTAGCCCGATTTCGGCACCGAGTCGTCCGAATTATAACTTTTCAAGTCTACTTTGGCTTCGCTCTCATGGACCGATTGTGCTACTTTCAACCATGAGTAGCGGGTATTAGGTGAGGGGATACCTGCTGAACCATTTAATTGTGGAACAAGCTACGCACGCTACATTTCCTTTAAAGCTACCATTAAGGAAGTATCAAAGATAGGAGATCTGGGCACTAGCGTGTTAAAGGAAACAGGGTATGGTAATATGGTATGCTTTCTAGGGATGTTTTAGTATTCCTTTCCTTACCTAATAGTTGAATAAGTCCGGTATGAGCTCCCAAGGCGGGGATGTCTTCCTATTTTTCAAGTTTATTTCGGCCTAAACCTACAAGGGCACACCAATTCCTAATCGGGGTTTGGTTTTTGATGCAGTTTCTTCTAATGCATCTATTCCGACGCAATTCGTGGGAATCTAAGCTTGTTTACCGATTTGTGCACCGTGTAGGCCGAATTCCTACTTTTTAAGTTTACTTTAGCCTAAACCTACAAGCGCGCACCAAATGCTAACCAGGGCTCGGTTTTCGATACAGTTTATTCTAATGCGTGTATTTCGACGCAACCTAGGTCTGAGAATTGGTTTCGAGGGAATCCGAGCTCGTTTGCCTGAGTTGGGCACCGAGTAGGCCGAATTGCTATTTTTCAAATTTACTTTGTCCAAAACCTACAAGCACATACCAAATCCTAACTGGGGCTTGGATTTCGATGCATTTTCTTCTAAAGCATGTATTTTGACACAACCTAAATTTAGGAATTGGTTTCGAGGGAATTTGAGGTAATTTGCACGATTTGGGCACCGAGTATTCAGAATTCCTATTTTTCTAGATTATTTTGGCCTAAACCTACAACCGCACACCAAATGCTAATAGAGGTTCAGTTTTCGATGCGGTTTTTTCTAACGCATATATTTCGACGCAGTCTAAGTCTGGTAATTGGTTTCGTGGGAATATGAGGTTGTTTGACCAATTTGGGCATCGAGTAGGACAAATTCCAAAATTTTAAGTCCACTTTGGCCAAAACCTACAACTACGCACCAAATGCTAACTGGAGCTTGGTTATCGATGCGGTTTCTTCTAACGCGTGTATTTCGACAAAACCAAGGTGTGAAATTTTGTTTTGACGGAATCCAAGGTTGTTTGCCCTATTTGGGCACCAATTAGGCCAAATTCCTATTTTCAAGTTTACATTAGCCTAAACCTATAAGGGCGCACCAAATCCTAATCGGGGCTCGGTTTTCAATTTAGTTTCTATTAATGTGTGTATTTGGACACAACCTAATTGTGGGAATTGGTTTCAAGGGAATCCGAGCTCGTTTACCGATTTGGGCACCGTGTAGGTCAAATTCCTATTTTTCAAGTTTACTTTGACCTAAACCTACAAGCGCACACCAAATGCTAATCGTGGCTCGATTTTCGATACAGTTTCTTCTAATGCATGCATTTCGATGCATCCTAAGTCTAGGAATTGGTTTCGAGGGAATCCGACGCCGTTTACCCGATTTGTACACCGAGTAGACCCAATTCCTATTTTTCAAATTTACTTTGGCCAAAACCTACAACTATGCACCAAATGCTAATCGAAGCTCGGTTTTTTATGCAGTTTCTTCCAATGCGTGTATTTCGACGAAACCTAACTGTGAGAATTGGTTTCGAGAGAATCTGAGATTGTTTACCCGATTTGGGTACCGAATAGTTTGAATTCCTATTTTTCAAGTTTCCTCAGGCCTAAACCTACAATCTCACACCAAATCCTAATCGGGGCTCGATTTTTTATTCGGTTTCTTCTAACACGTGTATTTTGATGCAACCAAAGTGTGGTAATTATAGTTTCAAGGGAATCCGAACTCATTTACCCGATTTGGGTACCAAGTAGGCTGAATTCCTATTTTTCAAGTTTACATTGGCCTAAACCTACAAGCGCGCACCAAATCCTTACTGAGGCTCGGTTTTCGATTTTGTTTCTTCTAACGCATGCATTTCGATGCAACCTAAGTTATTGGAATTGGTTTCGAGGGAATTTGACCTCGTTAGCTCAATTTGTACACCGAGTAGCCCGAATCCCAATTTTTCAAGTCTACTTTTACCCAAACCTACAATTTCGCACTAAATGCTAATTAGAACTCAATTTTTGATTCGATTTCTTCTAACGCATGTATTTCGACACAACCTAAGTGTGGGAATTGGTTTCAATTGAATCCGAGGTCGTTCCCTCGATTTGGGCACCGAGTAGGTGGAATTTCAATTTTTCAAGTCTACTTTGGCCTAAACATACAATTTCGCACTAAATGCTAACTGGGGCTTCGTTTTCAATGTGGTTTTTTCGACCGCGTGTATTTCAACGCAAACTAAGTCTTTGAATTAGTTTTAAGGGAATCCGAGGTCATTTACCCGATTTGGGCACCGAGTAATCCGAATTCCAATTCTTCAAGTTTACTCAGGCCTAAACCTACATCCTCGCACCAAATCCTAACCAGAGCTCAGTTTTCGATTCAGTTTCTTCTAACACGTGTATTTCGACATGACCTAAGTATGGGAATTGGTTTCGATGGAATTCGAACTCGTTTGACCGATTTGGGTACCGAGTTTGCCAAATTCTTATTTTTCAAAATTACTTTGGTTTAAACCTACAAGCGCGCACCAAATCCTTACCGAGGCTCGATTTTCGATTTGGTTTCTTCTAACGCATGTATTTCAATGCAACCTACGTTGTTTGAATTGGTTTTGAGAAAATCCGAGCTCGTTAGCCCGATTTCGGCACCGAGTAGGTCAAATTCCAACTTTCAAGTCTACTTTGGCCTAAACCTACAACTTTGCACCAAATGCTAACTGGGGCTCAGTTTTCGATGCGGTTTCTTCTAATGTGTGTATTTCCAACCGAAGTGTTGGAATTGGTTTCAAGGGAATCCGAGGTCGTTTACCCGATTTAGGCACCGAGTAGTTTGAATTCCTATTCTTCAAGTTTACACAAGCCTAAACCTACAACTTTGCACCAAATCCTAACCGGAGCTCGGTTGTCGATTCGGTTTCTTCTAACGCGTGTATTTCGATGCGGCCTAAGTGTGGGAATTGGTTTCGAGGGAATCCAAACTCGTATACCCGATTTGGATACCGAGTAGTCCGAATTCTTATTTTTCAAGTTTACTTTGGCTTAAACCTACAAACGCACACCAAATCCTTACCGAGGCTCGCCTTTTGATTTGGTTTCTTCCAACGCATGTATTTCGATGCAACCTAAGCTGTTTGAATTGGTTTCGAGGAAATCCGAGCTCGTTAGCTCGATTTCAGCACCGAGTACACCAAATTCCAACTTCTCAAGTCTACTTTGGCCTAAACCTACAACTCTGTACCAAATGCTAACTGGGGCTCAGTTTTTTATTTGGTTTCTTCTAACGCGTGTATTTCAACGCAACCTAAGTGTGAGAATTTGTTTTGAGGGAATCCAAGGTCATTTGCCAGATTTGAGCACCGATTAGGCCAAATTACTTTGGCGTAAAGCTACAAGGGCATGCCAAATCCTAATCAGGGTTCGGTTTTCGATACAGTTTCTTCTAATGTGTGTATTTCGACGCAACCAAAGTGTGAGAATTGGTTTCGAGTGAATCCGAGCTCGTTTACCGATTTAGGTACCGTGTAGGCCGAATTCCTATTTTTCAAGTTTGCTTTAGCCTAAACCTACAAGCGCACACCAAATGCTTATTGGGGCTCTATTTTTATATATTTTATTCTAATGCATGTATTTCGACGCAACCTAAGTCTGGGAATTGGTTTTGAGGGAATCCGAGCTCATTTACGCAATTTGGGTACCGAGTAGGCCGAATTCCTATTTTTCAAGTTTACTTTCACCAAAACCTACAAGCACGTATCAAATCCTAATCGGGGCTTGGTTTTCCATGTGGTTTCTTCTAATCCATGTATTTCGACGCAACCTAAGTGTGAGAGTTGGGGAATTTGAGGTCATTTGCACGATTTGTGAACCGAGTATTCCGAATTGCTACTTTTCAAGTTTATTTAGGCCTAAACCTACAATTGCGCACCAAATGCTAATCGGGGCTTGGTTTTCGATGCAATTTTTTGTAACGCATATATTTTGATGAAATCTAAGTGTAGGAATTGGTTTCGTGGGAATATGAGGTTGTTTGACCGATTTGGGCATCGAGTAAGCCGAATTCTAACTTTTTTAAGTCTACTTTGGCCTAAACCTAAACTGCGCACTAAATGCTAACTGGGGCTTGGTTTTCGATGCGGTTTCTTTTAACGCACGTATATCAATGCAACCTAAGTGTGGAAATTGGTTTTGAGGGAATCTAAGGTTGTTTGCCCGATTTGGGCACCGATTAGGTCGAATTCCTATTTTTCAAATTTACTTTGGCCTAAACCTATAAGGATGCACCAAATCCTAATCAGGGTTCACTTTTCGATGCAGTTTCTACTAATGCATGTATTTCTATGGAACCTAAGTGTAGGAATTAGTTTCAAGGGAATCTGAGCTCGTTTACCGATTTGGGCACCGTGTAGGCCGAATTCCTATTTTTCAAGTTTACTTTGGCCTAAACCTACAAACGTGCACTAAATGCTAACCGGAGCTCGGTTTTTGATACAGTTTCTTCTAATACATGTATTTCGATGCAGCCTAGGTGTGGGAATTGGTTTCAAGGGAATCCGAGCTTGTTTACCCGATTTGGGCACCGACTTGGCCCAAATCCTATTTTTCAATTCTACTTTGGCCAAAACCAACAACTGCTCATCAAATGCTAATCGGGGCTCAATTTTCGAAGCGGTTTATTCTAATGCGTGTATTTCAATGCAACGTAATTGTGAGAATTGGTTTCGAGGGAATCCGAGGTCGTTTACCTGATTTGGGGACCAAGTAGTCTGAATTCCTATTTTTAAAGTTTAGTCAGGCCTAAACCTACAACCTCGCACAAAATCATAATCGGGGATTAGTTTTTGATACAGTTTCTTCTAACGTGTGTATTTTGACGCAACCTAAGATTGGGAATTGGTTTCATGGGGATCTGAACTCGTTTACTTGATTTGGGTACCGAGTTGGCCGAATTTCTATTTTTTAAGTTTACTTTGGCCTAAACCTACAAGCGCGCACCAAATCCTTACCGAGGCTCATTTTTGATTTGGTTTCTTCTAATGCATATATTTCGACGCAACCTAAGTTTTTGGAATTGGTTTTGAGGGAATCCGAGTTTGTTATCCTGATTTTGACACCGTGTAGGTCGAATTCCAACTTTTCAAGTCTACTTTGGCCAAAACCTACAACTTCGCACGAAATGCTAATTGGAGCACAAATTTTGATATTGTTTCTTCTAACACATGTATTTTGATGCAACCTAAGTGTGAGAATTGATTTTGAGGGAATCCAAGGTCGTTTGCCCGATTTGGGCATCGATTATGCCGAATTCCTATTTTTCAAGTTTGGCCAAAACCTACAATGGCGCACCAAATCCTAATCGTGGTTTGGTTTTCGATGGAGTTTCTTCTAATGTGTGTATTTTGACGCAACCAAAGTGTAAGAATTGGTTTCGAGGGAATCCGAGCTCGTTTACCAATTTGGGCACCGTGTTGGCCAAAACCTAAAACTGCACACCAAATGCTAACCGGGGCTCTGTTTATTCTAACGCATGTAATTCGATGCAACCTAAGAGTGAGAATTAGTTTTGAGGGTTTTCGAGGTCGTTTACCCGATTTCGGCACCGAGTAGTCTGAATTCCTATTTTTCAAGTATACTCAAGCTTAAACCTACAACCTCGCACCAAATCCTAATCGGGGCTAAGTTTTCAATTTGGTTTCTTTTAACTCATGTATTTCGATGCAACCTAAGTGTGAGAATTAGTTTCAAGGGAATCCGAACTCGTTTACTCGATTTTGGATACCGAGTAGGCTAAATTCCTATTTTTCAAGTTTACTTTAGCATAAACCTACAAGCGCACACCAAATCCTTACCGAGACTCGATTTTCGATTTGGTTTCTTCTAACGCATGTATTTCGATGCAACCTAAGTTGTCGGAATTGGTTTCGAGGGAATCCGAGCTCGTTAGCCCGATTTGGGTACCGAGTAGGCCAAATCCCAAATTTTCAATTCTTCTTTGGCCTAAACCTACAATTTCGCACTAAATGCTAACTAGGGCTTGGTTTTCGATGCGATTTCTTCTAACTCATGTATTTCGACACAACCTAAGTGTGGAAATTGGTTTCGAGAGAATCTGAGGTCGTTTGCCCGATTTAGGCACCGAGTAGTCTGAATTCCTATTTTTCAAGTATACTTAATCCTAAAGCTACAACTGTGCATCAAATGTCAACCAGGGCTCGATTTTTTATGCTATTTCTTCTAACATGTGTATTTCGACGCAACCTAAGTGTGAGAATTGGTTTCGAGGGAATCCGAGGTCGTTTGCACCGAGAAGTCTGAATTCCTATTTTTCAAGTATACTTAAGCCTAAACCTAAGTGTGGGAATTGGTTTTCGATGCGGTTTCTTCTAACACGTGTATTATTAAGGGTTTATTTTCAAATAACTCAAGGATGGATCAAGAACCATGTATTACAGATTTTTACCCAAACATATTCAAGGTTTCCTTCCAAGGCAACTCAAGTATAGAATATAGTCTAGGCATGATAGATTTTTACCCAACTCTATTCACTGTTTCCTTGCAAACCAATCTAAATACCGAACATAACCTAAGCATGGCAGATTTTTACTGAACTATGTTCTTGGTTTCTATTCAAAATGACTAAAGTATAGAGACATAACAAAACATGACAGATTTTTACATAAGTGTATTCGTGGTTTCCTTTCCAAATAAATCAAGTATAGACCAATAACAAAATATGGCAGATTCTTACACAAGTGTATTCATATGGTTCACCTTTTCAAATAACTCAAGTATTGATCAATAACTATATATGACAGATTTTTACACAAGTATGTTCGTTCGTGGTTTCTTTTCAAACAACTTAAGCATGAAGGGCATACCTAGCATATTCCATTTTTACTTAACAAATTTATGGCATGGCAGATTTATTTTTGCCCAATTACATTGAAAGTTTCATTTCAAAGCAACTCAAGAATGATCAATATTATGGCATGGTGCCTATTTTTGCCCATCTAGGTTCTCTAGTCTAACTATGGTCTAGAAGGGCACTCGTTAAGAAGAGGTCACCTTATGGTGCCTTGGCATCATCTCCTATGCACTAAAGTGGTACATGACAATGGAGATGAGGTCTAGGCACCAATGCACAGATAGTAATATTAGTACCCTTCAATAATATTCTGAGAAAAAAAATTTAGGTCGAGTCAGATAGCATGTAAAAGAAGTCCTGGTGCCATTTTTCTTTTGCATTATAATAGATACCATATGACCATTTATGAAGACTGGAGTTATTGTCAATAAGTCATAGGGCCATATGAAATCCAATCCCCTTGCAGGAACTATCCCACATGTGAACATTGTCCCCCTTGACACTTCTTAATTGTGGTAAGGTTCACTAATCCTTAAGGTTCAACCCAATGTTACCTGGTTCATCAGTTCGCTCGGTTCGAATTTGGGTTAGTAATTCGCAATTCGCTACTCTAGAGTGAACCTGGTTCGCTACCTTAATTCGCTTACATATATCATAATTTTAATAAATTTTAAAGGTTAGATTGCTTAACCATAAGGGTGAGTGAATTAACCACAATGAATGATTATTTAAAAGGGGGGCATAAATCAATGAGGACGGGTCATTTCGTTACATAATGGAAACCCCAAATACGTTAACTGTTTTCCATTTAAAAAATGAGTGAGTTTAATTTTACCCTTATGACACGCTTTAGGTTTGACATGTGTGCTTAGTTTACCATTTAACCAAAAACAAAAAAAATATATAAAGTAATCAAAGTTCAAAACTTCAAATAAACAAGTAGTCAACCAAAAGAAAATAAAAATAAATGAACAAGTGGACCCCATCGTTTTTTACCACTTTCCATAAATAAATGTGCAAAAGTAAGAAAGTGAAAGTACTTCTCTGTTTACGTGACAGAAAAAAAAAAAAAAAAAAAGGTACTTCTTTGTTTGTCTTAATTACATGAAGTCATTTCGGATGAAAAGACATCTTATCCCTCTCAGCACCCCATTTTTACACCCCTTTAAACGTGGTTAATTAGCTTAACTATGGTTAGTCAAACATACGCTTAGGTCAACCATAGGCTAAACCCTAGGTCATCCAAGTCAAACCCTAGGTCTAAACCGTAGGTAAACCCTAACCATAGTTAGCCAAACCCTAATTCTAGCCCTAGAAAGCCCTAAACCTAAACCCTAGGTAGCCCTAGCTAACCCTAATAAACCCTAGACCTAAGTTCACATCCGTAAAGCCCAAAACCACTAGGCAAGCCCGCCTGGGCCCAAACATGGGCCTAAGAACCAACTAAACCTAGCTGTAGTGGGCCTGGCTTTTTAAAATTCAAAATCTTAGGATGTCAGTACTCTCATTACCGACACCCAGCTTCCCTGTGCAATTGGTAATGGCGGTAAATATATTACCACCAATACCAGTTTACGTGTTTGCAGCAACTGCAGCCACCCTCTGCACCACCTACTACCCCCTGCACCTCCAGAACCTCCCCCCATGCACCTGATCACCCTTCCGACCCCACTCTATGGCCTGAGACCTCCATCCACCACCGTCCTTATTCCCTCCATATCCCCAAAACCCTCTGCCAATAAATCCGACTACCCACACCCTGTAAATCCTAAGCTAGAGACACTCTAAGAAACCCCTGGGGAATTTCTAACTCTCCAGAAGCCTCATACTCCCAAACCCCTTCAAAAAATCGAGAGCTCCCTCCTATTGTAGCACACCACCGTGAAGCTACCGCCCTCCACCGCCTGTGCAAACGAACCAGTAGGGTATGGAATCTCCCTACCCCCTTTCATCTTGCTCTTGAGCCCCCCATAAACCCCTGGTCCAGTTCTAGGGGGTTTGGCTCCTTAGTTACAGCATAGGGAGGGGTTCCCTGCCTCTCCCATAGGCAGTGGAACCCCCATGAACCCCACACTTCACACACACACTCCACGGGCCACCACACAACCTCCACAAGCTTCTGGGGGGTCCTCAAGTCATGAGGAACCCCTTAGTCGTACAGTGGAACAGCCCCAGTAGCTGATTCAATCTTTTTTGGAAAATTTGACTGTGTCGATAGAATAATTACCAACACTGTAAACCTTTTTTGATGTAGGTGTTGTAGCTCGCATTTGGTGAGGCCCTGGTCCAAGCCTGTTTTAGACTCCTCAGACTCTTCTTCATCTCCCCTAAGCATTTCATGCTCGTGGGACTAGCTTAACCATGGTTAAAACACATCAAAAGGGAAATTGCCCAAAATGTCGGTAATCCTTTCACCAACATTCTGGATTTTGTAAACCAGTGATATCAGGGCCTTCATGGGACAAATTGAGGACTAGGCCCAAGGCCCATCTTGAGCACAAGACATGTGGCAACACCCCTATATTCTCCCCTGGGCTTACAAGCCCACATGGCATCTCCTTTGAGCTCCCCCATCAGTGGCCAAGTAGCAATTTTCGGAAACCAGGATTGGCGGTAATAGGTTTACCGACATTCCCATATTTTACTATAATGGGAATGGCGGTAAACTAATTACCGCCATTATGCTGTTTGCTTGAACAGAAACTAGGCCCAAGACCTAGACCCAATCCAAAGCCCATGGAGGCCCCCTGCCATGTGTACCAGACCCATTTCGACCCATAATCATGCTTTTAATCGGGGTTAGTTCAACCTCGGTTAACTCTTAACCATAGTTAAGCTTGTCCCATTTGTAATTCACATAAAATAATGAAAAATACAAAAAAAATATATAACTGAAAAATGCCAAAAATGGCTGATTAATCTTATCTTTGTTATAGGTAGCCTCTAACTATGGTTAACTAAACCCTGTTTAGTCTAACTATGGTTAAACTTCTCAATTTGACAAATGCTACAAAAAATCATACAAAAATACCAAAAAATAAAAAAAAATCCAAAATCCAAAAAAGACTCACTAGGTTTTTTCTTGACTAGGGTTAGCTCCCTAACCCTAGTTACACTCCTTTAACCGCGGTTAGACTTCACCTCTGAGCACTCAACCTCCTCGGTCAACTAAACCCTAGCCCTCCGGGCTAGACTCATGACGACCCTATGCATACACACACTTCCCCTTAGCCTTGGCATGGGCTCATGTGTCAGAACTACGCTCAGTCTGATCTCTCATTGTGAGTACGTAGGCAATCCAACTTGGATTTCGACCCTAGCCATCTAGCTTTCTATATTTCTTGGATTAGCGTTCTCTTAAATACTCTGGACATTTTACTTAATATTGAGATTAAACTTTGGCTTAAGTGTAGGGAGTAGGTAACCGTTTTAAATGGGGCCCTGAGGTGCCTAACACCTTCCCCAGGACTTAATCGAACCGCGTACCCTAACTCTGATTAGACCTTTTGATTTATACAAAACAAACAAACTACCTGGGACCTATCCCTAAGAATGAATAGGTAGCGACTCTCAACGAAAACAAACCTTTTGTGAGAGTGGGGTAAAAGTCCATGATCACAGCTCTGGCAACTCTGCTGGGGACAAGGTTCAAGCTGGAACTTAAATTTAAGCCAAATAATCTCAAAACTAATTAAAATATATAAATATTTAATTAAGTGCTAATTCTTTATACATTTTGGGATGTTTCTTGTACAATGCATTTCATGCATATCATCATAGTGTAACAACCCTTTTACTCATAGTCAAACTTAATACGCTTACGGCTGCTGGATGATTATCCTCAGTGACAGAGGATTAAAAGTCTTGGAGGTCTGCGGAATTACTCTTGTTGGGTGATTACCCTCAGGGAAGGATTCTGAACTCTCTCACTTACACCAATCGTCAATTCTCAGGTATGTTCTATACCGAGGAGTCGCATATACGGTGTTAAGTGATCCCCCATCCTTTAGGAATACCCTGCATTACCCCAGCATACATATATATAGAATAGACTGAGGTATAGTCTACAAGCAGCCCACCCTGGAGGGATACTCTAAACCCTAACCTGTTTGTACCCTATACCTGTCCCCCAACCATGGTTGAATATCAGGACTCTCCGCCCAGATAAACACCCGTCCAAGGGACATGTACTGAGTCTTTTGATGTGCTTATAAAAAATAACACCTACCCTATCTCCAGACATACATGTGAGGTTCAAATCCTAAGTTGCAATGGGTGAGCCCATTAACCCGCTTGAACTTTGGTTTAATAGGCCCTAGCTACCAATAACCCAAGTTAGTAGAACAGAGTTCTCTTCACCTACCTTATCGGGGCACACCTATCATGTCACACCTTGTTCAAATAAAAAATTCAAAAAATCACAAAAAATCAAGCTTCCTCTCTCCTACCTGTCATACCAAAATTTCAAACCAGGGGCATTGTCCCTGTGTCAACTAGACTCTATTAGGTCATGTGCATGCACTCCATCTTTCCTACCTTCCTATCTTTTCTGACCCATACTCTATACCTCTCCTCTTTTCAGGAGTAGACCCTAAGCTAAGCACGTATCTAAAGAGAAAAATCAATACCTGATCAACCAACTGCAACATGGATCCTCGAGATGGACAAGAGACTAACCCCGATACCCCGACATCACAACCATTAGTCCCAGATTTTGAGATGAGATTAGCAGAAATCGCCTGGAGTATTAAAAATCTGACAAATATTGTTCAAGATTTTATGCGGATAGTGACTCAGGCCCTCTCTTCTTCCAGCACTCAATCGACCGAGGCAACATGGCCCTCACAACCAAACCCACCATCCACTTCCAACATTATCCAATCACCACCAACCATCAACATTCCACCACTACCTGTTCAATCCACTCAGCCATCATTCACTTTCAACATTCTGCCTCCGCCAATCCAATCACAGCCTACTCACCATATCTCACCACCTATCATTAACCAGTATGAGGAAGAGGAGGCCAGGGCCGGAGGCGAACCCCATACAGGTTCTACCCACATGTCCTCAAGTTTTGCCCAAATCTCGGACGCATACCGGGAGAGAAATAGAAAAGTGGGAGGAGCTAGTAAGGCAAGGTTAGGGATCCTGCAAGTCTACCAATTTCAGGGATATGTGCATACATATAGAAATTATTTGATTTCATAATTGTTGTGTAGTTCAGCTTTGTTTTGTTACATATCAACTCTTGTTCTTTTTACAAGAGAGAAGACCACCAACATTATCGCTGCCACCCTTCAAAATACTCCAAGATGAGATCAATCGATACGTTGTAGAAAAAGGAAAAAGCACTAATACGATACCTAACTCATTCATAAAGTCCGGGATGGGAAAATCGCTCACGAGATCAAAGTCGTACCTGTACAATTACCCAAAAAAATCAAACTATATATTACCTACAGGGCTGGAAATTGTCCTTGCCATTGATAACCTTGTTGAAAATAGCATGAATGAGTAAGTAAAAAAAACTAGAAAATAAGAACTCCATCTCATGTGTTGTTGACATGCTTCTCTGGGTGGTAGCACGTGAAGTTGTTGGCCTAGTATTAGAACCAGGGTCACTATGGTCAGGGGCAGAACCAGGGTTTTCTAGTAGTGAGGGCACATGATGGGTTCCGAATGTAGTCCCCAAATTTATTTTTTTTATGAATAAGTTTTTGAGTCATCTCGTCTATACATTTCATACATAGTATTATATATTTCTCTATGTTTACGAGCCAGTTATCCCCTTGTCCATGACTCTACACCGTTAAATAATTAGGTCTATCTATTATATAAAGAAATAAATGTCACATAACCCCTTCTCTTTGCTCTCCAATCTTCAATCACATGAATCTTACTAATGTCACATGCCACCCTTCTTTAATCTCAACCGTTAACTATTTCTGTGACACGTCTCTCTCTCAATTCAAAAACCATTTAAGAGATTTTATAAGATTGTGGTCCTCTATTGTTTCATACGGATAAGGGTGTGAAAAGACGTATCCCTCCCCCACTTTTCTCTCTCTATCCCCACCAACAAGTCTCCTCATTTTCCTCTCTAACACCTCCAATGATCTCTTCTTAAACTTTATCTCGTGTATCTCATATTTCTCTTTTCTCTCTCTCAAAGGACACGACTGCTCCCAATATTTCCCAAGAGTCCTCGCACATTTATCTCAATTTTTTTTTTAGTTATTTTTTTTCATTTTTCTTTGTACTCCCGTGCATCGCACAGGGGCATTGCTAGTAACATGATATAAAAGATATATTTTGTATTCAATAGTTCAGAGAACATTGCCTGTTTGCCGTATGGCTAGACCCATTAAATTATAAAATAATATAGTATAATTTTTTAGGGACAACTGTCCCTTACCATAATTACACCCAATAAAATAATTAAACAACTTAATATAAATATACTTTTTTAAAAAGTTCAATAGAACCTACATGGAGATCAGATCATAGTCAGTTTTGTATCCTTTTTAACCCTTATTAACTTGATTAAGATTTAATAACTCTTGCGGTTCGATCAACAATATACCCTTAGTTTTTAGAAGAAAAATAATAGAGAAATATTTAACTTTGGTTAGGAATTTTAAATCTTAGGATTAATATTTTTTATTATAATTTAAAAAAAAAGGTTATATTGTTGAACCCTAATAGTTAATAAATCTTAACCACAGTTAACAATGGGAACATGTGTTGATGCGTTGACCTGTGGGTGTGATTGAACTTTTCCCAAGTTCAATCAAAATTGAGTGATCTGTTCTCACCTGCATGTCCTCAATCCATGGCTATGACTAAACAAAAGGACAAAATAATTTTTTCCAAAAATTTAGTGGGGGGACGTGCCCCCACAGGCCCCCAACTGGCTCCCTCCCCTGTCTATGGTGTTCAAACCCCTTATCACACCCAAGTGCTTTTTTCTCGCAAAGCTAAGTTAAGAAAAGACATTAGACAGCATTAACAATATAAGAAACAAACCATAATAAAAATGCAGAAGCTAACGTATCTCTAGTGTAGATCTAATGCTATATAAACCATTATAAATCTCTACTATTATAATGGGATAATGAGGGATAGGTAGGTTGATTTAATTTTAATTTTTTTTTATTTTTTTGGTTAAGATGATATGCATAAAATTCATACTATTATATTATCCTAATTCTAAATTCGTAAAGGGATTTTAGTAAATTTAAATAAGTAACAACATCTTCTTTGGATAGCACAAAGAGAAAATGTAGGGACGTGGGGTTGTTAGGTTGCTTCAACAATCAACCCACCCTCCAAATTTTACGGTTAAATTTTTTAAACGGTGGTTAAAACTGGCTATTCTATCTTTTACCATTAAAATTTTTAAACGCCCAAGCTCCTCTCCTCCCGCTCCACGTCTCTCTCTGCCTCCCACTCGACTCCTTGTCTATCTCTCTCCCCTCCTAAATCCTCAAAACCTGATAGCCTGCTCATTTAGACCTGAAGAGATTTATTATTTCTTTTGGGTTTTCACTTCTACCAAGAAACACATTTAAAGATTTAGGCTTTTTCCTATCTTTCATATTGAAGATAAACTAGGGTTTCTCGTTTTTCTTTTTGTAATTTTTAAAATAATTTTCCGCGGAGGGAGGTCGGGAGAGCGGGGAATAAGGGAGAGGGCTTCTAGCCATTTATATATGTCTTACAGTCTCTAAGAGGCTTTTATATTTTATATTTGAAGTCAAATCATCTACGGTGATAACTGGATTTGCCGTTATCACCCCTAGAGGTCTCAACATGTCCGTTTGATCGGAGCTGCCCAGCGATCGATCGGCCACCTTTGGCTGATCGATTGGACTCGCATTGGAACTTGCTAAATTTAAACCAAAAATCAACACTCTCCACCTTAGCTTCAATTCTGCTCTGCCTCAGATGAAAGATAATCGCATCTCCAAAAATGCCTTCACACATTCCTGCAAGGGTGTGGACTGCTAACGATGTCATCGAATATTAACCAAGTCCAAGCAGTGTTTAAACTTGGAAATGGTAATAGACTTTGTCATAATATCTGAAGGGTTTTCACTAGTGTGAATTTTCTCCAATAGAATCTCCTTCTCAGATATCGAATCTCTTATGAAATGGAATTGCATATCAATGTGCTTCGTTCTTGAATGGTAAACTTGATTCTTCGTCAAGTGTATGACACTTTAACTGTCATAGTGAAGAATCATCTTCTCATGTTTTACTCCCAGTTCACCAACCAGACTTCTCAACCATATAGATTCTTTGGTTGTTTCTGAAGCTGTCATGTATTCAGCCTCGGCCGTTGACAATGTTGTAGTAGGCTGCAACATGGATCTCCAATAAATTGGTCCTCCACCCAGTGTATACAAATACCCTGTAGTAGACCTCCTCTTGTCCAAGTCCCCAGCATAATCAGAATCAACATACCAAACTACCTCACAATTGTCATTCTTATCAAACAAGATTCCGATATCAATGGTACCCTTCAAATACCTCAGAATTCACTTTACTGCTTGTCAGTGCTTCTTTCCAGGATTCGCCATATACCTACTAACAACACTGACTCTTTGTGAGATGTCAGGTCTAGTGCAAACCATTGCGTACATCAAGCTGCACATGGCACTTACATACAAAAATTCTACTATCTCTTCCTTCTCTTCATCTGCCACTAGACATAACTAAGATGATAACTTGAAATGTGCCGCCAATGGAGTACTCACCGATTTTGCATCTTGCATCTCGAACCGTGCAAGGACTCTCCTTATGTACTTCCCTTGGGATAGAGATAGTCTTCCTAATTTTTTATCTCTTCGAATTTTCATGTCTAGAATCACTTTTGTTGCACCTAGGTCTTTCATCTCAAACTCACTGCTGAGTTGCTTCTTCAATATCTTCACTTCTGACATGCTTTTGGTAGCAATTAACATGTCATCTACATAGAGTACTAAGTATATGAAGGAACTATCTCTAATTTTTCTGAAATAGAGACAGTGGTCATACTCACTTCTAGAATACCCATTCTTCAGCATGAATGAGTCAAACTGCTTGTACCATTGCCTGGGTGAGTGCTTTAGACCATACAGAGACCTCTTCAGTTTGCAAACCTGATCTATTTTTCCCCTCATCTGAAATCCCTCTAGTTGTCGCTTGTATATATCTTCATCTAGCTCTTCGTGCAGGAAAGCAGTCTTCACATCCATCTGTTCAAGCTCCAGGTCTTGCATAGCTATTATTGACAACAGTGTTCTGATAGAGGTATGCTTCACTACTGGTGAGAGGATTTTATTGAAATCGATTCCTTCTCTTTGTAAAAAACCCTTTACAACCAGTTTTTCCTTAAACTTTACTTCGCTGCTTTCAGTGGTAGGTCTTTTCTTTTTGAAAATGCACTTGCAAGAAATGACTTTCTCCCCCTTAAGCAGTTCTACAAGATCCTAAGTATGGTTCTTGTGTAGTGATTTCATCTCCTCGTCCATAGCCTTCTTCCACTTTCTATGATCACCATCTTACACAACTTCCTTGAAGCTAGATGGCTTCCCATTCTCAGTCATGAGAGTAAAAGCTACCATGTTTGTTTCCTCATCATATCTTCTGGGTGCTTTTTGAACCCGTTGCGATCTTCGTGGCTGAGGCTATTGGTCGACTCTCTCGACCTGAGGTGATTCTTCATCACTTTCATTTAACTCAGATCTATCCAGCTCCACCTAAACTAAATACTCACTACTATTGGTTTCATCATCACAATGCTGATCTTCTTTCATTATGGTAGTCTCTGATCAAAGACTCTATCCCTGCTCACAAAAATCTTCCTTGTTTCGGGATCCCATAGCCTGCAGCCTTCAATTCCTTTCAAGAAACCCAGAAAAATATACTTTCTTGACTTTGCATCAAGCTTGCTCCTCAGATCACCATGCACATGTGCATATACTGGATAACCAGAAATTCTTAATATAGAATAATCACAGGGTTTACCTGAACAAACTTCTTCTGGTGTCCTCAAATCTAAAACTTTAGAGAGTGATCTATTTATTGGAAAACTTGTTATGTTGATTGCTTCTACCTAGAAGTTTTTCTTCAATCCAGCATTGATCCTCATACTTCGAGTTTTTTCTAAGACTGTTCTGTTTATTTGCTCTGCCACTGTGGAGTTCTGGGTGTAGTGAAGTTTCAAGTAATACCATTATCTTCATAGAATTTAGTGAATTCTGCAAATGTATTTTCTCCTCCATTGTCTGACCTCAGACACTTCACCTATTTTCCTGTCTGCTTTTTAACCTTGACTTTCCACTTCTTGAAAATATCAAAAGCATCAGACTTTTGTTTCATCTAATACACCCAAAATTTTCTCGAGAAATCATCTTTAAATGTCACATAATATAGAGATCCTGATAGGGACTTTACCGGGGCTGGTCCCACACATTAGAATGAACATAATTCAGAATTCTTTCACTACAGTGTGAAGAGTGTTTAAACCTCACTCTTGATTGCTGTCCGAACACATAGTGTTTACCGAACTGTAGCTTGTAGGTCTTAATGCCTTTTAGGAACTTTCTACTATGTAGCTCCATTAAGGATCTCTCTCTCATATGACCCAGTCTTCTGTTCCATAATTTGGTCTCATCATCTTCTTCTGATAGTCCAATCACAGCTCCACCTATAACGGTATTCCCCATCATCTTGTATAGGGTTCCAGTCCTTATACCCTTCAGGATAACAAGGACTCTCTTGATTTCCTTTAGAGCTTCACCTGAAGCTATATATTTACACCCAGTGACTTCCATTATACCTAAAAAACTTAAATTTTTTTTCAGATCAGATACATGCCTAACATCAGTTAGGGTTCGAATTACCCCATTGAACATCTTTATTCTGACAGTACCAATCCCAACTAACTTACAAACTGCATCATTCCCCATCAATACTATATCCCAATTATAGGTTTTATATGTATCAAACCAATTTCTATTTAGACACATATGGTATGAACATGCGGAATCAAGAATCTAAGTATCAGAAAGAATTTCCTTACTTGTATGGGTGCAAAAGGCATCGTCATTGCTACTTTTGTTCTAAAACAACATTAGCTTGATCTGTGGTTTTTCCTTTCCTCCTTTCAGGTTCCTTTTCTTACTCTTCCTTTAGGATGCTGCAGTCTTTCTTAATGTGATCATATTTCTTGCAATTGTGACATGGAGGTCGAGTCCTCCCAGACTTTGATTTCGACCTTCCTCTTCTTTGTTCTTTCTCCTTTCTCATTTCTTTTCCTCTTCTTCTTACAAACAATCTCTAAGCCTAAATATGTTCTTCTTCCTGATTTTTCTTTCTCAAATCATTTGAGAGTAAGGTTGTTATCGTGTCTTTTAACTCTATATAATCATTCCCATAGGGTAGGGTTGTAACGAGATGCCTATAAGAGGGCAGAAGTGAAAAGGGAAGTTGTATGGCATGATCTTCATCACTAACCTTCTCATCAATGCTTGCTAGGTCATTGACTACTCTGTTGAGTGCATTGATGTGCTCGGTGATATCCCCTCTTTCCTTCATCTTGTTAGTATGAAGTTTCTGTTTTAGGAATAGCATCTTCGATAACGACTTTGTCATATATAGGCTCTTAAGCTTCATCCAAAGCTTCGGTGTTGAATCCTCATTGACCACGTGATAAACAACGTCGTCAGATAGGCTTAATCTAATGGTGCTCGCCGCCTTCAATTCTAGATCTTTCCAATCTTCATCGGATATTGACTCCGATTTCTTTTCTTTACCTTTTAGGGTTTTCTGTAAACCTTGTTGAATTAATAGATCTTTCACCCAACTCTGCCATAATCCGAAGTTGCCCTTCCCATCGAATCCTGCAGCATCGAACTTGGCGTTGGAACTTTTCGATGTCATTGCTTCGAATCAACCTTATGCTCTTATACCAATTTGTGGTGAAAAACTATCTAATGAACACACAAATATACATGGTTCACCCAACTAGGGCTACATCCACGGAGAGATCACCTTCTTCACCAATAATCAATAGTAAAGAGATACAATAGTTCCTCAACCTCTCAAACAATTTCTCTTTCTCAAAGAAAATTTTAGCTTAACCTCTCACAACCCTAGAATAAAAAACTTCTTAAATAGGATAAGAACTCGAAAAATCGGAGCGTCTGCCTTCCGACCGATCGGCCAAGGGTGGCCAATCAATCGGATCTGCCCACCGATCGATCAGCCACCTCTGGCCGATCGATTGGACTCGCACTGGAACTTGCTAAATTTAATCCAAAAACCAACACTTTTGACACCCCTTAACTGTGGTTAAGATTCACTCACCCCTAGGGTTAACCCACCTATCCTTGGTTTTTAGAAAAAAATACTAATTCTTGTTTTTAAATTAAAAAACTATTTTTAGGGCTTTTTTAATATTAAAAAAGTTTTAAAAAAGAATTAATACTTTTTTCTAAAAACCTAGGATGGGTGGGTGAATCTTAACAATAGTTAAGGGGTGTCAGAAGGGACACGTGGAGACCTCTAGGGGTGATAACCGGATTTTCCAAATCTGGTTATAACCATAGATGATTTGGCTTCTTTATATGCCTTTGGGTTTTCCAACAAGTTTGACACATAGGTATGATGATGAAGAGGATGGTGGTGGGACATGGATGGTGATGCCAATGGATCAGTGATGCCGTGATGGTCAAGATGATGACGATGATAATCATCCTTTCACAACTTTGGTTATTTTATTAGGTGATATAAAATATTACCTTATCCCCACCTTCTCATTTTGATTTAACATCCCTATTTATTATTTTGGTTCGATCATCGTCCAACATGTTGACCATCATAAATTGTTGACTTTTATAGGGGATATATATTTGATGGGACCCATAAATGGTGGGTCTTGATCTCTACATCTTTGTTGTACATTCAATGTGATTGGACACTTATAACCATCTATTTTTGGTTTATAGTTGATAAATTATAGCAAACCATCCACGAAAAATGGTCTGTACATCGGATGGTTCCTATCACTCTATTGCTCAAGATCTACTTAGTGGACCCTTGAAGTTCTTGAGTATTCTCTCCTCTATATGTATGCAAGCAGTCTTAATGATTGTAATTTGCTTAAGGACTTTGCTACTGAGACCCTCTTAGGGCCGAGACCACAGAGACCATACTCTAAGAGAGCAGGATTTTAGGTGGGGCCCATTTTCCTATATGTATTTTTTAAATTCTTATTATGATTGTAATTTGCATAAACCCACATGAGTGTACCGAATTTTGGGAAACCTCATTATTTTGCATTCAACCTTAACCATGGTTAGTTTACCCTAATCATGAACTCAACCTTAACCCTAGACCTACCCTAGGCCTAACCCTAGACTCAACCCTAATCTAGACTTAACCCTAGACACAACCCCAAGCCTAATCCTAGGTCAAACCTTAGCCCTAAACCGTAGCTAGCCATAACCTAGCCCTAGTCGAACTCTAACTATGCCCTCAAACCAGGATCCAAGCTTAGCCTAGGGCCTAAGGCCCAATTTTAGGCCCTAAGGGCAAAAACCCTTAGCTAGACATCTTCTGAGCCCAAACATAGGCCCACAAACTTCAATTGACCGTTAGGGGGAGCCCAAATTCAAATTTTTTAAAAATTGAATAATGTCGGTAGTTATTCTACCGACATTTCCATTTCTATGTTAATGCTACAGTGTCCAAGGTATCCCCAAGCCTGGCCTTGCCCATTTTAAAGTAAAAATTCTAAATGGCGGTAATTCAATTACCGCCATTTCCATTTTGGTTAGGATCAGGAATTGCGGTTCTAGATGAAGGGGGATCCGGATAAAAATTTATGCGGAAACTGGATCCCCTAGATCTTAACACAATAAAAAGCATCAAAATTATCTAAGAGTTTTAGTCATATCACACCGATGAATGTTTTTCACTGGTGAAGCTTAATCCACTTGAACCGTCAGAATTCTTTGTAGAGATTTCTCCGAAAAAATACTAGAAGCTCGATCCTTGTTCTTCGCTATCCCCACGAAGCTTTAAAATCTCCTTTGGAATTATAGAAGCAAGAGGAAGAAGATGGATCAATGGTGTAGACCTTCTATCACCAATAATACTAAGGTTCAAAATCCTAGATTTTCAAAACCCAACTAAGACCACCAATATAGCTCACGAAAATCACTAGGGGTCTCCCCTAGGGCTCACGGTTTGGAGAGAGAGAGGAGATGAGAGAAAAATTTTTGGAGAATTCTACTTAATGGTCTAGGGTGTTGGGGTATTTATAGACTAGGATCTTATCCTAATCCTACTCTAGCTTGATCTTATCTAGTAGGATTTATTAATTAACAATAACTCTTATTATTAATTAAATAAACTCCTACTTAATGTATAACTACTTTAGTTATAGTAATCCTATTAATTAAAGAGTCCCTATTATAAGAGAATTCCTTAATTAAAAGGGACAAGTCAACATCCTACACCAAAGTAGGAAACATAGTCAAACTAAAAATCCACAAGGGGCGGCGTGAGCTTCTATGGGGCGTGGGATTTGAGGAGTTAAAACTCCTTATTGTAATCTAATTACAATAACATCTTAATCCTAATTGCAATCCAACACTTGGATTTTAATTCCATAATAAAAGGAATTATATTTCAATAATTATTCAATTAAGCAAATCATAATCAAATTAGGATTCCTCAAGTGGGTGCCCCACCCTAGGGTTTAAACCCCTAGGCTTTGGCCCATATTAAAGGACCATTTTAATGGGTTTATGGATATGGGTCAAACCCATTTCCCCTTTAATTATGTTAATCAAATAATTACTAAAATAATCCCTTAGTTTAAATTAACAATTAATTTAAACAATAGATTAACTATTAATCTATTTAATTAAATGATTAACTTTTAATCACTTAAAATAATTGATTAAAGTTTAATCAATTATTGAGCTTGTATTTCTTATGTGAGCACCTCCACAGATTGCTCTGAGACATTCTTACCCTAGCTTATCCAATGTTATCCCATTGACCCTAAATGGGAATTACATCGGAATTACAAGTGACGTGAGATATCCATGTTGCAAATGAATCCCAGTGTATGAATATTAACCAGTACAGATCCCGCCACATGAACTTTTAAATTCGATTTAACTTTCCAAATACATTATCCCTAATGGGCCTTCAAGATTGACCTACTATCTAACCCATAGCCAATTGCAAATCATCCGGGTTTCCAAGACTTATGATTAAGCCATGAGAAACAATTTCTCATTAAAAACATTTTGAAAAAATCATTTTATAAGTATAATACCTTTTAATAAAATTATATTTCAAAACTTATTTTGTTTTCAAAATCACCTGTGCAGGATTTGAACTTAATCAACTGTCTTACCTGGAACTTGGATAATCTCTCAAATTAATGAGCATGAATTTCTTGTTTGAAACTCATCATGACTCGAACAACTTTTTGACTACCCAACTGTCACTGTATTGTATTCCCTAAGTTAGAAAATACGTTAGTGGAATCAAAACAGTCAGATCACTGCCCAGTCATAGATGAACTCATCAGATCTAAGGATCATCGAAACCGTTCAATATGAATGAGAGACCAACTATCTGATAGTATGTTTATCCAAGAGGTCTCTCATTGAATGCAATTAGTCAGTGTACATTTAAGCACCCATATGCTGATATGTAGTCTTCACTACAATAGTTCGAGATAGAACTACATCTCAACTATTGAGAACATCTTAGCATTCTGGCAGCCATATAAGTGAAGTGCCCAACTTCACCCACAGCTGTGACCATATAAGGTATAAGGAACCGGAAAGTTATATCTACCTGTGATAATCTAATCACATAACTTTCCTACAATATATCCTATGGACCTTTATCGATATCTCATATCGTATAGATCATCTCATGATCATGGTCAATTACCCATAATGAATACACAATAGATTAAGAAGAAGTATTTATTAATCAAATTAATAAGGTTCTAACAATTTAAATGACTTTTCTGGGCATCATGTCTAACACTAGAATTACTTCCATTCTTGGGGTTTGTAATTTTCGAGTTTTCCCCCCTGAGCAACTCAGATTGAGTCTCAATCACTCTGTTTTGTCACACCTAACCCCACCTTCGAATTACATACCTGCCCTTGACCCTCTAACTCTATAAATATGGACCCTCCCCAAGCTTGGATTCATTCCAAAACCATCCTAAGAAATCCCTATAGGAATCCTTATAGGCATCCTTGGTGAATTCGAAAACCGCACCTTAGACCAGTGGTGTTGAGTTGAACCTGAGGGGAAGATATAGGGTAGGATTTTTCCCCTCCCTCCCATTTAGTGTATTTCTTTATTGTTGATTCCCCTAGTCCTCGTCCAGGAAACTTTCATTTACCGCCTTCTTTAATAAGAAATGTCCCTTTGCCTTTTACATAGGTAGGAGGCCTCTCTTAACAGAAGAAAACCTTGTTTACAAACCTAGGTAGATAAAGACCAATCCCCTCAAACTCCGCCCCTGGATCATCGGGGAATCCTCTGGAAGCATACTGGCTCATGGCCATGGAATAAATTTTGAAAAATAGAAGAATTCCAGAATAGCAGTACTGACATTACATCCATTTCGGATTCACCCCATTACAATCGCTCAACACCGTATTTTATAGGTTCTGGACCATTCCAGAACTTGAATTTAATCCCCTTGGCCTCTTGGTATCATCCTTGACCCTCCCTGGGCTCTCAGGCTCCCTGGTCAAGATTAATTTATTGAAAATCGGGAAGGGTTCCATAATGGCAGTACTGTTATTACCGTCATTCTGGACATTTTCCAATACAGTAGCTCTTTAGCCATTTTTAGTTGACCCCTGGTCCATTTTAGGTCTTGGGTCCACTCCCTAAGGACCCCCTATGATACCATTGATCATCCTAGCATCACTAGACTTCTGTAACCACGGTTAAACAATGCCCAAATGGAGAAGTCCTAGAATGTTGGTACTGAGTTTACCGACAATCTGGGATAATAATTTATTTTGAACAAAACACCAATGTGGATTGGTCTCAAGCCCTCCCTAAGGCTCAACTCGAAGCCCAAGCCTCACCTAAAGGTTTTAGGACCCTCTAGTGGCATCCTCTCCTATGCTTGGCTGCAAAGCCATTGTCCCAAAGAAATTGGAAATGGTGGAAATTCTAGTGCCACCATTTCCAACCTCTAAAGGATTGGAATTGGCAGTACTACTATTGCCGCCAATTCTGGTTTATCTAGCCAGTGTGCTTTGCACAGGGCTTAGACCAAGTAGGAGGTCATTCTAGGTCTTGCTATGCTCCCTGGGCCTACTCCAAACTGCGGTTAAACTTAAACCCGATTAATTTGCCTTAACTCTAGTTAACCAACTTGCTTTGAAAAAATGCAACATATATAAGATCTGACCTTGGCTGCCCCCGGGCATTTCCTTAACCATGGTTAACCCTAATCTTAGCTACTCGAGTACAATTTAGCCACTCCGGTGGAATTATTAGCCTCCTCAGCTAACCAACCCAAGCCTTCAGGCTAACCCTTTCCACTCCAGTGCAAACACACACTCTCCTTAGCCCCGACATGGGTTAAAGTGTCGCCCGAACTAGACTCGGACTGATCCCGCACCGGCGGGTATGTAGGCAGCTCAACCCGGGTTTGACCTTATTTAAGATTTTCTCTTTCTTGGGTTAGTATAATCGAGAAACTTAGGCATTTTTATTAATTTTGACATAATTTAGCTTAAATCTAGGGAGTAGGTAACCGTCTTAGACGAGGGCCCCGAGGTGTCTAACACCTTCCCCGGAACTTAATCGAACCACTTACCTTAACTATAATCGAGACCATTAACCTTAATTTAAACTTGGGTCTTATTTTCATCAAATAAATAGGTGACGACTCTTAGTCATCCAGTGAGACTCCTAAAAGGACTTTTTAGCGTCGTTCCTCCGTAGGGCCTGACCCGGAAGGAGAGGCGGTAAAATCTCGTCCTCACATAGAACAGTTTGCTTTTTTGATTTTTTTATGATCATCAGCCCTTAGTCCTTCCCTACACCCTTAGTCCCTCTTTCTATATTTGTTCCATTGAATTTTATTATGGGTTTTTTTTCAAGCAAACATATAAATTGGTTCAAATTTCTCTAAACCTATGCTGATTTTTTTATTTTACCGTTTAAGTATAATGTATGCTCTATTCATGTGGAAGTTTTTTTTGTAACATATTTTTGTGGGTTGGTCAGAGAAGATATGGGGAATGTGACAGAACGATAGAGAGAGAGAGCTTTAATTGGAGAGGAAAAGAGAAAAGATCCGAAAGAAAGATAGGGATTGTGCAAGAGTTGCAAATTCCTATTTGTACCTGATGGTGCCAATCTTTTATGTGAAACTATTCTAATTTTCTTTTTATCAGATTCGAATGATAAGATCTAAGTTGTTACTTTAACAATTTTTTATGTTTCGTAATTTATTCTGTAATAGATTTCATTTTTTAAAGCAAATTCATAATCCAATGTTTTCAAAACTGGAACGAGCCTCGGATCGGCTAGGTTACCAGTTCCTGGTTCGACCGGCCTAGTTGGATCATTGCCTTTTATTATTAAAAAAAATTCCCCCTTTTTTATTTCGATTCTTCCAATTTTTGCAAGTTATATCACCCGCTCTCCTGTTTATTAGGCCAGTTCTTTTGATTTTTAGCAATTATATTGTAGAGACCCAAAATTTTGCATGTCTTGTAATTCGTGCACCATGAATGAAAACTCTTGAAATTTCTATTTAAGTCATTACTTTTATGTTTCATAATATGTATTCATGTTGTATGGCCATTGGCCAACAGTTAGAGTAAATGAAAATGGGGAAAATAACCAAAATAAGACAAACTAGCTAACCCTCCCCCTTCTAACCTGTCGATCGACTGGTGCCATAAGTGTGCAAAAAAGCAAAACAGGGGCTCCTCGACCAAACAGGTCGACCTCCTAGCAAGAACGGTCAACCGGCTAACCGCCCTGCAAACCCGGTCGACAGACTGGTTATGTTTTGCCCAGTCTTCCTTCTAAATCCAAATTTCTGAGAACTTTAATTTAAAGGGGACTCTTAAACCTTATAATTAGGCTCTTAATCATGAGTTTAGGGTTTCTAATCATTCATAGAGTTCTTAGAGACCCAATGAGAGAAAAACCTAAGATTTTGCTCAACCATTACTGGGAAAATAAGAAGTCTTTGAGATCAGATTTCAACCACATTCACAAGTTTTTGATCGTAGGGAGACGATCAAGTAAGATAAGTATGTCATTCATGTTGATTTTATCATGATCAATAATGTTTACAAATAAAAGTAAGACTTTTTTGAAGTAAAAGCAACGATTGAAGTAGTATGCAAATTTTACTATGATTTTAGATGTAACATGATGCGATTTGATTTTGTATTATGATTAACGAGGAGAAAGGGACTGAATGGCTAGATTATGTATGACTAAATGTGGAAGAAGGGATTTATGCTAAAGATTATTGAATGACTATGTGTTTGAAGTATGATTTCCTGATCTTGAACAATGAAGGAATTAGGGTTACTATTTTCGTATATGAAACACTTGAAAACCAATGTATGATGAACGACCTATTGAATTAATGTTTGAAGAGACATGATTATTAATGTTTAAATTACCAACCATTGATAAGAATGATATACCATGATTTTGAAGTATGATGTTTGACACATATCACCAGTTCTATGGTTGAACCGACTGATTCTCCCAGTTCCTATTTTAAGAGCAGTTTTGAAACAGTCCGGTTTTGAGGATTGATTACCGATTTTACCGGTTCAATTGGCCGATTTGGTGTAATTTTCAAACCACTAATTCATATAAAAACTATTATTTATCATTTTCCCTAATGTGTTACAATCATTAATGTGAGCATGAGAAATTTCCTACCCACTTTCACATTTATGGTTTGACTAAGAGTCGTCACCTATTCATTCTAAAAGATAGGTCCCGGGATTTTGATAAGGACTTATGGTCTATCAGAAATTAGGGTAAACGGTTCAATTAAGTCCTGGGAAAGGTGTTATGCACCTTAGGACCCACATTTTGCAATGGTTACCTACTCCCTAAATTTAAGCCAATTTAATCTCAATATTAATTAAAATGCCTGAGTGTTTAATCAAATGCTAATTAAAGAAAGAGAGAAAGCTAGATGGCTAGGGTCGAACCCGGGTTGGGTTGCCTATGTACTCACATTGGAGTGAGATCAGACCGAGCGTAGTTCTGGCACGTAAGCCCGTGCCAAGGCTAGAGGTGTGTGTGTGTGTATGCATATGGTGGATAAAGGTCTAACCCGGAGGTTAGGGTTTAGTTGACCGGGTTGGTCAAGTGCAACGTCAAGTCTAATCGCAGTTAGAGGGGAGTTAATCATGGTTAGGAGCTAACCAAGGTTATAAAGTCCAAACAAGCATGTTTTTGGTCTTTTTATATTTTCTGATTTTTTTTGGGATTTTTGGAGATTTTTTCCAAATGGTCAAGAATCTTAATCGTGGTTAAAAATTAACCGGAGTTAGGTTAACTCCAGTTAAAGGGGCTGGATAGGGCGGAAATGGCCATAAAAGACCATTTCAAGCTTTTTAGAATATTTTTAATTTTTTTTGTCATTTTTTCAGATTTTTCCTGGTTAGGGATTTTTTAACCATGGTTTAGGGTCCGGCTCGATCCAAAATTTGGGTTGACTATGGTTAAAGGTCCTAAACATGGTTAAATTGATCATGGAAGCCTATTCTGGAATCCAGGGAATATTTATGATTTTTTGATCAATTTTCTAGAATTTCTTGGGTCATGGGCTGTTTAACCATGGTTAAAACCTAATCATAGGTGGGTTTAGCTATGGTTAAGGGTCCAACTTGGTCAAAAGTTGGCCCAAGGTCCATGGCAGGACTTAGACTGGCCTCTTACCCGATCTGGGCCCTCATAAAGGTCTGAAATTACCAAAAAATCAAATTGTCAAACACATTTTTAACCATGATTAGAGTATCGTTAACTGTGGTTAGAGGCTAATTCAGGGGAAATCGAGACTATGGTTGCGAAGCCTGATGTACAGGGAATAAGTTGGGCCTTTTTTGAGCCCATGGAGAGGTCAGGTGCGGGCTCCACAGATGTCCAACGTTGCCTTATTCAACATTACATAAAATGACAAATTTTTACAAAAATTCTAACCATGGTTTTAACCAAGGTTTGAAACGATTTAACCTCGGTTTGGCTTCATCCCTTGGGAATTTGAGACCATGGTTGCGAAGCTTGCAGTCTATGAAACAATTTGGGCCTTTGGTGGGCCCAGGAGAAGGTTGTATGTGGGTCCCACAAAGGCCCAAAGTCGCTTAGTTTGGCTATTTTGCATACTGTTGACCCCACTTTGGGGTCAATTTAACCATGATTAGCAGTGGAGTTTGGGGCTGGGATTGCACAGGGGGGTAGCCCAAAGTATTGGAAGTCTAACCATGGCCTGGTTTTGATCAGGGCCCACTCTAACCATGGTCAAAATGGTGGGGATAGTAGGGGTCTGAAACTGAATTTTTTCTGAAATCTTTTTTTGTGGTTGTGGTGCTTAACCAAGACCCAGGGGGTTTCCTCATGAACTGATGACTTCCCGGGCGTCTTGGGCGTGGTTGTGCGTGGTGGGGACTATGCTTGTGGCCTTGGCCTCAAGGGGATAGCCCCCCCCCCCCCCCCCCCATCTATGAAGAAGATGAAATTGGGGGACCCTATCCTCGACTGTGATGGTGTAAAACACATTAAAAAAAAGGACATGGGACCCCTGGAATGGGACCAGGGGTCCCTTACAGAGATAAGAGCACAAGTAAAAAAGGATGGGGGATTTACCCTCTTGGTTTGGGATCCACCAAAGGTGATGCTGCTGCAAAGGAGTTGGGATGGATGGAATGAGGTTGCTGGGGTGTTGAGGTAGGTGTTGAGTGTGGTCTAAGTCCTAACTAGGTGAAGGTAGAGGGATTAGGGAGATGGGGGATGGGCTGAAAGCTTGCCACCGAAAGCTTTTTTGCAGAATTTTTTTTTTGCTTTTTTCCTCCCCTTTTAGCTTGCTCATGGGTGATTTTTATAGATGTTGAGGGAGGGTGGCATGAAAATAAATAAGAGGAGAAGTTAAGTGAGATGAAAGGAAGCCATTGGAAGGTCAATGTGGAGTTACAGGGACAGCTGGTGGAAGTAAGAAGAGTAGGGGCCTGGCCTGTGTATTTTCCCTTTTTCGCAAGATACAGGTCTGAGACCTTTTGGGGAGCTCGGGTAAACATGAAAGGGGAACACAACCTATGGGTCTTGCTCCATGGGTATTGGGTATGGATTTTTAGCCATGGGCTTAGGCCCTTGGGTGATTTATGCTCTTAGCTTGGGCTAGGTTTTGAAAAGGGTTTGATCTAGGGTTGGACCTAGGGCTAAGGATTAGGACATGGGCTTAGACTAAGGTATTGGGCTTAGGTTTAGGTTTTTTAATTGAAATAGGCCTTAAGCCCATAGGGATTGGATTTTGGGGTTTAGAGTTTACCTAGGGTATGGGGTTTTTCCTAGGGTTTAGACTAAGCTAATCACGGTTAAATTAATTAACCAGGGTTAAAAGGGGGGTGTAAAAATGTGGTGCTGACAATCAAGATTGTACACTCATGTGAATCACACATGCATTGCTTGCGATTGTTATGCATTTGTCCCTAATAGTAGACAATACTTTTCTATGATTTTAGCATTTCAATAAGGGTTTATTATTTTAAACCGATTGTTATGTATTTGTTTATAATAGTCATGTCAGGAACACAACATTTTGACACAGAGTCAAGTACCAGTGGTCCTGCCTTGAAAAGAAAATTCAAAAGTCCCACCATGCTTAAAAAATAATCCAGAGGCAAAATAACAACATTGGTCAGAAGAAAATTGTCGAATTGAATCCCTAGTGGAATGCCAACTGTTGACAAAAAAAAAAGGATTTGAGCTCTACCATTGGTGTATTTGCACGTGAATTCTAATTTATTTTAGGAATTGAAAACAAGTTTCAGATGAGATTAAAGACAAGTTTTGGGATCACTTGACTATAAGAATCATTGCATATAAAATATCCATACTATTTTTTGTCTGTAAATATGCAATTCTTTGAAATTACGTAAATAAGACACTTAGAAAATATATGTTTACACTAACTGTGTTTGTATGCCTTATGTGAGCCAGGGATTCCCAGTCTCTCGAATCTGGGACAAGGATATCTCAAATCTGAATAAGGAAAAATTTATGAGTCGCCACCTATCCTTATTTGTTTATTTCTCATTGTCGTTTGATTGCCATCTATTTGTTCTTGAATAATCTTAGGATAAATTCTGCAACATACCCTTTTGGTTTCTGCTATTTAAAAACGTTAGCTTTGGAAGCAAATTTGAAATTGTCATCCAAACTCTAAGGTGAGAGCAACTCGCGTCATTGCTACCTCTTCAACATGGGAAAGAATCATGTGTTTTGAAGTTATAGGTTTAACTAGCTATGCAGGAGGCATGGAAAAGTAGAAAAATATGTGGCTACTTCAATGGTAGTTTGGAAGCATGCGTCTAGGTAGCATTTTTCTTTGAGCAGTGATCAGCGGACCTGTGGGTGCGCTATTTAAGTTAGTGCCGCGTCCTCATGTCCCTTTTGATCTCCATTTAACCTTGGTTAAGCTTAACATAATTAAAGTTAAGATTTTTATTTTTTGATTTTTAAAACCAAGGTTGGATTGCTTAACCCTAAACCTATGTTTGGTTTATGAGAAAATGAGTAATAACATGGAAAAGAAAAGAAAATTGGACAAACCACAACTAAAAAATGTACTAGAAAATCAAAAAATTCTTTTAGTTTCCATGTTTTCGCCTATTTTCTCAGCAATCAAACATATCATAAGGGAGAGTGAATCTAACCACAATTGATGAGTGTTAAAAAAAATGGGACGTGGACCAATGAGGATCGGCCATTTCGTTACATAATGGCAACCGCTGGTAAGCTAAACATTTTCCTTTAGGAAAGTAATTTAAAACTCTCGATAGTACCTAATAGAGCAATGATAGGCGTACCAGGAATATCCATTTACAAACTTAATGACTTGCCCTCATTGGTTTTCAATCAACTCTTAAATACTTACCAACTGTGCTGAGAATTTCAAAGTGGGGTGTAGACCTATGAGGACAAGCTATTACGTTTGCAAATGGAGATCCCATGTCAACTATTTTCCTACCTAATATCGAGAGCTGAACCATTGGATTGTAGTTCTCAATAGTAGGTACTATGAGAGTTTTAAATCACATCCTTTTTCTTAATTATCTTTATAAACAACCTCGTGGGGAGTTCCACATAAAAATTCCTCCTTAAATAGCCTACCATATTTAATGAAGACATGTTCAAATCCCTCCTTTATCTTTATAAACCACCTCTTGGGGAGTTCCATAAAACAAGTCCTCTTTAAATCAAGGTTTTAAATTTCATTGAAATTTAGTAAAATTTCGGTTTCGTCAAACCCCAACGACACCGATACAAAGTGGATTACTAAAAACACGATTTCGGCAGAAATTTCGGGTCAAATTTTGGATTTCGGAATTTTGGCGATATTTCAAAATTTTATTTTTAAATAGGTACTTATATATATATTTTTTTCTTAATATTCCGAAATATTTCGATATTTCTATTGAAATTTGGAAATTTATATATTAATTTTAAAAATAAAACAATAATATTTATAAAAATATATAAAGTTTAAATAAAATATGATTTTTTAACAAATATATTTAATAAAATATTAACAATCGGAATCTAAAATTTCGCCGAGATACCACAATTTTTCAGGATTTCGGTTCGGGTTAGCTAACTGAAAAATCACCCAAATTTTGAAATTTCAAACCTTGCTTTAAATAGCCTACCAAATTTGAAGACTTGTTCAAATGCCTTGAGACACCCCAAAAAGAGTTTGAACGGTCGCCACGTACGCTTTGTCCTCTTTTATGATTTTCTTTATTTTCCATAGCTACACTTCGGCCTTGTCCGCCATTGTCATGTGTCAACTGGCGTTGTTTTAAACGTTCAATGGCCACCACTTGCTTTGTTATCTTTTCTGATTTCGGTTGATTTCAATTTTAGTGGTGAGTAAACTTATGATTTGATTCCAAGACTACTAAAGGGGCGGATATTTTAAGCTGGTTGGGAAGGCGGGTCTGGATTGTCCTGTTTCTAATTTTCTGCGATTCCTTGCCTTTGATCCCCCAATTGGCCTTCATTGGCTCTTTAATGAGACCACTAGTTAGATAACGGTTATAAACCACACTTATGGGGGCATTTGGATTGTATTTTATTAGCCAAAAATCAATTCTGATAAAATAGATTTTATAAAATAAATTGTCAAATAGTTATTTTTCCAAATTATAGTGTTCGGGAATACGAAGTTGAATCTACCATCTTCATATTCCCTAAACACTATTATTTGGAAAAGTGATTATTTGACAATTAATTTTATAAAATCAATTTATCGAATTGATTTTTGGCTAATAAAATCTAATGGAAACGACACCATGGTCTTTGATTTCAAAATTGAATTAGTCTGCTTTAGCTCTTTTGTGGAACCACCAGTTAAATTACCAACCAGCAAATGCAAATGCAAATGCAAATGCTTACTTATAACTGTTATGAGTTATTTAAACAATTGGGGATCCTTACCTCTTCGCTACAAATTCACTTGCTTTAGAGAGAAAACAACTGATGGCTTGTTGAGTTGAATGAGAGAAAAATAATAGAAATGACAGAGATTGTTGTGAACTTTGTGCTCGATAGGCTTGCACTCTTTCTCGAGCAAGAGGTGAATCGGTTTAGAGGGGTGCGGCGCAAAGTCAAGTACATCAAAGATGAACTGCAGAGCATTCGAGGCTTCTTAAGAGATGTCGATGCAAGAGAAGAAAGCGAAGAAGTGAAGGCTTGGGTAAATCAAATTAGAGATATTGCTTATGATATTGAAGATACTATGGATGAATTCACTCTTTGCCTGGCACAACAACATCATCAGCATCGATTTTTAGGCTTCCTTTACAAAACTGTCCACTTTTTCAAGAACTATAAAGCACGCATTCATATAACCTCACAGATAAAAGATATCAAAGCGAAAGGGAACCATTTTTACGCATTCATATAAGCCCTGAGGAGACCAAAAATAGAAAAGCTTCCAAGGAATATTGGGAAGCTTCTGAACCTAAGGACCTTGGATCTTAAGGGAACCAATGTAAGGGAATTATCGAGTGACCTCTTCAAGCTCCAGTGGTTACACCATCTTATAGTCTAGAAAGACGAAAGATTGCCATATTCACCGTTTTGCGACTTACGAGGATTTTACTGTAAAGTCGGAATAGGGAGTTTAGTCAACCTACAAGAGCTCTCTTTCATGGACATAAGGCAAGTTGGAAGCGTAGTTAGAGAGCTAGGAAGATTGAGCCAATTGAGGGAGTTAGGCATTATGGAGCTGAGAAGACAAGATGGGCCTGAGTTGTGCTCTTCAATCGAGAAGATGAACAACCTTTGCGGGTTAAATGTGAAGTCATTAGAAGAGGAAGTTCTTGATCTACAATTTCTATCCTCCCCTCCTCTGCTTCTTCAACAGTCACAATTGAGAGGGAATCTTGAGAAGTTTCCAAATTGGATATCTTCACTTCACAACCTAAAAAATATATGTTTATGGGGGTGTGAATCAAGGGATGATCCACTTGAAGTCCTTCGATATTTGCCTAATCTAGTGAAGCTTTCACTTATTCGGGCTTATGATGGAGAAGAATTGTGTTTTAAGGCATGTGGATTTCAGAGACTAAAGACCTTATTTCTTAGTAAATTTCAAAGATTGAAATTTGTTATAGTGGAGGAGGGAGCAATGACTCATCTTCAAGTGCTAAATATCGTCTAATGTAAAATGTTAGAGACGGTGCCATTAGGCCTTGAATGCCTTGCCAACCTCAAATTATTTGACTGTCTTGGTATGCCGAACGAATTTGCAAAAGCCCTGAATCCTACCAAACTAGGAGGTGGTTGGATGTGTCTCAATAGGCAGATGTTGGATGCGTATCAACTGGAGAGACAACATTTCGAGGGCCATTCGCTACAATGTTGTCCATTAATGGATACAGTAAGACCCTAAATTTAATGTTTATAAACTTCTCGTATGGCTTCTGCTCCATTTCATTATCAAGGACTAACTTTCCATTGCTACCTAAAATTGTTTTCCAATAATCTCTTTTTGCTTCTTAAAAATTCTGTTATAAATTATGTTTTATTTAGGTTAAATCTTTCATGACCGCACCATCTTAGGGTTAATCAAGACATTGCCTTAGAAAATGTTAAGTTAGATCACAATAAATTAGGGTTTTGAATTTGTTTGCATAATTTTATATACAACATATAAATTAAAATGCTAAAACCTAAGATTTTGCATATAAAATTATGTATATCATATAAAATAAAATATATAAAATAGCTTTGCTTCAAAGCTATTTGAAAATTGTTCTAAGGCAAGGACTCATTTAACCCTAGGACCGTGTAGTCATGATAGCAGTGCCTTTTATATGCATTTATCTTATCACATTCTTTTTGAAGAATCAAAAGACAATAGATCTATGCGGTTGCAATTGTTTTCATCAGGTTGGACTATTTAAAGGCAATCCATCATACATGCGTCATTAGTGAGCTATGCAGCTTTCTATACTCTTCACCTTCTTATCTACATATTTTGAGCTATGCAGCTTCTATACTCTTCACTTTTTTATATAAATATTTTGAGTCTTTTTTTTTTTTTACATATGTGGACCCATCTTATTGCAATATGACATAGGCATATCTTTTTATAGAACTGAAGACCAATACATACACAGTAGGCCCTCTTATAATTAATATTTTATAACATAATAATCTCTAATAATTAATAATCTCTTATACTTGCTATTTAATAATTTTTTAAGAAAGTCCTAATATATTATTAATTATAAGAGAGGTTTTTATACTATATTAATACATAGTTACATGAATCTTGTAAATACTTTATGATTGTTTATGTATCAGGAAGGGAAAGGGATAAAATTGTTTTAGATATTTTGGCTATGTATAATAAATTATCATATACATAGTATAAAGTATTAGATAGTTCAGAAAGAAAATCTAAAAAAATCATTATATGATGACTTCAAAATAATTAATAAAAGTTAAAGGAAGAATCCCACGAAAAACAAAGTTCAAAAGGAATTGTCTCTTTCCAAAATAAAGGATGTTTCTTCTTCTCTTTGAAAAATGGGTTAACTTTACCAAACTGAATTACCATAAACATACTAGCCTTAGACATTTGTATCTTCATGAAGCTCATATGAAAAATATAATACATTCAAAAGAAATTTTTTGATGGACCAATATAGTAATTCTTATATATAATATTCTCTTATAATTAATATAATTTATTTATACCAAGGTTATTAATTACAAGAGGGTCTATTGTACCTACATCAGTGTGTGAGTCATGCCATAAAATTGCATTTTAAAGTTATAAAAATATCCCAAAGTTGGTTAGTTTTAGTGATAGTTTGAGTTCGTCTATGGATACTCGCGCGCGCACACACACACACATATATATATATATATATATATATATATACATAACCTTTCATTGCTAACCACTAAGGGTTAGGATTTAGTTTCTCTTATTCTATTTTTTCTAATGCCACATTAGCTTTCAAATTGACCTTTAATAATTGAATTAAAGGATTAGGATTTGGCAGTACCCATAGACTTACACATTTTGATAAGGAGTGCTAACAAGGTTCTAAACATAAAAGAAAAGGTCAATTTTTGTTAGACTTGAAACAACCTAATGCATAGTGTGAGCACGGATTCCGGCCCGCCCATAGTTAATGTTTGTTTACGATTGGGAGTCACCACTTATTCATTCAGAAGGGATAAGTCCCCGGGTCATGGATAAGGTCTTGATCTACGGGAAAAGTCTAGGTAAGAGGTTTGGTTAAGTCCAGAGAAAGTGTTAGGCACCTCGAGACTTCCATTTTACAATGATTCCCTACTTTCTAGGTGTAAGCCAAATTAATGTCAATTATTGTTCAAATGTCTTAGTTTTAGTTTATACTAATCAAAGAAGGGAAAAGCTAACTAGGGTTGAACATAAGTTGGGTTACCTACGTTCTCACATGGGGTGAGATCAGACCGAGCATAGTTCTGGCACATGAACCCATGCCGAGGCTAAGGGAGTGTGTGTGTGCACCAAGGGTGGCTTAGGGTATAGCCTGAAGGCTGGGGTTTGGTTAACCGGCTTGGTCAAGTGCTTGGTTTAATTGAGTTGGGCCTGGTAGGCTAAGTGGTAAGCCCGGAGGCTTGGGATTGGGTCCGGTAGGCCAAGATTAGGCTCGGAGGCTAAAGGTAAGCCCCGTAGGCTTAGGGTTGGGCTCGGTAGGCCAAGATTGAGTCCGGAGGCCAAGGAGTGCTTAACCGGAGTTAAGGGATGGTCTAACCATGGTTAGGGTTTCCAACTGTGGGTGGTTAAGGTCTAAGTTCAGTTTTATGGCCCTTGAGCACTGTTTTCCAATTTCAGAGATTTTTCCCAATTTCTCCAAGGTTAGAATAAGCTTAACCATGGTCAAAGAAATGGTTAACCATGGTTAAGCTCATTTTACCATGGTTAGAAATGCTATAAAGTTTGATTTTAATCATTTCTTACATTTTATGATTTATTTAGGATTTTTAGGAAATTTTTAAGATTTTTCCCTTGAGGTTAGATCAACTAACCATGGTTAAAATCTAATCGGGTTTGGGTTAACCCCTGGTTAAGGTCACGGCAGGTCTGAAATGGGCCTAGAGAGCTTGACAGAGCCTAGAATGGCCTCCTACCAGGTCTGGGCCCTTGCAAAGCTTATTATTTTACAAAACAGGGAATGACGGTAATTATTCTACCGCCATTCTCTATTCTATACAGAATGAGAATGGCGGTAAAATATCTACCGCCCTTACCACTGTTCTTTAAAAAGTGGCTTTCTGGTTATGGGAGGGGTTAAGGGTGAACCCCAGGGGTCATGGACCCTCAGGGCTTGCTAGGAGAGCTTGCTGCGTGTCTTGGGCCCATGGTGGGCCCTGAACTTGGTTCAAATTGGGTCCACAGAGGGCCTGATATCCCTGCAAAAGAAGTTCAAGAATGGCGGTAGAATAACTACCGCCATTCTGCACAGTTTTTCTTTTTTCGGTTTTAACCACGGTTAAGTTAAGGTGGAGACCCTAGAAGGACCAGGGTGAGTCGAGGGGGTCCTGGGAGTCTAGTTCAGGCCCTGGGAATGGAGCTGAGCATACCTGCAAGGGTCCACAGAAGCTGTAAATGAGAGTACCAGGAATGGCGGTAAAGTATTTACCGTCATTCCTAGATTTTCCAGAAAATGGTTTGTGCCATTCGGGACTGAACTATGATGGTCCCAGGGGATCCCTAATGGGCTGAGGGACCGCCAGAAGTCCTGGGTAGCCTCTGCTTGGCCTGTACAAGGTGTGGGACTGCTGTACCCGTATGGAGGGTCCCCCTTTGCCTATAGAGAAGACGAAGGGGAACACCCCCCACTCTGGGATTAAATAAAACCAACAAGTCCCCTAGATCTTGGACCAGGGGCTCACAACGATTGTAAACCGAAAAAGGGGAAAGGTCGGGTCCTACCCCTATTGGCTGCATTGGGGAAGGCAGTGGAGGCCTACAGTTGGGGTGGCGAACGATAGTGGTGTTGCACAGCCTGAGGGAGGGCCTAGGGTGATCCTAGGGAGCTCCTGGTGCTGCTGGCCTAGTGTCTAGGTGGAGAAGAGGGCTAAGGCGGGGTTGTGGCAGGGTTTTTTTCTCCAGAATTTCGGATAGGGGTCTTTCTCCGTTCCCAAAGAAAGCTGTGGAGGTGGATTTTATAAAGGGAAGGTTGGGGACACCCATGGTATTAGGACAGAGATAGGCAGAGCTGCAGGGAGAGGGGGCTACCAGAGAGCATGCCTGGATGTGCAGGGGGGGAGGTGATTGCTGCGAACATGAAAACTGTGAATGGCCCTGGCTTGCACACGGTACAGGTGAGGGGATTTGAATTTTTGGACTTTTTGGGCCCAAACTGAGGGCTTTGGGCCCTAGGGTCCTAGGGTTAAGGGTTTTAAGCCTTATGGGCTTAGTGCTAGCCTTAGGGCTAGGTCATAGGGTTGACTAGGGTTGGATCTAGGGTTGACCTAGGGTTAACTAAGGTTGATTAAGGTTGGACCTAGGGTTTCACCTAAAGTTGTCTTAGGGTTAACTAAGGTTGACTAGGGTTGGACCTAGGATTTGATTAGGGTTTGATTAGGGTTAATCTAGGGTTGACCTAGGGTTAACTAGGGTTTGACCTAAAGTTGACTAGGGTTTAGACCTAGGGTTTGATCATGGACTCGGCTGGGATAACCATGGTTAAAAGATCTTAACCATGATTAAGAAGGGGTGTAAAAATTTGGTGCTTACACATAGGGATTGAGATTGTTTTTTTTTTAGCTAACGAGGGTGTTCGGGCCTCTTAGAGCACCCGACTAAATCCCCCAATCCACACACACACAAGGAAAAAAGGATAAATTCATGAGAGTGGCCAACAAGGTATTGGAAGTTGTCATGAATTCTGCCTAGATTCATGATGACCCGTTGGCGACCCAGATGACCCGATTAATGGGCAATGTGTGGGGTTTCCCATTTTAAGGCCCGACCCGTTTTGGGTATTTTGCCTATTTTATTTCTTTATTGTAACCCTAATATAAAATGGATGTTTTAGGGTTTTATTCGTAAGAAAGAAGAGAGAACCATTGTTTCAGGGTGTATTGGGGAGGTGGATTTGATTGAGAGTTGTAAATCTTCTTGTTGAATTATTGATTAATCACCGCTGCCGGTAGACGTAGGCATCTTATGGAACCACGTAAATTGTGTCTCTCTTGTAGTTTGTTTTTGCTTTCGATTTGTTTTACTTGATTACTATTTTTGGATTCATTTCACTATATTTATACACTTTCGCACAACAAATTGGTATCAGAGCCATGTTTTGACCTCGGTATTGTTTAATTTTTACGGATGAGATTAATGGTGGAAACGAGTGAAGCAGTTGTTGAGAGTTCGTCTTCGAGAACCACATCGGTGGCAAGAACTACGGTTTTAAATGCAAAATTTGAAGCAGAAAAATTTATTGGAAAAAACAACTTCAGCATGTGGCAATGCGAAGTTTTGGATATTCAAATCCAACAAGAGTTGGATATTACTCTAGAGGATTAATCCGACGATATAGAAGAGAATGATTAGAAGAAAATAAATCATCAAGCTTGCGGCACTATCAGACTTTGTCTCGCTAAGGATCATAAATATTTTGTTATGAAAGAAACTTCGGTTAAGGAGTTATAGAATAAATTGGAGAACAAGTATAGGAACAATAGCATAGAAAATCGACTCTATTTGAAGAAGGGACTCTTCATTTTTCAATATAAATCAGGTACTACCATCATTGAGCATTTGGACAGTTATAATAAAATTCTCCCTGATTTTCAAAATCATGAAGTAAAAATAGATGACGAGGATAAGGCATTATGTTTGAGAAATTCCTTACCTGATAGTTATGATTATCTGTCTACCACTTTAATGTATGCAAAAGATGAACTTAAATTTGAGGATGTATCAAATGCTTTGATGAATAATGAGTATCGGAAAAAGGACCAACGAGCTAATATGGACTCAACATCAGAGGCTTTGACAATAAGGGGCAGGTCAGATGATAAAAAATCTAATAGGTAGGGTAAATCTCGCTCGAAGTCAAGAGTCTCATCGTCTTAAAGAAAAATTCCAGCAAAGAATGAGTATGCCTTTTTGTTGCAATAAAGGGCACTAGAAAAATGATTGTCCAAAACTGAAAAATAGGGAAAAGAATGGTTCAAATGCAAACTTTGCACAGGTTGAAAATGATGATTCAGAATTTGCTTTGACTGTTTCACCATCAGTTGGTCATTCTGATGAGTAGATTTTTTACTCGAGCTGTTGCTACTATATGCGTCCCTATATGGACTAGTTTTCGAGTTTTCAAGAGTTAGATGGAGGAATTGTTTTAATGAGAAATGATAATGTCTGCAATACAAAGGGAATAGGAAAAATCGTTTGAAGATTTATGATGGTGCAGTTAGAATTCTAACTGATGTTCGGTATATACCGGACTGGAAGAAAAATCTCATCTCATTGGGATCTTTAGACTCAAAGGGCTTCAAGATTACTATGCAAGGTGGAGTATTAAAAATTGTATTTGGCGCACTTGTGATAATGAAGGGTACTAGACTGGGAAATTTGTATTTTCTAGATGGGAATACAATGACAGGGATAGCAGCAGTTTCTAACAGCCCAGATGAGATTGTGTATGATACTTCCACACGATGGCACATGCGCTTAGGGCATGCAGGAGAGAAGACTTTCCAAGGATTGGTGAAGTAAGGATTGTTAAAAGGTGTCAAGACTGGTAAATTTGGATTTTGTAAACACTGCATCATTGGCAAGTAGAGGGTCAAGTTTAGGACTACAGTTCATCGTACTCAGGGGACTCTAGATTTTGTTCACACAAAGGTGTCACTTTTATTAATGATTTCTCAAGGCGAGTTTGGGTGTACACAATGTGGCATAAAATTTTTAAGTTCTAGATGTGTTTCTTCAGTGGAAGAAAATGATCGAGACCTAGACTGTCAGAAAGATAAACATGCTCAGGTCATATAATGGTGGTGAATACAAGTTAGATCCATTCATGCAAGTATGCTAGGATGAGGGGATAGTTAGGCACTTCATAATAAGAGATATGTTGCAATAGAATAGGGTGGTAGTACGCATGAACTGTACTTTACTGGAAAATGTGTGATGTATGTTGTCCAATGCTGGATTGGGCAAGGCATTTTAGGCTAAAAAGTGACATATGCATGTCATCTCATCAACAGGTTGCTTGTAGTTGCAAATGATGGGAAAATGCCCATAGATGTATGATTTGGATAACATGCTACATATTATGATTTATTGCATATATTTGGTTGTCCTGCATATTTTCATGTCAAATTAACTAAGTTGGATCCTAGAGCTAAGAAAGCTATATTCTTGGGCTTTAGCACAAGTGTAAAGGGATACAAGTTTTGGTTCCCGATGAAAATAAATTTGTTTTAAGCAGGGATGTTACTTTTTTGGAGTCTAAGATGTTAAATCAAATGATGAGCAAAAGGATTCTCATAAGGAGAATATGAAAAATGGTGTTTTACAGTAGGTGAAGTTTGAGTCTCCGATGGTTCCAATGAAGACTGTTCAGACAGTCAACAGGCCTATATGAGATTCAGGTGGTGAGGACTCAAGCTCAGTTGAGGAGGATGCTCCAATTCAGGTGCCCCCACAACAAACAAACTCTATTGCAACCAGTAGACCTACAAGAGAAGCTAGAAAACCTGCAACGTTTATTGACTTAGTGGATTATGCACTTCCAGTAATTGATGATGATATTCCACTTACTTACAAAGAATTATTGAAGAATTCAGAAAATGTAGAGTGAAAGAAGGGTATAGATGAGGAGATGGAGTCACTTTATAAAAATTTGACATGAGAGTTAGTATAACTTCCAAATGGAAAGAAAAAAATTGGTTGCAAGTGGATATATACCAAGAAGGAAGTTTCTTCGGGAAAGGACATTGTGAGATTCAATGCTAGATTGGTGGTTAAAGGCTAAGCGCAGAAGGAAGGGATAGATTATAATGAAGTTTTTTCTTCCATCGTTAAGCATTCTTCTATTCGAATTTTGCTAGCTTTGGTTGTTTTGTTTGATCTTGAGTTAGTACAACTCGATGTCAAAATTGTCTTCTTGCATGGTGATTTGGAGAAGGAAATATATGTGTCAAAACCAGATGGGTACAAGGTTATTAGTAAAGAGAATTGGGCTTGTAAACTGATAAAGTCGTTGTATGGTTTGAAACAGTCTCTAAGATAGTGATACAAGCGATTTGATCGGTTTATGGTCGAGCAAAAGTACACAATAAGTCAGTTTGGAAGCTTCGTGATGGTTCCTTCATATCTTTACATTTATATGTAGATGACATGCTCATTCCATCTAAGAGCAAGGTGGAGATAGACAGGTTGAAGATTTAGTTCAGGAATGAATTTGAAATGAAGGACCTTAGGGCAACTAAGAAAATAATTGTAGAGACTCGAATCTTTTTCATGTCTTTATTACAAGTATTAGGGGTATTATAGTCCTTGAGATGTTTCAATGTTTATGTACTTATATCTAATTAGTATAGTGTGATTAAGGCTTGATCAAACTTGTTAGCGGAGGGATGTCAAATCACACCTTGAACTTTAGGAAGCTCCAGTTTTGGCATCGTTTATTGGAATTGAGTGATTCTTGAACCATTAAAAAGGTATTGGAACCCTCTTCGAGGTTCATGTTTAATGTTTTTCCATAATTTTAGTCTAAGCTAAGTCAAAAGTGGGTTTTTCGATCTCTTGTCTGATGGAATTGCAAATCAGTCAACTTTGGGGACTTTTGGCCCATAATTGAGAGGGAATTTAGAAATTATAACATTAGAAACGTTCCTTTTCAAAAGAGGAATCTAACGCAAGTTGAATCGTTGAAATCCGACGATCGAGTCAAAAGTTATGGCCGAAACAGTTTAATAGGTCAAAAATTTACAGAACACCGATCGCTAGAGATCGATCTGTTCACAACCGATCGCTCGGTCAGAAGTAGCAATCGATCGGTCCAAAACCGATCGATCGGTATCTATCGACTGGTCTAAAATTTTGTATGGAGAAAATTTTCAGAGAGTGTGCTTTTGACCGAGAGCTCGGTCAAGAGCACCGGCCGATCGGTAGGCGACCGATCGCTTGGTCATAACCTCCGATCGCTTGGTCCTTCAAGTTTTTACAGAATTTCAGTAAGGGCTTTTTGGTCTTTTGGTCCTCAACTCTTGGGGCTATAAATAGGGATCCTATATCGGGGTATTAGAATACTCTACCTATTTCTAACCTAATTTGACAAAAAGGGAGAGAAAACCTAGGGTTTTGAGAGATGTTTTCTTTGAGAAGAAGGATATAGCTTGGATTTTGCAAGGAAAACTTGGAGATCGTCCTCGAAGCTTCCCCAAATCATCTTGGGAGCGATTTGGATCCAAGGGAAGGATCCCTAAGGTCGATAAACTCCCTAACTAAACTCTATTAATGATGTTGGTGAATATTAGTATAATATAAATGATTTTTAGTTTGTTTTCCCTAATTATGTATGGATTAAGCTTGTTAGAGATAGAAATAGGTTTATACTATGGATGGATTGAATGGAGGAAGGGAAATGCTATGGAGGATTGGGATGAATGTATGGATGTGAATTTTGATTTGGGTTGTGTGGATGGATGATGGTGTGATAGAATGTTAAGAATGTGAAAGGGCAAAGTATCCATAATTAACGCACTCTAGATGTTTGTTAAAATGTCTAAGAATGATAAGTATTAGTATGATACTTTTGATTATCAATAAATTAAGTTAAATGAATATTGTGGTTGTTATGATAAATTATGCCCTATTCTCTTGTATGGTGATGGGTATTTGGGTAGGCCAAACCTTAGAGGAAAATCCTCCACGTTGGGAATTCTCTAACTAGGAAGATGTAACCTAGTGGAGTTTCCTAATGGAAGATTGGAATTTAAGGGATGACTTATTTGAATTCCAATCACGACACTCAAGCACACGTGCACTCGCATGGTAAGTATTCAAGTCTCATGAGTTCATTTGTCTCACAAGCATGCATGCATTGGATACGAACATGTTACAAATTATGCCATGAAAGAATGATCCCTCACTATGAACATCTACTCTACGCGTTGTCACATTCATGTTATGCTATGAAAGAATGATCCCCTATTACGAACATTCACTCTACGCATTGTCGAACACTATGAATTATGCGTTGTCGGGACAAAACACTATGAATTATGCTTTGATGGGACAAACACACTATAAATTATGCATGTATGAGTCTATGCATATGTTAAGGTAAGTTCATGGATAAGAATTGCACAAGTACACGAGTCAAGATGATGTTATGACATGTTATATGCTACGCACTCTGATTATGCCTATTTTACATGAAGTTATTATGATTAAGCTGAGATAAACCGAGTTATGATATTGTTATTGCTCATGCTATTTTATGTTGTTATTAGTTTGTTTATCCACTGAGTATTCCAAACTCAGTTGACCTGTCATTGAATCAGGTTTAGGAGAAGAGCCGTGGACCGATGAGGTGTACACCGAAGAAGAGGGAGAATGTGAGCTTCCTGAGTGGGAGGCTAGGGATTTTGATAGTCATCCCTATTGAGTAGTTTAGTGTTTCTGTTTGGACGAGATGTTTATATTAGACATTTTGACTCTTAGTTGATGTTGCCTTAGTTGTTTTACCCTACAGATGGTTTTAGACTATTTCGTTATGAGGAGCTATAATGTGGGGACTATTACTATGCAGGATGGTTTGACTTTTTATGATCAAAATTTTATTATCCTCATTTTTGGTGACTCGTGTTAGTACGCCTTGTATGTATGGATTTTAAGCAAGTTTAAGTAATGTGACGATTCCAAAGTCCTATTTTTGCCATGTAGGATTTTGGGGTCGTTACAGAGGTGGTATCAGAGCTCAAGGCATTAGAGTCCTTAGGGATAAGGTATTAAGTATAGGATATAGGAAGATGTTAACCTTAGGGAAGCAACATCAAACTTAGGACTTAAATTTTTGAGGATTGAGTTTTGGGTTAAGCGTAGACTTAAGCATTTATGTGAGTGTGTTTCCAAATGGATTGTCTTCTTCTTCTCCGGATTATAGATATGAGGAGAGGCGGAAGAAATAATAGGAATAGAGGTGGCAGTGTGACTGATGGGGATACTCTAGATGGTACACCCCAAGCTAATATGAGTCGGGTTGTGGAAGCTATTGCAGCAGCCATGGAGAGACAGGCTGAAATTATGGCCCAACAAACTGCATTGCTAGCAGCTGGTCAAACTAGGCAAGAGAGGCCAGTTGATGTTCATCCACCCTGACATAACGGAGTGGAAGCTTTTAGGAGAATGAGTCCTCCAGCCTTCTATGGGAGCACGGATCCATCAGTGGCAGAGTTGTGGATTATGCAGTTGGAGAAGATATTCTCTATGCTTGAGGCTACTGACAAGCAAAGAGTGAGATGGGCCTCATTTATGATGGAAGGAGAGGCAGAACATAGGTGGAGAGCAGCATCTAGGAAGAGAAATGAGGTACGGTTTGGACAGGAGTGGACATGGGGAGAGTTCCTCGATGTCTTCTATGAGCAGTATTTTCTGACATCTGTAAGGGAGCAGAAAGAGATCGAGTTCTCTACTCTTAGGCAGGGGAGCATGTCAGTGGCCGAGTATGAGGCCAAGTTTGTAGATTTATCCCGGTTTGCGCCTCATCTGATCACGACGGAGAGTATAGTATGAAGGCGAGGAGATTTGAAGAAGGTTTGAGGGATCACATCTGAGACAAGGTAAAGATACTACGTCTTGGATCGTGCCGAGAGGTAAGCGAACGAGCTTTGATTGCCAAGAGGAGGTCGACTGAGTTTTTGAGGAAGAAGGGACTCCAGGAAGGCAAGTATGGCTCGCAGGATAAGAGGCTAAGGATAACGGTCCAGCACCAGTGGCTAAGCCAACCCCGTATCAGAGGCCAGTAGTTGCACCCACCGTTCACCTTGCTACTCCTCAAGCACCACGAGCCGCCCTACCTGCTCCATGGGTGACTACTTATGAGGTATGCCGTTATTGTAGTAAGAGGCACGTGCCAGGTGAGTGTCGGGCAATCACAGAGGGATGCTTTCATTGTGGTAGTATTGAGCATCGGATTCGTGATTGCCCAGTTCGGGGTATGCAGATGCCACCATAGAGTTAGCCCCAAGGAGCTAGACCCCCAGTTAGGCAGCCTGTACAGCAGAGGACATCTCAAGGTCAAAGGCCCCAGCAGCCACGCCAGCTAGTTCAGGGTCGAGTGTTTGCCATTTCCGAGCAGGATGCACAGGCGTCCGATGACGTTGTGCAAGGTATGTTTAAATCATAGATTAAATTATGTATAATGTTATTCTATTTGTATTACTATGATGTTTGCTACTGTGTATAAGCATGCTAAGTATATAATTATGGTTTGTGCACATGTTTTGACACACTTAGCTATGTACCCAAATTCATGCACCTTGTTGGTAAATGACTATTTAGCTCATGTGTTGATTGACACCGGATCGACTCATTCTTTTTTCACTCCTAGTTTTGCTAAAGCTTTCCCTTCGGAGCCAAGTATGTTAGACCGCAAGCTAGCTATCGCCACTCCAGTGGGTAGTTCAGTCATCACTGATAAGGTCTATCGCGCTTGTGATATTCGGGTAGGTCCCAGAGAATTGCCAGCTGATCTGATTGTCCTAGATTTTCAAGATTTTGACATCATCTTAGGCATGGATTGGCTTTCCACCTACCATGGCCATGTGGACTGTTTCGAGAAAGTGGTTAACTTCAAGCTAATTAGTGGGCCTCCCTTTCGTTTTCGGGGTTTGAACAAGAGGGATGTAGCTAGATTTGCAGCCTTGAGCCTTTCTGCACCGGAAGCACCGAACTCCTCGAACATTCCAGTGGTGAATGAATTCTTAGATGTTTTTCCTGAAGATCTGTCGGGTTTACCACAGGATAGGGAGATAGAGTTTGCAATTGAATTAGCTCCGGGTACGGCACCTATCTCTAAAGCTTCGTATAGGATGGCTCCAGCAGAGTTGAAAGAGCTAAAGGAGTAGATTGAAGAGTTGCTCAATTTTTGATTCATTCGCCCAAGTGTATCACCTTGAGGAGCTCCTGTTTTGTCTGTGAAGAAGAATGATGGTTCGATGAGGATGTGCATCGACTATCGGCAACTGAACAAGGTCACTATCAAGAATAAATATCCTTTACCAAGGATCGATGATTTTTTTGATCAGTTGCAAGGAGCGAAGTATTTCTCCAAGATCAATTTTAGGTCAGGCTACCATCAGTTGAAGATTAAGACGGAAGATGTGCCTAGGTCTGCATTCAGGACCAGATATGGGCATTTTGAATTCCTAGTCATGCCGTTCGGCTTGACAAATGCTCCGGCAGCATTCATAGACCTCATGAACAGAATCTTCAAGCCGACTCTGGACCGCTTTGTGATCGTGTTTATGAATGACATTCTAGTGTACTCCAGGACACATAAGGAGCATGAGATGCATCTCCGGGTCACACTGAAGACACTTCGTGAGCATAAGTTATATGCTAAGCTTAGCAAGTACGAGTTTTGGCTAGAAAATGTAGCATTTCTAGGCCATGTGGTGTCAGAAGAGGGGATTTCTATGGACCCTTCCAAGATAGAAGCAGTGGAAGGATGGGGAAGACCAAAGAGCGTTACAGAGGCACGAAGCTTCTTGGGCCTAGCTGGATATTATTGAAGATTTGTATAAGGATTTTCCAGTTTGGCAGCTTCGCTTACTCATTTAACTCGAAAGAACGCCAAATTCGAGTGGAATGAGAAATGTGAGAAGAGTTTTCTTGAGTTGAAGAAGCGTCTCACCACCGCTCCGATCTTGACTGTTCCATCCGGTAGTGAAGGTTTTGTGGTGTACAGTGACGCCTCACTCATTGGGTTACGTTGTGTTCTTATGCAACACGGGAAGGTGATTGCCTATGCTTCTCGACAGTTAAAAGACCACGAGAAGAACTATCCTACCCATGATTTGGAGTTAGCAGCTTTGGTTTTTGCTCTTAAGATCTGGAGACACTACTTGTACGGTGCACAGTTTGAAGTTTTCACCGACCACAAAAGCTTAAATTATTTGTTCTCGCAGAAAGAGTTGAATTTGAGGCAGCGTCACTGGGTGGAATTCCTCAAGGATTATGATTGCTCTATCCAGTACCACCCAGGGAAAGCAAATGTGGTGGCAGATGTGCTAAGTAGGTGACCTACGGGATTCTTGGCATACTTGATGGTCCAAGAATGGAAGCTACTTGAAGAGGTGTCTAGCCTTGATGCGGGTTTTAGTGTGGGAGCGTCTGGAGCCTTATTGGCTAACATTATGGTCAGGCCAACCTTATTGGACAGGATTAAAGACCTGCAGTGGAATGATGGAGAAATACAAGCTGCTATGAATAAGTCGCTTAGCAGTGGGTTTGAGGATTTCTCTTGGAGAGATGGTGGAGTCTGTTTCAAAGGTAGGCTTTGTGTTCCAGATAATGAAGAATTGAGAAGAGAGATTCTGGATGAAGCACACAAGTCCAAGTACACTATCCATCCGGGAGGTACTAAGATGTACCAGAACCTCAAGAAGTATTTTTGGTGGAAATGTATGAAGAATGATGTGGCTACCTTTGTATCTAAGTGTTTGGTGTGTCAGCAAGTGAAGGCCGAACACCGGAGGCCGGCAGGACTTCTTCAGTCTCTTCCTATTCCCGAGTGGAAGTAGGAAAATATCTCCATGGATTTCGTTACTGGTTTGCCAAAGACAGCCAAGAACTTTGATACCATTTGGGTTGTGGTTGACCGATTGACTAAGTCAGCTCATTTTCTCCCATATCGGACCACTTTCAACTCAATCAATTGACTAACCTCTATATCAAGGAGATAGTCCGTTTGTATGGAATGCCAGTTAGCATCATTCTCGATCGAGATCCTAGATTTATATCCAGATTCTGGAAGAGTTTTCAGCAGGCCATGGGTTCCCAATTAGATTTTAGTACGGTATTTCATCCGCAGACAGATGGGCAAACTGAGAGGGTGAACCAGATCATAGAGGACATGTTACGAGCTTGCATGTTAGACTTTCAGGGTAGTTGAGTTGATCACTTGCCATTGGTTGAGTTTGCCTACAACAATAGCTATCAAGCTAGTATTCAGATGGCACCGTTTGAGGCACTTTACGGGAGGAGTTGTCGTTCACCTTTGTGTTGGGATGAAGTTAGCGAGAGGAAGCTTTTGTGTCCCGAGCTTGTTGGTCAAACTGTGGATAAAGTTCAGTTGATTAGGGAGAGGTTGAAAGCAGCTCAGAGTAGGCAGAAGAGCTATGCCAATACTCGCATAAGAGATCTTGAGTTCCAAGTTGGAGATTTTGTGTTTGTTAAGATCTCACCTACGAAGGGGGTGATAAGATTTGGCAAGCGGGGCAAGCTTAGTTCGAGATATGTGAGTCCTTTTGAAATCATCACCCGAGTCGGGGAAGTTGCTTATCGGGTCGCCTTGCCACCTCACATGGAAGGTGTGCATAATATCTTTCACATCTCTATGTTGAGGAAGTACATTGCTGATCCTTCACATGTCATTCATTTGGAACCGTTGGAAATTCGGGAAGATCTGACTCTAGTGGAGCAACCGGCTCGAATCTTGGACCGAAAGCAGCAAGTTTTACGTTCTAAGGTCATTCCTCTTGTGCTCCTGCAATGGGAGCATCACTCTAGAGAAGAGGCTACTTGGGAGAGAGAAACCGAAGTCCGCGAAAAGTACCCGCACTTGTTCACCTAAGGTACGTAAATTTCGGGGACGAAATTCTTTTAAGGGGGGAGGATGTAGAGACCCGAATCTTTTTCATGTCTTTATTATAAGTATTAGGGGTATTATAGTCCTTGAGATGTTTTAATGTTTATGTATTTATATCTAATTAGTATAGTTTGATTAAGGCTTGATCAAACTTGTTAGTGGAAGGATGTCATATCACACCCTGAACTTTAGGAAGCTCTAGTTTCGGCATCGTTTATTGGAATTGAGTGATTCTTAAACCATTAGAAAGGTATTGGAACCCTCTTCGAGGTTCATGTTTAATATTTTTCCATAATTTTAGTCTAAGCTAAGTCAAAAGTGGGTTTTCCGATGTCTTGTATGATGGAATTGCAGATCAGTCAACTTTGGGGACTTTTGGCCCATAATTGAGAGGGAATTTGGAAATTATAAACTGTCAGAAATGTTCCTTTTCGAAAGAAGAATCTAACGCAAGTTGAATCGTTAAAATCCGACGATCGAGTCAAAAGTTATGGCCGAAACAGTTTAATAGGTCAAAAATCTACAAAACACCGATCGCTAGAGATCGATCGGTTCATAACCGATCGCTCGGTCAAAAGTAGTGATCGATCGGTCTAAAACTGATCAATCGGTATCTATCGACTGGTCCAAAATTTTGTATGGAAAAAATTTCCAGAGAGTGTTTTTGACCGAGAGCTCGGTCAAGAGCACCGGTCGATCGGTAGGCGACCGATCGCTTGGTCATAACCACCGATCGCTCGGTCCATCATGTTTTTACAGAATTTTAGTAAGGGCTTTTTGGTCTTTTGGTCCTCAACCCTTGGGGCTATAAATAGGGATCCTATTTCGGGGTATTAGAATACTCTACCTATTTCTAACCTAATTTGGTAAAAAGGGAGAGAAAACCTAGGGTTTTGAGAGAAGGTTTTCTTTCAGAAGAAGGAGATAGCTTGAATTTTGCAAGGAAAGCTTGGAGATCGTCCTCGAAGCTTCTCCAAATCATCTTGGGAGCGATTTGAATCCAAGGGAAGGATCCCTAAGGTCGATAAACTCCCTAACTCAACTCTATTAATGATGTTGGTGAATATTAATATAATATAAATGATATTTAGTTTGTTTTCCCTAATTATGTATGAATTAAGCTTGTTAGAGATGGAAATAAGTTTATACTATGGATGGATTGAATGGAGGTTGGGAAATGCTATGGAGGATTGGGATGAATGTATGGATGTGGATTTTGATTTGGGTTGTGTGGATGGATGATGGTGTGATGGAATGTTAAGAATGTGAAAGGGCAAAGTATCCATAATTAACGCACTCTAGATGTTTGTTGAAATGTCTAAGAATGATAAGTATTAGTATGATACTTTTGATTATCAATAAATTAAGTTAAATGAATATTGTGGTTGTTATGATAAATTATGCCCTATTCTCTTGTATGGTGATGGGTATTTGGGTTAGGCCAAACCTTAGAGGAAAATCCTCCACGTTGGGAATTCTCTAACTAGGGAGATGTAACCTAGTGGAGTTTCCTAATGGAAGATTGGAATTTAAGGGATGACTTATTTGAATTCCAATCACGACACTCAAACACACGTGCACTCGCATGATAAGTATTCAAGTCTCATGAGTCCACTTGTCTCACAAGCATGCATGCATTGGATACGAACATGTTACGAATTATGCCATGAAAGAATGATCTCTCACTACGAACATCTACTCTACGCGTTGTCGCATTCATGTTATGCTATGAAAGAATGATCCCCCATTACGAACATCCACTCTACGCGTTATCGAACACTATGAATTCACTATGAATTATGCGTTGCCGAGACAAAACACTATGAATTATGTGTTGACGGGACAAACACACTATGAATTATGCATGTATGAGTCTATGCATATGTTAAGGTAAGTTCATGGATAAGAATTGCACAAGTACCCGAGTCAAGATGATGTTATGACATGTTATATGCTACGCACTCTGATTATGCCTATTTTACGTGAAGTTATTATGATTAAGCTGAGATAAACCTAGTTATGATATTGTTATTGCTCATGCTATTTTATATTGTTGTTAGTTTGTTTATCCACTGAGTATTCCAAACTCAGTTGACCTGTCATTGTCTTCAGGTTTAGGAGAAGAGCCGTGGACCGAGGAGGTGTACGCCGAAGAAGAGGGAGAAGGTGAGCTTCCTGAGGGGGAGGCTAGGGATTTTGATAGTCATCCCTATTGAGTAGTTTAGTGTTTCTATTTGGACGAGATGTTTATATTTGACTTTTTGACTCTTAGTTGATGTTGCCTTAGTTGTTTTACCCTATAGATGGTTTTAGACTATTTCGTTATGAGGAGCTATGATGTGTGGACTATTACTGTGCAGGATCGTTTGACTTTTTATGATCAAAATTTTATTATCCTCATTTTTGGTGACTCGTGTTAGTACGCCTTGTATGTATGGATTTTAAGCAGGTTTAAGTAATGTGACGATTCCAAAGTCCTATTTTAGCCTTGTAGGATTTTGGGGTCGTTACAATAATGGGTATGGAAATTAAAAATGATAGAATAAAGAAGAAAGTTTGTTTGTCACATACCTAGTATTTGAAGAAAGTGCTACAACGGTTTGATATGGATGACAAAACAAAACCTATAAGAACACATTTGACCCTTCATTTTAAGCTTTGTGCTTTGATGTCTCCGAACACAAATGAGGAGCTTGAGTATATGGCTCAAATTCTATATGCAAACGTAGTTGGTGCTCTTATGTATGCTATGGTGTGTACTAGGCTGGACATTTCACATATCGTCAGTATGGTGAGCAAGTATATGCATGATCCAGGAAAAGGACATTGGTTGGCAGTAAAATGGATCTTGCAATACATTCAGGGTACAGTAGAAGTTGGGTTGATATTTAAAAGGGATGATATGCTTAGTCAGTATGTGGCTGGATATGTGGATTCGGATTATGCTGGTGATTTGGATAAACGTCGGTCAACTATAGGATATGTATTTACTTTTGCTAGAGCATCGGTGAGTTGGAGATCTACATTACAATCAACAGTTGCTTTGTCTACTACTGAGGCATAGTATATGGCAGTGACAGAGGTTATTAAGGAGGTCATTTGGCTATATAGGTTTATTGAGGATTGGGAATTGTTCAAGAGCACATTGAGGTCTACTTTTTACAGTCATAGTGTAATTTTTGTAGCAAACAACCTTGTTCAAGTTCTTAAACAATGCATATTGATGTCCATTTTCATTTAGTTCGAGAAGTTGTGGATGAAGGTGATATTCTTCTTTAGAAGATTGGGACTGCAGAAAACCCTACAGATATGCTTACTAAGGTGGTGATTAGGATCAAGTTCAAACATTGTATGGACTTGATCAACATCTCTCAGGTTTAAGCACATTCGGGTGCATGGCGTCTAAGGGCGCATTTGGAGGCAGTGTGATTTGTTCCTTTATGTGTTTTAGATGATTTGGCAGAATTCAAGCCAAGGTGGAGATTTGTTGGAAGTTGTCATGCATTGTACCCGGATTCATGATGACCCATTGGTGAACCAGATGACCCAATTAATGGGCAATGTGTAGGGTCTCCCCACCATTGTCGTGGGGGGCCAAGGACGAAGCCCGACCCGTTTTGGGTATTTTACCCATTTTATTCTTTATTGTAACCCTAATATAAAAGGGATGTTTTAGGGTTTTATTCTTAAGAAAGAAGAGATGTCCATTTTTTTCTAGGTGTATTGGGGAAGAGGGTGTGATTGAGAGTTGTAAATCTTCCAATTGAATTAGTGATCGATCACCACTGCCCATAGACGTAGGCATCTTGCCAAACCACGTAAATTGTCTCTCTTGTGGTTTGTTTTTGTTTTCGATTTGTTTTATTTGTTTACTATTTTTTGGATTTGTTTCAAGATATTTGCACACTTTGCCACAACAAAAGGGGTAGAGAATCAAACTTAGGATCTCCGCTTCCTGAGGCATGGTACTAGCCAGTCGTACCAACCCCCATGGGTTATAAGAAATGGGATTATATATCCATATGGCACAATGCCAAGCACACTTTGTTTTAAAATCATTTTTTTCATGGGAAAGAAGAGTTATTGTCTTCTATTAAGAGAAAGGCACGTGTAGAGAAAGACACATATTCTGAACAAAAACTCTCCACTCAAAAAGAGAGTGGGTCTTTGAAGAGAGTGTTGCTCATTATCCAAATTTGTATAAACACCTCCACTGGTGTCACTAGGTTTGGACCAAAAAGGGGACTTTGGGGGTACTGAATTGGGCATCCATCACACCACTACAGGGACAACGTTGTGAGCGCGGGTTTCGGTGAAACCCTGGTTTGAAGCTCACGGGGAGAATTTAGAGTCGCCACCTATTCATTCAGAAGGGATAAGTCCCCAGGATTTGGATAAGGTCTTGGTCTGTGATCAGAGATTAGGGTAAGAGGTTCGGTTAAGTCCGGGGAAGAGGTTAGGCACCCCGGTACTTCCACTTTTCAGTGGTTCCCTACTTGTTAGGGTTAAGCAAAATTAGTTTCAGTTTTAATCAAATGCCTTAATGTTTAAGATAATGCTAATCCAAGAAGGAGAAAATCCTAAACTAGGGTCGAACCCGGGTTGGGCTGCCTACGTACTCACATAGAGGTGAGATCAGACCGATCGTAGTTTTGGCACATGAGCCCGTGCCGAGGCTAGGGGTGTGTGTATGTGCACCAAGGGTGGCTTAGGGTCTAGCCGGGAGGCTAGGGGTGGTTGACCGGGTTGGTCAAGTGCTTGGTATTGGGCCCAGTAGGCCTAAGGTAAGGCCGATAGACTAGGGTTGGGCCCAGTAGGCCGAGGGTGAAGCCCGGTAGGCTAGCTTTGGCCCGGTAGGCCGAGATTGGGCCTAATAGGCCAAGGGTGAGCTCGTTAGGCTAGGGTTTGGCCCGGTAGGCCGAGATTAGGCCCAATAAGCCAAGGGGTGAGGCCCGGTAGGCCCAAGGGTGTTTTAACCAAGGGTTATGGTTACTAAGCGGGGTTAAAAAGGTGATTAACCATGGTTAGGGGTGCTAACCATGGTTAAAAAATCCAAAGTCAGTATTTTTGGTCTTTGCATTTTTTGAATATTTTTGAGATTTTTCCAAGGGTTAAAAGTGTTTTAACCATAGTTGTGGTCCAAGAGACTAGAGGAGGTAACTAGGATTAAGCTTAACCCTAGTCATAGGATGCTAACAGCCCAACCAAAGTTATTTTTAACATTTGAGCAAAAGGGATGATTTGTAGTCGCAGCATCACCAAGTTATGGAACAAAAAGGATGCATTGGTGACACCGCTATTACAATCCACCACATCCGAGAGCAACAACTTTAAGGTGAGTTACCAAGGGCTCACCAAGGTAAAAAACCTAGGGGCAATGGCGAGAAAAAAGGTCCAAATCAAACCTTGGAAATCGTCTTCACAAAATAGCAAAAAGAAAGGGTATTTCCCTTGGGCTAGTAAGCAATACTCTCATCGTCATTACAGTCCAGCGTATGGAAGTAAACAAGGCAATCCCTTTGGGCTGCAAGGGCTAAGCTTTAAGAGATTCCCCAAGCTCCAAGTGGACCCTTGACTGCAACCACATTGGTATGTTTCAGCATTGCCCAAATTTGAAAGGCATCGTTTGATGCCATTATGACAATGCTGCAAATAGCATGGTAGCAAGGGGGATGAGTACCAGGGGCTTGAGCTACACATACATGGCCAGGGAGGTCTCTGGAGGGACAAGGGACCATCCCCCAACGGGGCAAATCCTGAAAAAAACTCTTGGTCCCTTCCTAGATTACCAACAAAGCTTCTGGTCATTTCTTTTTGACATTTTCCATCTTTTGAAATCATCTTTAGGTATGGCAAGTGAGTCTAACCAAAGTTAACAGTCCGGTAAAAGACAAGAAGGGATCTAGTGGCAAGGGCAGAGCCTAGAATAACTTTTTACCAGGTTTGGACCAAAGGGACAAGACTCTTTCATAGTATGCTATTAACGACAGTGCTGAAATTCTAGACTTTGCCTAGAAACTCCAAATTTTCTCCCTTCTGAGATTCTAATCGCATTACTCATAGTGCAATGTGTGTGTGGTGACTATATGAGCAAAAAAAGTGGGGATAAGCTAGACAAAAATGGACAGGGCCCTTCTTCTCTTCATGGAAGGCCCCTTACCTTGAAAGGGACAAGGCAAGGGGCCACACACTATTCTATGATACTAGGGGGCCCTTAGGGGATCCTCAGAAGTGGACTAGGATCCAGCAACAAAAGGAAGGAGGTGCAACAAAAAAACAAAAAAAAAAACAAAAAAGAAGGGAGGACCTACACTGTTGATACTCCAAGGTATAGGTGCAAGCAATCAGGAGAAGATGCCCATACGAGTAAGGATAGCCAAGGCTATTCCTCAAGGCCGATCTCTCTTCCTGAACTATAAATCTGAACTAAAGAGGGGTTCAGTATTGAATCTGCAGCTCGCAAGAGGCCTAGGCAAGAGACTCTGAGTTTTAACAGAACTTTTGCTAGGCCTTTTTTTCCTTTTCTTGAACTCGTGGATGGTGGTGTTTTTCTTTTTTTGTTGCTTGAAGGACCCCTAGAGATTCTCAGGATGATCTCAGGTTGAGTGGAGCAAGATAAAATGGGAACAAGAGTAAGCTAGCCGGAGATGACTGTAAAGGATTTTTTTTTTGAATTTCTCTCCCAAAACCGGGTCCCCTAAACCGAAGGTGCAAGGAGGTTTAAATAGGGAATGGGGGAAGGGATAAGGATGAGGAAGAGGCTTTGAATGGTGGTCAATGGTGGGTGCAGGCGCAGCTGGTGTGCGCAGGGGGGGTAGGGACGGCTTTTCATTGAAATGGGACTGCCCCCCCCCCCCCTCTAGTTTGCTGTCCTTTAACCCCAAGGAGCTCGGTTTGGAATTTTGGAAGGAAACTAGGAGAATAGGGGCATAGGGGAGCTGTGGGGGCTGCGTGGCAGGTGCTTGGACCAATGGGGAAGACGATGAACAGTGTCTTCCCCATTGGTTTTTTTTTTTCTTTTGGTTACTGTTTACCGCACATGGGCTTTAGCTATGTGGGTATGGGCCAACCCATGTTGGCATTGCCACATTGGGTTGGCGCCCGAATTCAAACCTTTTTTTTTTTTTAATAATAATAAAAAAAATCCTAAAAGGCCATGGGCCTTAACCTTTTTGGTTGGATTTTTTTTTGGTTTTATGGACTTAAAACGGGCCTTGAGCCCAAGGTGTCTTTAACCTAGGGTATGTCTAGGGCTAGTCTAGGGCTAGACTTAGGGTTAGGTCTAGGGTTTACCTAGGGTTAGTCCTAGGGTTTAGCTAGAGTTAGCCTAGAGATAGACTATGGTTTAGGTACTTTTATTTGAAATGGGCCTTAAGCCCATATGATTTGAGTCTAAGGTTTTAGGGCTTATCTAGGGCTAGGCTAGGTTTTTAGATTAGGGTCTACCTAGAGCTACTAGGGTTTAGCCGGGGCTAACCATGGTCAATAGGGGTTAACCATGGTTAAGCAGGGTGTAAAAATTGGGTGCTTACAAACGTATTTGATTGTGTTGTGTTGGGTTGGGTTGGGTTGGGTTAGGTGAAATACTAAAAGTAACTGAATCCTAACTTCACCCTTTAAAGTGAAAATCAGAAACCAACCCAATAGCGGACTCTCAACCCTAAGAGCTTGTTTGGTTCGGATTCTAGGGGTGATTTAATCGCATAAAACCGGTTTCTATATAATCAAGAGCTCGAAATCACGTTTGGTTCGTGTTCCGAAATGGTTATGCCTGAAATCGATTGAGGTTAAAACCGTTGTGAGGCATATCGGCTGAAAGGGTGATTATTTGGGTGGGAGAGAAATCGGTGTGATACCGATTATACGGACCGATTTTTGAAGGAAAGAAGATTCAGAGTTTTACGACCCCCAAACTCCCATCGCACATCAGTTATTAGTGTTTCAAAAAAAGGAGAATAGGGATCTCTTCTGCGACCATCCAAGAAGACGACGCTGCAGCTGGTACAGGTACCCCTCTTCTTCTTCTTCTTCTTCTGTTTTGTCTCCTTCTTCTTCTTCTATTTCGTCTCCTTCTTCTTCAAGCTCTTCTTTTGGAAGAAAAATTCTTCTTCTTCCTCTTCTTCTTATTCCTTTTCCACAGTAGGGTAGGGTTTACAATTTGGGGGTTCTTTGCTTTTTGTGTTCTTCAATTGGTATTAATCGAACAATTTTGGGGTTCTCTTCTTTATATGTTCTTCAATTGGTATTAATCTATGAACAACTTGGGGGTTCTCTTCTTCTTCTATTTTGCATTTTTTTGTTAGATACTTCTCAGTAACTTTGTGTGTTATGAACTATGACCTGTAATTAGTATTAATCTATGAACTGTGACCTATTTTGCATGCTCAATTACGTGTTCTTGAATTGTTCTGCTTCTCTGGAAGAATTATTTGATGTTAGATGCATGTTGTGCCACTGTAAAAATCATAAATTGATAGATCTATTTGTTGAGAGAATGTTGAGCATTGTCATCTCTTTCTTGTGTTCTTCAATTGATTATTGCTTCATTGTCATCTTTTATAAACAAAATTTGATATATTATATTGATTATCACTACCAAATCATCTTGCTCCATCTTATGTTGAGCATTGTTATCTCTTTCTTGTTTAACTCATAAAATAGCACACTACTCGCAACAAAAGGTAGACTGTTTCAAGGCAAGCATTCTCAGTCCTAAAACCTTTTCAATTCTTTTAGGTTTATGCTCTACTCCGGGTAAAGATCTGCCCGATTTCATTTGCTGACAAATGTTGCCATCACCACTTCTTTGCAACAATTTATTTTTCCAATTCATTTCCTGTCTTCTGCCAAATTTGGAGCACTTATCATATTACTCTCATCAATATTTTATGAAGTAGCTGCAACATCTGTTTAATAAGGGAATGCTGATCAATACGTAGTTCGGCTGTGCTAATTAGCCACTTCTCTTTCAAAATAACAAGGCTTGTTTTAAGTTAGGAGGACCCCAAGATATATCCCGGTAGAAAAGCACTTTGAAATACCCCTCCTCTTTTTGTTGTAAAATTAGCTAACCCATTTGCAAATGGGATTATTGAGGGTTACTTGTTAATGTTAATGGGTTTGGTAGCGCTAATGCAATGTCACCCAATAAAACTTTTATAAATCCATTAGGAGATCCGGGATCCCCTATCTTAAGGTTTGTAACCATTGTCTTCAAGTAGGGACTTATCTCACTTTTTATGGTTTGTAAATATTATCTTCAAAATAAGGACTTATGTCACTTTTATGGTAACAATTGTTTACAAGTAGGGGTTTTCTTGTTAACTTTCAATGGATGGATAACATTTTCAGATTTTCAGATCAGTAATCAGTTTTATGTTTGTAGGATGATCCAAATGTAATTATTTTGCACAAAATTGATTTCCTGCAAATAATCGATTATAGACAGGATACTTCCAAATAGGATTATTTATAACAACGCTTTCAACAGACAACAATTATTTGTGACTCCAATAATCCGAACCAAACGGTCCCTAAACTTCTCACCAAACCCCTTTAAAATTATTAAACAACTAAATAAATCATATTTTAAATTATAATAATATTTGAAATTTATCCAGATCAATGATCTCTAAGACCTAGAGGGGGGGTGAATAGGTCTATCTAATAATTTCTAACCAATTTTAATTTTTCAATTAATATGTTTAGAAATCAATGATTAATTCAATCAGACAATCCACACAAATCAAACACAGAAGATTTTTACGTGGAAAACCCTAACGGGAAAAAACCACGGGACCTTGTCGAGCAATAAACTTCACTATAAAAAGATATCAAGTACAAGACAAGACCTTACCAAAACAGAAACGACGTTCCTAGGTATAGACTCTTACTCTTGATTTCCACGAACCAGCAGGTTCGATCTCCGCCTTAGCAGCTTCGGTTCCACACCGACCAAATCTTTTCAAGCGACTTCAAATCCACGATCACACACGATCGATCTCCTTCCACGAAGGCTCCGGATCAAACACCGGACACACACAAGGTGTAGGGTTGTGAATCAATTTAGTAAATTTTCAAACCCTAGAGGGATCTCATACAGATCTGAGATCACACAATGCAAGATCAAAGATTTAGATCTATACTTGCATTCTCTAGGATCTTAGAAAGAGGAGGGATCAACAAAGATCTAATAAAAGCAATAAGAAAAACCCTAGAAGAGTTTCTCAGACCTCTACTCTTTCAAAAATATCAAAGACACGAATTAGGTCTTTCAAAAGTTGTTTATATAGGGTTAAAAAAAGAATCCAGAAAAAGAAAAATTCTTTTTACGGGGACCGATCGATCGGTGCTCACTACCGATCGCTCGGTCCAAAACGGATCGATCGGTTCTAATGACCGATCGCTCGGTTCTAAATCACCTCTCTGGAAAATTTCCCCATACAAATATTTGGTCCAGTCGATAGCCACCGATCGCTCGGTAGGCCACCGATCGATCGGTCTCAATACCGAGCGATCGGTTGAGACAGAATTTTTGCCAAAATCATTTTAATTTTATTTTTATTTGATTCAACTAAGATCAAATAACTTTGGTAGGCTTAAAACTATCCTCCTAGGTATTTTTAGGGTTATCTAAGTCAAATCCAACCTAGGTAGGGTCTCTAAGTCCATTACCTGTCTAGATCCGGAGTAGAAGCTTTTTCCTTCACTTTCTTCAATCTTCTTTAAGCTTTAGCTCTTCTCTTCTGACAAGTTAAACATGACTCGACGACTCGACTCAACTGACCTATCTAATGATCACGGAATTTGCCAACACCTATTTAGGGATTTACAATCTCCCCCTTTGGCAATTCCGGGACAAAACAAGACTAATTCATATACTAGGTTCAAATTTTCCCAATTGATTTAAAAATGGAAAATTGACCTTTACATGACTCAAAAATAATTACATGACTTTTGACATGTTAACTTGTCATGATTTACCAAACTTAGAACCTGTTTGCCTGCACATGCTAAATCAAAAACCTGTGAAGCATGGGAAATAAAATATAGGATAAAAATGAACATATGTATAACCATTCACAACCAATGAACATATGTATAACCATTCACAATTCCACAATCCATAACAGGTTAGGTTAGCATTCCATAATACTATCAACACATTACATGAACATATTATCTTATCAACACATTATATACCAATCTCCCCCTTTTTGGCTCGAAATGCCAAAGGTGGAGTAGAAAAGTAATGCATAAACCATTGAAATGAGATGAGATAGTAAAATATGAGCTTAAACCATTCAAATGTATATATCCATAACAAGGCAATAATATCCAGAAATACAACCAAGACAAAATACATCAAAATGTCAAAATAAAAACTGACACCTGACTAAGATAAACTTTCATCACGAACTATTACTCCTGCTCATCATCAGAAGTGAGCTGTGACTCATAGTAAGCGCGAAAATCTCGAACATCTCTCTGTACTCCTAGCACGGCTGCATCGAGAGATCCAAGTCTACCACGAACCTCTGTAGTAAACTCCTCGTATGATGAAATATGAGTCCAGAGATCCATCTGCATCTCTCTCATCATCCTCCCAAGATCATCCAAAGTGGTCGGTGGAGGACGAGATGACCCAACACCAACTTCTGCTCCCTCCTCTGTATCTCGAACTGAGGCATGTGAGAAACTCTGAGATAGGGTCTTTTTATTGATTGGACCCTTAGGTACTCGAGTAGGAGCACCAGGAGGTGCAAAAACCCCTTGTAAACCAAGAAGTTTAGTGATAAGAGATCCAAAGGGAAGGGCTCCAACTACAGTGTCAGATCGATGAGCTTGGATCATCAAATCGATAAAATGTGCTCCAAGATCAATATCATCCCCACGAAGAAGACTGAATAGAAAACGAGCTCTTTCTTCCCTAAGGTCTGCAGTATGAACCTTTGGGTGGATATTGGCACTCATGACTAGGTTTACAAGTCTTGCATCCCTAGTGAGTTTAGACACTTCAATGAGAGAACCAACCCAAAATGAAGGAGTGCCACTTAGAAAGGTAACAACTTGTTCCATGGTTTCTTTATCCTCATCAGTCTTATATCTATAAGGATAATAAGCATTTGGAACTCGAGGACAACCAAGAATAGCAGCAATTAAATCAGGATTTATTACCACAGATTTTTCTAAAGCTTTAGTTTTGAAAGACCAAGTTTTCAAGTTGATATCAGAAAAATTAGAATAAAATTCCTGAACCAACTGAATAGGAGCTGGACATGATAGATGGAGAATACCTTCCCATTTACGATCGGTAATGAGTTTAGGAAGATAATAATCAGCAAATTCTGAAATTTGAATTCCACGCTCAACCATGATAGCCTTCTTGCTAAAATATTCACGGTAAAGTTGAGCAGCCGAAGGATTAATGAAAGAAGATGATAGACTGGCATGGGAAGATGAGGCTTTACCCTTGTTTTTACCAGTTTTATCAGCCAAAGCCTTTTGGCGATTCTCAGCAGTAGAATCAATGATTCTACGAATTGGTCTGTCCCCAATGGAAATACCATGCCCTATTGGAGTGAAAGTAGATGGCTCTAGGTTTTCCTCATCTTGAGGAGGATCCTCTTGGTTGTTGAGGACCAACCTCCGACGTTTGGGAACGCCAGACATGAGATAGGCAAGAAGGATTAACGACAAAACGAAAGCCATGGAAGAAAATGCAAGAAAACAATGCCCTAGACGAGAAAATCAATCTAAATCGAAGAAAATCCACAAATCTTACCTTTTAGATGCTTGGGAAACCTTTAGAATAGAAAGGAATGACCGTATGAAGGATTTGTAGGAGAAGGAACCGAGGGATCGCTCTGGAGGTCGGAGAACAAGTGAACAAAAAAAAATAGAAATGAGGGTTTTATAACACTGTTCACGAAAGACCGATCGATCGGTCTTTAGCACCGAGCGATCGGTGGTCTGAAAATTTTTTAAAAATTTTACAATTAAAACCTTTTCTCCCCCTCAACCAATGGAACATTGAAAATTCATTTTCACCTCAAAATGACCAATTGACCAAAAAATATGCAACATGTGATTTCATAAAAATCATAAATAATAATCACCCAAGAATTGATATATCAAGTATAGACATAAACAAGGATTATGTAAACATTAATTGATTTTCACCGGTGATTAAATATGCTATTTGCATCAAATTCATAATCAGAGTCAAGATACAATTAGAAGTAATGTGAGTATGAAATCAAAATTCATTACTTGACTCTTTGAATTGGTTTCTTTTCTTAATCTAGATTTTGACATTATATGTCAAATGGGACTCTAAAATTTTCAAAAACTAGATTTAAAACCAATAATCATCCATATTTATCTGATGAGCAATTTTTACCCCAAATTTGACTAACAAATTTATTTCATTTCTTTTTCAGTCAAATTGTACTCATTCTGAAAATTCTTTTTGGAGTACACATATATAGTTTTTAGTACACTGGTGACTTTCACTCAAGTGAGAAGGTAGCTCTTTCTAATGACAGTAGGGGCTTTCACACTAGCAATCCATATAGATACCTACTGTTTGTCTAGGTAGCCATTACTCACTGTTTGCATTCACTAGTAGCTATCACACAAACTCACAGGTAGTCCTTTCCATGTCAATAATTTTTATATCTAGGGGGCTCACCTTATGGAATTTTTTATGACATTGGTTATTCTAGATTTGATTAATCTAGGGAACCATATGGTATAATATCAGAACCTTTAAATAGGAACTAAAACCATTTAAAGAATCAGTCAGAGTGCATGTGCAAATTAGAACATCATTGTATACTCAACTCTAACTGAGTTTAATTAGCATGACCAAATTCAATCACAAGATCGAACCAACAATTGATCTATCCTATATTATTCAATCCTATGAAATATTTATCCTTGGATTATATGGTTAAATATGATTTTAAGGAAATAACATTAAGCAAAAAGATAGGAAAAATAAGGTCATACAAACACATTATTTTTTGCAATATTTTTCGATTTTTGAATGTTTTTGGATTTTTATTAAAAAAAAATATATAGCTCTATGACATAAATAGAACATGAAGAACACATAGGCTATGAAACAAGTACACCATTACTCAACTCCACACAAACCGATGGATTTCCTAAGGAGTTCAAACCTAAGGGAATCTAAAGGTTTTGTGAGAATGTCCGCATATTGATTCTCTGTTTAGACATACTCAATAGACACAACTTTTTGCTCAACAAGATCACGGATGAAGTGATGCCTAATGTCTATATGCTTTGTGCGAGAGTGTTGTACAGGATTTTTGGAGATATTGATTGCACTTGTGTTATCACAATACACAATCATAGTGCTTTGATCAATCCCATAATCCTTCAACATCTGTTTCATCCACAGAAGTTGGGTGCAACAACTACCAACTGCTATATACTCAGCCTCGGCTGTAGACAAGGAAATGGAATTCTGCTTTTTGCTAAGCCAAGCAACTAAGCAGTTTCCAATATAGAAACACCCGCCGGAGGTGCTCTTCCTATCATCAGTATTTCCAGCCCAATCAGCATCGGAATACCCCACGACAATGACATTGGTATCGAAAGAATACCAGAGTCCTAAGGACATAGTTCCACTCACATAGCGAATGATACGCTTGACAGCAACTAAGTGAGACTCTTTGGGATTTGCTTGATAACGGGCACATGCTCCAACACTAAAGGCTATGTCGGGTCTAGTAGCAGTTAGGTAGAGCAAACTACCAATCATGCTTCTATAATTAGTCTGATCGACATCCTTCCCTGAAGTATCTTTACTAAGCTTTATAGTAGTACTCATAGGAGTCCTAGCATGCTTAGCAGAACTCATTCCAAATTTCTTCACTAGATTTTTTGCATATTTGATTTGAGATACTGAGATCCCAGAATCCAATTGCTTGATCTGAAGACCAAGGAAGAAACTTAGCTCACCAACCATGCTCATTTCAAATTCATTTTTCATTTGTTCAGCAAATGAATGAGCATGTAAGTCTAATGTGGAACCAAATACTATGTCATCAACATATATCTGGGCGATGACAATATCACCTTTTACATTCTTTATGAAAAGGGTTCCGTCTACTCCCCCTCTCGAAAATCCGTTTTCCAAGAGATAAGTAGTCAGCCTCTCATACCAAGCTCTTGGAGCTTGCTTTAAACCATAGAGGGCCCTTTTTAGTCGATAAACTTGATCAAGGTGATGTGGATCTTCAAACCCTTTTGGTTGTTCCACATAGACTTCTTCATGTAGAATGCCATTCAGAAAGGCACTCTTAACATCCATTTGAAAAAGTTTGAATTTCATATGGCAAGCCACAGCTAGAAGAATTCTTATTGATTCTAGCCTGGCTACAGGAGCAAAAGTTTCATCGAAGTCAATACCTTCAATTTGGGTGTATCCTTGTGCAACTAACCTAGCCTTATTTCTTATGATAGTACCTTTTTCATCAGATTTGTTCTTGAAAATCCATTTGGTACCTATCACATTTGTATTGTTAGGCCTAGGTACTAAATACCAAACATCATTCCTAGTAAACTGAAGTAACTCTTCTTGCATTGCATTTATCCAATTATCATCTGCAAGAGCTTCAGTTACATTCTTGGGTTCAAAAGATGAAGTATAGCAAATGTAGCTAACTTCATTTTAAATTTGTTTCCTCGTTCTCACTCCACTTTCAACATCACCAATTATATCAGTGGGGGTGTGAGGACTCATGACCCTAGGATGTGTAGGTTTTGATGGAGATGTTTGCTTATCAATAGGTGGTGTTAAAATAATTTCAACATTTACATTTTCAGCACTTTCATCATCCTTACGTTGCACATTTTCAACACCGGAGTCATCCACAACTACATTTATGGACTCCATAATTGTAGAGGTTCTCAAGTTATACACTCGATAAGCTCTACTGTTGGTGGAATATCCAAGAAATATCCCTTCATCACTCCGGGATTCAAATTTTCTCAGTTGCTCTCTATCCTTAAGGATATAGCATTTACTTCCGAATTCTCGAAAGTACTTGACACTAGGTTTCTTGTTATTCCACAACTCATATGGGGTTTTCCTTGTTCCAGGTCTTACAAAAACTCTATTAACTATATAGCAAGCAGTGTTAACTGCCTCAGCCCAGAAATGAGAAGCTAGATTGCTGCTATGAAGCATAACTCTAGCCATCTCTTGGAGAACCCTGTTCTTCCTCTCTACTACACCATTCTGCTGAGGTGTAATAGGGGCAGAAAATTCATGTTTGATACCCGACTCATCACAAAAGTCGTTGTACTTAGAGTTTTCAAACTCCTTTCCATGATCACTTCGAATTCGAGTGATTGGGCATCTTTTCTCATTTTGAATTTTCAGGTAAATACTTTTGAAATTGTCAAAAGCATCGGATTTCTCTCTTATAAATGCCATCCATGACATTCTTGAGAAATCATCAACCATGACTAGGATGTATCGCTTTCCACCTAGACTTTCAGTTCTTGTAGGACCCATAAGGTCCATATGAATTAATTCCAGTGGATATGAAGTAGCAATACTTGAAGTCTTCTTATGTGGGGTTCTAATTTGTTTACCAATTTGGCATGGCCCACACACAGTAGTAGAAGGCTTTCCTAGTTTGGGAACACCTCTCACAAGCTCTTGCTTAGAGATTTTACTTAGGTCTTTGAAGTTCATATGACCTAGTCTTCGGTGCCACAAATCAACCTCCTCAATTTTAGTCTTATAACAAACATTTGAGGGAATAGGACTGGGAGTTAAGCCGTAGCAATTGTCAGTGGTTCTCAATCCTTCTAGAACACACTTACCTTTACCATTAATGACTAAGCATTTATTTTGGGTAAAGTGCACAGCATGATTATCATCACATAGTTGACTTATGCTAATTAAATTAGCTTTCAGTCCTTCAACTAACAAGGCATCTTTCAATTTAGGTATGCCTGGTGAATCGATGATACCCTTTCCTTTGACTAAAGACTTGCTTCCGTCACCAAAAGTAACAGTCCCATCAGGACAGTCCTCAAATTGAATAAATAAGGACTTGTTACCTGTCATATGCCGAGAACACCCACTGTCAAAGTACCACATTTCTGTGTTTTGGGCTTTCAAGGCAGTATGAATGACAAAGCACTTAAGGTCTTCCTTTCTTACATACACAGTCTTTAAACTTTGTTTAGATCTTTGATCATTAATCTGTGTAGTAGAGACCTTTTTCCTTTTTGTCCTCCTTGACCTTTTTCTGTTTTGTTCAGTTCTAGTTTTTTGATAAATCAAATTATTTCCTCTTGAATAATCATTTGGAATAAATTGACCAGTTCTTGTTCTAGAGATTTGAGCAATTCTATTAACATCATCGCTCAACATTCTAGATTTTTCAGCTAGAACCTGAATCTGCCTTTGAAGAGTCCCTTGACATTGATTTTGGTTCCATGAACCATTTCGGGGAGCTCTCCTAAATGCATAACAATTTGGTCGAATGTGACCTCTCACACCACAAAAATGACATGTGGGTATGAATCTTGGTAGAGGAGGAGGATTTCTTCTAACAGGAATTTGATTCCTTAAAGCATTCACTCTAGGAGCTGTATTTCTAGGCTTTACAAAATTTGTATAAGCCTTAGTACTTGATGTAGAAGGTAAATTTTCTTTAGGTTCAGAATGTATTGGCTCAAACACTGCACTAGCCATTGTACCAACAGCTAAAGGACCGGCTGGTGTGTCAACATGTCCTATTCCAGATCTACTCGAATTTGATCCATACTTTCTAACTAATTCATCTAGGCAGCTAGTGTTACCAAACATTCTTACTTCTTTTTCAAGAGTATAGACCTTCTGAATCAAGTCAGTCTTGTCTTTAAGGGTAATTTGGTATTCTTTTTCAAGAAATTTCACCTTATCAACAAGAGAGACTTTAAAAGTTTCCAGCTCCATTTGCAGAGTTCTTAACTCTTCAATTTCTTTCATGGAAGTGTCTCTTTCAACTTCTAATTTTCTGACCACATTATTCAATGAGACATTCTCTTCCAAAAGACATTGAACTTTTATAACAAATGCTTCTTTTTCATTTTCCAACTGACTAACTAGTGTACTCTTCTCTTCTGCTACTAGTTTACAGATATCTCTTTCATTTTGAATAAGTTTGAGTTTTTTGCTCAAAGAGATTTTTGTTTTAGTCAGTTTCAAACTTTCAGCATACAACTTATCATAAGTTGTTTTCAAATCTTCATCACTTTCAGAGTCAGTTTGACTCTTCTGTAAGTCATCACTAGACTCAGTATGAATACTCTCATCACTTCTATCCTTTTCATCAACCGCAGAGGTAGTCTCAAGTATCCCAGAAAGGGAAACAGTGAAAGCCGTATGATTTCCAGTATCTTCACTTGAAGATGAACTGTCAGATTCTTCATTCTCGGAATCACTGTCATCCCAACAGGCATTCATCACCTTGCCCTTACTCTTCTTCTTGTTAGGACAGTTAGGTGAAATATGACCGAAGCCATGGCATTCATAACATTGAACACCTTGGGATTTCTTGTTGCCACTCTTGGAATTTTTCTTGTTTTCCCAGGGCTTAGACTTTGACTTCTCAAAAGATTTTCCTCCCAGTTTGGGATTAAATCTCTTTTTCGTTCTAAAAAATTTTCGAAATTTTTTAACGAAAAGAGCCATTTCTTCCTCATTCATATCTCCATCACTGTCATCCTCATCCAAAGTTTCCTTGATGGTTTTCAAGGCTAAAGATTTATTCTTCTTGGATGGACGTAGATTGAGTTCATAGGTTTGGAGTGATCCAACCAATTCCTCAATCTTCAGAGAGTCAACATTTTTACTCTCTTCGATTGCAGTGACTTTGGGTTGAAATCTCTCTGGGAGAGATCTAAGGACTTTTCTAACTATTTTGGACTCAGATATTTTCTCACCTAAATTGAAACTAGCGTTGACAATGTCACTAAGTTTTGCATAGAATTCATCAAAAGTGTCATTGTCTTCCATGTTTAAATGTTCAAATTTGGTGGTTAACATTTAGAGTTTTGAGATTTTAACAGTGGTAGTACCCTCATGGGTAATTTCAAGAATGTCCCAAGCCTCCTTTGCTGTTTCACATGAAGAAATTCATCTGAATTCCTCAGCAGTGACTGCAGTAAAGATAGCATTGAGACCTTTAGTGTTCCATCCACTTGAATCAAGCTCTTCTCTGGTCCATTCATCAGAATATTTGACGACTGTCAAATCACCTACAGTTTTTATGGGCGTAGTCCACCCATTCTGTATAGACATCCAAATTCTCTCGTCTATAGATTTGAGAAAGGCTCTCATTCTAGCTTTCCAGTATGCATAATTATTTCCATCAAAAAGTGGTGGACGAGAGACGGATCCTCCTTCTCTTAGAGTACTCATGATCACGGATAATACAGGATCACACTTAAGGGATTAGCCTTATCAGTGAACAAGCTCTGATACCAATTGAAATTTATCCAGATCAATGATCTCTAAGACCTAGAGGGGGGGTGAATAGGTCTATCTAATAATTTCTAACCAATTTTAATTTTTCAATTAATATGTTTAGAAATCAATGATTAATTCAATCAGACAATCCACACAAATCAAACACAAAGATTTTTACGTGGAAAACCCTAACGGGAAAAAACCACGGGACCTTGTCGAGCAATAAACTTCACTATAAAAAGATATCAAGTACAAGACAAGACCTTACCAAAACAGAAACGACGTTCCTAGGTATAGACTCTTACTCTTGATTTCCACGAACCAGCAGGTTCGATCTCCGCCTTAGCAGCTTCGGTTCCACACCGACCAAATCTTTTCAAGCGACTTCAAATCCACGATCACACACGATCGATCTCCTTCCACGAAGGCTCCGGATCAAACACCGGACACACACAAGGTGTAGGGTTGTGAATCAATTTAGTAAATTTTCAAACCCTAGAGGGATCTCATACAGATCTGAGATCACACAATGCAAGATCAAAGATTTAGATCTATACTTGCATTCTCTAGGATCTTAGAAAGAGGAGGGATCAACAAAGATCTAATAAAAGCAATAAGAAAAACCCTAGAAGAGTTTCTCAGACCTCTACTCTTTCAAAAATATCAAAGACACGAATTAGGTCTTTCAAAAGTTGTTTATATAGGGTTAAAAAAAGAATCCAGAAAAAGAAAAATTCTTTTTACGGGGACCGATCGATCGGTGCTCACTACCGATCGCTCGGTCCAAAACGGATCGATCGGTTCTAATGACCGATCGCTCGGTTCTAAATCACCTCTCTGGAAAATTTCCCCATACAAATATTTGGTCCAGTCGATAGCCACCGATCGCTCGGTAGGCCACCGATCGATCGGTCTCAATACCGAGCGATCGGTTGAGATATAATTTTTGCCAAAATCATTTTCATTTTATTTTTATTTGATTCAACTAAGATCAAATAACTTTGGTAGGCTTAAAACTATCCTCCTAGGTATTTTTAGGGTTATCTAAGTCAAATCCAACCTAGGTAGGGTCTCTAAGTCCATTACCTGTCTAGATCCGGAGTAGAAGCTTTTTCCTTCACTTTCTTCAATCTTCTTTAAGCTTTAGCTCTTCTCTTCTGACAAGTTAAACATGACTCGACGACTCGACTCAACTGACCTATCTAATGATCACGGAATTTGCCAACACCTATTTAGGGATTTACAATATTAGTCATAAAAGTATAATGAATATATATTAATTACAAAGTAGTATATTTTTTCAAATAAATTTTAGTGGATAGTAGGACATGTAGGGTTTAGGAGGACAACACAAAGCGAAACTATAGGAAACCAACCAAAAGAAAACTAAACCAAACCCGACCTACTTTCAAGCACCAACCCAAAACTATGAGATCTCCAACTGCAAAAGAGGGCCAAAGTTTGGCCCATGTTCCTACGAGTCATGGGCTTAATTTTTCCAGTGATATATCTTACTCCATAAAGATGGCCTTACTTTCAGTGGACCTCAGCATAGATTTGAAGGGCTCTAATCATAGAAGATTGAGGGGTGTGTGTGGTTAAAGGCTTGAGTTGAGATTGTAGGGTTGTATGTGTGTGTGGTGTGCGTGAGTGAATATATGGTTAGTATATTATAAAAAAAAAAGAAAAAAAAGAGGTTAAGTTGTGCGTGTGGATATCGTAGGGTTAATTTTAGGGTGCTGCTACAGGCACACCAACAATTTCTTATTGGACACCAAAATTATCACTTATTTACTACACACCATTAACATGTATTAAATTCTAGGAGCACACCAAGAGCTTAAAAAATAGCTATAAATTTCGTATTTATAAACCAAACTAAAAGCTTTACCAGAGCAGTATTGGAAATTATTGGGATTCAGGCAATACAGCCAGTCCCAAAATCTGATGTCATCCTGCATGAGTCATTCCTCAGCTTGAGAGAAACCAACACCAAATGAGTAAAAGAGAGGTTCCAGCAAAACAAGAACTCATGCCTAGTCTTATGACCACTCAATGAAAATAAGGAGATCCAATGGCTCAAATTGTATATTCAGGTCACATAGTAGTCACATAACTATATCGGCTTGTGAAGGGTTAGACCTCCAAGTCTATTGGCCTGAGCACCATGTTTTTGCCAACTGGTGAGAACATTTATTGAAGAGAGAGCTAGAAATTGTACCATACTACAGCTCAAACCAGGTACCAACCGCAAGCCCTCATTCGGTTGGTACCGGTTTTGAGATGTCTTGCTGGGTGAGACTTCATGTGGTGTGTGTGGCGTGTGTGTGTGTGTTTGTGGCATGTGTGTTTCTTTCAAATGACTACAGCTTTGCCTTGTGTTGTTGTTGTCGGTTGTTGTCTTGACCAAAAAGAGAAGGAAAAGAAGACCAGAAATATGTGAATCGAGAAAGAGAACGGTAGTTTGGAGAAGAGGGTTTTTTGGTGCGTATAGGGATAAATTTTTAAAAATAAAAAAAGTGATTTTTTCATATTGGTGTATAGTAAGAAATTGTGAGGCGCTTGTAGCAGCACCCTAATTTTATTATATACGAGTAATTTAATTGAAGTCTATTTTAGTATTTAAAATTTTAAAGCTTTTAATAAGCAGGACTCATGTCATAAACAATTACAAACCTTTCTATCAATTTTGTTATTATCTTTACTATTATAATGAGAGAGGGATGCGTAGCCTGATTTTTCCGAAATTCATAAACTAGCCTTATATAAAACAAAACTTTGATTCAATGTATTAATGTTTTACTGTAATTCCCAAACTACCTCTTATCTATTCAAAGAATAGAACACAGCCAATTGCGATTGAACTCGGGGAGAGTTCAATCGCACCCACGGGTTAACACGTGTCACTTTTAACTCCTTTTAACTGTGGTTAACTCCTTCCCCTCGCTCTCATGTGCATCACACGTGCCACCCACTAGTTATTGATTATTCCATTAAGTATGTATCAACTTTGTTCTTATTATTGATAAGGACTCTATTAAGAGAGACTTATTAATAGATACTTAGAAGGATTCTATTAGAAAGCCATTACTTAACTTATGTGATTAAGGTTTTACGCTTTATGTAGACATTGTATCCTAATCCAACTAGAATTAAAAAATTAATTAACATTTTTATATAAAAATATCTACCTTTGCCACCTGGGAAGTGATTAAAAACTCTCGATAATATGTACAATAGAGAGTTGGGCTTTACAATTTAAAATCTACCAAACATAAAGTGGGGTTCACCATTAACTCCATTCAAGTATTAGCACCGTTAGATTTTAAATCAGACGGTCCAACCCTCAATAGTACAAACTATCAAGAGTTTTTTTTTTTTTTTATCACTTTTACAATCTTTCTTCTCTTTCTCGTCTTGAAGCTCTATGTTCTGGACGCTCTCCAGCATGTTCTGGCCACTCCCTCGATCTCTTATTTTTCTAAATAAATTAGGTATAGGTTACCTCAGAACTGTTCCCATGTAAGTCCACTATTTTTGTCCAGTATTTTTGTATCTTTTTTGTCCTTGTATGGATAAGGTTTTATGTTCTCACATTGCTTTTTCTTATTAATAAACTGATGGGGTCTACTAAACCTTCTACTCCCACTCCCACTGAGTGACTTTAATAAGAAAAAAAAAAGTAATTATTTCTTTAAGATATTTGCAAAGAATGAAAAGAAATTTAGGAGACAAGAATAATATTAATTCTAATGGAGAGAGAATTTATGAGGGAAGAATTATATTTTAAATTATATAATTGACACCATATCAGAAGAGATGATGCTTCCAATCATTTTGTTAATGGGTCATTGTTAAACATTATTTATTGTTCAACTATTATGACAAATCAAACTAGCAACTCTGTATTATGGGACTACTAGTTAGCTTGGCAGGTGCTGCAGTTGTTCCTAGAAGATCCAAAAGAAAGAATATATATAAGAAAAATATACAGCTAACCCAAAAAAACATGGTCTTGCAAAGGAAAATAATTTGCAAAATAACTTTAGGCATAATGACATTAGCAACATAAATGGGTCAGCTATCTAGCTGTAGTAAATAAAGACAGACAAACTGATTTTATTAAATTCCCAAGATGATTACAAAGAGATCCAACTAGGGTTTAAATAGATAATAGTATATATGATAAATATAGAAACTAAATCAATCTAATGTTAATCAAATCTCAATCTCATTCTAAATTCAAATCCTTTCAATTGTGATGATGGTAATGATATGGTGCATCTCATACATATCATAACCATGCATGTATTCTATTACTCCTCCTCAAACTCATGTAAATTTGAAAATATAGGTGAGTTTGATACTCAATCAGGTAAGGTAGCTTGGTAGTCATTCCAATGTCGTTGCAGAAGATAGTTGTCAATTGTCACCGTTGTTGATGTGTTGTATGGAGAGAAAGCAATATGGGCCTCAATGGGCTAGACCTCGATTGGGCAATGAAAGGGGTTTACCTCAAAAGGTCCGGGCCGCAATTGGCTGAATTACCTCTTGGGCAATGAAATGGGCCTCTTTAGGCCAAATTCAAAATGACATCCGTGATCGTGCCTATGGTCTCACCAAAGGGTCACAGGTTTTCAAAAGGGTCTCTTTGGGCCTGAAAAGTGGATCCTGATGATCTTGCCGCACAAGTCCTGATATGGGCTCTATAGGCTAAAAAAAAATATATCAATCTCTTTCCCTCTCTCTCTCTTTTATACAATCAACTTTTTTTTTTGGATACACCCTTGGAATGAATAATGAGATGGTGACTAAGTATTTTCCGCAACTCGACTTCCCTTGACCAAACCAAGTCGACTCGAAACTTAGGGAAGCGAGCCATATGATGAACATGATGTCGTCGGTGATGAGGCATATGATGAATGTGATGCCGCCGATGATGAGGAACATAACCATCGCCACTGTGGTTAGCCTACTCGAGATGTTGTGGCTCTGGTGTCATAGGCTATCCCGTGGAAGGGGCTGTTATTATTGTAGTAAGCAGTTGGGCACAAGCTGCATGAAACACTCTTTGTCCAAAAGAAAAAATTTCTTGCAATAAAGAGATAGGGCTCTTATCTCAATAGACAACAAAGTCTTCACACAATGGTGCTCATGAAGTGCTCACAAGAAAAGGGAAGCAAAGATGAACTTCAAATTTTGTTAAAAGGATTGAAGACATTACGGTACAAACCCATCCAAGAACCCATGCATGCTGGACGGGCAGCAGCTATGCCACCGCCTGAAAAACGTAACAAGAAAAAGTCCCAAGTACAAACCCAAGGAAGCTGGATGGGCAGCAGTTATGCCGCCGCCCGAAAAAGTGTAACAAGAAAACGTCCAAAAAAAAAAGATGGTCATCATTGACCCCTAATGCTAATAAAAGAGAGATGAGATTTAAAAAAATAATAATAATAATGGATATGAGGACACATGATAAAACCAGAAGGAAAGGGGAGAACGTTCAAACCCAACGGGCAGCAATGATGGCTAGAAAAAATATTCAGAGTCAGACCAACCCGCTCTGATACCATTAAGGAAAACTGAATATTATTGAGAATTCTCAAGATGATTACAAAGAGATCCAACTAGGGTTTAAATAGATAATAGTATATATGATAAATATAGAAACTAAATCAAACAATTCCTAATCTAATGTTAATCAAATCTTAATCAAATCTCAATCTCAATCTCATTCTAAATTCAAATCCTTCCAATTGTGATGATGGTAATGATATGGTGCATCTCATGCATATCATAACCATACATGTATTCTATTAATAAATACATTGGCATGATGTCGTGTACATATCTTAAACTAACTATTAAGTTTGCATATGTAATTCAATAGTCAACCAAATGAGATCAATCACCTATTTGATAGAACATAGCTCCAAACTCCCAATGATTAGTTAATCCATAATTTTGGCTAACCAATTTTCAATGATTAAGCGGGCAAAAAGGACACAAGAAAATGGAAGGATCATTCATCGAAGCACATCTTCCAGATTTTGAGGGCACATGCATCAATAGTGAGTCCAAATGGTTTTATATGTAAACTTTTTTTTCTTGACGGAAGCTTGATCTACTCTCTCAGTTCAGCGAGGCGGTAATGGTTTATACTAAAATACCATATATTGAAGCATAGGGCATAAAACAAGAATTGAGTATGGCCACCTGTGACAAGAATTATCATTAAGCAGTGAAAGCTATATGTTCACAAATAAAAAGAGATAGACTTTACCAGAATGAGACAAAAGCATGGACAATCCACTGAAAAAGGATGAGTATAACAGTCCATAAAACAAAATAAACTCATTTAAAAGATAATAATCACAATAAAAACCATGATGGTATGAAGAAAAATACTTTTAGCATGATAGGTTCAAAACAGCTTACATCATGTAGAGATTGGAAAACCCAAAACTTTACCAAAAGCTGGCACAGAAAGCAACACCCAAACAACAAAAAGGAGGAAAAACTGAAAAATTCAAACAATGCATCAAATTTAAATAGAAAACAGAACCTAAACCCATGAACCAAACACCTTCAATACCGTATCAAACAAACACTTGAGGATACATTCTTGAGGAGATTGTGAAATTTCTTGGACTTATTTAGTTATTAATCACTTGTACACATTAATGGTGTTTCTCGAGTATAGCAAGATATTTTACAATTTTTCAATGATGTCTCTCAAGATTGTTAGAGGATCGAACGGTTGCAACTATTCAAACTCCTCATAGATAGGGATAAACATCTATTTGAAGATGCAAGGGGTTTCTTGGATTTGTTCAGTGGCTTTCAAGAGCAACTGTAACTGAACTTCACAGATTGATGATTCCTCGAAGATGTTCTAAAATGCATATCCTAGTATAATTTTAGTGATGAAGCCTACTTGCCCACAAAGCCCGAGTCTAACAACCAATCAAATGGAATTCCAAACTTCCTATATCGTGCCATAGCCATGTCGTCCTTATCAGTTTGTTCCACTCTAGAAAAAGATAATCAGAGATGTAGACATAAAATTAACCTTCGACTTAACAATCTAAAGTTCAACTAAGCATAGTTTTCAAATAAGCTCTACTTTTTAGATTAGTGGTACCATCTAAAGTTCAACTAAGCATAATTTTCAAATAAGCTCTACTTTTTAGATTAGTGGTACCAAATGCCATCCAAGTGAAGTACTATAACGCAAGATGGAAAGTTTTGTTTTGATTGATAACAGAGTTTGGAATCGTTGATCAGAGACTTCCCACCACTTTCTGTCATGCAGCCAATACATAGAAGAAACAACACATACCAACTATGATAACTAATAGACCCAGAGCTTCTAGTCCTACTATCTCCTGAATTCATTTTTGTCACCATGATGAACCTGAAAAAGTTCCCAAACTATTTTAGTATGGTTACAGAAGATGATAGAAGAGAGAGAGTACAATCGGTGCTATGAATGCTGAGTGTGAATACGTTCTTGATTAAGGCATCTAGATTTTTTTTTTTTAAATCAATTCAAGGAACTCTTCACATACAATCCTACCCTTGTGCATCTTAATTGAAAAGGCAATAGGTTCAATTTCTGAAGGGAAAGATCTTTAAACCAATGTCCATAACAGGGGATGGGTTTCCTTCAAGATCAGATCATTAAAATCAAATTAAAACACAGTTCAAATAACAGAATAAAGAAGACTAAACAATAATTTTACTGCTGCAATAGTATTTCATATCTTCTTATCTACTTTTAAAGCTGATGGCAAAATCATGCTCTTCGCTTCAAGAAAACTATATAGCATAATAAAAATAAATAAATTAAGAAGCCTTCAACAACAAGGATAACTATCCATAAGAAAAGCAAGCAAGACAATGAACTAGCATCCCACAAGTTGTGAACTTGTAATGACGCATTAGGTTTAAGCTTCTCCTGGTAGAACTGAAGCATAAAATTTATACATTGAGCATCCAAGATGAAACAAAAAGGGGAAAATATATATTTTTGAAAATAAATAGATCCAATTGCAAAATGAGGGATGAAGAGAAAAAAAAATTCCAGATATTAAGCTTCATGAGCTTGAGACTTGAGAGATCCAGAAGAGAGGATAAGCTAGAAGGGCAAAATTAGCCTCTTTTTAAGGGTTACTATTACTATTACTAGTTGGGCCAGCACGTGCAAGGCACATGCAAGTGTACTTCTCTTTAACAAATTTGACATAAATAAAACAACTAATTAAATAGTTTTTGAATTATGAAATAACTTGCTTATATGATGATTAAGTATCTCTATACAATTTGGTATAAATCAAGTATTCGTATGTCAATCCTACAAAATCCTATAGCCCGCTTGCCTGGTGGTAGAGTAATCAAGATCCAAATTAATAGAATCATTTAGAATGTTTGCACTCATTGGTATTGAAAGATGCATTAGATGTGCTTATTTAGTCTAGTTCTAGAATTTAGATCAGATCGGCGTGTGTAGTCTGACTCTTTTGATGAACTCTTACCTACCCAAAAATTCACAATATTACAAACAAATATGAAAGAAAGCAAGAATTATGCTCACACAACATATAAGTGCAAATATGTGAGCTTCCCAAAATTGGGTTGGTTCATGTGGATATTCCAGCTCTGACTTTGGTTTATATAGCAGCCATATCAACCAATGTCTTTTGCTTGATCTCACACACAATTATAAAATATAGCAACGAAGTTGTCTTACCACGGAACAAGGTATTTAAAAAGGTAAAACTGAGACAGCAAGGAAATGGAATGTACATACTTGTATATCACTTTCAGATGTTCAGGAATATTTGGGATTTTTAGGACTGATCCATCCTCATTAATTATCTTGTTCTTCAGAACAGGAGATCAAAGACCCATCTCAGTTAAGTCATAAGGAAGGTGTTTGTTCACAACAACAAATTTCGCCACTGAAATATAAAGAAGATTTAGTTGGCAATGGATTGTAGTTCTAAAAAGGAGCTTAGTACAAAGAAAGTAAAACAAACCTCAAACTCTGCAACTATAGATATTGGAGGTGTGTGGCACGAAGCACTCAATGTTTCAAAGAATCTCACTGGTTGAAGCAGTAGACATAGGTGCTACAAGAAACTGGGAATTTCTTAGTCCTAAGAGCAAATAAGCATGTATCTATTTCTATGAGTGCAACATGTATTACCCAAACATTGACAACATAGGTATTGCAAGGAGATGAAGGAACCAAAGAAGCCATCTACCTGCCTTTTTCATACATGTGGCAAAAATGCCCACCATGAAGTCCAATCAAGGAGATCTTCAATTTTTCTTCGATTATTTCTCATACTACTTGGGAAGTTTTAAAAGGATGCATCAAGTCAGCCACTTGGAATCATTTGATAGTTCAAGTTAGGCCATAGAGATCCCCTAAGTAGGACCCATCTAATCGCAATCCCAAGTCCACCTAGATGTGCAACACAAGGAGTGCAAAGGCAGAAACTAGCTTTTTCTTATCCTCCAGCAATGACAGGCTGACATTTGGACATTATATGACCATTGCGAAGCCCTACACAGATGAACAAGTATTAAAGCATTCATGTGCAAGCACTTAAGTTGATATGTCTCATTAGCACGTGTGTCTACCTATATAGAGTTGTCCTGTGTTTTTCTACAATAGGAAACTAAAGTTTATCACTGAGCTGCCCTATGAAGACTAAAGAATACAAACAAGTCTACCTCTCACCTATAAGTAATACAAGTTAAAGAAAGAGTATAATTCATTTTGTGGGTATCCCAGAATTATCACGAGTAGCCAATCAACTTCCTATAGTCTCAAGGAGTTGCTCCAACACAGTCACTACCAACAAGACAGTGATATTATCTCCCAGAATTAACATAAGCCCCAAATCATTTGCTGCTATTTGTTGTGCTTGCTTCTCAACATGGTATATATCCACTTCAATAATGTCAAGGAGATCAATCACCTAAGCACATTCTGATTTAAAACCAACAAATTAAAAAAAAAATGTAATTATCACATACCAGAAAAAAAATCTACTTTGCAAGCTAAGTTCAATATGTGAATCAGTTTGGACAAAATTGAAATGAAACCAAGCATTATAAAATGAAGAAAACTAACCAAAAATGTTCAATTGTATAATAAAATTAAGAAAACAATCACGAAAGACAGCTGTTCGACATCTCGATCAGCATTCCCGTGCCTGAGAAGATCTGCCATTGCATGTGGGAGACTTTCCAGAACACAACCCGCATTGATTGTTCAAGAGTTCCAGTCATCATAAATGACAGACTTGTCCATGGACTACCATAATTGTTCAGCTATAAAAAAATCTTCTCTTATCCCCCAAATCTATAAAAACAAACGAAGAAGACCAGTAACAAACTCTCTTAACCCTAAAAATATACAACTTTTGAGGTCAACAAACGAAGAAGACCACCCAATTCAAAGTCCTCGAGAATAGTTTTTCCTCTTGTTCTATGTGATGCTTAAGAAATCAATAAAGATTAGAATGAAATAGTAACATCAATTAAATACATCTCTCCTCCCACATAAACAATTCACAACGGCCCAGTCTAAATCAAACAAACAAATAAAATTCATCATTTGTAAGTTAATGGATGATAGCCAATTACTACTTAAGTTAATGGAAATACAGCTGCATATCTTTTTATTGAAAGTAATAATTCCAATAATTTTGTAATGGGGAATGCTAAAAAGATGAAGATTGAAAATTATAAGAGAAAAAAGAGGAACTAAGAACTTACCTTTTAGTGACTGGGAGAGAAATTTGTATCCGAGTGTATACTTCCCATATTTCATCATGAGAGCGAGCTACTTGTTGGTGCTCTTATGAGTCATCTTCCGCAAAATCACATAATAGGTAAATAAAAAATTAAAAAAACAAAGAAGAAAAGTGCAGAAAACATAAGCTTAAACCTAAAAGCTACTTATTGAGAATTCAAAATCATCTTCAAACATTCCCTTCTACAACAAACTATAAGAGAGAAAAAAAAAAAAATTAGTTATTAGGTTTATGTAATGGCAAAAAACAAATAAAATTTTAGGAATTGCTAAGAAACACATTGAAAATCGAGATTGGGGGGCCTTTATGACAGAATAGGCAACAGTTACAAGACATATCCTTAGTAACAACTTCAGCATTAATAACCTGGAAATATCAACATGCTGACTGTACCATAATAGGTGGGCTTTGGATTCTATCTGGCCCTAGCCAGAGAGATGCTCTCGGGCCACCACAAATGAAGCAACAAGTGGAGGGAGAAGTCCTCATGGGGCCATGATTTTGACTTCTCCCCCTTTATTTGACACATGGTGATAAAATGGTGAGATAAAGGGAGTGATATATCAAATGGAGAGAAGTCAAAAATGAGGAGAGAAATGAAATGACTTCTCCCTCCACTTGTGGCTTCAATGTGGTGGCCCGAGAGCATCTCTCTGGCACGGGCCAGAGAGAATCCGAAGCCTAATAGGTGTCGTTGCCCCGGACAGTATGTTCGTAGCAGTACTTCCCCGTGCTCCATATCTCTTAAATGGGTTAGTGGAAACGACGCCTTGAGTCATTCAGATATGCAAGTTGAACCCTGTAAAATGGTGCTTAAAAAGTGCAGCGCTTAATGACAGCATTAAACTCAACCACAAAAACAAGATATTTTCCTCGTTAAACCCATCTCGCATTAGCCAAACCTACCGAGCATTTTCACTACCTTTTTGGACTCATTTGGCCAAAAAAAAAACTGGTGGCAAACATCATTTGCACCTTTTCTGATATCATACTTCAAGGAAAGAGGTGATGTCTGCTGTTCGGCCAAACACCCAAAACTGACTAAACTTGTTGACTATAGCTTAAAATTAGAGCAAGAAACTGTGCATGCAAAAAACTTTGGAAACATTTAACTAAGAATACATAGATCTCATTACGTAGTTTTAGACCAAGATTGTTTATTGCTGCATTCAAGCAAGAAACTAACAAGTAACTAACAGCCGCATAAAAAAATTATAAACCTCAAAAAAAAACTCCATTTGTATCAATCCTCAAAGAAATCAAGAAAATGAGAAAAAAATATGGAATAATTTAAGTTATAAAAAAATTATTAACCCGTTAACCAAAATGAAATAGAGAACTAACCTGATGCATTGGTGCAGACCGAGCATTCAAAGGGGGGATATTATTATGACGCCTTCATTGATCTTATGCTTTCCTGAAGCTTTGAAACGTTTTCTATACACTGCAATATAACAAAATTTCCATCAGCATTTGATTGATCACTCTCATTGAAGCGTTCAAACTTTAAGTATTTCAATTATGTTGCTTGCCCCATCAGTAGTGCGTGCTAGTCTCCACTCTAGTGATCCGGATTCCATTCCCGAGAGGGTGTGAGTGTGTTGTCATCTCCACCCGCCCATGACTTTGAACATATATTAACCTATTAACCAGGTTGCGGCCTAACCGCGTATCTCTCACCAAAAAAAAAAGTGCAAATCCACAAACCTGACCCAATAACATGAGAGCCAAACCCAGATTTTAAACTCAAACCATGTACCTAAAATGTCGTGTGCTCTGTTGTTTCTAATTGTGAGCAAGTCACCAGAAAAAGAACAGATAGTGAATTGTGTTGAAACCATCTATTCTGAGCATTTCCAAGAACATGCCAACCACAAGACTTGGAATTGGTGAAAATCCTCTGAGAGGTTTGTTGAGCAGATAAGGGGTGGGTACATACCCCCCTCTCCCTCTGAGATGTTTTTTTTTTAAAAAAAAAAGAATCCTCTTCTGCGTAACTTTTAGGGAGGTCGTGATTCGTTGTAGCATGGGAACAGCAAAAACCACTCTCGATCAGTGTAATAGTAGATACTGTAGCGGTGAAGTGGTGAAACTGGAACGGAAAGCGGCTTCGCGGTCGGCATCATCTACGATCTGGAAAGGCATTGCAAAGTAATATAGAGGAATTTGCAGATATAATTTTATAATTTCAAAGTAATAAAGAGGAATATAAATGTTAGTTGACACCTCAAAGATAAATTGATTTATTGATAATTCTGGGATGATTTACAATGATCCCATAAAGGGTTTAAATAGATTATTCATGCAGAAATACACTGATAATGATACAGTGTATCTCATTCACTTTATTACAATAGGATATTTCCTAATATTCCCCCGAGTCTGTCGGAGCCGGTAGCCCACTAAATCAAGCTGTCATGATCGTCTTCCCAAAGCACCCGAAGAATGATTTGCAATGTGAAGAAAAACTCTCATTAGAGAAGTCTTCAATAAAATAAAAGGAGATACACTTATTACGACAATCATTAAAGAGGAATAAAAAAAAAAAACTAGACCAACTATGCTAACATCTATGTTGGCTTTAATGACAAAAAAATAAGAAAGAGAATGGAGAAACTTCAGTCCCGACGGGCGGCGGCAATGCCGCCCGCCGGAAACACGTAATAAAAGGAAAAAAAAATCAATACAGACAGATCGCCCGCTCTGGTACCATAAAGATAAATTGATTTATTGAGAATTCTTGGATGATTTACAATGATCCCATAAAGGGTTTAAATAGATGTTTCATGCCAAGACTCCTAATATAGAAAAATCTCTCAAACATAATCCTAATCTAATCATACCTAATCAAATCTTAAATTCAAATTTAATTGATACTATCTAATTGTGAAGAGATACATGATATGATAGCGTGTATCTCATTCACTTTATTAGAATAGGATATTCTAATAATTCCTTTTGACGTTTGTGGTTTGGAGCCGTGGATAGAAGAAGAGTATTACGAGTCAGAGCCTACCATGGATCATTACCAGGATGAGGGAGCACTAGATAGGTGGCCCAATTTCAATTTTTGCTGAGCGAGCCAGAAAGAGACATTTTGTATATGTTGAGAGTGGGACTTGTCCACTCCATATTTTTGGATATGTTCTGTTGGGTCAAACTTGAACCTAACGATATGAGTGTTTTATTATAAATTGTTTCCGCTATGTGTTATGACTTGTGTACTCTGGTAGGATGGTATGTATGCCTTATGTGTCATACAGGACGGTATGATACAGCGGTCACGAACTAAAGTGTCCCTAACTCCTAGGGGGTATTTTGGGTCATGACAGACTTGGTATCTGTAACGACCCCAAAATCCCACAAGGCTAAAATAGGACTTTGGAATCGCCACATTACTTAACCTGCTTAAAATCCATGCATACAAGGCTACTACACGAGTCTCCAAAAATGAGAGAAATAAAATTCCGATATATAAACCCAATCCAACCTGCACAAGTCTAAGGTCTATATATACAACTCACAATGAACCAACAAGTCTAATACATAACTAATAAGAAGTCTACTGAGCAACATCCTCTAAAAGTCAATTACAAAACTCTCTCAATGAAAAGAAATGTAAACTAAGAGGTGTAGCCGCCCAACTCTCCGGCTCCCTCCTCAGAAGGCTCACCTTTACCTCCTTCCTCGAAGTAAGTCTCCTCAACCCACGGCTCCGCCGTGTACTCCTGCTCTATACCTGCCAAGACAAAAGTCCGGCTGAGTACAAAGGTACTCAGTGTATATAAAATCCAATCAACAATAATAATATACCTGCACTTAGTCAGAAACATATCCAATAGCATAATAACATAATCAGAGTGCGGAAGAACGTGTGCGCATATACATCATATCAATCACCTTGACTCGTGTACTTGTGAGAATCTTAGACCTAGAAAACCATACACTTATGAGGTACTTATGCTTACGAGACCACGTGCTTGTGAGATGCTTATGCTTATGCTTATGCTTATGCAGTTATTCAGATCATACAGTAATGAGACATGCCGTTCTTGGCGGATACGGACCATGCCTTATGCACTTATTCAGATCACACAGTAATGAGACATGCCGTTCTTGGCGGATACGGACCATGCCATGCTTATGCTTATTCAGAACGTCATACGTATGCCATGCTCATGCTTGTGGCCCACATGTGTGACTTGTGAGACTCTTATCTTAACATACACGTGCATATGTGCTTAAGTGTCGAAATTAACATTCGAGTTGATAATTGCTTAGATTCCGATCTCCCACCATGGAAACTCCACTATATGTCCCATACCAAATAGTTAGAGAATTCCCGGTTTGAGAGATGTTCCTCTAAGTTCTTGCCTTCCCGACTATCAATTTCCATGCAAATAATTTGATATACTTAACAAACCATTCCCATATACATATCTTATCATAATTCATATCGCAATTCATAATCAATTTACCACCATTTCATAAGAGTATAATAGCATTTATCTCACAGACATTTTCACAAACACCTTGAGTACACATAATATGAATCCATTGTTTCTCTACTCTTCCTGCATTCATCAAATCATAATTTCATCCATACAATCAATTCACTATTCACATCCACATATTAATCCCATCCTCCATACATTTCTCATCCTCCATATATTTCCCATCCACATCCAATCCACATTTCCATCCACATTTCCATCAATAATTAGCTTACTTCATAGAAAATTAGGGAAAATGCATCAACTATCTATTTCTACAATTCTTGGCACATCCACATTCATAAAACCTTAAAATAGAGTTGATTAGGATAGTATATCGACCTTAGGAATTCTTCCCTTGGATTCAAAACGCTCCCGAGACGATTTGGAGAAGCTTTGAGGATGATCTCCAAGCTTTCCTCTCAATCTTCTAGCAACCTCCTTCTTCTCCAAGCAAAACCCTCTCTCAAAACCCTAGGGTTTCTCCCCTTTTTGCCAAATTAGGTTAGAACTAGGTGGAGTATTTTAATATTTCGAGTAGGACCCCCTATTTATAGCCCCAAGGTCTGAGAACAAAAAGACCAAAAAGCCCATACTAAAATTCTGTAAAAACACGAAGGACCGAGCGATCGGTGGTAATGACCGAGCGATCGGTTGCCTACCGATCGATCGGTGTTTATGACCGGGCGATCGGTCAAAAACACACTCTCTGGAAAATTTCCCCATACAAAATTTTGGACCAGTCGATAGATACCGATCGATCGGTTTTGGACCGATCGATCGCTGGTTCTGACCGAGCGATCGGTTCCTGCAGGTTTTGACTCCCTTTACTGTTTTGGTCATAACTTTTTACTCGTTCATCGGATTTTGACGATTCAACTTGCGTTGGATTCGTCTTTCGAAAACGAACATTTCTGGCATTTTAGAATTTCCAATTTCCACTTAATTAATAGACTAAAATATCCCCAAAGTTGACTGATCTGTAATTCCATTAGACAAAACTCACTATTGTCTTGACTTAAACTCAAAATGAGGAAAAACACTAAACATGAATCTCGAAGAGGATTCCAACACCTTTCTAATGGTTCAAGAATCACACAATTCCAGTAAACGGTTCTAAAACTAGAGCTTCCTAAAGTTTAGGATGTGCTATGACATCCATCCGTACAAGTTGATTTAGCCTAGTTTACATCACCAGAATTAGATATAAAAAAAACAATAAACATCAAACATCAGAAGGACTAAAATACCCTTAACACAATGAAATAAAAACATGAAAAAGATTCGGGTCTCTACAGTATCAAAGCCTAGGGATTTGTTTCCCTTGGCCTAAGTCGTCTTCTAAGCGGAAGCATGTTCTCGGAGTTGAACTTAGAACTCAGATGAACTTTTTAACTTAAGTTTGATACTTGTGATATAATAGGTATCAAGTAAGTCTTTAGGTCAATCTAGGCAGTTTAGATTCTAAGTATGGACTAGTCATTTAGTCTTGTTATGTAACCGGTTAACTCATTAGCTGTGTTAAGAACTTTGTATCGCTAGGACTTCCTTGGTATGCTTATACTATTACATGTATACTCTGACGTATATGATGCTTATATAAAGCACTAAGTGCCCATTGAACTGTAGTATTCAAAAGCTTGGCGTGTCATGATTGTCCTCAGGGTTCAATCATGAGTCGTTGTATGTGAGGCAGAGGGTATCATACTTGAGGAAACGGAGGAGATGTCCCTACAGGTGATGGGCAGCCCGATTTGACTCAGATCCTCAGAGCTATGGCAGCAGCTATGACAAGGCTTGCAGACAGGGTTGATATTCCTGCTGCACCTACACCTGCACCTCCCCCGGCAGCAGGGGCTTTCACTCTAGGGACCCAGATAGATACCTACTGTCCTCCTAGGTAGCCATTTCATACTGTTTGCATCCAATAGTGGCTTTCACACTATCCAGAGGTAGCCCTTTCCCTTGCATAAACATTTTAAACGGGGGCACATTTGGGGGGATGTACCTTCATGATCAAATCAGATTTTGTCAACTGGAAGAACCATCATGACTAATATCATTGCTTGTTCATAGGGATATGTACCATTTTCAGCAGATAGACAAAGTGCTAGTGCAGATGATTGTGCAACAGTATTTACCATATTTCTAGCTGTATTTAGCAAGATAGTCTATGTGCACTTCCCTAAAGCATTTTGGTAGGTATTATATCCTCATGAACTCAATAGAATCAAATATGTATCTTGGACAAGCATTATGAGTACAAGAAAAATTCAATAAAGCACGCCACAAAAGGACACAACCAATGCCAACAAAAATCTTTTTGGTAAGGCCTAACTAAAAGAAAACAAAAATCTTTTTGGAATTTTTCTGAATTTTTTTTTTTTAATGTTTTTGGATTTTTGAAATAATCGAAACAAACCAAAACAGTAGTATATAAAAACAAATAATATACACCGGAGGAATAGATCTAGGAATAAATATGGATCTGAGATTACCTAGACTATCAAGAAGCACTCAAATCACTCAATACCGCACACACCGATGGATTTCCTAAGAAACTCAAACCTAAGGGAGTCTAGAGGTTTGGTTAGGAGATCTGCAAGTTGAGTATCAGTTTGCACATATTCCAATGTAATGAAACTTTGCTCAACAAGTTCTCGAATGAAGTTGTGTCTAATTTCTATGTGTTTGGTGTGAGAGTGTTGCAAGGGATTTTTGGAGATGTTGATGGCACTTGTATTATCACGATAACAGTCATGGTGCCCTATTCTATCCCGTAGTCCTGCAACATCTGCTTCATCCACAGAAGTTGAGTGCAACAACTGCCGGCTGCAATGTACTCAGCCTCGACAGTAGACAAAGAGATGGAATTCTATTTTTTGCTAAGCCAAGCAACCAAACAGTTTCCAACATAAAAGCATCCTCCGGAGGTGCTTTTCCTATCATCAGTAGTTCCGGCCCAGTCGGCATCGGAATATCCAACAACCATGGCATTAGTATCAAAGGGATACCATAGGCCAAAAGAGAGAGTTCCACTTACATATCGAATGATTCGTTTAACTGCAAGTAAGTGTGACTCTTTGGGGCATGCTTGATAGAGAGCACAAGCTCCGACACTAAAGGAAATGTCATGACGACTGGCAGTGAGGTAAAGCAGACTACCAATCATACTTCGGTATGTGGTTTGGTCGACACTTTTGCTTGAAGTATCTTTGTTAAGTTTGGTGGTGTTGCTCATAGGAGTGCGAGCATGTTTAGCTGAGCTCATGCCAACTTTCTTTACAAGGTCTTTGGCATATTTGGTTTGGGACACAGATATCTCATTGCTCATTTGTTTTACCTGCAGACCAAGAAAGAAATTCAGCTCACCAACCATGCTCATCTCAAATTCATTCTTCATTTTTTCAGCAAAGGAGTGTGTATATGAGTCAGATGTGGAACCAAAGACAATATCATCAACATATATCTGAGCAATAACCATATCATCCTTGATGTTTTTAATGAATAGGGTCATGTCTACTCCCCCTCTCGAAAATCCCTTTTCTAAGAGGTATGTAGTCAGTCTCTCATACCAAGCTCTTGTCGGGCAACAGGAGCTTATTCATACCACATAGACTTCTTCCTGAAGAATACCATTCAGAAATGCACTCTTGACATCCATCTGAAAAAGTTAGAATTTGAGATGACATGCAACAACAAGTAAGATCCTGATAGACTCTAGTCGGGCAACAGGAGCAAATGTTCTATCGAAATCAATGCCCTCAATCTGAGTATATCCTTGTGCAACTAACCTAGCCTTGTTTCTTACAACGGTACCATGTTCATCAGATTTGTTCTTGAAAATCCATTTAGTACTAATAACATTTGTATTTTTAGTTCTAGGAACTAAAAACCATACATCATTCCTTGTAAACTGATTAAGCTCTTCTTGCATGGCATTTATCCAGTTTTCATCAGTAAGAGCTTCAGTTACATTTTTGGGTTCAAATGTAGAAGTATAGCAAAAGTGACTAACTTCATTTTCAACTTGTTTTCGAGTTCTCACTCCACTTTCAAGGTTTCTAATAATTTCAGTTGAGGAGTGAGGCCTCATAACCCTAGGATGTGTAGGTTTTTTAGGAGGTGACTTTGAAGGTGATCCATCTTCTGATTTAGATATTGGAATTTTAACACCTTCATCATCATTGTCATCCTCTAGTTGCAAGGACTCAGATCCTGAGCCATCAACCACCACATTTATAGATTCCATAACAGTAGAGGTTCTCAAGTTGTACACTCGATAAGCCCTACTATTTATGGAATAACCAAGAAAGATCCCTTCATCACTCCGGGAATCAAACTTACCCAATTGCTCTCTATCCCTAAGGATATAGCACTTACTTCTGAATACTCGAAAGTACTTGACATTGGGTTTCTTGTTGTACGACAGCTCATAGGGTGTCTTCCTAGTTTCAGGCCTAGTGTAGACTTTGTTAACAGTATAGCATGCAGTGCTAACTGCTTCAGCTCAGAAATGAGCAGCCAGGTTGTTGCTGTGAAGCATCACCCTAGCCATCTCTTGAAGCACCCTGTTCTTTCTTTCCACCACACCATTTTGCTGAGGTTTATTGGTGCTGAAAATTCATGCTTGATGCCCGCTTCATCACAAAATTCATTGTACTTGGATTTTTCAAACTCCTTTCCATGATCACTTCGAATACGAGTGATGGGGCATCCTTTTTCATTTTGCACTCTTAAGCAAATGTTCTTGAAGTTTTCAAATGCATCCGATTTCTCTCTTATGAATGCCACCCAAGACATCCTTGAGAAATCATCAACCATCACTAGGATATATCGCTTTCCTCCTAGACTTTTAGTTCGAGTTGGACCCATGAGATCCATGTGTATTAGTTCTAGTGGGTGTGAGGTAGCGATATTTGAAACCTTCTTGTGTGGACTTTTAATTTGTTTGCCAATTTGACATGGCCCACACACAGCAGTAGAGGGCTTCCCTAGCTTTGGCACACCTTTCACATGCTCGTGTTTTGAGAGTTTGCTTAGGTCTTTGAAATTCATGTGACCTAGCCTCCTGTGCCACAGTGCAACTTCTTCAACTTTAGCCCTATTGCACATTTGAGAAGAACCAACACTTGGAATTAAACCATAGCAATTGTCAGTGGTTCTTGACCCTTCCAGAACACACACACCTTTGTCATCCATAACAGAACACTTGTTGTTGGTGAAGTGGATAACATGGTGATCATCGCACAATTGACTTATGCTAATTAGATTAGCTTTTAGTCCTTCTACAAACAAGACATCCTTCAGTTTAGGAAAGCCTGGTGCTTGGATGAAACCTTTTCCTTTCACTAAAGAATTTCTTCCATCACCAAAAGTAACAGTCCCATCTGAGCATTCCTCAAGATGAGTAAAGAGGGACTTGTTACCTGTCATGCGTCTGGAGCATTCACTATCGAAATACCACATGTCAGAATTTTGGGCTTTCAAAGTGGTGTGGATGACAAGGCATTTTAGATCATCCTTTCTTACATAAATGAACTTAGAGTTTTGGGGAACCCTATGGTCTTTGTTCACTTCATTTGTAGTCATGACCTTCTTCTTGTTAGATCTCTTGTTCTTCCTTCTTTTCTGGGTGATCCTTGTATTTTGGTCCATCCTGTTACCTTCTTCATGATGAGCATGACAAGTGTCACGACCATATTGTGTACTAGAGAGTTGAGCAATTTTCATCACTTCTTCACTCAAACTCCTACACTTTTCTGCTAATGCTTGGATTTGCCTTTGGAGATTCCCTTGATGTTATGTTTGGTTCCAAGAACCATTTCGAGGATTTCTCCTAAAGGCATTGCAGTTAGGTCGGATGTGACCCTTCACTCCACAATGGTGACAAGTGGGAATGAACCTGGAAGGAGGAGATCTGTTAGCCTTGGACTGAACTTTTGTTCTCTCAGTTTCAGTTGAGTTTTTTCCTTGTCCAGAAGTGACAAAAGTTTGGTACAACTGAGAGTTTGGCATCCTGGATGTTGATCCTGAGGAGTTGGAACTCACAAATCTTGGATTTTCATGTATTGGCTCAAATGTTGCAATAGACATTGTTCCGACATTCAAAGGTCTGGATGGTCTGTCTGGATGTCCTATGCCAGACATGTTTACTGTTGAGCGCTGCATGCTAGCTAGTTTATCCAAGATTTGAGTGTTGCTAAGGAGTCTAGCTTCTTTTTCGAGTTTAGTTACTTTCTTAGCTAGCCCATTCTTAACTTTCAGAATATCAAGAAATTCCTTTTCTAGAAATCTAACTTTTTCAATAAGGTTATTTCTTTCAGATTCCAATTCTGAAATTCGACTCTTTCACTCTTCAAATGCACTCATGGAGTTATCTTCCTCAGTTTCTAGAACCTTGATCCATTTGGATAATGAGGCATTTTCTTCCTCAAGGTATTCTAGTTTGGACACCAATTCAACCTTTTCACTTTCAAGCTGAGATACCAGAAAATTCTTCCCTTCTGCTTCTAGTTTGCAAGAGTCTCTTTCTTGTTGGATAAATTTAATTTGCTTGTTAAATGAGATCTTTGCTTTCTTCAGCTTAAGGCTTTCAGAGAACAACTTTCATAGGCTTTGTCCATATCTTCATTAGACTAAGAGACAGTGTGACTCTGATCATGATCTTCACCAGACTCACTCACTTGTTCTTCATCACTCTTCTCTTCATGAGTAGTGGGAGGATGGTCTATCTCTGATAGGGTGACAGTGAAAGCCATGTGATTTTTCGATTCCTCACTTGAGGACGAACTTTCAGATTGTTCTTCATCAGAATCACTGTCATCCCATGTGGCATTCATCACCTTTCCTTTACACTTCTTCTTGTTAGGGCAATCGGGTGAGATATGGCCATAGCCTTTGCATTCATAGCATTGAATGCCACGAGATTTCTTGTCAGTTCCTTTGGGGACTTTCTTGTTACCCCAAGGTTTTGACTTTGGCTTTTCAAGAGGTTTTCCTCCTGATTTAGGCTTGAACCTTCTATTTGGTTTCAGATATTCCTGACAATTTTCAAGGCTACAGATTTGTTTTTCTTGGATGGTCGAAGATTGAGTTCGTAGGTTTGGAGTGATCCGACCAATTCCTCAATCTTGAGAGCATCAACATTCTTGCTCTCCTCGATGACAGTGACCTTAGATTGAAACCTTTCCGGTAGAGATCTAACGATTTTTCTAACAATTTTGGATTCACTGATTTTTCTCACCCAGGTTGAAACTGGAGTTGACAATGTCACTTAGTTTAGCATAGAATTCATCAAATGTATCATTGTCCTCCATTTTCAGATTTTCAAATTTTGTGGTGAGAATTTGAAGCTTAGAGATCTTGACAATGGTTGTACCTTCATGAGTCATTTCCAGAATATCCCATGCCTCCTTTGCTGTTTCACAAGAAGAGATTCGTCTGAATTCTTCAACAGTGACTGCAGTAAAGATGGCATTGAGACCTTTCGTGTTCCAACCACTTGTCTCGAGCTCTTCTTTGCTCCAATCCTTGGTGCTTTTAGTGAGAATTACATCACCTAGAATATTCACCGGTGGAGTCCACCCATCCTGAATGGACATCTAGATTCTCTCGTCGAAGGATTTGAGAAATGCTCTCATTCGAGCTTTCCAATATGCATAATTGTTCCCATCAAACAGTGGGGGACGAGAGATGGATCCACCCTCTCTTAAAGTAGTCATTGACTTAAGGATAGACACAAGATCACACTTAAGGGATTTAAACTTATGAGTGAACCTGCTCTGATACCAATTGAAATTTCTTATTCCAATGCACTCTTTGACCTAGAGGGGGGTGAATAGGTCTACTATAATTTTCTCTACCAATTTTAATTTTAATCAATCACACATAGCCAAAATCGCTTGAACACACAAGATTTTTGCGTGAAAAACTCTTTCGGGAAAAAACCACGGGACCTAGTCTAGCACAGAATCTACTATGAGAAGATTTAAACAATACAAGACTCGAATCTTACCCAACCGGACACGACACAACGTTCCTCGGTATCAATTCCACAGCTTGCAAACCACAAACACAGCACGTTCGATCTCCGTAACAGCAGCTCCGGTTCCTCACCGACCAATCTTACTCCAAGTGATTAACCACGGTCTTCGAAGACCGATCTCCGTCCTTGACGGCTTTAGCACAGGCTAACCAACACTCACAGTAGAGCAACAGTGGGTTTTAGGGCTTGTGGAAGCCCTAGGGTGATCTCTTAATGTTTAAGGATCATCTAATGCAAAGTATAGAAAATATGCTTTAGAACCATACAAAACCTAGAGGTCAATTATTGGAGATGAAGATCAATGAATCAAAGAGTTTTCATCAACTCAAAGTAAGCACAAAGTGCTCTAAAAAGTCTTCAATTGATGTCCCTCACGGATTGGGAGAAGTCCCCTATATATAGGAAAGGTCCAAGGGATTAGAAGTTGCTAAAAAGTGATTTTAGAATGTTTTTTTCATATTAGGGTCGACCCTCATAAAAATTACTCTCTGCCAAAAATCCTGGTACAAAATATGGGATATTCAGGGTCGACCCAAAACGGTCAGGGTCGACCCTGGGGTGCATTTTTTTATTTTTCATCTTGTTAATCATTGAATGCATTCCCCTATCAACCTTACCCTTTTTTGACTTAATTTTAATGATGAATGAGCACTTTCACGAGGCATAATAGGGTCATCTAGTTCTCTCACTAAATCCCAACTTTTTAGCCACTGTGAGTGATGAGGCTTCAAGAATCTTCACGGCTTCTACTTCCCTTTGTCTTCAAACCGGATGAGACCTATTATGACCTAAATACAATCTTTTGGGCTTGGAATTTTGCCAACAACATTTTGACTTTACAACACCTAAACCAGAAATTCCTCCAGATGCTTCACCGGCCCAAAAGGCTGAGTTAGAGCAATGAGAGAGGTCCAATCAGATGACCAAGTGTTACATACTGGCTTCAATGTTTAACATTTTGCAAAGCCAGCATGAACACATAGATAAGGCTTCTGACATTTCACAAAACCGTCATGAGATGTTTGGTGAGCAAAATAGGTCAGATAGACAAGTAAAGTTGAAATCCCTTATTAACACCAAGATGGTTGAGGGAACCCCAGTCAGGGAGTATATCATAAAGATGATGAGCTTATTGAATGAACTGGAAATTCTTGGTGGAGAGATGGATGCCATCACCCAAATTGACACTGTTCAGCAGTCACTCCCTTCATCCTTCAATTCGTTCGTGTTAAATTATAACATGAATAAGAGTGAAATGTCACTGAGTAAGCTTGTAGAGCCCCGGAATTTGAGTTCACTATTCATGTGAATAGTGCCCTTCCATGATGTGTGTAAAGGCCTAAGGCCTTCCTTGGTGTTTTGGTTATTATGGTGAGTCAAGTGAAGGTTAAGGTACGTTTTTTGAATCTCAAAAGAGAGTATAAAGAGACTCTAAGTGTCTAAAAACAAGGGTATAAAATACTCTAAGTTTTTAAATGGGTTGTAGGTGAATGGTGCTAGTGCATGAGACATAAAGAGGTCGGAGCCTCTCATGTATGTCGGTGTGACTTTAATGATCATTGAGGTGGGTTAAAAACCTATGGAGAATGATTTATGAGGTCTAAGTAGGTTGTTGGACCCAAAGGGAAAGGAGTGTGAAAACACTCGTAGGGTTCTAGGTGTTGAAAATGTATGTTTCGGCATTTACCTAAACATTAAAGGGCTCTAGTTTAGTCATCGTTGCTCGGAATCGAGTGAGTATTGAATTTTTAGAAAGGTATTAGAACATTCTTCAAGGTTCATGTTGATAACTTTCACTGATTTTGAGGCGGGGTTGAGTCAAAAGTCCGATTTCCAAAGTTGGGACTGTTGAAAATCTGGGCTGTCGAAACCCAATTACCAACCAGTCAGCTTTGGAGCCATTTTCGGTAAATTAAACTCAAAATTTGGAGTTTTATAAAACATAAAAGTTGTTCATCTTCAAAATACGAATCCAACGCAAGTTGAATTGTCAAAATTGTACCACCGAGTCAAACGTTATGGCTGATTTACCGAAATGCGTTTTTGCAGAAAAACTCGCTCGAGCGAGATCCAAACCCGCTCGAGCGAGATTGACCAAAGTGCTATTTTTGAGTCCCAGGAGCAACCCGCTCGAGCGAGATGGAAGCCCGCTCGAGCGAGATCACCCAAAAACATTTTTTTTAAGGTTTTTCTTAAACCTAACACTATATATACCCCATTTTCGAGGGTCCAAGGTTTTTAACATCTAGGAAAGGATATCTTGAGAGAAAAAAGGAGGAAACTTAGGTTTCCAAAAGGGGACTTTGTGGTAGATCAAAGAGGAGCTCGAATCATCACTTCCCAAGCTTCCTCAAGCTTGGATCTCGTTCTCACACACCATTGGAGCTTAGATTTTCATCCAAAAGCTAGGGTTTCACTTCTACAACCTTCCTCGAGCTTCTTCAAGTATTGGATCAAAGGGATTTCATCCCATAAGGTAGATACACTCTACTAGGTTCTAATTTCATAAACCATGAATGAAAAACATGATTTTCTTGACAAGTAGAGAGATAGATAGCCTCGTATATATGGAAATGTACCCTTCTAGCTATTGATTTCATGAAACCTTCTTTATATCAAGATAAAATCCTATGGATGGTGATGTGAGATAATTGTGATGATGCTATGCTTGTAACCAACAAATAAAAGACGGTAAATAGTGAGTTGTTATATATATGTTAGTATCCAAAAGATGAAAAGCATGTTAAAAGCCATAAGTTTTGGAAAAAACAAGTAGAAAAACCTTATTTTAAATGTGATTGGAATGGTGTGATATTATTGTATATGGATTATGGTGATGGATGAATTATGTTAAGTATGAGACATATGACCATATGCAAAGTGTTTCCTTTAATTGTCTACCATGTTATATCATAATTGCTACACGGGCACATATGCATATGCATGATCGAGCTTTTCTATATTATGAGTATCCAAAAGAAGAAGTACATGTATATAAGACGCAAATGAACCACATGAAAAGTAAAAGATGCAAATGAACCAAATGAACAGTACAAGAAGCAAAAGAAGTATAAGAAAAGTACAAGAAGTAAAAGATGTGTACGGAAAGTATAAGAAACACAAGATGTATACGGAAACTATAAGAAGCACAAGATACATAAGAAAAGTACAAGAAACACAAGATGTATATGGAAAGTACAAGAAGCACAAGATGTTACAAGAAATACAAGAAAATGAAAAGTATACGGAAAAAGCCGATGGGGATGCGACGATAGCAGGCCGCCTGAAAGGGAAAGAGATACTGGCATCGAACTCCGATGATGGCAGGCCGCCCGGAAGGGAGATGGATACTGGTCGTCTACCCCGAAGGTAGCCGAAGTTGAGGAGAACATTAGGCCACCTAGCTCACGTGGGTACAAGTACTAGTTGTCCGACTCCGGAGGTAGCAAACGATGAATACCAAGGTATTTTAAATACCCGTACAGGATAATAAAAGATAAAAGCCAAGATATTTTAAATACCCGTCTATGCAAAAGGTACAAGATGATAAAAGATGACAAGAAGATGTTTTCGAGAAAAGATGATAAGAAGATGTAAAAGACAAAAGATGATAAAAAGATGTTTTCCGATAGTATTTTTCCGAGATATATGCACATGATATGATTTTGGTTTTCCGCTCTCTGATTTCAAGAATGCATGTGAAATGATTAACTGTGATATATGTTGGATTACTGTTTATGATATTTCTATCTAGTGGTTTGTATACGCTGAGTATTCTATGCTCAGCCGTACATATTATGTCAGGTCCCTTCGACATTCGTGGCGAGCATCCTCAAGAACCATGGGTCAAGGAAGGGTATGTTGAGGTGGAGGAGACTTGGGGTAGTCTTCAGCAGCAAAGGGCTTTTGTTAGGTGGCCTTATCATGAGTGACGAGAGGGAGAGACTTGTACATAAATTTTGTTGAGCGAGTATGTTCGTTCTTTACTCTTAGGTTTTTGTATAAACTTGGAACTCCGTATGTATAGAGAAGGAAAATTTTAGTTTTCTTCTACCCTTATGATTATGCTTCCGCTACCATATGTAGATTTTGAATTACGCATCCGCTATCACAGGTATCATATGTCTTATGGGTTGTACAGGATGTTTAGTGATATGTTCACGACGCCAGAGTATCCTAACTCCTAGGGGGTATTTTGGGTCGTGACAGTTTTGGTATCAGAGCTTAGGCTCTAGATTCCATCGGGCTGGGGTTGTTGTCTTAGGGTAGACATGTCTCCTTCAAGTTGGAGTATGTTCGAGTCTAGGCATTACAAGGTATGGGTAGAACTGACCCTTGAGTTAAACTTAGAGCTTGAATTTTAGGATGATACAAACCACAAAATAGAAAAAAAGTAAGATATTAGATCCATATAGGAAATGGTATTCCAAGTATTGACTACTTGGATACTTTAACCAGCTTGATTCCTAGCCTCGCTAAGTTAATTAGGAATCCCCATTACGTGTGTACTGTATGTACGGTGTCACATCATGGTTAGGAACTCTGGATGAAAGAAATAATAATAATAAATGATTAAAGAAATATATATATGTATAATTTTTATCAAGCTCAGGGATGTTTGATGCACGCTTCTAGATACAGATGCGCATTAATTCTGTAGCACGTTCTAGACCCAGTGCTCAGTCCCAATTGATAAAAGATATAATTTTGGACAAGCACACGGATGTCTGATGCACGCTTCTAGATACAGATGTGTGTTCTACAACACGTTCTAGAACCAGTGCTCGGTCCAAAGCCTAGATACAGATGCACGTTAATTCTGCAGCACGTTCTAGACCCATTGCTCCGTCCAAAATGATAAACAAATCAAAAAAAAAAACTCCACAGATAATTAGCATCATACATAAGTGTCATCCACATCATATGCATCATCCATATCATGAGCATCCTACATAGCATCACACATATCATCATGCATAGCATGGGCATCATACATAGCATTCACCTCATACATATCATATGCATCATTCACATCCCATATGCATCATATAGATCCTAAGAGCCTCATACATGTCACGAACATTTAAAAGGAATTGGTTAAATAACTCCAGGGTTGTAAACTAATCATTTGTCTTAGCCTTACGCCGGTTGATGTCTTCAGTAGGTTATAGGTTGGTGTTTTAACCTCATTTTAGAACGTAGCTTCGCTAGGAAACCAAAATGTATACGATATTATTATGTGTATATCTTGATATATTGATTGTATATAGTACGCTTATATAGGCAGGATATGCTCGCTGAAGTTATGTTCAAAGAGGTTAGTATCGCTAGGAAAATGCTAAGTTAGTTAGGAAGTCTATAGTATGCTTATACTATTAATTGTATACCATGATGTATACGAAGCGATATATAAATACTATATGCTCATTGAACTATTCAAAGAGCTTGATTCAAATTAGATTCGCGTTGTGTTATTGCTCTCAGGACCATAGTCATGATATGCAAGATTCGAAGAAGAACCTAGTGTGAAGTTCTAGGATGATTGTAAAACATGCTACTGTACTACTATATGTGCAATATATTGTGATGTATGAACTTATGTGTGCTTTATGAAAAAATAAAACTGTAGTTAGGTATTGTACTTAGGTGCCTTGTTGATGAGCACCTGCCTAGCCATGTGTTGATCGATGCAAGATCAATTTATTAGTTGTCGAGCCTCGTTTCGTTTAGGGTTCCATTGACAAGCTTATGTCTCATCTCGCGTACGTGTGAGAGAAATCACAAGGGGGATTGTTGTACACTCATAAGTGTATGTTATCACGGTGGTGATCGGGGACATCAGTTCAGAGATTGCCCGCACCGCCAGTTGCCATTGTCGTCGCAAGGGAATAGGCCTCCGGCCCGACAGGTCACACAACAGGGGTCTTCTTAGGCTTCCAAGCCCCCAGGTAGATCGGTTCCCCAGTAGAGGTATCCACAGGCCTCTGGTCCCCCACAGCCCACCCAACCGCCTCGACAGGCAAATCAAGGCAGAGTCTTTGCCTTGATCGAGCAAGGTGCACATGCATTCGAGGATGTTGTGCAAGGTATGCCCATTTCAGTGCTTAAACATATGATGTGTAAATATGTGATATATGTTGATAGAACATCCTAATTATATCCTATATGTGTTGTGATTACTTGATGATTGTGAATGATAAAGTGTAGGAGTTAATAAAGCATGGGAAAGGTATCCCTGCTTCATTGTGCTTCATCTGAATTTCGTGGCCTAAATTCTTATAAGGGGGAGGATGTAGAGCCTCGGAATTTGAGTTCACTCTTCATGTGAATAGTGCCCTTACATGATGTGTGTAAAGGCCTAAGGCCTTCCTTGGTGTTTTGGTTATTATGGTGAGTCAAGTGAAGGTTAAGGTACGTGTTTTGAATCTCAAAAGAGAGTATAAAGATACTCTAAGTGTTTAAATGGGTTGTAGGTGAATGGTGCTAGTGCATGAGACATAAAGAGGTCGGAGCCTCTCATGTATGTCGGTGTGACTTTAATGATCATTGAGGTAGGTTAAAAAACTATGGAGAATGATTTATGAGGTCTAATTAGGGTGTTGGACCCAAGGGGAAAGGAGTGTGAAAACACTCGTAGGGTTCTAGGTGTTGAAAAGGTATGTTTCGGCATTTACCTCAAATTTAAAGGGCTCTAGTTTAGTCATCGTTGCTCGGAATCGAGTGAGTATTGAATTTTTTGAAAGTTATTAGAACCCTCTTCGAGGTTCATGTTGATCACTTTCCCTGATTTTGAGGCGGGGTTGAGTCAAAAGTCCGATTTCCAAAGTTGGGACTATTGAACATCTGGGCTGTCGAAACCCATTAACAGACCAGTCAGTTTGGAGCCATTTTTGGAAAATTAAAACTCAAAATTTGGAATTGTACAAAGCATGAAAGTTGTTTCCCTTCGAAAGATGAATCTAATGCAAGTTGAATCATCAAAATCGAACAAACGAGTCAAACGTTATGGCCGATTTACCGAAGCGCGTTTTTACAGAAAAACTCACTCGAGCGAGATCCATACCCGCTCGAGCGAGATTAACCAAAATGCTATTTTTGAGTCCCGGGAGCAACCCGCTCGAGCGAGATGGAAGCCCGCTCAAGCGAGATCACCCAGAAACATTTTTTTTAGGTTTTTCATAAACCTAACACTATATATACCCCATTTTCGAGGGTCCAAGGTTTCTAACATCTAGGGAAGGATATCTTGAGAGAAAAAAGGAGTAAACTTAGGTTTCCAAAAGGGGACTTTGTGGTATATCAAAGAGGAGCTCGAATCATCACTTCCCAAGCTTCCTCAAGCTTAGATCTCATCCTCACACACCATTGGAGCTTGGATTTTTATCCAAAAGCTAGGGTTTCACTTCTACAACCTTCCTCAAGCTTCTTCAAGTATTGGATCAAAGGGATTTCATCCCATAAGGTAGATACACTCTACTAGGTTCTAATTTCATAAACCATGAATGAAAAACATGATTTTCTTGACAAGTAGAGAGATAGATGGCCTAGTATATATGGAAATGTACCCTTCTAGCTATTGATTTCATGAAACCTTCTTTATATCAAGATAAAATCCTATGGATGGTGATGTGAGATAATTGTGATGATGCTATGCTTGTAACCAACAAATAAAAGACGGTAAATAGTGAGTTGTTATATATATGTTAGTATCCAAAAGATGAAAAGCATGTTAAAAGCCATAAGTTTTGGAAAAAACAAGTAGAAAAACCTTATTTTAAATGTGATTGGAATGGTGTGATATTATTGTATATGGATTATGGTGATGGATGAATTATGTTAAGTATGAGACATATAACCATATGCAAAGTGTTTTCTTTAATTGTCTACCATGTTATATCACAATTGCTACACGGGCACATATGCATATGCATGATCGAGCTTTTCTATATTATGAGTATCCAAAAGAAGAAGTACATGTATATAAGACGCAAATGAACCACATGAAAAGTATAAGATGCAAATGAACCAAATGAACAGTACAAGAAGCAAAAGAAGTATAAGAAAAGTACAAGAAGTAAAAGATGTGTACGAAAAGTATAAGAAACACAAGATGTATACAGAAAGTATAAGAAGCACAAGATACATAAGAGAAGTACAAGAAACACAAGATGTATATGGAAAGTACAAGAAGCACAAGATGTATATGGAAAGTACAAGAAGCACAAGATGTTACAAGAAATACAAGAAGATGAAAAGTATACGGAAAAAGCCGACGGGGATGCGACCATAGCAGGCCACCTGAAAGGGAAAGAGATACTGGCATCGGACTCCGATGATAGCAAGCCGCCCGGAAGGGAGATGGATACTGGTCGTCTACCCCGAAGGTAGCCGAAGGTGAGGACAACATTACGCCACCCAGCTTACGTGGGTACGGGTACTAGTTGTCCGACTCCGGAGGTAGCAAACGATGAATACCAAGGTATTTTAAATACCCGTACAGGATAATAAAAGATAAAAGCCAAGGTATTTTAAATACCCGTCTATACAAAAGGTACAAGATGATAAAAGATGACAAGAAGATGTTTTCGACAAAAGATGATAAGAAGATGTAAAAGACAAAAGATGATAAAAAGATGTTTTTCGATAGTATTTTTCTGAGATATATGAACATGATATGATTTTGGTTTTTCGCTCTCTGATTTTAAGAATGCATATGAAATGATAAACTGTGATATATGTTGGATTACTGTTTTTGATATTTCTATCTAATGGTTTGTATACGCTGAGTATTCCATGCTCAGCCTTACATATTATGTCGGCAGGTCCCTTCGACATTTGTGGCGAGCATCCTCAAGAACCATGGGTCGAGGAAAGGTATGTTGAGGAGGAGGAGACTTGGGGTAGTCTTCAGCAGTAGAGGGCTCAGGAGGAGCAGAGGGCTTTTGTTAGGTGGCCCCATCATGAGTGACGAGAGGGAGAGACTTGTACATAAATTTTGTTGAGCGAGTATGTTCGTTCTTTACTCTTAGGTTTTTGTATAAACTTGGAACACCGTATGCATAGAGAAGGAAAATTTTAGTTTTCTTCTGCCCTTATGATTATGCTTCCGCTACCATATGCAGATTTTGAATTACGCTTCCGCTATCACAGGTATCATATATCTTACGGGTTGTACAGGATGTTTAGTGATATGTTCACGACGCCAGAGTATCCTAACTCCTAGGGGGTATTTTGGGTCGTGACAGAGCTTATGAACTCATCTGTGGCTGCAGAAGATTTGATCAAAAAGTCAACTAAGGGTGAAACTTTAATCGTCGATAAACCTGATACCTCAAAGAGATCTAAAAAGTTTATAAAAGGGAATAAAGACAAAGGTAAGTTTAAAGACAATAAGGGTAAGGCAAAAGTTACCAAAGGTTCTTCAGGAAAAGCTGGCAAGGAAAACAAAGGCAATGGAAAGTATTTCCACTGTGGTAAAATAGGCCACTGGAAGAGAAATTGTAGGACTTACCTCGCAACTCTTAAGAAAGGTGGCGGCAATACTCAAGGTATGAGATGCTTTGAAGTATTGATTACTGTTGAGTCAAACTTTCTGAATGGTCCTCCTAACTCATGGTGCGTGGATTCTGGATCCACTGTACATGTTTGCAATTGTTTACAGGGGTTCAGGGAAACCAGAAAGCCAACCAAATAGGAGCAGAAGCTTAAAGTTGGCTCCAGTGCAAATGTTGCAGTGAAGTCAATTGGCTTGTTTACTCTTTATTACATAATGGAAAGACATTAATTTTAGAAGACTGCTTTTATGTGCCTTTTGCACATCGTAATTTGATTTCCGTATCTAGACTATTATATTGTGGATTCTCTATCAATTTTAATTCAATTGTTGAAATTAAGAAAGATGGAATGGTCTTGATTACTGGTAATCTCATTAATGGTCTTTATTTAATATTTCCTTTGGTAAATATTGAAAGTCTGCAAAGTGACAATGTCTCATCATCTAGAATGTCTGGAATGAAGAGACATTGCACTGAGTCTACTTATCTTTGGCATAAGAGACTTGGTTATATTAATCTTGATAGGATCAAGAGGTTAGTAAAAGATGGTCCCCTTAACTTTCTCAAGGTAGAACCAATCCCTACTTGCGAGTCTTGTCTCGAAGGAAAGATGACCAAGAAGACTTACCCTTAAAAGGTAGGAAGAGCCGAAGAAAAGTTAAGACTCATACATAGTGATGTATGTGGTCCATTTAACATTGTTGCACAAGGGCAATACCGATATTTTGTCACATTTACCGATGACTATTCTAGATATGGATATGTCTACTTGATTCAACACAAATCTAATACTTTTGAAAAGTTCAAAGAATTCAGATTAGAAGTTGAGAATCAAACTGACAAATCCATAAAGACACTTCGATCAGATCGAGGTGGTGAATACCTCACCAACGAGTTTATGGATTACTTAAGGGATAATGGAATTATCTCATAATGGACAAGTCCTGCCTCTCCTCAACAAAATGGAGTTTCTAAAAGAAGAAATTGGACCTTATTAGATATGGTTCGCTCTATGTTGAGCTATGCCGATGTACCTTCCTATCTTTGGGGGAATGCTTTACAAACTACCATTTACATTCTGAACCAGGTTCCATCTAAGTCTATACCGATTACACCCTATGAATTGCGGACTGGGCAAAACCTAATTTACAACATCTAAGGGTATGGGGTTGTCCTGCACATGTTCGCAAACTCGAACCCACTAAATTGGAATCTAGAACAGAATAATGACTTTGTAGGATATCCAAAAGAAACTAAGTGTTTCTATTTCTACTCCAAGGATGACCAAACAATAGTTGTTAGGCATCATGCCACTTTCTTGGAGGAAGAAATGGATCTTCTTAAGAAGGTTGAATTTCATGGGATGAAAGACAACACAGTCAGTATCCAACCTGATCCTAATCCTCCCACTATTATTTCTCCTAATTCTATTCCACTGAGAAGGTCAGAAAGAGTTTCTAGACCACCGGATAGACTTTAGTATTACAATAATAAAGTTTATCTAGTTACCCCTAATTATGAGGATACAGATCCTAATACTTATCAGGAAGCTACATTGGATGTAGATGCATCTCAATGGAATAAAACCATGAATGCTGAAATAGATTCCATGTATGGCAACGGCATTTGGACTTTAATCGATCCACTAGATGGTATAAGGACAATTGGATGCAAATGGATTTACAAAAGGAAGAAGGGTGCCAATGGTAACGTGGAGACCTATAAAGCTAGACTTGTTGCAAAAGGTTATACTCAAATTTAAGGAGTTGATTATGAGGATACCTTTTCACTCATGTATGCCATGTCATGTACTAGTCGGTTCCAAAGCAATCCAAATATCAGATAATTGGACTGGAGTGAAGCACATCATGAAGTACCTGAAAATGACTAAGGATTATGTGCTTACTTTTCACATAGAGGAAGTATTTCTCGTTAATGAGATTATTGAGAAGCAATGCATGTTTGTTACAAAAATCAGGTCTTAACTTAATATTGTTGACCCTATGTCTAAAGCTTTATCAGGTAAAGTGTTCGTAACTCACTTAGATAGTATGGGATTGAAATCTATGACACAGTGACTTTTAGGGCAAGTGGGAGATTGTTAGACTTGATGCCCAGAAAAGTCATTTAGATTGTAAGATTCTTATTAATTTGATTAATAGAGACTTCTTCTTTATCCATTGTGTATTCATTATGGGTAATTGACCATGATCATGAGATGATCTATACGATATGAGATATCGATAAAGGTCCATAGGATATATTTTAGGGAAGCTATGTGATTGGATTATCAGAGGCAGATATAACTTTCCAATTCCTTATACCTTATATAGTCACAGCTGTGGGTGAAGCTGGGCACTTCACTTATATGGCTGCCAGAATGCTAAGATGTTTTAAATAGTTGAGATGTAGTTCTATCTCGAACTATTGTAGTGGAGACTACACATACGCATATGGGTGCTTAAATGTACACTGACTGATTGCAATCAATGAGACCTTTTGTATAAACATACTATCAGATAGTTGGTCTCTTATTCACATTGAACAGTTTCGATGATCCTTAGATCTGATGAGTTCATCTAGACTGATCAGTGATCTGACTGTTTTGATTCCACCAACATATTTTGTACATACGGAATACAACACAGTGACAGTTGGATAGTCAGAAATCTGTTAGAGTCATGATGAATTTTAAACAAGAAATCCATGCTCATTAACTTGAGAGATTATCCAAGTTCTGGGTAAGACAGTTGATTAAGTTCAAATCCTGCGCAGGTGATTTTGAAATCAAAATAAGTTTTGAAATATACTTTTATTAAAAGATATTATACTTATTAAATGATTTTCTCAAAATGTTTTTCATGAGAAATTGTTTCTCATGGCTTAATCATAAGTCTTGGAAACCCGAATGATGTGAAATGGGCTATGAGTTAGATAATATGTCAATCTCGAAGATCCATTAAGGATAATATATTTGGAAGGATAAATCAAATTTAAAAGTTCGTGTGGCGAGATCCGTATTGGTTAATGTTCATACACTGGGATTCAATTGCAACATGGATATCTCACGTCACTTGCAATTCCGACATAATTCCTGTTTAGGGTCAATGGGATAACATTGGGTAAGCCAGAGTAAGAATGTCCCAGAGCAATCTGTGGAGATGCTCACATAAGAAATAAAAGCTCATAAATTGATTAAAAGTTAATCAATTATTTAAGTGATTAAAAGTTAATCATTAATTAAATAGATTAAAAGTTAATCTATTGTTTAAATTAATTGTTAATTTAATTAAAGGGATTATTTAAATAATTATTTAATTAACATATTTAAAGGGAAAATGGGTTTGACCCATATCCATAAACCCATTTAATATGGACCTTTAATATGGACCTAAACCCATGGATTAAAACCCTGGGGTTGGGCGCCACCTTGAAGTGATCCTAATTGGATTAGGATTAGGTTAATTGAATAATTGTTGAAATATAATTCCTTTAATGATGGAATTTAAATCCAATGGTTGGATTGCAACTAGGATTAAGGAGAGTAGTAATTCGATTACAACTAGGAGTTTTAACTCCCCTATAGCTCACACCCATCCTTGGCTCATGCCCCCCTTTGGTTGAGGTCTCCTAGTTTGACTAGGATTCCTACCTTGTGTTGGTTGTTGACTTATCCCTTTTAATTAAGGAATCCTCTTTAAAAGAGACTCTTTAATTAAAAGAATTACTATGACTAAAGTAGTTATAGTCAAACTAGGAGTTTATTAATTATAAGAGTTATTATTAATTAATAACTCACTAGGGATAAGTTGTAGTTGTATTAGGATTAGGATTAGATCCAATCTATAGATACACCAACACCCAAAACGTGTGAGAGGGTAATCATAATTCTCCAGAATTTTTTCTCTCTCCCTCTCCTCTCTCTCCAAACCGTGAGCCCCTAGGGTCTCCCCTAGGGATTTTCGTGAGCTACCAAGGTACTTCAAGTTGGGTTTTGCTACTTTAGGGTTTTGAACCTTAAGGTTGTGTGTGATAGAAAGTCTACACCACCACTCTATCTTTCTTCCTCTTGCTTCATCAATTCCAAAAGAGATTCTAAAACTTCATGGGGATAGCAAAGAACAAGGATCAAGCTTCGAGTATTTTTTTGAGAAATCTCTACAAAGAGTTCTGATGGTTCGAATGGATTTAAGCTTCACCGGTGAACATCATTCACCGAGGTGGTATGACTAAAACTCTTAGATTATTTTGATGTTTTCTATGGTGTTAAGATCTAGGGCATCCAATTTTATGCATAATTTTTGTCCGGATCCCCCTTCACTTCATAGTTGGCTTGCCAAGGACTGCAAGGGGCTCCGATGCTATCTGGGTATTAGTTGATCGGTTGACAAAGTCTGGGCATTCCCTACCTTATCAGACTACGTACCGTATGAGCCAGCTAGTAGCCTTGTACACCAAGGAGGTGGTTCGACTGCACGGGGTGCCTGTTTCTATCATATCTGATCGAGTCCCAAGGTTTACTTCCTAGTTCTGGAAGGGCTTTCAGAGTGCTATGGATTCTCGGTTAGATTTCAGCACCGCCTTTCATCCTCAGACTGATGGGCAGACCAAGAGGGTGAACCAGGTGATTGAGGACATGCTTTGAGCTTGCATGTTAGATTTCTGAGGCAGTTGGGAGGATCATTTGCCGTTGATTGAGTTCGCCTACAATAACAGTTACCAGGCAAGCATCCAAATGACACCTTTCGAGGCCTTGTATGGGAGGAGTTTTCGAGCTCCTCTATACTGAGATGAAGTCGGTGAAAGGAAGATACTGGGTCTTGAGTTGATTGAGCAGACTGCCAAGATAGTCCGGATCATTCGAGAAAGGTTGAAGACTGCCCAGGACAGGCGGAAGAGCTATGCGGACACTGGCCAAGAAAGCTCAGCCCCAAGAATGTGGGACCTTTTGAGGTGATCACATGTGTCAGAGAGTCGCTTACAGAGTGGTTTTACCTCATCACATGGTAGCGCTCCATATATAACGTCTTTCATGTTTCCATGCTTCGGAAATTTGTGCCTGACCCTTTGCATGTCATTGATCTAGATCCAGTTGAGATTCATGAGGATATTACACTAGTGGAGCAACTAGCTCAGATTCTGGATCGTAGAGATTAGGTCTTACGCACGAAGACCATACCATTAGTCCTCGTGAAATGGCAACACCATTTTGCGGAGGAAGCTACTTGGGAACGCGAGGCTAAAGTAAGGGAGAAATACCCTCATCTGTTTGAGTAGCACTTTGATTGTGTGTGTAAAGTTGGTTGTTTTTATGTTTTTCCATGTATGTAGGATCGTCCTAATTTCGAGAACGAAATTTCTGTAAGGGGGGAGGATGTAGAAACCCAGATCTCACTCACTTAGCTTGTGGATAGTGTTGTGAATAGTATTATGAATACTGCTTTTGCACTAGGCTTATTTGAACCAAGGACTTTCATGTGACTTTGGTGTTGGTTTAAATGGAGATGAGGTATCTTATTTTAAAATGAGTGTTATGGTGTTAATTTGGTGTGTACAACATAAGGTATGATGTATGTGGGTTTGGGAACCAAAATGAGAGTACAAATACTCTAAGTGTCAAAGAAGGTGGATTTCTTACCATAACCTTAACTTGATGGTGCTCTAATTTCGTCATCGCTTATCAGAATCAAGTGATTCATAAGATGGGTCTGCTGTAAATTTAGCAGTCAGTTTGGACCAGTCCACTTGTGGGCCCATTTAGACCATTAATAACTCACAATTAGGCTTTGTACAAAACATGAAAGTTATTCCTCTTTAAATGGACAGTCCAACTCAAGTTGAATCGTCAAAATCCGATCACCGAGTCAAAAGTTATGGCTGAAATTCCAAGGCAGACAAACCAACAGGCAACCAGAGATCGATCCCTCCACTACCGGTCGACCCCTCATGACCAGGGGTCGACCCCTACTCAGACTAAACTGTATGGGGTTCATTTTCAGAACCCGAAAAGCTAACCAGTCGACCGATGGACACCACGGGTCGACCCCTCCTTCCATTTTGTGCTGAAACCGACCTTGGGGATATTTTTGAAGGTGTTTTGGGTCTTTTGACAACCTTTTGCCTATATATATGAACCCATTTTGTGGTTAAGGGTTTACACAACCCTTAGAAGAGATTTTTGTGAATTTTGAGAAGAAAGTTAGGGTTTTGAAGGGGGCTTTGCTAGTGTTCTTCGAAGATCAAAAGGTGAAGCTTGTTCTAGCTTCTTGAAGTGCGATCATCACTTCCTCTAGCCTTCTCAAGTTGGAATTGATTCCATAAGCTTGCTAAAAATCTTTCTCTTGCTTCTACGGAGTATTCTAAAGTGATTAAACCGTAGGGAATCGGTTTTGGCAAGGTAGATACACTCTACTACCTATCATTTGCTATTCTTTTTAAAGAAAACCATGATTTAAGTATGTTCTTGGGTTGATTGGATGATGATTTGTACTAAAGATGTAAACTATCACTACTATTGAACTTCTATGAATATGATTCCATGTTTACAAGATTTATAAGTTCACCATGATGTTCATAATTACTATATGCACTCTACGTTCACTAGTCTCACATGATTCGATGATTTCTCACAAGAAATGTATTTTATAAAGCTCATAAGCAAGGTTTTTGTAAAAGAAGGCTCACAAGTTCACAAGTAAAGATAAGGCCAAACTTTGGGTTGGTGTTCTAAGATCGTTTCAATGCTCACAAGGAATCCCACTATACATGACTAGCAAGTAATCATGTCTCACAAGCTCACAAGTTCACAAGAAATCATGCTTACTCAGATCTTTCGCATACTCACAAGGAATCCCAACTCTCGCAAGAATTCACAAGAACTCACAAGAACATGATTATCACACGACCTCACAAGATTTACTTGGTTTTGATTTCACACGAATACTGTTAAGACAAGGGTTTTGGGAAACTACTTTCACGTATGCTATACTCTAAGCTTTTGCATGTTCATGATATTATTCACTGTTAGCTAGTAGTTTGTATGTGACTGAGTATTCCATGCTCAGCCGAATTATTGACTTCGGCAGGTGCACGTGTTCCTTTCGACGTCTGTGGTTCGGAGCCGTGGATAGAGGAAGAGTATTACGAGCCGGAGCCTACCATGAATCATTAACAGGACGAGGCAGCACTAGATAGGTGGCCCGATTTCGATTTTTGCTAAGCGAGCCAGGAAGAGACATTTTGTATATGTTGAGAGTGGGACTTGTCCACTCCATATTTTTGGATATGTTCTGTTGGTTCAAACTTGAACCTAACGATAGGAGTGTTTGATTATAAACTGTTTCCGATTGTTTCCACTATGTGTTATGACTTGTGTACTCTGGCAGGATGGTATGTATGCCTTATGTGTTATACAGGACGGTATGATACGGTGGTCACAAACTAAAGTGTCCCTAACTCCTAGGGGGTATTTTGCGTTGCGACATATTGTTTTTCGACATGCCAACATGGGAAAACTAGAAACCTTTTCTCCCAACAACTTTTACAAAAAGTTGTACATTACAGGGCTTGCCGGGTGACATGCATTGCAGAGGCATATAGAACTATGGGGTGAAATTATGGGTGTTGCAACTCTACTAACTTCCAAATTCCCCAAGCCAATACCGAAGGTATTGGCCTCCCCTCGTACGCATTATTGTAGCAAACCATTATACTTTGTAGTGAATATCAATGCCTTGACGTACTTGTTTGATGTTACAGAGTCCTGATTGGCGACCCCATTTGTCGTCACCAACAACCATGATAAATAGGCCATGCCGGCATAAGAGACTAATTAAACATGCCCCGGTCCTACCTCGCCCTGGACAAACCCACTAACGAGGAGAGTTGGGGTTAGGGCAAAAAGTAATGAGATTATTAACCCCCTCGGGCAGCTGGATAAGCAGGGGGTCCAGCGATTGCTTGGATATGCAAGGTACAGTATCAATGTGCATTATATCGGTGTCATTCATCTACATATTGGGTCAAACTTTTGTTCTTGCACCCGTGGGTGTTTTCGCCAAATTGTGTATCTTTGTTTCATAGAGGGAAGGGAGGTGCTCAAGGAAAGTGTGCATATATGCCATCATGCCTAGGCGGGGTAAGCATCACACCACAGTTGTTGCGAGACCTTCTCGGAAGGGGCTGGCTTGGAGACCAAGTAAGATACGGGGATTGTATTCTGTGATTACAGTTGCTTTATTCTATCTCGTGCCTCCACAATTTATACTATCCTCCTTCCTTGATCATTATGTACAGCACATTGATGCATACTTTGTCCTGATAGTGCAATGCAACCTCAACCACCCTAATTTGTATGCGCAAGCATGCGCTTTTGTACCTACCTAATTCATGGTAGGCATTACATATGACAGATATCTGAATTATATTAATTGTGTTACTGTGTATTGAGCGACTTGGGCAAACATGACGTGTGTATCATTGGTTTGAAACAGGTTTGCTTCCGCTCAACAGTGAATAAGTGGAGGGCACGCGCAACTATACTTAGCTCCAGTGGAATAAGGGTGGAGATGTATCAGACCAATGAGGCATTCTAAATGGGGAGACAATGTGCTTGTCGTCGCATCTGGCAATCGGGTGCATCCTGGCATTTGGGCACAAGAGTACGTATATATACCCATTAATGAGGCCAACAACCATTGGTTTCTTGTGGTACTGGCTGTCAAAGAAAGGGTAATATACATTTTTGACCCATTAAAGACGAACCCATGGGAAAGATATGCCCACCAACTCGATGATTTGGTAAAACTCTAACTACACGTCTAGGGCAATAAGAAGGGAACACCCTAAGTCATATCATATACCTGACATCATAATCTTCACTTGTCACAACTTATTGGTATTCAGCCATTGTTTGAGGTAGTCGGGGATCCATCTGCAAAGGGTGGGAGGGACTGGCAGATTGCCAAAGCAGTAGATATTCCTCGACAGCAGAACACGTACTACCCTCCTGTCACTGACCTCCCCCCTACGACCATCCAGGGTTTATTTTGTTATTCTCAATCTTATATTTTAACGACATGCGCAAGTATGACTGTGGTATGTTTGTGGTGAAATATGCCGATTACATATGCTTCGGCTTTGATTTTTCAGGGGACACGACTTTTTCACAGTTATGTTCACATCGCCACTGTTTCCAGTTCAATTCGAGGTCACTATTGAATTATAAAGGAATGATCTGACACTCCGTTGTTTCGGATTTATTAGAGTAACATGCCGTATTTCAGGAAGCGGATGGCACTAGACCTGTACAGGGGTCTTGCCCATCCATGAATTGCTAAGGCTTGTTTTATGCCGAATTCACGTACATGTACCTTGCACATGTGAGCTACTATTTTTCCCTTCTGGGAGTAGTCGTCATCCCTGAGAATTTTGACCTTCGGTGGGAGGTATACGGACCCGTCTTGTTCACGTTGTGTCTATTTGGTTCAGCAATCTTGATCATTACATTTTGGGACCGCATCAAAACCTAGCAGGAGCCACAACGGGCCTTTTCGCCGCATATCTGTATATGGCATTTGGAAGGTACCGGGAACAACATATTTTGAAACTACTAACATGTTGATCATTTCTTTATATCTTCTACCCGGTGAATAAGAACTCAGTTCGAAGTCCATATAGTGTTGAAGTTAGAAGATTAGCCAAAAGAGAAAAACAGAAAGATGGAAGGTGATTTTTTCTCTTCCTATTCATGTTATGTTTGATCCACCCGTTATTTTACCATTCTGAACAACAATTTAGAAAATTTTGGATTATTTTTAACTTTCATCAATTCGACTTGATGGCCTCGTCCATTATAGGTACTCGTATTGGTTACATTAAAAAGGCTAGACCAGGAAAAAATACGCCACAACCCCAATGGTGCCAAGAATCCCTTCTCTATGTTCCTTGTTCAAACTCTTGGTATGGTTAGATGTTTAATTACAGATATCTTATTTCCTGTAACTAACATCCCTATTTGTATTGAAGTACCAATTTCCTAAATTTGGTAATCATTTTTATATAAAAACATATTTTACTAGTGGTTTCTACACTATATAGGGAACCGTAGTGGATGTTCACGATTTCTTATCTTTCTATGAAGAGTGTATTGGTCGATAGATTTGATCCACACTTCAATTTCACATTCTGGCCAACAGCATGTGCAAATGTTGGATTCTTTTTGACTTTCATCGATTCCAATTTATGAGGTACCCCATAGTAGCCCATAGCTTTGAAGCAGACATTCTTTGGTGAATTTTATTGATTATCTTATGATTAATTCTTTATGTACTACTAAGTCATTCTTTGGTAATGATTTCATAATTGCCTTCAAAATGTCATATGATTGAGCATTAGTATAGTAATTCTTTAAAAGTGTCTCACATTATTTTTTTCCTAATATCTGTAGGTAAGGCGGCATACTCCAATTCTGCACAACTCTCCCATTTACATAACACCCATTGCTGTTTATTAAAGAATTTCAAGACATAGATTGTTGCAGTTTTGGATGCTTCAATGGAGATGCAACACTGGGATATTTATTTGTATAGCATTGTAGCAGATCGAAGACGTCTCTAATATAAATACTAAGTTGTATAAAGGAGAATAGACACTTAGAGATATTACAGTCGCCGGCCGATGTAATTTTTAAGGCCCAAACCTCTTACGGACTTTATATGACCTTTGGTTATTTTGTGAAATCTAGGTGGCATGTCTAATAATGTTCAGCGTTCTTGTTATACTTACCTATTCTAAATATTTTTCATGGTCATAGATTATAACATAATGTTTTGTAGAAGCTCTAAGACCATTTTAAATGACGCAGTATTTTTGTTATGCAACTTAGATAGTGTTCCACATAAGAGGGAGTTCTAAATCATTACTCCAAACGATCTATAATGTTCATTGTTCTTAAAATAAGTGTTTGATTGCGTTTCATCATTCCTGTGACAAAAATAGGACATGATGTTCTATAGAAGGTTTGCTATAGTTTGATTAACTGCCATGATCAATTACATTACTCTAAGAATATTGAATTTTTCTTTTCCCTTGTAGATCCAGTAGTGTAGTGACCGGAACAAGTGACTTGGATCCATATAAATGGCCTAATTTAAAATGGTGATGCCTGACGATCGGACTGTTATTTTACTTTGAATAGCCTAAGAATTAGTAGGATGCTTCTTTATAATTTTCTCAATATGCATTTTCTGTCACACTTCTTTGAAATTGACAAATATGTTTTGTGTCATCCTTTCCTTACCGGATAATCTAATATGGAGATAGTCTTGTTTTTCCCGATGTGTGAAACTTGTAGAAATTTTAAATGAAATGAGGATAGATCATATATAGATAATATTTTGTGGTTACTATCCGTTTCACAGATCAAATTATAAGGGTATTGGTTTTAGTCTATGAGTTGTGTTGCATCGATATAAATGGAAAAACATTGAGGTATTATCATATCGGTTATAACTTCAATTTATTTGACATGTATTTGGAGATATATGTTTGGTTGTAGAATTTGTTCATACATGGAGATGACATTCTATAGAGCTGTTAAGAACGTTTTATAGGTTCCAGTATTATTGCTATCATTTGTTAATGACACTTTATTTTTTTAACCATATTTATAAGAAACATTTTATATAAGAACTAAAAATGTCCTATTGACTGAATATTGATCATATAACTACTTCATAACGTTTTACATTTGTAACACTAAAAAACATAAGAAGACATTCTAAAGAACTATTAAAAACATTTTATAATGTCCAATGTTGTTGGTATTCTTACTTTATGATGTTATATATTCTCAGGCTAGTGGATTCAAAAGATGACGTTCTATAGAGCTGTTAAGAACGTTTTATAGGTTCCAGTATTGTTCTCATCATTTGTTAATGAGACTTTATTTTCTTAACCACATTTATAAGAAAACATTTTATATAAGGACTAAACACGTTATACATGACAGTGTATTGATCATATAACTATTTCATAGCGTTTTACATTTGTAATACTAAAAAATATAAGAAGACATTCTAAAGAACTATTAAAAACGTTCTATAATAACCAGTGTTGTTGGTATTCCTACTTTATGATATATATATGCTTAGGCTAGTGGATTCAAAAGATGACGTTCTATAGAGTTGTTAAGAATGTTTTATAGGTTCCAGTGTTGTTGCCATCATTTGTTAATGAGACATTGTTTTCTTAACTACATTTATAAGAAAACGTTTTATATAAGAATTAAACACGTTCTATATGACAGAGTATTGATCATATAACTATTTCAATGCGTTTTACATTTGTAATACTAAAAAACATATGAAGACGTTCAAAAGAACTATTAAAAATGTTCTTTAATGTACAGTGTTGTTGGTATTCATACTTTATAATGTTATATATGCTCAGACTAGTGGATTCAAAATAACGTTCTATACAGTTGTTAAGAAACGTTTCATAGGGTTCTAGTGTTGTTGCTATCATTTGTTAATGACACTTTGTTTTCTTAATCTCATTTGTAAGAAAACGTTTTATATAAACACTATGACAGAGTATTGATCATATAACTATTTCATAGGGTTTTACATTTGTAATACTAAAAAACATAAGAAGACATTCAAAAGAATTATTTAAAACGTTCTATAATGTCCAATGTTGTTGGTATTCGTACTTTATGGTGTTATATATTCTCAGACTAGTGGATTCATAAGATGACATTTTATAGAGCTGTTAAAAACATTTTATAGGTTCCAGTGTTGTTGCTATCATATGTTAATGACACTGTGTTTTCTTAACCACATTTATAAGAAAACTTTTTATATAAGAACTAAAAACGTTCTATATGATAGAGTATTGATCATATAACTATTTCATAATAACCAGTGTTTTTGATATTCCTATTTGATGGTGTTCTAAATTCTCAGTGCAAAAGAGTCTAACAAAAATGATTAAAATTTTATCTTTTTTTTTTTTTGCATAGATTGATGTTGCAAATATATCAATTTTTTTCTATCTCAACTATGAGGAGTTGAAATTAAAGAGAGATCGATTTATCAAAAATTACAGTGTCGATCTCAAGTTTTTATTGATATAAATGAAAATTATATTAATTTAAGAGATTGAAGGTAATGAGATTCTCATGTGTACCGAGGAAGGGATTCGATACCATGGCACACTAGTTTTGAAATGACGGTTACCTACTTTATGAATTGGATGATTTTTTTCTAATATTCCTAATGAGTCTCAATCTTTTCATGGTATATTGGTATCTTAGTGTGAACACTGATCGGGCGTAATTGTACACAATTACACACCTCAAAGCTACGCTTGTTATGTACCTAAATCTTGTTTTGTTCCTATTATGCTTAACAAGGCATTGTTTTTCTATTTCAGGTATTTGATAGAAATATGGAATAAAATTTGTTGTTTTACCCCAATTGAAGAAGCCGGAAGGGTCTAAGATAAGCCAAATGAACCAAAATTGCAAAAACATACCGAAAATCAGACAGGCTGATCGATCGGGCCCACAGGGCCGATCGATCGGGTCAAACCAGCAGAAGGGCCAATCGATCGAGCCCCCAGAGCCGATCGATCGGGGAGCGACAGAGAAATTACGATCGATCTGGCCCCATGGCCGATCGATCGGCGCGCGTAATTTTTCTTAAATCCAACCGCGTGTACGACTTGTAAAAGGGAACCCTAAAGTTTATTTTCAAAGGCCTATAAATAGAAAAACACTAAGGCCTTAAAGAAGGTTCGGTTTTGGAGAGGAGAACTCACCGGAAGAGGAGAACTCACCGGGAGAAGAGCGTGGAGATCATGGAGATCGTGAAGTCTTCATCATCTATGGCGGCTGATCTATCCATCATGAGCAACTAAGCTCCCATCTAGGGTTTCGATTAAACCCTAGCCGAGTAATGTTGTGTTTTCTATATTTCTTTTTAGGGTTTCTATTATTTGTAATAACGATTGCATATTTTTGAAGATTACTTTTGTAATCGAATTTAAAGTGAAGATTCAATCTGCAATAGAGTATTCCTTGTCTTAGGAATTATTTTCTCTCTTGATTGAAATCAATTCAGGTATCAATTCTGTGATTTTATGCATGAATGATATGCAATAGAGCTTCTTGTTTAAGTATTCAAATCTTAAGATGATCTATGCATAGGATGGACGGATCGTGCCCATAACCCTAGATTAGTTTATATAATGTGGACGATCTGTGCCAACCAAAGATAGATCATGCTCAGGATTCGAGTACTTAATCTTTTTAATGGATTTAATTAAGACTTGTAGTCTCAATTAATCAAATGCAATTGCAAATGATAAACCCTAGATTGAATGTAGGAAATCAATGTTAGGAGTTTAGAGATAGAGTCGATACCCTGGAATTCTTTATCCAGATTCTTAATCACTTTTATTTGCTTTAATAGTTAGATTAATTTAGGACATTAAATCAACAACCCAATTTCATGTGTTTATCTTTACATCAAAAATCTATCTTTGAATTTTAAGTAAAATAACCAGCGCAGTTCTCATGGTTCGACACCCTCCACACTTGCTAATATTCTTCAGAATTAGTGTAATAAGGAGGTACTGATCGGAGATGACCAAACACATACTTGGTAAGGTGAATTTTTTTATATTTTTCCTATTTTATCCATAACTCAATATAATAATACGGAATTATGTTATCTTATTTTACTTGAGAAAAGTTAGTAGGGGTATTGGAGTAATATTAAATTTCAGACTTTAACAAACAAAATACAATAAGTACAAATTTTATAATTTTAATTGAACGTGTTTACAATACAGTATCGCCGTTGGGGTAACACTACATTCTGTTTAACGCTCTAAATTTACTAACAGAGAAGCTCTTTATTTTGGGTCTAGCTTGGGGATTATAAAACACGACTCCTATTTTGATTTACCACTTTATTTTTCCTAACTATGAAAAGTTACCTACATATATCAATTGTTATCTGATATTTATCGGTTTTTAATAGTGATCAGACATAATCCTAAGATTATCAAGATTATCGATCAAATATCTCGATTTTTTCCTATCGTTACAAATATGTTCAACATTACAATGTCGATCTTCGGTTCTGTTAATATAACAAGACGATTAATTACTTCACATGGAGTTAAACTAAGAAATTTTAGGTTAGTTTCATAAATGGTTTCAATTCGATTCCATTATTCTAATAGGATAATCAGTTGACTAGATTATAATTGCTTTTACTGTAATTCAGAATAATCATTAGCTAGAGCACCTTTCAAATTATCGAAGATAATTTTACCATATTAGATCAATTTCATAATAATAAAGATAAAATATAACTAAAGTTATGTAAGAGACGTAGCTTCTTTTCTCAATTGGTATATTTGGTTCAGTAATATGGGTTTGTGAGGAATATTATCGAGATTTAAAGACATTTACACAACTTTCGACTGTATCGATCAACATTTGAACATCCATATCTTATTTTAAGTGTCCATAATTTAAGAGATTGGCAATACCAAATAAATTTTTTATTAATCTGAAGTGAAATATACAATTAATAGAATATCTCAATAATTTAGGAAAAACTTCAATCATCTAACCACGAGTTCAATATGTTGAGATTTTCCATTCGCACTACAATAAGAATTTCAGGTTGACAATCATTTTTTACATATCGATGTATCTTTGTCCTGTTCTTCTATTTCACCTCCTCACAGTTAAGATGGAACAAAACCTGTAAGACATTAACATATATTTGACCCACTGTCATACCCTTCAAATGCCGAACTATCATGTCAACCACTCATGCATCATAATACACTTAAATCTAAACCATCACATGTAACAACTGTTAAGAATACACCATATTATAACCGAACATGTGAGTTATATGTTATACATCTCAAGATGATCGCATTATAATTAAGGAGCCATGAATCAAGGTATTTATATAGCCCTCAATTTGCAACATAGAATAAACAAAATAACAAAGATGTCAAATTAACTCCAAAAAGGGTTTGGGCCAAATAATTATATCGCAAACTGTAATATTTCTATGTGTCCCTTCTCCTTCATACAATTGCTGTATCGCTGTAATGTATGTCATCCAACTACTATGACGCTATACAAATCGACAAATGGTATGGCATCTCCATTGAAGAGTCCAACGGCAACAGTCATCTTCTTTAAATTCTTTATTAAAAAATGTGTGGATGTTAAGTTCGTGCGAAACTCGAGGACACCTGGAGAATGCCGCCTCACCTATAGATATTAACTACAACAATGCTCAAGCGCGTGACATTTGTAAGGAAATTCGAAAACCATTACCAGGAATGGAGACATATGGCTCATGTCTACTAAAATGGTACTAAAATAAGTAAGAACGACATTAATAAATAATCATAATATAATCTATGAAACCCGCATTGATGCTTGCTTCAAAGTACATTCCTCAAAAAATGCACCACCAGTGGATCTCATGTCAAAATGTGGACTAAGTTCGTTCTTTTTCCATATTTCATAAACGAATAAGATTCATCCAAAGCTAATCCATCAACTAGACAGACAAATTATGGAAATAAAATGGAAAGCGGACATTACTAATGCAAATATTGGATGTGGCTGTCCGAGACGGATAAATAATCTCAAGAATCCATCTATCAACTTATTTAAGAGTTCTAACCGATCCTGAAACAAACTAATACATAAATCACAATAAGTCAGGAAAATGGTATTCCATTGCAAATACGGATGTCAGAGGAACCAAATATAATTTTACGAAATTATTTGGTACAGGGAACATAAAGAAAGAATTTCTGTAACCATTGTCCGGTAACCTTTTTCTATAAGCAATGTCAGTACCTGTTATGTCCTAGATCTTCAATTGGAATTGATTAAAGAAAAAATAATCCAACATTTCCTCTATGGTTCTTCGGTTTCTTAAAATGATAGTGTGGTGAGCCATCATATATGACATAGGGGAATAGTTTGTTAAGAATGCTCAGCATCAGGTTCATCATATAAGCCTTATCCAATACAAATTCTTGCTTACAGAGGTGGAGCCTTATCCTAATTAAAATTTTACAATCCTATTTCAAAATGATTCCGGAGGGGTGATGTTTTCATGTATTTTTCTTAGGATAGAACAAACATTTTGGGTCTTGCACTGCATTTCAATACATTTGAAGAATAAAATAAACAACCATAAAAGTCTAACAATTATAACTAAAAGCACCAATGTTCCGACTCCCAATCCCTCAGTCCAAGAGATTGAACCCCATCTCTCCAACAAGTCGATCAAGAAGAAACACCACATAATGAATAGGATTGCACCTAGCAAAGAACACCTAACTCATTACGACCAAATAATGTATAGGATTCAACCCATCCCACAATCCTCAAATCATTAATGGGGGGTAAAATAATTACCAAGATTGTTAATGAATTCAGATAAGTGACCAATTATAGCAGGAGATAACAGTAAAATTAGGATTCCTCTACAATAATACCTAGATATAGTAGCTTCTACTATGAAAGGCCTGAGTCATACTTTATTACAACTCATGGACAACGTGAGGGAAGGCGGGAACCAAATCAAGACTGCATTGACAACTAATGCCTATAACAGTTACCATTTATAAAGAGAAAACATACATTTCAAAAAAGAAATAAATACACAAACCCTACACAATGAATTTTTGGCTACAAAAGCTCAAAATTCTTCTATGTTAGCGTATGCCCCATTTCCCAGATTCTTTTTTACTCTGCCTAAATCGAATAAATACCCAATCGCATGGTCATATTCAGGAAGCTATGAAACAATTACCAACTAAAGGTGCCTTGCAGCTGACCATAACAAAAATAATAATTACTATTGAACACAAACATCCCAAATGGCTCAATAGAGAGATATTTATAATTCCCTCATATTACTTTTTATTGTAATTTTTTCTCTCTTCCCAGGCAGCCACTTTTGGTAATGAATGCAATTAAGTGTCCGCATTATCTAGCCAAAGTACATATGCATTACACATCACAAATAATCCAATTTAACAAGAGAAAACATTCTGTAGCAGAAGGGCCAAAGAAAACACACACAGACACCAACCTCAAACAAAATAAGGAAGGAAAAACTCAAAAAACATTTAAACTAAGAACATTGTCATTACCTCATCCATTCGATCGCTAGCTTCTGCACATCAGGATCCCAATCTTGAACACTCTTGATGTTCCCTCCCAAAAGAGCGAGAAATACGTTGCAGTAAGCTTCATCTCTACTAAATGAATTCAAAGCTTTGGATCTACAGAGATGAAAAGTGAAGCTCTGTCAACACGAATGAGGGTTTAGATGCCGGTTTAGGGTTATAAGAAGGGAGCATTATCAATGAGTCGTAAAGTTGGAATCGCTAGACCACTCTTGGTTCTTATAGGATGAGAAAAATTGCTCTAACCCTAAAAATTTGACTTATATACTATTCTAATTGGGGTAAAATTGTCTTTTTGCAATTAAGGGCAAAATGATCTTTTTACATTTTTTATTTACATTAATAATGTTGAAGCATAAAAAGAGAAATTGTTTCAAAATATGGTCAATAAGATTGAAACCAAGCATTGCATAATCAATCACCCCTTTTTATTAGGATTCTAACGTGCTAACCCACTCCCCCACAACAAAAAAGTAACGCAATAATATTGTGGAGCCAAATCATCTGCAAATCCGGTTATCACCCCTAGAGGTCGCCACGTGTCTTCTTTGACACCCCTTAACCATGGGTAAGGTTCACCCACCTCTAGGGTTCACCCACCCATTTTTTTGATTTTTTTTGTTTTTTAAATATTAATTCTTTTTTTTAAATTAAAAAACTGTTTTTAGAGTTTTTTTTAATATTAAAAACAGTTTTTTAATTTTAAAAAAAGAAATTATAGTTTTGAAAAAAAATAAAAAATGGGTGGGTGAACCCTGGGGGTGGATGAACCTTGCCCACGGTTAAGAGGTGTCAAAAGAGAGACGTGGCAACCTCTAGGGGTGATAACCGGATTTGCCAAAACCGGTTATCACCGGAGATTATTTGACTCCTAATATTTCCTATCCTAATCAAAGGACCAGTCGAGGTTCAAGCCTCGGGTCTAAGTACAGGGACGGGAAAGAAGAGTTTAGGAAAGAAAAGTCTTAAGAAAGTAAAGTCTAAGTACAGCCACCGGAAACAACAACAATTGTGGAATATGCTTAATTGTACCCACCGTTTCCATTACGTAACCAAATGACTGGTTCTAATTGGTACACACCTCACTTTACAAAAACAAAAGAAAACAACAACTATAGTCAAGGCACCATATGTATGGAATATGCTTAATTGTACCCACCGTTTCCATTACGTAACGAAATGACAGGTTCTAATTGGTACACACCTCCCTTTAAACACTCATCAACTATGGTTAAGATTGTACTCACCCTAAAGTTAAGCAATCCAACCATGATTTTTAAAAAAAAAATTTAAATCTTAACTTTTAAATTTAGTTAAGTTTAATCAGGGTTAAAAGAGTGTTAAAAGGGACACGAGAACCTAGTGGCAGCTAAGCAGCCGACCCTGTGGTCTGCTAATCACTGATCCTTATTAAATTGTTTGAACTGATATCATTTACATGTTAGTTAGGATAAAGCTTCTGAGACCCTCTTAGGGCCGAGACCGTGCTCTAAGAGCACGGGATTTCAGGTGGGGCCTACCATCCCATGCTCTTAGAGCACGGTCTCGGTGGTCTCAGCCCTAAGGGGGTCTGAGTAGCAAAGTCCTGTTAGTTAACATCAGTTAGTGGTGAGTGAGCCATATTAGTGTCTGTCCCCCGATAATGCATTCAATTTCAACCCAAATAATAACCCTGTGGAACCCACCATGGTCCCATCACCCCCCACTCATCCAAGTCCTGGGCCAAATTAATTGGGTATTTAAACCGTCCGGTTTGGGAAGCCAAACCTGAACCTGATAAAGTTCGATTAAACCACTTGTAATTCAGATATTATAATTTAAAAACTATTTTGAACAATTTAAATATAAGCAGCTTGAATGTATTGAGGCGGATCTTTCTATTTTAATGCAAAATTTGCGGCAGTTTTGTAATTAGGCGGAAATAAAGAAGCAACTTGTAATTAGATAGAAAAGAAAGTAGCAATTTATAGCATGATTTCTCCCATTAATTACACAACTGTCATAATTAGAATCCAGAGCTCCGGCTCATATTAACACTTCTCTTTTAATCAGTTTTTAACTATTAAATTTTTAAGAAAAAAACAAAGCCAAGCCCCTAACTCTTAAGATTAATGCTAATCGAGTCAGTGTTTTAGGTTTTTAAGTAGGGAAATAGATAGCGGACCAGGCATTCGATTACCTAGTGGTGCCATGTGTCTCTCTTAACACCCACTATATGTGTTTAAGATTCACTCACCCATAAGGTTTTTATCTATTTAATTTGGTTTTTAGAGAAAAAAATTATCTTTAAGTTGATTAAGCTTAATCAAGCTTAACCACAATTAAAGAGAACCAAATGGGAAGGCATTGGACTTAGCTAACCAAATGTGGGCTCTCGGCTAATCACTACTCATTTAAGTACTAGGGCATGTGCTACGGATTTTATGATAGCCACTACAGACTCTCTCATGCATTTACATTAGGGGAACTGAACTCTCCCTTGTTTTATATTTGTAAAAACAGTTTAAATATCATGCGGAGCTCTGCATGTGCGGAGCTCCCTTTTTACACTGTCCAGGGGTAAATGTGTAATTATCAATAATTACACATTTGCCCCTGGAGAGAGTAAAAAGGGAGATCCGCACATGCGGAGCTCTGCATGAAAATCAAACCGAATTTTCACCTTTCCAAATCCCGTCTGAGAAATGCCAGCCCCATATCTTGTATGAGAATTGCTAGCCCCATATCTTGTATCTAGATATCTGTGTATCTAGATATCTGAGAGAGTCTCTGAGAAAGCAAACATGGCGGACGGTGCTGTTGAAGCAGTGGTAGGCAATATATTGTCACTCCTTGAGAGGGAAGCGTCCTTGTTAGGAGGCGTCCGACATGAATTTAACAAAATCAAGTGCGAGTTACAAAGCATGAGATCCTTCTTAAGAGATGCAGATAGAAGGAGACACAACAACGAAGGGGTTAATGAATGGGTGGAGCAAGTAAGGGACGTAGCATACGATGTGGAAGACATCATGGATGAGTTCACGTATCACATGGACAGCAGGCCAAAAAGGGGTGGATTCAGGGGTTTCCTCCTTAAAACCGTTCACCTCCCAAAGAATATCTGGGTGAAGCGTCAGATCGCTGCCAAGTTAAAAGAGATCAACACCGATATCATAGCCATTTCGGAGAGAAGCAAACGGTATGGTTTTGATCGCATAGAAGAAGGTGGAGATTCACATGAGGCTCCACCATGGGTGCGAAACCACGGAGAGTCATCTCTTTTTATTGAGGATGACGATCTCGTGGGTATTGAGCAGGAAAGTGATTTGCTGTTGAAATGGTTGACGGACGAACAACCCAAACGCACTGTAATTTCAGTGGTTGGAATGGGGGGTTCAGGGAAAACTACTCTGGTTGCTAAGGCTTATAAAAGCCAAATTGTAAAGCAACATTTCGATAGCTACGCATGGATCACCATCTCCCAAACTTATGCGATTGAGGATCTCTTTAGAAGAATGATTAGAGAACTGTTCGAGCCAAACAAGGAAATGGTTCCAATGGACTTGAGCTCCATGGATTACAGAAAGTTAGTGGAGACGCTTGTCAACTTCCTACAGCCAAAGAGGTATGTTATTGTCTTAGATGATGTTTGGGATATCAATCTTTGGAGGAAAATAAACGTTGGATTTCCTAATGGTACAAATGGAAGCCGGATCATGCTTACAACTCGAAACAAAGACATAGCTTCTTTCTCTTTCGGAGTTGGAAGCCATGTTCACCACCTCAAACCTCTAAGGCAGACTGACGCTTTGACCCTCTTTTGTAAGAGGGCACTCTCAAGCGATCCCAACACACTCTGTCCTCCGGAGCTAGAAGCCCTGGCTCGAGACCTCGTGGGAAAATGTGAAGGCATGCCACTTGCAATTGTGGCTATAGGAGGTCTCATGTCTACCAAAGATAAGACAGAATATGAATGGAGGAAAGTTTATGATACCCTCAATTGGGAGTTAAGCAACAATCCCATGCTAGAAGTGGTGAAGAGCATCTTGTTGCTTAGCTACAATGATTTACCATACTACCTCAAGCATTGTTTCTTGTACTGTTCTATCTTCCCGGAGGATTGTATCCTCGAAAGGGGGAAGCTCATTAGACTATGGATGATAGAAGGGTTTGTAAAAGATCGGAGAGGTATGACGCAAGAGGAGGTTGCAGATACCTATTTTTGGGAACTCATTTCCAGAGGCATGCTTCAACTTGCAGAGACTAGCAAATATTGTAGAATGGAAATAGAGTGTAGAATGCATGATCTTATGCGAGAGCTTGCTCTGTCCACATCAGAGAAAGAGAATTTATGCACCATAAATGCTGGGAGAGTAGCAAGAGAAGGGGGTAAAGCACGCCGCTTGTCGATACACACTAGTTACGCAAACATTCAGTTGGGCACAAATATCTCACAGCTTCGCACTCTCTTTGTCTTCATTAACGACATGACTGAATTGCCATCTGGCTTTAGACTGTTAAGGGTCTTGGATCTGGAGGGCGTTCCAATTGACAAAGTACCTGATGAAGTAGTTGATTTATTCAATTTAAGGTATCTGAATCTGAGAAAAACTCAGGTTAAGGAGCTTCCAAAGTCTTTGGGAAGGCTCCGGAACCTAGAGACTTTGGACATTAGTGAAACAAAAGTGGAGTCACTTCCAAGTGGAATACTAAAGTTGCAGAGACTGCAGCATCTTATTACCTACCGTTATGGTTCTGTAGATGAGCAACTAACTTTTAACTACATTAAGGGGATGCAGGCACCGGCAGATGTGTGGAAGTTGAAGAACTTGCAAGTGCTATATTGCATCGAAGCAAATGGTGACATAGTTAAACAGGTTGGGAATATGACCCAACTCACAACTATTGGGATCACAAAAGTGAGAGAAGGAGAAGTGATAGAGTTGTGTGCCTCAATCAGTAGATTGAGTCTTCTCCGCCGATTAGGAATTAAGGTATCTAATGAGGAGGAATGTCTTCGAATGGATGCTCTATCCTCACCTCCTGCCCTCCTTCAAACTCTTAGTTTGGTTGGTAAATTGGAGAAGGTGCCTCTCTGGTTTCGCTCACTTCAAAATCTCACTCAATTGTGGTTGAGTTGGTCCAGACTAACTGAAGATCCACTATCTTACATACATGCATTACCCAATCTGGTCGAACTTCATCTAGTAAATGCATACGATGGGAGGAAGTTGTGGTTCCAAGCAGGGTTCCTTAAGCTCAAGGCTTTGTTCTTGTGGAACTTCCCTCATTTGAGTGAGATACTAATAGAGAAGGGAGTGATGCCAAGTATCCGAAGACTACACCTGCATTGGTGTGTGGAATTAAAGACGCTGCCTGTGGGCATCGAATACCTTAGCAATCTCCAAGAGCTGCAACTGTGGTTTGTATCAAAGGAACTCAAAGAGCGTATGAAAAGCGGCGTGGATCATCCAAAGGTTCAGCACATCCCCCAGATCTTCTTTTAAATGGGTTAGTCACACGTAGGGAGAGTGCTTGTTTTAAATGAAAGTCTGCAGAAAATAATTTATATTTAGAGATGCATTAACATATGGTGTTAAAATCTGAACCGGAGCTCTAGATTTCCCGAGCTCCACAAATCCAAATTATATCCAGCTCGTTCAGTAGAGGTTTCTGTTACATTTAAGAGAGTACTGACGGGAGCTCTCCATAATATGCCTTGAAACAGGGGTATTTTGGAAGTTTCATGAATAAAAGGTTCTTTCTCATTTTCTGTCTATTAATTTTTTTTAATTCCTAAAATACTCATTTTTGGGGCTCCCCAACATCTGTTGAGGCATAACTCCTGATCATAAAATTCATTCTCTTTACATTATTTCAGAGCTCGAGATTTAGTAAATGGGCTGTGATCAGCACACCACGCATTAAACTACGTAGTTTAATGCCATGGCCACGTGTCCCTTTTAACACTTTTTTAACTATGGTTAAGCTTAAGAAAGTTAAAGCTAATATTTTTGTATTTTCCTTTTTTCTTATTAAAATGTTACGTTAGATTTCTTAACCCTAGAAGTGAGTGAATCTTAACTACAATTTTTTTTTGTAGTCCTAAATCATTTATCTATCTATGTCAGAGGTTAAAGGTTAGGGGGTTAGAACTCAAAGTTGGGCGCTCAACGGCCACACCAAGACTCAAACACGAGTCTCTCCTCCCCGAAGAGAGATACACTACTACTGGGACAAACTCAGGCGTGTAATCTTAACTATAATTAATGTGTGGTAAAAAGGAAGGCATGGACCAATGAGGACTGTACATTAGACTACATACCAATGTTACCTAAATCGTCGGTTCGCAATTCTCAATTTGCCACTGTAGAGTGAACCCGGTTCGCTAGGGGTAGGATGAGATAATTCGTTTTTCGGTCCGCTTAGGTTTTTTGTTGGGTTTCGCTACCTTAATTCGCTTACATATATCATAATTTAAATAAATTCTAACTAAGATTAGATTGCTTAACCATAAGGGTGAGTGAATATTAACCTCAATTAATGATTATTTAAAAGTGGGCATAAACCAATGAGGGCGAGTCATTTTGTTATATAACGGAAACCCCAAATACATTAAGTGTTTTCCATTAACAAAAATAAGTGAGTTTAACTTTACCCTTGTGGCACACTTTAGGTCTTGACGTGTGTTTAGTTTACCCTCTAACCAAAACCAAAAACATAAAGTAATCAAAGTTCAAATAAACAAGTGGTCAACCTGAATAAAATAAAATAAATAAACAAGTGTGCCCATCGTGTTTTATCACTTTTCATAAACGAATGTGCAAAAGTAAGAGGGTGAAAAGTACTTCTCTGTTTGTATTAATGACATGAAGAGTTATTTTTGATGAAAAGACCCTATTGACCTGGTTAGGAAACCTGTCGAACCACGAACATTGTTTTGCACCTACTGTTTCATTCATAAATACCGAATTGGACCGAACGAATTGATTCTCTTCGAACTAGTTCGCGGTTCGGACTAGTGCCCAAACGAACTAGGTAATACTGCTACATACTCAAATGCCACAGTAAGTTAGGTATTTCCCTTAGTAAATAGCCTATGCTGTGATTAAAGTTTCTGATATTATTTTTTTCTTTACATGATAAAAAGAATTGAAACTTTAAATACCAATTTGAGAAGACGGAGCATCATTGCCTTACATTTTGTAATTTCAACTATTTGGATAGAAAAATAATCACCTCCTCGGTTGGTGACGTGAAGAGGTGCATTTGGACTCCCCTTTTCTTGCCACATGTCCATCTTTTAACCCCTTTAACCGTGGTTGAGATTGATTCATCCTTAGGGTTCACTCATCTAGCCTTGGTTTTTAGAAAAATAAAATATAGCAAAAATTTAACAACAGGGTTAAAAAAATTTAACCCGAGTTTGAGGCAGTTGAATGGGCGTCTGTGTGAGAGCAAGGAGTTGTCAAATTATTTTCTATGCATTTTCCAAAATACCCTTATTGTTGGCATATTTTAATTTTAAAAAAATACAGCTGAGATAGTACGGTCATGGGGGTAACTCAAAACTATTCACAAGGAGACATGATATTTGGGCGTCAAAATCTTAGGAAGCACTAAATTGTCCGTTACTTATGTTTTTTAAGTTATTTTTCTGGAGTCAATTTATTTTTACAAACCATATAAAGTGATTCAAGTAATATGACTTGAAGCAAGTTTTTTACTCGAGTAAGGAAAAATATTTTGCCATAAACAAGTAATAAATGCACTAAGACGTCGCAATATTGTTTACGCTTTCGTATCATGTCTCCTCAAGAACGGTCTTAGGTTGCCCTGTGAGTCTGTCTTAATAGCATTTCTCTTTGTTAAATATATCTTTACTACTATAATGCGAGAGGCATGCGGGTGGATGAATTTTCTGAAATTCTCAAACTATCTTTATATAAAAAAAAAATGTTGATTTAATGTTTTACTTTAATTCCTAAACTATCCCTCGCTCATCTATCTATCATCTATCTATTTAGAATCACAGTCCAATCGTGATTGAATTCTCATTATAATGCGAGAGGCATGCGTAGATGATTTTTCTGAAATTTCCAAACTACCCTCATATAAAAACAAAATGTTGATTTAATATTTTACTTTAATTCCTAAACTACCCCTTACTCATCTATCTATTTAGAATCACAGTCCAATCGCGATTGAACTCGGGGAGAGTTCAATCTGACCTGCGGGTTAACACGTGTCCCACCCAGTAATAGTGATGTATCTAGGACAAGGGGAGAAGCCTATTCTGCTTTTGAGGTTAGCTTCCTCTCAAAATCTCATTTTCTTAGTACCAAAAAAAAGAGATTAGAGATAGATTTCAAGGTGATTAGTTGCTAAATATTCGAAAGAGGAAGAGACATTTGAACTCTTCTCATCCCTTTATCTACTCACTACAATTACATAGATGACACAATGTTCATTAAAATCAACTATAATATGGGCTAGGAATTGGTTAGTTTAGGGAGTTTTCCAATTTTTCATGGTGGAATATGTAGGTTCAAAATCGCTTCCTCAAGTAATATATTCACATCTATAGTGACTAGAATTTTGTTTTTACCAGAAATGCATTTTTTTTCCCAATTTTTATTTCCAAAAATATATTCACATGTAAAAATTTCTTTAGAAACATTGGGAGAAGAAACCATGCGACTGCTAACTTTACAAAAATTTGGTGGAGGAAAAATAAAAAATGAAAGAAGAAGAGGACAAGGGGTCAGTACGTTTATTAATTCACTTGACTTGACTATTTTAAAAACTAATACAATAGTCTCATATATAGACTTCATGTAGACCTTTCATATCCCACTTTAACTTGAAGACTCTTAACCAACCAAGAAAAACTGTCCGGTTCACCCAAACCTTCTAGATACATCTTGACTTTGACCACCCATTACAAAGTTTAATATTCAACATCCTCCCTTAAACTTGATCTAGCCATGCCGAGTTGTTTCCGTAGTAAGAAAAAACTCTCATGCTTTAATGGCTTCGTAAAGATATCAGAAACATTATCTTGAGATTTGATATTGTAAAGGTTGCTTTTTGACGACTAAGAAAATGCCGTGTTCCCCATAAAGAATACATAGCCACTAATGTTTTTCTGATCTTTAAGATCTCCTGCCCAATCACTATCTGTGTATCCCACAAGCTGAAAATCATCAGCACTTGAATGATATAAACCATAAAACTATGTACCTTTGATATAACGAAGGATTCTTTTAGCTTCCAACAAGTGGGTGGACTTGGGCTCCTCCATATATCGGCTAACAAGCCCAACTCCATAGAGAATATCTAGTCTCGTACATGTTAAATAGCGAAGACTTCCAACTAAGCTTTTGAAATATGTAGGATCCACTTTACTTCCTTCATCATGCTTTGACAACTTGATGCCACAATCCACGGGTGTGCTAACCGGATTGCACTCCTCCATATTGAACTTCTTTACAATGGATTTTGAATAAGCTTCATGTGAGATGTATATCCCACCTTCATCTTGCTTCACTTCAATGCCGAGACAATAAGACATAAGCCCAATATCCGTCATCTCAAATTCCCGCACCATAGAATCTTTGAAATCTTGGAACATCCTTGGATTATTCCCTGTGAAGATAAGATCATCTACATACAAACTAACAAGCAAGAAATCTACATTCTCATCCTTCTTTGTATATAAGGCATGCTCATAATGGCATTTGATGAAACAATTTCTTGAAAGTAGGCATCAATTCTACTATTCCAAGCCCTTGGTGCTTGTTTCAAACCATATAGAGCTTTCTTCAACTTTAGAACCTTTTCTTCATGTCCTCTTCTAACATAACTCATAGGTTGCTCCAATACTTCTTCTTCAAGAAAATCATTCAAGAATGCCAATTTGACATCTATTTGAAAGATTTTCCAATTGTTTTGAGCGGTAGTAGAAACAATCAATCATATTGTCTCAAGATGAGTAACAGGAGAAAATACCTCATTATAATCGATTCCAGCCTTTTGTTTGTACCCTTTAGCGACCAAACGAGCTTTGTACCTTTTAACTTCTCCCTTCACGTTCTTCTTTGCCTTGTACACCCATTTGACTCCAATAGCATTCTTGCCTTTTGGTAGCGAGGTAAGCTCTCATGTGCTATTCTTCTAGATTGCCTTGATTTCTTTATCCATGGCTTCCTTCCATCTTTTGTCTCTAATGGCTTCTTCAAAGTGTAGAGACTTACAATCAGCAAAGAGACAAAAAAGAATGAGATTGTCTTGATTTTCCATTAGCTCATACAACTCAGAAAGAGTTCTCATTTTTTGGGGCACTCAAGAAAAAGAGGCCGATGACGATGAGGATGATGATGCTGGAGAACCACCATGGATAGGAGATGACGGACTATTAGCATGTTCTAGGTTATTAGCATGTTCTAGGTTGATTAGATTCATCCATGTTAGAAGAAAAATTTTCTCCCATTGCACGCTTATACGGTCCCTTTTGTTTGACATTCGTTTCCATTTTTTTTTATTGGAGCTTAGATCGATGACGATTTTTAAGACCCAAAGAGGAAGCATTTCCTACAAAAGAATATGGTAATAGCAACTTTAGAATATGCTGAATGTCCGACTTCACTCTACCAGGTGGAGAGGCCTTTCTTTTTTGTTGGGACAGGGGCGGTGGTCAGGAATTATTTCATGGTGAGAGGGTGTTTAGTTCTTAGGACAATCATCGATACCGAAGCCATGCCTCCTCTCGACTGTTTGTTTTGTTAAAGATTCTTTCATCGATTGTAGTGCTTTTTTGTGCTCTTCTCTCCACTTGAACCCTTCAACCTTTGTCAACTTGAGCAATGGGGCTTTTGCCAAGCAAAGTGAAGGAGTTTGAGATCAATCTCAAAATATGTACATCCATGATGTGACCCAACTTCCACACAATGGATGCCGACTCTCTAGGAAACGTGGTGTTCAAATAGTTCTTGAGCTTGCTGCTCTAGGAGAAGAGAACCGTAGGACTTATTCTCATGGTAGCATCTCTTTTCACATACTTAAATCAGCAATATGAGAACTACACCTCTCTTTCATTGGAGCTAAGATAGCTGCCCTAGTCGCTTAGCTACTTCTCTAGCAAAGCAAGAAGAGCCATTCCAGCAGCTCTAGTAACTGGCTAGACTGAGAACGATTGATTTGTTAAAAGACTAACCAGAAAGGGAAGGATTTTCTCTTTGCATTGCTAGGCGTCTTTAGGTAGGATTCTTAGTTCTTCGGATGGCGAGTGAAGCTCTAGCTTTGTCGGGGAGGAAGCTCAATGGGTCGTTATAAGGGTGTATGACCAAAATGAGAGCATGTTGAGGGTTTGTTTTTGGGATGAGTTAGATGATGTGGCTGGGTTGGATCTTCTTTGTTGTATTGGAGGGGATTTCAATGCAATTAGGCTGCATATAAAGAAGTGATGTACGACCTTCCCTAATTTCATGAGAACTCTTGCTCTTAGAAGTCAAAACAAGCCCTAGAGCATGGAACTAGAAGTCCTAGCAAGCTGCCTTAGCCTTCATTATTGAGAAGGCAAAGCTGCTACTTCGCTCCTTTGCTTTAGGCTTGAGACGCTCCTTTGCTTTAGGCTCGAGAAAGTGTTGAACTCACCTATGGGCGAAATCTCTAAGGCTCATTTTCCATAGGGAACGAGTATCAAAAGCTCATTTTCCATAGGGGCTATTCTTTTCTGCCAACCTAGAATCAAAATGTTGTTATGTCGACTGCTGGGTCAATCGAATCTTTGATCCAATTGGCTTGAAGGAACGGTTTCCTTATTCAATAGTAGAAATTTGTGATCGATTCTATGCCCGAAGAAGTTGCTTGAAATTGTCCTTGAATCTCAATATGGGCGAATAGGGATTCAACCTAAAGGAACATAAATGAATCCATGAGCATATTGATTTTACGATCCATTGCCACGAGTCAATCCCCTTATGCCGGGCCATTGCTTGCGTTCTCATCTCGTTGCCCCCATCTGGATTGTGTGGAGGTTCTAACTATGTCCGACATGGACGCAACCCCTCTCTTGAATCAATTTGATGAATTGTACATTCCTCTTTTGGAAGTTGGAACTCCCCGCCAACCGATGACTTTGGTTTACATTATGATTTCAGCTTGCCTCACTTCTATGCATGCGATAGCTTGCCCCAACCAAATCTAGCCGCTTTTATCAATCAATGCACCCTATGCAACTAGAGCCCTATAAACAAAGTGCTCCTAATCACCCCCAAAACCATTCATATCACTACAATGACCACATGTTCCAAGACCAAAGGTTATGTATTGGACTAGGAAACGGACGTAAAGATCCCTAATCATAGTGTCCTCCAAAGTGATCTCAGCAGAAAGGTTTATTTAAGCAGTTCTAGCTTTAGCCTTCTTTATTGAAAGGGCAAAGGGCAAAGGGCAAAGCTGCTGCTTCGCTCCTTTGCTTTAGACTCTATAGGCTCTTATCTAGAGAGGGACACAGAAATCATTCCTATAGGGTTGTGCAGTTGCTGGTATAAATAAATAAAGGTGGGCCGCTTGAATGGAACCTATTCTCTCAATAGGCAGCAAAGCGAAATCGGAAAGGGGGCTAGTTGGGCCTACCCACCCTATTTTTTCCATGATCTATGGGTCTACTGGAGCTACCACTTTGATCAATTAGCCAAGATTTGGACTGGATAGAAATCACTGGTGCTCTATCTAGTGATATTCTTCTGAGGATTCTACCTAGGTTTTTAAGAACTGAGGGACATTGCCCCCGAACCTAAGTGGGCTTACCAGCAAAGTAACTGATATTTGGTCCCACCCCAAGGATGTTAGAAGGGATGGCTAATAAGGATGGTGCTAACAAGAGTAGTTAGCTATCAATGTCACGCCCCAAAATCCCCCTTAGAAGAATTGAGAACTTTGACACGTGACTTACTTGACTTAACCCATTTAATGAGCTTTAAGGGCATACAAAATTCTGAACTTAAAAATTTCTTCAATGAAATAATATTTAATACCTCAACTGAACATCAATTAAAATCTGTAATTAAACTGAACCTACATAATCTGAATCATCCCCGTGATTCTCAACTCATTAATTAAACACATCAAATCTAAATATCTCAATTTAAAACTAAACATATTAAACTAATTATAATCTATCTAGAATTTAAACAATTTCTAATAATGGTAAAACCATTCCTCGAAATCCCGTTCCTCTTTGAGATGATCACCTACAAGATCTTCCTTACGTGATCCTCTTCAACTCAAGGCTCCTGGTTACACTTATCAAATCTCGAACCTGCCGACAACAAAAGTTATCAGCTTAGTAACAAGTTACTTCGCGTATATAACAATTCATAGTAAACAATATTATAACGATAATATGCATAAAAGTGACAGTTCAATTACAATTCTCATACACAAATCAGAGTGTGGAACATATTTTTTACAATTCTTTCGTGTATTCACTTATACATATCTTACTTATCTTGTTATTCATATTACATGACTTTTCTTTCTTATCTTATTTTGCTTGACTTGTCTTACTTTTCTTCTTTTCTTACTTTTCTTTGAGATCTTTCTTGAAGCCAGATAACTAGTACCCTTGGAAACTTATCTTGAAGTCAGGCACTAGCATCCTTGTTTTTCTTATTTTTTATTTTATTTTATTTGATTTTTCTTTGATATCTTCCTTGAAGCCAGATAACTAGTACCCTTGAAAACTTATCTTGAAGCCAGGCACTAGCATCCTTGTCACTTAGACTTGAAGTCAAATATAACATACCCTTGCATACTTATACTTGAAGTCGGGCATGATATACCATCGATGAACTTAGACTTGAAGCTAGGTACAATGTACCCTTGGTTACTTACTTTATTGGTATCCATTATTGATGAGAAAACTCGTTCATGCAATCTTATTTATGTGACTCTTACTTTTTTGTATTTATATTCACATCGTGCGTATGTATATAACATTGTTGTGATTGAAATCAGTAATAAACCCTCGGTTAAATTTCACTCTTGATCATAGGTCGAGGGCATCGAGAATCCATCTTAGCAATTCACATCACCATGATAAAATCCAAAAACCACTAAAACCCTAACCAAAGCTTATTTACCCAAATGCATATTACCCATGCAGCAATTCATATCTTACATCCATTATTGATCATCATCCATATAAATTCTATACATTATAATTTAAACATCAATAAATCAAGGTTCTTACAATAACAATAATAACATATGTTCATGAATCTTACTTCAATAGATCATACATCATCATGATTTTTCGGTTGTTAAAACTCATAATGAGTCATTCATCATACATTGGTTTCAAGTAATTCATGCATAAAGTAGTAATCATGAAATCCTCACTTACACAAAAATATAAAAATCATCCTTTCTACATACCATCATTCAACTCAATCTCCGGCATACATCCCTTCTACTAGATACATTCATATATCTCCATCATTTTCTTTCTCTTTATTCTTGCAGAAAATATAATATCAATAGGGTTATTCACATCCTACTTATGTTATTCACATCCTACTTTAACAATTCTTAAGAAAACATATATAAGGAATGATAGAAATTCATAGATCTCATCTGTATTCAAGTTCTTACTTAGATCTACCTTTTTAAATCTTACTTTACATTAACATTCAGAAAACTAACAATTAGGGATTATTATTTACATTATTCACATCTTAATCATGTTCTTTACATAGAACTTATCATTAGATTCATACTTTAGATAAATAGTTATAAAATTGAAAACTAGGAAAAGTTATTTACCTCACTGGATCGCTTCCCTACGATCTATCGCTTGTAAATAAGACTCGATCTCGATTTTCAAGCCTCCTTTTCTTTGATCTAATCCTTGAACTCCTCAAGATTCCCCCTTTTGATCTCTTAGGAAACTCTTTTTTTTCTCTCTTTTAGGTTTAGAAGCCTATAGAAACCCTAACTCACGAGTTTGAGGGTTATTTATAGAGTTTGTGGACCAAAGGAAACTTAAAAAGTCAAAAATTGGCCTTTTTGCACATATTTCAGTGCCCACCCGATTGATCGGCGAATTTTGGCCGATCGATCCCTGTCACCACCGATCGATCGACGCTAGCTGGCCGATCGGTTGGATATATCCCTTTATTTTTTCTAAACCTTGCTCCGATATTTTGCCCGTAACTTTTGACTCGGTGATCGGAATTGGACGATTCAACTTGTGTTGAAACCATTATTCGAAGGGAAACAACTTTGATGTTCTGCAAAATTTCTAATTCTTCCTTATTCATAGACTAATTTGTCCCTAAAGCTGACTGATCTGGAAATGGATTTCAGCAGCCCAGATTTGTAGCAGACCCGATTTCAGAAATCTAACATTTTATCCTAACTCTGACTAAGAATCTAGAAAAATGGTAAACATGAACCTTTAAGAGGGTTCTAATACCTTTCTAAAAATTCAAGAATCACTCGATTCCGATTTGCGGTGATAAAACTATGGCTTCTTGAACTTGAGGGTATGTTAAGGCATCCATTTGAATTCATCTTTTAGAAACGCATGCATTTAAAATCAGGTACATATTTCAAGAAATTCATGTAAATTGCATGAATACCGAGGGGCTAAATTTCGGGTCTCTACAATCAGTGGGTAACTATTGTGAGTTTTTAGTACACATCTTTTGTTTTTATTCTTGTGGCTAACTATTTTAGATTTAGTACACATCTTTTGCTTTTGTTCTTATTGACTTGTACGTAGTTACTTTACTATTTTGGGCTGTTTATTGATTGAGATGAGTTAGGTTATATTTTGAAACTATATGGATTAACACATTTGGATATTGTTATGCTAATATATTCACGATGAATTGATTTTTTTATCTTTTAGAATGAGAAAATCAAATTTGATATTGATTCATCGGTCGAAACTTAATCTGAACACACAAAGAAGGTAGAGTCATGATCGGGTTAGAAACATTTATTCATATATATTTTAATAATTTTTTTTCCAAAAATTCATGAATAAATTTTTTTAAAAAAAATCAACCATTTAAACACAAAATAATTTTAAATATAATGTTTTGAGATTTTTTCCTTCTAGTCAAATGGTAGAAAATTGAAGAATAGAAAAACTTTTCTTGGAAAATAATTTCATTGGAAAAGTTTTCTTTCCATCTCATTTTCCATGCAAACAAATGGAGCCTATAGAAATGTTTTCCGTTGTATAAAAGGAAAATTTTTTCTTAAATATAGAGAGAAGTCATTTCCTTGAATCACGCTCAATCTTCTTCGACGCTCGCTCTTCCTCAATGCTTGTTTTGCCTTCTCTACAGTTGTCTCACACCGAGATCAACGCTTGTTCTTCCTTCTCTACTGTCATCTCACATTGAGATCGACTCACACTTTGAAGCCACTAAATCAAGACCCTTTTCACGTTTAAATCTCTCTAGCCTAAACTCAATCTTTACACCCCTAATATGAAATCTAGGGTTTTGATCTAAGTCTCAAACCCTTGCTTGTCATTTAAAATCTATATTGTTTTGTTTGTATTTTGGTTTTTATTCTTTTGATTCGATTGGAGCTCACCATCAAAGCCATACTCTAATTTTGGTCTGGATTTGAGGGCTGAAATGTGTAATGATCAAACTTAAAGTGACGGAAAATTGGGTTCCCATGGAATCGAACTCTGGTTATGTTGGATTTGGGTTCCCGTAAGTGAAATTTTGATTGGATTGGAGCTTAATGTGAGGGAAATTTGGGCTCACTATCCTTCATCTCTTATGCACAACGTTCCTTCAGCAATGCATTTGCTGCTGAATGGTGGCAGTTTTGGAACTAATTGGGTTTAATACAGGGAACTTGAAATAGCAATCTAGAAAATAGCAATCTAAAAAAAAAATATATATATATATATATATATATATATATATATATATATATATATATAATTTTCTGAGATATTTTTTTTCATAAAGCCAAACGGTAGACAATAGAAGATTTGAAAAAAATTTCTTGAAAAATAATTCCAACGAAAAAGTTTTTTTTTTTTTCCTTCTCATTTTCCATGCAAACAAACGGAGCCTATGTACAAGATTTAGGACCTTAGATGTCCTCACAACACTCTTGAAAGAGTTCTCGTAATTTTTTATTTACTAAAAGCTAAGCACTTCTGGTGGGAACTATTGTAAATGAATTTTATTTTATTATTTTTGGGGTTGGGGGGGCATAATTGACATGACTTAATCTAACATTACTAAGGAAATTTCATTCATAGCATTAAGTTTGAACATTCTTGATATGATATAACCCTTACCCACAAACTTATCATTCATGCTAAGCAAAGCACTAAAGACATTGAGGATATTCCTGAGAGTAATAAACTTTCCAGATGTAAATAAGAGCTCAAAGTGTCATTACGCACAACCATGGAGGAGGAATTTCTTATATAAATGTTTATCCGGACCCTTACTGATTCATAGGAAAAAATTAAATAAATAATTACTCTACACTTTTTTTCCCTCTTATCACAATCTCTTAAAATCTCTCGGATTAATTCGTCTTCACATTCCCTCTCTATTCTTTTTATCACAATCTCCTAAAATCTTTCAGATTGATCAAAATCCCCAAAAATCACTCTCATTTTTAAAGATGTTATATCAGTACTTTTAGAATTTAAGGGATTGGAATTTGGAGATCAAAGAGAAAAATCAAAGGTGTTATAAGTTTTTTATTTATATAATGGCGCCTGCCCACGCAAAGGCACAACAAGAGCTACGGTTTATGAAATGGAACAGGCACATAGTTGAGGACAGAAACCATACAAGGCCGAGGGTAGTAGTAGCAACAATGTAACATAGAGGTGTGTAGTAGAGACGGGCATAATTTGGCTTAGTCCCCATAGTCGTACCAAATGGAGATGCTACTTTCCCAGTGGTAGTGCAATTTAGGAGTTAATTCATTATGCAAACATAAGTAACAATGTTAATATCTCGCAACAACAAGTTGATGTGAGTGTACTATAGTGGTTGCTGTCATAGTGACACTGATTAACATGGGAACTGTCTATTCGTGCATGTGTTTAGGAGAAATTGTACCACCCGCAGCTCGATAGGCCAGAGGCTGCAATTAATAGACACCGGCCTTCTTGTCCATTAAGTCCAGCAGAATCTTGCGCCTAAACTATGGCACGTCCTCCTAGGAGTGAGAGGCAATATCAATTCATACACAAATCGCACCAACGTACATGCATTCTAAATGAATCCCCACCAGCTAATTGGGCTCCTCCTCACCTGGGTGAAGAAGCACGGAGCCCCGCGTGATGCATACTCAATATATTTCACCATAAAGATCCCACCATCATACCTGTTAAGTTGAGGTGCAGACCTGAAATATTCTCCAAAGGCAAGCGGGATAGCAACATGACCAGATAGAACAAGCAAGGACTGACATACGAGTTTTTTTTTTGTGTTGGGATTCCACGGGCAGGCTCACAAGACCAGGCCCCAATGTCAAGCTCCGCATTGCCGGTGTGAACTAACAAGATCGGCAGAAATGTCGTCTACAAAGTAGTAGGGGATTAACCACAATGGGCATAACCATTTTGGTAGTATGAAAATACACAATGTGCATGGTTAAGAACTACATCGGATGATCCAACATTACCAGTAGCTTATAAAAGGTCGATTAACCCCCGAATCGGTCGCATCCCAGGGAGTCCCACAGCTGAATTCTCCTCTGCCGGAAATACATTATAACCACCACCCAATGCGACGAGCTGCATATTGGGACAAAAACCTGAAAATGCACGAACTCAACCTTAGACACAAAATCTCATGACATTGACATAGTGCATGTACAATGTGACGACGATGCTGCATTCGATATTACCTGCTCACAATCGGTGATTTTGTAACCCACCACCTTAGGGTCCACCAGACTGATGCTGTTGGAACGAGTACCGAGGATCTCAACAATTCTTGCACTTGGGTTAGGGTCGTGGGGGTTGTCAATCAGCCAGTTGTCACGGTCAACTTTTTGATTTTGCGGAACAACCGTGCGGCGCCTCGATCATCCCATGATCTTGGCCAGCCTTACACCATTGCACTATCCATCCATTGAACCGACCCAACGTCTCGTGCTACAATGCTACGACAAGGTACGACCCGCTACCGAGTCTCATCCGCTAAGCTATACTCAGCTGGCTTACGCATCACTTCATCGTGTCGCGCATGACACTCGTCCAACACATAAGGTTCCCGCGTCACCGAGGTTCCGTCTCACGCATCTCTCATGATGCTAAGGTTCCCCGATCAAGCCGAACATCCAACACGGCCCGATACTCTCGAACACGACTATCGGTCATCCTCCACGCATCGCGGATAGCATAGGAGCATCACTGCCCTGTTTATCGAACATTGAGGACATAACGCCCACAACACAATCCTCAATCCTCTGACCGAGTATCCCAACCATACCTCGCGTCCCTCCTAGACGACTATGATGCATACCGCACACTTAAAGGCCATACTAGGATGAAACCTCTTGCCCGGAGGCTCTTACGCAGTGCTAGGAAGTCTGTCTCCTTTGCACCGTCCTTGGATGCTCCAACAACCATCCAAGGAGACTCGAAGATCCCCTTCAGGATCCTAGAGCCCGCCCCCAACTCCTTTGGGGTTGCTCATTAGGTGGCCCCAAATGTGCCACAAGGGAAGGGAGAGCTACACCCTTCTCCTCAAGGTGGATGATAAACCTTTCACCCTTTACCAGAAGGAAACATCACCACTGCTGGTGGAGTCATACTGGTCTTTTACGGAACAGTACACTTGGATATCCACAAACCGTCTGTACCATTAAACTCGTATTAACTTTCTCTTCGAATGAAGGTACTATCGGCCCTACTTTCAACATACCATGTGGGCCCCACAACACTTGCCCACATGTGTCCGACCAAGCACCAAACTCAAGCTTCACTCCATAACTCTTCATGTGCACTTCACCCAAACCATAGTGCCTCGTACACAACATCAAGACACCTCTGTATCCCTTCACTTCGGTACCCAACACTAAGGCACCAACCTTGCACCACGCTACGCTATCGCTTGCATAGTGCCTCGCCTATCTCCTAGGCATCGCATTGGCATCCTTTGCCCATGCTCAGGCCATCCCTGCCCAGTATCACGGTCATGGCAGTAGTTGACAACTTTTGACCGTGACACTCTCCCCCACCTGATTAGGTCGATGTCCTCATCGACTTTGACCGAGTATTCATCAGTTGTACAACACAGCTTGCACACTTGCTCATTCCATAGATCAGAACTCACTTCTGACGGCCTAACATATCAATTACTGTCTCAAACTTTACCTTCTCACGAATTTTGTCTGAAACATTCACCACACTTCACCCAATTTCACACTGAACTTGGCCTTAGAGACTCTGTACACTGCCTTTGTCTTCAACATTTCTGTCTTCAACACGTTGCCCAAACTTCTGAGAGAGGTAATCTTCCTCGAATTTCTTCAAGTGCACATCTCCATGCGCATGTTTGGTCCTCCCAGGACCATCACTTAGTTGTCCCAAGCATTATGCTGACACTGATTGTCACCACGAACATCGATCTTCGGTCTCACAACCCTGATCTTCAGTTTCCACTAGGCATTCAGCCGCCATCCACTTCACTCTTGAAGCTTCATCCACTGCAGTTCACTCTGTTGAACTACACTCATCGTTCACCTTGAACATGAAGTACGTCACCTATGACGAGGCTCGCAAGCCAACCGTATCTCATACGGTACTTCCTCTGCGGTCTGCTTCCTTAGTTTACACATGCGAGCATCGGCGTGTTGTCCCACTTCAACACTAAAGCTATCCCATAATAGCACCGACATCCACATCCTTTACCTAAAGTCACAAACACACTCAACACATCCTCCGATGCAACACGGCCAGCAACCCTATACGTTACTCGAAACCGCAATAGCGTCCACTACGCCAAATCCCTGTGAAACTCTCCATTGGTGCATCACATCCCTGACGCACTAATCTTGTTTCTTCCATTTCTTGGTGCAAAACCATTTTGCATGTCTTCCCTGGTTGTGTACCAATCCATTGGCACACTTCTCCTTGTGATCCTTCAATCAATCACTTGTGTTGAACTCAATCCGTCGAGCTCAACTTCTCGTAGCCAACAACCTATGAAGTTGTCTGAAGCCACTGCATCATTTCAACCATTAACAACTTGCCTCACTCTTGAGGACTCCTCTCATACTCTTGATATTCTACCCGAGTGCTCCCCCACTCAAGCTTGCCTTACATCTTGCATCCTTGTTGTGCCTCTCTAGTACCTCAACTCCTTGAGCAACCTAAGATAGCACCCATCCACTCTTATTGCATCATCTTATACAATTGAGCTTCCAACCTTGACTAGAGTATCTGATTACTCAAGTCTTTGACACCTTGCCAACATAGTTATGTGACTCTAGTACCTCAACATTTTGTGTCTTTCACTGAGAGCACTTCACCTGACCTTCGCACCACTGTACTATTTCACTACGTGAGGTCTTGATACATCAACTCCTGGAGTCTTCATCTTGAACCAACACTGTGCTCTTCAAGTCCCAACACTGTCTTCACCCTGAGTACACATTTGACCCTGAATATTCCATCGACCACTATCCACTAGTAGCCTTGCTCCAACACACCACGGCATTAGAGACCAACACCTATATTGTTGTCGAACTTCATCTCGATCCCGGACAAGTCTCTCCCGTAACAAGTCCACTCTCTAGAAGCCAACAAACTCTGTAGCCAGTAGTACTCTCACTACTCAGAACCACAGTAGAAACATCTTGTGCATTCCAACTGATCACCTGTTGCAAACCGTAGCTTCAGGCTCTCACGAGCAACCATGCTCCCACGAGCAACCATGCTCTGATACCAACTGTCACGGTCAACTTTTTGATTTTGCGGAACAACCGTGCGGCGCCTCGATCATCCCATGATCTTGGCCAGCCTTACACCATTGCACTATCCATCCATTGAACCGACCCAACGTCTCGTGCTACAATGCTACGACAAGGTACGACCCGCTACCGAGTCCCATCCGCTAAGCTATACTCAGCTGGCTTACGCATCACTTCATCGTGTCGCGCATGACACTCGTCCAACACATAAGGTTCCCGCGTCACCGAGGTTCCGTCTCACGCATCTCTCATGATGCTAAGGTTCCCCGATCAAGCCGAACATCCAACACGGCCCGATACTCTCGAACACGACTATCGGTCATCCTCCACGCATCGCGGATAGCATAGGAGCATCACTGCCCCGTTTACCGAACATTGAGGACATAACGCCCACAACACAATCCTCGATCCTCTGACCGAGTATCCCAGCCATACCTCGCGTCCCTCCTAGACGACTATGATGCATACCGCACACTTAAAGGCCATACTAGGATGAAACCTCTTGCCCGAAGGCTCTTACGCAGTGCTAGGAAGTCTGTCTCCTTTGCACCGTCCTTGGATGCTCCAACAACCATCCAAGGAGACTCGAAGATCCCCTTCAGGATCCTAGAGCCCGCCCCCAACTCCTTTGGGGTTGCTCATTAGGTGGCCCCAGATGTGCCACAAGGGAAGGGAGAGCTACACCCTTCTCCTCAAGGTGGATGATAAACCTTTCACCCTTTACCAGAAGGAAACATCACCACTGCTGGTGGAGTCATACTGGTCTTTTACGGAACAGTACACTTGGATATCCACAAACCGTCTGTACCATTAAACTCGTATTAACTTTCTCTTCGAATAAAGGTACTATCGGCCCTACTTTCAACATACCATGTGGGCCCCACAACATTTGCCCACATGTGTCTGACCAAGCACCAAACTCAAGCTTCACTCCATAACTCTTCATGTGCACTTCACCCAAACCACAGTACCTCGTACACAACATCAAGACACCTCTGTGTCCCTTCACTTCGGTACCCAACACTAAGGCACCAACCTTGCACCACGCTATGCTATCGCTTGCATAGTGCCTCGCCTATCTCCTAGGCATCGCATTGGCATCCTTTGCCCATGCTCAGGCCATCCCGGCCCAGTATCACGGTCATGGCAGTACTTGACAACTTTTGACCGTGACACAGTGCCGATATTCGTCATCGGCAGTACGAAGGATGGGATGCCAACAAACTTCTAAATATGTAAGATCGCTCAGACAAACGCAGAGAAAGATATGTATCTTTCGGTAAGTAATAAGGCGGCTTACAATAAGGTATGCTGAGAAGAATTGGGACTTCACGTAGCGGGAAGGATTGGAAAGCTCGCGCTCCTTCAATAGTTTGCAATACGTGTCTACAACCTGAACAATGGCAATTTCAGGCAGTGATGCCAACATATGGGCATGGGGGCAAGTGTACAGATGATGCTTTAAAGTGTTGTTGTTGGGATTTGCGGGAAAGAGCGCATTGTTACCTCGCTATCAACCCAGTTCGAGCCACTCAGTGTGCACAACGATAATCACCGTCCCACATATTGTGAGCATCGCCTTACTGGTATAGCCCCCACCCCTTTATCGAATGTCATAGATTTGTACAAGGAGCATGAGAAGACATAGAGTACATAGGGACAGTGTGAAGATGCAAACCTCGTGTCATTCCAAATTAAGTTGGCACGACGTTCATCTTCAGCGAACCATGGTCTGGTTGGACTTAATTCGTAAGGCTTGAGACCATCCGTGTATTCACTTGGTTTTTCCTGCAAAGTTCGACAAGCAGTTGTAAGTACATAAATTTCCGCTTGTTACTTTTCATATAGTACTACGTGTACAAACCCGTATGAGTAAATGCACTAGTGTCAGGACATAAATGTGTACGAGATCGTTTTGTGTGTGCAACCCTGCACACAGATCTTGTGTGCCCCTTACCAAATGACACCACGTGTCCTTAACCATGCAATTATGGCCAAGTGAGATTGACGGCATCAAACTCCATCCATTCCGTTTCTAACAAATAAAAAGAGAAACTAGGTGAGACAATAAGGAAAGTTTCTAATCATCTCCATCTTCTCCTCTTTCTTCTCTTTTCCATTTTTCTACTTTCTCCCTTCCATCTTCTAACTCTCGGGTAAAGACATTGTAGAGACATTGTGACGAAAATCTTCAAACAATTTACTGATTTTTATGTGCCATCCTTGGGCTAATTTTCTGTGCATTATTCCAATTTCATCTGTTGCTTTTGGAGCGATTACGGTTGAGGATTTTGATAAAATATGTTCAGTGCTATTGTTGTTAAATGCACTCTACAATGCAGATGATCAATGACCAGAGAGAGATGGGTTTCAAGTTTTCAATATTTAAAAGAATTAGCAAAAGCTGCTAGATAATCCTTGAGTAACCAAGTATTCAATCCCCTCAAAAAACACATGAAACCCTATTTCAATGACCATATCTTTTGGCCTGTATGTCCCTAATCCAGATCTGAATGTAAAAATCAAAGGGGAAGATAGTCCTCTGCAACTTTTCTAACGCAGGAGTTAAATGAGGGGAGGATGAAAGCAAAGGGCGGAGAGAAGAAGAGGAGAAGAGGGACAGGGCAAGATTTCCTTGTTGGTTAACGTCTCTCACCTGGTTTCCTTTCTTATTTGTTAGAAACAGAATGGATGACGTCAATCTCACTTGGTCATGGATGGATGTTAGGGACACATGGCGTCATTTGGTAAGGTGCACACAAGATCTGTGTGCAGGGTTGCACACACAAAACGATCTCAATGTGTACGAGGAGGTTCTCGCATCAGTTTGGGCGTGCCGACGAACTAATTCGCCAACCGAGCCAACCTTTGCACGACAGCTGAGCCCTAATGGATACCAACACAACCTTTAATACCCCTTACTGTTATTGTGAAGGGGTGTCTACCACTGACTCTAGAACAGTACATGCACTGGATATAGGATTTCGCGTTGGTGTTACAGGGATCTCTTGTACGACCGGCTCACTGTATACACAGGATCCGGGCGATTGTAAGGGTAACATTACACAACATCGGGTCGACCCAACCATAAACTCCACACATACCTTCGAGTCCAATGCATGAAGCATTGTGAACATTTTTGGTACGAAATCCCTTGGGTTATATGTACAGAACGACTTTGAGGAATCACTGTTAGTGTGATCATGAACCACGGGAATCCCCTGCTGCATCCCGGAATGGTGTTGGACGGCAGGTCTGGTGGGAACTTTGGGGTTTCCATTTGATCACCCACCACAACTGTGCATGCGTGAATCGAATGACATAGGAGGCATTATTCACCTCATCTTCACACTCACATGCAACCATGGGCACACTACCCTTGGATACCTGTAAGTCATCGATCTACCTTAATGCCATCCTCTTTTGGACTGGTTGATGCTCTGGATTGGGAATTGGAGGGGGGGGAGGGCAAATCCTCGCTTCCTTGCTGACGCGTTGTCGCGCCCCAAAACCTCACATAGGAGAATGTGAGATCTTGGCATGTGACATACTTAATAATTCATCATGTTAGAAGCAATTAAAGCATACTAAAATACGGATATAAAATTTTTTCTTCAATTAAACCATCAAATAAAATCCAAACTCTATGATGAAACTGAAAAGTAATAAATCCTGGTCATCCATCCTGACCATAATCATAAAGACTAAACTAACATGTATCTCTATAAAATTAATTAAAGTCTCCCGGAATTTAAATAACCACCAAACAACTTCAATAATAGAGTCATCGATCAAGGTCCCTTTCTTCCTCGGGATAGTCACATTCGGGTTCCTTGATGTACTCCTCTTCTTCCCAAGGTCCAGGCGCACAAATGTCAAAACCTGAACCTGCCGACAACAAAAATCATCGGCTGAGTAACGAGTTACTCCACGTATATAACAGATCATAATAAACAATATAATAAATAATATTTTGCATACATTTTATCACTTTATACATCAGTTTACACATATAATCAAAGTGCAGAAAATAAACATGTACATTATATTAATTTCTTTCTTTTCTTTCTTTCTTTCTTTTCTTACATTCTTAATTTTCTTTCTTTTCATATTTCATACATTATCGTCTCATTAATACACATTCACATACATTTGTAATAACTTAAAATACCACTTTACCGTATAAGGAAAGAGGGTACTATACTTTACTTTACCGAGATACCACCCTTCGTACATCATCCGACACGGATAGCTTAGTACATTTTCTGTAGAACCCCGAATTTTTTATTCTTAATAACTGTGATCTTTATTAAATGCTATGGAAACATGTGTTTAATTTTTAATGTATTTAAGCCTATAAATTTAATGCGAAAAGTAGTGATTTTAAAACCCAAATAAAATGCTAAATTCAAGTCGTTTTTGAGGTTTAATTGCATGAAAAGAAAGAAAATCAAAAAGTAGCAAAAGAATTAAAAAAAATACTAATAAATAAAATAAAATTCGGCGCCATGGCTGATTGATCGCCCACCGGCGGAGATCGATCGCCCTTGGCGGTGACAGATCGCCAAAAACGCCGTTTGACCTTATTTTTACGAGTTTTTCTGACTTGTGGAGTCCCTAGGGCTCCCAACACTATAAATACCCCTTATACTCGTGGGTTAAGGGTTTTTAGAACTTCTTAGACCTAAAAGAGAGTGAGAGAATGAATTTTTGAGAGATCCAAGAGGGGAGATTAAAGGTTTTCAAGGAGAAATAATGAAAAAACTTAGATCCATCCCATTCACAAGCGTGTGATCGTAGGGAAGCAATCGTGAGAGGTAAATATGACTTCCTTCCTATCAATATAGGGATTTTTGATATAAATATGATGAAGTAATAGATCTAAAACAAGAACAGCAAGAGTAAATATGTTTGTGATGTTTCAATCTATTATGGAAAATAAATATGATAATCTTATGAGGTTTATACCTGGATTTTCCTATGGAAAAAAATATATGATGATTTTGTGATGTTTTTAAATCACGATTTCTCCTTGAAAAATTTATATAGGATGTTAGAGAGTTTTAAAATCATGATTTCTCATGGACAGTATATATGATGAATAGAAAAGGTTCTAGATGGTGATTTCCTTGTGAAAATTATTTGTGAAAGATGTTCTTCATGATTTGTAATTTTATATCAACAAGGGGAAAGAGATTGATTTTATGGTTATGGATGATGGAGTATGGAGGAAGGGGAAGATGTTTGCAATTGATGAACTATTATAAGTTTGCTTTGAGATCATGATGTGTTATAAAAACTACGGCCCTGTGAGATTTATTTGATTATAATTGTGTATTGAAAATTTAGACACGATAAATAAAATTGTCCCTTATTTTATTTGAAAAATCTATGGTTTATATTGATCATTTATAAGAACCCCTACATGTTTAAATGCATGCATGATTTACAAGCATTTTTAATTCACTCAGATGGATTCAGGAAATCTAAACATGAACAAGCATGAGAATAAACAAGATGACAAGTATTATGCAAGTACACAAGGACACTAGCATTATGTATGATTGAGTTTTACATTGACCGAGTACCCACAGGCCTATGATCAAGGCAAGACCAGCCGTATACAACGGCGAATGTTTAGACAAGCCGTATACCCCGGATAATGTGTAGACAAGCCGTATACACTAGATAATGTGTATATTGTGTGGTACTTCAGAAAGTAGGGTATATGTTAATCTCTACCCAATATATGGGGTAAAGTTATATTAAGTTATTACATTTGTATATTGTTGGATAAATTCACGAACAGGAAAATAAGCAAGATAAACAAGAGAAACAAGCACAAGTGATCATGTGTAAGAATCGAAATTGAATTATGCTTCTGTAGTCTGAATTGTTACATGTTCACATGATATATGAATCTTAAACCATGTTTGTATTAAATCTCGTTATATTGTTAGATATGATTTTATATATACGCTGGGTAACTTGTTACTCAGCCGATGACTGTTGTTGTCGACAGGTTATAGTTTTGATACCGGTGTTCTAGGACATTGGGAGGAGGAAGAGCATGAAGAGGAGCAGGAAGAGCCAGCAGGTGATTACCCTGATGGAGAATGAAATTTGGATTGCTGGCCATACACTGGACATTAGATCACTAGTATTTTGGATTTTGAATTTTAGACTTGTAATAGACTAATTATGGATTTATAGTTAGTTTGAATTTATGATTGGGGATTCATAGAGGATGATTTTAAATTGATTATGATGTCTTAGTATTTATTTCAGATTTTGGACTTTATTAGCATTTATTTGAAGAGAAAAATTTTTAAGTCCATGTTTTTAGAATTGCCTTAATGTTTTATGACAGGAAGTTATGGAATTAATGATTAAGTCACGTGCCAAAGTCTCACATTAAGTAAGGTGGGATTTTGAGGCGCGACATTTTTCAGTACGACGACTTACTTACTTTGGCATATATCTCGCCCTGCTGGCGGTATCCGGTGGTGCAAAACACATACATGCATTATCGTTTTCGTGTTTTTTTCTTTCTTACTTTTGTTCTTACTTAAAATCTTATTAAGGTCTTTAATTCTTTCTTTATACTTTTACATATTTTTCATTTATGAGTGCATAATGATATACTTTTTGTTTAAATTACACCTAAGACTAACCGTCAAGGGTTATAGGACATCTCACCATAGCATCTCATACCACTATGTTAATCAAACCTAGGGAAGTTGACTTTCATTAGAGGTTTGTTTACTCAATGGTATATCACGTATTAAGAAGTATAACAAAAACATACAACCTCTCATATTTCCTATAATTCAACAGTCAAACATCACATTGCTATTAAAAATATTCATAAATCACGATCTAATTAAATTTCAAAATCTCCTTTTTATTCAATCAAGATCAACATTCTAATTATAACACCTTTCATTAATAATAATTCTCATGAATTTTAAACATAAAATTAAACTCAGAAATTTGCTGATTGTACATGGCATGGGAATATGATAGAGCTTACATGGCCTAGGAATTTGTCAAGACCTTCCATAAATGGCCCAGAAATCTATCGGGATTTAAATGAGCGCTTTGCGAATACTACCAATGACTTTCCATACATTGCTTGGGGATCCGCCAAGTCTTACACATCAAATGTCTTGCTGAGACTCTAAAGACTTTTAACACATAGGCTAGAACATATGCGTAAATACATACATACATATATATATATATATATATATATATATATGTAAATGTAGGCACTTCGGGCTGTTTGTTCGGTATGTGTTGCAGGCTTTGCTGACTTTGCTGAATGGCAAAATGACGTGTGTCAATATCATTTCCATGTATCAATAGAAGCTTACACAATTTTTGATCTGTTATTGAGTGTTTGTAGCTTTGGGCAACAACTTGTTGCAATGTTTCACTTCCCACGCAAGGACATTAAGGTGCTTCGATGCCAAGTAGGGTATGGTGGTGAATACTAGGGTATTACTTGAATAAATAAATAAAAATAAACTCTGGAACTTCTGAGTGCTTCAGGATGACTGCGGTGTACGCAATCGTCCCTTCTTTATATGAGATCATACCACAGCCAATTGCAATTGAATTCAAGAGAATTCAATTGCATAAGTTTCACATATGTATGGGAAGAATTTTTTTTTTTATGTGTCACATGGGTATTGGAAGCGAAAAAACATTAAAATTGAATTCTCTTGAATTCAATTCCAATTGGCTGTGACCTGATCTCCCTTTATCTAGCTTGGAGTTGGACAACAATGCAGTGTAAGAGTAGCACTCGAGTGATTGCAAAAATTATATATTTGTCTAATGTTACCCATTCCCAGATCCCCCACAATGAAAAAGTAAGGTATCATATTAGCATCAGTGCACAATGGGCAATAACTTATTCAACCCACAATAAACAGGACAAAGCGTCAGATTAGTATCGAACTCACCCCCCCGCCCCCACCAATGCCAAATTGACCGGGAATTTAAACGGTCGGGTTTTGGAAGCCAAACATGAACATAATCCATATCTTTTAGGGAGCAACTCCATATTTGCCTTATGTCAGGGGTAGTTTGTGAATTACAAATATACGATGACTATTTTTGTCCCCTAAAACCTTTTTTATGTAATTCCGAAAATACCATGTCAAAGGCAATTTTCAGGGTGTTCCAATTATCTCTTCAACGGGACCTTTTGTTGATAGTTAATCTCTTCTTTTAAAGCACTTGTTATCCAAATTAGTTTATTGAAAAATTAAATCTTTTAATCATTTTTGCAACAATTAAATCAATAAAAAATATAAGCAAGTACACCCTAACTCTCAAGATTAGTACTCATCTTATTAAAGATTTAAAAAGAGTTTAAATATGACTCCCCGAGTTTCTAAAACTTCAGGCTTATGATAAAATATTTATATATTGTAAGTACATTTTATCTATTTATTTTTATATTTTTTACCAATGTTTGGGAGCTCAGAGTTCTCTGGTTGTTAAAAAAAATTATCTGACTCTCTGAGAGCCATGAGAGATGTGTTACGGTTCTTTGAGAGCCATGAGAGACTCTCTCATGCATTAAATTATCTGACTTGGACTAGGATAGCAATGCACCAACTTGGTTGGACTAGAGTAAAATAGTCTAGCCTAACCTCTCCAACTCGCCATCTGTCCCTTTTAATTCCCTTTAACTATAATTAACCATTCACTATCCTTTCGGTTAAAGAATCTAACCTTGGACTTTAGAAAATAAAATAAAATTAATTGCAACGGTTAAAACTTTTTAACCAAAATCAAAGGATGTTAGAGGCTAGGCCAGAGTATTTTACTCTGGCCCCAACCAGGGTGATCAGGACTTCTTATTATTTTAAGTTCTAACGTGCTACCCACTCCCCCCACAACAAAAAAAGTCAAGCAATATTACCTATCCTAATCAAGGACCAGTCCCAGGTTCAAGCCTTAGAGCCACCGTAAGAAACAACAACAATAGTAGAGGAACCATATTTATTTACGGAAAATGCTTATCGTACCCACTTGGTCCACGCCCCACTTTTAAACACTCACCAACTGTGATTAAGATTTCACTCATCCTTAAGGTTAAGCAATCCAACCAAGGTATTTAGAAAAAATTTGAAATCTTAACTTTAAATTTAGTTAAGCTTAACTAGGGTTAAAGGGGTGTTAAAAGTGACACGAGGACATACTAATCACCGCTCTTTATTAATTTTTTGAACTGATATCATTTACATGTTAGTTAACATCACTTAGTAGTGACTAGTGAGTGAGCGGTTGCAAGTCATCACCCATTTTAATGCAAATTTTGTAACAGTTTTGTAATTAGGAGGAAATATAGTAGCAATTTGTAATTAGATAGAAAAGAAAGTAGCAATTTGTAGCATGATTTCTCCCATTAATTACAAAACTGTGATAATTAGAACGCAGAGCTACCACTTCTCTTTTAATCAGTTGTTAATGATTAAATTTTTAAGAAAAAAACCAAAGCCAAGCCCTTTACTCTTAAGATTAATGCTAATCTAATTAGTGTTTCAGGTTTTTAAGTAGAGAAATAGATAGCCGACTACGCATTGGGTTATCTAGCAGGTGCCATGTGTCACTCTTAACACATTAACTGTGTTTAAGATTCACTCACTCTTAAGGTTTATCCATTTAACCTTGATTTTAGAGAAAAAAAATATTATCCTTAAGTTGGTTAAGCTTAATCAAGCTTAAGCACAATTAAAGGGGGACGAACTGGGAAGGTATTGGATTAGCTAACCGAATGCGGTCCCTCGGCTAATCACTACTCATTTAAGTATTAGGACATGTGTTACGGATTTTATGAGACCACATTAGGGGAACTGAATTCTCCCTTGTTGCGTGAGTGTGTGTGGTCTTCTTTCCTATGACTATGACTGTAGCTTCGCCTTGTGGTGTTGTTACCTTAACTGAAAAAAAAAAACTCTCCATTGTTTTATGCAGTATTTCAAAGTGTAAAAAGTGGGGTTATTTTGGTCCAACCCAATTGTCACCCTACCATATCTTGTATGAGAAATGCTAGCCCCATATCTTGTATACATTAGCGTTGGAACGGTGTCTGTGTATCTGGATATCTGAGAGAGTCTCTGAGAAAGCAAACATGGCAGAAGGTGCTGTTGAAGCAGTGGTAGGCAATATATTGTCACTCCTTGAGAGGGAAGCGTCCCTTTTAGGAGGCGTCCGACATGAATTTAACAAAATCAAGCGCGAGTTACAAAGCATGAGATCCTTCTTAGGAGATGCAGATAGAAGGAGACACAACAACGAAGGGGTGAATGAATGGGTGGTGCAAGTAAGGGACGTATCATACGATGTGGAAGACATCATCGACGAGTTCACGTATCACATGGACAGCCCGCCAAAAAGGAGTGGATTCAGGGGTTTCTTCCTTAAAACCATTCACCTCCCAAAGAAGCATCAGATCGCTACCAAGTTACAAGAGATCAACAACGATATCATAGCCATTTCGGAGAGAAGCAAACGGTATGGTTTTGAACGAATAGAAGAAGGTGGAGATTCACATGAGGCTCTAGGATGGGTGCGAAACCACGGAGAGTCATCTCTTTTTATTGAGGATGACGATCTCGTGGGTATTGAGCAGGAAAGTGATTTGCTGTTGAAATGGTTGACGGACGAACAACCCCAACGCACTGTAATTTCAGTGGTTGGAATGGGGGGTTCAGGGAAAACTACTCTGGTTGCTAAGGCTTACAAAAGCCAAATTGTAAAGCAACATTTCGATAGCTACGCATGGATCACCGTCTCCCAAACTTATGCGATTGAGGACCTCTTTAGAAGAATAATTAGAGAACAGTTCGAGCCAAACAAGGAAATGGTTCCAATGGACTTGAGCTCCATGTATTACAGAAAGTTAGTGGAGACGCTTGTCAACTTCCTACAGCCAAAGAGGTATGTTATTGTCTTAGATGATGTTTGGGATATCAATCTTTGGAGGAAAATAAACGTTGGATTTCCTAATGGTACAAATGGAAGCCGGATCATGCTTACAACTCGAAACAAAGACATAGCTTCTTTCTCTTTCGGAGTTGGAAGCCATGTTCACCACCTCAAACCTCTAAGGCAGACTGAGGCTTTGACCCTCTTTTGTAAGAGGGCACTCTCAAGCGATCCCAACAGACTCTGTCCTCCGGAACTAGAAGCCCTGGCTCGAGACCTCATGGGAAAATGTGAAGGCCTGCCACTTGCAATTGTGGCTATAGGAGGTCTCATGTCTACCAAAGATAAGACAGAATATGAATGGAGGAAAGTTTATGATACTTTCAATTGGGAGTTGAGCAACAATCCCATGCTAGAAGTGGTGAAGAGCATCTTGTTGCTTAGCTACAATGATTTACCATACCACCTCAAGCGTTGTTTCTTGTACTATTCTATCTTCCCGGAGGATTGTATCCTTGAACGGGGAAGCTCATTAGACTATGGATGGCAGAAGGGTTTGTAAAAGATCGGAGAGGTATGACGCAAGAGGAGGTTGCAGATACCTATTTTTGGGAACTCATTTCCAGAAGCATGCTTCAACTTGCAGAGACTGGCAAACATTGTAGAATGGAAATAGAGTGCAGAATGCATGATCTTATGCGAGAGCTTGCTCTGTCCACATCAGAGAAAGAGAATTTATGCACCATATATGCTGGGAGAGTAGCAAGAGAGGGGGGTAAAGCACGCCGCTTGTCGATACACACTAGTTACGCAAATATTCAGTTGGGCACAAATATCTCACAGCTTCGCACTCTCTTTGTCTTCATTAACGACATGACTGAATTGCCATCAGGCTTTAGACTGTTAAGGTTCTTGGATCTGGAGGGCGTTCCAATTGACAAAGTACCTGATGAAGTAGTTGATTTATTCAATTTAAGGTATCTGAATCTGAGAAAAACTCAGGTTAAGGAGCTTCCAAAGTCTTTGGGAAGGCTCCGGAACCTAGAGACTTTGGACATTAGTGAAACAAAAGTGGAGTCACTTCCAAGTGGAATATTAAAGTTACAGAGACTGCAGCATCTTATTACCTACCGTCTTGGTTCTGTAGATGAGCTACCAACTTTCGACCGCATTAAGGGGACGCAGGCACCGGCAGATGTGTGGAAGTTGAAGAACTTGCAAGTACTATGTTGCATCGAAGCAAATTGTGACATAGTTAAACAAGTTGGGAATATGACGCAACTCACAACTATTGGGATCACAAAAGTGAGAGAAGGAGAAGTGATAGAGTTGTGTGCCTCAATCAGTAGATTGCGTCTTCTCCGCCGATTAGGAATTAAGGTATCTAATGAGGAGGAATGTCCTCGAATGGATGCTCTATCCTCACCTCCTCCTCTCCTTCAAACTCTTCACTTGTTTGGGAAATTGGAGAAGGTGCCTCTATGGTTTCGCTCACTTCAAAATCTCACACAATTGTATTTGAGTTGGTCCAGACTAACTGAAGATCCGCTATCTGACATACATACATTGCCCAATCTGGTGAAACTTGAGCTAGAGAATGCATACGATGGGAGGAAATTGTGGTTCCAAGCAGGGTTCCTTAAGCTCAAGAGTTTGGCCTTGGCTAACTTCCCTCAGTTGAATGATATACTAATAGAGAAGGGAGTGATACCTAGTCTCAAGGTGCTACACCTGTATTGGTGTGTGGAATTAAAGACGCTGCCTGTGGGCATCGAATATCTTCGCAATCTCCAACTGCTGCAACTGCGGTCTGCATCAAAGGAACTCAAAGAGTGTATGGAAAGCGGCGTAGATCATCCAAAGGTTCAGCACCTCCCCCAGATCTTCTTTTAAATGGGTTAGTGACACGTAGGGAGAGTGCTTGTTTTAAATGAAAGTCTACCGAAAATAATTTATTTTTAGAAATGCATTAAGATCTGCTGTTAAAATTTGAACCGGAGCTCTAGATTTCCCGAGCTCCACAAATCCAAATTATATTTAGCTCGTTCAGTAGTGGTTTCTGTTACATTTAAGAGAGTACTGACGGGAGCTCTCTTTTTGCCCTCCATAATAAGCCTCAGGGGTATTTTGGGAGTTTCGTGAATAAAAGGGACTTTCTCACTCTCTGTCTATTAATTTTTTTTAATTCCCAAATACCCATTTTAGGGGCTCCCCAACATCTGTTGAGGCATAACTCCTGTTCATAAAATTCATTTTCTTAAAATTATTTCAGAGCTCGAGATTTAGTAAATGGGCAGTGATTAGCACACCATGCATTAGACTACTACGTAGTCTAATGCCATGGCCACGTGTCCTTTTAACAATCCTTTTATTATGGTTAAGCTAATATTTTTGTATTTTCCTTTTTTCTTATTAAAATGCTACATTAGATTTCTTAACCCTAGGAGTGAGTGAATCTTAACTACAATTTTTATTTTTATTTTGATAGTCCTAGATCAAATATCTATGTCAAAGGTTAAAGGTTACGGGTTAGAACTCAAAGTTGGGTGCTCAACGGCCACACCAGGACTCAAACACGATTCTCTCCTCCTCAAAGGGAGATACATTACTACTAGGACAAGCCCAGGCGTGTAATCTTAACTATAATTAATGTGTGGTAAAAAGGAGGGCATGGACCAATGAGGACTGCACATTAGACTACATACCAATGTTACCTAATTTGTCGGTTCGCAATTCTTAATTCGCCACTCTAGAGTGAACCCGGTTCGCTAGGGATATGATGAGATAATTCGTTTTTTCGGTTCGCTTAGGTTTTTTGTTTGGTTCGCTATCTTAATTCGCTTACATATATCATAATTTTAATAAATTCTAACTAAGGTTAGATTTAATCAAAGTTCAAATAAACAAGTGGTCAACCAAAATAAAATAAAATAAATAAACAAGTGAGCCCATCGTTTTTTACCACTTTCTATAAACCAATGTGCAAAAGACTTTCCATAAACGAATGTGCAAAAGTAAGAGAGTGAAAGTACTTCTCTGTTGGTACCCGTTTTGAGGTGTGTGTAAAGTTCCATGGCCCTCAAACGGTTGGTACCCGTTTTGAGGTTCTTGTGGGTTGATTCTTCATGGGCTTAGTGGTTTGCATGTGGCTGTGTGTGTGTGAGTGGTGTGTGTTTTCCTTTCTATTACCTGAAGCTGTGCTTTGTGATATTGTTACCTTGACCAAAAAAAAAAGTACTTCTCTGTTTGTATTAATGTTTGTATTAATGACATGAAAAGTTATTTTTGATGAAAAGACATCTTTATCCCTTTAAAATATACCAGTCTCTCTCATATACTGCCGACCCGGTTAGGGAACCTGGCGAACCACGAACATTGTTTTGCACCTACTGATTCGCTCATAAATACTGAACTGGACCTAACGAACTGGTTTCGCTTCGAACCAGTTCACGGTTCGGACTTGTGCCCAACAAACTAGGTAATACTGCTACATACTCTAATGCCACAGTAAGTTGGGTATTTCCCTTAGTAAATAGCCTATGCTGTGATTAAAGTTTCTGATATTATTTTTTTATTTACATGATAAAAAGAATTTAAACTTTAAATAACAAGTTAAGAAGACGGAGCATCATTGCCTTACATTTTGTAATTTCAACTATTTGGATAGGATCACCTCCTCGGTCGGTGACTTGAAGAGGTGCATCTTGACTCCCTTTTTCTTGCCACGTGTCCCCTTTTTAACCCCTTTAACCGTGGTTAAGATTGATTCACCCTTAGGGTTCACTCATCTATCCTTGGTTTTTAGAAAAATAAAATATAGCAAAAATTTAACCGCAGGGTTAAAAAAATTAACCCGAGTTTGAGGCAGTTGAGTTGAATGGACTTCTGTGTGAGAGCAAGGAGTTTCAAATTATTTTCTATGCATTTTCCAAAATACCCTTATTGTTGGCATATTTTAATTTTAAAAAAATACAACTGAGATAGTACGGTCATGGGGTAACTCAAAACTATTCACAAGGAGACATGATAATTGGGCGTCAAAATCTTAGGACGCATTGTCCGTTACTTATTTATCTGGTAAAATATTTTTTAAGTTATTTTATGGAGTCGATTTATTTTTACAAACTATACAATTCTAGTGATTCAAGTAATATGACATGAAGCAAGTTTTTTACTCGAGTAAGGAAAAATATTTTGCGATAAACAAGTAATATATCTTTATTATTATAATGTGACACATGCGTAGATGATTTTTCCGAAATTCTCAAACTACCCTTATATAAAAACAAAATGTTGATTTAATGTTTTACTTCAATTCCTAAACTATCCCTTGCTCATCTATCTATTTAGAATCGCAGTCCAATCGTGATTGAACTCTCATTATAATGTGCGAGGCATGTGTAGATGATTTTTCCGAAATTCCCAAACTACCCTTATATAAAAACAAAATGTTGATTTAATGTTTTACTTTAATTCCTAAACTACCCCTTGCTCATCTATCTATTTAGAATCACAGTCCAATTGCGATTGAACTCGGGGAGAGTTCAATCGCACCTGCGGGTTAACACATGTCCCACCCAGTAATAGTGTTGTATCTAGGACGAGGGGAGAAGCCCATTCTGCTCTTTTGAGGTTAGCTTCGTCTCAAAATCCCATTTTCTTAGTACCAAAAAAAAGAGATTAGAGATAGATTTCAAGGTGATTAGTCGCTAAATATTCGAAAGAGGAAGAGACATTTGAACTCTTCTCATCCCTTTATCTACTCACCACAGTTACATAAATGACACAATGTTCATTAAAATCAACTATAATATGGGCTAGGAATTGGTTAGTTTAGGGAGTTTTCCAATTTTTCATGGTGGAATATGTAGGTTCAAAATCGCTTCCTCAAGTTAATATATTCACATCTATAGCGTGACTAGAATTTTGTTTTTTTGCCGGAAATGCTTTTTTTTTTCCCAATTTTTATTGCCAAAAATATATTCACATGTAAAAAGTTCTTTAGAAACATTGGGAGAAGAAACCGTGCGACTGTTAACTTTATAAAAATTTGGTGGAGGAAAAATAAAAAATGGAAGAAGAAGAGGACAAGTGGTCTGTACGTTTATTACTTCACTTGACTTGACCTATTTTCAAAACTAATACAATAGTCTCTTATATAGACTTCATGTAGACTTTTCATATCCCACTTTAACTTGAAGACTCTTAAACACCCAAGAAAAACTGTTCGGTTCACCCAAACCTTCTAGATACATCTTGACTTTGACCACCCATTACAAAGTTTAATATTCAACATGGTCCCTTAAACTTGATCTAGCCATGCCGAGTTGTTTCCGTAGTAAGAAAAAAATCTCATGCTTTAATGGCTTCGTAAAGATATCAAAAACATTATCTTGAGATTTGACATAGATGAATTTTATCTCCTTGTCCTTTACATGCTCTCGAATGAAGTGAAAGCGAGTGTCAATATGCTTGCTTCTTTCATGCAAAATTTGGATTCTTTACAAGTGCTATTGCCGATTTGTTATCCATGTAGATCATGGTCGGTTCCTCCTGCACAATTTGTAGCTCCTTTAGCATATTTCTCAACCACATCACATGACAAACTCCCGATGATACAGCTACATATTCTGCTTCACATGTAGAAAGAGTGACGATAGGTTGCTTTTTGACAACCAAGAAAATGTCGTGTTCCCCATAAAGAACACATAGCCACTAGTGTTTTTCCGATCATTAAGATCTCCTGCCCAATCACTATCTGTGTATCTCACAAGCTAAAAATCATCAACACTTGAATGATATAAACCATAACTTGATGTACCTTTGATATAACGAAGGATTCTTTTAGCTTCCAACAAGTGGGTGGACTTGGGCTCGTCCATATATCGGCTAACAAGCCCAACTCCATAGAGAATATCCGGTCTCGTACATGTTAAATAGCGAAGACTTCCAACTAAGCTTTTGAAATATGTAGGATCCACTTTACTTCCTTCATCATGCTTTGACAACTTGATGCCACAATCCACAGGTGTGCTAACCGGATTACACTCCTCCATATTGAACTTCTTTACAATGGATTTTGAATAAGCTTTTTGTGTGATGAATATCCCACCTTCATCTTGCTTCACTTCAATGCCGAGATAATAAGACATAAGCCCAATGTCCGTCATCTCAAATTCCCGCACCATAGAATCTTTGAAATCTTGGAACATCCTTGGATTATTCCCTGTGAAAATAAGATCATTTACATATAAACTAACAAGCAAGAAATCTCCATTCTCATCCTTCTTTGTATATAAGGCATGCTCATAAGGGCTTTTGATGAAACCATTTGCTTTAAAGTAGGCATCAATTCTACTATTCCAAACCCTTGGTGCTTGTTTCAAACCATATAGAGTTTTCTTCAACTTTAGAATTTTTCTTCATGTCCTCTTCTAACATAATTCGTAGGTTGCTCCACATATACTTCTTCAAGAAAACCATTCAAGAATACCGATTTGACATCCATTTGAAAGATTTTCCAATTGTTTTGAGCAGCAGTAGGAACAATCAATCTTATTATCTCAAGATGAGTAACAGGAGAAAATACCTCATCATAATCGATTCCGGCCTTTTGTTTGTACCCTTTAGCGACCAAACGAGCACCTTTCAACTTCTCCCTTCACGTTCTTCTTTGCCTTGTACACCCATTTGACTCCAATAGCATTCTTGCCTTTTGGTAGCGAGGTAAGCTCCCATGTGTTATTCTTCTCAATTGCCTTGATTTCTTCATCCCTGGCTTCCTTCCATCTTTTGTCTCTAATGGCTTCTTCAAAGTGTAGAGGCCCACAATCAGCAAAGAGACAAAAAAGAATGAGATTGTCTTGATTTTCCATTACCTCGTACAACTCAGAAAGTGTTCTCATTTTTTGGGGCACTCAAGAAAAGGAACCCGATGACGATGAAGAATGATGATGCCGGAGATGAGGATGATGATGCTGGAGAACCACCATGGATAGGAGAAGATGGAGGTGATGGAGTTTGTGCTTCCTTAGGCTCTTGAGCTTCTTCTTCAAAGAACATGCTTGGATTGTTCCATTCTTCTTGTGCTTTCCACTCCCATGTTCTTTCTTCATCATACTCCACATCTCTACTTAAAGAGACATTGTTGCTACGTGGATCATACAACTTGTAGGCCTTTGTTCTTGAATCATAGCCGATAAGAACATGTTCGCCTTCTATCATCAATCTTCATCCTTCTTTGTTCTGATACATGTGCATAGGCGATGCACCCAAACACCCTTAGGTGCTCAATGCCAGGCTTCCGTCTACTCCATGCTTCTTGTGGAGTCATGATTCCATACACTTCTCGTAGGACAACGGTTTAGAAGATAAACCGCAAACTCCACCACTTCTGCCCAAAAGGCTTTAGGCATTTGCTTGCTTTTCAACATGCTTCTCACCATATTTAGAATGGTTCGATTCTTCCGCTCGGCCACTCCATTTTGTTGAGGCGAGTAGGGAGCCATAAGGGAATGACAAATCCCATGTTCTTCACAAAAAACTTCGAACTCTCTTGATGTGAACTCGCCGCCTTTATCCGACCTCATAGATTTAAGAAAAAATCAGCTTTTCTTCTCCACATAAGCTTTAAATATTTTAAATGCAGCAAATACTTCAATTTTTTTTAGAAAATAAACTCAAGATTTTCTAGTGTAATCACCAGTAAAGATTAGAAAATACTTTCGCCCTCCAAGAGAATTTGGAGAGATTGGACCGCAAACATCAATATGAACAAGTTGTAGTGGCTTCGATGCTTGAGATGTTGTTTCCTTAGGGAAACTATTCCGATGATGTTTGCTGAGTAGACAACCCTCACAAAGTTGATCAGATTGATTTATGAATGGTAAACCTCTTACCATATTTTGCTTTGCCAACAACTTGGGACCGCCAAAGTTTATACGACCGAATCTCAAGTGTCATAGCCATGAAGTGTCGTTCACACATGCATTTAAGCACTTCACATCACCACCATGGATATTAAGAAGAAACATCTGATTATTTGTCATTTGAACTTTTGCAATCAACCTTTTTCTTTCATCTCTTATGAGAAGACTACGATCCGCCATATGGATATCATAGCCTTTCTCCAACAACTGGCCCAAGCTTAAAATATTGTTCTTCATATCGGGAACAAAGTAAACATTTGAAATAAATGAATGACTTTCATTTTTTTGACGAATAAGAATTTTACCTCTTCCCTTTATAGGAACCTTGGAAGAATTGCCAAAAGTGACTTGGCCTCCTACAGATTCATCAAGTTCCACGAACATGCTTCTCGGCCCGCACATGTGATTGATAGCCTTCTTTTTCTTCATCTCCTTTGAATGATAAAAGAACAGTGTGTTCTTCTTCACCTCTTTTTTCCACATAGTTATTCTCTCCTTCAACATGATTAGAAGTACTATACCAACAATCTTTGGAATAATGATCATACTTATTGCAAGTGTAACATTGAACTTGAGATTTATCATACCTTCCTCTTCCACGGCTTCTTGTGAACTTTGGATTTTGATCTTCATAATTTTTGGCTTGGAAACCACATCTCCTTCCCCGGCCTCTTGTTCCTCGAAGGAACCCATGAGTTCATCAATGGTCATGGACTCCAAATCTTTGGCTTCTTCGATGGCAACAACAATGTAATCATACTTCCGATCAAGGAACATGAATCACAATCGCATTCCAAAACATTCAAAAATTAAGGGAACAGGATCACGATGCACCCACTACATGAAATCAATATATAACCTTCTCAAGGACATCGTGCAATTGAACGAATGATGGAATTCAGATAATTTAGATATAACCTTACTGCAAATGCAGAGGTGAAAATACTGAGGGGGTAGGGAAGAAGGGGAAAGCGAAAAGAAAGATATATAACCCGCCATTTTCATCTTTTCAACCTAAGACCTTAAGCCCATAAGTACATAAAATTAACAATACACAAAACACATTTCTGCTTTATTTGACTAACAAAAAGAGAATAAGAAAGACCACAGCTGACAACACATTACCCTATCTGTTGCCGAGGCAGCAAAGCCTCTAACCTACATCAGATTCTCCGTTCTTTCCAAAGAACTCAAAATCAACCTGCCTTGCGTAGGTCTTATTCTTGCAAGGAAGCCATATATCTCCAACACCCAAAAGAATGATTTCACGTTCCTTATTTGACTGGCCTCAGATGTGAAGAACATCATAAAGAAAGGAATATAAAGGAAAAAAAAGAACTACAAATAATTACCTAGAGTTCCACCACACCAAGAAACCAAATATAACTATAAGGGCCCAACCCTTTTTCACTCTCAAGACTGCTGCACAGCCAGTCTTTGAAGATGTTCAAAGAACACTTGCAAGCTCACATCGTCTGCGAAGATTACGTCTGAACCAGAGGCCATGTCATGTGTGGAGTTGTATGTAGACGATGGGTTCAACTTGGCCAATAGGAATCTCACCTGCAACACAATGCCACGAAATATTGAAATTAATTGAAAGTCCAGCCAAACTATACAAAGCATGGTTATTAAAATCCCAATTCAAATTGTTTTTTTTTTTTTGGGTTGGTAATCAATCAGATATATAAATAAGAAGCGCAAGAACTACAAAAACATAGTAAGAGAGTTCACAAGCTCGTGAACTGAAATAGAGAATGGGAAAGAAATAAAAAAGACAAAGCGAAGACCCATTAATCTAATAGACCACCGAAGTCTTCTCCCACATGGCCAATGGAGCACCATTCCGAAACCAGTAGTTGGATTCTAGAACAGATACTCAGATGCATAGAAAGCGAGTCCTCAAAAAGACAAAAAAAATCCTCTTATTCTTCTCTGGCCAGATGGACCACGCTATAGCTACCGATAGTACAGACCAAATAACCATCATTGAGCTCTCCCTAGTCCCTACTAACCAAATACAAACAAGATAAGAAGTTGTGAAAGGAAGAGAGAAATATCCAATTCATACACACCCGGGATAGAAAGAAACTCCAAATCTCACGTGCAACAGGACAATTGCAAAAGAAGATGATCTACCGACTCTTCCGCTTGAAATCACATATAATAGCGGTTATCCATCCTCCACCCTCTAGTTTTCAAGTGGTCACAAGTGAGAATTTTATCCAAAAATGCAGTGCAAAGAAAGAAAGAAATATACTTTAATAAGAATATCGGGATTCCACACAATCCTATGAGGATAGAGGTCGGATGGGACTGGCCCAAGTGACTATCCAAGAGATCTCATTGAGAAACGACTCTTGTTGCCTCTAGATCAAATTCGACAATCTCTGCCCTGAGATAGCAAAAGGTATGATCCTAGACGCTCTAAAAGCCTCCCAAACTCGACTATCTCCCAATCATTTCAGCTCCTCCTCAGTTTATGACCCCACACCACCCCACCTAAACCCTCTCGCAGTAATCCCCAACAAACACATTTCTATCTATAGCTAACCGAAAAATGGCCCAAAACTCATCCTAAAGTTTCAGGACACCACACCAAACATCTTTCCAAAACCTAATCTCAAACCTATCGCTGACTTGGAATTGAAGGAATGGTACTACTAATTGGTCAGTTGACATGAGATCCCCTTTTACAAATCCACCCCATGGGAGGTTTTGATATCCCATGATATGTAATTTGAATGATGGGCTCAAAATGTTGTCCGCATTCTGGAATCCTAGGGCAGCAGAACTGGATCTGAATCCCATAAATTGGATTACACAATTCGATTGATTTTCATGATTCAGTCACATGCAGAAAAAATATCACCAAAGATGATAAATTTTGTACATGACATTTCTTAAAGATATTTTGTGAAATCTTTTTTATTCTTTACTACATCCAAAGTTATTAGATAAAGTTTTTAGCAATAAGCCTCACACTCATACAAATCACTTTAGATCATAGTTACCAGCAGGGGCAGAGCCACGGGAATGGGGAGGGGCCATGGCCCCACCTAATTTTTTTTTTTAATTCCTTAAATTGTAGGTATAATTTTTTTTTTAAATACATAATATCTAAATTTTGTATATAGTGGCTCCCCCAACCAAAATTTTGTAAATGTTTTTATATGTATAATATAAAGGGATTGATTCTTTAGGCATCCACTTTTAACCTTCTTTAGTCCTAGTTAAGATTTATTAACTCAAGATTTTATTTTTTTTCTAAAAACCAAGGGTAGATGTATAAAGTATAAACCCTAGGGGTGAGTGAATCTTAATCACAGTTAATGAGTGTTAAAAGGAACAAGTGTCAAGTAGGGGAGGCGCACACATTCCACCTAGTGGAATGTGTGTCGGAAATAAACAATTTCATCATATAAAAATATTATTTATTTTATTTTTATAATGAATTTATCAAAAGGGGGCCTTATTTTTCTTGATATGGACCTTTATTGGTATGCAATATTAAAGAATTGTATGACCATGATGGATCCATTACACAAGAAAATCTTGGCAGCTTCACCCCTAGTTACAAGACAAGAAGTGAAAACAAGAAGGAGGTCGAATTGCGGGAAGCATCCTTAAAAGGCAATAAATGAGATATAGGCATCTCATTCTCACTATATTAGTATGGGCAATCACACTTCAGATTTTATCTCACATGATATATTTGTGGAGAAGTAAGTGCCTTAGATTTCAATCCAATACTTGATTGCCATCAAAATTTCCTCCACAACTTACTTGCCCAAGGTCTATCCTAGGTTGTAGAATCGGGTCTATCCCATCACTTTCCACAGACATATCTCCCTTTGACCGCTCAATGGGAAGTGATGTAAGCTTGCTTCCTAGGAAACGAGCTTCTTGGGACGTAAGTAGCCCACCTGTACATAACTTCCCTGTAACTATGATTTAGATGTTTAATGGATTGAACAGTGCATATACTGGTGTATTAAATATATGTTTGACAAATCATGATCCATAAACAAAAGTTTTGAAACAATATTTTCTAAAGAATTCACAAGTCTTATAAATAATAATTTGATTCTTTTATATTCATTATGTGAGACCCTAAAAATGATTTAATTTAATTACGGTTATAAACTCTAAAAACCTTGCTACTTATCTCAAGGTTCAAAAAGACGTAGTTTCACCATTCCAACTCGTCGGCCAACCAGAAGTGAACTGGGTAAATTAGCTGGAAAACTTCAGGTTTGAAAAGACCTTAAGTGAACCCTCAGGACGTAGATTCCACTCTCTCCCCCCCCGCCCCCCCCTCCCCAAAAAAAAAAAAAAACAAAACAAAAAGGAATCACAAAATTAGTCTGCATTGAGTCAAAATGTCGAGTTCTCTGAGCAGGTTAACACAGATCTCAATTCATGTTCTGTAAAACCAAGTTCTATTAAATAGTTTTGATGCGACTGTATTCTTACATACTATTAAAACTCATGGACACAATGAAAATAATGTTTTGATGCTATTGTATACTTACATAATATTAAAACTCATGGAGACAATGAAAATAATGCACATTCTTATCACTCTCAAACCATCCAAACATGGGACCATCTAGAAGATTCCCTATACCAAAAATCATCCCAACTGGGTGATCCTAATCATCCAATTGAATTCTATTCAGATTGGCCAAATAAATAGAAGATGATTAATATAGAAAATGGTCTATTCATCAGATGGTAAATACACCCAATCAAGCTAAATTGACTTGAAACGTGTTCCAAATGCGGCTCACTAATTGAGTGATCCACAACAACCTGAAGGTGCACCAATTGTACAGTATATAGAGTTAATATTCTAGGACTAATAGTATAAGAACCTGTGCAGTAGAGTAGCCAATTAAATTACCAAATAGCCAATAACAAAATAACACTAAGTCATGAAAAATGACTCAGACAAAGTAATGGTGGAAATTGAGTTTGACCTATCAATCCATGGATTTTGAAGATAACAATAAATTAAAATTAGAATAAGGAAATCCTAATAACCTAAATCAACTAATGTTCATAGATTTTAATTGGAAGCCATAAAACTCACTACTATTTACCAATTTTTTTTGCAATAAACATGATTTTCATTATAAAAAAAAAACTTACCCGATTGAGCAATTCAGATGAAGTTTTCAGTAAATGAAGAACTTGATGTTGAATTCATCAATTCATTAATTCAAACCCAAAATCAAGTTTTTAATTACAAAAACTCAAAAGGAATACAAGTTTTGAGGTGTATGATAGGAAGGGAGAAAAATATGAAAGAGACAACAGGCAAGTATTTAGGGTTATACGATAACTCATATTAAAAGATAGCATCGAATGAGTTTTACATCCAAAACCGATACATAGTACACGTTTTTTTTTTTTATATTGATAAGTTAATAATGCATGATTTGTAAGATTCATCTAAAACTGATACGTATTGGTAAGACTCGTCCGATACGTATTAGTTTAAGAAGAGTCCTACAAATCATGCATTAATAACGTATTAGTGTAAAAAATGAATTGGACCCCAAAGAAACAAATACATATCACACGATACGTATCGGTTTTGGTGATTTTTATTACCATGGATATGAGGGGTTCTCTAGGCGATACCTAAGCTACCAAAATTTACCTTTTTCTATTCAAATTATTAAAGTTGAATTAAGTGCTCGCCTGGCTTAGGCTACCAAAATTTACCTTTTTTCTATTAAAATTATAAAAGTTGAAAGACCGCTCGCCTAAATCATGATTAGCAATACGAGTCATGGCTAGGTGAGGCAGTGGCCTAGGCTACATTATATGACTACACTGATTTTACACTATCCAAATAAATCCCAAACTTTGACTTGGTGACTATGGCCCAACCGTAAAACTGTAGGTTATTGTTTCTTCGATTGAATAATATCAAAGACTTTTCTTCTAGAGAGATTTCATATAGCTTTAGATTGATTACAAAATCCTTTTGATTATCTTCTTCTCTACACCAATTTAAGGTTAATTTCATACCATAGATTGCATCAATGCCCAAAACACGTAAAGAAGATCATAAACTTGAGCAAGATAGTGTCAAATCAACAAGTTTTTGAGAAACTCGGTAAGATAACACAAAAGTCATCCAAGTTACATAAAGAACTAATTCTTTGTCCAAGTTCACGTGAACATCTGTTGAGTAGATTTACAGCTCCTTCAATACTTGAGGAAGAAGTAAACTTGTATTTAGCTTGTAGGCTGATACAAAATTACTGACCTGGGAGCCATGCTGATCGCAAACCACCAATCTTGGGACAGGAAATCGATCCCGGATGATCATTTGTGCATCATCATCAGGAGCTTGCAATAGCTGAGAAAATGCCTGTAAAAAAACCAAATATTGTGAAACTACCAGTAAGATTAAATCTCGGTTTTTAGAAAAGTAACAGTCCCAATAACAATATACAACAACAACGCAAAGCAGCTTCTGAAACGAGGAACAATATCCAAAAGCAAAGCAAACAGTTTCTAAAATAAGGAAATCACACATTATATATGATGCAGGCAGGGCCCACTGGGACTCAGCTCGGGTGACGAGCTATGATGATAAAGGGATTTAACCTTCCGCTCCCATCAGTCGCGGCTTTTGTGGAGTATTGGTTAGGTCCTTGCACCAAATGGTATCAGAGCTCAGGTTCGAGTCCCCTTGCTAGCGTTTGTGATTTCAGCGAGCACTAGGGTGGGATCCGTGTCGTGTGTCACCCTCTCGCGAGACGCGAGATTTCAACAGGGAAAGTCTGATGCAGGCAGGGCCCACTGGGACTCAGCTCGGGTGACGAGCTATGATGATAAAGGGATTTAACCATCCGCTCCCATCAGTCGCGGCTTTTGTGGAGTATTGGTTAGGTCCTTGCACCAAATGGTATCAGAGCTCAGGTTCGAGTCCCCTTGCTAGCGTTTGTGATTTCAGTGAGCACTAGGATGGGATCCGTGTCCTGTGTCACCCTCTCGCGAGACGCGAGATTTCAACAGGGGGAGTCTGATGCAGGCAGGGCCCATTGGGACTCAGCTCGGGTGACGAGCTATGATGATAAAGGGATTTAACCTTCCGCTCCCATCAGTCGCGGCTTTTGTAGAGTATTGGTTAGGTCCTTGCACCAATATATGTAGTGAAAAAATGGTTAAAAACCCACAAGCAGGAAGAACTGCATGTATGCTAGCAGTGTTTTAGATGAAGAAAAGTGTAGCATGGGTATCAATAGATGTTTGTGGTAAATTCCAGCAGCCATCTTATTAAAACAGCCAAGTATCTACTTGCTTAGCAACGTAAAGCATGAAGCAGCACCCTTATCTAGTTTAATGACTTCATCATGCAACAATAACATAAAATTATAATATATATATATACAGAGAGAGAGAGAGTAGGATTCTAATGAGTCATGCTCATTGAAGCTTGTAATGAGCAGTGCCTAATAATGTGACACGTGACAAATTTTTTCAGAATCTGACTGTTGGATGTCAAGACGGGTTGCTCAAGAGACACGTGGCAAAAAAATTAGCTCAATCAGACATTTATAGACCGTCCAATCGAAGAAGGGAAGATCAACCATTTCTATATCCTAGGTAGGGTCTAGTGAACCCTAAGGGGTTAATGCTGCAAACTAGGGTCTAATCGGACAGTCTAAACATGTTCGATCGAACTGATTTTTTTGACACGTCTCTAATGGACCCAACTTAACATCCAACGGTCGGATTCAAAAAAATATGCCACGTGTCATCTTTCTAAAGGGACTGCTCACTACAAGCTTCATTGAGCATGGCTCATTAGTACCTCTCCCTATATATATATATGTGTGTGTGTGTGTTACTGTGTAAGAGTGTGTGTGTATGAGAGAGGGAGAGAGGAGAACGGGCTTAGGTAACATATGCAAGACACGGTGATGTCTATGCATGCTGTGGTCACACATTGGCACTAAAGATCCCCATGAATTTTTGGCCACCCTTGGTAAACCGACAGTCCAAAAGTCATGCTGACCAGTGATTCCTGGCCATTGGAATTGAGAGATTTTTACCGAAGGCAGGGACCCACTGCTTTTCTGGGCCTTCTCCAAAACTAGGTCCAATTCAAGATTCCTAATCCTATAGAAGTAACATGTGCATACCTGGTGTTCCGGCAAATTCTGGTAACCCATGTTACGCCGCTGAGCTATTGTCATTCCATGGAAAATAACCACACCGAAATACGAATCCAGCAAGAGGATACGGTCAGCGGAAATAGAAGCAACATCCAACATTGCTGGCTCTGGCAGTGAATTGAATGAATATGATATTAATGATGGTTGTATCATGACCGCAGAGTTCAGGATATTCTCTCGATTTAATAACATACGGAAATAGGCAGTCTCGTCTGGACTATTGTTAAAAACCTGCAAATCCGATTTTTTTAAAGCAGTAAATAAATATATAAATAGTTGAAATGAGAGAAAAAAAAAAGTCCCAAATCATAAATATCAAACCATAGATTACCTGTACAAATTGCGATCGGCGCAGATTAAACATAAACTGTGGAAATAATGAGAAACACGGGTTTAAATTGAAGGAAGTCGGATCATCCTTGCGATAGTCACCAAATCTGGAACAGAGACGAATGAGGGACCGATCCAACCACTTTGTTGCTTCAAATCCTTCCTAAGAAAGGAAAGGAAAAGAAATAATCATTGGACGGATGTTTGAGTTACACTCTAAATAACAAAACGACCTTCAGGAGTCAAATAAATAATTGTTGTGAAAGAAGGGGGCAAGGGGGTGAGGGATCTTAAATTCACTTCAAAAAAGAAGACCTAGTTAAGCAGAAAAAAACATAAAACTTTTTACTGACAAGTCAATGTGAAATTACAAGAAATGAATTTTTTCCCAAAACAATTTCTCCATTTAGGTTTTGAGTTTCAGCAGTAGCATGATATATTTCTTTTGAACTTTGGTCTACACATGGAAGAGCTTAGATAAGATAAAAACGATGGTCTATCTGAAAAATTAGAAAGTACCTCCATCTCCAATTTCAGTGAAGTTAATCTTGCCATTACAACAGCAGCAGCCTCCTGGTCAAATCCCTCCACCAATTCCTGCAAATGCAAAAAATTCTTCCATCAAGATTAACTTTCAACTAATGCATTTTCTGTGAAATTCAGAAAGATAGTGGATTCATGAAGTACTGTTACCATACTTTATAACAGGATCAATACCAGAGTGCAAGAAACAAAAACAGGATCTCAACATAGTAATGATGAATAACAAGCAGAAAGAAACAGGAATATAACCGCGAGATATCAGGATATTAGAAAATATCAGGCTCCTAATGTATAGACTACCAATTTAAGAGTTTGGTATTTAGCCCATGGGCAGGTTGAGTGGACTTAAAAATAAACAGGAAAGTCATTGAACTAGCAAATAAACTTATACATATTGCTTCGGTTCTACGGAATGGTATCCCAAATCGACAGCCTTTAAGGTATTTGGATCTTTAGGAGCCCTTGGCTCTGGTCTAGGTTGCATTTAAGTTTATCCTTGGCTCTTATCTAAGTTCAATTCAAGTATGTTCTTAATTAATAGTTACCTTGTGTTTACTCGAAAAATATATTACTAAATCAAAGAATCTAATATGAAACAGAAGTCAAATTTAAAGAAAAATTTGCATTCCACAAAGCAAGAGCTTCGTAAAGGCATAAAATATAAACAGACAGCTCTCAAGGTAAAATAAGACAAGAGTTTTCTAGCATCTAACCTCTGAGTTAGAAACATTATCTACCCATCTTCTTGTAATAGTTGTAACTCGGAGCCTCATTTGTCCCTCAGGGTTCTGATAACTGCAGTCAAATAAATGACCACGATATTTCAGTAAATGCCACAAGCAATACTAGACAAAAGTAGATAGATAAATAAAAGTAAGCCCCTTGCTGCAATCTGGCAGCATACTTTGTTAGAAACTGTAAATACAGTTGTGGATTTGAAGTTCCTGGAGGATTAGACCGCTCACTGGGTGAAATATCAAAGAAAACTGTTAAGCAAGTACTTTTGTCCAGGCCACACATCTTCCATGCTGTTGTGTTCCCCTGCCCAATGACTGTATCGGCAACAGAAGGTCCTTTCTGCAAGGCTTGCAATAATCAGTATCAAACCACATGCACTAAGAAATTTCATTTTGGTTAACACTTCCAAAATTGAAAATGAAAATAGCTGGCCAAATCCTACATTCAATGTCATCAAGTAAAGAAAATCCAATTGTGAAGTACTAAATTATGCAACCTTCTCCAGAGATGTGCATGGTCCAATGATTCCTTGAACTTTGATATCCTTCGAACAGTTGATCTCAAGGGTACCACTATAATAAAGAAGTATAGTATGAGTTTACAAAATGACCAAATATATTAAAGCCAAAATATTGCCCATCAAGTTAATGACACAACCAAGAGAATAAGCACCAAGAATAGAAACTAAGGTTTGGTCTATCTATAGCATGCACAGCATACAAATACAGATTAAGGTAAACATTTGGGTTGTCTATGGAACATCAGTTTTACAGTGAAATGACACGGGGTTCAGAGCTCGTTGCTGGCCGATGTTGAAGCATCTTATAGAAACCCAATTTGAACCAAATAGCAGGGGATAGACGAAAACAAGCCCAAAAAGGTGGCCCCAAAATGTGAAAACCTTTTGAACTGATGTAAGTGCCATCCACTAGCCTGACTTCAGCATCCCCAAACAACCCTTAAGCATCAAAAGTCAAGATGTGGTTTTTTGTCAAGCAAAAAAACCATCAATAATGTTCATATGTTAAAGCAAGCTGAGAGCATCCAGCACCACAAAATGCGATCTTTACTTACAGTTCTACATCCTTAAACATAATATGTGAAATGTGGATGATCTGTAGAGGACCAAGAGTGAACATTCACCTTAGAAATCTTCATCTTCAATATTATAATCATCATCATCAATGCCTTATACTCCAAATACTTGGGGTTAGCAACACAAATTATATTCAGCTATTCAATTCTATTAAAGTCATTATATCGGTTAAATCGTGTGTCATCAAATCTTGCATCGCCATCTCCATATGTCATTTTTCACATTCCCCTCGCCCTATTAGAACCATCAACTTGCACCAATTCACTCCTCACTAGAACCTTTAATGACCTTCATTGAAAATATCCAAATGACCTCATTCACCTCTCCCTTATTTTATCACCTATTGAAGCACTCCCAGATTCTTTTGAATGTGATCATTTCTTGAATGTGATCATTTCTGATCTTATCTTTTGTACTCATCCATCTCAACCACTCAAATTCTATTAATATGTTACTTCTTTGTAGCCCAACCTTTTGCTTTATAAAGTATAGTTGGTCTCATTATTATCTCATAAAATTTCCTTCTAGTTTATTCAAAATGCATAGGTCACATACGACCTCGGAAAAACTTCTCCACTTTAGCCCACCAAACTCAAATACTATAGGTAACATCCTCTTCAATATCTCCATTCTTATGAATAGTTGAGTTGAGATACCAAAATTGGTCACTTAGAGTATCTCTTGGTAATCTATCTTAACTACCGCCTCCAACCTACTTGTGTTCTTACTGTAATTGCATTCCATATATTTTTTCTTAGTTTAACTTATTTTCAAACTTTTACATTCCAAGATATCCCTTCAAAATTTTAGTTTTGTATTTACATCCTCTTTAGTTTTATCAATTAATATCACACCATCTATATATGTCATACACCAGGGATCTCCTCTTGAATATGAGCCAATTCTTCCATAATCTATGTAAAAAGATCCAGACTCATAGTTGACTCCAAATGTAACCCTATTGTGAAAAGGAACCCAACCCGTTCGTCTTGTCACCAAAATTTTCTCACGGTAGTTATTGCACCCTCATGCATGTCTTTTAATGATATCGATACATTTTCACGGCACTCCTTTCTGTAGAATATTATCTTTTGTCTGTGTAATCCTATGCTACACCCTATTACACTATAATATATATTATATCTATCTTTGATAGCCTATTATGGCATACTTGTAATTAGGTAAAACCCTACCTATAAATAGAATGAGAGAGAGAGAGAAAAAGTTTTATGTTCACTCCTCCTTTCCCCTTCTTCACTTTTTCTTCTTCTTCCTCCTTTTCTTCAAACCCTAGATATAAACCTTAAAACCTAAGCCTAAGGAATTCAACTTGGTATCAAAGCGACCTAAAACACAAAGGAAGCACGAGAAGAAAAACCAACCCACCGGTAGCTACTGAAGTCAGCAGCCTTACGGCTAATGTCGACATGACATCATCCAAGTGATTTTTTGTGGTTTTTTAATTAATCTTGGTAGATTTGCTAGTTAGAAGAATAAGGCTGATTTTTCCAAAAAAAATTTGAAGATTGTGAGTGTGTTTTTGAAAATATTTAGTAAAAAATTCCGAAAAAAATCCCTTTTCGAACCACTTGAAAATACTCCCTATTGGGGGGATTTTACTTGGGAAAATTGGTAGTGATTGTCCCCCCAAAATTGGGAAATTTGGTACTAGTTTCACGGCGCTTAGAAACTCGCCGAAGCTCTGGCGACATTTTTTCCGACTGAGTTTTTTCGGCAGGGTACTGTTTGGTATTTGGGAATGGCTTGTGATGCTTTTCGGGTGCCCTCAAGGTATTTGAGGAGGTGTTTGTGTGTTTTTGGGGTGTTTTTGGTTGTTGGACCATTGGTGGCTGCTAATTGGGTTGTAGAGCCCTCTTGATAAGTGATCTTAGTGTGTTAAGGGGCTTGATTTGTGCAAATCAGTCCTTAGTTGAGGAAGCGTGGGCGATTCGGAGATTAATTAGCCCTTAGTGGATGATAGTGTTAGACATATATGCCCACGAAAGCCACTCCGCAATTGTATTAATCTACTTAATCAATAAAAGCATATTATACATTCATATATTGTCTTCTACATTGGGTAACATATTAAAAGTATTACATTAGATGAGAATACTTTGTCCTATAAGTAACATTGTAGGAAAACCATCCAATTAGTTTTTAACTAATTGCTAAAGAGATATGGTTTTCCGGTTCCTTGTAGACCTAAAATTGTTCTAAGTTATTCAGGATACATCTGGACAATGTATTCCTACTAACTTATACATTGTTAGTTCCATATGATGGAGTGATGAATCTCAATCAATGAGAGAAGTCTCTTGACTAAGATGTGGATATAAGTAAGACGTACTTATATTAAAACTGGATCGCTCAGTGGATACCTTTAGAAATATATTGTCTATATGTTTAGGGTAGTCCATTTGACAGATTGTCCGTAACTTGAGAGGTCGACATCTTCTCTAGTATTTGCCTATATAGCTTTGAGGTAGCCAATCGTTAATGTCCAACACACCGGACTAAATACGGGCTCGTTGGGTTATGTACGTTATACTAGAAGAAGTGTGTGTACACTCAACAAGGATTCCACTACTCTTTTAGAGTAATTTATATTGAGTTGATACTTGTCAAACCGGTCTTGGAAAACCAGCGCTGATATTTATCAATGAAATGGTTTTATCGAGAAGTTTATTTTCTATATAAAAGGAATATAATAATTATTATTGTTTCGTTTAAAGAATTCAAAAATAGTCTTGAAAGTCTAAGTTTGACTAAAAGTATCAAAGAGAAAGGGTTCTCAATATAAGCTTGGGATTAAAGAAAGTATAAGGTATTGTCCCGTAAGCTTATAACAACATTTGAAGTGGAGGGACGCATCTGTAAACATATCTTGTAATAGAAATACTTGCAAGTAATTCTCTAATTTTTGGGGGTTAGTCACATTGTGTTAATGGATATTATTGGGATTAGTGGAAGTCCAGGAACATAGATAAAATTCTATGATCCTAATGATGTTATAGGAAAGTGTTTCCTAGTAACAAGGCTTTAACCAAAAAGGTTAAGCACTTAGTCCCACAACCAAAAATAGGAGATCTCTTTAGATCCCCCACACAAGGACCTTCTTAAAGCTTTTAATTTAATTATTAATTAAATTAATAAATTTCTCTATGTATATCACTTAATGGTATAGTGAAGCTCTAATAGGTGAAATCACATAAGATGTGATTAACCATATGGGTAGGACCCATAGGGGATTTTGATGAAGATCAAAACTTGACCAATAAGAGTTTAAAACCCTATATGGGGCGTGTGGTAGTGGGGTCCACCTAGGGTGGGACGCCCACTTCATGATGGACATTATCCTATTTAATTAGTTTGTTATCTTATCTCATATTAGATAGGGATTAGATTGCTTGGTTGCTAATTAAAGATTCCCTATTAAGTAGGGATTAGATTAGGTTGTTACTAATGATTCCCTATTAAGTAGGGATTGCATTAGTAATTACTAATTGCTTCTCCTAATAAATAGGAATGGATAAAGTTGGTTTCTTATTAAGATAAATCCTAATTAATTAGGAATTATCATTAAGAAATCTTTTTGAGGGAATTCTAATTGGATTAGGATAAGAGAGAGGAGTCTTCGATTGCAAGTAATCAATCCAAGAGATCTATATATAGGGTGGGACGTCCACCTTAGCATTATTCTCTCTCCAACGTTTTTTCTCTCTCCCTCTCCAATAGTTCATGCCACCCTCTCCCTCCTTTGGTAGTTGTAAGGTCATCTCTCCGATTCTTCACTCTTGGTTTTAGTTTGGATCTTGAATAATAGCAAAACCAATCTTGTTAATCAAGAAAGTATCTTGAATTCAAGAAAAGAATAAAAGATCATAGAACTTGAATTGGAAGGGCAATTAACTTCCATTAAAGAAAAGCATTAGAGGAAAAAGAAGGTTCGTGTGAATCGCGAAGGAGATTTTTCACTTGTGAAGTTTTGTGGGTAGCATTCTATCCTTCAAACCGTGGAATAGACTTATCAATATCAAAGTCGCAAAGGTGATTGTTATTTTATCTGTCATTGAATAAAATCAATTAGAACTATAGTCAGATCTTGGGATTCAATATATGGCCCCTCAAGAACTGTTTTTCTAAAATTAAAAAGAGGCATACTTTCAGTGGTATCAGAGCCTTGGCTAAGCTTCTCTTTGATTTTATTGTTCTTAATCATTATTTATATGAAGATATACCCCTCCTATAGATTTCGGCCACCATGGATTTGAATCTTTTTTGATTCTTGATTATTGGATAATCACTATCCTACGGTTTTTTTTAAAAGGGATCCCACTCTAGTTATTGAGGGAGTAATCGAGCCCTTATAAATTAGTGTGTTACTAATTTAAGTTTTGGATGATTTCAAAACCTCTCAACATTTAAATAGGGACAGGTATATAGAGATATAAATTTGGTTAAAGCCTTTGAGGATTTAGAGATCCTTTTTTAGTATATTAAATTAAATCATTTAATTTATTCTCGTGAGCCCCGGGCTAGCATAAAATAATATGTATTATATTTCTCATGATAAATAATTATTATTGCATGTGTTGGATGGGTTCTACAAATCATACCTCCTTCTCTTTCCCTCCCCCTCTCCCTTTTTCTTATTTTAGAATAGGGTTGCTGATTTATGGTGGATAAAATCAACCGAAAGAGTTTCACGGAGAGCCATTGTGAGATAAAAGATCTTCAATAGTAGTAGGACTTTATTTAATTCCCTTGTTGTAATTAAATAAGGTCGTATGATTTTTGTGAATCCATTGTAAGATTATAATATTGTTATAATTATAATATTATTGTTCATGTGATGATTAATAATATTTCTTTTAACCCCGGAAGCTTAGATAATTGTGATTACCACTTCTTATGATAATTTAGGATAATTGGATTATACCCCTATTAATGAGTTGTGTTTAATTGTAAATTATTATATTTAGACACAACACATTACTAGTACTCTTTTGGACATGGAGTTTGTGACTCATGCGGAGTTTTTTACGTAAAACCTTTGCTTACAAGATTATTGGATAATCGTGTTTGAAAAATCATTAGGCGCTATAAAATGTTGATAACTAAGATGGATCACTAAACTGACATCCAAATATCCTAAAGTTATAAGGGATGAGTAGGTTTTGACTGTAAGGTCAAAAACCCCTGTGAAGACTAGTGAGAGTTAATCACTCCTTGATAATCTTGTTATCAAAAATTTTCATAATTCATATGATGTATATTTATATGATGATTATGTATGATTATTTTATTTCCTTCAAGAAAAATATTAAGTGATACTAAATGAGATTATTAATCCTATTGTCTTCCATTATCAATAAGACTAGGAATTAATTAGTCTGAGTCTTGTCTTGTCAAAAGGTATTGATATAATTCAGTCTAAATTAAACTCCTAGAGCCTTATTTCTATTGTAGATAAGTTTGTATATGTCTTGATAAGGAGTGTCAACTGAAATGGGGACACAACCTTACTTGATAATATGACGAGAACCAAATAATGGGTTTCACTTAAACAAGGAAACATGGGGGCTGAAACAGTGACAGTCATGTTGTCCTTGGAGGTAGCAAGAAAATTGGGAATCACCGATTTACATAAGGAGTTATGCATGAGATGTTCAATTTGATGGATAGTTATTATCCACCTTGTAGTGCATGTGTAGTACTATCCTAAAATGAAAGATTGCATGTGTATTATTAGGATCCCAATACTCATCTGAAATAAAATGTTTATTTCCTAATTTTATATAATGAAGGGAATTATGAAATTTGAAGAATGATGAGAGGATCATCGCAGATTTAAAATCTCAAAATCCGATGAATATATGTGTGAAAAATAATGTAATTGTTTATGCTTTATTTTATTGTGTAGATAGTCATCAATCCCCTTTCCAAGATTCTAGATGAGAATCGTTTGACTGGTCCTAATTTTGTGGACTGGAAAAGAAACCTTGACATTGTGTTAACATCTCAGAAGTTTGCTTATGTTCTTACTTTCGATTATCTGGAATTTGATGACGCAATTCAGACCCCAAAGCAGGTTGAGAAAGCCTCTAAGTGCATGAGTCAAATAGTTTGGCTAAATGCTATATTCTTGCATCTATGTTTAATGTCCTTCAACAGCAGCATGAGGGTTTTAGTACTGCTAGGGACATAATGAAAAATCTTAGGGAGATGTTTGGGCAACATAATAGAACTGCTAGGCAGTTGGCTATGAAAGGACTAATGGGAATCAGGATGTCTAATAGAAGCCCAGTCCGGGAGCATGTCGTCAAGATGATGAGGTTCATTAATGAACTCTTGACTCTTGGTGCAGATCTTGCTCAACATAGTCAAATGGATGCGATCCTAAACTCTTTCATAGAATCCTTTTCTGCGTTTGTGTTGAATTTCAATATGAACAAGTTGGAGACTACTCTACCAGAGCTCCTAAACATGTTGCAAGGAGCTGAAGACCTTATGAAGCGTACTAAGCTTTTTGCATATGTGGTGTCGCGACCCAAAATGCCCCCTAGGAGTTAAGGGTACCTTGACTCGTGACCGTCGTATCATACCTCCAGTATGATACATAAGGCACACGTGGAAACCTGTCAGAGTACCTGAATATACATAGCAGAAATGAAATACAATGCACAGCGGAAAACAAAATACTAAACATAGCGGAAGCAAAATAAATACTCCTATAACTTGGCTCAAGTAAGAACCAACAAGTATACATGTGTGAGAAACCCAAAAGTGGAGTGGACAAACCCCACACTCACATAACAAAATGACAAGTTCTAAGTCGGTCGATCAACAGAAATCGAAGTCATGACTCCTATCTAAAGCACCATCGTCATGATAGTGATCCATGGAAGGCTCCGGGTCACGGTACTCTTCCTCGACCCAAGGTTCTTCGCCACACAAATCGAATGGAACCCGAGCACCTGCCGATCATAACAATATCGACTGAGCATGGAATACTCAGTGTATACAAACTAATAACAATAAGGCGGTTAGGCATGGAGCATACAAGACATGGAGAATGAAATCCGCAAAATCCTTAAAGCATGGAAACCGTGAAAACGTATGTGAGATAATATTCAAAAACCAAAACTGTAACCGTGTGAGTCAATCGATAATCATAGCCTTATGAGTTCTTGTGAGTTCATGGAGTTACTTAGAGTCATTACGATCCGTAGAGACATAGAGCATAGAGCAATAACCTTAGAGCATTTCCATAGAGCATAACCTTAGAGATCTTAGAGCATTTCATTGTGATCCGTGGAGCTTGTGAGACGATCTTAGAACATTATCATAGAGTTTCCTTGTGAGCATGGTATGATCCTTAGAGCTTGTGAAACGATCTTAGAGAAATTGTAGCGCCCCGGATTTTCTACAAGCCTTGTCCATGTGCAAGCACTGTTCATGTGAGTGAATAATGCCGAGGGCACTAGTATTGGAAGGGCCAAAGGCCATTATTATAAGTTAGGTTGTAATTGGAAAGTGAGGTGAATAGTGCTAGTGCACGAGGCATAAAGAGGCTAGGGCCTCTCATGCTTATCGGTGTGAATTCAATGATCACCTAGGTGGGATGAAAACCTATGGAGAATGATTTATGAGGTGTGATTAGGGTGTTGGACACAAAGGAAAAGAGTGTGAAAACCCTCGAGGTATTCTAGGTGTCGAAAAGGTATGTTTCGGCAATTTCCCCAACTTTAAAGGGCTCTACTTTAGTCGTCATTATTCAGAATTGAGTGATAACTGAATTTTTGGAAAGGTATTAGAACCCTCTTCAAGGTTCATGTTGATCACTTTTCCTGATTTTGAGTCGGGGTCGAGTCAAAAGTGGGATTTCCAAAATCGGGTCAGCTGCAAATCTGGGCTGTCGCAACCCATTACAGACCAGTCAGCTTTAGGAGAATTTTTGTCTATGAATAAAGAAGAATTAGAATTTTTTTCAAAACATGAAAGTTGTTCCCCTTCGAAAGACGAATCCAACGCAAGTTGAATCGTCAAAATCGGAGCACCGAGTCAAAAGTTATGGCTAAAATACTGAAGTGCGTTTTGCAGCACCAGTCAATACCGAGAGCTCGGTCCAATACCGAGAGATCGGTCAAAACCACCGATCGATCGGTCCTACGCGATTTTCAGAATTTTTTAAAGGGGTTTTTTGGTCTTTTGGCCACTCCACCCTTATTTTTAAGGGTTGGCTCGAGCCAAGGGTGTTCATAAACACCCTTAGCCATATTTTGAGAGGGAGAGAAGAGGAAAGGGGTTTTCCAAAACCTAGGTTTCCATTTTGAAGAGAAATCAAAGGGGTTTGAGACCCTAGATCATCCTTAAGCACGTTTTCCTTCAAGATCTCGGCTCAAGCTCGTGCGGAGCTCGTGTTCCAAGCTAGGGCAGCAACTCACGGTCGTTTGGAAGAGGGATTTCATCCTCATCTCTTCAAGGTCGGTACTTCTTACTACCCTCCTAGTTATAGCTTCCTTTTTCCTTTGTTTCTCTTTGTTTTCCTTCATTTATATATGTGTTATGAGATTGGTGGTATGAATGGTGAATGGAGATGGATGTTGGCGAATGGATGCCGTGTGGATGATGTGATGAACGAATGGGAAAGGGCATTGTACCAATAATGAACATACAAGTGTGATGTGAGCATAACCCACCTAGAAAAGCATGATCTAGGTTTAAGTGAATAATGAACATACCCCATGTTTGATGAAATGCCAAGGTGAACAAAATAAATGATAAATTAAGGGAACCCATGCTTAATTGCTCTTGAAATTTGTTAGGGTTCATGATAGTGTGTTTCTTACATTTCTTAAAATGCGTAGATTATTACTCGCTTAAATTGTTATATGATTGCTTTGTGAATTACCCCAAATTGCTATATTTAATTCCAAATGCAAGTATGCACACGATCTCACGAGCACGCATGAAATGACGTGATTTACCGATGTTTTAAGTATGGGGCGTAGAGGTGGGGCATATCCTAAGATATGTTTCACTTCGCTTTTGACAAGGGCAAGACAATCATGCATTTCATAGGGAAAGGTCTCCCATCCCCTCGCATGACATGCATAGCATCGCATGACACGCATAGCATAGCATGGCATGACACGCATAGCATAGCATGGCATGACACGCATAACTCTGCATGGCATCACATTCTGCATGGATGCTAGTTGCGACGGGCTATGAACGGTAACTAGGCATTCACATTCCGCATGGATGCTAGTTGCGACGGGCTATGAACGGCAACTAGGCATTCACATTCCGCATGGATGCTAGTTGCGACGGGCTATGAACGGCAACTAGGCATACCCATCTGCATATAGGGTACTAGTTGCGACGGACTATGAACGGCAACTAGGCATGTGAACATGTTTAAATTATGAACAAGCAAGCATGATACTCGCATGACATGCATGACACGACATGGCACGCATGATGCAAGCATGGCACGGTTAACAAGTTCCCAATCACGCAAAGGGTATTTCAAGTCAAGTCAAGTGCACGATGTTTTCAAGGATTTTATCAGTCTTTTTGAATGCAAGCATGAATATAAATTGCTTTACTTCCTTGTATGATATAAATTGTTCCTGTTCTATATATGAAATTTGTTTCCTACTTTATGTATGCTATCTGTATACTATGACTGTTGGTTAGTATTTAGTACCCGCTGAGTATTCCATGCTCAGCCGTACTTCTTATGTCAGTAGGTTTTGAGGGAGCTGCTGCTCCATTTGATGTTTGTGCTCCTGGTCCATGGGTGGAGGAGGAGTACGTCGAGGAACCTTTGGAGGAACCTCCCGTAGAGGGTTATCAGTAGGTGGTGTTAGATTCCGAGTGGATTAGCTGTGGGTGAGCATGAGTGATTATATCCATGTATTTTGGCGGGCATGTCCGCACTTTCTTTGTTTTGTTTTCTTTTGTATTAACTTGGACCATGTGTATATACTTAGAGGTTTGTTAGACTTCCGCTGTGTTTTATAGTATGCTTCCGCTGTTATCCTCTATTGTATATGTTCTGTGGGTGTTTTGCAGGTTGATTTAAGGTTAGGTCACGTCGCCAAAGTATCCTAACTCCTAGGGGGTATTTTGGGGCGTTACAGAAATCATAGAGTTACTTAGAATCGTTCATCATTAGTCTTTTCGTGAAAAACCTTTGTTTGTACTTGGAGAAATCCATGGAAACCATCGGTTTATGCGAGACATGCGAGCATATACACTTAATAAGAGAAATCATCATATTTAAGCATAGAATCCCTTAGAGGTATTTTATCAAACACTTAGAGTGCACCATAATAGTAACCTTCATCCAAGTATATAATCACACCTTTTCATACATAAAATCAATACATATAGATAGGGCATAGATAAGAAGAATCATAATTAGTAACTAGTAGGATTGCAAGATTGTAGTAGAGTGTATCTACCTTGGGGAAATCAATGAGTTTGACTCCCAATGGCTGCAACAAGCAATAACCTTGTGTTCTTGGTTGAGAATCACCAAGGGAAGTGGAAGAACCTTGATCTTCCACAAGCTTGATCAACAAGTAGTTCCTCTCCTTCTTCTCTCTCTCAAAATCTCCTAAGATAGGGCACAGAGGGTTTCTGAAACCCTAAGGCACGAACTCAGCCTATTTATAGGCAAAGGGTGATGGTCAAAGTCTTAAACACCCTTAATGAAGAAAATCTGCGTATGACCGATCGATCGGTGGTATGGACCGAGCGATCGGTGGCTTCCGGTCGATCGGTGTTATGACCGAGAGATCGGTCAAAAACACGCTCTCTGGAATTTTTCCTCATACAAAAAATTTAACCGTGCGACAGCTATCGAGCGATCGGTGGTTGACCGATCGATCGCAGGTAATGACCGAGCGATCGGTGCTCTGTTATGTTTGGACTGTTTTGACCATATCTTTTGACTCGCTCGTCGGATTTCGACGATTCAACTTGCGTTGGATCCGTCTTTCGAAAACGAACATTTCTAACTTTTCGGAATTTCCGATTTCTCCCTTATTTATTAATTAGACTACAAAAACGGCCAATTAGCTACGAAGGTGCTATTTATTAAGGATGAAAAAGTCCGGGGTGCTACATTCTCCCCCCCTTACAAAAATTTCGTCCCCAAAATTTGGACGATACATACATGCGTAAAACTATAACAAAATACAAGGGAATGCCAAGGCCTTAAACAAATAAATGGGGGTACTTTTCTCGTACTTCGGCTTCTCGTTCCCAAGTAGCTTCCTCCCTTGAATGGTGTTGCCATCTCACCAAGACCAAGGGAATGGTCTTGTTGCGCAAGACTTGATCTCTCCTATCCAAGATCTGCACCGGTTGTTCAACTAGGGTGAGGTCCTCTCGGATCTCTATCGGATCGAGCTCGATGACATGAGAAGGATCCGAGATATACTTCCGAAGCATGGAGACGTGAAATACGTTGTGGATCGCCGCCATGTGAGCGAGCAAGGCAACTCGGTAAGCTACCTCACCAACTCGAGTAATGATCTCGAATGGACCCACATATCTCGGACTGAGCTTCCCCTTCTTCCCGAATCGCATGATTCCCCGACTCGGTGAAATCTTCACAAAGACCCGATCTCCAACTCGGAACTCTAAATCTCTACGGCGTGTATCCACATAGCTCTTCTGCCTATCCTGAGCACTTTTCAATCGCTCCCGGATAATTTTGACCCTTTCTGCGGTCCGCTCTATCAACTCAGGACTAAGAATCTTCCTCTCACCAACTTCATCCCAGTATAGCGGTGATCGACAACTCCGACCATACAGAGCTTCAAAAGGTGTCATCTGGATGCTTGCCTGATAGCTATTGTTGTAGGCAAACTCAACCAACGGCAACTGTTCCTCCCAACTACCCTGAAAATCCAGCATACAAGCTCGGAGCATATCCTCCACTACTTGATTCACCCTCTCCGTTTGTCCATCGGTCTGAGGATGGAAGGCGGTACTGAATTCTAAACGAGAACCCATAGCATCCTGGAAAGTTTTCCAAAACCTGGAAGTAAACCGAGGATCTCGATCAGACACAATAGAAACTGGCACACCGTGCAGTCGAACCACCTCCTTAACATATAGGGCTACCAACTGATTTGCATTGAAAGTAGTTCGATACGGAATAAAATGTGCAGACTTAGTCAACCTGTCCACAATCACCCAAATAGCATCGGAGCCCTTCGCCGTCCGCGGCAAACCCACAATGAAATCCATCGAGATGTTCTCCCATTTCCACTCCGGAATAGGAAGAGACTGCAAAAGACCTGCCGGCCTTTGATGTTCGGCTTTTACCTGCTGGCAAATCAAACATCTGGCGACGTACTCAGCGACTTCCCTCTTCATGTTTCGCCACCAGTAGTGCTTCTTGAGATTCTGGTACATCTTAGTACCTCCCGGATGTACCGTGTACTTTGATCGGTGAGCCTCATTCAAAATTTCATCCCTCAAAACTGTGTCGGCGGGGACACACAACCTGCCCTTAAATGTGATAGCACCATCATCATTTAAAGTGAACTCCTGATTGCCGTTACTCACCGACTTGTCTCGGTAAGCAAGCAACTCAACATCTGAATTCTGTAACTCCTTGATCTGGCTCAGGATCTGTGGCCTAACCACCACGTTGGACATTATCGGCCCAAAGGTGACATGCCTGAGAGTAGTGTCCAAATGACACATATCATGTAATAACTTCCACTCTTGCACTCTCAATTGGGCCATAACTCTGTAAGGTTTTCTGCTAAGAGCATCGGCTACCACGTTAGCCTTACCCGGATGGTACTGGATGGAACAGTCGTAGTCCTTCATGAACTCCATCCAACGACGCTGCCTCATATTCAACTCCTTCTGGAGGAAAAGATACTTCAAGCTCTTGTGGTCTGTGAACACCACGAACTCTTCTCCGTAGAGGTAGTGACGCCAAAGTTTCAGTGCAAAAATGACTGCAGCGAGCTCTAAGTCATGTGTGGGGTAATTCTGCTCATGCTCCTTCAGCTGACGGGAAGAATAGGCGACCACCTTTTTATGCTGCATCAAAACACATCCAAGTCCCACTAGTGAGGCATCACTATAGACTTCGAAACCACCGCTCCCAGATGGAACTGTGAGAACAGGAGCCGAAGTAAGCTTCTTTTTCAACTCCAAGAAACTAGCCTCGCACTTATCACTCCAAGTGAACCTCGTGTTTTTCCGCGTGAGATAGGTAAGCGGAGCTGCTAAACTTGAAAATCCTTCCACAAACCTTCTGTAATATCCTGCCAACCCGAGGAAACTACGAATCTCGGTGACACTCTTCGGTCTTTCCCAACTCATCACCGCTTCAATCTTTGCAGGATCAACTGAAATACCTTCAGCAGATACCACGTGTCCAAGAAAAGACACCTTGTTCAGCCAGAACTCACACTTGCTCAACTTAGCATACAGACTATGCTCTCGAAGTGTCTGCAATACCAGACGGAGATCTCTCGTGTGATCCCCCTGTGACTGTGAATACACAAGGATATCATCTACGAACACGATCACATATTGATCGAGAGACGATCTAAACACCCGATTCATCAAATCCATGAATGCTGCCGGCGCGTTAGTCAGTCCAAAAGACATGACCAAAAACTCGTAATGACCGTATCGAGTTCGGAATGTTGTCTTCGGAATGTCCTCTTTCTTGATCTTCAACTGATGATAACCAGATCGAAGGTCAATCTTGGAGAAAAACTGCGCACCCTTCAATTGGTCAAACAAGTCGTCTATCCGAGGCAATGGATAACGATTCTTGATCGTGACCTTGTTCAACTGCCTGTAATCAATGCACATACGCATTGATCCATCTTTCTTCTTCACGAAGAGAACCGGAGCTCCCCAAGGTGAAACACTTGGCCGGATAAAACCAAGGCCTTGCAATTCTTCTAACTGCTCTTTTAACTCCTTAAGCTCAATAGGGGCCATCCTATACGGAGCTCTTGAAATCGGAACGGTGCCTGGAGCTAGCTCAATCGCAAACTCGATTGCATGATCTGGAGGCAATCCCGGCAAGGTTTCCGGAAAAACATCCATATACTCACATACCACCGGAATGGGTGTGGAGTCTCGCACTTCTACCCCCTCGAGACTAAGAGCTGCAAAGCGGGCAATGTCCCTTCTCTGAAGTCCCCTGAAATGAAACGGCTTTAACCCCACGGGTTTAAAATGTACCACCTTCTCGAAACACGCCACGTGTCCATGGTGAGTTGAGAGCCAATCCATACCTAGGATGACATCGAAATCCCAATCCTGAAATCCCAAAAGGATCAAGTCGACTGGCAACTCGTGCTGCACGACTTGTACAACACTATCCGGATACACTTTATCTGTCTCAATAGATTTTCCCAATGGAGTTGAAATGGACAACTCCCTAAGTAGTTTGCTTGGCTCGGACGTAAAGCCTTTGGCAAAGCTTGGTGAAACGAACGAGTGAGTGGATCCTGTGTCTATCAACACTCTTGCCAAACATTCATTTACGAGCAACGAACCTGAGAATTTGAATCATCCTAGTTACAATACAACCATACATATAGATACAAACATCGCAAAACACCACATAGGATATATATAGACACGAACATATCATGGCAATGTTAGAACTTCGACAAAGACTAGTTTGCGCGTACCTTGCACAACATCATCAGATGCCTGTGCGTCTCTATCAGTCATGGCAAAGACTTTGCCCTGGTTCGCCTGACGAGGCTGCTGGGTAGGCTGCAAGGATCTAGAGGCCTGAGATGAAGACCCCTGAAGTGAATTCTGCCTGCCTGGAGGCCGAACTCCCTGTGACCCAGACTGTGACTGCTTGCGCGGGCAATCTCGAATCATATGGCCAATCTCGCCACAGTGGAAGCATCCACCTGACATTCTTCGGCAATCTCCAGTCTTATGCCGACGACCACATACGGCGCACTCCTCAAATGTCTGCGATGCGGAGGAAGCCGGAGGCATAACCCTCGTAGCTTGCGATGCCTTAGGACGCGGTGCCTGAGGAGCAAAAGAAGGTCTCTGAGCCGACATCGGCTGGGAGAACTGGTACGGTGCAGTCCTAGTCCTTTTCTATGAAGAACTACTCGACTAACCCCGAGACATGCTCTTCCCGAAACCACTGTCTCTTCTTCTCACGAAGTCTTCCGCATTCTTTTCGGCGATCTTCGCCTTCCCTACTATCTCTCTCCAAGACTCTACCTGGAGGATGGACACCCGATCTCGGATGAAAGCCTTCAAGCCCATCTCAAACTTCCTGACCTGTAGGTCTTCAGTAGCCACCAAGTGCGGAGCAAACCTAGACAACTCGGTGAACCTAGCCTCATACTCGGCTACGCTCATCGACCCTTGCTCCAAAAGCATAAACTCTCTCGCCTTTTGTTCCCGAATAAACCTGGGAAAGTACTGTTCCCTGAAAGTCTCTAAGAACTCCGCCCAAGTCCAGGGCACACCTGCCTTAGCAACATCTCTCTGCCTTTGGGCAGCTCTCCACCAGTGTTCGGCTTCACCTTCCATCACGAAGGAAGCCCATTCTACTCTTTGCTCATCGGTACAACGGAGAGCCCGGAAGGTCTTCTCCAGCTGCATAATCCAAGACTCGGCCACCATGGGGTCCAGAGTGCCATAGAATGTAGGAGGCCGCAGTCTCCTAAAAGCTTCGAGCCCCGCGGTGTGATGCACCGGTGTAGGCACAGGCGTGGACGGTGGGGTGGGCATAGGCCTCGCTGCCAACAATGCCAAAGTCTCAGCTATGGAGTCCATAGCATTCGTGAAATACAACAGTTCCTCTTCTCTCGGAACTTCACTCTCGGCCCTCCGAGTATGGTAACCTCGACCCCGATTGCCACGTCTCATGATATCGAATCCTGAGATCAATTTGGCAAAACATGAGTCTAACTTGGATACCAAACCTCACATATCATATAGCAATTCAATAAGCATGAAATGCTATACCGCACATAGTATACATCGAGGTATATATACATCATCATATAATTATACTTTAGAGCCTATACTAGAGCCTCGCAGAAGATCACATCGATCTCGGATCCTACACTGACCTAAGAATTCACTTGATACCGGTTATGTCGTGGTAACAAGCCTAAGACAACTGAGTCCTTCTGAGTTCTAAGTTCAACTCATAGGAATTACTTCCGCTTAGGCCAAGCCTGAGTGACCTAACTAAGTCTATCGTTAGACATAACTAGCTCTGATACCAAGTCTGTCGCGACCCAAAATACCCCCTAGGAGTTAAGGGTACCTTGACTCGTGACCGCCGTATCATACCTCCAGTATGATACATAAGGCACACGTGGAAACCTGTCAGAGTACCTGAATATACATAGCGGAAATGAAATACAATGCACAGCGGAAAACAAAATACTAAACATAGCGGAAGCAAAATGAATACTCCTATAACTTGGCTCAAGTAAGAACCAACAAGTATACATGTGTGAGAAACCCAAAAGTGGAGTGGACAAACCCCACACTCACATAACAAAATGACACAAGTTCTAAGTCGGTCGATCAACAGAAATCGAAGTCATGACTCCTATCTAAAGCACCATCGTCATGATAGTGATCCATGGAAGGCTCCGGGTCACGGTACTCTTCCTCAACCCAAGGTTCTTCGCCACACAAATCGAATGGAACCCGAGCACCTGCCGATCATAACAATATCGACTGAGCATGGAATTCTCAGTGTATACAAACTAATAACAATAAGGCGGTTAGGCATGGAGCATACAAGACATGGAGAATGAAATCCGCAAAATCCTTAAAGCATGGAAACCGTGAAAACGTATATGAGATAATATTCAAAAACCAAAACTGTAACCGTGTGAGTCAATCGATAATCATAGCCTTATGAGTTCTTGTGAGTTCATGGAGTTACTTAGAGTCATTACGATCCGTAGAGACATAGAGCATAGAGCAATAACCTTAGAGCATTTCCATAGAGCATAACCTTAGAGATCTTAGAGCATTTCATTGTGATCCGTGGAGCTTGTGAGACGATCTTAGAACATTATCATAGAGTTTCCTTGTGAGCATGGTATGATCCTTAGAGCTTGTGAAACGATCTTAGAGAAATCATAGAGTTACTTAGAATCGTTCATCATTAGTCTTTTCGTGAAAAACCTTTGTTTGTACTTGGAGAAATCCATGGAAACCATCGGTTTATGCGAGACATGCGAGCATATACACTTAATAAGAGAAATCATCATATTTAAGCATAGAATCCCTTAGAGGTATTTTATCAAACACTTAGAGTGCACCATAATAGTAACCTTCATCCAAGTATATAATCACACCTTTTCATACATAAAATCAATACATATAGATAGGGCATAGATAAGAAGAATCATAATTAGTAACTAGTAGGATTGCAAGATTGTAGTAGAGTGTATCTACCTTGGGGAAATCAATGAGTTTGACTCCCAATGACTGCAACAAGCAATAACCTTGTGTTCTTGGTTGAGAATCACCAAGGGAAGTGGAAGAACCTTGATCTTCCACAAGCTTGATCAACAAGTAGTTCCTCTCCTTCTTCTCTCTCTCAAAATCTCCTAAGATAGGGCACAGAGGGTTTCTGAAACCCTAAGGCACGAACTCAGCCTATTTATAGGCAAAGGGTGATGGTCAAAGTCTTAAACACCCTTAATGAAGAAAATCTGCGTATGACCGATCGATCGGTGGTATGGACCGAGCGATCGGTGGCTTCCGGTCGATCGGTGTTATGACCGAGAGATCGGTCAAAAACACGCTCTCTGGAATTTTTCCTCATACAAAAAATTTAACCGTGCGACAGCTATCGAGCGATCGGTGGTTGACCGATCGATCGCAGGTAATGACCGAGCGATCGGTGCTCTGTTATGTCTGGACTGTTTTGACCATATCTTTTGACTCGCTCGTCGGATTTCGACGATTCAACTTGCGTTGGATCCGTCTTTCGAAAACGAACATTTCTAACATTTCAGAATTTCCGATTTCTCCCTTATTTATTAATTAGACTACAAAAACGGCCAATTAGCTACGAAGGTGCTATTTATTAAGGATGAAAAAGTCCGGGGTGCTACATGTGGTAGAGGGATTTGGACCTTCGAGGCCTAAGCCTAAGGGCAAAGGCAAGAAAAAGAAGAAGTTCAGTTGCTCCAAGTTCCTCAAAGGCGAGAAAGGGAAGAACATGAAAACATCTTTCGAGAAGGACAATTATAAAAATCAGAATGCCTGCTTCTATTGCAAGAAACCAGGTCACTGGAAGAGGCAATGCCGGGTTTACTTAGCATCCCTCAAGGACAAACCTTTGGAAGGTATGTTCGAATCTTTCATCATTGAATCTAACTTCATTGTTGGTTCCTCTAACTCTTGGTGTTTAGATACTAGATCTACCATAAATATTTTGTAATATGTTACAGGGGTTTCAGGAGAGCAAAAAGTTCAGTGATGGGGAAGTCAATATAAGGATGGGAACAGAAGCAAGTGTTGTTGTGATCGTCATCAGGACTTATATTTTTGATTTTACTTTAGATAGGATCTTAGTTTTGAAAGACTGTTTATATGTGTCAGACATGCGCAAAAATTTGGTTTATGCTTCTAGTTTAATCTCTATTGGTTATTCAGTCCATTTTGATACTAGTATAGTTATCAAGTACAATAATAGTTTTATTGTTTCTAGCACATTGGCTAATGGTCTTTATTATCTTGATCATATATGCAATTCTGTTAATAACATTGAGGATAATTAGTCTACAAGTGTGAAGCCTCAGAAAAGAGGTAGAGATTCTGTGAATCCAACATACTTATGGCATCTCAGATTAGGCCATATCAATTTGGATAGGATCAACAGATTGGTAAAGGAGGGTCCTTTAAACCATTTACATGTTGAACCTTATCCAACTTGTGAACCTTATTTGAAAGGTAAAATGACCAAAAGGCCGTTTATAGGCAAACCAAAGAGAGTCACTAGTATATTGGAATTAATTCACACTAATGTATGTGGACCAATGAATTATTTAGCTAAAGGTGCCTTTATCTACTTCATAACATTCACAGATGATTATTCTAGATATGGTTATATATATCTAATGAAACATAAGTCAGAATCTTTTGAAAAGTTCAAAGAATTCCGAAATGAAGTAGAAAAGCAATCAGGTAAAAGTAGTAAAACTCTTAGATCCGACCGAGGAGGAGAGTACCTCTCGAATGAGTTCATGGATTATCTTAGAGATAATGGAATATTATCCTAATGGACTCCCCTAGGAACACCTTAGCTTAATGGTGTTTCAGAAAGAAGAAATCAAACCTTATTTGATATGGTTCGTTCAATGATGAATAATACTGATTTGTCAATTTTTTTTGGGGATATATATTAGAGACTGCTAACTATCTATTGAATAGGGTACCATCTAAGTCTATTTCCAAAACTCCTATTGAGCTATGGAAAGGGCGAAAGTCTAGTCTAAAGCATGTCAAGATATGGGGTTATCTAGTTCATGTGCGAAAGCAGAACTTTGACAAGTTGGAAAGTAGGACCGAGAAGTGCTTATTTATAGGATACCTAAAAGAAACTCTTGGATTCTATTTCTATAATCCTAGTGAACAAAAGATGTTTGTAAGCAGGAATGCCATTTACATAGTAAAAGATTTTATCCTCAATAGAGAAAGTGGATTTAGAATAGATCTTGAGGAGAAAAATCAGAATAAAATAACCATGGTTAAACTTATCTTAACTGAACCTTTAAGTACACAACAGCCTAGGAGAAGTACAAGGATTAGTTGACCTCTAGATAGATTGTCTAATCAGCATGAAGTATTTTCTATGGAATCGGATTCCTTAGATGATGATCCTTTTGCCCAGTTAATGGACCCTAGAGGGGGGTGATACGGGTCAATGTTAATTTAAAATTTTAAACTAAGTGATTATTACGGAATAAAAATCAATCACTAAAGCTATTAACAATAAACAGAGATAAATAGAGAGGAGACAAAATGATACCTCACACACGATATGTTATCAGGGTTCAGCAACGTGCCTACGTCCCCGCCTTTAAGCTTTCCACTTTAAGGATTTCTCCACGATTTTACTAATCGTACTCTTCTTTACGGGTAGAGAGTAAGTCTTTTACAATCTTTTTCCAGGCTCAGGAATAACTTCTAACAATTCTTTTAACATGCTAAGGAATAACCTCTTCAAGAGAATCCCTCTCTTGGATACAAGAAGACCTTCTCCTCAAATGGTGCAAGAATCCTCGATTCTTGACTTTCAGCTTTTACAAATTTTGTTGGTTATTGAAATCTGAATTAAAAGCTCCTAATTGAGCTAGATAAGAATGAAATACAAAGCTTAGAATCACTCAAGATTGATTGGAATTGAATGCTCAAAGAATGAGGGATTGAGATTCTAGGTATTCAACGCAAAAACAAAGTATTGAATGCTGGAAGATTGTGAGTGATTTATGAATGATAGAACAATGTTAGAATCTTTTATTTTGTTCATAAATAAGCTCTATTTATAGATGAGCAATCAATATGGCTGTTGGGAGCACATTTAATGTGAACTAGCCGTTATACCCATTTCCCATATACACTCGTCGATGAGTGAGTCTAGAAATCAAGGGGTCGTCAACGAGTGGGGAGACAGTGATCAAATGAGCTTACTGTTTTTGCCACTCTTCGACGAGTCTCTTCCACTCGTCGATGAGTCCACTGAATTTTTTTTCAGGGAACTCATCTGTAATGAGACCAAATTGATGGGTATTGTGCTTGGACCCTTAGGCAATCACAACAACATTATTTTAATCATTTTTAGGCCCTTAGAGTGATGTCCAAATTATACTAAGTTTCCTAGGGTCTATCTAGGTAAACTTTGAACAATCCTTTCCAATGTCTTGAGGACTTTACAAGGTCCTAGACATTTACACTAGTCTTTATTTAGTGATCATCTTTGTCATGGAGCTTGTAGAGCTTTAGTTGACTTGTCTTCATGCATTGGCTTGAGTCCTTGAAGCTTTTCTCCTGAAGTGACTAGTACTTGGACTTTGACCTTGATGACCTTGATTGATTGAGTTCTTCAATTCTTCATAACTTGAATTTTGATCTTAATAGACTTTTTCTCTGAAATTACACATACTAAATGACAATATTAGTACCATAAAGATCATTCTATTATTGTGTTATCATCGAAACTATTAAGGGTACTTAGAGTTGTAACCTTGAGGCTAATAATCTCCCCATTTTTGATGATGACATAATAATGTGAATGACTTGGGTTGAGCTCCCCCTCAATATATATTCCAATAAGTTTTTTTGAGGTTAGCTCCCCCTCAACATATGCATTTTTATAAAAGGATCAGAGTATAATGAAATTCAGAGCACTATTTAAGATTAATCAACAAACAAGTTCAATCATACTATGGAACTAAGAGAAGTTTATAAAGATGATTTTGATTTAAGATTGTTTAAAACACATAATTTTGAAACCAAGAGAGGTTCCACAAAAATGATTTTTCCTTTTAACATTTATAAAAATTTCAGGGTATCAAAATTTCAAGGTATCAAAGTTTCTTGGAAAGGTGTCATAGCATTCATACACACACATGCTTATATAACATTCATACTTTCTCCCCCTTGACATCATCAAAAAATATACATAATGGAGAAAAGAAAGTAATCAACTCATGATTGGAAAGAGAAAATACGATGTCATTTATATATCAAAAAGGTCTGATTACATGAAATTTCAGTCATTACATCCAACAACAAAAAAGTAAAAGGTAAAAACAGTTAGGAAAAGGAAAAAAATATAAGAGGTCTTCATCATAGCTTCTACCTCTTGGTTGGCTTGTCAGACTGAAGTTGGGTTCTTTGGCTTGAAAGTCTTGGATATGTCTTTAAAGAGTCAGAAGAGTCAGAAGAGATCTCAGCTGGTTGCTCTTAAGGTACCTTCTCAGGCTTGGCTTGAGGCTGCACAACAGGGGGTGCTTGAGATGGAGCTGGAACTTCCACAGCAGTGGGAATAGGCACAAGCTCAAGCTTCTTCTTGATAAGAAGCATCTCAGAAGCAATTTGATCAACCCTAACAGCCATCTCTCCAACTACTGGGGCCTGGGAGTTCAATAAACCTACCATGTGCTGAATGTAAGAGGCTTGAACATTTACAACCTTCCCCACACTGGTCAGATCATCACTATGCCTGTCACTGACAACTAAGGCCTCTATTGCCTTCCTCTTAACCAGTGAAATGATGGAATCTACTCTGTTCTTCACTATCTCACTAGATATCTCAATCTTAGCAAGTCTGGGCTCTAGCATTTCATCTCTAGTCCTCATTTCAGTCTGAATCAACTCCAATCTAGTCTCTAGAGAAGATAGCCTCTCTATGGTCTTTGACTGAAACTGCAACTGGCTCTGCCTCATCTCAATCTGAAATAGCTCCATGCTAGAAGCCATGGAGGCAATTTGGGAAGCCATCACACTCATCCACTCATCTGAAGGAGCAGGCCTGGTGGGAGAAACAAAATGCTGCTGGCCTGGGTCATCATCATGATCTGAGTCCTGTCTATGTGAGGACTCAGGTAAGTCAACATCAATCATAATATCCCCCCAATCAGGCGCAACCTCTACTGCAATCTCAACAACTGTCTCTAGAACCTCTGAGGGTACTGGCTCCCCCATCAATACTATATCCCAATTATAGGTTTTATATGTATCAAACCAATTTCTATTTAGACACATATGGTATGAACATGCGGAATCAAGAATCTAAGTATCAGAAAGAATTTCCTTACTTGTATGGGTACAAAAGGCATCGTCGTTGCTACTTTTGTTCTAAAACAACATTAGCTTGATCTGTGGTTTTTCCTTTCCTCCTTTCAGGTTCCTTTTCTTACTCTTCCTTTAGGATGCTGCAGTCTTTCTTAATGTGATCATATTTCTTGCAATTGTGACATGGAGGTCGAGTCCTCCCAGACTTTGATTTCGACCTTCCTCTTCTTTGTTCTTTCTCCTTTCTCATTTCTTTTCCTCTTCTTCTTACAAACAATCTCTAAGCCTAAATATGTTCTTCTTCCTGATTTTTCTTTCTCAAATCATTTGAGAGTAAGGTTGTTATCGTGTCTTTTAACTCTATATAATCATTCCCATAGGGTAGGGTTGTAACGAGATGCCTATAAGAGGGCAGAAGTGAAAAGGGAAGTTGTATGGCATGATCTTCATCACTAACCTTCTCATCAATGCTTGCTAGGTCATTGACTACTCTGTTGAGTGCATTGATGTGCTCGGTGATATCCCCTCTTTCCTTCATCTTGTTAGTATGAAGTTTCTGTTTTAGGAATAGCATCTTCGATAATGACTTTGTCATATATAGGCTCTTAAGCTTCATCCAAAGCTTCAGTGTTGAATCCTTATTGACCACGTGATAAACAACGTCGTCAGATAGGCTTAATCTAATGGTGCTCGCCGCCTTCAATTCTAGATCTTTCCAATCTTCATCGGATATTGACTCCGATTTCTTTTCTTTACCTTTTAGGGTTTTCTGTAAACCTTGTTGAATTAATAGATCTTTCACCCAACTCTGCCATAATCCGAAGTTGCCCTTCCCATCGAATCCTGCAGCATCGAACTTGGCGTTGGAACTTTTCGATGTCATTGCTTCGAATCAACCTTATGCTCTTATACCAATTTGTGGTGAAAAACTATCTAATGAACACACAAATATACATGGTTCACCCAACTAGGGCTACATCCACGGAGAGATCACCTTCTTCACCAATAATCAATAGTAAAGAGCTACAATAGTTCCTCAACCTCTCAAACAATCTCTCTTTCTCAAAGAAAATTTTAGCTTAACCTCTCACAACCCTAGAATAAAAAACTTCTTAAATAGGGTAAGAACTCGAAAAATCGGAGCGTCGGCCTTCCGACCGATCGGCCAAGGGTGGCCAATCAATCGGATCTGCCCACCGATCGATCAGCCACCTCTGGCCAATCGATTGGACTCGCACTGGAACTTGCTGAATTTAATCCAAAAACCAACACTTTTGACACCCCTTAACTGTGGTTAAGATTCACTCACCCCTAGGGTTAACCCACCTATCCTTGGTTTTTAGAAAAAAATACTAATTCTTTTTTTTAAATTAAAAAACTATTTTTAGGGCTTTTTTAATATTAAAAAAGTTTTAAAAAAGAATTAATACTTTTTTCTAAAAACCTAGGATGGGTGGGTGAATCTTAACAATAGTTAAGGGGTGTCAGAAGGGACACGTGGAGACCTCTAGGGGTGATAACCGGATTTTCCAAATCTGGTTATAACCATAGATGATTTGGCTTCTTTATATGCCTTTGGGTTTTCCAACAAGTTTGACACATAGGTATGATGATGAAGAGGATGGTGGTGGGACATGGATGGTGATGCCAATGGATCAGTGATGCCGTGATGGTCAAGATGATGAAATCAATAATACTAAGGTTCAAAATCCTAGATTTTCAAAACCCAACTAAGACCACCAATATAGCTCACGAAAATCACTAGGGGTCTCCCCTAGGGCTCACGGTTTGGAGAGAGAGAGGAGATGAGAGAAAAAATTCTGGAGAATTCTACTTAATGGTCTAGGGTGTTGGGGTATTTATAGACTAGGATCTTATCCTAATCCTACTCTAGCTTGATCTTATCTAGTAGGATTTATTAATTAACAATAACTCTTATTATTAATTAAATAAACTCCTACTTAATGTATAACTACTTTAGTTATAGTAATCCTATTAATTAAAGAGTCCCTATTATAAGAGAATTCCTTAATTAAAAGGGACAAGTCAACATCCTACACCAAAGTAGGAAACATAGTCAAACTAAAAATCCACAAGGGGCGGCGTGAGCTTCTATGGGGCGTGGGATTTGAGGAGTTAAAACTCTTTATTGTAATCTAATTACAATAACATCTTAATCCTAATTGCAATCCAACACTTGGATTTTAATTCCATAATAAAAGGAATTATATTTCAATAATTATTCAATTAAACAAATCATAATCAAATTAGGATTCCTCAAGTGGGCGCCCCACCCTAGGGTTTAAACCCCTAGGCTTTGGCCCATATTAAAGGACCATTTTAATGGGTTTATGGATATGGGTCAAACCCATTTCCCCTTTAATTATGTTAATCAAATAATTACTAAAATAATCCCTTAGTTTAAATTAACAATTAATTTAAACAATAGATTAACTATTAATCTATTTAATTAAATGATTAACTTTTAATCACTTAAAATAATTGATTAAAGTTTAATCAATTATTGAGCTTGTATTTCTTATGTGAGCACCTCCACAGATTGCTCTGAGACATTCTTACCCTAGCTTATCCAATGTTATCCCATTGACCATAAATGGGAATTACATCGGAATTACAAGTGACGTGAGATATCCATGTTGCAAATGAATCCCAGTGTATGAATATTAACTAGTACAGATCCCGCCACATGAACTTTTAAATTCGATTTAACCTTCCAAATACATTATCCCTAATGGGCCTTCAAGATTGACCTACTATCTAACCTATAGCCAATTGCAAATCATCCGGGTTTCCAAGACTTATGATTAAGCCATGAGAAACAATTTCTCATTAAAAACATTTTGAAAAAATCATTTTATAAGTATAATACCTTTTAATAAAATTATATTTCAAAACTTATTTTGTTTTCAAAATCACCTGTGCAGGATTTGAACTTAATCAACTGTCTTACCTAGAACTTGGATAATCTCTCAAATTAATGAGCATGGATTTCTTGTTTGAAACTCATCATGACTCGAACAAATTTTTGACTACCCAACTATCACTGTATTGTATTCCCTAAGTTAGAAAATACGTTAGTGGAATCAAAACAGTCAGATCACTGCCCAGTCATAGATGAACTCATCAGATCTAAGGATCATCGAAACCGTTCAATGTGAATGAGAGACCAACTATCTGATAGTATGTTTATGCAAGAGGTCTCTCATTGAATGCAATCAGTCAGTGTACATTTAAGCACCCATATGCTGATATGTAGTCTCCACTACAATAGTTCGAGATAGAACTACATCTCAACTATTGAGAACATCTTAGTATTCTGGCAGCCATATAAGTGAAGTGCCCAACTTCACCCACAGCTGTGACTATATAAGGTATAAGGAACCGGAAAGTTATATCTACCTGTGATAATCTAATCACATAACTTTCCTACAATATATCCTATGGACCTTTATCGATATCTCATATCGTATAGATCATCTCATGAGCAACTCAGATTGAGTCTCAATCACTCTGTTTTGTCACACCTAACCCCACCTTCGAATTACATACCTGCCCTTGACCCTCTAACTCTATAAATATGGACCCTCCCTAAGCTTGGATTCATTCCAAAACCATCCTAAGAAATCCCTATAGGAATCCTTATAGGCATCCTTGGTGAATTCGAAAACCCCACCTTAGACCAGTGGTGTTGAGTTGAACCTGAGGGGAAGATATAGGGTAGGATTTTTCCCCTCCCTCCCATTTAGTGTATTTCTTTATTGTTGATTCCCCTAGTCCTCGTCCAGGAAACTTTCATTTACCGCCTTCTTTAATAAGAAATGTCCCTTTGCCTTTTACATAGGTAGGAGGCCTCTCTTAACAGAAGAAAACCTTGTTTACGAACCTAGGTAGATAAAGACCAATCCCCTCAAACTCCGCCCCTGGATCATCGGGGAATCCTCTGGAAGCATACTGGCTCATGGCCATGGAATAAATTTCGAAAAATAGAAGAATTCCAGAATAGCAGTACTGACATTACATCCATTTCGGATTCACCCCATTACAATCGCTCAACACCGTATTTTATAGGTTCTGGACCATTCCAGAACTTGAATTTAATCCCCTTGGCCTCTTGGTATCATCCTTGACCCTCCCTGGGCTCTCAGGCTCCCTGGTCAAGATTAATTTATTGAAAATTGGGAAGGGTTCCATAATGGCAGTACTGTTATTACCGTCATTCTGGACATTTTCCAATACAGTAGCTCTTTAGCCATTTTTAGTTGACCGCTGGTCCATTTTAGGTCTTGGGTCCACTCCCTAAGGACCCCCTATGATACCATTGATCATCCTAGCATCACTAGACTTCTGTAATCACGGTTAAACAATGCCCAAATGGAGGAGTCCTAGAATGTTGGTACTGAGTTTACCGACAATCTGGGATAATAATTTATTTTGAACAAAACACCAATGTGAATTGGTCTCAAGCCCTCCCTAAGGCTCAACTCGAAGCCCAAGCCTCACCTAAAGGTTTTAGGACCCTCTAGTGGCATCCTCTCCTATGCTTGGCTGCAAAGCCATTGTCCCAAAGAAATTGGAAATGGTGGAAATTCCAGTGCCACCATTTCCAACCTCTAAAGGATTGGAATTGGCAGAACTACTATTGCCGCCAATTCTGGTTTATCTAGCCAGTGTGCTTTGCACAGGGCTTAGACCAAGTAGGAGGTCATTCTAGGTCCTGCTATGCTCCCTGGGCCTACTCCAAACTGTGGTTAAACTTAAACCCGATTAATTTGCCTTAACTCTAGTTAACCAACTTGCTTTGAAAAAATGCAACATATATAAGATCTGACCTTGGCTGCCCCCGGGCATTTCCTTAACCATGGTTAACCCTAACCTTAGCTACTCGAGTACAATTTAGCCACTCCGGTGGAATTATTAGCCTCCTCAGCTAACCAACCCAAGCCTTCGAGCTAACCCTTTCCACTCCAGTGCAAACACACACTCTCCTTAGCCCCGACATGGGTTAAAGTGTCGCCCGAACTAGACTCGGACTGATCCCGCACCGGCGGGTATGTAGGTAGCTCAACCCGGGTTTGACCTTATTTAAGATTTTCTCTTTCTTGGGTTAGTATAATCGAGAAACTTAGGCATTTTTATTAATTTTGACATAATTTAGCTTAAATCTAGGGAGTAGGTAACCGTCTTAGACGAGGGCCCCGAGGTGTCTAACACCTTCCCCGGAACTTAATCGAACCACTTACCTTAACTATAATCGAGACCATTAACCTTAATATAAACTTGGGTCTTATTTTCATCAAATAAATAGGTGACGACTCTTAGTCATCCAGTGAGACTCCTAAAAGGACTTTTTAGTGTCGTTCCTCCGTAGGGCCTGACCCGGAAGGAGAGGCGGTAAAATCTCGTCCTCACATAGAACATTTTGCTTTTTTGATTTTTTTTTTGGTTTTTTTATGATCATCAGCCCTTAGTCCTTCCCTACACCCTTAGTCCCTCTTTCTATATTTGTTCCATTGAATTTTATTATGGGTTTTTTTTCAAGCAAACATATAAATTGGTTCAAATTTCTCTAAACCTATGCTGATTTTTTTATTTTACCGTTTAAGTATAATGTATGCTCTATTCATGTGGAAGTTTTTTTTGTAACATATTTTTGTGGGTTGATCAGAGAAGATATGGAGAATGTGACAGAACGATAGAGAGAGAGCTTTAATTGGAGAGGAAAGAGAAAAGATCCGAAAGAAAGATAGGGATTGTGCAAGAGTTGCAAATTCCTATTTGTACCTGATGGTGCCAATCTTTTATGTGAAACTATTCTAATTTTCTTTTTATCAGATTCGAATGATAAGATCTAAGTTGTTACTTTAACAAATTTTTATGTTTCGTAATTTATTTTGTAATAGATTTCATTTTTTAAAGCAAATTCATAATCCAATGTTTTCAAAACTGGAACGAGCCTCGGATCGGCTAGGTTACCAGTTCCTGGTTCGACCGCCCTAGTTGGATCATTGCCTTTTATTATTAAAAAAAATTCCCCCTTTTTTATTTCGATTCTTCCAATTTTTGCAAGTTATATCACCCGCTCTCCTGTTTATTAGGCCAGTTCTTTTGATTTTTAGCAATTATATTGTAGAGACCCAAAATTTTGCATGTCTTGTAATTCGTGCACCATGAATGAAAACTCTTGAAATTTCTGTTTAAATCATTACTTTTATGTTTCATAATATGTATTCATGTTGTATGGCCATTGGCCAACAGTTAGAGTAAATAAAAATGGGGAAAATAACCAAAATAAGACAAACTAGCTAACCCTCCCCCTTCTAACCTGTCGATCGACTGGTGCCATAAGTGTGCAAAAAAGCAAAACAGGGGCTCCTCGACCAAACCGGTCGACCGCCTAGCAAGACCGGTCAACCGGCTAACCGCCCTGCAAACCCGGTCGACAGACTGGTTATGTTTTGCCCAGTCTTCCTTCTAAATCCAAATTTCTGAGAACTTTAATTGAAAGGGGACTCTTAAACTTTATAATTAGGCTCTTAATCATGAGTTTAGGGTTTCTAATCATTCATAGAGTTCTTAGAGACCCAATGAGAGAAAAACCTAAGATTTTGCTCAACCATTACTGGGAAAATAAGAAGTCTTTGAGATCAGATTTCAACCACATTCACAAGTTTTTGATCGTAGGGAGACGATCAAGTAAGATAAGTATGTCATTCATGTTGATTTTATCATGATCAATAATGTTTACAAATAAAAGTAAGACTTTTTTGAAGTAAAAGCAACGATTGAAGTAGTATGCAAATTTTACTATGATTTTAGATGTAACATGATGCGATTTGATTTTGTATTATGATTAACGAGGAGAAAGGGACTGAATGGCTAGATTATGTATGACTAAATGTGGAAGAAGGGATTTATGCTAAAGATTATTGAATGACTATGTGTTTGAAGTATGATTTCCTGATCTTGAACAATGAAGGAATTAAGGTTACTATTTTCGTATATGAAACACTTGAAAACCAATGTATGATGAATGACCTATTGAATTAATGTTTGAAGAGACATGATTATTAATGTTTAAATTACCAACCATTGATAAGAATGATATGCCATGATTTTGAAGTATGATGTTTGACACATATCAACAAATCTATGGTTGAACCGACTGATTCTCCCAGTTCCTATTTTAAGAGCAGTTTTGAAACAGTCCGGGTTTGAGGATTGATTACCGATTTTACCGGTTCAATTGGCCGATTTGGTGTAATTTTCAAAACACTAATTCATATAAAAACTATTATTTATCATTTGCCCTAATATGTTACAATCATTAATGTGAGCATGAGAAATTTCCTACCCACTTTCACATTTATGGTTTGACTAAGAGTCGCCACCTATTCATTCTAAAAGATAGGTCCCGGGATTTTGATAAGGACTTATGGTCTATCAGAAATTAGGGTAAACGGTTCAATTAAGTCCTGGGAAAGGTGTTATGCACCTTAGGACCCACATTTTGCAATGGTTACCTACTCCCTAAATTTAAGCCAATTTAATCTCAATATTAATTAAAATGCCTGAGTGTTTAATCAAATGCTAATTAAAGAAAGAGAGAAAGCTAGATGGCTAGGGTCGAACCCGGGTTGGGTTGCCTACGTACTCACATTGGAGTGAGATCAGACCGAGCGTAGTTCTGGCACATAAGCCCGTGCCAAGGCTAGAGGGGTGTGTGTGTGTATGCATATGGTGGATAAAGGTCTAACCCGGAGGTTAGGGTTTAGTTGACCGGGTTGGTCAAGTGCAACGTCAAGTCTAATCGCAGTTAAAGGGGAGTTAATCATGGTTAGGAGCTAACCAAGGTTATAAAGTCCAAACAAGCATATTTTTGGTCTTTTTATATTTTCTGATTTTTTTTGGGATTTTTGGAGATTTTTTCCAAATGGTCAAGAATCTTAATCGTGGTTAAAAATTAACCGGAGTTAGGTTAACTCCAGTTAAAGGGGCTGGACAGGGTGGAAATGGCCATAAAAGACCATTTTAAGCTTTTTAGAATATTTCTAATTTTTTTTGTCATTTTTTCAGATTTTTCCTGGTTAGGGATTTTTTAACCATGGTTTAGGGTCCGGCTCGATCCAAAATTTGGGTTGACTATGGTTAAAGGTCCTAAACATGATTAAATTGATCATGAAAGCCTATTCTGGAATCCAGGGAATATTTATGATTTTTTGATCAATTTTCTAGAATTTCTTGGGTCATGGGCTGTTTAACCATGGTTAAAACCTAATCATAGGTGGGTTTAGCTATGGTTAAGGGTCCAACTTGGTCAAAAGTTGGCCCAAGGTCCATGGCAGGGCTTAGACTGGCCTCTTACTCGATCTGGGCCCTCATAAAGGTCTGAAATTACCAAAAAATCAAATTGTCAAACACATTTTTAACCATGATTAGAGTGTCGTTAATTGTGGTTAGAGGCTAATTCAGGGGAAATCGAGACTATGGTTGCGAAGCCTGATGTACAGGGAATAAGTTGGGCCTTTTTTGAGCCCATGGAGAGGTCAGGTGCGGGCTCCACAGATGTCCAACGTTGCCTTATTCAACATTACATAAAATGACAAATTTTTACAAAAATTCTAACCATGGTTTTAACCAAGGTTTGAAACGATTTAACCTCGGTTTGGCTTCATCCCTTGGGAATCTGAGACCATGGTTGCGAAGCTTGCAGTTCATGAAACAATTTGGGCCTTTGGTGGGCCCAGGAGAAGGTTGTATGTGGGTCCCACAAAGGCCCAAAGTCGCTTAGTTTGGCTATTTTGCATACTGTTGACCTCACTTTGGGGTCAATTTAACCATGATTAGCATTGGAGTTTGGGGCTGAGATTGCACAGGGGGGTAGCCCAAAGTGTTGGAAGTCTAACCATGGCCTGGTTTTGACCAGGGCCCACTCTAACCATGGTCAAAATGGTGGGGATAGTAGGGGTCCGAAACTGAATTTTTTCTGAAATCTTTTTTTGTGGTTGTGGTGCTTAACCAAGACCCAGGGGGTTTCCTCATGGACTGATGACTTCCCGGGCGTCTTGGGCGTGGTTGTGCGTGGTGGGGACTATGCTTGTGGCCTTGGCCTCAAGGGGATAGCCCCCCCCCCCCCCCCCCATCTATGAAGAAGATGAAATTGGGGGACCCTATCCTCGACTGTGATGGTGTAAAACACATTAAAAAAAAGGACATGGGACCCCTGGAATGGGACCAGGGGTCCCTTACAGAGATAAGAGCACAAGTAAAAAAGGATGGGGGATTTACCCTCTTGGTTTGGGATCCACCAAAGGTGATGCTGCTGCAAAGGAGTTGGGATGGATGGAATGAGGTTGCTGGGGTGTTGAGGTAGGTGTTGAGTGTGGTCTAAGTCCTAACTAGGTGAAGGTAGAGGGATTAGGGAGATGGGGGATGGGCTGAAAGCTTGCCACCGAAAGCTTTTTTGCAGAATTTTTTTTTTGCTTTTTTCCTCCCCTTTTAGCTTGCTCATGGGTGATTTTTATAGATGTTGAGGGAGGGTGGCATGAAAATAAATAAGAGGAGAAGTTAAGTGAGATGAAAGGAAGCCATTGGAAGGTCAATGTGGAGTTACAGGGACAGCTGGTGGAAGTAAGAAGAGTAGGGGCCTGGCCTGTGTATTTTCCCTTTTTCGTAAGATACAGGTCTGAGACCTTTTGGGGAGCTCGGGTAAACATGAAAGGGGAACACGACCTATGGGTCTTGCTCCATGGGTATTGGGTATGGATTTTTAGCCATGGGCTTAGGCCCTTGGGTGATTTATGCTCTTAGCTTGGGGTAGGTTTTGAAAAGGGTTTGATCTAGGGTTGGACCTAGGGCTAAGGATTAGGACATGGGCTTAGACTAAGGTATTGGGCTTAGGTTTAGGTTTTTTAATTAAAATAGGCCTTAAGCCCATAGGGACTGGATTTTGGGGTTTAGAGTTTACCTAGGGTATGGGGTTTTTCCTAGGGTTTAGACTAAGCTAATCACGGTTAAATTAATTAATCAGGGTTAAAAGGGGGGGTGTAAAAATGCGGTGCTGACAATCAAGATTGTACACTCATGTGAATCACACATGCATTGCTTGCGATTGTTATGCATTTGTCCCTAATAGTAGACAATACTTTTCTATGATTTTAGCATTTCAATAAGGGTTTATTATTTTAAACCGATTGTTATGTATTTGTTTATAATAGTCATGTCAGGAACACAACATTTTGACACAGAGTCAAGTACCAGTGGTCCTGCATTGAAAAGAAAATTCAGAAGTCCCACCATGCTTAAAAAATAATCCAGAGGCAAAATAACAACATTGGTCAGAAGAAAATTGTCGAATTGAATCCCTAGTGGAATATCAACTGTTGACAAAAAAAAAAAGGATTTGAGCTCTACCATTGCTGTATTTGCACGTGAATTCTAATTTATTTTAGGAATTGAAAACAAGTTTCAGATGAGATTAAAGACAAGTTTTGGGATCACTTGACTATAAGAATCATTGCATATAAAATATCCATACTATTTTTTGTCTGTAAATATGCAACTCTTTGAAATTACGTAAATAAGACACTTAGAAAATATATGTTTACACTAACTGTGTTTGTATGCCTTATGTGAGCCAGGGATTCCCAGTCTCTCGAATCTGGGACAAGGATATCTCAAATCTGAATAAGGAAAAATTTATGAGTCGCCACCTATCCTTATTTGTTTATTTCTCATTGTCGTTTGATTGCCATCTATTTGTTCTTGAATAATCTTAGGATAAATTCTGCAACATACCCTTTTGGTTTCTGCTATTTAAAAACGTTAGCTTTGGAAGCAAATTTGAAATTGTCTCCAAACTCTAAGGTGAGAGCAACTCGCGTCATTGCTACCTCTTCAACATGGGAAAGAATCATGTGTTTTGAAGTTATAGGTTTAACTAGCTATGCAGGAGGCATGGAAAAGTAGAAAAATATGTGGCTACTTCAATGGTAGTTTGGAAGCATGCGTCTAGGTAGCATTTTTCTTTGAGCAGTGATCAGCGGACCTGTGGGTGCGCTATTTAAGTTAGTGCCGCGTCCTCATGTCCCTTTTGATCTCCATTTAACCTTGGTTAAGCTTAACATAATTAAAGTTAAGATTTTAATTTTTTGATTTTTAAAACCAAGGTGGATTGCTTAACCCTAAACCTATGTTTGGTTTATGAGAAAATGAGTAATAACATGGAAAAGAAAAGAAAATTGGACAAACCACAACTAAAAAATGTACTAGAAAATCAAAAAATTCTTTTAGTTTCCATGTTTTCGCCTATTTTCTCAGCAATCAAACATATCATAAGGGAGAGTGAATCTAACCACAATTGATGAGTGTTAAAAAAAATGGGACGTGGACCAATGAGGATCGGCCATTTCGTTACATAATGGCAACCGCTGGTAAGCTAAACATTTTCCTTTAGGAAAGTAATTTAAAACTCTCGATAGTACCTAATAGAGCAATGATAGGCGTACCAGGAATATCCATTTACAAACTTAATGACTTGCCCTCATTGGTTTTCAATCAACTCTTAAATACTTACCAACTGTGCTGAGAATTTCAAAGTGGGGTGTAGACCTATGAGGACAAGCCATTACGTTTGCAAATGGAGATCCCATGTCAACTATTTTCCTACCTAATATCGAGAGCTGAACCATTGGATTGTAGTTCTCAATAGTAGGTACTATGAGAGTTTTAAATCACATCCTTTTTCTTAATTATCTTTATAAACAACCTCGTGGGGAGTTCCACATAAAAATTCCTCCTTAAATAGCCTACCATATTTAATGAAGACATGTTCAAATCCCTCCTTTATCTTTATAAACCACCTCTTGGGGAGTTCCATAAAACAAGTCCTCTTTAAATCAAGGTTTTAAATTTCATTGAAATTTAGTAAAATTTCGGTTTCGTCAAACCCCAACGACACCGATACAAAGTGGATTACAGAAAACACGATTTCGGCAGAAATTTCGGGTCAAATTTTGGATTTCGGAATTTTGGCGATATTTCAAAATTTTATTTTTAAATAGGTACTTATATATTTTTTTTTTCTTAATATTCCGAAATATTTCGATATTTCTATTGAAATTTGGAAATTTATATATTAATTTTAAAAATAAAACAATAATATTTATAAAAATATATAAAGTTTAAATAAAATATGATTTTTTAACAAATATATTTAATAAAATATTAACAATCGGAATCTAAAATTTCGCCGAGATACCACAATTTTTCAGGATTTCGGTTCGGGTTAGCTAACTGAAAAATCACCCAAATTTTGAAATTTCAAACCTTGCTTTAAATAGCCTACCAAATTTGAAGACTTGTTCAAATGCCTTGAGACACCCCAAAAAGAGTTTGAACGGTCGCCTCGTACGCTTTGTCCTCTTTTATGATTTTCTTTATTTTCCATAGCTACACTTCGGCCTTGTCCGCCATTGTCATGTGTCAACTGGCGTTGTTTTAAACGTTCAATGGCCACCACTTGCTTTGTTATCTTTTCTGATTTCGGTTGATTTCAATTTTAGTGGTGAGTAAACTTATGATTTGATTCCAAGACAACTAAAGGGGCGGATATTTTAAGCTGGTTGGGAAGGCGGGTCTGGATTGTCCTGTTTCTAATTTTCTGCGATTCCTTGCCTTTGATCCCCCAATTGGCCTTCATTGGCTCTTTAATGAGACCACTAGTTAGATAACGGTTATAAACCACACTTATGGGGGCATTTGGATTGTATTTTATTAGCCAAAAATCAATTCTGATAAAATAGATTTTGTAAAATAAATTGTCAAATAGTTATTTTTCTAAATTATAGTGTTCGGGAATACGAAGTTGAATCTACCATCTTCATATTCCCTAAACACTATTATTTGGAAAAGTGATTATTTGACAATTAATTTTATAAAATCAATATATCGAATTGATTTTTGGCTAATAAAATCTAATGGAAACGACACCATGGTCTTTGATTTGAAAATTGAATTAGTCTGCTTTAGCTCTTTTGTGGAACCACCAGTTAAATTACCAACCAGCAAATGCAAATGCTTACTTATAACTGTTATGAGTTATTTAAACAATTGGGGATCCTTATCTCTTCGCTACAAATTCACTTGCTTTAGAGAGAAAACAACTGATGGCTTGTTGTGACAGAGATTGTTGTGAACTTTGTGCTCGATAAGCTTGCACTCTTTCTCGAGCAAGAGGTGAATCGGTTTAGAGGGGTGCGGCGCAAAGTCAGTACATCAAAGATGAACTGCAGAGCATTCGAGGCTTCTTAAGAGATGTCGATGCAAGAGAAGAAAGCGAAGAAGTGAAGGCTTGGGTAAATCAAATTAGAGATATTGCTTATGATATTGAAGATACTATGGATGAATTCACTCTTTGCCTGGCACAACAACATCATCAGCATCGATTTTTAGGCTTCCTTTACAAAACTGTCCACTTTTTCAAGAACTATAAAGCACGCATTCATATAACCTCACAGATACAAGATATCAAAGCGAAAGGGAACCATTTTTACGCATTCATATAAGCCCTGAGGAGACCAAAAATAGAAAAGCTTCCAAGGAATATTGGGAAGCTTCTGAACCTAAGGACCTTGGATCTTAAGGGAACCAATGTAAGGGAATTATCGAGTGACCTCTTCAAGCTCCAGTGGTTACACCATCTTATAGTCTAGAAAGACGAAAGATTGCCATATTAACCGTTTTGCGACTTACGAGGATTTTACTGTAAAGTCGGAATAGGGAGTTTAGTCAACCTACAAGAGCTCTCTTTCATGGACATAAGGCAAGTTGGAAGCGTAGTTAGAGAGCTAGGAAGATTGAGCCAATTGAGGGAGTTAGGCATTATGGAGCTGAGAAGACAAGATGGGCCTGAGTTGTGCTCTTCAATCGAGAAGATGAACAACCTTTGCGGGTTAAATGTGAAGTCATTAGAAGAGGAAGTTCTTGATCTACAATTTCTATCCTCCCCTCCTCTGCTTCTTCAACAGTTACAATTGAGAGGGAATCTTGAGAAGTTTCCAAATTGGATATCTTCACTTCACAACCTAAAAAATTTATGTTTATGGGGGTGTGAATCAAGGGATGATCCACTTGAAGTCCTTCGAGATTTGCCTAATCTAGTGAAGCTTTCACTTATTCGGGCTTATGATGGAGAAGAATTGTGTTTTAAGGCATGTGGATTTCAGAGACTAAAGACCTTATTTCTTAGTAAATTTCAAAGATTGAAATTTGTTATAGTGGAGGAGGGAGCAATGACTCATCTTCAAGTGCTAAATATCGTCTAATGTAAAATGTTAGAGACGGTGCCATTAGGCCTTGAATGCCTTGCCATTTGCCAACCTCAAATTATTTGACTGTCTTGGTATGCCGAACGAATTTGCAAAAGCCCTGAATCCTACCAAACTAGGAGGTGGTTGGATGTGTGTCAATAGGCAGATGTTGGATGCGTATCAACTGGAGAGACAACATTTCGAGGGCCGTTCGCTACAATGTTGTCCTTTAATGGATACAGTAAGACCCTAAATTTAATGTTTATAAACTTCTCGTATGGCTTCTGCTCCATTTCATTATCAAGGACTAACTTTCCATTGCTACCTAAAATTGTTTTCCAATAATCTCTTTTTGCTTCTTAAAAATTCTGTTATAAATTATGTTTTATTTAGGTTAAATCTTTCATGACCGTACCATCTTAGGGTTAATCAAGACATTGCCTTAGAAAATGTTAAGTTAGATCACAATAAATTAGGGTTTTGAATTTGTTTGCATAATTTTATATACAACATATAAATTAAAATGCTAAAACCTAAGATTTTGCATATAAAATTATGTATATCATATAAAATAAAATATAAAAAATAGCTTTGCTTCAAAGCTATTTGAAAATTGTTCTAAGGCAAGGACTCATTTAACCCTAGGACCGTGTAGTCATGATAGCGATGCCTTTTATATGCATTTATCTTATCACATTCTTTTTGAAGAATCAAAAGACAATAGATCTATGCGGTTGTAATTGTTTTCATCAGGTTGGACTATTTAAAGGCAATCCATCATACATGCGTCATTAGTGAGCTATGCAGCTTTCTATACTCTTCACCTTCTTATCTACATATTTTGAGCTATGCAGCTTCTATACTCTTCACCTTTTTATATAAATATTTTGAGTCTTTTTTTTTTTTTTACATATGTGGACCCATCTTATTGCAATATGACATAGGCATATCTTTTTATAGAACTGAAAACATTGACATACACAGTAGGCCCTCTTATAATTAATATTTTATAACATAATAATCTCTAATAATTAATAATCTCTTATACTTGCTATTTAATAATTTTTTAAGAAAGTCTTAATATATTATTAATTATAAGAGAGGTTTTTATACTATATTAATACATAGTTACATGAATCTTGTAAACACTTTATGATTGTTTATGTATCAGGAAGGGAAAGGGATAAAATTGTTTTAGATATTTTGGCTATGTATAATAAATTATCATATACATAGTATAAAGTATTAGATATTTCAGAAAGAAAATCTAAAAAAATCATTATATGATGACTTCAAAATAATTAATAAAAGTTAAAGGAAGAATCCCACGAAAAACAAAGTTCAAAAGGAATTGTCTCTTTCCAAAATAAAGGATGTTTTTCTTCTCTTTGAAAAATGGGTTAACTTTACCAAACTGAATTACCATATACATACTAGCCTTAGACATTTGTATCTTCATGAAGCTCATCTGAAAAATATAATACATTCAAAAGAAATTTTTTGATGGACCAATATAGTAATTCTTATATATAATATTCTCTTATAATTAATATAATTTATTTATACCAAGGTTATTAATTACAAGAGGGTCTGTTGTACCTACATCAGTGTGTGAGTCATGCCATAAAATTGCATTTTAAAGTTATAAAAATATCCCAAAGTTGGTTAGTTTTAGTGATAGTTTGAGTTCGTCTATGGATACTCGAGCACACACACACACACACACACACACACACACACACACACACACACACACACACACACACACACACATATATATATATATATATATATATACATAACCTTTCATTGCTAACCACTAAGGGTTAGGATTTAGTTTCTCTTATTCTATTTTTTCTAATGCCACATTAGCTTTCAAATTGACCTTTAATAATTGAATTAAAGGATTAGGATTTGGCAGTACCCATAGACTTACACATTTTGATAAGGAGTGCTAACAAGGTTCTAAACATAAAAGAAAAGGTCAATTTTTGTTAGAATTGAAACAACCTAATGCATAGTGTGAGCACGGATTCCGGCCTGCCCATAGTTAATGTTTGTTTATGATTGGGAGTCACCACTTATTCATTCAGAAGGGATAAGTCCCCGGGTCATGGATAAGGTCTTGATCTACGGGAAAAGTCTAGGTAAGAGGTTTGGTTAAGTCCAGAGAAGGTGTTAGGCACCTCGAGACTTCCATTTTACAATGATTCCCTACTTTCTAGGTGTAAGCCAAATTAATGTCAATTATTGTTCAAATGTCTTAGTTTTAGTTTATACTAATCAAAGAAGGGAAAAGCTAACTAGGGTTGAACATAAGTTGGGTTACCTACGTTCTCACATGGGATGAGATCAGACCGAGCGTAGTTCTGGCACATGAACCCATGCCGAGGCTAAGGGAGTGTGTGTGTGCACCAAGGGTGGCTTAGGGTATAGCCTGAAGGCTGGGGTTTGGTTAACCGGCTTGGTCAAGTGCTTGGTTTAATTGAGTTGGGCCCGGTAGGCTAAGTGGTAAGCCCGGAGGCTTGGGATTGGGTCCGGTAGGCCAAGATTAGGCTCGGAGGCTAAAGGTAAGCCCCGTAGGCTTAGGGTTGGGCTCGATAGGTCAAGATTGAGTCCGGAGGCCAAGGAGTGCTTAACCGGAGTTAAGGGATGGTCTAACCATGGTTAGGGTTTCCAACTGTGGGTGGTTAAGGTCTAAGTTCAGTTTTATGGCCCTTGAGCACTGTTTTCCAATTTCAGAGATTTTTCCCAATTTCTCCAAGGTTAGAATAAGCTTAACCATGGTCAAAGAAATGGTTAACCATGGTTAAGCTCATTTTACCATGGTTAGAAATGCTATAAAGTTTGATTTTAATCATTTCTTGCATTTTATGATTTATTTAGGATTTTTAGGGAATTTTTAAGATTTTTCCTTGAGGTTAGATCAACTAACCATGGTTAAAATCTAATCGGGTTTGGGTTAACCCCTGGTTAAAGTCACGACAGGTCTGAAATGGGCCTAGAGAGCTTGACAGAGCCTAGAATGGCCTCCTACCAGGTCTGGGCCCTTGCAAAGCTTATTATTTTACAAAACAGGGAATGACGGTAATTATTCTACCGCCATTCTCTATTCTATACAGAATGAGATTGGCGGTAAAATATCTACCGCCCTTACCACTGTTCTTTAAAAAGTGGCTTTCTGGTTATGGGAGGGGTTAAGGGTGAACCCCAGGGGTCATGGACCCTCAGGGCTTGCTAGGAGAGCTTGCTGCGTGTCTTGGGCCAATGGTGGGCCCTGAACTTGGTTCAAACTGGGTCCACAGAGGGCCTGATATCCCTGCAAAAGAAGTTCAAGAATGGCGGTAGAATAACTACCGCCATTCTGCACAGTTTTTCTTTTTTTGGTTTTAACCACGGTTAAGTTAAGGTGGAGACCCTAAAAGGACCAGGGTGAGTCGAGGGGGTCTTGGGAGTCTAGTTCAGGCCCTGGGAATGGAGCAGAGCATACCTGCAGGGGTCCACAGAAGTTGTAAATGAGAGTACCAGGAATGGCGGTAAAGTATTTACCGTCATTCCTGGATTTTCCAGAAAATGGTTTGTGCCATTCGGGACTGAACTATGATGGTCCCAGGGGATCCCTAATGGGCTGAGGGACCGCCAGAAGTCCTGGGTAACCTTTGCTTGGCCTGTACAAGGTGTGGGACTGCTGTACCCGTATGGAGGGTCCCCCTTTGCCTATAGAGAAGACGAAGGGGAACACCCCCCACTCTGGGATATAATAAAACCAACAAGTCCCCTAGATCTTGGACCAGGGGCTCACAACGATTGTAAACCGAAAAAGGGGAAAGGTCGGGTCCTACCCCTATTGGCTGCATTGGGGAAGGCAGTGGAGGCCTACAGTTGGGGTGGCGAACGATAGTGGTGTTGCACAGCCTGAGGGAGGGCCTAGGGTGATCCGAGGGAGCTCCTGGTGCTGCTGGCCTAGTGTCTAGTTGGAGAAGAGGGCTGAGGCGAGGTTGTGGCAGGGTTTTTTTCTCCAGAATTTCGGATAGGGGTCTTTCTCCATCCCCAAAGAAAGCTGTGGAGGTGGATTTTATAAAGGGAAGGTTGGGGACACCCATGGTATTAGGACAGAGATAGGCAGAGCTGTAGGGAGAGGGGGCTACCAGAGAGCGTGCCTGGATGTGCAGGGGGGGAGGTGATTCCTGCGAACACGAAAACTGTGAATGGCCCTAGCTTGCACACGGTACAGGTGAGGGGATTTGAATTTTTGGACTTTTTGGGCCCAAACTGAGGGCTTTGGGCCCTAGGGTCCTAGGGTCCTAGGGTTAAGGGTTTTAAGCCTTATGGGCTTAGTGCTAGCCTTAGGGCTAGGTCATAGGGTTGACTAGGGTTGGATCTAGGGTTGACTTAGGGTTAGACCTAGGGTTAACTAAGGTTGATTAAGGTTGGACCTAGGGTTTCACCTAAAGTTGTCTTAGGGTTAACTAAGGTTGACTAGGGTTGGACCTAGGATTTGATTAGGGTTAATCTAGGGTTGACCTAGGGTTAACTAGGGTTTGACCTAAAGTTGACTAGGGTTTAGACCTAGGGTTTGATCATGGACTCGGCTGGGATAACCATGGTTAAAAGATCTTAACCATGATTAAGAAGGGGTGTAAAAATTTGGTGCTTACACATAGGGATTGAGATTGTTTTTTTTTTAGCTAACGAGGGTGTTCAGGCCTCTTAGAGCACCGACTAAATCCCCCAATCCACACACACACAAGGAAAAAGTGATAAATTCATGAGAGTGGCCAACAAGGTGTTGGAAGTTGTCATGAATTCTGCCTGGATTCATGATGACCCGTTGGCGACCCAGATGACCCGATTAATGGGCAATGTGTGGGGTTTCCCATTTTAAGGCCCGACCCGTTTTGGGTATTTTGCCAATTTTATTTCTTTATTGTAACCCTAATATAAAATGGATGTTTTAGGGTTTTATTCGTAAGAAAGAAGAGAGAACCATTGTTTCAGGGTGTATTGGGGAGGTGGGTTTGATTGAGAGTTGTAAATCTTCTTGTTGAATTATTGATTAATCACCGCTGCCCGTAGACGTAGGCATCTTATCGAACCACGTAAATTGTGTCTCTCTTGTAGTTTGTTTTTGCTTTCGATTTGTTTTATTTGATTACTATTTTTGGATTCATTTCACTATATTTATACACTTTCGCACAACAAATTGGTATCAGAGCCATGTTTTGACCTCGGTATTGTTTAATTTTTACGGATGAGATTAATGGTGGAAACGAGTGAAGCAGTTGTTGAGAGTTCGTCTTCGAGAACCACATCGGTGGCAAGAACTACGGTTTTAAATGCAAAATTTGAAGCAGAAAAATTTATTGGAAAAAAAAACTTCAGCATGTGGCAATGCGAAGTTTTGGATATTCAAATCCAACAAGAGTTGCATATTACTCTAGAGGATTAATCCGACGATAGAGAAGAGAATGATTAGAAGAAAATAAATCATCAAGCTTGCGGCACTATCAGACTTTGTCTCGCTAAGGATCATAAATATTTTGTTATGAAAGAAACTTCGGTTAAGGAGTTATAGAATAAATTGGAGAACAAGTATAGGAACAATAGCATTGAAAATCGACTCTATTTGAAGAAGGGACTCTTCATTTTTCAATATAAATCAGGTACTACCATCATTGAGCATTTGGGCAGTTATAATAAAATTCTCCCTGATTTTCAAAATCATGAAGTGAAAATAGACGACGAGGATAAGGCATTATGTTTGAGAAATTCCTTACCTGATAGTTATGATTATCTGTCTACCACTTTAATGTATGCAAAAGATGAACTTAAATTTGAGGATGTATCAAATGCTTTGATGAATAATGAGTATCGGAAAAAGGACCAACGAGCTAATATGGACTCAACATCAGAGGCTTTGACAATAAGGGGCAGGTCAGATGATAAAAAATCTAATAGGTAGGGTAAATCTCGCTCGAAGTCAAGAGCCTCATCATCTTAAAGAAAAATTCCAGCAAAGAATGAGTATGCCTTTTTGTTGCAATAAAGGGCACTAGAAAAATTATTGTCCAAAACTGAAAAATAGGGAAAAGAATGGTTCAAATGCAAACTTTGCACAGGTTGAAAATGATGATTCAGAATTTGCTTTGACTGTTTCACCATCAGTTGGTCATTCTGATGAGTAGATTTTTTACTCGAGCTGTTGCTACTATATGTGTCCCTATATGGACTAGTTTTCGAGTTTTCAAGAGTTAGATGGAGGAATTGTTTTAATGAGAAATGATAATGTCTGCAATACAAAGGGAATAGGAAAAAATCGTTTGAAGATTTATGATGGTGCAGTTAGAATTCTAACTGATGTTCGGTATATACCGGACTGGAAGAAAAATCTCATCTCATTGGGATCTTTAGACTCAAAGGGCTTCAAGATTACTAAGCAAGGTGGAGTATTAAAAATTGTATTTGGTGCACTTGTGATAATGAAGGGTACTAGACAGGGAAATTTGTATTTTCTAGATGGGAATACAATGACAAGGATAGCAGCAGTTTCTAACAGCCCAGATGAGATTGTGTATGATACTTCCACACGATGGCACATGCGCTTAGGGTATGCAGGAGAGAAGACTTTCCAAGGATTGGTGAAGTAAGGATTGTTAAAAGGTGTCAAGATTGGTAAATTTGGATTTTGTAAACACTACATCATTGGCAAGTAGAGGGTCAAGTTTAGGACTACAGTTCATCGTACTCAGGGGACTCTAGATTTTGTTCACACAAAGGTGTCACTTTTATTAATGATTTCTCAAGGCGAGTTTGGGTGTACACAATGCAGCATAAAATTTTTAAGTTCTAGATGTGTTTCTTCAGTGGAAGAAAATGATCGAGACCTAGACTGTCAGAAAAATAAACACGCTCAAGTCAGATAATGGTGGTGAATACAAGTTAGATCCATTCATGCAAGTATGCCAGGATGAGGGGATAGTTAGGCACTTCATAATAAGAGATATGTTGCAATAGAATAGGGTGGTAGAACGCATGAACTGTACTTTACTGGAAAATGTGTGATGTATGTTGTCCAATGCTGGATTGGGCAAGGCATTTTAGGCTAAAAAGTGACATATGCATGTCATCTCATCAATAGGTTGCTTGTAGTTGCAAATGATGGGAAAATGCCCATAGATGTATGATTTGGATAACATGCTACATATTATGATTTATTGCATATATTTGGTTGTCCTGCATATTTTCATGTCAAATTAACTAAGTTGGATCCTAGAGCTAAGAAAGCTATATTCTTGGGCTTTAGCACAAGTGTAAAGGGATGCAAGTTTTGGTTCCCGATGAAAATAAATTTGTTTTAAGCAGGGATGTTACTTTTGTGGAGTCTAAGATGTTAAATCAAATGATGAGCAAAAGGATTCTCATAAGGAGAATATGAAAAATGGTGTTTTACAGCAGGTGAAGTTTGAGTCTCCGATGGTTCCAATGAAGACTGTTCAGACAGTCAACAGGCCTATACGAGATTCAAGTGGTGAGGACTCAAGCTCAGTTGAGGAGGATGCTCCAATTCAGGTGCCCCCACAACAAACAAACTCTATTGCAACCAGTAGACCTACAAGAGAAGCTAGAAAACCTACAACGTTTATTGACTTAGTGGATTATGCACTTCCAGCAGTTGATGATGATGTTCCACTTACTTACAAAGAATTATTGAAGAATTCAGAAAATGTAGAGTGAAAGAAGGGTATAGATGAGGAGATGGAGTCACTTTATAAAAATTAGACATGAGAGTTAGTATAACTTCCAAATGGAAAGAAAAAAATTGGTTGCAAGTGGATATATACCAAGAAGGACGTTTCTTCGGGAAAGGACATTGTGAGATTCAATGCTAGATTGGTGGTTAAAGGCTAAGCGCAGAAAGAAGGGATAGATTATAATGAAGTTTTTTCTTCCATCGTTAAGCATTCTTCTATTCGAATTTTGCTAGCTTTGGTTGTTTTGTTTGATCTTGAGTTAGTACAACTCGATGTCAAAATTGTCTTCTTGCATGGTGATTTGGAGAAGGAAATATATGTGTCAAAACCAGATGGGTACAAGGTTATTAGTAAAGAGAATTGGGCTTGTAAACTAATAAAGTCGTTGTATGGTTTGAAACAGTCTCTAAGATAGTGATACAAGCGATTTGATCGATTTATGGTCGAGCAAAAGTACACAATAAGTCAGTTCGGAAGCTTCGTGATGGTTCCTTCATATCTTTACATTTATATGTAGATGACATGCTCATTCCATCTAAGAGCAAGGTGGAGATAGACAGGTTGAAGATTTAGTTTAGGAATGAATTTGAAATGAAGGACCTTAGGGCAACTAAGAAAATAATTGTAGAGACCCGAATCTTTTTCATGTCTTTATTACAAGTATTAGGGGTATTATAGTCCTTGAGATATTTCAATGTTTATGTATTTATATCTAATTAGTATAGTGTGATTAAGGTTTGATCAAACTTGTTAGCGGAGGGATGTCATATCACACCTTGAACTTTAGGAAGCTCCAGTTTTGGCATCGTTTATTGGAATTGAGTGATTCTTGAACCATTAGAAAGGTATTGGAACCCTCTTCGAGGTTCATGTTTAATGTTTTTCCATAATTTTAGTCTAAGCTAAGTCAAAAGTGGGTTTTTCGATCTCTTGTCTGATGGAATTGCAGATCAGTCAACTTTGGGGACTTTTGGCCCATAATTGAGAGGGAATTTAGAAATTATAACATTAGAAACGTTCATTTTCGAAAGATGAATCCAACGCAAGCAGAATCGTTGAAATCTGACGATAGAGTCAAAAGTTATGGCCGAAACAGTTTAATAGGTCAAAAATTTACAGAACACCGATCGCTAGAGATCGATCTGTACACAACCGATCGCTCGGTCAGAAGTAGCAATCGATCGGTCCAAAACCGATCAATCGGTATCTATCGACTGGTCCAAAATTTTGTGTGGAGAAAATTTCCAGAGAGTGTGCTTTTGACCGAGAGCTCGGTCAAGAGCACCGGTCGATCGGTAGGCGACCGATCGCTTGGTCATAACCACCGATCACTCGGTCATAACTACCGATCGCTCGGTCCTTTATGTTTTTACAGAATTTTAGTAAGGGCTTTTTGGTCTTTTGGTCCTCAACTCTTGGGGCTATAAATAGGGATCCTATATCGGGGTATTAGAATACTCTACCTATTTCTAACCTAATTTGACAAAAAGGGAGAGAAAACCTAGGGTTTTGAGAGAGGGTTTTCTTTGAGAAGAAGGATATAGCTTGGATTTTGCAAGGAAAGCTTGGAGATCGTTCTCGAAGCTTCCCCAAATCATCTTGGGAGCGATTTGGATCCAAGGGAAGGATCCCTAAGGTCGATAAACTCCCTAACTAAACTCTATTAATGATGTTGGTGAATATTAGTATAATATAAATGATATTTAGTTTGTTTTCCCTAATTATGTATGGATTAAGCTTGTTAGAGATGGAAATAGGTTTATACTATGGATGGATTGAATGGAGGAAGGGAAATGCTATGGAGGATTGGGATGAATGTATGGATGTGAATTTTGATTTGGGTTGTGTGGATAGATGATGGTGTGATAGAATGTTAAGAATGTGAAAGGGCAAAGTATCCATAATTAACGCACTCTAGATGTTTGTTGAAATGTCTAAGAATGATAAGTATTAGTATGATACTTTTGATTATCAATAAATTAAGTTAAATGAATATTGTGATTGTTATGATAAATTATGCCCTATTCTCTTGTATGGTGATGGGTATTTGGGTAGGCCAAACCTTAGAGGAAAATCCTCCATGTTGGAAATTCTCTAACTAGGGAGATGTAACCTAGTGGAGTTTCCTAATGGAAGATTGGAATTTAAGGGATGACTTATTTGAATTCCAATCACGACACTCAAGCACACGTGCACTCGCATGGTAAGTATTCAAGTCTCATGAGTCCACTTGTCTCACAAGCATGCATGCATTGGATACGAACATGTTATAAATTATGCCATGAAAGAATGATCCCTCACTATGAACATCTACTCTACGCGTTGTCGCATTCATGTTATGCTATGAAAGAATGATCCCCCATTACGAACATTCACTCTACGCGTTGTCGAACACTATGAATTATTTGTTGCCGGGACAAAACACTATGAATTATGCTTTGATGGGACAAACACACTATGAATTATGCATGTATGAGTCTATGCATATGTTAAGGTAAGTTCATGGATAAGAATTGCACAAGTACACGAGTCAAGATGATGTTATGACATGTTATATGCTACGCACTCTGATTATGCCTATTTTACGTGAAGTTATTATGATTAAGCTGAGATAAACCGAGTTATGATATTGTTATTGCTCATGCTATTTTATGTTATTATTAGTTTGTTTATCCACTGAGTATTCTAAACTCAGTTGACCTGTCATTGTCTTCAGGTTTAGGAGAAGAGCCGTGGATCGAGGAGGTGTACACCGAAGAAGAGGGACAACGTGAGCTTCCTGAGTGGGAGGCTAGGGATTTTGATAGTCATCCCTATTGAGTAGTTTAGTGTTTCTATTTGGACGAGATGTTTATATTAGACTTTTTGACTCTTAGTTGATGTTGCCTTAGTTGTTTTACCCTACAGATGGTTTTAGACTATTTTGTTATGAGGAGCTATAATGTGGGGACTATTACTATGCAGGATGGTTTGACTTTTTATGATCAAAATTTTATTATCCTCATTTTTGGTGACTCGTGTTAGCACGCCTTGTATGTATGGATTTTAAGCAAGTTTAAGTAATGTGACGATTCCAAAGTCCTATTTTCGCCTTGTAGGATTTTGGGGTCGTTACAGAGGTGGTATCAGAGCTCAAGGCGTTAGAGTCCTTAGGGATAAGGTATTAAGTATAGGATATAGGAAGATGTTAACCTTAGGGAAGCAACATCAAAATTCGGACTTAAATTTTTTAGGATTGAGTTTTGGGTTAAGCGTAGACTTAAGCATTTATGTGAGTGTGTTTCTAAATGGATTGTCTTCTTCTTCTCAGGATTATAGATATGAGGAGAGGCGGAAGAAATAATAGGAATAGAGGTGGCAGTGTGACTGATGGGGATACTCTAGATGGTACACCCCAAGCTAATATGAGTCGGGCTGTGGAAGCTATTGCAGCAGCCATGGAGAGACAGGCTGAAATTATGGGCCAACAAACTGCATTGCTAGCAGCTGGTCAAACTAGGCAAGAGAGGCCGGTTGATGTTCATCCACCTCGACATAACGGAGTGGAAGCTTTTAGGAGAATGAGTCCTCCAGCCTTCTATGGGAGCACAGATCCATCAGTGGCAGAGTTGTGGATTATGCAGTTGGAGAAGATATTCTCTATGCTCGAGGCTACTGACAAGCAAAGAGTGAGATGGGCCTCATTTATAATGGAAGGAGAGGCAGAACATTGGTGGAGAGTAGCATCCAGGAAGAGAAATGAGGTACGGTTTGGACAGGAGTGGACATGGGGAGAGTTCCTCGATGTCTTCTATGAGTAGTATTTTCTGACATCTGTAAGGGAGCAGAAAGAGATCGAGTTCTCTACTCTTAGGCAGGGGAGCATGTCAGTGGCCGAGTATGAGGCCAAGTTTGTAGAGTTATCCCGGTTTGCGCCTCATCTGATCACGACGGAGAGTATGAAGGCGAGGAGATTTGAAGGAGGTTTGAGGGATCACATCCGAGACAAGGTAGAGATACTACGTCTTGGATCGTGCCGAGAGATAAGCGAACGAGCTTTGATTGCCAAGAGGAGGTCGACTGAGTTTTTGAGGAAGAAAGGACTACAGAAAGGCAAGTATGGCTCGCAAGATAAGAGGCTAAGGATAACGGTCCAGCACCAGTGGCTAAGCCAACCCCGTATCAGAGGCCAGTAGTTGCACCCGCCGTTCACCTTGCTACTCCTCAAGCACCACGAGCCGCCCTACCTGCTCCATGGGCGACTACTTATGAGGTATGCCATTATTGTAGTAAGAGGCACGTGCCAGGTGAGTGTCGGGCAGTCACAGGGGGATGCTTTCATTGTGGTAGTATTGAGCATCAGATTCGTGATTGCCCAGTTCGGGGTATGTAGATGCCACCATAGAGTCAGCCCCAAGGAGCTAGACCCCCAGTTAGGCAGCCTGTATAGTAGAGGACATCTCAAGGTCAAAGGGCCCAGCAGCCTCGCCAGCTAGTTCAGGGTCGAGTGTTTGCCATTTCTGAGCAGGATGCACAGGCGTCCGATGACGTTGTGCAAGGTATGTTTAAATCATAGATTAAATTATGTATGATGTTATTCTGTTTGTATTACTATGATGTTTGCTACTGTGTATAAGCATGCTAAGTATATAATTATGGTTTGTGCACATGTTTTGACACACTTAGCTATGTACCCAAATTCATGCACCTTGTTGGTAAATGACTATTTAGCTCATGTGTTGATTGACACCGGATCGACTCATTTTTTTTTCACTCCTAGTTTTGCTAAAGCTTTCCCTTCGGAGCCAAGTATGTTAGACCGCAAGCTAGCTATCGCCACTCCAGTGGGTAGTTCAGTCATCACTGATAAGGTCTATCGCGCTTGTGATATTCGGGTAGGTCCCAGAGAATTGTCAGCTGATCTGATTGTCCTAGATTTTCAAGATTTTGACATCATCTTAGGCATGGATTGGCTTTCCACCTACCATGGCCATGTGGACTGTTTCGAGAAAGTGGTTAACTTCAAGCTAATTAGTGGGCCTCCCTTTCATTTTCGGGGTTTGAACAAGAGGGATGTAGCAAGATTTGCAGCCTTGAGCCTTTCTGCACCGGAAGCACCGAACTCCTCGAACATTCCAATGGTGAATGAATTCTTAGATGTTTTTCCTGAAGATCTGTCGGGTTTACTACCGGATAGGGAGATAGAGTTTGCAATTGAATTAGCTCCGGGTACGGCACCTATCTCTAAAGCTCCGTATAGGATGGCTCCAGCAGAGTTGAAAGAGCTAAAGGAGCAGATTGAAGAGTTGCTCAATTTTTTATTCATTCGCCCAAGTGTATCACCTTGAGGAGCTCTTGTTTTGTCTATGAAGAAGAATGATGGTCCGATGAGGATGTGCATCGACTATCGACAACTGAACAAGGTCATTATCAAGAATAAATATCCTTTACCAAGGATCGATGATTTGTTTGATCAGTTGCAAGGAGCGAAGTATTTCTCCAAGATCAATTTTAGGTTAGGCTACCATCAGTTGAAGATTAAGGCGGAACATGTGCCTAAGTCTGCATTCAGGACCAGATATGGGCATTTTGAATTCCTAGTCATGCCGTTCGGCTTGACAAATGCTCCGGCAGCATTCATGGACCTCATGAACAGAATCTTCATGTCACGACCCGAAACCCACCCTAGGAGTTAGAGTGAACTTTGGACGATTAATCATGACTTGCTTGACAACTAACCTGCAAAACCCACAGAGCATATATAATAGAGGACAAAACAGCGGAAACATAGTCTAACATGGTATAGCAGAAGTCTACCAAACCTCTATGTATATACATAATCAATCCAAGTTTATACAAAAAGAATCCAAAAGAAAGTGCGGACATGCCCGCCAAAATACATAAATCTGACTCTCATCTCATCCACAGCTAAACCACTCGGAATCTACAACCACCTATTGGTAACCCTCTACTGGAGGTTCCTCCAAAGGCTCCTCGACGTACTCCTCTTCCACCCATGGACCAGGAGCACAAACATCAAATGGAGTAGCAGCTCCCTCAGAACCTGCCGACATAAAAAGTACGGCTGAGCATGGAATACTTAGCGGGTACTGAATACTAACCAACAATTATAGCATAAACACGGCAATACATAATCAGGAGCAATTCATATATGTCAAACGGAAACAATTCATATCATACAAGGAAGTAAAGCAGTTTATAATCATGCTTGAAACTCGTAGAAAACCGATAAATCCTCTTGAAAACATCGTGCACTTGACTTGACTTGAAATATCTTTTCGTATGTGAAAGCTTGTCTTGTCTATCTTGCTTGATTCTTGTATGTCGTGTCATGTCATGCGTGCTTGCTTGTGATCATGTAACTTGTGAGATGCACTTGTGAGATGCCTTGAGAGGGAAGGGAAACCCTTCATTATGAAATGCACTTGCGAGGGAAGGGAGACCCTTCTTTATGATATGTATGTACTTGCGAGGGAAGGGAGACCCTTCTTTATGATATGCACTTGTGAGTGAGGGGAGGCCCCTCGTGGAATGTTGGTTCTTGTCTTCTTGTGAAAAGCGAGGTAAAACATATCGTAGGATATGTCCCACCTCTAACCATGTTCTTGAAAACCTCGATAAATCATGCCGTGCTCGTGGGAGCCGTGTACATACTTGCATTCAAATTTAAAGATGACATTTGGGTAATTTCACAACACATATAGTATCAAGATCGAGCAATTCAATATTCATAGCATTTAGGGAAAGCAGGAAACACACTATCATAGGCCCTAGTAATATTCAGAATTTCATAGGTATGCATTTCCTAATTCACAGCTCACTTTATTCACCTTGGCATTTCATCAAACATGGTGTGTTCATTATGGATTTACCCTACAACATGCTTTTCTAGATGGGTTTTTCTCAAATCATACATGTATGTTCATTATTGGAACAATGCCCTTCCCCATTTGTCCATCACATACAACCATTGGCATCCAATCGCCCATTCCATCTCCATTCACCATTCACCATTCATCCATCTCATAACACAAGTGTAAATGAAAGAAAATCAAAAGAAAGGAAGGGGAAAGAAGAACTATAACTAGGAGGGTAGTAAAAAGTACCGACTTTGAAGAGGTGAGGAAGAAACCCTCTTTCTAAATGACTGTGCAGCTGCTGCCCTAGCTTGGATCACAAGCTCCACAATGCCTGAATCGAGATCTTGAAGAAAATGGGCTTGAGGTTGATCTAGGGTTTCAAAACCCCTTCGATTTCTCTCCAAAATGGAAACCCTAGGTTGGAATCGCCTTCTCCCCTTTCTCCTATTCTCTCAAACTCTCTAAGTGTCGAATGATGCCCTAAAGGCTCGGGTTAAACTCTTAAGGTAAGAGTGAACTGACCAAAAGACCGTAATACCCTTACTGGGATTTCTGCAATGACGCGAGGACCGTGAATAGTGCTGAACACATTGTGCCGTGAATAGTGCACACTCGTTGTACAGTGAACAGTGCCAACTCGTGGTGCCGTGAACAGTGCCAACTCGTGGTGCTGTGAACAGTGCCAACTCGTGGTGCCGTGAACAGTGCCAACTCGTGGTGCTGTGAACAGTGCCAACTCTTGGTGTTGTGAACAGTGCCAACTCGTGGTGCTGTGAACAGTGCCAACTCGTTGTCCGTTGTGTTGTGCCTAGAGCTGAACACGTTGTCCGTTGTGAACAGTGCCGAGCCCGTTGTCACTTCGTGTCGTGCATAGTGCTGAGCCCGTAGTCCGTTGTGTTGTGCATAGTGCTGAGCTCGTTGAGCTGTGAACAGTGTCAAACACGTTGTCCGTTGTCTTATGTACAGCGTGCCCGTGGTGAGTTGTACAACGTACCCGTGGTGAGCTGCACAACGTGCCCGTTGTGAACTGTACAACGGATGCACATAGTATACGTTATTAGAGTACGTTGTCCGTGCTACGTTATCAGAGTACGACGTCAGAGCACGTCCTTAGTGCATAACCGAGCTACGATTTACTACAGGTCCAGACTGTTTTGGCCATATCTTTTGACTCGTTCGTCCAATTTTGACGATTCAACTTGCGTTGTGTTCGTACTTCGAAGAGGAACAATTCTGACATTTCGAAATTTCCCAATTCTTAATCATTTATTAATTATACCTCTTAAAAGGCAAAATGACAACGAAAGTGTCATGTTTTAAGCATGAAAAAGTCTGGGGCTCTACATCCTCCCCCCCTTACAAAATTTCGTCCTCGAAATTCAGACACTACTTGCATTACAAACCAAAAAGGACATTACAAGTCATATACAGACTTCATACAGAAACTCATTCAATTAATTCTAGGTACTTTGCTTTGACTTCGGCTTCACGCTCCCATGTAGCTTCTTCCCGAGCATGGTGTTGCCATTGCACAAGAACTAAAGGGATTGTCTTGTTGCGAAGCACCTGATCTCTTCGATCCAAAATCTGAACCGGCTTTTCAATCAAGGTGAGGTCCTCTCGAATCTCCAACGGTTCCAAGTCTATGACATGCGAAGGATCCGCGATGTACTTCCGAAGCATAGACACATTGAAGACGTTATGAACTGCGGCCATATGAGGTGGAAGAGCTACACGATAGGCAACTTCACCAACCCGTGTGATAATCTCAAAAGGCCCAACATACCGAGGACTGAGCTTGCCTCGCTTGCCAAATCTCATGATCCCTTTGCTAGGAGATACTTTCACAAAAACTTGATCCCCTACTTGAAATTCCAAGTCCTTACGGCGCGCGTCCGCATAACTTTTCTGACGATCTTGAGCGGCTTTCAATCGATCCCGGATGATCTTAACTGTGTTTGCAGTTTGCTCAATCAACTCCGGACCAAGTACCTTCCTTTCTCCTACCTCATCCCAATAGAGAGGAGACCTACAACTTCGCCCATACAAGGCCTCAAACGGTGCCATTTGGATACTTGTCTGATAGCTGTTATTATAGGCGAATTCAACCAAAGGCAAGTGCTCTTCCCAACTGCCTCTGAAATCCAACATACAAGCCCGAAGCATGTCTTCAATGACTTGGTTCACTCTCTCGGTTTGTCCATCCGTCTGTGGATGAAAAGCGGTGCTGAAATCAAGTCGGGAACCCATAGCTTCCTGAAAGCTATTCCAGAATCGTGATGTGAATCTTGGATCCCGATCTGACACAATACTGACTGGCACCCCATGTAGTCTAACTACCTCCTTGATGTATAGTGCAGCCAACTCACTAGAGTTGAAGGTAGTACGGTAGGGTAAGAAGTGAGCGGACTTCGTCGAACGATCCACTACTACCCATATCGCATCTGAGCCCCTTGCCGTCTTTGGCAAGCCAACTATGAAATCCATGGATATGTTCTCCCATTTCCACTCGGGAATAGGAAGAGAACGCAATAGACCGGCGGGCCACATGTGTTCTGCTTTTACCTGTTGACACACCAAGCATCGTGCTACATATTCCGCAACCTCCCTCTTCATATTCCGCCACCAAAAGTGACTCTTGAGGTTCCGGTACATCTTTGTACCCCCTGGATGCACTGTGTACTTCGAACGATGTGCCTCATCCATGATCTCTCGTCGAAGATCTGCGTTGGCCGGAACACACAACCTTCCCTTGAATGTGATAGCACCCCGACTAGTGAGAGAGAAGTCCTCACTACCCTTAGCAACTTCCTTGTCCCGATAAGCCAACAATTCCGCATCCATGGTTTGATATTCTTGGATCAAATCTATAATGTACGGCCGAACCGTAACATTTGCCAAGATAGGACCACGGACAGAGTTATTCACACTGATGTCCAGATTTGCCAAATCTTCTAGTAGCTTCCATTCTTGAACTAACATGTGTGCTAACAACCCTTGAGGTTTTCTACTCAAAGCATCAGCCACTACATTTGCTTTGCCCGGGTGGTATTGAATGGTACAATCATAGTCCTTCAGAAATTCCATCCAACGCCGTTGCCTTAGATTCAGCTCCTTTTGGGAAAAGAGATACTTGAGACTCTTGTGATCAGTGAACACATAGAACTCCACCCCATAAAGGTAATGACGCCAAATCTTAAGTGCAAACACGACCGCCGCAAACTCCAAGTCGTGCCTGGGATAATTCTTCTCATGCTCCTTCAACTGCCTCGATGCATAGGCAATGACCTTCTTGTGCTGCATGAGTACACACCCAAGTCCAACGTGTGAGGCATCACTATACACCTCATATCCATAAGGTCCAGATGGCACAGTAAGGACCGGGGCTGTAGTAAGCCTCTTCTTCAGTTCCGTGAAACTGATCTCGCACTTATCACTCCATACAAACTTGGCGTTCTTCCTTGTCAGGTAAGTGAGCGGTGCTGTAAGGCTAGAGAAACCCTCTACGAATCTCCTGTAGTAGCCTGCCAACCCAAGAAAACTACGTATCTCTGTGACACTCTTGGGCCTTGCCCAACTCATAACTGCTTCGATTTTCTTCGGATCTACCGAGATACCTTCTGCAGAAACAACGTGGCCTAGGAATGCCACCTCTTCCAACCAAAACTCACACTTGCTAAGTTTGGCGTATAGCTTGTGCTCTCTTAGCATTTCCAAAGCAAGGCATAGGTCGCGTGTGTGATCTTCCCGTGTTTGGGAATAGACCAAAATGTCATCAACAAATACAATCACGCACCTATCAAGGTATGGCCGGAACACCCGGTTCATCAAATCCATAAAGGCTGCCGGCACGTTCGTGAGTCCAAAAGGCATCACCAAGAACTCGTAGTGCCCATACCGAGTCCTGAAAGCAGTTTTGGGAACATCTTCCGCCTTAATTTTCAACTGGTGATAACCCGATCGAAGGTTTATCTTCGAGAAAAATCTCGCTCCCTTCAACTGATCGAACAAGTCATCAATCCTAGGCAAGGGATACCTATTCTTTATAGTGACTTTGTTCAATTGCCTGTAATCGACACACATCCGCATCGAGCCATCTTTCTTCTTAACAAACAACACCGGGGCACCCCACGGTGAGACACTTGGTCGAATGAAGCCAAGGCCTTGCAATTCCTCCAACTGAATCTTCAACACCTTGAGTTCAATAGGGGCCATTCTATATGGAGCTCTGAAAACAGGAGCTGTGCCTGGTGCAAGCTCGATCACAAACTCAATCTCCCTGTCTGGAGGCAATCTTGGCAACTCCTCTGGAAATACATCCAGGAACTCACTCACAACCGGAATAGTCGATGAGTCCTTTGCCTCGGGGTTAGCTAAGCTCAACGCCGTAAAACGAGCAATAGATCTACTTTTCAACCCGCGAAAGTGGAATGGTTTTCCTTCTACTGGCTTGAAGAGTACCATCTTCTCAAAGCAAGCTACATGCCCATGATGTGCTGCTAACCAATCCATTCCCAATATAACATCAAAGTCCTGGAATCCAAGGACGATGAGATCAACCGCCAATTCGTGGCTCCCAACTTGGACCACACTATTTTCATACACTTTATCTGCCAATACTGTTTTGCCGAGAGGAGTCAAAATGGCTAACTCCAGTTACAGCTGACTTGGCTCTACAGAAAAGCCTTCTGAAAAACTCGGCGAGACAAACGAATGAGTAGACCCGGTATCAATCAACACTCGAGCCAAACACTCATTGACTAGTAGGGTTCCTGAAATTTTAATTAGCGGAGTTAATCCATGCATCAACAGTGTATACATGTAGGTATATATACATATATAACATGCCAAGTACGTACACAATCAATTACTATTTAACAGTTCAATTCACGGATAATTAAATGAGCTACAACTGCGTACCTTGCACTACATCGTCAGATGCAAGTGCATCATCCTCTGTCAAGGCAAAAACTCGCCCCTGGTTGGCCTGGCGAGACTGAGGCGTAGACCGGGTAGTCTGAGATGACGCCTGATATGATCCTGCTGGGCGTGCTGGTGGTCTAATCCCCTGAGACTGGCCTGGTAAATGCCGACTGGGTCAATCCCTGATCATATGGCCGTGGCGACCACAATGAAAATATCCACCCGATGCCCTTCGGCAATCCCCTGCCGGGTGCCTTCGACCGCATAACGTGCAGACCTCGTGTGCATAAGTCGGAGGGGCCGGAGGTGGAGCATACCTCATCGTCTGAGGTGCAACAGGCCGTGGGGCTGGAAGAGCCTGAGGTCGCGGTGCCTGAGGCACATACTGCCGTGGAGCTAGAGGCGCATAAGAAGGCCTCACTGATGGTGCTGGCCACGCATACTGATAACGAGTCCGCCTCTCTGGAGGTGCTGAACTACTAGCTTGGCCTCTCGCCAACTCCCTCTTCTTGGACACTGTCTCCGAATTGGCCTCGACCAATAAGGCCTTGTCTACTACCTCAGGGTAGGTAGTATGCCTGAAAACGGAAACCTTCTCCATAATCACATCCTTGAGCCCTTGCTCAAATCTTCTCGCCTTCATTGCCTCAGTAGCAACCATATGAGGCGCAAATCTCGACAACTCCGAGAACTTGGCCTCGTATTGTGCCACCGACATCAAACCTTGCTCAAGGTTGATGAATTCTCTCTCTTTCTTTTCCCGTGCTCCAATCGGAAAATAATTCTTGTAAAAAGTATCCTTGAACTCCTCCCAAGTCCTAGGTAGACCCTGCATGGTCAAATCTCTCGTCCTCAGTGCGGACAACCACCAATGGTGGGCTTCGCCTTCTAGCATGAAAGCTGCCCATGCTACTCTCTCCTCCTCTGTAGGTGAGAGGACCGTAAAGATCTTCTCCATCTGGAGGATCCATGCCTCCGTAGCAAGAGGGTCCACACTCCCATGGAATGGTGGAGGCCTCAATCTCCTGAATGTCTCAACTCCAGCGGTACGATGTACTGGAGCTGCGGGAGGTGGAGTAGGTGCCGCCGATGATGGTATAGCCTGCCGAGCCGCCAGTATGGCGAGTGTCTCAGCAATAGAGCCTCAAATCTGAGAGAGGTCCGGCTGCTCATCCTCATCCCGTGAAGAAGAGGAAGCTCTGGTATGTGGTCCACGACCCCGTGTGTTCCGTCTCATGACTAAAGTCCTGAGAATAATAACACCACATGAGTCTAACTTGAAACCACAGTTTATTTCAATGCCATTTCACAATAATTCAATTGGTATTAGTTGTATAATGCTAATACACATCACATCAAGTCATCAGAGTATTCATCACATTATACTAATACTTTAGTGTTCTGGCGTACCTAGGACCGTACTTGGTTAAAGCAACCATTTTGACTCAGACTAACGTTTAGTCTTTCACTTGGATCAAGACTCTCTTCCGACTTACTTTCTTCCTAACTTGTTTCCTGACATATGCTCTTGTCAAGCCGTGGTATAAGATTCTAAGTGACCAGAGAGACCTAAAGCCTAAGCTCTGATGCCACTTCTGTCGCGACCCGAAACCCACCCTAGGAGTTAGAGTGAACTTTGGACGATTAATCATGACTTGCTTGACAACTAACCTGCAAAACCCACAGAGCATATACAATAGAGGACAAAAAAGCGGAAACATACTCTAACATGGTATAGCGGAAGTCTACCAAACCTCTATGTATATACATAATCAATCCAAGTTTATACAAAAAGAATCCAAAAGAAAGTGCGGACATGCCCGCCAAAATACATAAATCTGACTCTCATCTCACCCACAGCTAAACCACTCGGAATCTACAACCACCTATTGGTAACCCACTACTGGAGGTTCCTCCAAAGGCTCCTCGACGTACTCCTCTTCCACCCATGGACCAGGAGCACAAACATCAAATGGAATAGCAGCTCCCTCAGAACCTGCCGACATAAGAAGTACGGCTGAGCATGGAATACTCAGCGGGTACTGAATACTAACCAACAATTATAGCATAAACACGGCAATACATAATCAGGAGCAATTCATATATGTCAAACGGAAACAATTCATATCATACAAGGAAGTAAAGCAGTTTATAATCATGCTTGGAACTCGTAGAAAACCGATAAATCCTCTTGAAAACATCGTGCACTTGACTTGACTTGAAATATCTTTTCGTATGTGAAAGCTTGTCTTGTCTATCTTGCTTGATTCTTGTATGTCGTGTCATGTCATGCATGCTTGCTTGTGATCATGTAACTTGTGAGATGCACTTGTGAGATGCCTTGAGAGGGAAGGGAAACCCTTCATTATGAAATGCACTTGCGAGGGAAGGGAGACCCTTCTTTATGATATGCACTTGTGAGTGAGGGGAGGCCCCTCGTGGAATGTTGGTTCTTGTCTTCTTGTGAAAAGCGAGGTAAAACATATCGTAGGATATGTCCCACCTCTAACCATGTTCTTGAAAACCTCGATAAATCATGCCATGCATGCCGTGCTCGTGGGAACCGTGTACATACTTGCATTCAAATTTAAAGATGACATTTGGGTAATTTCACAACACATATAGTATCAAGATCGAGCAATTCAATATTCATAGCATTTAGGGAAAGCAGGAAACACACTATCATAGGCCCTAGTAATATTCAGAATTTCATAGGTATGCATTTCCTAATTCACAGCTCACTTTATTCACCTTGGCATTTCATCAAACATGGTGTGTTCATTATGGATTTACCCTACAACATGCTTTTCTAGATGGGTTTTTCTCAAATCATACATGTACGTTCATTATTGGAACAATGCCCTTCCCCATTTGTCCATCACACACAACCATTGGCATCCTATCGCCCATTCCATCTCCATTCACCATTCACCATTTACCATTCATCCATCTCATAACACAAGTGTAAATGAAAGAAAATCAAAAGAAAGGAAGGGGAAAGAAGAACTATAACTAGGAGGGTAGTAAAAAGTACCGACCTGGAAGAGGTGAGGAAGAAACCCTCTTTCCAAATGACTGTGCAGCTGCTGCCCTAGCTTGGATCGCAAGCTCCACAATGCCTGAATCGAGATCTTGAAGAAAACGGGCTTGAGGTTGATCTAGGGTTTCAAAACCCCTTTGATTTCTCTCCAAAATGGAAACCCTAGGTTGGAATCGCCTTCTCCCCTTTCTCCTATTCTCTCAAACTCTCTAAGTGTTAAATGATGCCCTAAAGGCTCGGGTTAAACTCTTAAGGTAAGAGTGAACTGACCAAAAGACTGTAATACCCTTACTGGGATTTCTGCAATGACGCGAGGACCGTGAATAGTGCTGAACACATTGTGCCGTGAATAGTGCACACTCGTTGTACGGTGAACAGTGCCAACTCGTGGTGCCGTGAACAGTGCCAACTCGTGGTGCCGTGAACAGTGCCAACTCGTGGTGCTGTGAACAGTGCCAACTCGTGGTGCTGTGAATAGTGCCAACTCGTGGTGCTGTGAATAGTGCCAACTCGTGGTGCTGTGAACAGTGCCAACTCGTTGTCCGTTCTGTTGTGCCTAGAGCTGAACACGTTGTCCATTGTGAACAGTGCCGAGCCCGTTGTCACTTCGTGTCGTGCATAGTGCTGAGCCCGTAGTCCGTTGTGTTGTGCATAGTTCTGAGCTCGTTGAGCTGTGAACAGTGCCAAACACGCTGTCCGTTGTCTTATGTACAGCGTGCCCGTGGTGAGTTGTACAACGTACCCGTGGTGAGCTGCACAACATGCCCGTTGTGAACTGTACAACGGATGCACATAGTATACGTTATTAGAGTACGTTGTCCGTGCTACGTTATCAGAGTACGACGTCAGAGCACGTCCTTAGTGCATAACCGAGCTACGATTTACTATAGGTCCAGACTGTTTTGGCCATATCTTTTGACTCGTTCGTCCGATTTTGACGATTCAACTTGCGTTGTGTTCGTACTTCGAAGAGGAACAATTCTGACATTTCAAAATTTCCCAATTCTTCCTCATTTATTAATTATACCTCTTAAAAGGAAAAATAACAATGAAAATGTCATGTTTTAAGCATGAAAAAGTCTGGGGCTCTACACTTCAAGCCGACTCTGGACCACTTTGTGATCGTGTTTATGAATGACATTCTAGTGTACTCCAGGACACAGAAGGAGCATGAGATGCATCTCCGGGTCACACTGAAGACACTTCGTGAGCATAAGTTATATGCTAAGCTTAGCCAGTACGAGTTTTGGTTAGAAAATGTAGAGGCCATGTGGTGTCAGAAGAGGGGATTTCTGTGGACCCTTCCAAGATAGAAGCAGTGGAAGGATGGGGAAGACCAAAGAGCGTTACAGAGGCACGAAGCTTCTTGGACCTAGCTGGATATTATCGAAGATTTGTAGAAGGATTTTCCAGTTTGGCAGCTTCGCTTACTCATTTAACTCGAAAGAACGCCAAATTCGAGTCGAATGAGAAATGTGAGAAGAGTTTTCTTGAGTTGAAGAAGTGTCTCACCACCGCTCCGATCTTGACTGTTCCATCCGGTAGTGAAGGTTTTGTGGTGTACAGTGACGCCTCACTCATTGGGTTACGTTGTGTTCTTATGCAACACGAGAAGGTGATTGCCTATGCTTCTCGACAGTTAAAAGACCACGAGAAGAATTATCCTACCCATGATTTGGAGTTAGCAGCTTTGGTTTTTGCTCTTAAGATCTGGAGACACTACTTGTACGGTGCACAGTTTGAAGTTTTCACCGACCATAAAAGCTTAAATTATTTGTTCTCGCAGAAAGAGTTGAATTTGAGGCAGTGTCACTGGGTGGAATTCCTCAAGGATTATGATTGCTCTATCCAGTACCACCCAGGAAAAGCAAATGTGGTGGCAGATGTGCTAAGTAGGCGACCTACGGGATTCTTGGCATACTTGATGGTCCAAGAATGGAAGCTACTTGAAGAGGTTTCTAGCCTTGATGCGGGTTTTAGTGTTGGAGCGTCTGGAGCCTTATTGGCTAACATTATGGTCAGGCCAACCTTATTGGACAGGATTAAAGACCTACAGTGGAATGATGGAGAACTGCAAGTTGCTATGAATAAGTCGCTTAGCAGTGGGTTTGAGGATTTCTCTTGGAGAGATGGTGGAGTCTGTTTCAAAGGTAGACTTTGTGTTCCGGATAATGAAGAATTGAGAAGAGAGATTCTGGATGAAGCACACAAGTCCAAGTACACTATCCATCCGGGAGGTACTAAGATGTACCAGAACCTCAAGAAGTATTTTTGGTGGAAATGTATGAAGAAGAATGTGGCTACCTTTGTATCTAAGTGTTTGGTGTGTCAGCAAGTGAAGGCTGAACACTGGAGGCCGGCAGGAATTCTTCAGTCTCTTCCTATTCCCGAGTGGAAGTAGGAAAATATCTCCATGGATTTCATTGTTGGTTTGCCAAAGACGGCCAAGAACTTTGATACCATTTGGGTTGTGGTTGACCGATTGACTAAGTCAGCTCATTTTCTCCCATATTGGACCACTTTCAACTCAATCAATTGACTAACCTCTATATCAAGGAGATAGTCCGTTTGCATGGAGTGCCAGTTAGCATCGTTCTCGATCGAGATCCTAGATTTATATCCAGATTCTGGAAGATTTTTCAGTAGGCCATGGGTTCCCAATTAGATTTTAGTACGGTATTTCATCTGCAGACAGATGGGCAAACTGAGAGAGTGAACCAGATCATAGAGGACATGTTACGAGCTTGCATGTTAGACTTTCAGGGTAGTTGAGTTGATCACTTGCCATTGGTTGAGTTTGCCCACAACAATAGCTATCAAGCTAGTATTCAGATGGCACCGTTTGAGGCACTTTATGGGAGGAGTTGTCGTTCACCTTTGTGTTGGGATGAAGTTGGCGAGAGGAAGCTTTTGGGTCCCGATCTTGTTGGTCAAACTGTGGATAAAGTTCAGTTGATTAGGGAGAGGTTGAAAGCAGCTCAGAGTAGGCAGAAGAGCTATGCCAATACTCGCATAAGAGATCTTGAGTTCCAAGTTGGAGATTTTGTGTTTGTTAAGATCTCACCTACGAAGGGGGTGATAAGATTTGGCAAGAGGGGCAAGCTTAGTCTGAGATATGTGAGTCCTTTTGAAATCATCACCCGAGTCGGGGAAGTTGCTTATCGGGTCGCCTTGCCACCTCACATGGAAGGTGTGCATAATATCTTTCACATCTCTATGTTGATGAAGTACATTGCTGATCCTTCACATGTCATTCATTTGGAACCGTTGGAAATTCGGGAAGATCTGACTCTAGTGGAGCAACCGGCTCGAATCTTGGACCGAAAGCAGCAAGTTTTACGTTCTAAGGTCATTCCTCTTGTGCTCCTGCAATGGGAGCATCACTCTAGAGAAGAGGCTACTTGGGAGAGAGAAACTGAAGTCCGCGAAAAGTACCCGCACTTGTTCACCTAAGGTACGTAAAGTTCGGGGACGAAATTCTTTTAAGGGGGGAGGATGTAGAGACCCGAATCTTTTTCATGTCTTTATTACAAGTATTAGGGATATTATAGTCCTTGAGATGTTTCAATGTTTATGTATTTATATCTAATTAGTATAGTTTGATTAAGGCTTGATCAAACTTGTTAGTGGAAGGATGTCATATCACACCCTGAACTTTAGGAAGCTCTAGTTTCGGCATCGTTTATTGGAATTGAGTGATTCTTAAACCATTAGAAAGGTATTGGAACACTCTTCGAGGTTCATGTTTAATGTTTTTCTATAATTTTAGTCTAAGCTAAGTCAAAAGTGGGTTTTCCGATGTCTTGTATGATGGAATTGCAGATCAGTCAACTTTGGGGACTTTTGGCCCATAATTGAGAGGGAATTTGGAAATTATAAACGGTCAGAAATGTTCATTTTCGAAAGAAGAATCTAACGCAAATTGAATCGTTAAAATCCGACGATCGAGTCAAAAGTTATGGCCGAAACAGTTTAATAGGTCAAAAATCTGTAGAACACCGATCGCTAGAGATCGATCGGTTCACAACCGATCGCTCGGTCAGAAGTAGTGATCGATTGGTCTAAAACTGATCGATCGGTATCTATCGACTGGTCCAAAATTTTGTATGGAAAAAATTTCCAGAGAGTGTGTTTTTGACTGAGAGCTCGGTCAAGAGCACCGGTCGATCGGTAGGCGACCGATCGCTCGGTCATAACCACCGATCGCTCGGTCCTTCATGTTTTTGTAGACTTTTAGTAAGGGCTTTTTGGTCTTTTGGTCCTCAACCCTTGGGGCCATAAATAGGGATCCTATTTTGGGGTATTAGAATACTCTACCTATTTCTAACCTAATTTGGCAAAAAGAGAGAGAAAACCTAGGGTTTTGAGAGAAGGTTTTCTTTGAGAAGAAGGAGATAGCTTGAATTTTGCAAGGAAAGCTTGGAGATCGTCCCCGAAGCTTCTCCAAATCATCTTGGGAGCGATTTGAATCCAAGGGAAGGATCCCTAAGGTCGATAAACTCCCTAACTCAACTCTATTAATGATGTTGGTGAATATTAATATAGTATAAATGATATTTAGTTTGTTTTCCCTAATTATGTATGGATTAAGCTTGTTAGAGATGGAAATAAGTTTATACTATGGATGGATTGAATGGAGGTTGGGAAATGCTATGGAGGATTGGGATGAATGTATGGATGTGGATTTTGATTTGGGTTGTGTAGATGGATGATGGTGTGTGATGGAATGTTTAGAATGTGAAAGAGCAAAGTATCCATAATTAACGCACTCTAGATGTTTGTTGAAATGTCTAAGAATGATAAGTATTAGTATGATACTTTTGATTATCAATAAATTAAGTTAAATGAATATTGTGGTTGTTATGATAAATTATGTCCTATTCTCTTGTATGGTGATGGGTATTTGGGTAGGCCAAACCTTAGAGGAAAATCCTCCACGTTGGGAATTCTTTAACTAGGGAGATGTAACCTAGTGGAGTTTCCTAATGGAAGATTGGAATTTAAGGGATGACTTATTTGAATTCCAATCACGACACTCAAACACACGTGCACTCTCATGATAAGTATTCAAGTCTCATGAGTCCACTTGTCTCACAAGTATGCATGCATTGGATACGAACATGTTACGAATTATACCATGAAAGAATGATCCCTCACTACGAACATTTACTCTACGCGTTGTCGCATTCATGTTATGCTATGAAAGAATGATCCCCCATTACGAACATCCACTCTACGCGTTATCGAACACTATGAATTCACTATGAATTATGCGTTGCCGGGACAAAACACTATGAATTATGTGTTGACGGGACAAACACACTATGAATTATGCATGTATGAGTCTATGCATATGTTAAGGTAAGTTCATGGATAAGAATTGCACAAGTACACGAGTCAAGATGATGTTATGACATGTTATATGCTACGCACTCTGATTATGTCTATTTTACGTGAAGTTATTATGATTAAGTTGAGATAAACCGAGTTATGATATTGTTATTGCTCATGCTATTTTATATTGTTGTTAGTTTGTTTATCCACTGAGTATTCCAAACTTAGTTGACCTGTCATTGTCTTCAGGTTTAGGAGAAGAGCCGTGGACCGAGGAGGTGTACGCCGAAGAAGAGGGAGAAGGTGAGCTTCCTGAGGGGGAGGCTAGGAATTTTGATAGTCATCCCTATTGAGTAGTTTAGTGTTTCTATTTGGACGAGATGTTTATATTTGACTTTTTGACTCTTAGTTGATGTTGCCTTAGTTGTTTTACCCTACAGATGGTTTTAGACTATTTCGTTATGAGGAGCTATGATGTGTGGACTATTACTGTGCAGGATGGTTTGACTTTTTATGATCAAAGTTTTATTATCCTCATTTTTGGTGACTCGTGTTAGTACGCCTTGTATGTATGGATTTTAAGCAGGTTTAAGTAATGTGACGATTTCAAAGTCCTATTTTAGCCTTGTAGGATTTTGGGGTCGTCACAATAATGGGTATGGAAATTAAAAAGGATAGAATAAAGAAGAAAGTTTGTTTGTCACATACCTAGTATTTGAAGAAAGTGCTACAACGGTTTGATATGGATGATAAAACAAAACCTATAAGAACACATTTGACCCCTCATTTTAAGCTTTGTGCTTTGATGTCTCCGAACAAAAATGAGGAGCTTGAGTATATGGCTCAAATTCTGTATGCAAACGCAGTTGGTGCTCTTATGTATGCTATGGTGTGTACTAGGCCGGACATTTCACATATCGTCAGTATGGTGAGCAGGTATATGCATGATCCAAGAAAAGGACATTGGTTGGCAGTAAAATGGATCTTGCAATACATTCAGGGTACAGTAGAAGTTGGGTTGATATTTAAAAGGGATGATATGCTTAGTCAGTACGTGGCTGGATATGTGGATTCGGATTATGCTGGTGATTTGGATAAAAATCGGTCAACTATAGGATATGTATTTACTTTTGCTAGAGCATCGGTGAGTTGGAGATCTACATTACAATCAACAGTTGCTTTGTCTACTACTGAGGCATAGTATATGGCAGTGACAGAGGTTATTAAGGAGGTCATTTGGCTATATAGGTTGATTGAGGATTGGGAATTGTTCAAGAGCACATTGAGGTCTACTTTTTACAGTCATAGTGTAATTTTTGTAGCAAACAACCTTGTTCAAGTTCTTAAACAATGCATATTGACGTCCATTTTCATTTAGTTCGAGAAGTTGTGGATGAAGGTGATATTCTTCTTTAGAAGATTGGGACTACAGAAAACCCTGCAGATATGCTTACTAAGGTGGTGATTAGGATCAAGTTCAAACATTGTATGGACTTGATCAACATCTCTTAGGTTTAAGCACATTCGGGTGCATGGCGTCTAAGGGCGCATTTGGAGGCAGTGTGATTTGTTCCTTTATGTGTTTTAGATGATTTGGTAGAATTCAAGCCAAGGTGGAGATTTGTTGGAAGTTGTCATGCATTGTACCCGGATTCATGATGACCCATTGGTGAACCGGATGACCCAATTAATGGGCAATGTGTAGGGTCTCCCCACCATTGTCGTGGGGGGCCAAGGACGAAGCCCGACCCGTTTTGGGTATTTTACCCATTTTATTCTTTATTGTAACCCTAATATAAAAGGGATGTTTTAGGGTTTTATTCTTAAGAAAGAAGAGATGTCCATTTTTTCCTAGGTGTATTGGGGAAGAGGGTGTGATTGAGAGTTGTAAATCTTCCAATTGAATTAGTGATCGATCACCACTACCCATAGACGTAGGCATCTTGCCAAACCACGTAAATCGTGTCTCTCTTGTGGTTTGTTTTTGTTTTCGATTTGTTTTATTTGTTTACTATTTTTTGGATTTGTTTCAAGATATTTGCACACTTTGCCACAACAAAAGGGGTAGAGAATCAAACTTAGGATCTCCGCTTCTTGAGGCATGGTACTAGCCAGTCGCACCAACCCCCATGGGTTATAAGAAATGGGATTATATATCCATATGGCACAATGCCAAGCACACTTTATTTTAAAATCATTTTTTTCATGGGAAAGAAGAGTTATTGTCTTCTATTAAGAGAAAGGCACGTGTAGAGAAAGACACATATTCTGAACAAAAACTCTCCACTCAAAAAGAGAGTGGGTCTTTGAAGAGAGTGTTGCCGATTATCCAAATTTGTATAAACACCTCTACTGGTGTCACTGGGTTTGGACCAAACAGGGGACTTTGGGGGTACTGAATTGGGCATCCATCACACCACTACAGGGAAAACGTTGTGAGCGCGGGTTTCGGTGAAACCCTGGTTTGAAGCTCACGGGGAGAATTTAGAGTCGCCACCTATTCATTCAGAAGGGATAATCCCCAGGATTTGGATAAGGTCTTGGTCTGTGATCAGATATTAGGGTAAGAGGTTCGGTTAAGTCCGGGGAAGGGGTTAGGCACCCTGGCACTTCCACTTTTCAGTGGTTCTCTACTTGTTAGGGTTAAGCAAAATTAGTTTCAGTTTTAATCAAATGTCTTAATGTTTAAGATAATGCTAATCCAAGAAGGAGAAAATCCTAAACTAGGGTCGAACCCCGGGTTGGGCTGCCTACGTACTCACATAGAGGTGAGATCAGACCGATCGTAGTTTTGGCACATGAGCCCGTGCCGAGGCTAGGGGTGTGTGTGTGTGCACCAAGGGTGGCTTAGGGTCTAGCCGGGAGGCTAGGGGTGGTTGACTGGGTTGGTCAAGTGCTTGGTATTGGGCCCGGTAGGCCTAAGGTAAGGCCGATAGACTAGGGTTGGGCCCGGTAGGCCGAGGGTGAAGCCCGATAGGCTAGCTTGGGCCCGGTAGGCCGAGATTGGGCCTAATAGGCCAAGGGTGAGCTCAGTAAGCTAGGGTTTGGCCCGGTAGGCCGAGATTAGGCCCAGTAGGCCAAGGGGTGAGGCCCGATAGGCCCAAGGGTGTTTTAACCAAGGGTTAGGGTTACTAGCCGGGGTTAAAAAGGTGATTAACCATGGTTAGGGGTGCTAACCATGGTTAAAAAATCCAAAGTCAGCATTTTTGGTCTTTGCATTTTTTGAATATTTTTGAGATTTTTCCAAGGGTTAAAAGTGTTTTAACCATGGTTGTGGTCCAAGAGACAAAAGGAGGTAACTAGGATTAAGCTTAACCCTAGTCATAGGATGCTAACAGCCCAACCAAAGTTATTTTTAACATTTGAGCAAAAGGGATGATTTGTAATCGCAGCATCACCAAGTTATGGAACAAAAAGGATGCATTGGTGATACCGCTATTACAATCCACCACATCCGAGAGCAACAACTTTAAGGTGAGTTACCAAGGGCTCACTAAGGTAAAAAACCTAGGGGCAATGGCGAGAAAAAAGGTCCAAATCAAACCTCGGAAATCGTCTTCACAAAATAGCAAAAAGAAAGGGTATTTCCCTTGGGCTAGTAAGCAATACTCTCATCGTCATTACAGTCCAGCGTATGGAAGTAAACAAGGCAATCCCTTTGGGCTGCAAGGGCTAAGCTATAAGAGATTCCCCAAGCTCCAAGTGGACCCTTGACTGCAACCACATTGGTATGTTTCAGCATTGCCCAAATTTGAAATGCATCGTTTGATGCCATTATGACAATGCTGCAAATAGCATGGTAGCAAGGGGGATGAGTACCAGGGGCTTGAGCTACACATACATGGCCAGGGAGGTCTCTGGAGGGACAAGGAACCATCCCCCAACGGGGCAAATCCTGAAAAAAACTCTTGGTCCCTTCCTAGATTACCAACAAAGCTTCTGGTCATTTCTTTTTGACATTTTCCATCTTTTGAAATCATCTTTAGGTATGGCAAGTGAGTCTAACCAAAGTTAACAGTCCGGTAAAAGACAAGAAGGGATCTAATGGAAAGGGCAGAGCCTAGAATAACTTTTTACCAGGTTTGGACCAAAGGGACAAGACTCTTTCATAGTATGCTAGTATGCTGGAATTGGCAGGATTACAGTGCCGCCAATTTTTGGCTTACATGCGAATTATTTTTACAGCCAAAGAAAAGAGTAAGTCACGGTATTTGAGAGCGGCCCAGTGTCTTAACAAGGTCTAGGTATGGTCTGGGCATAATTACTTGAGTTAGGAAGATGTAGCTAATGACATGGGACACCCTAGCATGCACTACTTTTAGAAGATCAGCAAACATATTCCCTGCATTCGGTATATTGAATACTTTCTACACATTTCATGAGGGTTAGGGGTCCTTAAGGAACTCATGAGCTTTACACAAGATAAGGTACTAAAAAAAGGAGAGAACCCAAGCTCTGGAGTGGTCGAAGGTCAAGGCGTGGGGGTGGGGAGCTGATGTCCTGGACCTCGTCCAGAATGCTATTAACGACAGTGCTGAAATTCTGGACTTTGCCTAGAAACTCCAAATTTTCTCCCTTCTGAGATTCTAATCCCATTACTCATAGTGCAATGTGTGTGTGGTGACTATGAGCAAAAAAAGTGGGGATAAGCTAGACAAAAATGGACAGGGCCCTTCTTCTCTTCATGGAAGGCCCCTTACCTTGAAAGGGACAAGGGAAGGGGCCACACACTATTCTATGATACTAGGGGGCCCTTAGGGGATCCTCAGAAGTGGACTAGGATCCAGCAACAAAAGGAAGGGGGTGCAACAAAAAAACAAAAAAGAAAAAGAAAAAAGAAGGGAGGACCTACACTGTTGATATTCCAAGGTATAGGTGCTAGCAATCAGGAGAAGATGCCCATACGAGTAAGGATAGCCAAGGCTATTCCTCAAGGCCGATCTCTCTTCCTGAACTATAAATCTGAACTAAAGAGGGGTTCAGTATTGAATCTGCAGCTCGCAAGAGGCCTAGGCAAGAGACTCTGAGTTTTAACAGAACTTTTGCTAGGCCTTTTTTTCCTTTTCTTGAACTCGTGGATGGTGGTGTTTTTCTTTTTTTGTAGCTTGAAGGACCCCTAGAGATTCTCAGGATGATCTCAGGTTGAGTGGAGCAAGATAAAATGGGAACAAGAGTAAGCTAGCCGGAGGTGACTGTAAAGGATTTTTTTTTTGAATTTCTCTCCCAAAACCGGGTCCCCTAAACCGAAGGTGCAAGGAGGTTTAAATAGGGAATGGGGGAAGGGATAAGGATGAGGAAGAGGCTTTGAATGGTGGTCAATGGTGGGTGCAGGCACAGCTGGTGTGCGCAGGGGGGGTAGGGATGACTTTTCACTGAAATGGGACTGCCCCCCCCCCCCACTAGTTTGCTGTCCTTTAACCCGAAGGAGCTCGGTTTGAAATTTTGGAGGGAAACTAGGAGAATAGGGGCATAGGGGAGTTGTGGGGGCTGCGTGGCAGGTGCTTGGACCAATGGGGAAGACGATGAACAGTGTCTTCCCCATTGGTTTTTTTTTTCTTTTGGTTATGTAAATCCCTAAGTAGGTGTTGGCAAATTCTGTGATAATTAGATAGGTCATGTGAGTCGAGTCGTTGAGTCGTATTCAACTTGTCAGAAGAGAAGAGCTAAAGCATAAAGAAGATTGAAGAAAGTGAAGAAAAAGCTCCTACTCTGGATCTAGAAAGGTAATGGACTTAGAGACCCCTACCTAGGTTGGATTTGGCTTAGATAACTCTAAACATACCTAGGAGGATAGTTTTAAACCTAACACAGTTGTTTGATATTAGTTGAATCAAATAAACATGAAAAACCATATGGTTTGAAAAAAAAAAATTATGTCTCAACCGATCGCTCGGTGTTGAGACCGATCGATCGGTGGCCTACCGAGCGATCGGTGGCTATCGACTGGACAAAAATTTTGTATGGGGTATTTTTCCAGAGGGATGATTTTCAACCGCTCGATCGGTTATGAGCACCGATCGATCCGTTGTGGACCGAGCGATTGGTAGTGTGCATCGATCGATCGGTCCCCGTAAAAAGAATTTTTCTTTTTCTGGATTCTTTTTTTAAACCCTATATAAACAAATTTTTGGAGACCTAATTCGTATCTTTGTTTATTCTTGAAAGAGTAGAGGTCTGAGAAACTCCTCTAGGGTTTTTCCTATTGTTCTATTAGATCTTTGTTGATCCCTCCTCTTTCTTTGATCCTAGAGAATGCAAGTATAGATCTAAACCTTTGATCTTGCATTGTGTGATCTCAGATCTATATGAGATCCCTCTAGGGTTTAAAACTTCCTAAATTGATTCACAACCCTACACCTTGTGTGTGTGTCCGGGGTTTGATCCGGAGCCTTCGTGGAAGGAGATCGATCGTGTGTGATCGTGGTTTTGAAGTAGCTTGAGAAGATTTGGTCGGTGTGGAACCGAAGCTGCTACGGCGGAGATCGAACCTGCTGGTTCGTGGAAATCAAGAGTAAGAGTCTATACCTAGGAACGTCGTTTCTGTTTTGGTAAGGTCTTGTCTTGTACTTGAAATCTTTTCATAGTGAAGTTTGTTACTGGACGAGGTCCCGTGGTTTTTTCCCGTTAGGGTTTTCCACGTAAAAATCTTCTGTGTTTGATTTGTGTGGATTGTCTGAGTGAATTGTTCATTGATTTCTAAACATATTAATTGAAAAATTAAAATTTGTTAGAAATTATTAGATAGACCTATTCACCCCCCTCTAGGTCTTAGAGATCATTGATTTGGATAAATTTCAATTGGTATCAGAGCAAGTTCACTGATAAGGCTAATACCTTAAGTGTGATCCTGTATTATCCGTGATCATGAGTACTCTAAGAGAAGGTGGATCCGTCTCTCGTCCCCCACTTTTTTATGGGAATAATTATGCATACTGGAAAGCTAGAATGAGAGCCTTTCTCAAATCTATTGACGAGAGAATTTGGATGTCTATACAGAATGGGTGGACTACGCCCATAAAAATTGTAGGAGATTTGACTGTCGTCAAATATTCTAATGAATGGACCAGAGAAGAGCTTGAGTCAAGTGGATGGAACACTAAAGGTCTCAATGCTATCTTTACTGCAGTCACTGTTGAGGAATTTAGATGAATTTCTTCATGTGAAACAGCAAAGGAGGCTTGGGACATTCTTGAAATTACTCATGAGGGTACTACAACTGTTAAAATCTCAAAACTCCAAATGTTAACCACCAAATTTGAACATTTAAACATGGATGATAATGACACTTTTGATGAATTCTATGCAAAACTTAGTGACATTGTCAACGCTAGTTTCAATTTAGGTGAAAAAATATCTGAGTCCAAAATAGTTAGAAAAGTCCTTAGATCTCCCTGAGAGATTTCAACCCAAAGTCACTGCAATCGAAGAGAATAAAAATGTTGACTCTCTGAAGATTGAGGAATTGGTTGGTTCACTCCAAACCTATGAACTCAATCTCCGTCCATCCAAGAAGAACAAATCTTTAGCCTTGAAATCTATCAAGGAATCTTTGGACGAGGATGACAGTGATGGAGATATGAATGAGGAAGATATGGCTCTCTTCGTTAAAAAATTTTGAAAATTTTTTAGAACGAAAAAGAGGTTTAATCCCAAACAGGGAGGAAAATCTTTTGAGAAGTCAAAGTCTAAGCCCTGGGAAAACAAGAAAAATTCCAAGAGCGGTGACAAGAAATTCCAAGGTGTTCAATGTTATGAATGCCATGGCTTCGGTCATATTTCACCAAACTGTCCTAACAAGAAGAAGAGTAAGGGCAAGGTGATGAATGCCTGTTGGGATGACAGTGATTCCGAGAATGAAGAATCGGACAGTTCCTCTTCAAGTGAAGATACTGAAAATCATACGGCGTTCACTGTTTCCCTTTCTGGGATTCTTGAGACTACCTCTGCGGTTGATGAAAAGGATAGAAGTGATGAGAGTATTCATACTGAGTCTAGTGATGACATACAGAAGAGTCAAACTGACTCTGATAGTGATGAAGATTTGAAAACAACTTATGATAAGTTGTATGCTGAAAGTTTGAAACTGACTAAAACAAAAATCTCTTTGAGCAAAAAACTCAAAATCATTCAAAATGAAAGAGATATTTGTAAACTAGTAGCAGAAGAGAAGAGTGCTCTAGTTAGTCAGTTGGAAAATGAAAAAGAAGCATTTGTTATGAAAGTTCAATGTCTTTTGGAAGAGAATGTCTCATTGACTAATGTGGTCAGAAAATTAGAAGTTGAAAGAGACACTTCCATGAAAGAAATTGAAGAGTTAAGAACTCTGCAAATGGAGCTTGAAACTTTTAAAGTCTCTCTTGTTGATAAGGTGAAATTTCTTGAAAAAGAACATCAAATTACCCTTAAAGACAAGACTGACTTGATTCAGAAGGTCTATACTCTTGAAAAAGAAGTTAAAATGTTTGGTAACACTAGTTGCCTAGATGAATTAGTTAGAAAATATGAGTCAAATTCGAGTAGATCTGGGATAGGACATGCTGACACACCAGCTGGTCCTTTAGCTGTTGGTACAATGGCTAGTGCAGTGTTTGAGCCAATACATTCTGATCCTAAAGAGAATCTACCTTCTACATCAAGTACTAAGGCTTATACAAATTTTGTAAAGCCTAGAAATACAGCTCCTAGAGTGAATGCTATGAGGAATCAAATTCCTTTTAGAAGAAATCCTCCTCCTCTCCCAAGATTCATACTCACATGTCACTTTTGTGGTGTGAGAGGTCACATTCGACCAAACTGTAATGCTTTTAGGAGAGCTCCTCAAAATGGTTCATGGAACCAAAATCAAAGTCAAGGGACTCTTCAAAGGCAGATTTAGGTTCTGGCTGAAAAGTCTAGAATATTGAGGGATGATGTTAATAGAATTGCTCAAATCTCTATAACAAGAACTAGTCAATTTATTCCAAATGATTATTCAAGAGGAAAGAATTTGACTAATCAAAAAGCTAGAACTGAACAAAATAGGAAAAGGTCAAGGAGGACAAAAAGGAAAAAGGTTACTAATACACAGTTTAATGATCAAAGATCTAAACAAGGTTTAAAGACTGTGTATGTAAGAAAGGATGACCTTAAGTGCTTCGTCATTCACACTGCCTTGAAAGCCCAAAACACAGAAATGTGGTTACTTCGACAGTGGGTGTTCTCGGCATATGACAGGTAACAAGTCCTTATTTACTCAATTTGAGGACTGTCCAGATGGGACTGTTACATTTGGTGATGGAAGCAAGTCTTTAGTCAAAGGGAAGGGTATCATCGATTCACCAGGCATACCAAAATTGATTAATGCCTTGTTTGTTGAAGGACTGAAAGCTAATTTAATTAGCATAAGTCAACTATGTGATGATAACCATGTTGTGCACTTTACCCAAAATAAATGCTTAGTCATTAATGGTAAAGGTAAGTGTGTTCTAGAAGGATTGAGAACCACTGACAATTGCTACGGCTTAATTCCCAGTCCTAATCCCTCAAATGTCTGTTATAAGACTAAAATTGAGGAGGTTGATTTGTGGCACCGAAGACTAGGTCACATGAACTTCAAAGACCTATGTAAAATCTCTAAGCAAGGACTTGTAAGAGGTGTTCCCAAACTAGGAAAGCCTTCTACTGCTGTGTGTGGGCCATGCCAAATTAGTAAACAAATTAGAACCCCACATAAGAAGACTTCAAGTATTGCTACTTCATATCCACTGGAATTAATTCATATGGATCTTATGGGTCCTACAAGAACTGAAAGCCTAGGTGGAAAGCGATACAACCTAGTCATGGTTGATGATTTCTCAAGAATGTCATGGGTGGCATTTATAAGAGAAAAATCCGATGCTTTTGACAATTTCAAAAGTATTTGCTTGAAAATTCAAAATGAGAAAAGATGCCCAATCACTCGAATTCGAAGTGATCATGGAAAGGAGTTTGAAAACTCTAAGTACAACGACTTTTGTGATGAGTCGGGTATCAAACATGAATTTTCTGCACCTATTACACCTCAGCAGAATGGTGTAGTAGAGAGGAAGAACAGGGTTCTCCAAGAGATGGCTAGAGTTATGCTTCATAGCAACAATCTAGCTTCTCATTTCTGGGCTGAGGCAGTTAACACTGCTTGTTATATAGTTAATAGAGTTTTTGTAAGACCTGGAACAAGGAAAACCCCATATGAGTTGTGGAATAACAAGAAACCCAGTGTCAAGTACTTTCGAGAATTCGGAAGTAAATGCTATATCCTTAAGGATAGAGAGCAACTGGGCAAATTTGAATCCCGGAGTGATGAAGGGATATTTCTTGGATATTCCACCAAGAGTAGAGCTTATCGAGTGTACAACTTGAGAACCTCTACGATTATGGAGTCCATAAATGTAGTTGTAGATGACTCCGGTGTTGAAAATGTGCAACTTGAGGATGATGAAAGTGCTGAAAATGAAAATGTTGAAACTGTTTCAACTCCACTTATTGATAAGCAATCATCTCCATCAAAACCTATACATTCTAGGGTTATGAGTCCTCACATCCCCACTGATATAATTGGTTATCTTGAAAGGGGAGTGAGAACGAGGAAACAAATTGAAAATGAAGTTAGCTACATTTGCTATACTTCATCTTTTGAACCCAAGAATGTAGCTGAAGCTCTTGCAGATGATAATTGGATAAATGCAATGCAAGAAGAGTTACTTCAGTTTACTAGGAATGATGTTTGGTATTTAGTACCTAGGCCTAACAATACAAATGTGATAGGAACCAAATGGATTTTCAAGAACAAATCTGATGAAAAAGGTACTATCATAAGAAATAAGGCTAGGTTAGTTGCACAAGGATACACCCAAATTGAAGGTATTGACTTCGATGAAACTTTTGCTCCTGTAGCCAGGCTAGAATCAATAAGAATTCTTCTAGCTGTGGCTTGCCATATGAAATTCAAACTTTTTCAAATGAATGTTAAGAGTGCCTTTCTGAATGGCATTCTACAGGAGGAAGTCTATGTGGAACAATCAAAAGGGTTTGAAGATCCACATCATCTTGATCAAGTCTATCGACTAAAAAGGGCCCTCTATGGTTTAAAGCAAGCTTTAAGAGCTTGGTATGAGAGGCTGACTACTTATCTCTTGGAAAACGGATTTTCGAGAGGGGGAGTAGACAGAACCCTTTTCATAAAGAATGTGAAAGGTGATATTGTCATCGCTCAGATATATGTTGATGACATAGTGTTTGGTTCCACATTAGACTTACATGCTCTTTCATTTGCTGAACAAATGAAAAATGAATTTGAAATGAGCATGGTTGGTGAGCTAAGTTTTTTCCTTGGTCTTCAGATCAAGTAATTGGATTCTGGGATCTCAGTATCTCAAATCAAATATACTAAAAATCTAGTGAAGAAATTTGGCATGAGCTCTGCTAAGCATGTAAGGACTCCTATGAGTTCTACTACAAAACTTAGTAAAGATGCTACAGGCAAAGATGTTGATCAAACTTCTTATAGAAGCATGATTGGTAGTTTACTCTACCTAACTGCTACTAGACCTGACATAGCCTTTAGTGTTGGTGCATGTGCCCGCTATCAAGCAAGCCCAAAAGAGTCTCACTTACTTGCAGTTAAGCGTATCATTCGATATGTGAGTGGAACTCTATCATTTGGCCTCTTGTATTCTTTTGATACAAATACCACGATAGTTGGATATTCCGATGCCGATTGGGCCGGAAATGCTGATGATAAGAAAAGCACCTCTGGAGGATGTTTTTATATTGGAAACTGCTTAGTTGCTTGGTTTAGCAAAAAGCAGAATTCAATTTCATTGTCCACTACAGAAGCTGAGTACATAGCAGCTGGCAGTTGTTGCACTCAACTTCTGTGGATGAAGCAGATGTTGAATGATTACGGGATTGAACAGAGCACTATGACTGTTTATTGTGATAATTCTAGTGCTATCAATATTTCCAAAAATCCCGTTCAACATTCTCGCACAAAACACATAGACATTAGACATCACTTCATCCGTGATCTTGTTGAGCAAAAGATTGTGTCTATAGAGTATGTCCAAACAGAGAATCAATTTGCGGACATTCTTACAAAACCCTTAGATTCCCTTAGGTTTGAACTCCTTAGGAAATCCATAGGTTTGTGCGGAGTTGAGTAAAAGTGTACTTGTTTCATAGCCTATGTGTTCTTCATGTTCTATTCATGTCATAGAGCTATTTTTTTTATTATTATTTTTGTTATTTTTTTTGGTTGACCTACTCTCCTGTTTTAAACATCATTTATTTCCTTGAAATCATATTTGAACATATAATCCAAGGATAAATATTTCATAGGATTGAGTAAATTAGGATAGTTCAACTGTTGGTTCGATCTTGTGATTGAATTTGGTCATGCTAACTAATCTCAGTTAGAGTTGAGTAAACAAAGATGTTATATATTGCACATGCACTCTGACTAATTCTTTAGATGGTATTAGTTCCTATTTAAAGGTTCTGATATTATACCATATGGTTCCCTAGATTAATCAAATCTAGTATAACCAATGTAATAAAAATTCCATAAGGTGAGCCCCCCAGTTATAAAAATTATTGACATGGAGAGGACTACCTGTGAGTTTGTGTGATAGCTTCTAGTGAATGCAAACAGTGAGTAATGGCTACCTAGACAAACAGTAGGTATCTATATGGATTGCTAGTGTGAAAGCCCCCACTGTCATTAGAAAGAGCTACCTTTTCACTTGTGTGAAAGTCACCAATGTGCTAAAAACTATATATGTGTATTCCAAAAAGAATTTTCACAATGAGTACAATTTGACTGAAAAAGAATTGAAATAAATTTTATTAGTCAAATTTGGGGTAAAAATTGCTCATCACATAAGTATGGATGTTTATTGGTTTTAAAACTAGTTTTTGAAAAATTTTAGAGTCCCATTTGATCTATAATGTCAAAATCTAGCTTAAGGAAGGAAACCAATTCAAAGAGTCAAGTAATGAATTTTGATTTCACACTACCATTACTTCTAATTGTTTCTTGACTCTGATTGTGAATTTGATGCAAATACCATAATTAATCACCTGTGAAAATAAATTATTATTTACATAATCCTTATTTATGACTGTACTTGATATATCAATTCTTGGGTGATTATTCTTTATGATTTTAATGAAATCAATTATTGCAAATTTTTTGGTGAAGTGGTTATTTTGAGGTGAAAATGAGATTTTAATGTACCATTGGTTGAGGGGGAGAAATGGTTTTGAAAGTAAAATTTTTGAAAATTTTTCCAGACCACCGATCGCTCGGTGCTAAAGACCGATCGATCGGTCTTTCGTGAACAGAGTTATAAAACCCTCATTTCTATTTTTTCTGTTCACTTCTTCTCCGAACTCCAGAGCAATCTCTCGGTTATCTCTCCTCCAAATCCTTCCTACGGTCATTCCATTCGACTCTAAGGGTTTCCCAAGCATCAAAAAGGTAAATCTTTTGCGTTTTCTTGCGTATAGGTTGATTTTCTCATCTAGGGCATCATTTTCTTGTGTTTTCTTCCATGGCTTTCATTTTGTCCTTAATCCTTCTAGCCTATCTCATGTCTGGTGTTCCCAAACGTCGAAAGTTGGTTCTCAACAACCAAGAGGACCCTCCTGAAGATGAGCAAAACCAAGAACCCTTTACCTTCACTCCAATAGGACATGGGATTTCAATAGGGGATCGACCAATTCGTAGAATGGTGGATTCTACTATTGAAAATCGCCAAAAGTCTTTGGCAGATAGAACCCGGAAACAAAAGGGAAAAGCTAGTTCTTCTTCAACAGTTCTATTGGGTCCTTTCATTAGCCCTAATGCTGCTCAACTTTATAGTGAGTATTTTAGTAAAAAGGGTATTATGGTTGAAAGGAGCATTAGAATTTCAGATTTTGGTGATTACTACCTTTCTAAGCTCATTACCGATCGTAAATGGGAAGGTCTTCTCACTTTATCCGGTCCTGCTCCAATTCAGTTAGTCCAGGAATTTTACTCAAATTTCTCTGAAAAATCAATTTCAAAACCTGGTCTTTTAAATCTCGATCTTTAGAACAATCAGTTTTGATAAATCCAAATGTAATTACAAAATTCCTTGGTTGTCCTCGAGTTCCAGATTCCTATTATCCTTATAAATACAAGAAAGATGAGGATAAAGAATCTATGAACAATGTAGTCACCTTTCTTTGTGGTGCTCCTACACTTTGGGTTGGTTCCTTAATAGAAGTCACAAAACTCACTAGGGATGCCAGACTTGTAAACCTAGTTATGAGTGCCAATATCCACCCAAAGGTTCATACTACAAACCTTAGGGAAGATAAAGCTCGATTTTTATTCAGTCTCCTTCGTGGACATGATATTGACCTTGCAGCCCACATAATTGATTTGATGATTCAAGCCCATCAAACTCAAACTGTGGTTGGAGCTCTTCCTTTTGGATCCCTCATTACTAAACTCCTTGGTTCTCAAGGAATTATTGCTCCTCCTGGCGTTCCTACTCGTACTCCGAAAGGTCCAATCAACAAAAAGACCATTGCTCAGAGTTTCTCTCATGCTTCAGTTCGAGATATTGAGGAGGAAGCTGATTTTGGTACCGGATCTTCTCATCCACCTCCGGCCACGATTGATGATCTAGCCAGAATGATGAGAGAGATGCAGATGGATCTCTCCACACATATTTCATCCCACCAGGAGTTCACCACAGAGATCCGTGGCAGACTTGGATCAGTGGATGCGGCAGTGCTGGGCGTACAGAGAGATGTTCATGATTTTCGAGCTTATTATGAGTCCCAGCTCACTTCTGATGATGAGCAGGAGTGATAGTTAGATTGCTGTACTAGGATAGAAACTCCTTCTGGTTCATGTGTATATTTTGGAGTTTATCTTAGTTCTAGTTTTTGTTTGACATTTCGATGTATTTTGTCTTGGTTGTACATAGTACAAACCTATTTGGATGTTTTTAACTTGTTATGGATGTATGCATTTGGATGGTTTATGCTCATTCTCTTATATGTCATCTCATTTGTGTTTATGCGTTACTTTTATTGTTTATAGTCCGCCTTTGGCATTTTGAGCCAAAAAGGGGGAGAGATGATGATTTTGTGGATGATGTTATGGATGATGTTATGGAAACATGCTTAACCTGTTATGGATATAGTATTGTGGAATTGTGGATGTTATACATATTTTATTTCACATGCTTCACAGGTTTTTGATTTAGCATGTGCAGGCAAACAGGTTCTAAGTTTGGTGAATCATGACAAGCTAACATGTCAAAAGTCATGTAATCATTTTTGAGTCATGTAAAGGTCAATTTTCCATTTTTGAATCATTTGGGAAAATTTGAACCTAGTATATGAGTTAGTCTTGTTTTGTCCCGGAATTGCCAAAGGGGGAGATTGTAAATCCCTAAGTAGGTGTTGGCAAATTCCGTGATCATTCAATAGGTCATGTGAGTCGAGTCGTATTCAATTTGTCAGAAGAGAAGAGCTAAAGCATAAAGAAGATTGAAGAAAGTGAAGAAAAAGCTCCTACTCTGGATCTAGAAAGGTAATGGACTTAGAGACCCCTACCTAGGTTGGATTTGGCTTAGATAACTCTAAACATACCTAGGAGGATAGTTTTAAACCTAACACAGTTGTTTGATCTTAGTTGAATCAAATAAACATGAAAAGGCATATGGTTTAAAAAAAAAAAATTCTGTCTCAACCGATCGCTCGGTGTTGAGACCGATCGATCGGTGGCCTACCGAGCGATCGGTGGCTATCGACTGGACAAAAATTTTGTATGGGGTATTTTTCCAGAGAGATGATTTTCAACCGCTCGATCGGTTATGAGCACCGAGCGATCGATAGTGTGCACCGATCGATCGGTCCCCGTAAAAAGAATTTTTCTTTTTCTGGATTCTTTTTTTAAACCCTATATAAACAACTTTTTGGAGACCTAATTCGTATCTTTGTTTATTTTTGAAAGAGTAGAGATCTGAGAAACTCCTCTAGGGTTTTTCCTATTGTTCTATTAGTTCTTTGTTGATCCCTCCTCTTTCTTTGATCCTAGAGAATGCAAGTATAGATCTAAACCTTTGATCTTGCATTGTGTGATCTCAGATCTATATGAGATCCCTCTAGGGTTTGAAACTTCCTAAATTGATTCACAACCCTACACCTTGTGTGTGTGTCTGGTGTTTGATCCGGAGCCTTCGTGGAAGGAGATCGATCGTGTGTGATCATGGTTTTGAAGTAGCTTGAGAAGATTTGGTCGGTGTGGAACCGAAGCTGCTACGGCGGAGATCGAACCTGCTGGTTCGTGGAAATCAAGAGTAAGAGTCTATACCTAGGAACGTCGTTTCTGTTTTGGTAAGGTCTTGTCTTGTACTTGAAATCTTTTCATAGTGAAGTTTGTTACTGGACGAGGTCCCGTGGTTTTTTCCCGTTAGAGTTTTCCACGTAAAAATCTTCTGTGTTTGATTTGTGTGGATTGTCTGAGTGAATTGTTCATTGATTTCTAAACATATTAATTGAAAAATTAAAATTGGTTAGAAATTATTAGATAGACCTATTCACCCCCCCCTCTAGGTCTTAGAGATCATTGATTTGGATAAATTTCAGGTTACTGTTTACCGAACATGGGCTTTAGCTATATGGGTATGGGCCAACCCATGTTGGCATTGCTACATTGGGTTGGCGCCCGAATTCAAACCTTTTTTTTTTTTTAATAATAATAAAAAAAATCCTAAAAGGCCATGGGCCTTAACCTTTTTGGTTGGATTTTTTTTTGGTTTTATGGACTTAAAACGGGCCTTGAGCTCAAGGTGTCTTTAACCTAGGGTATGTCTAGGGCTAGGCTAAGGCTAGACTTAGGGTTAGGTCTAGGGTTTACCTAGGGTTAGTCCTAGGGTTTAGCTAGGGTTAGCCTAGAGATAGACTATGGTTTAGGTACTTTTATTTGAAATGGGCCTTAAGCCCATATGATTTGAGTCTAAGGTTTTAGGGCTTATCTAGGGCTAGGCTAGGTTTTTAGATTAGGGTCTACCTAGAGCTACTAAAGTTTAGCCGGGGCTAACCATGGTCAATAGGGGTTAACCATGGTTAAGCAGGGTGTAAAAATTGGGTGCTTACAAACGTGTTTGATTGTGTTGTGTTGGGTTGGGTTAGGTAAAATACTAAAAGTAACTGAATCCTAACTTCACCCTTTAAAGTGAAAATCAAAAAACAACCCAATAGCGGACTCTCAACCCTAAGAGCTTGTTTGGTTCGGATTCTAGGGGTGATTTAATCGCATAAAACCGGTTTCTATATAATCAAGAGCTCGAAATCACGTTTGGTTCGTGTTCCGAAATGGTTATGCCCGAAATCGATTGAGGTTAAAACCGTTGTGAGGCATATCGGCTGAAAGGGTGATTATTTGGATGGGAGAGAAATCGATGTGATACCGATTATACGGACCGATTTTTGAAGGAAAGAAGATTCAGAGTTTTACGACCCCCAAACTCCCATCGCACATCAGTTATTAGGGTTTCAAAAAAGGAGAATAGGGATCACTTCTGCGACCATCCAAGAAGACGACGCTGCAGCTGGTACAGGTACCCCTCTTCTTCTTCTTCTTCTGTTTTGTCTCCTTCTTCTTCTTCTTCTTCTTCTTCTTCTATTTCGTCTCCTTCTTCTTCAAGCTCTTCTTTTGGAAGAAAAATTCTTCTTCTTCCTCTTCTTCTTATTCCTTTTCCATAATAGGGTAGGGTTTACAATTTGGGGGTTCTTTGCTTTTTGTGTTCTTCAATTGGTATTAATCGAACAATTTTGGGGTTCTCTTCTTTATATGTTCTTCAATTGGTATTAATCTATGAACAATTTGGGGGTTCTCTTCTTCTTCTATTTTGCATTTTTTTGTTAGATACTTCTCAGTAACTTTGTGTGTTATGAACTATGACCTGTAATTAGTATTAATCTATGAACTGTGACCTGTTTTGCATGCTCAATTACGTGTTCTTGAATTGTTCTGCTTCTCTGGAAGAATTATTTGATGTTAGATGTATGTTGTGCCACTGTAAAAATCATAAATTGATAGATCTATTTGTTGAGAGAATGTTGAGCATTGTCATCTCTTTCTTGTGTTCTTCAATTGATTATTGCTTCATTGTCATCTTTTATAAACAAAATTTGATATATTATATTGATTATCACTACCAAATCATCTTGCTCCATCTTATGTTGAGCATTGTTATCTCTTTCTTGTTTAACTCATAAAATAGCACACTACTCGCAACAAAAGGTAGACTGTTTCAAGGCAAGCATTCTCAGTCCTAAAACCTTTTCAATTCTTTTAGGTTTATGCTCTACTCTGGGTAAAGATCTGCCAGATTTAATTTGCTGACAAATGTTACCATCACCACTTCTTTGCAACAATTTATTTTTCAAATTCATTTCCTGTCTTCTGCCAAATTTGGAGCACTTATCATATTACTCTGATCAATATTTTATGAAGTAGCTGCAACATCTGTTTAATAAGGGAATGCTGATCAATACGTAGTTCGGTTGTGCTAATTAGCCACTTCTCTTTCAAAATAACAAGGCTTGTTTTAAGTTAGGAGGACCCCAAGATATATCCCGGTAGGAAAGCACTTTGAAATACCCCTCCTCTTTTTGTTGTAAAATTAGCTAACCCATTTGCAAATGGGATTATTGAGGGTTACTTGTTAATGTTAATGGGTTTGGTAGCGCTAATGCAATGTCACCCAATAAAACTTTTATAAATCCATTAGGAGATCCGGGATCCCCTATCTTAAGGTTTGTAACCATTGTCTTCAAGTAGGGACTTATGTCACTTTTTATGGTTTGTAAATATTATCTTCAAAATAAGGACTTATGTCACTTTTATGGTAACAATTGTTTAAAAGTAGGGGTTTTTTTGTTAACTTTCAATGGATGGATAACATTTTTAGATTTTCAGATCAGTAATCAGTTTTATGTTTGTAGGATGATCCAAATGTAATTATTTTGCACAAAATTGATTTCCTGCAAATAATCGATTATAGACTGGATACTTCCAAATAGGATTATTTATAACAACGCTTTCAATAGACAACAATTATTTGTGACTCCAATAATCCAAACCAAACGGTCCCTAAACTTCTCACCAAACCCCTTTAAAATTATTAAACAACTAAATAAATCATATTTTAAATTATAATAATATTAGTCATAAAAGTATAATGAATATATATTAATTACAAAGTAGTATATTTTTTCAAATAAATTTTAGTGGATAGTAGGACATGTAGGGTTTAGGAGGACAACACAAAGCGAAACTATAGGAAACCAACCAAAAGAAAACTAAACCAAACCCGACCTACTTTCAAGCACCAACCCAAAACTATGAGATCTCCAACTGCAAAAAAGGGCCAAAGTTTGGCCCATGTTCCTACGAGTCATGGGCTTAATTTTTCCGGTGATATCTTACTCCATAAAAATGGCCTTAATTTTAGTGGACCTCAGCATAGATTTGAAGGGCTCTAATCATAGAAGATTGAGGGGTGTGTGTGGTTAAAGGCTTGAGTTGAGATTGTAGGGTTGTATGTGTGTGTGGTGTGCATGAGTGAATATGTGGTTAGAATATTATAAAAAAAAAAAAAAAGAGGTTAAGTTGTGCGTGTGGATATCGTAGGGTTAATTTTAGGGTGCTGCTACGGGCACACCAACAATTTCTTATTGGACACCAAAATTATCACTTATTTACTACACACCATTAACATGTATTAAATTCTAGGAGCACACCAAGAGCTTAAAAAATAGCTATAAATTTCGTATTTATAAACCAAACTAAAAGCTTTACCAGAGCAGTATTGGAAATTATTGGGATTCAGGCAATACAGCCAGTCCCAAAATCTGATGTCATCCTGCATGAGTCATTCCTCAGCTTGAGAGAAACCAACACCAAATGAGTAAAAGAGAGGTTCCAGCAAAACAAGAACTCATGCCTAGTCCTATGACCACTCAATGAAACCCAATAAGGAGATCCAATGGCTCAAATTGTATATTCAGGTCACATAGTAGTCGCATAACTATATCGGCTTGTGAAGGGTCAGACCTCCAAGTCTATTGGCCTGAGCACCATGTTTTTGCCAACGGTGAGAACATTTATTGAAGAGAGAGCTAGAAATTGTACCATACTACAGCTCAAACCAGGTACCAACCGCAAGCCCTCATTCGGTTGGTACCGGTTTTGAGATGTCTTGCTGGGTGAGACTTCATGTGGTGTGTGTGGCGTGTGTGTGTGTGTTTGTGGCATGTGTGTTTCTTTCAAATGACTACAGCTTTGCCTTGTGTTGTTGTTGTCTTGACCAAAAAGAGAAGGAAAAGAAGACCAGAAATATGTGAATCGAGAAAGAGAACGGTAGTTTGGAGAAGAGGGTTTTTTGGTGCGTATAGGGATAAATTTTTAAAAATAAAAAAAGTGATTTTTTCATATTGGTGTATAGTAAGAAATTGTGGGGTGCTTGTAGCAGCACCCTAATTTTATTATATACGAGTAATTTAATTGAAGTCTATTTTAGTATTTAAAATTTTAAAGCTTTTAATAAGCAGGACTCATGTCATAAACAATTACAAACCTTTCTATCAATTTTGTTATTATCTTTACTATTATAATGGGAGAGGGAGGCGTAGCCTGATTTTTCCGAAATTCATAAACTACCCTTATATAAAACAAAACTTTGATTCAATGTATTAATGTTTTACTGTAATTCCCAAACTACCTCTTATCTATTCAAAGAATAGAACACAGCCAATTGCGATTGAACTCGGGGAGAGTTCAATCGCACCCACGGGTTAACATGTCGCGACCCAAAACCCACCCTAAGAGTTAGAGTGAACTTTGGACAACTAGTCATGACTTGCTTGACAAACCAACCTGCAAAACCCACAGAGCATATACAATAGAGGACATCGTAGCGGAAACATAACCATAAAGCACAGCGGAAGTCTAAACAAACCTCTATATATATATACAAATCCAAGTTTACACAAAAGAAATCCAAAAGAAAGTGCGGACAGACCCGCCAAATTACATGAATGTATATCTCTCATCTCACCTACAGCTCTATCACTCAGAATCTACCACCTCTAATAATAACCCTCGACTGGAGGGTCCTCCACAGCCTCCTCAACGTACTCCTCCTCCACCCATGGGCCAGGAGCACATACATCAAAAGGAGCAGCCACTCCGCTATCACCTGCCGACATAAGAAGTACAGCTGAGCATGGAATACTCAGCGGGTACCAAGCACTAACCAACAGTCATAGCATACGGATAGCATACATAAAGCAGGAAACAATTCACACATATAAAGCAGGAATAATTCATATCATGACAATAAAGTAAAGCAATACAATTCATCATGTTTGTATTCATAAAAGCCGGTAAAACCCTTGAAATCTTGTGCACTTGACTTGACTGAAATTATCCTTTTTATGCTCGAAAACTTGTCTATCGTGTCATGCGTGTCATGCTTGTATCATGCGTGTCATGTCATGCCATGCGTGTATCATGCTTGCTTGTTCTGAAAAGTAATCTACTTGTGAGGCAAGGGAGACCCTTCTTCCTAGAATGCTCATGCTTGTTATGATATGTCATGTCATGCTTACTCGGAAAAGTAAACTACTTGTGAGGGAAGGGAGACCCTTCTTCCTAGAATGCTCATGTTTGTCCTTCCACTTGTGAGATCCACTTGTGAGATGTCCTTGTGAGATGCACTTGCGAGGGAAGGGAGACCCTTCTTTATGCTATGCACTTGTGAGTGAGGGGAGACCCCTTGTGAAATGTTTGTTCTTGTTTTCTTGTGAAAAGTGAGGTAGAACATATCGTAGGATATGCCCCACCTCTAAATCCCATTCTTGAAAACCTCGGTAAATCATGTCATGTATGCGTGCTCGTGAGGTCGTGTGCATACTTGCATTTGGAATTAAATATGGCATTTGAGTAATTCATAACACATAACATCAATGATTTGGGCAATTTAATATTCATATCATTTAGGGAAAGCGAACAGTCACACTATCATGACCCTAGCAATTTCCATAAACCTTAAACATGCATTTTCTTAATTTATTATTCATTTTATTCACCTTGGCATTTCATCAAACATGGTGCATTCATTCTTTATTAACCCTACAACATGCTTTTCTAGGTGGGTTTTACTCACATCACATATGTATGTTTATTATGGGTACAATGCCCTCCCCGTTCATCCATCACATCAATACACACAGCATCCAATCGCCCACATTCATCTCCATTCACCATTCACCATTCACCATTCATAACCCATCTGATAATACATGGATGTATAAAGGAACACAACGAAAATAAAGGGAAAGAAGAACTATAACTAGGAGGGTAGCAAGAAGTACCAACCTTGAAGAAATGAGGAAGAAACCCCTTCCAAAAACGACCGTGTAGCTGCTGCCCTAGCTTGGATCACGAGCTCCTCGAATGCTTGAGCCTTGATCTTGAAGAAAACGGGCTTGGGGTTGATCTAGGGTCTTAACCCCTTTGATTTCTCCCCAAATGAAAACCTAGGTTTTGGAAAACCCCTTTCCTCTTCTCTCCTATCTCATTCCCTCTCAAAATATGGCTAAGGGTGTTTATGAACACCCTTGGCTCGAGCCAACCCTTAAAAATAAGGGTGGAGTGGCCAAAAGACCAAAAAAACCCTAAAAAAATTTCTAAAAATTGCATAGGACCGATATATGACCGATCTACCGGTAGTGGACCGATCGATCGGTGCTTATGACCGATCTACCGGTAGTGGACCGATCGATCGGTCTTGACTGGTGCTGCAGAACGTACTTCAGTATTTTGGCCATAACTTTTGACTTTGTGCTCCGATTTTGACGATTCAACTTGCGTTGGATTCGTCTTTTGAAGAGAAAAAACTTTCATGTTTTGAAAAAATTCTAATTTTTCTTTATTCATGGACAAAAATTCCCCTAAAGCTGACTGGTCTGCAATAGGTTGTGACAGCCCAAAATTGCAGCCGACTCGATTTTGGAAATCCCACTTTGGACTCAACCCCGACTCAAAATCAGGGAAAGTGATCAACATGAAACTTGAATAAGGTTCTAATACCTTTCGAAAAATTCAGTAATCACTCAATTTTGAGCAACGATGACTAAACTAGAGCCCTTTAAAGTTGAGGTATATGCCGAAACATACCTTTTTGACACCTAGAATACCTCGAGTGTTTTCACACTCTTTTCCCCTTGTGTCCAACACCCTACTCTCACCTCATAAATCATTCTCCATAAGTCTTTAACCCACCTCAATGATCATTAAATTCACACCGATATGCATGAGAGGCTCCGGCCTCTCTATGCCTCATGCACTAGCACTATTCACCAACAACCCATTGAAACACTTAGGGTATTTGTACCCTTGATTTCACCTACTTAGAGTATCTTTACACTCTCTTTTTACGACTCAAACCATGTACCTAAAACCCTCAATTGACTAATCATAATATCAAGAACACAATGGGAGGCCTTAGGCCTTCACACATACCATACGAGGGCACCTTTCACTGGTACTATTCATAGTATAGTGAACTTGAATTTCCGGGGTTCTACATCGTCCCCCCCTTATAGGAATTTCGTCCTCAAAATTTGGGCGTTACTAAATGAAACGAGGATACTTCCCCATGCTTAACCTTTCCTACTGAACGATATGATAATCCTCTATTAATCAATATAAGGCTAGGCACTCACTTGTCTGCGAGGCACCTAGTTTTCTCATAAAACTCAACATCATTCTAAATAGATGGGAAACTTTCATAACATAAGGTAGCACAATTACATACAAGTGGCAACTGACTACCCATGACAAAACACAAAATACATTCCCTTCTGCACAAAAAAAATTTCTTCTACCTCTCACATCCTCATGCCATATCCTTTGGTGCCTGAGCATTCTGTCCTGGAGTGGCAAAGGCTTGTCCCTTGTTAGCCTAGTAAGGGGGCTGTGTGGACTGCTGGGGGCTTGATGCTTGAGTAGAGCCCTGCGGAGGTGACCGCCTAACCGTGGGCCTACTTCCCCGAGAATAAGGTGGCATCTGACGGCTGGGACAATCCTTGATCAGGTGGCCCCGGCGACCACAGTGGAAACATCCACCGGAGATTCTCCTACACTCTCTGGCCACATACCTCCTCCCAAAAAGGGTACATATCTCGTAAGAGTAGGTGGAGGGCGCATATCCTGTTGCCTGAGATACTGTGAGGTGGGGTGCCTGCACGGTAGCCGTGTGCGATGCCGATGGAGCAACCGAAAGAGAAGCCTGTGGTGCAGTGGGAGGACTATATACCTGCATATGTCCAGAGGACTGGTACCTAACCCATGCTTCTGCGACCAATGGGTCCATATCACCATAAAACACCGGGGCCCTCATCCTCCAAAGTGCCTCACTTCCTGTGGCATGATGTGTAGGGACAGGTACAAGTACCGCCGCAGGAATGGGGGTAGTGGGCTGCCTAGTGGCAAGTATTGCTAGTGTCTCTGCTATGGATCCCAAGACCTGAGTGAGATCAGGCTGCTCATCCCTCGATGGAGGAGGAGATACTCCACTCCTCCTAGTGTGGTATCCACGACCCTGATCACCATGTCTCATGGTTTACTCCTGAGGACGATAGCAAAGCATGAGTCTAACTTGAATCCCATCAAAATCCGATATTGCATTTTCATAATAGTAAGTATTTATCAAAGTCTAGAACATACATCAAGATACACATACCATAGCATAATAATATACTCTAAGGTTCCTAGCGAAGCCAAGATGCGATGTTGGTTGTGTTGTAACTGGTTATGGTCTAAGGCTAACTCCTTAGTTGCTACTTAAGGGCAACAACTTCTCCTAAGCAGAATTTGGACTCAAGCCCCTAACCTATGCGAGCACATCGTGTATATATCTAAGTACAATTATAATCGTATAATTATACAAGTAGTTTTCTTAGTGATGATAAGCTTCACACTCGATTATGGTATTAACTGATCACACACTTAAGACCTTAGCCCGTTTGAAACTAATACTAATGACTAGTTCATCTAATTGAGTTGTTTAGGTGATATCCTCTAAATCTGGTGACATGTATAATGCTTCTACGATCTACATGATGCATGCGGGATATGTATATGATATTTTTGATATTCGTGTGATGTTCATGCCATGTATGAAATGCGTGCCATGTATGAAATGTATGATGCTTATGCGATGCATGATGCCTATGCTATTTATGATGCTCATGATATGTATGAACGTGCATGCTACCCGTTGGAGTTAGTAATTTCTTTATTATTTTGGACTGGCATCGTGTCTAGAACGTGCTGCAGAATGAACGCGCATCTATATCTAGACTAGGACCGAGCACTGAGTCTAGGACGTGCTGCAGGCGCGCATCTAGAAACGTGCATCAGACATCCGTGAGCTCGTCCAAAATTTTTTATTTTTTATTTTTTATTGGGACTGAGCACTGGGTCTAAGACGTGCTGCAGAAAATGCGCAACTGTATTTAGAAGCGTGCATCGAGCATCCCTGGGTTGTTAAAATTATATTTGTTCCTTGAGTTTAAAACAAATTACTGTCTATATCCGTTTCTACTAGTCGTGGGGTTTCATGGAATTATCGTCATACCATGATGTGTGACTTATATTTATTTGTGATGTAAGATGCATTAAGTATAGTTTAACAAGTTAAAATTACAACGAATACTCATAATGTTACATATCAAGCTTATGTCCCTATTTTCACAAATTTCTAATTTTACTAAACTTGTAAGACGAAGGAGAATCCTACTGTCTCACTCGGAAGGACCCCATAGTACAGGATATGACAAGGACCTACCACCATTTACCAACTCACACCTAGTCTGGACTCTAGCCTGAGTATTACTCAATTCATGAGTCTAACTGGGAATTCATTCCTAACACATGGGTTGTCACTTAGTACGTGACATATAGTATGCACACCACATATAATACCCCCTAACAATACCACACATAATAGTATAAGTACATAGTACGCACACCATATAGCATATAATACCATATAACAATACCACATAAAATAGTATAGTACCATCATCTTCATCTCGTCAAGTCACCAGAGTAGTTGTAATATTATACCTTGGTGTTCTAGCGTTTCTAAGACCTGTACTTGGTTAGAGCAACCCTTTTAGACTAAGACTAACGTTTAGTCTCACACTTGAAACAAGACTCGCTTCCGACTTACTTCCATCCTAACTTTTTTTTTTCCCGACATATGCTCTTGTCAAGCCGTGGTATTAGATTCTAAGTGACCCTAAAGACCTAAAGCCTAAGCTCTGATACCACTTCTGTCGCGACCCAAAACCCACCCTAGGAGTTAGAGTGAACTTTGGACAACTAGTCATGACTTGCTTGACAAACCAACCTGCAAAACCCACAAAGCATATACAATAGAGGACATCGTAGCGGAAACATAACCATAAAGCACAACGGAAGTCTAAACAACCCTCTATATATATATACAAATCCAAGTTTACACAAAAGAAATCCAAAAGAAAGTGCGGACAGACCCGCCAAATTACATGAATGTATATCTCTCATCTCACCCACAGCTCTATCACTCAGAATCTACCACCTCTAATAATAACCCTCGACCGGAGGGTCCTCCACAGCCTCCTCAACGTACTCCTCCTCCACCCATGGGCCAGGAGCACATACATCAAAAGGAGCAGCCACTCCGCTATCACCTGCCGACATAAGAAGTACAGCTGAGCATGGAATACTCAGCGGGTACCAAGCACTAACCAACAGTCATAGCATACGGATAGCATACATAAAGCAGGAAACAATTCACACATATAAAGCAGGAATAATTCATATCATGACAATAAATTAAAGCAATATAATTCATCATGTTTGCATTCATAAAAGCCGTTAAAACCCTTGAAATCTTGTGCACTTGACTTGACTGAAATTACCCTTTTTATGCTTGAAAACTTGTCTACCGTGTCATGCGTGTCATGCTTGTATCATGCGTGTCATGTCATGTCATGCGTGTATCATGCTTGCTTGTTCTGAAAAGTAATCTACTTGTGAGGGAAGGGAGACCCTTCTTCCTAGAATACTCATGCTTGTTATGCTATGTCATGTCATGCTTACTCGGAAAAGTAAACTACTTGTGAGGGAAGGGAGACCCTTCTTCCTAGAATGCTCATGTTTGTCCTTCCACTTGTGAGATTCACTTGTGAGATGTCCTTGTGAGATGCACTTGCGAGGGAAGGGAGACCCTTCTTTATGCTATGCACTTGTGAGTGAGGGGAGACCCCTTGTGAAATGTTTGTTCTTGTTTTCTTGTGAAAAGTGAGGTAGAACATATCGTAGGATATGCCCCACCTCTAAATCCCATTCTTGAAAACCTCGGTAAATCATGTCATGTATGCGTGCTCGTGAGGTCGTGTGCATACTTGCATTTGGAATTAAATATGGCATTTGAGTAATTCATAACACATAACATCAATGATTTGGGCAATTTAATATTCATATCATTTAGGGAAAGCGAACAGTCACACTATCATGACCCTAGCAATTTCCATAAACCTTAAACATGCATTTTCTTAATTTATTATTCATTTTATTCACCTTGGCATTTCATCAAACATGGTGCATTCATTCTTTATTAACCCTACAACATGCTTTTCTAGGTGGGTTTTACTCACTTCACATATGTATGTTTATTATGGGTACAATGCCCTCCCCGTTCATCCATCACATCAATACACACAGCATCCAATCGCCCACATTCATCTCCATTCATCATTCACCATTCACCATTCACAACCCATCTCATAATACATAGATGTATGAAGAAACACAACGAAAATAAAGGGAAAGAAGAACTATAACTAGGAGGGTAGCAAGAAGTACCGACCTTGAAGAAATGAGGAAGAAACCCCTTCCAAAAACGACCGTGTAGTTGCTGCCCTAGCTTGGATCACGAGCTTCTCGAATGCTTGAGCCTTGATCTTGAAGAAAATGGGCTTGGGGTTGAGCTAGGGTCTTAACCCCTTTGATTTCTCCCCAAATGAAAACCTAGGTTTTGGAAAACCCCTTTCCTCTTCTCTCCTATCTCATTCCCTCTCAAAATATGGCTAAGGGTGTTTATGAACACCCTTGGCTCGAGCCAACCCTTAAAAATAAGGGTGGAGTGGCCAAATGACCAAAAAACCCCTAAAAAAATTTCTGAAAATCGCGTAGGACCGATCTACCGGACTACCGGTAGTGGACCGATCGATCGGTGCTTATGACCGATCTACCGGTAGTGGACCGATCTCTCGGTCTTGACTGGTGCTGCAGAACATACTTCAGTATTTTGGCCATAACTTTTGACTTTGTGCTCCGATTTTGACGATTCAACTTGCGTTGGATTCGTCTTTTGAAGAGAAAAAACTTTCATGTTTTGAAAAAATTCTAATTTTTCTTTATTCATGGACAAAAATTCCCCTAAAGCTGACTGGTCTGCAATAGGTTGTGACAGCCCAAAATTGCAGCCGACCCGATTTTGGAAATCCCACTTTTGACTCAACCCCGACTCAAAATCAGGGAAAGTAATCAACATGAACCTTGAAGAAGGTTCTAATACCTTTCCAAAAATTCAGTAATCACTCAATTCTGAGCAACGATGACTAAACTAGAGCCCTTTAAAGTTGAGGTAAATGCCGAAACATACCTTTTTGACACCTAGAATACCTCGAGTGTTTTCACACTCTTTTCCCCTTGTGTCCAACGCCCTACTCTAACCTCATAAATCATTCTCCATAAGTCTTTAACCCACCTCAATGGTCATTAAATTCACACCGACATGCATGAGAGGCTCCGGCCTCTCTATGCCTCATGCACTAGCACTATTCACCAACAACCCATTGAAACACTTAGGGTATTTGTACCCTTGATTTCACCTACTTAGAGTATCTTTACATTCTCTTTTTACGACTCAAACCATGTACCTAAAACCCTCAATTGACGAATCATAATATCAAGAACACAATGGGAGGCCTTAGGCCTTCACACATACCATACGAGGGCACCTTTCACTGGCACTATTCATAGTATAGTGAACTTGAATTTCCGGGGTTCTACATAACACGTGTCACTTTTAACTCCTATTAACTGTGGTTAACTCCTTCCCCTCGCTCTCATGTGCATCACACGTGCCACCCACTAGTTATTGATTATTCCATTAAGTATGTATCAACTTTGTTCTTATTATTGATAAGGACTCTATTAAAAGAGACTTATCAATAGATACTTGGAAGGATTCTATTAGAAAGCCATTACTTAACTTATGTGATTAAGGTTTTACGCTTTATGTAGACATTGTATCCTAATCCAACTAGAATTAAAAAATTAATTAACATTTTTATATAAAAATATCTACCTTTGCCACCTGGGAAGTGATTAAAAACTCTAGATAATATGTACAATAGAGAGTTGGGCTTTACAATTTAAAATCTACCAAACATAAAGTGGGGTTCACCATTAACTCCATTCAAGTATTAGCACCGTTAGATTTTAAATGGGACGGTCCAACCCTCAATAGTACAAACTATCAAGAGTTTTTTTGTTTTTTATCACTTTCACAATCTTTCTTCTCTTTCTCGTCTTGAAGCTCTATGTTCTGGACGCTCTCCAGCATGTTCTGGCCACTCCCTCGATCTCTTATTTTTCTAAATAAATTAGGTATAGGTTACCTCAGAACTGTTCCCATGTAAGTCCACTATTTTTGTCCAGTATTTTTGTATCTTTTTTGTCCGTGTATGGATAAGGTTTTATGTTCTCACATTGCTTTTTCTTATTAATAAACTTATGGGGTCTACTAAACCTTCTACTCCCACTCCCACTGAGTGACTTTAATAAGAAAAAGAAAAGTAATTATTTCTTTAAGATATTTGCAAAGAATGAAAAGAAATTTAGGAGAGAAGAATAATATTAATTCTAATGGAGAGAGAATTTATGAGGGAAGAATTATATTTTAAATTATATAATTGACACCATATCAGAAGAGATGATGCTTCCAATCATTTTGTTAATGGGTCATTGTTAAACATTATTTATTGTTCAACTATTATGACAAATCAAACTAGCAACTCTGTATTATAGGACTACTAGTTAGTTTGGCAGGTGCTGCAGTTGTTCCTAGAAGATCCAAAAGAAAGAATATATATAAGAAAAATATACATCTAACCCAAAAAAACATGGTCTTGCAAAGGAAAATAATTTGCAAAATAACTTTAGGCATAATGACATTAGCAACATAAATGGGTCAGCTATCTAGCTGTAGTAAATAAAGACAGACAAACTGATTTTATTGAATTCCCAAGATGATTACAAAGAGATCCAACTAGGGTTTAAATAGATAATAGTATATATGATAAATATAAGAACTAAATCAATCTAATGTTAATCAAATCTCAATCTCATTCTAAATTCAAATCCTTTCAATTGTGATGATGGTAATGATATGGTGCATCTCATACATAACATAACCATACATGTATTCTATTACTTCTCAAACTCATGTAAATTTGAAAATATACGTGAATTTGATACTCAATCAGGTAAGGTAGCTTGGTAGTCATTCCAATGTCGTTGCAGAAGATAGTTGTCAATTGTCACTGTTGTTGATGTGTTGTATGGAGAGAAATCAATATGGGCCTCAATGGGCTAGACCTTGATTGGGCAATGAAAGGGGTGGACCTCGAAAGGTCCGGGCCGTAATTGGCTGAATTACCTCTTGGGCAATGAAATAGGCCTCTTTAGGCCAAATTCAAAATGACATCCGTGATCGTGCCTATGGTCTCACCAAAGGGTCACAGGTTTTCAAAAGGGTCTCTTTGGGCCTGAAAAGTGGATCCTGATGATCTTGCCGCACAAGTCCTTATATGGGCTCTATAGGCTAAAAAAAAATATATCAATCTCTTTCCCTCTCTCTCTCTTTTATACAATCAACTTTTTTTTTTGGATACACCCTTGGAATGAATAATGAGATGGTGACTAAGTATTTTCCGCAACTCGACTTCCCTTGACCAAACCAAGTCGACTCGAAACTTAGGGAAGCGAGCCATATGATGAACATGATGTCGCCGGTGATGAGGCATATAGTGAATGTGATGCCGCCGATGATGAGGAGCATAACCATTGCCACTGTGGTTAGCCTACTCGAGATGTTGTGGCACTGGTGTCATAGGCTATCCCGTGGAAGGGGCTGTTATTATTGTAGTAAGCAGTTGGGCCCAAGCTGCATGAAACACTCTTTGTCCAAAAGAAAAAATTTCTTGCAATAAAGAGATAGGGCTCTTATCTCAAAAGACAACAAAGTCTTCACACAATGGTGCTCATGAAGTGCTCACAAGAAAAGGGAAGCAAAGATGAACTTCAAATTTTGTTAAAAGGATTGAAGACATTACGGTACAAACCCATCCAAGAACCCATGCATGCTGGACGGGCAGCAGCTATGCCACCGCCGGAAAAACGTAACAAGAAAAAGTCCCAAGTACAAACCCAACGAAGCTGGATGGGCAGCAGTTATGCCGCCGCCGAAAAAGTGTAACAAGAAAACGTCCAAAAAAAAGATGGTCATCATTGACCCCTAATGCTAATAAAAGAGAGATGAGATTTAAAAAAAAAATAATAATAATGGATATGAGGACACATGATAAAACCAGAAGGAAAGGGGAGAACGTTCAAACCCAACGGGCAGCAATGAAGGCTAGAAAAAATATTCAGAGTCAGACCAACCCGCTCTGATACCATTAAGGAAAACTGAATATTATTGAGAATTCTCAAGATGATTACAAAGAGACCCAACTAGGGTTTAAATAGATAATAGTATATATGATAAATATAGAAACTAAATCAAACAATTCCTAATCTAATGTTAATCAAATCTTAATCAAATCTCAATCTCAATCTCATTCTAAATTCAAATCCTTCCAATTGTGATAATGGTAATGATATGGTGCATCTCATGCATACATAACCATACATGTATTCTATTAATAAATACATTGGCATGATGTCGTGTACATATCTTAAACTAACTATTAAGTTTGCATATGTAATTCAATAGTCAACCAAATGAGATCAATCACCTATTTGATAGAACATAGCTCCAAACTCCCAATGATTAGTTAATCCATAATTTTGGCTAACCAATTTTCAATGATTAAGCGGGCAAAAAGGACACAAGAAAATGGAAGGATCATTCATCGAAGCACATCTTCCAGATTTTGAGGGCACATGCATCAATAGTGAGTCCAAATGGTTTTATATGTAAACTTTTTTTTCTTGACGGAAGCTTGATCTACTCTCTCAGTTCAGCGAGGCGGTAATGGTTTATACTAAAATACCATATATTGAAGCATAGGGCATAAAACAAGAATTGAGTATGGCCACCTGTGACAAGAATTATCATTAAGCAGTGAAAGCTATATGTTCACAAATAAAAAGAGATAGACTTTACCAGAATGAGACAAAAGCATGGACAATCCACTGAAAAATGATGAGTATAACAGTCCATAAAACAAAATAAACTCATTTAAAAGATAATAATCACAATAAAAACCATGATGGTATGAAGAAAAATACTTTTAGCATGATAGGTTCAAAACAGCTTACATCATGTAGAGATTGGAAAACCCAAAACTTTACCAAAAACTGGCACAGAAAGCAACACCCAAACAACAAAAAGGAGGAAAAACTGAAAAATTCAAACAATGCATCAAATTTAAATAGAAAACAGAACCTAAACCCATGAACCAAACACCTTCAATACCGTATCAAACAAACACTTGAGGATACATTCTTGAGGAGATTGTGGAATTTCTTGGACTTATTTAGTTATTAATCACTTGTAAACATTAATGGTGTTTCTCGAGTATAGCAAGATATTTTACAATTTTTTAATGATTTCTAGATGATGTCTCTCAAGATTGTTAGAGGATCGAACGGTTGCAACTATTCAAACTCCTCATAGATAGGGATAAACATCTATTTGAAGATGCAAGGGGTTTCTTGGATTTGTTCAGTGGCTTTCAAGAGCAACTGTAACTGAACTTCACAGATTGATGATTCCTCGAAGATGTTCTAAAATGCATATCCTAGTATAATTTTAGTGATGAAGCCTACCTTGCCCACAACGCCCGAGTCTAACAACCAATCAAATGGAATTCCAAACTTCCTATATCGTGCCATAGCCATGTCGTCCTTATCAGTTTGTTCCACTCTAGAAAAAGATAATTAGAGATGTAGACATGAAATTAACCTTCGACTTAACAATCTAAAGTTCAACTAAGCATAGTTTTCAAATAAGCTCTACTTTTTAGATTAGTGGTACCATCTAAAGTTCAACTAAGCATAATTTTCAAATAAGCTCTACTTTTTAGATTAGTGGTACCAAATGCCATCCAAGTGAAGTACTATAACACAAGATGGAAAGTTTTGTTTTGATTGATAACAGAGTTTGGAATCGTTGATCAGAGACTTCCCACCACTTTCTGTCATGCAGCCAATACATAGAAGAAACAACACATACCAACTATGATAACTAATAGACCCAGAGCTTCTAGTCCTACTATCTCCTGAATTCATTTTTGTCACCATGATGAACCTGAAAAAGTTCCCAAACTATTTTAGTATGGTTACAGAAGATGATAGAAGAGAGAGAGTACAATCGGTGCTATGAATGCTGAGTGTGAATACGTTCTTGATTAAGGCATCTAGATTTTTTTTTTTTAAATCAATTCAAGGAACTCTTCACATACAATCCTACCCTTGTGCATCTTAATTGAAAAGGCAATAGGTTCAATTTCTGAAGGGAAAGATCTTTAAACCAATGTCCATAACAGGGGATGGGTGTCCTTCAAGATCAGATCATTAAAATCAAATTAAAACACAGTTCAAATAACAGAATAAAGAAGACTAAACAATAATTTTACTGCTACAATAGTATTTCATATCTTCTTATCTACTTTTAAAGCTGATGGCAAAATCATGCTCTTCGCTTCAAGAAAACTATATAGCATAATAAAAATAAATAAATTAAGAAGCCTTCAACAACAAGGATAACTATCCATAAGAAAAGCAAGCAAGACAATGAACTAGCATCCCACAAGTTGTGAACTTGTAATGACGCATTAGGTTTAAGCTTCTCCTGGTAGAACTGAAGCATAAAATTTATACATTGAGCATCCAAGATGAAACAAAAAGGGGAAAATATATATTTTTGAAAATAAATAGATCCAATTGCAAAATGAGGGATGAAGAGAAAAAAAAATTCCTGATATTAAGCTTCATGAGCTTGAGACTTGAGAGATCCAGAAGAGAGGATAAGCTAGAAGGGCAAAATAAGCCTCTTTTTAAGGGTTACTATTACTATTACTAGTTGGGCCAGCACGTGCAAGGCACATGCAAGTGTACTTCTCTTTAACAAATTTGACATAAATAAAACAACTAATTAAATAGTTTTTGAATTATGAAATAACTTGCTTATATGATGATTAAGTATCTCTATATAATTTGGTATAAATCAAGTATTCGTATGTCAATCCTACAAAATCCTATAGCCCGCTTGCCTGGTGGTAGAGTAACCAAGATCCAAATTAATAGAATCATTTAGAATGTTTGCACTCATTGGTATTGAAAGATGCATTAGATGTGCTTATTTAGTCTAGTTCTAGAATTTAGATCAGATCGACGTGTGTAGTCTGACTCTTTTGATGAACTCTTACCTACCCAAAAATTCACAATATTACAAACAAATATGAAAGAAAGCAAGAATTATGCTCACACAACATATAAGTGCAAATATGTGAGCTTCCCAAAATTGGGTTGGTTCATGTGGATATTCCAGCTCTGACTTTGGTTTATATAGGAGCCATATCAACCAATGTCTTTTGCTTGATCTCACACACAATTATAAAATGTAGCAACGAAGTTGTCTTACCACGGAACAAGGTATTTAAAAAGGTAAAACCGAGACAGCAAGGAAATGGAATGTACATACTTGTATATCACTTTCAGATGTTCAGGAATATTTGGGATTTTTAGGACTGGTCCATCCTCATTAATTATCTTGTTCTTCAGAACAGGAGATCAAAGACCCATCTCAGTTAAGTCATAAGGAAAGTGTTTGTTCACAACAACAAATTTCGCCACTGAAATATAAAGAAGATTTAGTTGGCAATGGATTGTAGTTCTAAAAAGGAGCTTAGTACAAAGAAAGTAAAACAAACCTCAAACTCTGCAACTATAGATATTGGAGGTGTGTGGCTCGAAGCACTCAATGTTTCAAAGAATCTCACTGGTTGAAGTAGTAGACATAGGTGCTACAAGAAACTGGGAATTTCTTAGTCCTAAGAGCAAATAAGCATGTATCTATTTCTATGAGTGCAACATGTATTACCCAAACATTGACAACATAGGTATTGCAAGGAGATGAAGGAACCAAAGAAGCCATCTACCTGCTTTTTTCATACATGTGGCAGAAATGCCCACCATGAAGTCCAATCAAGGAGATCTTCAATTTTTCTTCGATTATTTCTCATACTACTTGGGAAATTTTAAAAGGATGCATCAAATCAGCCACTTGGAATCATTTGATAGTTCAAGTTAGGCCATAGAGATCCCCTAAGTAGGACCCATCTAATCGCAATCCCAAGTCCACCTAGATGTGCAACACAAGGAGTGCAAAGGCAGAAACTAGCTTTTTCTTATCCTCCTGCAATGACAGGCTGACATTTGGACATTATATGACCATTGCGAAGCCCTACACAGATGAACAAGTATTAAAGCATTCATGTGCAAGCACTTAAGTTGATATGTCTCATTAGCACGTGTGTCTACCTATATAGAGTTGTCCTGTGTTTTTCTACAATAGGAAACTAAAGTTTATCACTGAGCTGCCCTATGAAGACTAAAGAATACAAACAAGTCTACCTCTCACCTATAAGTAATACAAGTTAAAGAAAGAGTATAATTCATTTTGTGGGTATCCCAGAATTATCACGAGTAGCCAATCAACTTCCTATAGTCTCAAGGAGTTGCTCCAACACAGTCACTACCAACAAGACAGTGATATTATCTCCCAGAATTAACATAAGCCCCAAATCATTTGCTGCTATTTGTTGTGCTTGCTTCTCAACATGGTACATATCCACTTCAATAATGTCAAGGAGATCAATCACCTAAGCACATTCTGATTTAAAACCAACAAATTAAAAAAAAATGTAATTATCACATACCAGAAAAAAAATCTACTTTGCAAGCTAAGTTCAATATGTGAATCAGTTTGGACAAAATTGAAATGAAACCAAGCATTATAAAATGAAGAAAACTAACCAAAAATGTTCAATTGTATAATAAAATTAAGAAAACAATCACGAAAGACAACTGTTCGACATCTCGATCAGCATTCCCGTGCCTAAGAAGATCTGCCATTGCATGTGGGAGACTTTCCAGAACACAACCCGCATTGATTGTTCAAGAGTTCCAGTCATCATAAATGACAGACTTGTCCGTGGACTACCATAATTGTTCAGCTATAAAAAAATCTTCTCTTACCCCCCAAATCTATAAAAACAAACGAAGAAGACCAGTAACAAACTCTCTTAACCCTAGAAATATACAACTTTTGAGGTCAACAAACGAAGAAGACCACCCAATTCAAAGTCCTCGAGAATAGTTTTTCCTCTTGTTCTATGTGATGCTTAAGAAATCAATAAAGATTAGAATGAAATAGTAACATCAATTAAATACATCTCTCCTCCCACATAAACAATTCACAACGGCCCAGTCTAAATCAAACAAACAAATAAAATTCATCATTTGTAAGTTAATGGATGATAGCCAATTACTACTTAAGTTAATGGAAATACAGCTGCATATCTTTTTATTGAAAGTAATAATTCCAATAATTTTGTAATGGGGAATGCTAAAAAGATGAAGATTGAAAATTATAAGAGAAAAAAGAGGAACTAAGAACTTACCTTTTAGTGACTGGGAGAGAAATTTGTATCCGAGTGTATACTTCCCATATTTCATCATGAGAGCGAGCTACTTGTTGGTGCTCTTATGAGTCATCTTCCGCAAAATCACATAATAGGTAAATAAAAAATTAAAAAAACAAAGAAGAAAAGTGCAGAAAACATAAGCTTAAACCTAAAAGCTACTTATTGAGAATTCAAAATCATCTTCAAACATTCCCTTCTACAACAAACTATAAGAGAGAAAAAAAAAAAAATTAGTTATTAGGTTTATGTAATGGCAAAAAACAAATAAAATTTTAGGAATTGCTAAGAAACACATTGAAAATCGAGATTGGGGGGCCTTTATGACAGAATAGGCAACAGTTACAAGACATATCCTTAGTAACAACTTCAGCATTAATAACCTGGAAATATCAACATGCTGACTGTACCATAATAGGTGGGCTTTGGATTCTATCTGGCCCGTGCCAGAGAGATGCTCTCGGGCCACCACAAATGAAGCAACAAGTGGAGGGAGAAGTCCTCATGGGGCCATGATTTTGACTTCTCCCCCCTTTATTTGACACATGGTGATAAAATGGTGAGATAAAGGGAGTGATATATCAAATGGAGAGAAGTCAAAAATGAGGAGAGAAATGAAATGACTTCTCCCTCCACTTGTGGCTTCAATGTGGTGGCCCGAGAGCATCTCTCTGGCACGGGCCAGAGAGAATCCGAAGCCTAATAGGTGTCGTTGCCCCGGACAGTATGTTCGTAGCAGTACTTCCCCGTGCTCCATATCTCTTAAATGGGTTAGTGGAAACGACGCCTTGAGTCATTCAGATATGCAAGTTGAACCCTGTAAAATGGTGCTTAAAAAGTGCAGCGCTTAATGACAGCATTAAACTCAACCACAAAAACAAGATATTTTCCTCGTTAAACCCATCTCGCATTAGCCAAACCTACCGAGCATTTTCACTACCTTTTTGGACTCATTTGGCCAAAAAAAAAACTGGTGGCAAACATCATTTGCACCTTTTCTGATATCATACTTCAAGGAAAGAGGTGATGTCTGCTGTTCGGCCAAACACCCAAAACTGACTAAACTTGTTGACTATAGCTTAAAATTAGAGCAAGAAACTGTGCATGCAAAAAACTTTGGAAACATTTAACTAAGAATACATAGATCTCATTACGTAGTTTTAGACCAAGATTGTTTATTGCTGCATTCAAGCAAGAAACTAACAAGTAACTAACAGCCGCATAAAAAAATTATAAACCTAAAAAAAAAACTCCATTTGTATCAATCCTCAAAGAAATCAAGAAAATGAGAAAAAAATATGGAATAATTTAAGTTATAAAAAAATTATTAACCCGTTAACCAAAATGAAATAGAGAACTAACCTGATGCATTGGTGCAGACCGAGCATTCAAAGGGGGGATATTATTATGACGCCTTCATTGATCTTATGCTTTCCTGAAGCTTTGAAACGTTTTCTATACACTGCAATATAACAAAATTTCCATCAGCATTTGATTGATCACTCTCATTGAAGCGTTCAAACTTTAAGTATTTCAATTATGTTGCTTGCCCCATCAGTAGTGCGTGCTAGTCTCCACTCTAGTGATCCGGATTCCATTCCCGAGAGGGTGTGAGTGTGTTGTCATCTCCACCCGCCCATGACTTTGAACATATATTAACCTATTAACCGGGTTGCGGCCTAACCGCGTATCTCTCACCAAAAAAAAAAAGTGCAAATCCACAAACCTGACCCAATAACATGAGAGCCAAACCCAGATTTTAAACTCAAACCATGTACCTAAAATTCCCAGCTCTGTTGTTTCTAATTGTGAGCAAGTCACCAGAAAAAGAACAGATAGTGAATTGTGTTGAAACCATCTATTCTGAGCATTTCCAAGAACATGCCAACCACAAGACTTGGAATTGGTGAAAATCCTCTGAGAGGTTTGTTGAGCAGATAAGGGGTGGGTACATACCCCCCTCTCCCTCTGAGATGTTTTTTTTTTTAAAAAAAAAGAATCCTCTTCTGCGTAACTTTTAGGGAGGTCGTGATTCGTTGTAGCATGGGAACAGCAAAAACCACTCTCGATCAGTGTAATAGTAGATACTGTAGCGGTGAAGTGGTGAAACTGGAACGGAAAGCGGCTTCGCGGTCGGCATCATCTACGATCTGGAAAGGCATTGTAAAGTAATATAGAGGAATTTGCAGATATAATTTTATAATTTCAAAGTAATAAAGAGGAATATAAATATTAGTTGACACCTCAAAGATAAATTGATTTATTGAGAATTCTGGGATGATTTACAATGAACCCATAAAGGGTTTAAATAGATTATTCATGCCAAGACTCCTAATATAGAAAGATTTCTCAACGATAATCCTAATCTAATCATACCTAATCAAATCCTAAATTCAAATTTAATTGATACTATCTAATTGTGAAGGGATACACTGATAATGATACAGTGTATCTCATTCACTTTATTACAATATGATATTTCCTAATATTCCCCCTCAAACACATGTGGATTGAAAATCTTCATGGGTTTGCGCAACTTGAGTACTCCTTTTGTGCATGAAGAGCTAAAACATCCGTGCTTGGTAGTCACCGCCAGTCTATGAAGTCTATCTCTGTCGCATCCCGCTCATATTTATGAGTCTGTCGGAGCCGGTAGCCCACTAGATCAAGCTGTCATGATCGTCTTCCCAAAGCACCCGAAGAATGATTTGCAATGTGAAGAAAAACTCTCATTAGAGAGGTCTTCAATAAAATAAAAGGAGATACACTTATTACGACAATCATTAAAGAGGAATAAAAAAAAAAAACTAGACCAACTATGCTAACATCTATGTTGGCTTTAATGACAAAAAAATAAGAAAGAGAATGGAGAAACTTCAGTCCCGACGGGCGGCGGCAATGCCGCCCGCCGGAAACACGTAATAAAAGGGAAAAAAAATCAATACAGGCAGATCGCCCGCTCTGATACCATAAAGATAAATTGATTTATTGAGAATTCTTGGATGATTTACAATGATCCCATAAAGGGTTTAAATAGATGTTTCATGCCAAGACTCCTAATATAGAAAGATCTCTCAAAGATAATCCTAATCTAATCATACCTAATCAAATCCTAAATTCAAATTTAATTGATACTATCTAATTGTGAAGAGATACACTGATAATGATACAGTGTATCTCATTCACTTTATTAGAATAGGATATTTCCTAATAGCTTTTATCATACCATTATAGATATAGAGACATAGATTATCTCTACTATAATGAGAGAAGCCCCCTATTGATGGATATTCCCAAACTACCCCCCTTAACAAACCCTAGTCTGATTTTTTCCTAATTCTCAAACTACCCTTATATACAAACCTTACAAATCCTTCATGTTTTATTTAATTCTTAAACTACTCCTTTGTCATCTACAATCTAGCTAACTACCTAACTACCTTGCCTATTTTTGATAAATTGTCAAACTACCCTTAAAACAAAACTTTGATTTAATGTTTTTTCTGAGGGAAATGATAGTTTGTGCATACGCATTCCTTGCACAGGAACGCGGATGTTTCTCTAGTCTACGTGTGTAGTAATTTTTAAAAGAAAAAAATCACTCCGAAATCTTCTCACCTATTTCCTAATTTCTCTCTTTCTCATTTCTCTCTCCTCAACCCTTTTCTCTCTCACGTAACCAACTCTCTTTTTCCACTTATACTATTTCGCCTTTTCCTCAATTATCTATCCACATGTCACCATGTGTCCCTTTTGACACTACCTAACTGTGGTTAAGATCACTCACTCCAAGGGTTCATCCATCTACAAATAAAATAAAATAATATTAACCTTGGATTGTTTAACCTAAACTATAGTTAATGCGTGCCTACATGTCACCACGTGTCCTTTTTATATTTACTAATTGTGGTTAAGATTCACTCACCCCTAGGGTTCATCCATCTACTCTTGGTTTTTAGAAATAAAATAAAATAAAATATTAACCTTGGGTTGTTTAACCTAGACCACGGTTAATGGCAAGGTTTAAAATTTTGAAATTTCGGTCGATTTCGGATGTCCCATCCGAAACGAAATTTCCCGAAATTTCGAAATTTCGGCCGATATCTCACCGAAATCGTATTTAATAATAAAATATTATTCCGAACCTTGAGTTGATTGACCTAAACCACAGTTAATGTGCGAGCTTACAGACCTGTCCCTTTTAACACCTACTAACCGTGGTTAAGGTTCACTCATCCTTGGGGTTCATCTATCTACCCTTAGGTTTTAGAAATATAATTCTAAAAAAATTAACTGTTTTAATATATCTTAACCAGGGTTAAAAGAAGTTAAAAGGGACATGCAATGCGGTAAGAGGGGGCTACGTGAGAGGGAGAGAGAGAAAAAAGGAGGTGAGAGAAAAAAGGAGGTGAGAGAAATCAACAAAGAAAATAGTAAACCGGTAAACAAGATTTTGGGATAGTTTTTTTCTTAAGACATGTAGGCTTGAGAAAGCATCCGTGTTCCTTTGAAGGAAGACGGATGAGCAAACTATCACTCCCCAAAATTCTCAAACTATCATTTTCTCATCTAAACCTTTTGACACCCCTTAATTGTGGTTAAAATTCACCCACCTCAAACTATCCCTTTCTCATCAATTGCACCCACAGGTTAACACGTGTCCCTTTTGACACTCCTTAACTGTGGTTAAAATTCACTCACCTCTAGGATTCATCCCAATGGCTCTCCCCCACCCCTCTCTCTCACGTGCATCAGACTGTGCACACATGCAACGCACGTGTCTTCTGCTAGTAGATTTAGATAGATTATAGATATTTGACGGTCTGCTTTCCAAAAAAGAACTAATTTGATTAGACCGAGACCGCAAGGTGCATATAGCTCTCATATTCGTATCCAATCCAACAAATTTATAATAGGATCAGGATTTGGTCTTATTATATTAATGGTGTTATTGAGTTTACCAAAACAAACCAAAACCCTTGGGGGGTGTTCAGTTCCATATCGGAAGTATGCACGTTGCCCATTATAAGTTTCATAGCGTTTGGTACCCGTTTTGGAAAGTTCTTAGGTGAAGTTTATATGGGTTGCATGTGTGGTCTGCATCACTGCATGTGTGTCGTGTGTGTGAGTGTGTGTCTGCATTTGTGGTGTGCGTGTGTGTACCCTTTCTTGCCTTCAGAGTTTACTAAAAAAAATCGATCCATACTCAAGGGTATATACGTTTCCTTGATGTTAATTTCTCCAAGACAATGGGGTCTTCATGAAGGCAAGCCTCTAGAGTGCATATAACCCTCACTGACACAAGGGTCTTTTATGCCAAGGTCGTCTAGGGCCTTGAAGACGCCATGGTCCTCCAGTACCCGGAGGTCTAGAATAGCCTGATATCTGCTGTGGCAATTTGTTGCTCTATTCACTTGTCGCCAAGTGTTGACCTTCTTGGAATAATACAAAATCACCATCAAATACAATATTTTATCATATAACCTTTCTAATTCGTTCGGACTTAAACTTTTGATCAGAAGGATCCAGTCCAAGATGGTAGGTCTCCACCTATTAACAATGAATAAAAAAAGGAGAAGGAAAAGTCTTCTGCCAGTTTGTCAAAACTGAAGAAAGCAAATAGAAGAAAAAGTCTTCTCCCAGTTTGTAAAAAATGAAGAAAGCAAAGGCAAGAAGTCAAAAAATAAAATAATTAAGAATAACAAATTAATAATTCTAATAATGTTGATAACGTTGTTTAACTAGTCAATTACATGTGATGCTTTTTATTTATTTACCAGCAAAGACTGTGTGATGCAGGCAGGGGTAATAAGTTAAGAATATCAAAAATTAAATAAAATTATTTATTTATTTAAATATTAAGTAATATATTCTAAAGAAATTTAGTAAAATTTATTTTAAATAAAATAAGGTTTTTTTATTTGATAGACATTATTATTTGTCTTAATTAACTGATTTTATAATAATATTTCATTATTAATTTAATAACATTTAGTGAAAAATCATAAATTTATTAGTAATAAATTGAAAGTAATACACCAAGACTAGGAGATAAGAGAGACCTGCACAACGTTTGAGATAGTGAGGGCTATAGGATGAGATAGTTTGTCCCAAACCCCCCTTACTTCCCTCAGGTTTCTCTCCCCTTGCCAACATCTCTCCCTGAATGGTGGGGATTAAAGAGAAAAGCCACATGACACTCTAAAATAGAACTTATAGGGTCGGAGGGATTGGGGTTTGGGGATCAAATGTGTAGTCTTATTTCTTTATATTATAGTATAGATTCTAGGAGGGTGAGGTATCATCTTACCTATCCACTCTGTAGTTTTAGAAAACAAGAAAATTTAATATTTTTCTTCTAAAACAAACAACTGTTGTTGTTTCTATTCATGAGATGTTGCTAATGTTCACTCAGTGTGTGAACTTGGTGACCCATTTGTTGGGATTTAAACCACACGTTTAATCCCTAAACCCTTCGGATCTTGAGAGACTATGAATCACAGAAATCATACAACAAATAGAAAAATTTGCAGAGAAGAAAATAGAGACAAAACACACGGATATACAAGGTTCGGCAACGTGCCTACGTCCTCGGGAGCCACACCAATTCACTATTTTGAAGATAGAGAATACACAGAGTTTTTCTCTCTTAGAAAAATTACGGCCACTTCTCACACTCGTTAAACCTAAAAAATAAGCATACAACTATATGTTCAATCTACTGAGATATAAACGGTTTTTTTTTTGGGTAAATAGGTATTCAATTCATATTAGAGATTTATTACAGACTACCTTGGAGGCCTAGACGAAAAGTCAGCCAAGGGAGGTAGAGAAAGAGCTGGAGATTGAGGTAGCCTTGATAGGCTAACCATGAGAGCTTGTTGCGCATTGGAATGGTCCAGAGAGTTGGGCTATCTATTGATGAAATGGAACTGTGCCTGACCGCAAAAACTTCTCAAGTGTTGAATATCAACAATCACAAGGAGGTTGTCCCTATGCCGTTGATCGAAGTTCCCCAGGATACGTTCCACTAGTTCTTTTGCATCAGATTCAACAATAAGTTGATGCCATTGATTGGATACTGCCACACACAGCCCGTGTCGAAGGGCCTCTGCTTCTACAATTCTAGCTGATCCGCCCATGAGTGGTTTTGAGAATTGACAAATAATGATGTCATTATGATCCCGCACCACCCCACCTGCGCTTGCTGCCTTTACATTGGTCAGGGCGACACCATCAACATTGATCTGGAGCCATCCTGCTGGGGGAGGTTGCCACACTAACTGGTCAGACTGGTGTTCATCCTGAAATTGCCGAGTGTCCTAAACCATGAGAATTCAGCTGAGGAAGCCGTGATTTGGCCAACAACTTTGAGGGTATTGGGGGTTTCTCCATGGAAAACTACATCATTTCTATGCTTCCAAATCCCCCACAGGATAGAGACTAAGCGTATCAGTAGATAAAAGGCGTCCTTTTTAAATTCTGGGGCATGAACCCAACTAATCCACCACTCAAGCATAGACACAGGTGACAGACGCGGGGGGGGGGGGGGGGGGGGGTAGTAAGATGGATAGCTCAGTTCTGAACCAAATGCTTCTAGAACAAGGGGATTCTAGGAACAGATGGGTAAGGATTTCCTCCTCAACTCCACACAGAGGGCAGTTCGTATCCACTAGCACATGCCTTTGTCGAAGGTTATGGGCCACTGCAAGAGCGTTGTGATAAAGTCTCTACAGAAAAACTTGGATTTTTGGTCAAATAGGGATTTTCCGAATCCATCGCCACGCTTTCATTTCACGATCACTGGTACTAGAGCTTGAAGATGGAAGATGGGCAGCCAACACCTAAGAAGCTACGTGAGCAGCCAATTTAACTTTAAAAATACCTGTCTTGGAGTGGTGTCAGACCAGTGTATTTGGTCGATAGTATAAGCTAATTGGGATCTTAAGGATTTCCTTCACCATATGGGGGAGAAAAGGCTTCGAAGACGAGAGATATCCCATTACCGTTGGTGTCCCTATATAGATTGGAGACTCTGATGTTATGGAGGGACAAGGGGTGATATCGAGCCGAGCCAAGTAGTGTGGTGTTCAGGCTCGGCTCACTAAGTTTTACTGATATTCTTGCTCGGCTCGAGATTGGTTCAAATTTAACAACTATCGTTCGACCTCGGCTCATGATTAGTTCGTGAAAACATAAACGAGCTCGAGCTTAGCTCGGTTTGGGTTGGAGTGGAATGGAATGCTTTCAAGCTAAGTTGCAAACTCTCTTTCAACTTCAATACTTTTTTTTAGAGGCAAAGAAACTTGGGAATTTTAGTACCTATCTAATGTGGGAGTATAATTGGGCAAAGGGACACCACACTGTCACACGATTTACTTCACAATTGCCAAAAAATAAAAACATTTTTCAATGGGAAATAGTCCCACATCAGTTAAAGAATCAAAGCTTTGTGAGTTTTGCCTTTATAAAAGAGCAATGAGAGCAATTGTCCATTTACCTTTCTATTAACTGTTTTAACCATATTTACATATCTGTCATTGAGACATTGTCATTGAGACATTTACAATTCTTATTAACATTTGAATCTTATATAATTATTCACATGTCATTCAAGACATGTATTCATTTTAACTTATCTTAACGAACTAAGCTTTTAACGAGCCGAGTAGGGGTGTATTCAAGTTCGGCTTGTTTACTAAACGAGCTAGAAATTGGTGTTCAAGCTTGACTCATTTACTAAGTAAATAAATGTTGCTCGACCTTTTAACGAGCCGAGCCCAAATAGTCTACGAACATTTTGTTCAATAACTCCTAGGGACATGCCTTCCAAAGTTATGGGCTTGAAGTGTGCTAGCTACGGGAACCATGCACCTTGACATCCAAATTAAGCTGAAACCACAAGCAACATACCAAGTGTCTTCTTTTTAAAGGGGTAGCTGAATGCAACTTAAGTAACTCTCTAGTCTCTCCCACTCTAAAATGATGGGGCACCTGGCGATAATTTGGAGGAGAAGTCATTTCATTTTCTCCCCACTTAATATCTCTCCCCTTTAAAAGGCCACATGTCCCATCATTTGTGGCTGGGGCATCCACAAGAGCAAATTCGAGGCCTCTCGTCTTTGCGTGACGCAGGGGAGGGTGTTTATTAAATAAGGGGTGATAGCATGCGGCTCATGATCCATTGGGTGATTCATGCACTTCTCCAGCTCGCCACATGTCTCTCTAACACCTCTTAATTACCATGGTTAAGATTCACTCACTAGTCACTAGCCATTGCTATTAACCGTATGTAAATTATATCCACAAAACAAAGGGGCGCCAAATTTGACCAAATATACCATTCCCAACCCAATCCAATGCCTTACCTCCCCCACCACCAACTAGGCCGCTCTTCATTGACTCTCTGATGGGGCAAACAGTTAACTGTCATGTTGGAAGAAAATATAATAAGAAACTTCTTAGGCATTTTCCGTCAATGTTGACACATTTAGTCTTTAATTGATTTGGTAATTAGTCTGCGTTAGCTCTTTTCTTATAAACATTTGTATATACAAGTAAGGATCATTGTTTCTTGACTGAAAGTTCGGAGAGGAAAAAAAAAAAAAGAGAAAAATGGCAGAGACTGCTGTGACCTTCGTTCTTGATAGGTTTTATTTCTTGCTGTTGAAAGGTGTACAGGGAGAAATCGAGTACATCAAAGATGAACTGCAAAGCATTCGAGGGTTCCTAAGAGATGCTGATGCAAGAGTAGAAAGCGAGGAAGCTGTGAAGGCCTGGGCAGATCAAGTGAGAAATATAGCTTATGATATTGAAGACATTCTTGACGAATTCACGCTCTACCTGGAACCACCACATCAGAGGCATGGATTTGTAGCTTCCCTTCACAATACTGCTCACTTTTTTAAGCACTTGAGATCACGCCATCAACTAGCCACTCAGATAAAAGATATCAAAGCAAGAGTCCATGATGTTTCGGAGAGAAGGACAAGATATGATTTTACAATCCTTGGTCAAGGCTCAAGCTCAAATTTTACACTTGATAGGTGTTATGATCTTCGAGGTGATGCTCTTTTGCTCGAGGAAAATGAGTTAGTAGGCATCGATAAGCCTAGAGAGAAGCTAATCGGGTGGCTTGTGGAGGGAGAATCAAGACTTGAACTAGTTTCGGTGCATGGTATGGGTGGATCTGGCAAAACCACACTTGTCAAAAAGGTGTATGATCATCGAGAGTGAAGAAATATTTCCAACACCATGCTTGGATTAATGTCTCCCAATCATTCAAGATCAGTGAGCTCCTAAAAGATATGATAAGGCAACTCTGGGGTGAAATTCAGCAACCAGTTCCTCAAGGAGTGGACAACATGGACGAGGTCGCACTCAAAACAATAATCAAAATATTTCTGCAGCAAAAGAGGTATGTAGTTGTTTTGGATGACATATGGAGCATACATGCATGGGAAGCTGTAAAATATGCACTGCCAGATAGCAATTGTGGTAGTCGGATAATGGTCACAACACGTTCTTATGATATAGCTTCTTCTTGCAAAGAACCTTATGGTCACGTCTTTAATCTGGAATCTTTGGCTCCAAAAGATTCTTGGACTCTGTTTTGCAAGAAGGCCTTTCGGCGAAATATTTGTCCTCCTAAACTACAGGGTCTTTCTCAAAATATATTGAAAAGATGCAGAGGGTTGCCACTTGCAATTGTGGCAATCGGTGGTGTTTTGTCAACAAAGGAAAAGACACTAATAGAATGGGAGATGGTCCATCGCAGTCTTGGCTCTCTGTTAAAAAACAATGACAAACTCAAAAGTATGAAGAATATATTGTCACTTAGTTACGATGATCTACCATATTATCTAAAACCCTGTCTTCTATATTTGGGCTTTTTTCCGGAGGACTACCTAATCGGGTCTTCGAGACTGATTAATTTGTGGACAGCGGAAGGGTTTGTAAAAGAAAAAAAAGGAATGACAGTTGAAGAGGTTGCAGAGAGTTACCTATACGAGCTCATCAATAGGAGTTTAATCCAAGTGTCGACAACAAGTCTTGAAGGAAGAGTCAAACAATGTCAAGTCCATGATTTTATACATGATTTCATACTTTCAAAATTAAAAGATCAAAACTTTGGAGCAATTGTTGAACATAACACAACTTTTCCTGAGAAAGTTCGACGTCTATCCATCCATAACAGTGTTGATAATGTACCAAACAACAAGAGCTTCTCCCACCTTCGCTCCTTATTCATTTTTAGAGTGGATATGATTCCCAAATCATATGTGGATCCGTTCTTTAGTAGCAGTAGGCTTCTCAGGGTCCTAGATTTGAGAGATGCACCAGTAGAGAAGCTTCCGAATGAAATTGTGAACTTGTTCCATTTAAGGTACTTAAGTCTGAGCGGAACGAATATAAAAAAACTTCCAAAGAATATCGGGAAGCTTCAGAACCTAATGACCTTGAATCTTGAGGGTACCAATGTAAGAGAATTACCTAGTGAGCTCTTCATGTTAGTTATGGTTTCCTTTTTGAAACCGTTTCATTGTGAAAGAGTGTGGCCCATATTGCCACATCACCCATTTATTTTGGTTAACCTTAATGATACCCCTTAGAGTCATCAAGTGGCAACCTTTCAGAAAATAACTACCCTCTTTGATGGAAAGATGGTATAAAAGGGGTTTATGAGAGAAGGTCTCTAATCTAACAAGAAAGCTTTCAAAGTTACCTGTGTATCCATCTATCCAAGCATTGAGTCTTGTTTAGATTAGAAGATCTCTCTCTAATCAATTACTATTCCGCATTCAAGAAAAGAGGGCGATTCCAAAGGATATAGGCGACATCAAATCTAATCACCTTGACCGGAGGTAAAATCCTTGACATTATTTTTCTTGCTTACATGTGGTATCAGAGCATCCTTTGGATTGTGGTGTTTGATTTACTTTTGCCGTAACCAGTTTAGTGGATGCATACATGTTTTTGTTTCTATCGTCCGTGAATTTTGCGGAACCAAAGACTCTGGTTCTCTGTCATTCTCATGAAATATTTACTTGGATAAAGTATAGGACTTTGCTTTTGAGACCGCATAAGGGCCGAGACCTCCGAGACCTCGCGCCTGTGCGCGAGATTTCAGGTGGGGCCCATCATCACATGGTGGGCCCTACCTGAAATCTCGCACACAGGCGCGAGGTCTCGGAGGTCTCGGCCCTTATGCGGTCTCAAAAGCATTTCCCTAAAGTATAACAGAGAGAGAGGGTTCTCTCGTTGGATTAAATTAAACATAGACAATATATATATATATATATATTTACCTTTTGTCCTGACGTGATGGTGTACCTAGTGGTTATCAAAATATCAACCACTTGAATAATTGCTACAGTAGAGGCTGTTGGGAAGTAATCTATAACAATAAATGCTACCCATACGGATGCCTCAACCCAAATTCTGTGAAATCAAAATTCCAGATGGTAGACAGAGATCATACACGCTCCATAAGGCAAAACCCGAAGACCCTATTTGCATGTAATGAAAGGGTATATGCACATTATAGATAAACTTAATGAAGTTAAAAATCCTTTAACACACATGATGTTTCACCCTAGGAACTGGGCTTACGGGTTTATGTGATAAACTAGTGAACTTAGTTAATTTGCATGTAAAATTTGTGACAAATTTTACTTTGGATAGCAAATTATTGATTTAGCATATATTTATCCTTGATATTGTGCATGCATTTTAGGATTAATTCATATGCTGATTTTTGATGCTATTATATGGATAATAAATTTATGACTTTTAGAATAGCCACAGCATCTTTAAGTCATATAATTTATTGTGATTTAAATTATATAGTGGATATATTTAATCACATTAGTTCAGTGGCATCAAAATATTGTGATTGACTCATGAATAATGATATCTAGGCCCCACAGGGAAGATTCATACTTTATGAATTAATTAGAATGAGGAAATAAATTAGATATCAATCTAGAGATATTTTCCAAATGCCCACAGGTAATGGTATATCTCTACATTGATGTCATAAATCTATTAGCCCCATTATAAAGTAATTGAGCAAATCAATAGCGTATTACAACCTTTGCCTACAAGATGGTTACAATGATGCACTGTTTTGCTATCAGAATTATGAGCATGGGTTTATATTCTGAATTATAGATTTGCATTCATAGCATTTAGTAAATATGTTTGTTTAAATTTTGCAGCTATTCCATCTGCCCTTATGTCTAATGAATCATCTCGTGTCCCAATGTTGACTACTGAAAATTTCTTGGATTGGAAGGAGAAAATTCTTCTTACATTAGGGTGCATGGATTTAGATATGGCACTCCGTATGGATGAACCACCCATGCCTACGAAATCAAGTACAGCTGTTGAAAATGGATCATATGAGCGGTGGGAGCGATCTAATCGCTTAAGTTTAATGCTCATTAAGTCTCATGTTGGAAAAGGTATTCGGGGTTCGATCCCAGAATGCACTAAGGCAAAAGAATTCATTAATGTTGTTGAACAACAGTATGTGACTTCTGAAAAGGCACTAGCCAGCACCCTAATGAACAAACTATCATCCATGAAGTTTATCAATAACAAAAGTGTGCGTGAACACATTATGGAAATGAGGGATATAACGGCTCAGTTGAAATCTCTAGAGGTTACATTCTCAGAGTCATTTCTTGTCCATTTAGTACTGGACTCCCTGCCTACAGAATATGGGCCATTCAAGATTTCCTATAATACACATAAGGTAAAATGGTCAATTAATGAACTATTGACCATGTGTGTTCAAGAAGAAGGGAGATTGAAGCAGGGGAAACTAGAAAGTGCTCATCTAGCAACTCATGAAAGTGGACATGCAAGAAAGGGGAAACGTGCTCATTTTAAGAAGAAGTATAAGAAGGAGTCAACCAGTCAAGTTGATCATAAGGACAAATGCTTCTTCTGTAAGAAGAAAGGACATATAAAGAAAGAATGTCCCAAATATAAAGCTTGGCTCGAGAAGAAAGGTAATCTGATCTCCTTAGTGTGTTATGAATCTAATATGGTTGATATTTCTCATAATACTTGGTGGATTGACTCTGGCTCTACAATTCATATTACCAATACCATGCAGGGTTTGCTCAACCAAAGGAAACCAACAAAGGCTGAATGCTTTATCTATTCCGGAAACAAGATAAGCTCGCATGTGGAATCAGTTGGGATCTTTAGACTTGTCTTAAAATCCGGTTTTGTCTTAGACCTTGAAAGAACCTTTTATATTCCATCCTTTTCTAAGAACCTCATTTCAGTTTCTAGACTTGTCCCTTATGGTTTTAGTTTTAACTTTATTGGTTCTAACCTTAGTTTGATTAAAGACTCAGTTGTAGTTGGTACTGGAACCCTTATTGATGGTCTATATAGACTTAATTTAGACTCTACTTTTGATTTCACCCTTTTAACCTTGCATGGGAATGTTGGTATTAAGCGTGGCATTATAAATGAGAAATCCTCCATGCTTTGGCATAGAAGATTAGGACATATCTCCATAGAGAGAATCAGAAGATTAATAAATGATGGAGTCCTTGAGACTCTTGATTTTTCTGATTTTGGTATTTGTGTGGACTGCATAAAGGGTAAGCAGACCAACAAAACCAAGAAAGGTGCCAGGCGGAGTTCAGAAACATTAGAAATCATACACACTGACATATGTGGACCATTTCCAACTCCATGTTTAAATGGTCAAAGATACTTCATCTCATTTATAGATGATCGTACACGATTTATGTATCTCTATTTGCTATTTGAGAAAAGTGAGGCACTAGATGGCTTCAAAACTTTTAAAGCAGAAGTAGAGAAACAGAAAGAAAAGGTTATTAAAATCGTGCGATCGGATAGAGGTGGAGAGTACTATGGTAGGTACACAGGTACAGGACAAAGACCAGGTCTATTTGCGGTTTTTCTTAAGGAACAAGGTATTGTTGCACAATACACAATGCTAGGTTCACCACAACAAAATGGTGTAGCCGAAAGAAGGAATCGTACACTTATGGACATGGTGAGGAGTATGATTAGTAACTCCTCTCTCCCATTATCTCTATGGAGTGAGGCCTTAAAAACCGCCGTATGCATCCTAAATAGGGTTCCCACCAAGGCAGTTCCTAAAACTCCTTTTGAGCTATGGAATGGTTGGAAACCAAGTTTAGGTCATGTACACATATGGAGTTGTCAAGTTGAGGTAAGGGTGTATAATCCAGCAGAGAAAAAGTTGGACTTAAAAACAGTCAATGGCTACTTCATTGGCTATGCAGATAGGTCCAAGGGATTCAAGTTCTATTCTCCTTCACATACACCTAATATTGTTGAAGCAAGAAATGCTAGATTTCTTGAGGATAATGACATCGGTGAGAGTGAGCAACCTCGAAGCTTAAATTTTGAGGAAATACAGGTTCCAGTTACCACACCTGTAAATATGGATTTATTAACTGCACTTCAAGACAATCCACAAGATGTCATTATGGAAGAACAGTTAAATCAAGATATGCCACCCCAAGAAGACCAAGTTTTCATTGAACCTATTGTTCAAATACCACAAAATGTAGATGAACAAATAGGATTAAGAAAATCTTCAAGAATAAAGAAATCTGCAATCTCTTCTGATTATGTTGTGTACCTACAAGAGTCTGACCATGACATTGGAATTAAGGAAGATCCAATTTCGTTTTCACAAGCCATGAGTGGGAAAAATTCTAACTTATGGTATAATGCCATGTTAGATGAGTTAGATTCAATGGCTAAAAATCATGTATGGGATTTAGTTGAATTGCCTGAAGGAGCCAAAACCATTGGCTGTAAATGGGTCTATAAAACCAAAAGAGACTCAATAGGCAATATAGAACGCTATAAAGCCCGACTTGTAGCTAAAGGATTCACTCAAAAAGAAGGTATTGATTACCATGAGACCTTCTCTCCAGTTTCTAAGAAGGACTCATTTAGGATAATCATGGCATTAGTCGCTCATTTTGATTAGAGCTACATCAGATGGATGTGAAGACGGCCTTCCTTAATGGAGATTTAAAGGAAGAGGTATATATGAGTCAACCTGAAGGATTTTCCTCAAATAAAGAAAGTCACTTGGTTTGCAGACTTAGGAAATCCCTATATGGACTAAAACAGGCTTCACGTCAATGGTATTTCAAATTTCATGATGTCATTTCTTCATTTGGTTTTACGGAGAATGTCGTCGATCAATGTATATACCTTAAGATTAGTGGGAGCAAATTCATTTTCTTAGTCCTCTATGTGGATGATATTCTGCTTGCTAGTAGTGATTTGGGCTTGTTACATGAGGTGAAACAGTATCTAACACAAAACTTTGATATGAAGGATATGGGTGAAGCTTCTTTTGTCATTGGCATAGAGATTCACAGAGACAGATCTCGAGGGATACTTGGATTGTCTCAGAAGGCCTACATTAACAAAGTTCTAGAAAGATTTTGGATGAATGACTGTTCACCTAGTGTGGCACTTATTGTTAAGGGTGATAAATTCAGCCTCAACCAAAGTCCGAGAAATGACATAGAGCGGGAACAGATGAAAACCATTCCTTATGCATCCGTAGTAGGAAGTCTGATGTATGCTCAGGTCTGTACAAGACTAGACATCGGATTTGCAGTTGGAATGTTAGGCAGATATCAAAGTAATCCAGGTATGGATCACTGGAGAGCTGCAAAGAAAGTGATACGCTATCTGCAAGGTACAAAAGGTTACATGCTTACATATAGGCGATCGGAGCATCTAGAAGTGATCGGTTATTCAGATTCAGATTATGGTGGATGCCTTGACTCTAGAAAGTCTACATCAGGGTATCTCTTCCTACTTGCAGGAGGTGCTATTTCATGGAGAAGCGTAAAACAGACATTGACCGCTTCCTCTACTATGGAGGCAGAGTATGTAGCATGATATGGTGCTACCTCACAGGCTTTATGGTTACGGAATTTTATCACAGGTCTTCAAGTTGTAGATTCTTTATCTAAGCCATTAACGATTTATTGTGATAATTCCGCAGCAGTTCACTTCTCTAACAACAATAAGAGTGGTAGTTCAAACAAGCACATTGACATAAAGTACCTTGTTGTTAGAGAACATGTTCGAGATCATCGGGTGACTATTGAGAAAATCAGCACTAAGTTAATGATTGCGGATCCCATGACAAAAGGGTTACCGCCCAAGTTGTATAAAGAACATGTGGAGCGTATGGGTCTTATTAACTCATTTGATGCTTGATTTGTGATGTACATCTTAGACACCATTAATTTTTATAATTGCAATTATGTTTCGATGATTTCTCGATATAACTGTCATCATATATTTGGTATACATAAAGTTTAATGTATGACAGATTGTCTATTTAGACAATAAAGTGGACCTAGAAGGAACTTTTTGCAGTTCATTCATAAAGAATTATGTCACATAAAGTACTCATTTGGTAGAATCAATGATATTGTAATACATGGAAGGTAGTTTTCATCTATAAGATTATTTACCGCCATGATTCATACATTGTAACTATTTTTGAGTATATAGTTTCTTAATAAACTATAAGGGGTTATTTATGTCAATTTGGGCCAAGTGGGAGAATGTTAGTTATGGTTTCCTTTTTGAAACCGTTTCATTGTGAAACAGTGTGGCCCATATTGCCACATCACCCATTTATTTTGGTTAACCCTAATGATACCCCTTAGAGTCATCAAGTGGCAACCTTTCAGAAAATAACTACCCTCTTTGATGGAAAGATGGTATAAAAGGGGTTTATGAGAGAAGGTCCCTAATCTAACAAGAAAGCTTTCAAAGTTGCCTGTGTATCCATCTATCCAAGCATTGAGTCTTGTTTAGATTAGAAGATCTCTCTCTAATCAATTACTATTCCGCATTCAAGAAAAGAGGGCGATTCCAAAGGATATAGGCGACATCAAATCTCATCACCATGATCGGAGGTAAGATCCTTGACATTATTTTTCTTGCTTACACTTCAAGCTCCAGTGGTTACGCTATCTTGTAGTTTACAAAGAAGAAAAAATATTAGAATCAATATTTTTTGACTTTATTGGATTTTACAAGAAAGTTGCAATAGGGAGTTTAGTCAACCTACAAGAGCTCTTCTATATAGACGTAAACGAAGGTGGAGATGTACATAGAGAGCTAGGAAGACTGAGCCAATTAAGGAGGTTAGGCATAGTGGGGTTGAGAAGAGAAGATGGGCCGGAGCTGTGCTCTTCAATTGAGAAGATGAGCAACCTTCGTTTATTATGTGTGACGTCACAAGAAGAAGAAGTTCTTGATCTTCAATTTCTATCTTCCCCTCCTCTGCTTCTTCAACGGTTATTTTTGAGAGGGCATCTTGAGAAGTTTCCGAACTGGATATCTTCACTTTACAACCTGAAAACAATATATTTATGTTGGTGCAGATTAAGGGATGATTTACTTAAAGTCCTTCAATATCTTCCTAATCTAGTGATGCTTTCACTTGATCGGGCTTATGATGTAGAAGAATTATGTTTTAAGGCAGGAGGATTTCAGACACTAAGGATATTAGTTCTTAATGATTTCGGAAGATTGACCATGGTTAGAGTGGAGGAGGGAGCAATGCCTCATGTTGAAACTCTATTCATTTCTAAGAATAAAATGCTAAAGAAGGCGCCATTAGGAATTCATTTCCTCACCAATCTCAAAAAACTCTATCTATATGAGATGCCTAATGAATTCAAGATGAGCTTGAGCGCCAACGAAAAAGTTGGAGATTATTTGGAAGTTTCACACATCCCGTTCATCCTTTTTGGCTATTATAGAGATGGACATCGGGGAGACCCATTTACTCAAGTGATTTGATTCTGATGGTTGCAATTGTTTTGATCAAGTTGGATTTCTCACAACAAGATATCTCTTTAGGCCAACCCATCATGCGGCCCTACAAGTGTACTAGCAATGCAGGTGAACTATGCAACTTCTATACATTAGTGAATCCCTTCATTTTTATTGCTTTATTTATTTTTAGAAGTGAAACAAGTTCGTGCAAAAAAGATAGACTCTCAACCCTAACCTTCTCTCCAAACCATTTTGAAATCATTAAATATTAATCAATAATTAAATGAATCATATTTTAGATTATAACATCTGAATATCTGATCTTAAGGTTAATAAATATATAATCATACATATAATTTTCAATAAATATAAGGCCAACACAAATCCTTCTTATTAATAAATCGGCTAAGAAACTAAACTATAACTGACCTTCAAAACCTCAGCCCGAAACACAATGATAGTCTGAAACTTGTTTTCTTTGATAGCCCACAAAACAGTCTTAGATTTCTGTCAATTAATGTAATTACCGTTCTATCGAGGCTATTAGATCATGGTAATCTCCTGTCCACTGTAATCATAGTTTTATTTATTCTTTTTCATTTTTATAAAATAATGTACTTAAATGGTATTTTCTTCTACTAATTATATTTAGTGCATCGTGGCTGCAGGTAGGTGTGTATACATATGACAGATAGATATGATGTTCAGGAGATAGAAATGAAGGAATGTGCATCAAAGCCACTTTGAATGGGTGATTTTCTTCACATTTAACATATATATATATATATATATATATATAAGGAAATGCAATCCTTTGCTTAGACTAGTGAAATTGTTAACATTCACTAGTCTTTTTTAGCCCCTATGTATTAGATATCATTTTATTAAATATAAGGGTATTTTTATATTTTCATAGAAGATAATTGATTAAATAGGGGATAGAAAAGGTGCATAAAAAATTCAAGCTATATTTTCTCTCTCATGCATTTAAAGACTGGTCCATTGTGAAAAGACTAAACTACCCTTCAATTTTAGTAAGTTTGATAATTAAATACTAGGTAAAAATGTCTTGTGAAGGTAAACAATGCACACTGATGTATTGCTAATGTTCTTAATGCAGGAGATAGAAAATATAGCTTGACTTTTCGTGATCTTTTTCTCACCCCTATTTAATGAATCGTCCCCTAGGAAAAATATAGAAATATTCCATACACTTATGTTTAATAAAATCATGATATTCAATACATAGGGTAAAAACAACTAGTTAAGGTTAACAAGTTCACTAGTCTGAGCGAAGGATAGCATTTCCCTATATATATTTGTATATGTATGTGTATATGCGTCTATAATACTACCTCATGGATATGGTGAATCTCTTTGATTGGGAAATTTTTGGAAGATAAACTACTCTTTAATCAAGGAATTCTTCAATTGACAAATGCTCTATAGCTCAGCGAACAACTCATGACACCAACTCAAGGAGAGTCTCTACAACTCACAATTCTCCAACAACACACCATTTATGGATCTATCTCATCTCAAGAATTGTCCTCCTTTATTATTTTTCTCAATCTTTTCTTTTATGTGGATTACTTTTTTGTAAATTCAAAACTCAATATACTGTAAAGATTTCTTCCTTTTGAGGGATATAAATAATACAAGGAACTAGAATATCTCACCATTGAGAATACTCCTTTATTTTTTTTTATCTTTCTCTACACTAGTGGCTTCTTGATCTAAGTTTTCTGTTAACGATGAGGAACCTCTACCTAATCATTCTTCTTATTTCTGACTTTTAGGTGGTCTACAATATGTTACTTTCGCGCGCTCAGATCTTATGCCATTAATCAAGTGTGTCATTTTTGCACAACCCAATGTCCACTCAATTGATTGCTGCTAAATGGATCCTAAAATATCTCAAAGGTTCTCATGGTCAAGGATTGACTATCAAAATATATTCTACTTTTGACATCACAACATTTTTTATGCCAACTGGGTAGGTTGTCTAGACGATCGTCACTCCACAATTGGATATTACAATCTTGTTCTTGGGGCAATAAGAAGTAGAAAATCGTCACTCATTCAGGTGTCAAGGCTGAATATCATGCTTTGGCCTTCACCACTGCTATAACTAGTTGGTTTTGGTATATTCTACGTGATTTGAGTATTCCTCTCCCTCTCTTCACCTATCCACTCGTTTTGTGACAACATAAGTACAACTTATATGGCAGCCAACCCGTTTTTTATGCTCGGACATAACACATCAAAATATACTTTCATTTTTTCTTGGAGCATGTTATTCAAGGAGGTATAAATTAATTTTATTTCTTGAACTCTTGATCAAATAGCTGATATTTATAAAGGGTCATTCAGCTCCTTGTTTTCATATGCTACGGTCCAAGTTATTGTCACATGTGTCATCAACTTGTGGGTGTGTATCAAAGAATTCTCACTACAAGAAACATGCTCATCACTCACGGTTTTTTCCCATAACCGTAGGTCATTGATCACAGTTACATCTTGATGGTTCGAACCACAGGTAAGGCGTTCGAACAATAATGTAAAAATGTAAGGGAAAAAATCTAGAGAGATGCATCAAGGGCATTCGAACGACCCCCTTAGGCGTTAAACGGTTTGTGCGGGAATCCTTGTTTTAGCAACTTTCTTTTCCCCACTTGCATTTGCCTATATAATGTATTGTTCCTTTATTACGAATTAGGGCTTTTGAGACTGAGAAGAGAGGCTCCCAAAGTTCTATTAGGGTTTCCCCATAATGGATGATTTATCTCTTTGAGCTCTCTCTCATGTTCTAGACTAGAGTTGTAAGTATTCATTGAAATACCTTTCATTGTTGATTCTCACTGTTCATGAAATCACTCTAAAATTGTTGTCTAAACTGAATTAAACCCCTCAAACTCTTGCGTGAGTATATACTTGGTTGACACGTGTCAAAGCCTTTGAAAAATGAGATCGGTCTCTATAGCAGATCATCGATATATTGTGGTCAGAGAGATTCGGAGCCATCGTAGGTAGAGATCAATCGAGAGATCACGGTTGCTGAGTTCTGAGAGGAGCACAATCTGCTGCAATTGATTACGTTACTTGCGAGAGTGTGATTGCTTATTAAGGCATTGAAGATTGATTATTGAGGATCGTTGTGTCGAATCCGGTTGGGTACAAAGTCTGAGTCTTGTAAGTATTTGTTACTTTTGCTCTTAGTTAATTATCTTTCATCTAAACTAGATCCCGTAGTTTTTTCTGAAATGATTTCCACGTAAAATCTTGGTGTTGTGGTTTGTTTATTTGTTTAACTTTTCTGCACTTTAATTGTTAAAATTAAAAGTGGTAGACAGACCTTAGGAAAAGCTATTCACCCCATCTCTAGATCTTGATTGATACATAAGGGGTTAATTTCAATTGGTAGTTCATTAATAATGTCACGCCCCAAAATCCCTCCTAGGAGTTAGGAAAGACTTTAGACGTGACTATCCTAACTTGGAAACCATCTTGTAAAATATACAAGGCATAAACATAATGGAAGCGTAAATCAAAGTGCGGAAACGAAATCAATGTGGAAGCGTGCACCAAAAAAATTCTCTTCTATACATGAATAGTATTCCAAGTTTTTATCTATAACATGACTAAGTTTAAAGGTGGACAGACCCACCTATCAAAATACAAAAGACAACTCTCACTCTCTCCCTCTTAATAGTCGCCCTAATAAGGCCAACTATCTAAGTTCCTGGCCTCCACCTGAGGCCATCCTACAGCCTCCACAAAAGGCTCCTCCTCACCATAGTCCTCCTCGACCCAAAGACCAGGAGCACATATATCAAATGGTATACCTGCCAACATCAAAATGTATGGCTGAGTATTGAAACACTCAGCGAGTACAAGCTACTAGCTAACAGTGATATAATATAATTCATGCCATACAGGAAATTTAAACAATACATTCATGAGCATGCATGAAACCTAAGCGTAAAACCTCATGTAAATTATGTGGGCATAATTCATAGCTTGTACTTGAAATTATCTTTTCGTATTTTCAAAACTTGTTTATCGTGCTTAAAAATCATACTCTTGTCTTATTTTTGTCTTGTGAGAACCATGCTTATCTTGTCTTGTGTTGTTTTGTTCTTGTTTGAATCACATTAAATGTCTTGTCATGCTTGTCTTGTTATGCTTGTTTTGTGAGCCAGATGTTAGTGCCCTTAGAGTAACTTGTGAGTTGGGTATGTAAATATCCTTCATCGAAATTCTTGAAAGCAACTTGTGAGTTGGATATGTTAATACCCTTCAACGAAATAGAAAAGGCATACCAATATCCTTGACTTGTCTGTTGCCCAAGGTATGGACCCTAGAGGGGGGGTGATTAGGGTCTATGGCAAATTAAAAAATTATTCTACATTCCTTAAGCGGAATTTCAACTTAAGCAAGTTAAAGGGAAATAGAAACTATGTAATTCTACACAAACATTCAAATAAGAATTAAAGAGATAGAGTTAGAGAGATGCAAACACAAATACACAAAGATTTGTTATCGAGGTTCGGCAACCCAATTACTCCTTGCCTTAAGCTCTCTGGCTTGATGGATTCAACATGATTTATTCCAAATCGATTAGACTACTTGCAGGGGAGTCCTAACCTTGCTAAGAAACAATCCTCCTTAGACTTAGCCCCCTTTTCGGGTAGAAGCCAGACCTTTACACTCCCTTGCAGGTTGGGATACCGCCTCTTACAAAGCTCCTGGCTTCACAGACAAGAGTCCCTCAGACCTTTTGATTTGAACACACTTAGACAAGTGGTTTTACAGACTTTGAAGGCTCCTTATACGAGCTGATTAGTCTCTCTTACCTCACTTGAAATCTCCCAAAGATTGGAGTTAAACATATGCATAGGGATAAACTTTTTGGTTCATTGCATATTTTAGATTAACCATTCATTATACAAAATCCTAATTTAGATTCATAGATTAAGTCTTTTCCAAAGAATTGAAACCAATTTGAATTTTTCTTTTAAGCTCTTTATACCAATAGAAACAAACTATCAATAGTCAATTTTTATCATTAGGGATTTTGGATTAATCATTCCTGTAAGCATCCCAATTTTGCACCCCTCTAGTCTCTTTTTATACTCTTAAAAACTCTTTCAAAAACCCTCTTTCCACGTGCTTCGATTTTCAAAAACAGCCCAGAGGTAAAAATGAAAAAAATACCCCTAGGGTGAGAAATGATCAAAATACCCCTGAAAAAGTGCTAAAAAGTTCTCATTTGGTTCAAAATGATTTTATAAATTTTTTGATGAATTTTGGCTATTTTCGGGAACAAATTGGACTTAAAATGGTGAAAATGACTAAAATGCCCCTATGGTATAAAAAGACTGAAATGCCCCTATAAAAGTGTTTAAGAGTTTTCATTTGGTCCAAAATGATTTTATAAATTTTTTGATGAATTTTGATTGTTTTTTGGATCAAATTGGAGTACAAATGGTGGAAAAAGACCAAAATGCCCCTGGGGTGGAAAAAGACCAAAATGCCCTTTGGTGAAGAAAGACCAAAATACCCCTGAAAAAGTGCTAAAAATTTTTCATTTGGTTCAACATGATTTTAGAAATTTTTCGATGAATTTTGGCTATTTTCGGGATCAAAACGGGCTTAAAACGAAGAAATGGTTTTGGGCGCGACACGTGGTGAGTCAAAGTCAAAGAAGAAAAAAAATATATATATATTTTTGGCCCCTCAAAGGAAGCACTACTTCAAGCAGTGCCCCCAAGTGGGCCTATTTTATGGGCCCTTTTGACTGGTCAACACCCCTGTCAGCAGGCCTTTTTTGGTTATCCGCATAGGGGCGCTACTTGAAGTAGCGCCCCCCCTAGGTGGTACCATTTTGCCGCCTCACTGTTCCCTACCGCCTCACTATTCGGGGTTTTTATCCATAGGGGCGCTACTTCAAGTAGCGCTCCCCCTATTTTGAAAATCTATAAATACTCCACCCCCCCCTCACTTCATTTCTCATCCATTCCTTCTCCTCTCTCTCCCTTTTCTTCTTCAAAACTTCTCTTAGCGTTCGGATTCCTGGGAAAGTCGATTTCGAATGATCAATTCTCGGGACCCCTTTTTAGAAATCTTTTCAGATTTCCCAGAAGGTAATTTCTCTCAAAATCCTATACTGCTTTGTCTTTTAGTAGTTTAAGTTAGTTTAATCCTTTTTAAAAGTAGTTTTTTTTAATTATTTAAGTACTTAGACTGTTTGCCTAGTCGAACCCCTGCCCAAATCCTGGTTCAAAACTAGTCTCGCCTAGTCGAACCACTGCCCAAATCCCGGTTCAAAACTAGCCTCGCCTAGTCGAACCTTTGCCCAAATGCCGGTTCAAAACTAGGTTTGCCTAGTCGAACCTCTGCCCAAAAACCATGATTAACTCTAGTTAAACCCTAGTTAAATCCCAGTTAACTCTAGTTAAATCTTAGTTAAACCCTGGTTAAATCCTAGTTAATGCTGATTAAACCCCAATTAACTCTAGTTAAACCCTGATTAAACCCTAGTTAATCCTAATTAAATCCCAATTAATCCTGATTAAATCCCAGTTAATCCTAGTTAAACCCTGGTTAAGCTCTAGTTAACCCTAGTTAAACCCTGGCTAAGCCCTAGTTAACTCTAGTTAAACCGTAGTTAAATCCCAGTTAAACCCTGGTTAAGCCCTACTTAAAACCTGATTAAACCCTGGTTAAATCCTAGTTAATCCTGATTAAATCCCAATTAACCCCAGTTAAACCCTTATTAAACCCTGGTTAAATCCTAGTTAATCCTGATTAAACTCCAGTTAAATCCTAGTTAAACCCTAGTTAAACCCTAGTTAACCCTAGTTAAACCCTGGTTAAATCCTAGTTAAATCCCAGTTAACCCTAGTTAAACTTTGGTTAAACCCTAGTTAAACTCTTATTAAATCCTAGTTGAACCCTAAGTCAACCAAACAGAACCTCGGTTAAACCCTTATCCGAACCCTGGTTTAGTTTCACACCGGCAAAATCTACTCGCTCTCAACACGAGCTTAAAAGGCCACCTCGCTCCTCAAATAGGAGCAACAACCCTCAAACCTTTCAATCACCAACAATCCAATCAAATCAAATCAAACCATCAACTCCCCTCCAGAACTACATGCGACTTGATTCCACTAACGGTGGATACCAACCCTGATCGGGTTCAGCTCCCCCTAGGATAGAATCCCTATTCCACTTCTACCCTATTCATCTCAATTCATTTATTTTTTAATATTACATTTCGCAGCATATAGATCAAATTGCAAGCTTCTTTATGGTTTCATTTATTTAATTCAGACTTAGGGAGTAGGTAACCATCTTCGAATGGGAGTTTAGGGGTGCCTAACACCTTCCCCTAACTCAACTGAATCCCTTACCCTAACCCCTGACTTCCAGACTATGCATTATCCCACAATTTCAAGGACTTATTTCCCTCAGAATTAGATAGGTGGCGACTCACAACCTAATTGTAATTTATCACTATTCCTTATCGGATTTATCCTAATCGGGAGTGGAGGATAAAATTCAGGTACTCACAGCTGGCGACTTTGCTGGGGACTCTGGTTTCGCAGACCAGTATTCAAGCCAAAATCTAAGTCTGAACCAAATACCGGAAACCATATTAGAAATTTTCAAATTTCATCTATATGTTATTTCATTTATTTTTTAATTAAAACCTCAAACATTTGTTTGCAAAACTTAGCAACATGCTTAGGGTTCCATTTTTGCTCATTACTTGATTTTGATTGATGCATTCATATTCATTGCATAATAGAATAAAAAACCCTTCACCTATCTAGCTGGATCCGGTAAGCTTTCAATCGATGGATGGTTATCCCCGATGCTAGAGCCTAAAGATCTGTGGAAAGTACTGGTTGTAGACTGAGAGATGGTTATCTTCGGTAAACGTGACTGGTTTTTCCCGCTTGCACTAATCGTCCATTTTTAGGTATGTTCTATACCGGGGAGTCGTATATACGGTCAAGTGCTTCTCAACCTTATAGTCAAAACCTTGCATACACCAACATAAGCATGTAGACTATAGATTCTGTTGGGGCATAAACTAGTAGTTACTCGTCAGGAGGGACAACCTTATCCCTATTCTGTTACTAGTTTAGGCAGCTCCTACATCATCTATTAGATATAGGGACACCTATATCCCTATACCTAAACCAATTTGGAGCTTGTGTGAACACTGCTTGATTCTTGTTGTGAATTACTTCCTTCTTGAATGTTTTTTTCATGTTTTTATATATATATTTATACATTCATCTTAGGTTAGATATGTCTAAATTTTGTCGGCATCATATAGATGGCAGGTCCTTCACGTTCTCATAACCTTGTCAAACTGCAGGAGCCCCCCCAGGATGTGAACCTTCAGTATTATCAGTCATTTCCACTCGCACATCGGAGCAAAGAATGGTTTGGCAACAGGAGTACCATCTGGGGTACTCTCTAGAGCTAAGCAGAATAAATCCAGACTAGCGCCTTCTTCAAGCTGCCGTCCATTGTTGGGACAAGAAAACGATGACCTTCTATTTCGGTAAACAGGAGTTGTGTCCAACCTTGGAGGAGATCAGTCACATTTTGGGTCTTAACTTAGGAGAAGATATTGTGTTTCCGCAACACCAAGGGAACTATAAGCGGACGCTGGCCCGGTTCCTCGAGGTAAGAAAAGACCAAGTGCTCAGAGGGGCAGAGGAGTCATATAGTAAATGTCCCTTGACTTACCTACTATCCTTGTATGACTAGGACTGGGATTACCCCCCCAATCCGTGGGTGAGGGTTTCATAAACCCTCAAGACAGAAATTTAGAGAGTTTGGAAAGGGAGAAGCTAGGGCTTTTGACCAAGGGAGCGTGGGTGATCCTTCCTCAAGCTTGGATCCTTTCTTCAAAGCTTGGATCTCATCTTCTCAACCCTACCCCATCTTTTCTCCAATCCAAGAGGTAAGTACTCCTACTTCCTAACTTTGATATGATGCAAATAATGAAATGCATGATTAGGAATAGATATATTTAGTACACCCTTCTAGTTGGCATAATAATAACCTAGGTTTTCTTTAAGAATAAAGGTTGGATTAAGCTTGGATGTTTCTTTTCTTGAATCTACCATGTCTCCTAAAATTTATAGATTAATTTAAATGGTTATGGATGTGTGGGATGTATAGATGGTTGGAGGCGAAATTGGATGCCATGGAGAATGTGATAGTTGTTATATGATGGAAAAATTAGGGAGGGCAATGTACACATAAAACATGCACTCAAGGTATTTGATGAAATGTTTGACTATGAGAAAATGAGTTAAATACTTATTGAAATGTTGAATGTTATGTATTTGATAAAATGCATGTATGAGATTAAAACCTAAGAATATGAAAGCATGATTTAAGGTCTTTTCACAGATGTCAAATTTTTATAATGCTTATCTATGTGCTTCCTTTAAGACATTCCATGGTAATAGAAATATTCAAATGTCATATGTTATATGTTATTCTTTAAACATATCCATGTCACTTTTATGTTTACCACTTGCTATGCACAAGCACGCATGCATGTATGAACCGAGTTTTCTAGTATATGTATATGAGAACAATCAAGAACAAAGACAAGTGATTTATTACAAGCATGATAATGCCGGACATCGGGCCAATCAAGGATGTTGGTATCCCAGGAAAATTCAGGTACTAACATCTTGCTCATAAGCTAAGGTCTTAAAAGTCTCATAAGTTTGATGGAATGTCAAGGAGGTTGGCAGCCCAAAGTTTTACAGATGCTAACCTCTTGCTCATAAGAAATCTCATTAGAACTCATAAGCTCATAACGAACTCACATAAGTTTACAAGAATATGGAAGGATGTTAGTGTACTAAGATTAGGTACGGGCACTAACATCTGTTCCCAAGTAAGTATGAGAGGATGTTGGTATAATAAGACTAGGCATGGGTACTAGCATCTGTCTCTAAGTAAAATGAAAATAATGAAAGGATACTAGTGTTCTAAGATCAGGTATGGGCACTAGTATTTGTTTCCAAGACATGAAGAATATGAAAGTATGCTAGTGTACTAAGACCAAGTACGGGCATTAGTATATGTTTCTAAGATAAGTATGAAAGAATGTTAATGTACTAAGACCAGGTACGAGCATTAACATCTATTTCCAACAAGTATGAGAGGATACTAGTATACTAAAACCAAGTATGGTTACTAGTATCTGTCTTCAAGCAAGAATAAAGAAATATGAAAAGATGTTTAGTATACTAAGACCAAGTACGAGCACTATCATCTGTTTCTATGAAAATAAGTTCAGAAGAAACTCACAAGAAAGTTAACAAGAAAGTAAGAGAGGATGCTAGTATACTATGACCAGGTACAGGTACTAGCATTTGTTTCAAAGTAAGTACAAGATAAGTGAAAAGAATGATCTCATAAGCTATGAATCTCATAAGATGTATAAGGAACTCACAAGATTCATAAGATGCATAAGGAACTCACAAGACTCATAAGATATTTGAAATGTGTATTGTTAAAGCATGAACTTAAAGTATGTGATTCGAGATTATGCAATTGTTATCTTGTCTTAACTTCCGCACTCTGATTATGTATATGTTATGATGAACTGTATACAGTAAGGCACATTAATGTATTGTAACATGGTTAGTTAGTAGTGTGTATACGTTGAATATTCAATACTCAGTCGAACTATTATTTCGGTAGATTCCAAGTTGGATGGTCGTGCTCCAAAGCCATGGGTCGAGGAGGTTCATGGAGAGCAAGAGCTTGTTAGGGATTATCATCTAGATGTTGGGGGCCTTGACATGTGGCCTTATGGTTGAGTTGAGTGAGAAAGACATGTATTTCAGGATTTTGTTTTTGGGGCTTTTCATTTAGACTTGGGTTGGTAACTCAAGTGCTAGATCTTTTGTACAGGTTATGGTTTCTATTAAGTCTTTTGTCTATGTTATCACTTGGACGAACTTTTATATAGAAGAAATTTCAGATTCACTATTTGTTATGCCTTGTATATGGTTTGTAGGATGGTTTAAATTATAAGTCACTTTGCCAAAGTATCAAAACCCCTAGGTGGTATTTTGGGACGTGACATCTGCATAGCTCTTTTGCCTGTCTTGGGTAGCCTTTAACTTCTCCCAAATGATCTTGACTCTATCCGCGGTCTGCTCAATCAACTCGGGGCCCAACACTTTCCTTTCCCCGACTTCATCCCAGTATAAAGGAGACCTGCAGTGTTGGGTATAAGTTTACAAGTTCAGTACATTCCTTGCAATACCTGTGCTTATTTATTTGTATATTCCATATATGTTTCACTGGGTGTTTTGTTTATGAGCATGTGTAGGTGCAGGGTTGCAGTAGACAGATCTTACTTGACAAGAGCTTCAGTGTCTTCACTTTAAGAATATTTGTCAATTGGTGTCATGTAATTATGTTGGAGTCATCTAATGTCCTAATTCACCGTTTGATGTGTTTGGGTGAGTTTGTCTCAAGTCATGTACTTCACTTCAATTTAGTTTTGCTACGGAATTGTCAAAGGGGAAGATTGTAAAGTCTATGTTTTAGTGTTGGTTTATTCCGATGTCAAAACAAGTGAGTCTAGTGTATCTGGTGTCATTGTCTTCACACATCCACGACAGGTGAAGATGAAGACCGAAGAAGATCGGTTGAAGACTCGGTTAAAGACATTTCGATTATATCCTTTGTTTCACTCATAGGATGGTAAGTGACCTAGATACCATGTTACCTTAGGTGGAAATTGACTTAGAATAATCATACTATGATGTCTTAGGTGGAAATTGACTTAAAGTAACCACATGAACTCCAGGTGACTAGATATGTAGCCCAAAACAAGTTAAATGTTCTTAAAGTTTTTAAAAAACCAAGGTTGCTTGTAAGAAGCATATCTCTCAAACCGTAGCTCGGATTTTGCTCCATAATATATCAAATCGGCCGCATCGAAATGATCTACAATTTTAATGAAGGAAGCAAGAGCTAAAAATGAATTTTTATATGTCAATCGGCCGAAAATAGCTAGGGTTGACCCTCAAACAGTTTATATGGGAAAAATTTCCAGAACACCCAAAACTTGAGTGTCAACCCAAAGTATCACTTGGGTCGACCCAAGTGTACATTTGGGTCGACCCAAGTGTACATTTGGGGTGACCCAAACCACTCAAGGTCGACCGAATGCCTATTTTTCTTGCTAAAACGGTTTTGGCAACTTCTATAACTTGGTTTTGGGTTTTCTATTTAATATGAACCCTTCTAGTCCATGGAGAGGGACTTTGGGAGAGTGTTGAGAGGGTATTAGGCTATCTCTAGAGTTCATAGAAAGTCCATATTTGTTTTCTCTCCTCCCCTTTATTATTTTCTCTTCCATCCTAGAATTTGCAAGCCAATGTTCCATTATTGCTTTCTTGGACTTTCTCATTGATGGAGTCCATCTAGGATTTGATTTTAATCAAACTATCAACCCATTCTGGAAAGAACAAATTGGCTGAAGTATTCCGGAGCCTTTGCGAAGGAAATCGATCCGAGAAGGATCGTGGTAAAGTGATTTGGTCGGTGGAATCTGAAGTCGTCATTGACGGAGATCGATCGTGGAGATCGTGGTTATCGAGACACAAGAGAAGAACCTGCTTCTACGGTAGATTACGAGGCTTACGAGATCGTGATTGCTTTCAGAGGCATGGAGGACTGAGTATTGAGGATCGAGGAAGTCGAGTTCGATTAAGTACGGTTCGAGTCTTGTAAGTATTTGTTTATTAGTCTTAGTGGATTCTTATTGCTAGACTAGGTCCCGTAGTTTTTCCTGAAAGGGTTTCCACGTAAAAAATCCTTGTGTTATGGTTTGCTTGTTTCTCTTTTTCCGCACTTGATTATCATCTTCCCTTAGTTAATAATTTAATTGTTACAAATGGTAGAAAGTCTTTTAGGGAAACCTAGTCAACCCCTCTTGGATTGGTGAGTTCTTGACTCAAACATAGATTTGGGATTCATCGGATTGATTTTTTCTTGCAGCTTCTCTCATGCAATGCCTCAAAATGTGCCATCTGGATGCTCGCCTGATAACTGTTGTTGTAGGTGAACTCTATCAATGGCAAGTGCTCCTCGCAACTGCTTTTGAAGTCCAACATGTAAGCCCGGAGCATGTGCTCTATAATCTGGTTCACCCTCTCGGTCTGCCCATCAGTCTGTGGATGAAAAGCGGTACTAAAATCCAGACGGGAACCCATGATGCTCTGAAAACTCTTCCAGAACCTAGAAGTTAAACCTTGGATCACGATCTGACACAATGTTAACTGGCATCCCGTGCAACCAAACCACTTCTCTGATGTACAGTGTTGCAAGTTGGTTCAAGTTGAACGTAGTCTGATAAGGAAAGAAATGGGCAGACTTTGTCAAATGGTCAACCATCACCCAAATGGCATCGGAGTTCTTCGCCATCCTTGGCAACCCAACAATGAAATCTATGGAGATATTCTCTTATTTCCACTCGGGAATCGGAAGGGATTACAAAAGACCTATTGGCCTCATATGCTCGGCCTTGACCTACTGGCACACCAAGCACCGAGACACATACTCCGCCACCTCCCTCTTTATGTTTCTCCTCCAAAAGTGTTTCTTCAAGTTCAGGTTCATCTCCGTACCCGCAGGATGCATAGTGTACTTAGACCGGTGAGCTTCGTCCAAGATTTCTCATCTAAGATCCTCATCGGCTAGAACTTGTGATGTCCACAAGAGGTGACCTCTTTAGCAAAGTAGCTACCAAAATTTATCCTACTAAGAAAATTTGAGCAGCTCAAAACACAATCTTTCAATCCTAACTTGTGATGTCCCTAAGTTACATCGAATTTTTAAATAAACAAACACAACGCACAGTCCTAGCATTCAATTGCAAATTCAAGTTCACTTTAGTTATATTCTCAGCTATGTAGGACATTTGGAACTCAATATACAGAGAATAGCATAGTTCTATTTCCAATCATCTATAGATGCATCAAAATATAACAACAGAATTGCTTGAAATCACATGCTAAGTTAATTCTTAACTGAGCAAGAAAACTCAAGCTGCAAGACCATAGCAAACTTAAATTGCATACCCAAATAGAACTCCATAATGTAGAACATTTTATGTTAAAATTGTTGGAAAAATTGATATAGAGCACTATAAATCAAATAGAAAATACACAAAAAAAATACTCGAATTCATTGAGTAAATTAAATTGAAAAAATGATAAATCACATATCAATATGGAGATAGAGGCACACGTTAAACACATTGTCCTTAAGCTGATTAACGCCTCCGCTATGGTACTTACAGGTCTTTGACGGACACCCTCAGGATTCAACAGTCTCAATCTGTCGGTAGCGAGCACTCACAAACTAGTGGTCACAGCGAACTCGACAGTATTGGTAACCAAAACTTAAAAGAACTAACACAATAATAGTAGAAGAGAGCATATCCAAAAAAATATGTATTCTTCTTCTCTATAGCTCAAAGAAAAAGGTTTTTCTTACCTCTATAAAAATAGGAAAAAGAACTATAGGAAGAGTCTAATGGTCTTTAAGACCCCAATAACTCTCCATAAACTCAAAAAACGTTTTGAAATTTAAAGAGAATGATCCAAATCATAAAAGGCTTTAATAGAAAATAAAGGGTGGTGCTACGCGCACCTCAACATTTGCTGGTATACACCAAACTTAAAAGAATCCCATTATTTGCTGATATACACACAAAAAGAAATTGTTTTTGACAATAATGCACTTATCCTCATATCGTCCATACTGTTGTCCAACAAACCAATCTTTTCAATGAAGCGCCTCTAACAGAGCTGCATGCAGTAGCAAGATGGATATGCAAGGAGGCATTTCTAACAAAGCTCAATGACTCATTGATGCAACTGGACACTGCATTCTCTAAGTAGAATCTAATCTTTCTAGTTTCTGCAAAGAACACTCTTTTAAGTTTGGTGCAACTGGACACTGGTAGTGTGATAAAGGATAAAACGGGGACCAAGGAAACAAATGTATTGAGGGGTTGGTGCGACAGCTACCATGGTGGAAGCCTAGAAAAAAGGTTCTTCCTTTTCCTGAGAAATCCTGTAAACTCCACATGTTTTCCAACGAATTGAAAAAGATTGAACATAGAGATCGTCAAAAACGCTAGAATATCGAAAACAAGAAACTCTCGATCTTCCACTACTTCTTCTTTGTTAGGTTTTCTTCTACGTGTCTGTGTTTTTGGACAAGTCTTATCAATGTTAAGTCAAAGGCACGAGGGAAAGAAAAATGAAAGGGGGCGAATGGTCTTTTTAATATTCTTTTTGGTGTGTGTATGCTAGTAAATATATATATATATTTATAAATGTATAGCTCCACCCAAAATAATTATAGGCTTAATGAGTATTACATAACTTATTAGGGATTATTAGTTAAAGTAAAGGCAAAATTGTTTTTTTTTTTTAATCTGCAACAAATATCTAGTGAGTTAAAATCAGGTGCACAAGAGAAGCAGTCTGTAAGTTCAGATGTAACGCCCCAAAATACCCCCTAGGAGTTTAGGGATAGTTTAGGTGTCACACTACGTACCTATCAAACCATCCTGTCATGCACAAGATAAAATACAGTACTAACAACGATAATCAGAGCGCGGAAGCTAACATATATACGGAAGCGTAAACAAATTTTCATTTCTTCTGATGATCCAAAATAGTATTCCAAGTTAACATAAATACAAGACATGTCTAAGTCTAAGGTGGACAGGCCCACCTATCAAAATATCAAAATACACAAGACCCTCTCATACTCTCCCCTCAACAGTAGTCGAGGTATGGCCACGCATCGAGGTCTCGGTCCGCCTGAGATTGTAATGGAATAGCCGGCTCTCTCTCCTCTATATACTCTTCCTCGACCCAAGGCTCTGGGTCGAGGGCTCCCTCAGTACCTGCCGACATGAAAGTACGGCTGAGCATGGAATACTCAGCGAGTACAAGCTACTAGCAGACCATAACAATAATAGAACACACAATAGTAATATCATACAAGCAGTAATAGAAACATCACAAAAGAAACGGTATAAGGCATAATACAATACAAGCATCCTGACGTGCGTACATGAATGCGAAAACGCTGATAAAACTCATGCTTGAAAATTCCTATCATGTCCCGGTATGCCTCGTAGAAATCATGTATGCGTGCATGCATGAATGCATGATCATCATCTTGTAAACCTCCATCTTGTAAATTTTCATCTTGTAACTTGTGAGCCAGAGGCTAGAACCCGAATCTCCCTGGGCTGCCAACCTCCTTGATATGCAATGCACTTGTGAGCCAGAGGTTAGTACCCGAATCCTCCCTGGGCTACCAACCTCCTTGTTATGAAATGCACTTGTGAGCCAGAGGCTAGCACCCGAATGTCCCTGGGCTACCAAACTCCTTGTTATGCAATGCACTTGTGAGCCAGAGGCTAGCACCCGAATCCTCCCTGGGCTACCAACCTCCTTGACATGCAATATTTTCTTGTTGTTTATTATATGTACATGCTCTTGAAATCACGGTTCATGCTATCATGCGTGCTCGTGTACGTGTCCATAGTGACAATCATGATAGTGGGAATAACCAAGATATGACATTACAATTCAATTCATGATATGAACATAAGTAACATAAGTAGTTTGCATAACATTTGATCAATTTATCGTTTATAAGAACGCATGCATAAAACTCATTTTCATATCCTTCATTGAGATCATTTATTCATAGTTTAGGCATTTTGTCAAACACTTTCATACATTATTCCTTAGTAGTTTATCTCCTTCTTTTTAATGCATATTTTCCATTCAATCACACAATGGTAAGTTTGTTATTTGTACAATGCCCATCCTCCATTTTCCAATCCACAACCCACACATCATACATCACACATTCGGCATCCAATCGCCGTATCCAACCTCCATCCAAGCATTCCTACCCTTTCTTTATCTTGTTTATATTTATTATAGATGACACATTTTGCAAGGAATAAAACACACTAACAAGAATCATATTTCATAAGGAAAAACCTAGATTTATTGCTAGGGTAAGTTAGTAGGGTGTACTAACCTTAGATCAAGACTTGATCTTGAAGAAACCTTGAAATAAAAGCTCTATTTGGAAGGAGGAAGTCTTTGCTTGAAGGGGACTTGAGTTGGGGAAGAAACCCCTTTCAAAACGCCGTAGGATCGCTGCCCTAGCTTGGAGAATGAGTCCCCACACGAGCTTGAGCCTTGAACTTGAAGCAACTCGAGTTGGGGTGAGCTAGGGTTCTTAAACCCCCCCTTGATTTCCTTCTCAAAACCAAACCCTAGGTTAGAGCTTCCTTCTCTCTCTATCTCTCAAAATCTCTCAAATGTTGGAAATGATCCCTAAGGCTCGGACAAGCCTTAAGAAGAAAGGGTTTAACCCCCAAAAGATGAAAAAGCCCTTAATGAAATTTCTGCAAAAACGCGAAGACCGATCGATCGGTGGTTATGACCGATCGATCGGTTGCCTACCGAGCGATCGGTGTTTATGACCGATCGACCGGTCAAAAACTCACTCTCTGGAAAATTTACCCATACAAAATTTCTGACCGTGCGATAGCTACTGATCGATCGGTTATGGACCGATCGATTGCTGACTGGACCGAGCGATCGGTGCTCTGTATGTCTGGACTGTTTTGACCATATCTTTTGAATCGCTCGTCGGATTTCGACGATTCAACTTGCGTTGGATCCGTCTTTCAAAAATGAACTTTTCTGACGTTTCGGAATTTCCGATTTCTCTCTTATTTATTAATTAGACTATGAGGAAGGCCAAATAGTTACAAAAACGGTATTCATTAAGTATAGAAAAATCCGGGGTGCTACATCAGAAATGTAGGATTATAAAAGCATGGTTACACGGAAGCAGTAATAAAAAGGTTGTATACATATTATCTGAATTAACTAAAATCTGGTGAGATAGTCAGACCTATGTTTTACCCAAGAAAATTTGCTCATAACAAATACAGTCGCCAGATATTTTCCTCATAACATATACATCGAATAAAATAATTATGACATGATGAATATGATAAGACTTTTAGACAAAATGAATGCATTTAAGCATTTTCAACCAAAAAAAAAATGCATTTCAGCAGCGGCAATGTTACCCCAAAAAAAAAACCAGCGGCACCTAACCACAGTTACGCGGTGCTAGCATTAACGCAGCAGCACCTAACCAGAGTTACGAGGTGCTAGCACCCAATTTCTAAGCCCACATGCACCTTAAGGATTGGAACCCCAACTAGGAATGTAAATGGGCTGGGCCTGGTTCGGTCTGGTTCTAATCATGATTCACATGTATAGGGCCAAGCCTGGCTACTTTTTATCCAAGCCAAATTAGGCCAGGGTTGGTTATTTATGAAACTGGTTCGGCCCGATTCCAGCTCATCTCTTCCCAAACAATGCCAAAAATTAGTTAAAGAGATAAGTATCGATTAGTCACCCTAAATCAAAAATATCACCTAAAAGGATATGGTTTGAAAAGTTTTATCAAATAGGGTATGTACTCCAATATTACCCTTATCCGTGTTTGGGTTTTATAACCGTAGCTAAGGGGTTAATATGTCAAAAGCATAAGTAATAAAAATACAAAGTATGCCTTTTTTGATAAATATGTTAAAAGCATGTCCTTTTAGGTAATAAAAATGCAAAACATGACCTTTTAGGTGAATCGCCTATACTTATTTTCTCACTTTTATATAGACCATTGTAAGACCGTTATTTACGTTGTGCCATTTGGCTTTATTTGCAGAAAGAGACATTTTCTAAGGATTTCACAAACTTTTGTTACTTGTTAGGTAGGGCCTATTTGGAATCAATTCTAGTAATGAATCAATTCCAAAATTTTCTAGATTGAACTTTTTTGAAAATAGTCATGAGAATCCATTATGAAGACGAGAAACAACGACATTAAGTTTTGGTGGGCTATAGGAGGGGGGTGCCAAGTGGTGGCAGTGATGCTGATCGTGGTGGTGGTGGGGAGGCTGATGATGGGGATGGAGGGTGGATAGTGAGGGAATTTTGATTGCACTAGGAAGGTGGACAATGGGGATAGTGGTGTTGAGGTAAGAAGGAAGAACGAAAAGTTGGAGAAGTAGGATTAGGACCAACACGATGAAACTTGTATTTGAGAATATAAATTTTCAGGAAAAAAGTTTTTTGCCTAAATATTTGTGCTAGAATTTTAATTATTCTTATATTCGTTCCAATCCCAAGCCCTATCAAATACATTTTTTTGGCTCACTAAAATTGGAAAATCCTTTTCCCAATGGTATTTCTAAATAGCTCCCATAATTTTGAGTTCGATTTTTTTCTTCCTATTTCTCTAGAATTAATCCATATGACCATAACATTTACCAGCAGCATGAGGAAGTAGGGGTCTACCTTCCGATCTTAGCCTCAAACTGCTTGGAGAACGTGGTCACATTTCACCTAAACAATGATAGATCATATGGATATGAGCAGGCCTTGGATTGTCTCTGGGGGGAGGCCAGAAAAGGCTTGTCTCGGGTTCCATAGAATAGGGGACAAGTGGTAGAGAAGCCAAGATCATGAGACCCAAGATTTTGACTTCTCCACTCATAATAAGACATGTGGTGACAAGTGTATGAGAATAAGGGAGAGAGATATCAAATGGGAAGAAGTTAAAATTAAAGGGAAAACATGGAATGACTTCTCCCCATTTTCATGCCAACTGTAATGTATGAATCCCGAGAACACTATTTGGCTTTCCGAGGCCATGTGAGCAATTCTGCACTTGAGGAAGATGTTAAATTCCTAATCCAAATGTAACATCTAAAGTTCCATGGCTGGCACCGTTGTTGGAGGATGATTTGACTAGTGGAAGAGGACAAGACAGCCCTTGACTATAAGTTACCATCAATTTATTGTTCCAATCTCAAGGTACGTTTAGACATGATAAAAAAAAAAAATAGTTCGATCAAATTTTTTTAGACCATTTGATTGGACTCTAAAAGATTAGCATTAACCCTGAAATTCATTAGACCCTATATAGTTTATAGAAAACTCTGTTTTTTTAAAAAAAAAATTTAATTAGAAGGTCCAAAAATCACCTAAACAATGATAGATCATATGGCTGGCACGGTTGTTGGTGCTGGGCTGCCTGATAAGGATGATTTGATTAGTGGAAGAGGTGACAAGACAGCCTACTCGATTATAAGTTACCATCAATTTATTGTTCCAATCTCAAGGTGCGTTTTCTTAGACATATAATAAAAAAAAGCTCGATCAAATTTTTTAGGCCATTTGATTGGACCTAATTGATTAGCATTAACCTTTAAGTTCATTAGACCTTACATAATTTATACAAAACTGGTGATTTTTTTTAAAGAATATTTAATTAGATGGTCCAAAAATCTTTATTTGGGCTAATCTTTTGCCATGTCTCCTGAGAGACTCACTTGACATCCAACGGTAGATTACATATCATGTGGGACTGTGTCACCCATTCGGGAAAAAAATTTCTAATGTGTGGGTTCCCTCCCCTAACATGTAACAAATTAATATTAATCCAATGAGTAAAGTATAAGCCATTTGATTGGACACTGAAACTTATAACCTAAGTTGGGTTGTATTAACCCTAGAAGTTAATACCGATCAACTAGGATTAATGACAAACATTTTCAACGGTTGGATAGCTTAGAAATTTCTTATTGAACTACTTTTTTTTTACCACCAATTAGGAAATCAGAACTTGACATTAATTTTTCTATGGACTTAAATGAATGTCACATGCCACTCCTATGCATGATGCATATATATATACATATAGTGAATATGTAGCATACGTGTGACAAATAGCCAATCTTGCTTATAAATGAATCACAAACGTTTCAATAACAAATGGCACTCCTTTGGCCTAGAAAAAATGTAATGTATGAGTGCCTTTTTCCTTTTTCTTTTTCCTAATAAGTAACAAAAAACTCAGTGCACATGAAAAAAATCTTAAGCCATCCAACTAGGTGTTCCAAATGACCGCTATTAACCAAAGTTGGTTAGCATTAACCATAAAAACAATATGGCCCAACTTACCTTATAGTTTCTATAATTCAATCAGATGACTTAAACTTTTTTTTTATTAATCTTATTTGTCTAGGGAAGGGGGATCCATATATTAGGATTACTTATTTATTATGGGACCAAAAGAGTGTCCTTAATTGCTCAAACACATAATGTAGAGATTCTACCCGTCATGCATATCCTATTAGAGACCGAACTTATGATCTATAAGAAACAAGTATTACACATTCTTATTCAAATGGAGCAGGGTAGGAACATTGTCAAGAAAAAGATGCCTCAAGACTCAAGAGTCAACACGATGGGCACCAATGTGGGACTAACAATGGGACAGTATCACCTAACGCACAGATAATTGACATTTTTTAACGTTATTTTGGTTAAAGAAACACCTAACACATGGTCAGTCCTAAGCGTTCATTAGTCAGGCAAAAGGAGTGGTTGAGGGAGTTTTCCCTTATCGCAGCTTAGCAGTAAACTTAGGTCGGACCGTGTGTTAAGTTCCTTTAACCCAAAAAAATAAAAAGATGGACACAACTTTCTATATCTTTTTCTAATACTATTTGATTTTTATAGTACTACACATTGCAGGAACATGTTCTTTTTCAAATATTTAATATTACACATTCCTATTTAAATTGGAGCACGGGAGGAATATTGTCAAGATGTCGATGCCTTAAGACTAAAGAGTCAACACGACGGGCCCAACTTGCTTTGCCTTGTACAAATATTATTTGATTTTATAGCCATAAGGTCTAGAACAATTTGCTGCCTTTTTTATGCTATTATTTGATTTTGATAGGGATGGAGTAGAAAAACCATTTATTTCATTTCATTATTTATTTATTTATTATCATATGATAGTAGCTCAATTTGGTTTTAGTCCGCGAATTGCTTGCATTGATTATTTGTTAATCCTAGAGCCGCCCGTTGAAATTTCTCTATTATTAAGGCGGTTGTTCTAGTCATTTAGTCTTCTTTTTCTTTCTTCTATTTTTTTTAAAAGAAAGGTGCTGCTAGGGGCACCCTATCATTTCATGATTGCACCTCATTATTACAAATTACATACTATACATCATTAAATTAATAAAATTACTTATATACAAAAATAAAAAAATTAACTATAAATTTCATAACTAAACAATAACTGCAATGTTAGGCATGACCTATTAAGTCAGACCACGCAAAATCTTATTATACGGAGGGGTTGATCCTCGTATGACGAACCATTCAAGGCTCATCCACCCGTTGATCATCATGACCTATCAATTAAGTATCCACTTAGACAAATATCAAGTACTAGGAACACTTGTATTATGCACTGCTACTGGATTGTGACACAAGGAACATTAATACAAAATCCAAGTACTAGGATACATCAAACAAAATGGTATTCTATGCATCAATGAAGTTGAATGGAAGAAAAGAGGAAGGAGAAAATCATGCCTTCAATGATCTTCTTGCCAAAACTATGATGGATTCGCTATTAAGGTTAGGAAAAACTAAAAGGAAAAAATAAATAAAATGATGTCCAGTCATAATATATCGAGGTGCGCCTAACACCACTGAGAAACAAATATCTCAATCAACAATTGCAGTTTACCACAACAATAAAAATAAAAACAAATTATGCAATTAATTACAAAATAAAGGCAATTGATTAATTGCATCAACTCATACGGAGTTATATAAACAATTGATAATCATTATCTATTGTGTAAGAAATTCAATTGTTTCATAAAGAACAATTGGGGCCTTGTTTAGTTGATCTAAGGGGACGAAACACTACAAGCTATAGGCCTTTAACGGCAGTTTTTTAATGGTGGTTACAAATAACCGCCATAGATGGTTGCTTGTAACGGCGGTTTTTGATAACCACCGCAGAAACCTGGTTGCCGCGTCTTTTCAATGGCGGGTTATTAAAAACCCCCATTGTTATATAGTTTGTAACGGTGATTATTAACAAACTGCCGTTGAAAAGAGTTCTCTCCACCATTTTGGCTATATTAACAGACAGGTCAATAATATAAGAAGTATTAATTATTAGTTTTTAATATTTAGATATTCATTCATTTATTTATCCAAAATTTTCACAACAGGGTATAGGTCAGCTTTCCATAGCACCACACGCGACTGAGAAGATAAATGTTAATTTTGAAAGATTTTAACGTAAAATTTTAAATACTTTATACATTGTGGTGGTGGTGATGTATGGTAATGGTGGTGGAGGTGGAAGTGGTGTATGGTGGTGATGGTAGTGGGTGATGGTGGTGGTGGTGTATGGTAGTGGTAGTAGGGGTGGTGTATGGTGGTGATGGTAGTGGGTGATGGCAGTGGGTGGGTAGTGGTGGGAGGTGTGTAGTGGTTGAAGCAGTGTTACCTAGTTCGCTGGGGAATAGTTCGAACCGCGAACTGGTTCGAAGTGAATCAGTTTTCGCAGTTCGGTTCGGTCCAATTCGGTATTTATGAGCGAATCGGTAGGTGCAAAACAATGTTCATGGTTCACCGGGTTTTCTAACCTGGTCGGCAGTATAAGGGAGAGAATGAGATCTTTTAAAGGGATTGTGAGCATGGATTTTTACCCCACTCTCACAAAAGGTTTGTTTTGACCGAGAGTCGCCACCTATTCATTCTTAGGGATAGGTCGCAGATAGTTGTTTGTTTTGGATAAGGCAAAAGGTCTGATCAGAGTTAGGGTACGCGGTTCGATTAAGTCCTGGGAAAGGTGTTAGGCACCCCAGGGCCCCCGTTTAAAACGGTTACCTATTCCCTAAACTTAAGACAAAGTTTAATCTCAATATTAAGTAAAATATCCAGAGTATTTAAGAGAACGCTAATCCAAGAAATATAGAAAGTTAGATGGCTAGGGTCGAATCCGAGTTGAATTGCCTACGTACTCACAATGTAAGATCAGACCGAGCGTAGTTCTGGCACATGAGTCCGTGCCAAGGCTAAGAGGTAGTGTGTGTGTGGATAGGGTGGTTAGGGGTCTAGCCAGGAGGGCTAGGGTTTAGTTAACCGAGGAGGTCGAGTGCTCAGAGGTGAAGTCTAACTGCGGTTAGAGGGGTGTAACTACGGTTAGGGGGCTAACCCTAGTCAAGAAAAAACCTAGTGAGTCTTGGGAGCACGGGATTTTGCGGTCCGCCCACATAAAAGCGAAGATTGGCTTTTAGAGTCGCCACCTATTCATTCTTAGGGATAGGTCCCGGGTAAGCAATTGTTTGGATAAGGCAAAAGGTCTATCAAAGATTAGGGTAAGTGGTTCGATTAAGCCTTGAGGAAGGTGTTAGGCACCCCAAGACCCCCATTTAAGAAATGGTTACCTACTCCCTATAGTTAAGCCAAGTTTAATCGTAAAATTAATTAAATGCCTAAGTGTTTAATGAAGTGTTAACCCAAAAAAAAAGCAAAGCAAGCTAGACGAGGGGTTGTCTAGACTGGGGTCGAATCCGAGTTGGATTGCCTACGTACTCACATAGGGGTGAGATCAGACCGAGCGTAGTTCTGGCACATGAGCCCGTGCCAAGGCTAGGGGTGTGTGTGTGTGCAAGGTGGTCAAGGGTCTAGCCCGGAGGCTAGGTTTGACTGACCGAGTTGGTCAAGTGCAAAGTAGAGTCTAACCGCAGTTAGAAAAGTGTTAACCATGGTTAGAGGGCCTAACCATGGTTAAGAAAGTAAGCAAGCAAGCAAGATTGATGTTTTTTGGTGTTTTGCATTTTTATGAATTTTTAGGGATTTTTCCATATTTTTTGTGGGGTTAAGTAGTGCTTAACCATGGTTAAATGTTAACCGGGGGTCATTTTAACCATGGTTAAGGGTCAAGGTCAGTCAAGGATGGGCCCAAAGGGTATGGCAGGGCCTGGAGTGGCCTCCTACCAGGTTTGGGCCCTTCACAAAGCCCGAAATCAAGAAATTCCAAAATGGAGGTAATCGGATTACCTCCATTTCAGTAATATTTTAACCAGAGTTTGTGGGTGATTAACTAGGGTTAGGGATCACCCCTGGGTAAAACAAAAGCAAGGTTAGAAAGCTGGGAGTGTCACCTTTCAAATGGTATAGGTCTCAGCCTCTGAATATGCCAGGTGTGGGCCCTACAGGGACTCAAAGTCGGATAAAAATTAGTCTGTAATGTAGGCATTTGAACTGCCGACACTATGGACAGTATTTTAACCCATGTTTAGGGGTCTGCTAACCATGGTTAGGCATGGCCCCTGAACCTGAAATTTTACAGGGAGTTAGGGGAGGTCAAGAGCTTTCCAACAAGCCTGGGGTGGACCCCAGAGGACTTGGCATGTGGGCCCCACAGGCGCCCGAAGTCAGTACCAAAATAAGCTCATTATGTCGGTAAACCAAATGGGGACAAAGAGTTTTTAGGCTATTTTGAGCATGTCGGTAAACCAAATGGGGACAAAGAGTTTTTAGGCTATTTTGGGCATGTCGGTAAACCAAATGGGGACATTAAGCTTTTAGCCCAATTTTGTGTGGTCGGCAATTATTCTGCCGACCACTAGCAGATTTTTTCAAAAACCGATTTTTGCCCACTGGCTTTGAACCAAAAGGGGTCTAAAGGTTCTCTCATGGCTTGAGGGACCCTCAGACCCTATGGGAGGCTTCCATGCACAATGGGTGAAGTATTGCACCCGAACTTAGCCTCTAGGGAGTTCCCTACACCTATGGTGAAGGTGGGGGACCCCTATCCTTGGCTGTAGCAACCATACAATTGAAGGGAAAGCAAAAGGGGACCCCTGGATCAGGACCAGGGGTCCCTTACAGTAAGAGCAGCAAAAGGGAGGGGTGAGGGATGATCCCTACCCTTGGACGGTCGGTTGAGGTGGAGCCAAGGTGGTGGCGGTGTCTGGGACTGGCCTAGGACGGCCTAATGATATTGAAGGAGGGTTCAAACAAGTCCTAGTTACTGGATGAGCTCGGACAGGGGTTTGATGCAAATGGAAAAGCTTGGATTTTGCATGGGGATGGCTTGGGATTTATAGGAGAGGAAGGAGGACGCCCAAGGGCATTTAGGGTATTTAGGGAAGGTCCAGGGACCAATGGGGGAGGTCCCAAGCCTCTGATGGTGCTGCAGTGGAGCCTGCACACGCTAAACCTGGAAACACGGTAATGTCGGTAATTCAAATGGGGACATTAAGTTTTTAGGCTAAAAACTTAATGTCGGTAATTCAATTGGGGACATTACCGATTTCATGCTATTTCGGGCCAAACCCAATTCCACTTGGGTCAAAAGGGTTGTGGGCAGCCATTTAGGGCAATTCCCGCCCATTTTGGATTTAGGGTTTGTGGGTCCCACCCATGTGCTCCTCATGGGTTGAGGTGGGCCCAAATGTGGGCCCCAAAGGCTATGGGCTTTGGTTTTTTGTGGTTTCTTGGGTTTTGAATGGGCCTTGAGCCCATAGGGTTGTCCTAGGTCTTGGGCTAGGGTTGAGCTAGGGCTAGGTCTAGGGTTTGGTCTAGGGCTCTCCTAGGGTTTGTCCTAGTGTAATGGGCCTTGAGCCCAAAGCTTAGGGGGGAGATTCTAAGGTTTTAGGGGTTGTCCTAAGGTTTCACTAGGGTTCGTCCTAGGGCTTAGGGGGGTGTAAAAATGGGGTGCTTACAGCTGCCCCTATTTGTCGGAGAGTGCCGAGTTTGGCAATTGAATGACAAAGACTGGAATCAACCAATTTTTACCAGCAAGCAGGATGGATGAAAGCACACATGGCGCGGAAGAGGAGTGGATACTTGTCCGTTCCAACTTAGTGTACTCCTAAAATAGTGAACTAGCAGAGCAAGATTGTAGACAACCGCCCGATTGTCTGACAGAGTAGCAAGCCAAGAAAGAGGAGAGCAAAGACAGCCACCCGACTGCTTTACCTGGAGCAAGCAAGAAAGATGAGAGAGTAAAGACAGTCGCCCGACTGCTTTACACGAAAACAAACATAGGTGATGAGGATGAAGGCAGCCGCCCGACTGGTCCACCAGGAAAGCAAGCAAGCAGGGTAAAGACAGCCGCCCGACTGCTTTACACGGAAGCAAGCGAAGGAGATGAAGGTAAAGACAGCCGCTCGACTAGTTCACCTGAAAAGTAAGCAAGCAAGTAAAGACAATCACCTGACTGCTTTACGCGGAAGCAAGCAAGTAGGGTAAAGACAGCCGCCCGACTGCTTTACACGGAAGCAAGCGAAGGAGATAAAGGTGAAGACAGCCGCCCGACTGGTTCACCTGAAAAGTAAGCAAGCAAGTAAAGACAACTGCCCGACTGCTTTACGCGGAAGAAAGCAAGCAGGGTAAAGACAGCCGCCCGACTGCTATACTTGGAAAGCAAGCAAAGGAGATGAAGGTGAAGACAGCCGCCCGACTGGTGCACCTGAAAAGTAAGCAAGCAAGTAAAGACAGCCGCCCGACTGCTTTACACGGAAGCAAGCGAAGGAGATGAAGGTAAAGACAGCCGCTCGACTGGTTCACCTGAAAAGTAAGCAAGCAAGTAAAGACAATCACCTGACTGCTTTACGCGGAAGCAAGCAAGCAGGGTAAAGACAGCCGCCCGACTGCTTTACACGGAAGCAAGCGAAGGAGATGAAGGTGAAGACAGCTGCCCGACTGGTTCACCTGAAAAGTAAGCAAGCAAGTAAAGACAACTGCCCGACTGCTTTACGCGGAAGAAAGCAAGCAGGGTAAAGACAGCCGCCCGACTGCTATACTTGGAAAGCAAGCAAAGGAGATGAAGGTGAAGACAGCCGCCCGACTGGTACACCTGAAAAATAAGCAAGCAAGTAAAGACAGCCGCCCGACTGCTTTACGCGGAAGCAAGCAAGCAGGGTAAAGACAGCCGCCCGACTGCTATACCTGGAAAGCAAGCAAATAGGGTAAAGACAGCCGCCCGACTGCTTTACACGGAAGCAAGCAAAAAAGATGAAGGTGAAGACAGCCGCCCGACTGGTCCATCCGGAGAAAGCAGAGAAAGATGAGAGGGTAAAGACAGCCGCCCGACTGCTTTACACGGAAGCAAGCAAAGGAGATGAGGGTGAAGACAGCCGCCCGACTGGTCCACCTGAAAAGCAAGCAAGCAAAACCAAAGATAGTGATCTGGAATGATAGGGAGTTCGTGAAACAAAGAAAGCAAGATGAGTTTGATATGAGGAATGAGAGCGGTGACCCTGAGCCTTAACCTGAATCTCTGCCTCCTTGCACAAATAGCCTGATAGATTTGAAATGCCCCTTACTCGGGTGATCCGATTGTTGGCACTTGCCCCCCAGAATGTACCGATCCGCTTCAGATATCTGTGTTTGCCCAGGATAGTCTGCTGACTTTGCTTTGCCCTGGTATCAATGCTTTCCTTGCACCAGTGAGAATGAACAGTCGACTTTGAGCTGACTCTACTGGAGGTTGAAACTTGACTAAAAAGTGTGAATAACTGACAAATGATACGATTGACTTGTTAGAAAGACAAATGAACTGACTGACAAGTGGTGGACTGACAGTTGACTAGCGGACTGTAAACAATGAAATTGACTGTTTGTATTTTGAACAATACCTGAGATTGCTTATAATGGGAGACCTAGCTAGGTTCCTTAGCCTTCAGGGAAAGATAATTAAACCGTGGTTGATCATGATATTTGATCATCGGCTAGCAAAGTTTGCACTTGTATATCTTTCCATTTTTTTGCCCCTGGGCCTTTGCGGGTTTTCACCAGGACTGGGTTGTACATATTGATCTTTGTCCCTTTTTTGCCCCTGGGCCTTTTCAGGTTTTCACCAGGACTGGGTTCACGTAATTTTTGCGCAGTAGCAGGATTGATGATTCCTTACTATGCCCGTGAATTTAGAAGTTTGATTTATCCCTTTTTTGCCCCTGGGCTCTTACGGGTTCACCAGGACTGGGTATACAAGCTTTACATTTCTCTTGTTCTGCTCTCGAATTTGCTTTGATAATGTTCCGCTCTTCTCTCGTCATTGCCTGTCGGAAATGGTGATGAATGCTTTTGACCATTGATGCTCAAGTCCTTTCAGGGATCAAAGAGGGCTTAGTATCTAGGACGAAACGTGGTTTGGCTAGAAAGGAGATCAGGCTCAAAATCCAATGTCTCAGCAAGGATAGGGCACCCTATGACCTTTGTTCATTGTTGGTGTAGAACCAGCTTCTGCATTTTTCCCTTTAATGAAGCTTTGCTTCGCCTTTTGGCCAAGTGCTTTTTTTTTTTTTTTTTTTTTTTTTTTTTTCTCTTTGTACACAGTTGCCTTGTATTGTGAGCATTTGTTTTGTTATGACCGAACCTGATTTCAGGCTGCCTACGTACCCAAATAGGGATCAGGTCAAGACGTAGTTCGGCCGAAAGGCCACATGATGTTGTTGCTCTTTGCTGATTGTTCCTTTGTATTGTTCTTTGACTTTTAAAGAGTGACCATATGTGGGTGTTTGAAATAAAGGTTAGCAGGCTCAAAGGTCTAACTAGCGAATATGTATATAGCATGGGTAAGCGAGATATTGAAAGGGGTATCAAAAGATGGCCTCCTATCATTTCTTTGATTGGTCGAGAGCATGTATGGTCATTGCATCGTCCTCATTTCAGTTGATTGACACTTGATGACTCAGAGAGGTCTTCAATTCTCGTATTGTTCTTGTTCAGGAATGTTCAATCTTGTAAGGATATCCATCGATTTGAGTGATCAACCTTTATCAAATTATTCCTTAGGGCATTAAAAGCTAGTTCGGTTCCCAAAGTAAGCATCTCAGAGCATAGTGAGAATTTGATTTAAACGAGTCATTTCATTAAGATATTAATGGGTGAACAGACACGACAAAAGACACTAAAACAAAGGCCACTGGACACAAACTGACTTCAAAACAAAGCAACTGAAGTAAGGGCCACTGGCCACTGACCGATTAGATTGGGGAAAAGAGACCGACACGGGCCACTGTGGCAAATAAAGCAAAGACATCACAAAAAATCAGAGTTTGCTCAAAAAATTGACTGAAGATTCTGGCCGATGCAACCTTAATTTCCAGGAGTAGCATGGTTGGGCAGAGGGACTTGAGTGATGTCCTCATTTCCTGGTTCAAAGCGAATTGCATCTTTCTCTAATAGGTCTTGGATAGCATGCTTGAAGTCATAGCATAGATCCGTAGGATGTCCTAGCGACTGATGATATCCACAGTGCTGATCCGGTCTGTAACCCTTTGGGAGAACTACTGGTGGAGGCTGGGGTTCCTTCAGAGTGATCAATTTCTTGTTCAACAAGAAAGGGAGTAGCGATGTTAGAGAATACGGGAGCGGAGTGAAAGCCCGATTTCTTCTTTGTTCAAAGGTCATCTGATGAGAGAGGAGTCTTACTTGATTCTGTAGAGTTTGCTGAGGCTGCCGAGGCTGCGGTGGCTGCCGAGGTTGTTGAGGGAGGTTGGGGACTCGAATGGCCGCAACCATTTGTCCATCACTCTCTTTCCTTCTGTTATCCTTCCTTGGAGGTAGGGGAGCACGGGAAGAGGATGCACCCTTTGAAGCTTGGAACATGTCAAATGCCCCTATATCGTCCATGGTTGCCTCAATCCTAGCGCCACATTTGGCCATTGTACTAAAATCAGAGACTGGTTGTGCGGCCAAGAGAGTCTTTAGCAGATGCTTGAGAGTGCGGAGGAAAGTAGTCACTTGCTCATCTTCCGGCAGAGAGGTGCTCATTTTTCCAGCGACTTCTCTCCATCGAACAGAGTACTCGATGAAGGACTCATTATCCCTCTGTGACATTTTTTCCAAATCTACCCTCTGCGGGACTAGATCGACATTGTATGAGTATTTAGCCAAGAAAGTTTCACAGAGGCCCTCCCAGGTTCTGACTTTGTTGGGGTCGACCTTAGTGAACCACTGTAGGGCTGCTCCTTTCAGACTCTTCTGAAATAACTGGACCAAGAATTTGTTATCGTGTTCCAACTGGAACAGCTCTCCTCGGTAAACCCTCAAATGCATCTCGGGACATCCCTTCCCATTGTACTTATCGAAATCAGGTATTTTGAAATCCCGGGGCAATTGAATCCCAGGGTGCATGCACATATCTTTGAAATCTGCAGATTTACGGGTTCCTTGCACTGTCTTCACCAATTCTTCTAACTTCTCAATCCTCTCCTTGTAAGCATCCGGAATCTGTGCCGAACTGGAAGATATGTGAGCTGATCCAGTATGGGGTTCATTGCCGGCCCTAGCTTCCTCCTCTTCAAACTGGTCAGTGATGAGAGGTATGATGTGGGGAATGAGTTGTGGTTGAATAGGTGGCATGCCGAAGGTGAAGTCGGTTTGTGGTTGAACGGGTGGCGAAGGGATGTTGATGACAGGTGGTTGTGGGATAAGATTGGTGACATGTGGCGGATTAGCTTGTGATGGGCCTGACACATCGGCCGGTCGAGGATTTGAGGAGGAGAGAGCATGTGTTACTGCCCGCATAAAATCATGCACAATGTTTTTCAGCTCCTCTATGCTTTGGGCATTCTTAGTCATTCTTGCCTCGAGGCTCGGGGCTTGCAGCTGCTGAGATGTCGGGGTGTCAGGATCAGTCTCATGTCCGTCCACTAGTTGATCCATTCTGTACTGCTTGATCAGATATCAACTGATGGTATCTTCAGATAAGTACTCAACTCAGGGTCTACTCCTGAAATAATGGAAATGTATAGAGTAAGAGCCAGAGTAGATAAGGGCGGGAAGATTGACAAGCAAGCAAAAGACCTAGCAGTCTAACTGACATAGGGGCAATGCCCCTATTCTGGGATTCAGAATGACATGCAGGAGAGAGAACTTTGATTTTTGATTTTCGAATTTTTTGAATTTTTTTTTGGTGTGACAAGACATATGTGATCCGATAGGGCAGACGGAGAGAGGTCCGACATGCTTTACCCTGGTTATTCGGAACCGATGGCCTATCAGGTCAAAAATGAGGGTAGGTCTGGTGAAGACCTATCTACTTAGGATTTAAACCCCATATGTTATGTCGGGAAGCAGGGTAGAGTGCATTTTATTACAGGCACAACAAAATGGCTCAGTACATGCCCCTAGATAGATGCTTATCCGGGTAGAATGTACCCGGGTAGTCAACCATGACAGGGGACAGGTATAGGGTGCAAGCAGGTTAGGGTTTAGGTAACCCCTCCCGGATGGGCTGCTTGTAGACTATACCTTAGCCTAGGCTATATGTATGAATGCTGGTGTAATGCAGTTGTGTTCCTAGCAAGATGGGGGGATCACTTAACACCGTATATGCGACTCCGAGGTATAGAACATACCGGGGACGATTGGTGTAAGCGGGAGCGTTCAGAATCGTTTCCTGAGGATCATCACCCAACAGGCAAAATTCTGCTGACCTCCAAGACGTTTAAGCCACTGACACCGAGGATCATCATCCAGCGGCCGTTAGCGTAATAAGCCTGTCTAATAGGTATTGGGTTATTACACTACTAATGATATGTATGATATGCACACTCATAAGATTAACACTTGATTAAACAATTAAGCATGTAGATTAATGTTGAGATTAATTTGGCTTGAGTATAGGTTCCAGCTTGAACGTCCCCAGCAGAGTCGCCAGAGCTGTGAGCACGGGTTTTGCGGTCCACCCACATAAAAGCGAAGATTGGCTTTTAGAGTCGCCACCTATTCATTCTTAGGGATAGGTTCCGGGTAAGCAATTGTTTGGATAAGGCAAAAGGTCTATCAAAGATTAGGGTAAGTGGTTCGATTAAGCCTTGAGGAAGGTGTTAGGCACCCCAAGACCCCCATTTAAGAAATGGTTACCTACTCCCTATAGTTAAGCCAAGTTTAATCGTAAAATTAATTAAATGCCTAAGTGTTTAATGAAGTGTTAACCCAAAAAAAAAGCAAAGCAAGCTAGACGAGGGGTTGTCTAGACTGGGGTCGAATCCGAGTTGGATTGCCTACGTACTCACATAGGGGTGAGATCAGACCGAGCGTAGTTCTGGCACATGAGCCCGTGCCAAGGCTAGGGGTGTGTGTGTGTGCAAGGTGGTCAAGGGTCTAGCCCGGAGGCTAGGTTTGACTGACCGAGTTGGTCAAGTGCAAAGTAGAGTCTAACCGCAGTTAGAAAAGTGTTAACCATGGTTAGAGGGCCTAACCATGGTTAAGAAAGTAAGCAAGCAAGCAAGATTGATGTTTTTTGGTGTTTTGCATTTTTATGAATTTTTAGGGATTTTTCCATATTTTTTGTGGGGTTAAGTAGTGCTTAACCATGGTTAAATGTTAACCGGGGGTCATTTTAACCATGGTTAAGGGTCAAGGTCAGTCAAGGATGGGCCCAAAGGGTATGGCAGGGCCTGGAGTGGCCTCCTACCAGGTTTGGGCCCTTCACAAAGCCCGAAATCAAGAAATTCCAAAATGGAGGTAATCGGATTACCTCCATTTCAGTAATATTTTAACCAGAGTTTGTGGGTGATTAACTAGGGTTAGGGATCACCCCTGGGTAAAACAAAAGCAAGGTTAGAAAGCTGGGAGTGTCACCTTTCAAATGGTATAGGTCTCAGCCTCTGAATATGCCAGGTGTGGGCCCTACAGGGACTCAAAGTCGGATAAAAATTAGTCTGTAATGTAGGCATTTGAACTGCCGACACTATGGACAGTATTTTAACCCATGTTTAGGGGTCTGCTAACCATGGTTAGGCATGGCCCCTGAACCTGAAATTTTACAGGGAGTTAGGGGAGGTCAAGAGCTTTCCAACAAGCCTGGGGTGGACCCCAGAGGACTTGGCATGTGGGCCCCACAGGCGCCCGAAGTCAGTACCAAAATAAGCTCATTATGTCGGTAAACCAAATGGGGACAAAGAGTTTTTAGGCTATTTTGAGCATGTCGGTAAACCAAATGGGGACAAAGAGTTTTTAGGCTATTTTGGGCATGTCGGTAAACCAAATGGGGACATTAAGCTTTTAGCCCAATTTTGTGTGGTCGGCAATTATTCTGCCGACCACTAGCAGATTTTTTCAAAAACCGATTTTTGCCCACTGGCTTTGAACCAAAAGGGGTCTAAAGGTTCTCTCATGGCTTGAGGGACCCTCAGACCCTATGGGAGGCTTCCATGCACAATGGGTGAAGTATTGCACCCGAACTTAGCCTCTAGGGAGTTCCCTACACCTATGGTGAAGGTGGGGGACCCCTATCCTTGGCTGTAGCAACCATACAATTGAAGGGAAAGCAAAAGGGGACCCCTGGATCAGGACCAGGGGTCCCTTACAGTAAGAGCAGCAAAAGGGAGGGGTGAGGGATGATCCCTACCCTTGGACGGTCGGTTGAGGTGGAGCCAAGGTGGTGGCGGTGTCTGGGACTGGCCTAGGACGGCCTAATGATATTGAAGGAGGGTTCAAACAAGTCCTAGTTACTGGATGAGCTCGGACAGGGGTTTGATGCAAATGGAAAAGCTTGGATTTTGCATGGGGATGGCTTGGGATTTATAGGAGAGGAAGGAGGACGCCCAAGGGCATTTAGGGTATTTAGGGAAGGTCCAGGGACCAATGGGGGAGGTCCCAAGCCTCTGATGGTGCTGCAGTGGAGCCTGCACACGCTAAACCTGGAAACACGGTAATGTCGGTAATTCAAATGGGGACATTAAGTTTTTAGGCTAAAAACTTAATGTCGGTAATTCAATTGGGGACATTACCGATTTCATGCTATTTCGGGCCAAACCCAAATCCACTTGGGTCAAAAGGGTTGTGGGCAGCCATTTAGGGCAATTCCCGCCCATTTTGGATTTAGGGTTTGTGGGTCCCACCCATGTGCTCCTCATGGGTTGAGGTGGGCCCAAATGTGGGCCCCAAAGGCTATGGGCTTTGGTTTTTTGTGGTTTCTTGGGTTTTGAATGGGCCTTGAGCCCATAGGGTTGTCCTAGGTCTTGGGCTAGGGTTGAGCTAGGGCTAGGTCTAGGGTTTGGTCTAGGGCTCTCCTAGGGTTTGTCCTAGTGTAATGGGCCTTGAGCCCAAAGCTTAGGGGGGAGATTCTAAGGTTTTAGGGGTTGTCCTAAGGTTTCACTAGGGTTCGTCCTAGGGCTTAGGGGGGTGTAAAAATGGGGTGCTTACAAGTCTTTTTTGGATTTTGGATTTTTTATATTTTTTGGTATTTTTGTATGATTTTATGTAACATTTGTCAAATTGAGAAGTTTAACCATAGTTAGACTAAACAAGGTTTAGTTAACCATAGTTAGAGGCTACCTATAGCAAAGATAAGATTAATAAGCCATTTTTGGTATTTTTGAGTTACATATTTTTTTGTATTTTTCATGATTTTATGTGAATTACAAATAGGACAAGCTTAACTATGGTTAAGAGTTAACCGAGGTTGAACTAACCCCGATTAAAAGCATGATTATGGGTCGAAATGGGTCTGGTACACATGGCAGGGGGCCTCCATGGGCCTTGGATTGGGTCTAGGTCTTGTGCCTAGCTTCTGTTCAAGCAAACAGCAAAATGCGGTAATTAGTTTACCGCCATTCCCATTATAGTGAAATATGGGAATGTCGGTAAACCTATTACCGCCAATCCTGGTTTCCCAAAAACAGCAACTTGGCCACTGATGGGGGAGCTCAAAGGAGGTGCCACGTGGGCTTGTAAGCCCAAGGGAGAATATAGGGGTGTTTCCACGTGTCCTATGCTCAAGATGGGCCTTGGGCCTAGTCCTCAATTTGGCCCATGAAGGCCCTAATATCACTGGTTTACAAAATCCAGAATGTTGGTAAGAGGATTACTGACATTCTAGGCAATTTCCCTTTTGATGCGTTTTAACCATGGTTAAGCTAGCCCAACGAGCATGAAATGCTCAGGGGAGATGAAGAAGATTCTGAGGAGTCTAAAACAGGCCCTGGATTGGACCAGGGCCTCACCAAATGCGAGCTACAGCACCTACATCAAAAAAGGTTTTTAGTGTTGGTAATTATTCTACAGACACTGTCAAATTTTCCAGAAAAGAGGGAATCAGCTACTAGGGCTGTTCCACTGTGCGACTAAGGGGTTCCTCATGGCTAGAGTACCCCCCAGAAGCTTGTGGAGGTGGTGTGGTGGCTCGTGGAGTGTGTGTGTGAAGTGTGGGGGTTCAAGGGGGTTCCACTGTCTATGGGAGAGGCAGGGAACCCCTCCCTATGCTGTAACTAAGGAGCCAAACCCCCTGGAACTGGACCAGGGGTTTACAGAGGGCTCAAGAGCAAGAAGAGAGGGGGTAGGGAGATTCCCTACCTTGCTGGTTCGTTTGCATAGGCGGTGGAGGGTGGCGGCTTCATGGTGGTGTGCTACAATAGGAGGGAGCTCTCGGTTTTTTTAAGGGATTTGGGAGTATGAGGCTTCTGGAGAGTTTGAAATTCCCTAGGGGTTTCTTAGAGTGTCTCTAGCTTGGGATTTACAGGGTGTGGGTAGTCGGATTTATAGGTAGAGGGTTTTGGGGGTATGGAGGGAATAAGGACGGTGGTGAATGGAGGTCTTAGGTCATGGAGTGGGGTCTGAAGGGTGATCAGGCACGTGGGGGGAGATCCTGGAGGTGCAGGAGGCAGTAGGTGGTGTAGAGGGTGGCTGCAGTTGCTGCAAACATGCAAACTAGTATTAGCGGTAATATGTTTACCGCCATTACCAATTGCACAGGAAAGTTGGGTGTCGGTAATGAGAGTACCGACACCCTGAGATTTTGAATTTTAAAGGGCCAGGCCCACTACAGCTAGGTTTAGTTGGTTCTTGGGCCCATTTTTGGGCCCAGGCGGGCTTGCCTAGTGGTTTTGGGCTTTAAGGATGTGGACTTAGGTCTAGGGTTTTCTAGGGTTAGCTAGGGCTACCTAGGGTTTAGGTTTAGGGCTTTCTAGGGCTGGAATTAGGGTTTGGCTAACTATGGTTAGGGTTTACCTACGGTTTAGACCTAGGGTTTGACTCGGATGACCTAGGATTTAGCCTTTGGTTGACCTAGGGTGTATGTTTGATTAACCATGGTTAATCTAACTAACCACGGTTAAAGGGGTGTAAAAATGGGGTGTTGACAACTGCCTCTCTTTGTCGGATAGTGCCAAATTGGCAATTGAACGACAAAGACTGAAATCACTGCATTTTTACATTGGAATAAGCAAATATGATAGGCGTGGGGGACGAATACATATCCGATTCCCCAGAAATGAGGTAAAGTGAGGGTTAATCACACAACCGTTTCACCGAAGAGTAAGTGATGTGAGAGTTGATCACACAACCGTTTCACCGGAGATGAGGTGAGGTGAGAGTTGATCACACAACCGTTTCACCAAAGAGTAAGAGAGGTGAGGGTTGATCACACAACCGTTTCATCAGAGACGAGAGAGGTGAGGGTTGATCACACAACCGTTTCACCGAAGAGTAAGCGAGGTGAGGGTTGATCACACAACCGTTTCATCAAAGATGAGAGAGGTGGGGGTTAATCACACAACCGTTTCACTAGAGAGTAAGTGAGGAGAGGTGAAGGTTTAGCATCACCGGAGGCCATAACTAATGTTCGGTCGCACGACCGTGACAGTACTCCTTTAACGGTGAGTTAGTCAAGTAGAAATAAGATGATGAATGCAAAAATAAAGGTGATGAGTGCAAAACTAGCATCCCTGAGGCTGTAACTGATGTTCGATCACACAAACATGAGAGTACTCCTTTAATAGTAAGTTAGTCAAGCATGAATAAGATGATAAATGCAAAAATAAAGGTGATGGGTGCAAAACTAACATCCCCGAGGCCATAACTGATGTTTGATCATACAAACATGACAGTACTCCTTTAACAGTGAGTTAGTTAAGCAGGAATAAGATGATAAATGCAAAAATGAAGGTGATGGGTACAAAACTAACATCCCCGAGGTCGTAACTGATGTTCGATCTCACAAACATGATAGTACTCCTTTAACAGTGAGTTAGTCAAGCAGGAATAAGATGACAAATGTAAAAATGAAGGTGATGGGTGCAAAACTAACATCCCCGAGGCTGTAACTGATGTTCAATCACACAAACATGACAGTACTCCTTTAACAGTGAGTTAGTCAAGCAGGAATAGACTTCACAAGAAGCTGCAGCTGAAATCTAGTCATATGACCATTCTAGTGCTCCTTTAATAGCGAAGGGGGTGCGATATTGTAAACATCCGTCCAAAAGATCGACAAAGATAATAAGGGTAAAGACAGCCGTCCTACTGCTTCCCCGAGATAGGATGCAATGTCAGAGACAACCGCCCGATTGCCTAGTGGAGGATGAATTTGAAATGATAACTGATAGGAGTGGGTACGAAATCAAGATTGTGGAATAATATGAAACCGAAAATGGGAGTGAGAACCATGGCCCTGAGCCATTGCACGTATCTATGCCTCTCTGTATACATAGCCTGATAGATTTGACATGCCCCTCGGCTTGGACGATTCAACTGTATGTATTTACCCTTTGGGATGTACTGATCTTCAAACATCTGTATCAGCCAGGATAGCCTGCTGATTTGTTCTGTCCTAGTTTCACTGCTACTCTTGTGCTAACGGAAATGAGTAGCTGGCTTTAACCTGACTCTATTGGAGAGTGAAATTTGGTCGTGTCTGAGATTGCTTGCATTGGGATGCCTAGCTAGGTCCCTTTACCTTAAATGATTATGCTGTGTTTGATCGTCTATATAGTAGATCTGTATTTGTTAGGGATGGATGTCTACAAAACATGTATTAGATTATTTTTCTCTCTTTTGCCCCTATGCCTTTTCAAGTTTTCGCCAGGACTGGGTTGTATGTTTTTGTCTTTATCATTTTTTTTGCCCTTGGGCCTTTTTAGGTTTCCACCACGACTGGGTATACAAGCTTTGCATTTTTCCATTGTCTGCTCCTTTCTCTTGATACTTCTCCAGTCTTCTCTCATCATTGCCTAACAGCAGGTAGAGGTGAGTGCTACTGACCATCAATGCTCAAGTCCTTTCAAAGATCAAGGATGGGTTAGTATTTAGGACGAAACGTGGGTCAGCTAGAAACGATGTAAGGCTCAAAATTTCCATTTCAGCAATGGTAGGGAACCCTATGATGTTTGTTTAGTGTCGGAATAGAACCAGTTTCTGTATTCCTCACCTTTGGTACAGCTTTGCTTTCCAACCAAGTTTTTTTTTTCTTCTCTTCTATTTTTGTCACCTTTTTTTTTTTGGTTGGTATATGGTTGCTTCGTATTGCAGCCCATTTGCTGTGTTATGACCGAACCTGATTTCAGGCTGCCTACGTACCCAAATAGGGATCAGGTCAAGATGTAGTTCGACCAAAAGACTGCATTTGTTAGTTGCTCTTTGCTGGTTGTTCCTCTTTGAATTGTCATTTTGACATTCAATGGGTGCCCTTTGTGGGGGTTTTGAAAGAAAGGCTATTAGGCTCAAAGGTCTAAGTAGCGGATATATACATAGCATGGGTAAGCGAGGTTTTGTGAGGGTTATCAAAAGATGGCCTCCTATCATTTCCTTGATTGGTCGAGAGCATGTATGGTCATTGTATTGCCTTGTCTCAGTTGATTGTCATTTGGTGGCTCAGAGAGGTCTTCACCGTTTCTGCATTTGTCTTGATATCTGTTGAACTTCTCATTAGATGATCAAGTTGTCCCTTACGGGCATTAGAAATTAGTTCAGCTCCCAAATTAAGCATCTCAGAACACAATGGAACTTAACTTAAAAAGAGCAATTTTATTATAATATCAAGGGACAGACTTGACGTTAAAACGAAACAAGGACCATTGGCCACTTGTTTGACCTGGACTAATAGCAGGGATTGACAGAACCTACATGGCCAATAACAGTACTAATAAAAGAGGTAAAAATGAAGACATGATAAAAGTAGAATTCGTACGAAGTTAGTTGCAAAACTACTCTGGCTGAAGCGCCTTAGTTTGCAGGAGGAGCGTGATTAGGGAGGGGAGCCTGATTGATGTCTGTAGTCCCAGGTGCAAAGCAGATTCTGTCAGTTTTCAACAAGTCCTGGATTGCATGTTTCAAGTCATAGCACCTGTCTATAGGGTGCCTTGGTGACTGGTGGTACACGCAATGCTGATTCGCCCGATAATTCTTTGGGAGATTTTTCAGGAGAGGCTATGGATCTTTCAGAGTGATTAGTTTCTTATCCAATAGGAACGAGAGTAGCACTGATAAAGAAGACGGTAGTGGAGTGAAAGCTCGATTCCTTCTCTGCTCAAGAGTCATCTGGTGAGAGAGTAACTTCCCTTGAGGTTACTGAGCCTGCCTGGTTTGTTGTTGGCATGGCAAGTTGGGGACCCGGACTGGTATGGCTACTACCATGTGTCCGTCCTCTTATTTCTTTCTATTGTCTCTCTTTGGATGCACCGGAGTATGAGAAGAAGATACACCCTTTGTTCCCTGAAGAATATCAAATGACCCATTGTCACTCATTGTTGTCTCAATCCTGGTGCCGCATTTGGCTATAGTGCTGAAGTCTGAGATAGGTTGTGCTACCAAGAGAGTCTTGAGCGGATGCTTGAGAGTGCGGAGAAAGGTTGTTACCAATAGAGGAGTAGTCAACTTTCCCGCCATTTTCCTCCATCGAACTAAGTACTCGATGAAGGTTTCATTAGCACTTTGGGACAATCTCTCGAGATCTGCCCTCTGTGGGACCAGGTCAACATTGTAAGAATACTGGATAACAAATGTCTCGCATAGGTCTTCCCAAGTCCGAACCTTGCTGGGGTCTACCTTAGTGAACCATTGTAGGGCTGCCCCTTTCAAGCTCTTCTGAAACAGTTGGACAAGTAGCTTGTCTCTATGCTCAAGCTAGAATAATTCTCCCCGGTATGCTCTCAAGTGCGTCTCTGGACAACCCTTCCCACTGTATTTTTTGAAGTCAGGAACCTTGAAGTCCTTGGGCATTTGGATTCGAGTAAGCCTTTTCCATGTCCACCTTACAAAGGAGCCCCGGAATCTTAGATCTGGTGCGAGCGTCAATACTCATTTGCTATCAAAATCTCATCTTCAACTACTTTCTTCTAATTTCAAGAGGGATTGAAACTCCTGTTTCAAAGAATTTCTTTCTCTCAAATTAGATTGAAGAAGTCCTTTACTTCATCTTCAATATGAATGCTTTGAATCTCACCCAAAATTCTTTTTTTTTAATTTTCAGACAGCATACCGAATGCATCGCTTCTTCCATACTTTGATCTTTTGCTTCAAAGCTTTTAAATTTAAACCAAAGATGGTGCTAGGTGGTCCCTAGAAATTAGATCCGGTGTAGTCAAGGCTAACTAGGTGTTGCATAAGGGGGGTCACCCGGGCGGGTGCATAGGCGAGCGAATATGGCTGGGCGGTCGCCTAGGTGCTAAGCTTTGGGCATGGCTAGACCAAATAGTGTCAGTCCTGTCTAACTATTAGACTATTTTACAGCTTATTTACATATAGATATATGTCAAATAAGGTTATACCCCCATTTGAATTCAATAAAATTATGCTAAATCCAAATTCCTGAAGAATAAAAGGTCTAACTTTCCAGTTTAAGAACAAAATTCTCTTTTTAGCGCCATTTAGGGATTGTCAATATTTCAACTTTCAAATGTCAAGGTATTTCTCAAATCTTAAAATTGTATAAACTCTACTATATCAAAACATTACTATAACCCAAAATTCCGGTAAAAAAAGTCTAATGTTTTAGTTTTCAAAAATATTTTCATCTACGAAATCAAAAAGTCAACTAACAGTTCAACAGAAAAAGACTTGCATTCAAGCTTTACAACATTGATTGTTAATTTGCCTAGATTATTAACCCTCTGAAGTTTGAATTGCTCTATGTATATATTAGTATTATATATGTATATTTATTATATATAAATAATTTTATTTATTTTTAACGCCTAGCCAGCGCCTCACCTAGATTATTGACCTCATGAGGTTTGCATTGCTCTATGTATATATTAATATTATATATTTATATTCATTATATATAAATAATTTTATTTATTTTTAACGCCTAGCCAACACCTCACCTAGCCAAGCTTAATCACCTAGGCATCACCTAGACGCCTTGACTACACTGATTAGATCTCTTCCAATCCTCCTACACTAGACCCTTAAAATCAAGATATTTAAATGATTAGGTCCACCCCAAATACTTTCTATATTGAGCATGATGGGATTATAATTAGAGGCGGGCCAACAGAGGGCTGAAAGAATAGCATTTAGGTATTTCTCCTCTCATAAGTCACAAAAGAGGAACCTATCTAATTTACTGAGCATTGGCTTCTCCTGAACGTTAGAACAATTGAGTTAGCCCCCTTGAGTGGACACTCACTCAATGAAATTATGGCTCAAAATTTATGGCTCAAAATAAAGTCCTCAAACACTCTCATTCTCTTGGGTATTGGATAACCCTCCAATTTATCCTGAGAGTACCTAACATTGTTGAAATCTCCTCCCAAACACCATGAAGCCTACCATCCAATACTCACATCTTCAACTCTTTCCAAAAGTCTTAGATAGACTCGGCCTCAGGAGAATTCAAAGTGTCATACATCCTCATGAATACCCATATGAATCCATCACTAATGGATCAACATACAAAAATATAAAGTGAATAGGCTCCCTCATTCGAATCGAGAAATCATCCCAATCCTCCATAGTATCTCCCTTCCTTCGTTCAATCCATCCATGGTATAAATCCATTTTCATCTCTAGTAAGCTTAATCCATACATAATTAGGGAAAACAAGTCAAATTATCATTTTTATCATTCATATTAAACTAATATTCATCAAACTTCATTAATAGAGTTGAGTTAGGGAGTTTATCGACCTTAGGGATCCTTCCCTTGGATCCAAATCGCTCACAAGATGATTTGGGGAAGCTTTGAGGACGATCTCCAAGCTTTCCTCTAAATCTTCTAGCAATCTCCTTCTTCTCCAACCAACCCCTCTCTCAAAACCCTAGTTTTCTCCCCCTTTTTGCCAAATTAGGTTAGAAATAGGTAGAGTATTTTAATTTTTCGAGTAGGACCCCCTATTTATAGCCCCAAGGGTTGGGCATGAAAAGACCTAAAAGTCCTTACTAAAATTCTTTCAAAAATACGAAAGACCGATCGATCGGTGGTTATGACCGAGCGATCGGTCGCCTACCGATCGATCGGTGTTTATGACCGTGCGATCGGTCAAAAACACACTCTCTGAAAAATTTTCCCATACAAAATTTTGGACCGGTCGATAGCTACCGATCGATCGCTACTTCTGACCGAGTGATCGGTTCTCTGCAGATTTTTTTTTTTGACCTACTCTATTATTTTGGCCATAACTTTTGACTCGTTCGTCGGATTTCGACGATTCAACTTGCGTTGGATTCGTCTTTGAAAAACGAACATTTCTAGAGTTTTAGAATTTTCAATTTCTACTTTATTTATGGACAAAAAACTCCCCAAAATTGACTGATCTACAATTCCATCAGAAAAAACCTCTGAAAACCCATTTTTGACTTAGCTTAGACTAAAAATAAGGAAAAACATTAAACATGAACCTCAAAGAGGGTTCCAATACCTTTCTAATGGTTTCAGAATCACTCAATTCTGATAAACGGTGCCAAAACTAGAGCTTCCTAAAGTTCAAGGTGTGTTATGACATCCTTCCGATTACAAGTTTAAATAAGCCTTAATCACACTATACCAATTAGATATAAATTACATAAACATTAAAACATCATAAGGACTATAATACCTCTAATGCAATGCAATAAAAACATGAAAAAAAAGATTCGGGTCTCTACATCCTCCCCCCCTTAAAAGAATTTCGTCCTCGAAATTACGTACCTTAGGTGAACAAGTGTGGGTACTTTTCGCGGACTTCGGCTTCTCTCTCCCAAGTAACCTCTTCTCTAGAGTGATGCTCCCATTGCAAGAGTACAAGAGGAATGACCTTAGAACGCAAAACTTGCTCTTTCCGGTCCAAAATTCGAGCCGGTTGCTCCACTAGAGTCAAATCTTCCCGAATTTCTAACGGCTCCAAATCAATGACGTGCGACAGATCTGCAATGTACTTCCTCAACATAGAGATGTGAAAGACATTATATACACCTTCCATGTGAGGTGGCAAGGTGACCCGATAGGCAACTTCCCCGACTCAGGTGATGATCTCAAAAGGACCCACATATCTCGGACTAAGCTTGCCCCGCTTGCCGAATCTCATCACCCCCTTCGTAGGTGAGATCTTTACAAACACAAAATCTCCAACTTGAAACTCAAGATCTCTCCCTGATCAACTGAACTCTATCCACAGTCTGACTAACGAGCTCGGGACCCAAAAGCTTCCTCTCGCCAACTTCGTCCCAACACAAAGGTGAACGACAACTCCTCCCATAAAGTGCCTCAAACGATGCCATCTGAATGCTAGCTTGAAAGCTATTGTTGTAGGCAAACTCAACCAATGGCAAGTGATCAACCCAACTACCTTGAAAGTCTAACATACAAGCCCGTAGCATGTCCTCTATGATCTGGTTCACTCTCTCAGTTTGCCCATCTGTTTGCGGATGAAATGTCGTACTAAAATCCAAATGGGAACCCATGGCCTGCTGAAAACTCTTCCAGAATCTGGATGTAAATCTCAGGTCTCGATCAGAAACAATACTAACTGGCACTTCATGCAAACGGATAATCTCCTTGATATAGAGGTTAGCCAATTGATTGGAGTTGAAAGTGGTCCGATATGGAAGAAAGTGAGCTGATTTAGTCAATCGGTCAACCACAACCCAAATGGCATCAAAGTTCTTGGCCGTCTTTGGCAAACCAACAATGAAATCCATGGAGATATTTTCCCACTTCCACTCAGGAATAGGAAGAGACTGAAGAAGTCCTGCCGGTCTCCTGTGTTCGGCCTTCACTTACTGACACACCAAACACTTGGATACCAAGGTAGTCACATCTTTCTTCATACCTTTCCACCAAAAATACTTCTTGAGATTCTGGTACATCTTAGTACCTCCCGGATGGACAGTGTACTTGGACTTGTGTGCTTCATCCAGAATCTCTCTTCTCAAATCCTCATCATCCAGAACACAAAGTCTACCCTTGAAACAAACTCCACCATCTCTCCAAGAGAAATCCTCAAACCCGCTGTTAAGCGACTTATTCATGGTAGCGTGCAGTTCTCCATCATTCCACTGCAGATCTTTAATCATGTCCAATAAGGTTGGCCTGACCATAATGTTAGCCAACATGGCTCCAGACTCTCCAACACTGAAACCCCAATCAAGGCTAGACACCTCTTCAAGTAACTTCCATTCTTGGACCATCAAGTGTGCCAAGAACCCAGTAGGTCTCCTACTTAGCGCATCTGCCACTACATTCGCTTTCCCCGGGTGGTACTGGATAGAGCAATCATAATCCTTGAGGAATTCTACCCAACGACGCTGCCTCAAATTCAACTCTTTCTATGAAAACAAATACTTTAGACTTTTGTGGTCGGTGAAAACTTCAAACTGCGCACCGTACAAGTAGTGTCTCCAGATCTTAAGAGCAAAAACCAAGGCTGCTAACTCCAAATCATGGGTAGGATAGTTCTTCTTGTGGTCTTTCAACTGCCGAGAAGCATAAGCAATCACCTTCCCGTGTTGTAGAAGAACACAACCTAACCCAACGAGTGAGGCATCACTATACACCACAAAACCTTCACTACTTGATGGAACAGTCAAGATCAGAGCGGTGGTGAGACGCTTCTTCAACTCAAGAAAACTCTTCTCACATTTCTCATTTCACTCGAATCTAGCGTTCTTTCGAGTTAGGTGAGTAAGTGGAGCTGCCAAACTAGAGAAACCTTCCACAAATCTTCTGTAATAACCAGCTAGGCCCAAAAAGCTTCGAACCTCTGTAACACTCTTTGGCCTTCCCCATCCTTCCACTGCTTCTATCTTGGAAGGGTCGACTGAAATCCCCTCTTTTGACACCACATGGCCTAGAAATGCTACTTTTTTTAGCCAAAACTCGCACTTGCTAAGCTTAGCATATAATTTATGCTCACGAAGTGTCTTCAGTGTGATCCGGAGATGCATCTCATGCTCCTTCTTTGTCCTGCAGTACACTAGAATGTCATCCACAAACACGATCACAAAGCGGTCCAGAGTCGGCTTGAAAATCCTGTTCATGAGATCCATGAATGCTGCCAGGGCATTTGTCAAACCGAAGGGCATGACTAGGAATTCAAAATGCTTAGCTCCTTGCAACTTAGGCACATCTTCCGTCTTTATCTTCAGTTGATGATAGCCTGACCTTAAGTCGATCTTGAAGAAATACTTAGCTCCTTGCAACTGATCAAACAAGTCGTCGATCCTAGGCAAAGGATATTTGTTCTTGATGGTGACCTTGTTCAGTTGCCGATAGTCGATGCACATCCTCATCGAACCATCCTTCTTCTTCACAAACAAAACAGGAGCTCTCCAAGGTGATACACTTGGGCGGATAAATCCAAGACCAAGCAATTCATCAATCTGCTCCCTAAGCTCTTTCAACTCTGCTGGAGCCATCCTATATGGAGCTTTAGAGATGGGTGTCGTACCCGGGGCCAACTCAATTACAAACTCTACTTCTCTATCTGGCGGTAAACCCGGTAAATCTTTGGGAAAGACATCCATGAATTCCTCTACAACAGGGATACTTGAGGAATCTGGTGCTTCTGAGGTAGCAAGACTCAATGCCGCAAAATGAGCTAAGTCTTTCTTCTTCAACCCTTGGAAACGAAAAAGAGGTTCACTGATTGGTCGAAAGTTGACTACCTTCCCAAAACAGTCAACATGCCCATGGTATTTGGAAAGCCAATCCATGCCTAGTATGACGTCGAAGTCTTGGAACTCAAGGACAATCAGATCAGCTGGCATCTCTCTCTGACCTACTCGAATATCACAATCTCGATAAACCTTATCAGTGATGACTGAACTACCAATAGGAGTAGCAATAGACAATTCACGATCTAACAGACTTGGCTCCATCAGAAACTCTCGTGCAAAACTAGGTGTGACGAAGGAGTGAGTAGATCCAGTATCGATCAAAACATGAGTGAGGAAATCATTTATCAACAATGAGCCTGAATTAATACACGAAGCTTAATTTGTCAAATCATGAATGCATACATACATCATACGTCATACATCATACTGCATAATATTTAACACCACACACATAGCATCAGAACAATATTTTAATTAACTAGAAACACAAATAGACGTACCTTGCACAACGTCGTCGGACGCCTGTGCATCCCGCTCTGAGGTAGCAAACACTCGACCCTGAACTGGCTGGCGAGGCTGCTGGGGCCTCTAACCCTGAGATGGCCTCTGCTGTACTAGCTGCCTAACTGGGGGTCTAGTTCCTTGAGGCTGACTCTATGGTGGCATCTGTATACCCCGGACTGGGCAATCACGAATCTGATGCTCAATACTACCACAATGAAAGCATCCCCCTGTGACTGCTAGACACTCACCCAGCACATGCCTCTTACTACAATAATGACATACCTCATACGTAATCGCCCATGGAGCAGGTGGGGTGGCTCGTGGTGCCTGAGGAGTAGCACGACGAACAGTGGGTGCAACTACTGGCCTCTGATACGGGGTTGGCCTAGCCACTGGAGCTGGACCTGCCATCCTTGGCCTCTTATCCTGCGGGCCATTCTTGCCTTCCTGCAGTCCCTTCTTCCTCAAAAACTCAGCCGACCTTCTCTCGGCAATCAAAGCTCGTTCGTTTACCTCTCGACATAATCCAAGACGTAGGATCTCTACCTTCTCTTGGATATGATCCCTCAGACCTCCTTCAAATCTCCTCGCCTTCATACTCTCCGTTGTGATCAGATGAGGCGCAAACCGGGATAACTCTATAAACTTGGCCTCATACTCGGCCACTAACATGCTCCCCTGCCTAAGAGTAGAGAACTCAATCTCTTTCTGCTCCCTCACAGATGTCGGAAAATTCTACTCATAGAAGACATCGAGGAACTCTCCACATGTCCACTCCTGTCCGAACCGTACCTCATTTCTCTTCCTGGATGCCGCCCTCCACCAATGTTCTGCCTCTCCTTCCATCATAAATGAGGCCCATCTCACTCTTTGTTCATCAGTAGCCTCGAGCACAGAGAAAATCTTCTCCAATTGCATAATCCACAACTCTGCCACCGATGGATCTGTACTCCCATAGAAGGCTGGAGGACCCATTCTCCTGAAAGCTTCCACTCCATTATGTCGGGGTGGGTGAACATCAACCTGCCTCTCTTGCCTAGCTTGACCAGCTGCTAGCAATGCCGTCTGTTGGGCCATAATTTCAGCCTGTCTCTCCATGGCTGCAGCAATCGCTTCCATGGCCCGACTCACATTCCCTTGGGGAGTACCCTCTGGAGTATCCCCATCGGTCACACTACCCCCTCCATGTCTATTGTTTCTTCCGCCTCTCCTCATGCCTACAGTCCTAAGAAGAAGAAAACAATTAATTTAGGGACACACTCACATAAATGCTTAGGTCTACGCTTAACCATAACTCAATCCTAAATAATTTTAAAATCCTAAACTTTGATGTTGCTTCCCTAAGGTTGACATCTTCCTATATTCTATACTTAATACCTTAGCCCTAAGGACTCTAATGCCTTGTGCTCTGATACCACCTCTATAACGACCCCAAAATCCCACAAGGCTAAAATAGGACTTTGGAATCGTCACATTACTTAACCTACTTAAAAACCATGCATACAAGGCATACTATACGAGTCTCCAAAAATGAGGATGGTAAAATTCCGATCATAAAAAGTCAAACCATCCTATACAATAATAGTCCACAGACCATAGCTCCTCATAACGAAAATAGTCTAAAACATACACCCGGTAAATAACTAAGGCAACATCAACTAGAATTCAAAAGTCTAATACAACCTTCTCTTCCAAAAAGAAATGCTAAAACTACTCAATAGGGATAACTGTCAAAATCCCTAGCCTCCCCCTCAGGAAGCTCACCTTCTCCCTCTTCTTCGGCGTACACCTCCTCGGTCCACGGCTCTTCTCCTAAACCTGAAGACAATGACAGGTCGACTGAGTTTGGAATACTCAGTGGATAAACAAACTAACAACAACATAAGATAGCATGAGCAATAACAATATCATAACTCAGTTTATCTAAGCTTACTCATAATAATTTCACGTAAAATAGGCATAATCAGAGTACGTAGCATATAACATGTCATAACATCATCTTAACTCGTGTACTTGTGCAATTCTTATCCATGAACTTAACTTAACATATGCATAGACTCATACATGCATGATTCATAGTGTGTTTGTCCCGACAACGCATAATCATAGTGTTTTGTCCCGACAACGCATAATTCATAGTGTTCAACAACGCGTAGAGTGGATGTTCGTAGTGGGGGATCATTCTTTCATAGCATAACATGAGTGCCACAACGCGTAGAGTGGATGTTCATAGTGGGGGATCATTCTTTCATGGCATAATTCGTGACATATTCGTATCCAATGCATGCATGCTTGTGAGACAAGTGGACTCATGAGACTTGAATACTTACCATGCGAGTGCACGTGTGCTTGAGTGTCGTGATTGGAATTCAAATGAGTCATTCCTTAGATTTCAATCTTCCGTTAGGAAACTCCGCTAGGTTACATCTCCCTAGTTAGAGAATTCCCAACGTGGAGGATTTTCCACTCAGGTTTGGCCTACCCGAATACCGATCACCATACAAGTAAATAGAGCATAATTTATCATAACAACACAATATTCATTTAACTTAATTTCTTCATAATCAAAAGCATCATACTAATATTTAGCATTCTTAGACATTTCAACAAACATGTAGGGTGCATTAATTATGGATACTTTGTCCTTTCCCATTCTTAACATTCCATCACACAATAATCCATCCACACAACCTAAACATACTCCATATCCATACATTCATCCCATTCCTCCATAGTATTTCCCTTCCTCCATTCAATCCATCCATGGTATAAATCCATTTTCATCTCTAGTAAGCTTAATCCATACATAATTAGGGAAAACAAGTCAAATTATCATTTCTATCATTCATATTAAACTAATATTCATCAAACTTCATTAATAGAGTTGAGTTAGGGAGTTTATCGACCTTAGGGATCCTTCCCTTGGATCCAAATCGCTCACAAGATGATTTGGGGAAGCTTTGAGGATGATCTCCAAGCTTTCCTCTAAATCTTCTAGCAATCTCCTTCTTCTCCAACCAACCCCTCTCTCAAAACCCTAGGTTTTCTCCCCCTTTTTGCCAAATTAGGTTAGAAATAGGTAGAGTATTTTAATATTTCGAGTAGGACCCCATATTTATAGGCCCAAGGGTTGGGCACAAAAAGACCTAAAAGTCCTTACTAAAATTCTATCAAAAATACGAAAGACCGATCGATCGGTGGTTATGACCGAGCGATCGGTCGCCTACCGATCGATCGGTGTTTATGACCGTGCGATCGGTCAAAAACACTCTCTGAAAAATTTTCCCATACAAAATTTTGGACCGGTCGATAACTACCGATCGATCGGTTTTGGACCGATCGATCGCTACTTCTGACCAAGCGATCGGTTCTCTGCAGATTTTTTTTTTTGACCTACTCTACTATTTTGGCCATAACTTTTGACTTGTTCATCGGATTTCGACGATTCAATTTGCGTTGGATTCATCTTTGAAAAAAAAACATTTCTAAAGTTTTAGAATTTCCAATTTCTACTTTATTTATGGACCAAAAACTCCCCAAAGTTGACTGATCTGCAATTCCATCAGACAAAACCTCAGAAAACCCATTTTTGACTTAGCTTAGACTAAAAATAAGGAAAAACATTAAACAGGAACCTCAAAGAGGGTTCCAATACCTTTCTAATGGTTTAAGAATCACTTAATTCTAATAAACGGTGCCAAAACTAGAGCTTCCTGAAGTTCAAGGTGTGTTATGACATCCTTCCGATTACAAGTTTAAATAAGCCTTAATCACACTATACCAATTAGATATAAATTACATAAACATTAAAACATCATAAGGACTATAATACCCCTAATGCAATGCAATAAAAACATGAAACAAAAGATTCGGGTTTCTACACTGTACACCTTGTAACCACCATGTCCGGATGGTACTGTAAGGATGGGGGCCTTCGTAAAGCGTTTCTTCAATTCCTAGAAGCTCACTTCGCATCTGTCGCTCCAACTGAACTTGGCATTCTTCCTCGTTAGGTAAGTGAGAGGTGCAGCCAAACTGGAGAATCCCTCCATAAATCTCCGATAATAGCCTGCCAACCCGAGAAAACTACGTATCTCCGTGACGCTCTTGGGTCTCTCCCAACTCATAACTGCCTCAATCTTTGCTGGGTCAACAGAAATGCGCTCAGTTGACACTATATGTTCGAGAAATACTACCTTCTCTAACCAGAATTCCCACTTACTCAATTTGGCATATAGCCTATGCTTTCTCAACATCTCCAGAGCAAGGCGGAGATCTTGTGCGTGATCTTCCCGTGTCTGAGAATATACCAAAATGTCATCGATGAACACAATCACACATCGATCTAAGTTTGATCGGAACACCCAGGTCATCAGATCCATGAACGCCGCTGGTGCATTTGTCAGCCCAAAAGGCATAACAAGGAACTCGTAGTGCCCATACCGAGTCCTGAAAGTCGTCTTCAGAACATCTTCCGCCTTGATCCTTAACTGATGATATCCCGATCTAAGATCAATCTTCGAGAAGAATCTCACTCCCTTCAGTTGGTCAAATAGGTCGACTATCCGTGGTAAGGGATAACGATTCTTGATAGTTACCTTGTTCAACTGCCGGTAATCTATGCACATTCTCATCGACCCGTCCTTCTTCTTTACAAAGAGGACCGGAGCTCCCCATAATGAGACACTCGGTTGGATGAAGCCAAGTTGTTGTAACTCCACAATCTGCTTCTTCAATTCTTCAAGCTCTATTGGGGCCATTCTACATGGTGCCCTTGAAATCGGAGCAGTGCCCGAAGTAAGCTCTATAGCGAACTCGATCTCTCTATCAGGAGGCAACCCGGGAAGTTCCTCTAGAAATACATCCAAGAATTCACTCACGATCGGAATGGCCGAGGAGTTCGGTGCCGTTGGGGTTGCTATGCTCAAAGCTACTAGGCGAGCAATATCCCTTTCTCTCAATCCTCGGAAGTGAAAAGGCTTAACCCCTTCCGGTTTGAAATTCACCTTCTTTTCAAAGCAGGCAACATGGCCATGATGGTTTGACAACCAATCCATCCTTAGGATGACATCGAAATCCAAATCTTGGAAATCTAGGACAATGAGATCGGCTAATAGTTCATTCTCCCCCACTTAAACCACACAATCTCTAAATATTTTGTCTGTATCAACTAACTTACCAAGTGGAGTTGCAATGGTCAACTCCCGCTCTAACGGATTAGCCTCAGTCGAAAATTCCTTTGCGAAACTGGGTGAAACAAAGGAGTGAGTGGACCCAATGTCGATCAACACTCGGGCGAGACACTCGTTTATCAATAAAGCGCCTGTGCGATTAAATAATTAATATCAATAGATTTCAAATAATAACAAGCATCATACATAGGTAACCCCTATTATAAATAACAACTCATCATATAATGGAAATTATTCACAACTTAAAACTCTGGAATTCTTGCGTACCTTGCACGACATCGTCAGATGCATGCGCGTCTCTCTCGGATAGGGTGAAAACTCGGCCCTGGGTGGCTGGGCGAGGAGGCCATGTAGACGGTGAGGTCCTCGAAGCCTGGGAAGAGCCCTGCTGAGATATCAGTCTAACAGGGGGCCTACTCCCCTGAGACTGAGCTGGTAGATGACGTCAGGGAAAATCTCGAATCATGTGGCCTTGGTCGCCACAATGAAAACAGCCTCTGGTAGCCTTCCGATACTCCCCTACTGGATCCCTCCTTCCACAAAGGGAACAAACATCGTGTGAATAGGCAGAAGGGGCATAACCCATAGTCTAAGGTAATGCAGGGCGAGGAGCATATGAGGTAGCCAGTCGAAAAGCCGGTGGAGCAAAAGGACAGGGAACCTACGGTGCGGAAGACATCCTCTGTGACTGAGCCGGCCCCGCAGACTGGTATGACATAGTCCTAGCTCTCTTTTCTGCTGAGCCTCTAGACTGGCCCTTCTTCATTCCTCTTCTCTTGAAAAACTCTTCAGAATTAGCCTCTGCTAATAATGCCTTGTCTACTACCTCAGCATATGTCTCATGTCGGAACATCGAAACTCGGTCCTTGAGGTAGACCTTCAACCCCCTCTCAAATTTTCGGGCTTTCATAACCTCGGTAGCTATCATATGAGGAGCAAATCTGGATAGCTCCGAGAACTTTGCCTCATAAGCGGCAACGGACATATTACCTTGCTCCAAGGTAATAAACTCGACCTCTTTCTTCTCTTTCATCCCTATTGGGAAGTACTTCTTGTTGAACACATCCAAAAACTCTCCCCAAGTCCAGTCTTGACCCTGTCAGGCCAACTCCTGAGTCCTAAGTGCGGACTTCCACCAATGATCGGCCTCACCTTCAAGCATGAAGGTGACCCAAGTAACCCTTTCTGCCTCAGTAGGCGCCAATACAGAGAATATCTTTTCTATTTGCCGAATCCATCATTCGGCAACAAGCCAGTCAGCACTCCCATAAAAGGTTGGAGGCATCATCCTCCGAAAAGCCTCTATTCCGGCTTGTGCTCGATTAGGAGGAGCCAGAATAAGTGCCGCATTAGGTGGAGTAGCCAGTTGCCTTGCCGCTAGTATAGCCAAAGTCTCGGCTATCGAAGCAAAGGCTTGGGCAAAATCGGGTTGATCATCACCCGATGGAGCATCACTTCCATTGCCCCGGGTATTGTATTTGCGACCCTGTGCACCACGCCTTATGATTACTCCTGAGGACTACAGTACAACATGAGTCTAACTAGGATACGCATTTAGTAACAATTTCATCATTCACTCAAAGCATATTTTTCTAAGCACGGAATAATGCACACATGGTATACAACACAATAGCATAATATACCATCCGTGTTCTTAGCGTAGGACTCTAAGTTCAGTTGAAGTTCAACCTATTTTGACCAAGACTAACTTGTTAGTCTATACTTGGAATACGACTCCTTCATAACACCTAATGCCTTGTTCAATCATGGTATCGAGTACTAAGTGACTCTAGGGATTCTAATGCCTAGAGCTCTGATACCACCTCTGTCGCGCCGCAAAATACCCCATAGGAGTTAAGGGATACTTTAGGTGTGACTATATATACCTGCCCAACCATCCTGTAATGAACAAGGTACACATACCATAATATAATGTGAATCAGAGTGCGGAAGCTATATCATAATGCGGAAGCATGAACTAACTTTTTCTTTTCTTCTATAACCCCAAAAATAGTATTCCAAGTTAACATATACAAAACATATCAAGTTAGAGGTGGACATGCCCACTTATCAAAATATCAAAATATACAAAAGAACTCTCTCACGCTCTCCTCTCAACAATAGTCGAGGTACGACCACACGTCGAGGTCTCTATCCGCTTGTGACTGTAACGAAATAGATGACTCCCTCTCCTCTATGTACTCCTCCTAGACGCAAGGCTCCGGGTTGAGGACATCCACGAAACCTGCCGACATAAAAGTACGGCTGAGCATGGAATACTTAGCAAGTACAAGCTACTAGCTAGCCATAGCAATAACGGAAGCATAACAACAATGAACACGATACGAAATATCAATTAAAGCAATACTAGCAGCAAAAGATAAATAGTATGGAACATGAAGCAATATCAGTGTCTTGACATGCAAGCATGAATGCGAAAACCTCGGTAAAACTCATGCTGGGAAACTATTTTCATGTCTCGGTCTTGCTTGTGAAAATCATGTATGTGTATCTATCTGGTCTTGTATTTCATGTCTTGACTTGTTCTTAACTTGTATACTATGAGTCAGAGGCTAGCACCCGCACATTCCTGGGCTACCAACCTCCTTGACATTTCATTTTCTTGTGAGCCAGAGGCTAGCACTCTTCACTTAGGCCACCAACCTCCTTGTCATGTACTTGTTTCCTTTCACTTGTAAGCCAGAGGCTAGTACCCTTCCCTTGGGCTACCAACCTCCTTAACGTGTTCTTGTTTTATTCACTTGTGAGCCAGAGACTAGGACCCTTCACTTAAACTATCAACCTCCTTGACATATGCTTGTTTTCTTGATTGATTTATCATGTACAAATGCTCTTGAAAAACCCGATTCATGCATGTATGCGTGCTTGTGTGCTTGTCAATAATGGTAACCATGATGACATGTTTGAATGGGAGGAACACATGAATATAGCATTTTGATTTCTAGCATAATCATATGAAAAGTTAGGCAACATATAGCACATTTGAGCAATTGATCAATTATGAGAAAATTTACACCATTCCTATTTCCATTTATCTTCCTCTAATCCATTTATCCCTTGTTTAGTCATTTTATCAAACACACGGTGTGCAACGTTTCTTAGTCCTTCCATTCCCTCTTTTTAGTGCATATTTTCCATCACATTATCAAGGTAGTTCATTATTCGTAAAATGTCCATCCACCGTTTCCCATTTCACACATCACACAACATCCACTCGGCATCCAATCGCCTCAACCCCTCATCATCCACACATCACAACATGTCTTATTATCGTGTTTACCTTTTATAGAAATAGCACATTTCAAAAGGAGGGAAAACATGAGATCAATAATCATCAACCAAAATGGAAAACCTAGGTTATTGCTAATGGAAGTTAATAAGGTGTACTAACCTTTACACTTGGAGGAGAACTTGAGGGAAGATGAGATTAGATCCTTTGAGTAGAAAAATCCTTGCTTGAGATGGGTCTTGAGCAAAACCCTAGTTTCTTCCTCTCTCTCCCTTCTCTAAATCTCCCAATATAAGCTTTGAAGGTTTATGAAACCCTCACCCACGGATTTGGGATTTATATAAAAAGTGGGGTGGTCAAATGACCATCTTACCCTTAAAATTTTGGCCAAAACAGATTGAATAGGCAAAATGCTCGAGGAGTGGTTGACTGGTCATAGGAACGATCGACCGGTTGGCTGGAGCGGTCGATCGGTCCAAAAATCCCTCTCTGGAAAATTCCCCCATACAAAATTAGTGCGATAGCGGTCGACCGGTGGGTAGAGCGGTCGACCGGTTGGTTTGTATTTTGCCTATTTTACTGATTTTCCTCATTTTCTCCACTTAGGTCTTTTGGCCATATCTTTTGACTCGTTAGTCGGATTTTGATGATTCAACTTGCGTTAAATTCGTCTTTCGAAAAAGAACATTTCTGGCATTTCAGAATTTTCAATTTCTCCCTTATTTATTAATTAGACTACGCGAAAGGCCAATGGGCTACGAAAGTATTATTCATTAAGTATGGAAAAGTCCGGGGTGCTACAAAGACTTGGGAATTGTACCCAATTCCAGGTGTATTTGTATCTACATAATGACCAGTATCTAGGGCTTCATGCTGCTCCTTTCTGAGCATGACTTCATAAGCCGGAAGGATAGTTCCTTCGACTTGTTCTTCTTTTTCAGGATCAAACCCTTGTTTCTTAAGGAACCCGGTGATTTTTTCACCAAAGCTTATCTTTTTCCTGTAAGGATTAATAGTCTTGCTCTTTTTATTGGTCCATGAGGAGTTCATCTTGTCATATGTACCTAGAGAATTGAAAAGCATCGATTTCTGTCCTCTTTTCATGATCGGGACAGTGAAACTGGAGGTAGTCTCGACCATTGTATAGTCCATCCTCCTCAAAGAGACTATATGATTACCTTTCAGAGCTTCAAGGGGGTCGATTTCTTTAACCTCACACGTCTGGGAAAGGTCGACTGACTTACCCTTCTCGAGATTCCGGGAAGATTCAACCAAAGATAGGGTCGGTTCCTACTTTCTGATAGCTCATAACAGGAATAGAAAGGGAAGCTAAAGCTATTCATTCTATAGCTCCAAACTGTCTTAGCTACTAATACTAGCTCATATGAAAGAGTCTGCCCTTACTCTATTCCCTATTCGGGAATAGCGGGCAGTAAAACAGAAGGGGATTCTCCTTTGTTGTTACAGTTGTTTTTTCTATTTAGCTCAAGCTCAGCTACTACTGTAAAACGGCCTTCTTTTCTTTGAGATTTTGGGGTTTATTTGAACACCCTTTTCAGATCCTCTATTTGAACAGGTCCATGATTTCTTTTCGGGCCATTCTCAACCTTTTCCCCTTTGGGCTTCTATTGAAAGTTTCTTTGGACACTTTTGACATAGAAGCGTGCATCTGCGTAATATGCCTTTGCATCATTGAAGGGATTATCATCAACATTGATCCTTGCTTGCCTGTTCCCTTGAGGGTATTTAAGGCACTGATGATAGGTGGATGGCACTACTAGATGGTTGTGCATCCATTGCCGCTCTAACAAGGCGTTGTATGACGTATCGACATCGATTACAAGAAACGTTGTAGTTTCAGCAATATCGTCAAATCTGGTTTTGAGGTTAACCATGCCCATAAGTTTCTGCTCATTTTGATTGAAGCCTTGGATGATCAGACTGTTTTCATGAAGCCGTCCTATTTGTACGCCAATCTTGGACAGCATTCTTCTTGGAAGAATGTTGACAGCTAAACCCCCATTTATCATCACCCTGGAGATTCTGGTCTAGTTGACCAGACCTGAGATGAACAGTGGCCGGTTATGCTAGAGAGTCTTAGCTCGCATGTCTTCATCATCAAAAGTGATCGTGAAGAGGCAGGAAGCTCCTGTTTGAGGAGGCTGTTGCGGCTGACTCGTGACTTCTTCAGAAAAGTCCTCCGGATTGGAGAGGGCATATATGAGAGACCTTCTCAATTCTGGAGACATTTTGAGAGCATCATAGACACTCAGCAAGGAAGGAATTTTCTTCAGATGGGCCAGGATATCGTACTTGACCCTTTCATTACTGGTAGCTGTTTGGGCTTGGGCTGGTTGAGCTCTGGTCTAATTTTCATGTTGAACCAAAACAAATCTCGGTGGTAATTTTCTTCCCGACCGGAGGTTGAGTTGATAGACTTTGGCAATTGTCTGGTCTATTGTTCCAGACAACTCTCCATCCAAGAGTTGGACCATGTTCACAGAACTGAAGTCCAGCTTCCTTTTCTTACTTTGGAAAAACGACTGAGTTCTTCTTTCAGATTTTCCTGTTGAACTCTTAGATTGAGCTGAGATTTGTTCAAACGTCTGTGAGTTGTCAGTCGACCTTAAGTCTAAGACTGCTTCTTCTATTGAAGGGTCACTGTCCAGACTGACTGTAGCAGGTGGATCTTGATTCTCGAACTGAGTTGAGAATGGCATCGGTCATCACATCTGACAATGGTTTGGGTTTGAAATCTCAGGCGTATTTAGCCTTTCTTGATGGGGATCAAACTATATTTGTTCATCTTCTACCTCTCTTTCTCTTCCAGATGAGAATCCTTCAGAGAGGTCTGAAAGTCCAGTAGGGGTCCATCCTGGTGTGGATGGTCTCTTTTGTGGGAGCTCAACATCTTCGGATTGATCTAGCCAATTCTGAAATGCCCGGTGTCTTTCTGGACTACAGGCTACCATTTTTCTTGGTTTATTTAACCATGACTGGTCTTCATTTGGGACCGCATTGATAACATAGCAGGAGAAGATGTTGGATTCGTCTCCCGAATCTATTGATTGAAGGCTATCATAGTCGCAGTCGAAGCAGAAGCCTGGAGGGATAAAATCCATCAAGGTAATTGTCGTTAATTGCTTTTGTTCCACAGGAGAATCTTGGGTGGGGCCATTTTTCTTGTCTTTTCTCGCTCTTTCTTTCTGTTTCTTCTTTTCAGCCTTGGCTATGCGCTTCCCTTCTTTTCTTAGGGCGTGAGCTTGTCTTGTAGTCTGAGTCTGCTTTCTAGCATCAGCATTTTGAGCCAACTGTTTTTTCTTCTTGGTCCCTTTACTTTCAAAGAGGGTCCAGTCTTCTTCATCTGATGGTTTGTCGTCAGGAAGTTTGCCGCTCGAAGATGCATTATTTTCATCAACTAGCTCTAAAGCAACCAACCGTATTAGACGTGGCTGCTTGTTGGAGATCATCAATGACAATCTCTTTATTGTCCAAAAGCCGCTGGATGATGTCTTTTAGTACAAAACAGTCACCTATCTTGTGACTGATCATACGATGATACGGGTAGTATTTGGGATCATTTTTCATCCCAATCTCTTGCGGTCTCCGACTTTCTGGGAGAGTGATGAGTTCATTGACAAGGAGATCTTCAAACAGATCTTCGACAATGTCTTCAGAAAATGAATATGTTTTATTCAGTCTCTCTTCTATGGTGATCTTCTACTGTGATAGACACAGAGTCTGCCACTTCAACCAATCTTCTATAATAGGCCATCTGAAGGCTATTACAACACTTGGGTCAATTTCTAATCACCTAGGGTATGTTATAAGGTTTTCTAGGTCAATTACACCTATGGAAACCATTAGGTATCTAGGTCACTTACCATCCTAAGAGTGTGAGTGAAATTTTAACAGGAATGTACTTCACTTGAGTCTTTAGAGCTTCATCTTCACCAATCTTGATCAACCAAATGCCACTTAACTTTATCTATTAGAAAAAATATTACAAAATATTAACCCTGAGTGTTAAGTTTTGTTTAACAAGAATGATTTTTGTTACTATTGACTCTTAGGGAAAAAATATTAAAAAAGGGTATGAATCTTAACTCAAGGTTAGATGCTTTAACCATAAGAGTTATTGAATCTTATTTTAACCATCGTTAAAGGGAAGTTACACATTGATTTTTTTCTTTTTCTAAAAACCAAGGTTTAGATGCTTTAACCCCAAGGGTGAGTGATTCTTAACCACAATTAAAGGGAGTTGAAAAGGGGACACGTTAATTCTTTTTCTTTTAAAAACCAAGGTTAGATGCTTTATTCATAAGGGTGTGAATCTTAACCACAGTTAAAGGGAGTTAAAAAAGGGACACTAATTTTTTTAAAACCAATGTTAGATGCTTTATTCCTAAATGTGTGAATTTTAATCATAGTTAAAGGGAGTTAAAATTGGGACAAATTAACAACAAGGGTTAAAACTTGTTAACTGTAGATTAAGGGCAGTGAAATGCTTTGAGAGGTTATGAACTATTTGGATGGTATAACAGTCATTGTACCAACCATAACAAATGAAAGTCTAATGAAACTAAGGGATTGATTATTGCAAAATCATGAGTTAATTTGCTAAACTGTTACACATAACAGTTTATTTGTATTTGTATTTGTTAAAGTACCTGGAATGTAACACCTGATATGCAAAAACACTATTTTTATCTTATGGGGCTTATACTGTCCGGTTTTAATCACTTCCCTATTAATTTTGGAATGAGGTAAAAAGGACAAGCTGAGTAGTTAAATCAGATGAGGAACAAGTGTGGACCTCGTTGGTTGCGTGTGATAATGAAAGCATACAGTAAAGAAGAAACTTTCCAGGCTGTTTCCTTGGCTCATTCGTTGTAATAATTGCGATGAGATATTCCTTTCTTGGGATTTTCTTTGATCTCAAGCCAGTACACTTAGCCTTTGGTTTGCAAATTAGTCTGCATTTTGAATTACCTACCAGCAACCAACCGATGCCACCAAACGTTCACTTGTTTTTCTGAGAAAAGATAGGTAAGGGCTTTGTTGAGTTGAAGTTGAAACGGAGAAAGATAAGCTAATTAGAGAAATGGCAGAGAGTGCTGTGACCTTTCTAATTGAAAGGCTTGCAACCTTCACCGAACAAGAGCTGAAACTGTTGACAGGGGTGCGCAAAGAACTCGAGTCCATCACTAAGGAACTGGAGATGATTCGAGGCTACCTAAAAGATGCCGATGCGAAAGGAGAAAGCGGGGGAGCAGTGAAGGTCTGGGTGGATCAGGTGAGAGACATAGCTTATGATACGGAAGACATTCTTGATGAATTCACCTATTTGCAACAACAATATCAGCGGCATGGATTTGTAGGTTTCCTTTACAAAACCGTCAACTCGGTCAAGCACTTGAAACTACGCCATAATCTAGCCACTCAGATTCAAGATATCAAAGAAAATGCTGTCCAAGTTTTTGCAAAATGGGAGAACTATCATCTCAATAGGTTTGAGCAAAGCTCAAGCTCAAATTCTACGTGTGAGATGTTGCTTGGCCTTCGACAGAATGCTCTTCTGCTCCCGAATGCTGAGTTAGTAGGCATCGATGAGCCCAGAGAGAAGATGATAGGGTGGCTTGTGAAGGGCGAAACAAGACTTGAAGTAATTTCGGTGTGGAGTATGGGTGGATCCGGTAAAACCACTCTTGTCAAAAAGGTCTATCAACATGGAAAAAGTGACTACAGACTTTAATCACCATGCTTGGATCAATGTCTCAGAATCATTCAAGATCAATGAGCTCCTAAAAGATTTGATAAAACAACTCTATGGTGAAATTAATCAATCAGTCCCTCACGGGGTAGAAACCATGGACGTGGCGTCGCTCAAGAATTTAGTCAACGAATTTCTTCAGCGGAAAAGGTATGTGGTTGTTTTGGATGACATATGGAGCATAGATGCATGGGAACATCTAAAGTATGCTCTACCTGATAGCAATTGTGGTAGTAGGATAATGGTCACAACTCGTTCTTTTGATGTCGCTTCTTCTTGCAAAGAACCTTATGGTCACGTCTATAATCTGGAACCTTTGACCGAAGAAGATTCATGGACTCTATTCTGCAAGAAGGTATTTCGGGAAAATAGTTGTCCTCAACAATTGGAGGTCCTATCTCGAAATATCTTGAAAATATGTGGAGGGTTGCCACTTGCAATTGTGACAATCGGTGGTGTTTTGTCAACAAAGGAAAAAACTCTAATAGAATGGGATATGGTCCATCGCAGCCTTGGTTCTTTGTTAGAAAGTAATGACAAACTCAAGAATATGCAAAAAATACTTTCACTTAGTTACAATGATCTTCCTTACCATCTAAAACCATGTTTTCTGTATTTGAGCATTTTTCCAGAGGATCATCTGATCCAATCTTGGAGAATTATTATGACATGGATAGCAGAGGGACTTGTAAGAGAAAGGGAAGGATTGACACTTGAAGAAGTTGCAGAGAGCTACCTCTATGAGTTCACTGCTAGGAGCTTACTCCAAATTGTAAGAACACGCCATGGAGGACAGGTCAAAGGATATAAGATACATGATCTTGTGCATGACATCTTAGTTAAGAAGTCGAATGAGCTGAACTTTGGAGTAAAAGTTGCTGAACAGAAAACAAATTGGAATCAAGAAAAAGTCCGACGCCTATCAATCCATAACATTGTTGGTAATATACCAGAAAACCAGAGCTTCACCCATCTTCGCTCACTATTCATGTTTGGAGTTGATACAGTTCCCAAATCATCTATGCGTGCATTATTTAGTAGTTTTAGGCTATTGAGGGTCTTAGATTTGAGCGATGCGCCGTTCGAGAAGCTTCCAAATGAAATTGTGAATTTGTTCCATTTAAGGTACTTAAGCCTAAGAAGAACGAAGATCAGAGAGCTTCCCAACTCTATTGGGAAGCTTCAAAACCTAGAGACCCTAGATCTTAAAGGTAACTTTGTATGTAAATTACCAAGTGAGATCTTCAAGCTCAAACGATTACGCTTTTTGATGTTTTACAACATCAGTCCAGTTTCCATTAATGAATCTCACAAGCAAGTGGTAATATGGAGTTTAGTCGACCTACAAGTGCTCCGCGATATAAATGTAAGCCAAGGAGAAGGTGTAACTAGAGAGTTGGGAAGGTTGACCAAATTGAAGATGTTAGGCCTTCGAGGGCAGAGAAGAGAAGACGGGGTGGATCTGTGCTCTTCAATCGAGAAGATGAGAAACCTTCGTTTCTTGGATGTGCTGTCAGAAGGGGATACAGTTCTTGATATACAATATTTATCTGATCCTCCCATTTTTCTTCAAAAGTTATATTTGAAAGGGAGACTTGAGAAGTTTCCAGACTGGATAAATCCTTCACTTGAGAATCTGGAGAGTATACGTTTAGTGGGGTGCAGTTTAGGGGATGATCCACTTGAATTCCTTCAAGATTTGCCTAATCTAGTGCAACTTAGACTTGATAATGCTTATGATGGGAGAGAAATGTGTGTGAAGGAAAGAGGATTCCAGAAACTCGAAATCTTACAGGTTTTTAGATTAAAAGGATTGAGATTTGTTAGTGTGGAGAAAGGAGGATTGTCTCGCCTCGAAAATCTGTCCCTTGGTCATTGTAAAATGCTAGAGAAGGTGCCATTAGGCATTGAATACCTCACCAACCTCCAAGTCTTTATCTTTTCTGAAATGTCTGATGAATTTGTGACGAGCCTAAATTCTAACGAACAAGGCGAAGATTATTGGAAAGTTTCACACATCCCAACCATCTTTTCTCTCAAGTTTAGTAGGGATGGGAGTGTTACCACCACAATGTTGAATACGCATAGCATTCAGCCTAGCTCAAATGAAAGGATTGGGTTGGTGGCTTGTGAAGAGGAAGATTGAAGCATAATTGGATTCGGTAAGAGCCTCAACACTATTACTAAATGAGATTAACTACAAGTTGAAGAGCAACAACTAAAAACTATGCCTTGACATGGGTGGTTTGGGAATTATATGAAAAAATTTTACTTGATAGAAATTCATTTTCTTTGTATTGTAATTCCCAAATTACCCCCACCATAAAGCATATTTTTGGTTACTCCGGTTTGCCCTTCAATCAGAGCTCCTGCTCATAGTAAATCTCAAAATAAAATGCTGATTATCACTCTTTTGTGCATACAACAAAAAGACCATAGATCTGATGGTTGCAATTGTTTTGATCATCAGGTCAACAAAATATGTATTTTGGAGAACCAATCACAGGGCTGCCGTAAAAGTGTACTAGTGACACAGGTGAGCCATGTAGACTCTATACATTAGTAACTCTCGTACTTTTGTAGCTATAATTAGTGTTTTTAAGGAATTCTTAAACGTTGCTTTTTCGGTTGTAAAGAAGTAACAATTTTAAATGGAGAAACTTGTACGTTCTGACTGTTTGTGAAGGTAACCAACCGGTTCCAGCGAGTTCGGATGTTGCACTGTTGCCTGGTTGTGTCCCCAAAAGATAGGGCCCACATTCAACAGGGTAGGCCCCAAAACAACAGAGGATGGGCCCCACATTTTTTACAGACACAACAGCATGCGTTGTTGCCCATCCGGTTACAGCAACCACAGTCACCTTTAGCCGTGAGAGTTTGGAGTTTTTTAAATTTTATATATAACTGGGGCTAGCATTGGTCATATTTCTAGAAATGAAACATGTTTATGTAAAAAGGATTGAGGTCTGGTGTTCTACAAGTGTCATTGGGTCCGAAATGGGACTCTGGGACATTGAATTAGTGGATGATAGTAGGATCATATTACTCTCTTCTATTGATAAGTGCTGTTTTTTCTGATAAATTCGTGCCAACAGTTTAAGAGCCTGAAATCAAAGTAATGGAGCCTATTCCTATTCCTGTTGAAACAACTATAAACGTTTTACAACTAGAGCCCAAGGTGAAAGTGTCAGTCCATGTCATGCATATCAGATGGTCTGCATAGAAGTGACTAAAGAAAGTGCAAGTTGAAACCGATGAAAGAGTGTACAATCCTACGAAGCGTCCTACTGTAAGTAGAGTTTCTTTTGTGCTGGTGTGCTTTGTTTGCACTATAAGAATCATATCAATCAGTTGTATGTATTTCTTTACCCTATGTTTGGTTTCCCAAAAAATAATCGAAAACATGAAAAAATTAAAAAAAAAAGAGAAGAAATTTTAGATTTTTAATACAATTCTTAGTTGAATTTAATCCAATTTTCATTCTTTGACATGTTTTCACTTATTTTATTGGCAACCAAACATAGGGTTAGGGTATGTTTGTTAGCGAGAAACTGAGGGAAAGTAAAAGAAAAGTGTTAATTCCACGTGCGGATAAACTCGAAATTGGAACCAACCCGGTTAACTTTCAAAGCGTGACTCAAGTGAGTTGACTCAATGCATGGATTATGCCATGAACTTGAAAGACTTCATGGTCAATAATCAAGGATATGACGGTCAATAAATTGAACAGATTGGATTTCCTTCATAAGGGTAATTGCTACCATCTTACTATGGGATTTGTTAGAAACATGTAGTTTGGGGTTTTGTTCTCTGTAGTTCTGATATTCTCTTACCCTTTATAGTTCTTGCTTCTAGTTGGCATATTCTATATCTTTAAATCAAAGTACATCACTTTGTTGAACACTGTTAGTAGTTCAAAATTATTGTATATTCTTAGATTTTTTTTTTCTTTGGTTGCAGTCGGGTTGCGGTAAGGCACCATCAGACTGTAGTTTCACTTACGTGAGCACTGGACAAAGCCCGCCAATGTGATAAACCTACGCAAACCAAGACTGCATGACATGGGATAATGACGCTATAGCTCTCTGCTTAACTGCAATTCTTTCAAGGCTATAGTGCTTGACAACCTCAAAATAGGATGTTGTTTCGTCTATATTTGTTTGCTCTAGATATATGGTTAGGCTACAACCCCAGTTAGTGTGTAGTATATGTTCGAGTTAGCAGTGGGGAGTGGAGTATAAGTTTTTGGCTCGAATTGCAGTGAGCGATCGATCGGCCAAACAGTGGTCGATCGATCGGTGGCCTTGGGCAATCAATCGGATACTAATGGCCGATCGATCGGTGGATGATGATGATTTCCGGGAAATTCCTAAATATCAGTTTTAGAGAGTTTTAGCTTTGGAAAACTTCTATTTTGGTAGAGTTTTTTATTTTCTCATTGTCGTTTATTCTAATATAAGGGGTTTTCACACAACAAACTGGTATCAGAGCAATTGGTTTAGAATGACGAAAAAAGCTTAGAGTTCCAAATTCGAAGTGGAGAAATTCGATAGAAGTAAAAACTTCAGGTTATGGCAAATAAAGGTTCATGACTTGTTGATCCAACAAGGCTTGCACAAAGCTTTGAAGGAGAAGGATAAGAAACCTGAAAATCTGAAGGAAGAAGATTGGGAGGACTTTGATTTGAAGGCGATGAATGTGATTCATCTATGCGTAGCAGATGAGGTACTATATAACATTCTCGAAGAAGAGACGGTTTCAGTATAAATCTTGCTTTGTGGTGTGTGCTTCTTATTTGTTATATTTATTTTCTCATTGTCGTTTATTCTATCCTAAGGGATTTCCGTACAACATGGAGTGCTTGCTACTCATCATCATGTGGGATTAGATCCCGATACCTCTCGCCAAGGAGAGGCCACACCCTATCATTGGAGCAAGCGGTAGGGTGTCGTCTACTATTTTTATACTCTTAATAAATGTGTTTGGGGTGTAAGGTGAGTTTACCCACATTTACTATAAGCTTTGTTTGGGTGCAAATCCTATACACCAAAACTAGAATTTGGTCTAATTTTTGCAATCATTAGGACTGGACACTCACGTGCATTCAGCTCATAAGAATAATAAAATAGAGTATTCGTATTTTTTGATAAGAGGTAATATAACACTGTCACGCCCCAAAACCCCACCTTAAAAGAATGTGAGATCTTAGCACGTGACTTACTTGACTTAATCCATTTAATAAGCATTTAAGGCATACTAAAATACGAAAATAAAAATTTCTTCAATTAAACCATCAACTAAAAATTCAATCCCATAATATAACTAAAAAGTAATAAATCCTAGTCATCCATTCAGACCATAAACATAAAAGACTAACTAATATGTGTCTCTATCAATTTAATTAAAATATTCTGGATTTTAAATAACCATAAAACAACTTCAATAATAGGGTCATCAATCAAGGCCCCTTTCTTCCTCGGGAAAGTCACCTTCGGGTTCTTCGATATGCTCTTCTTCTTCCCAAGGTTCGGGTACACAAATGTCAAAACCTGAACCTGCCGACAACAAAAGTTATCGGCTGAGTAACGAGTTACTCCGCGTATATAATAAATCATAATAAACAATATTGGGGGGGAGAAAATACCGGAAAAGATACGTGTCAGCTGCAACTGTTCACCTCTGGTTTACTGGTGGAAGGTAGAAGTTGAAGGGTGTGTGTCGCGACCCAAAACCCACCCTAGGAGTTAGAGTGAATCTTGGACGACTTAATCATGACTTACATGACTTGCTTGACGAACCAACCTGCAAAGACTCACAGAACATATACAATAGAGGATAACAGCAGAAACATAACTATAAAACACAGCGGAAGTCTAACAAACCTCTAAGTATATACACATGGTCCAAGTTTAATACAAAAGAAAACAAGACAAAGAAAGTGCGGACATGCCTGCCAAAATACATGGATATAATCACTCATGCTCACCCACGGCTAATCCACTCAGAATCTAACACCACCTACTGATAACCCTCTATGGGAGGTTCCTCCAAAGGTTCCTCGACATACTCCTCCTCCACCCAAGGGCCAGGAGCACAAACATCAAATGGAGCCGCAGCTCCCTCAGAACCTGCCGACATAAGAAGTACGGCTGAGCATGGAATACTCAGCGGGTACAAAATACTAACCAATAGTCATAGCATACAGATAGCATATATAAAGCAGGAGACAATTCAAGCATATAAAGCAGGAATAATTCATATCATGACAATAAAGTAAAGGAGTATATAATCATGCTTGAATTCATAAAAGCCGGTAAAACCCTTGAAAATACCGTGCACTTGACTTGACTGAAAATACCATTTCCTTGCTTGGGAACTTGTCATGTTTGTCTTATCTTATCGTATCATGCGTGTCATGCCATGTCATGCTTGCTTGGAAAGTAAACTACTTGTGAGGGAAGGGAGACCCTTCTTCCTAGAATGATTATGCTTGTCATGTCATGTCTTGTCATGCTTGCTTGGAAAGTAAACTACTTGTGAGGGAAGGGAGACCCTTCTTCCTAGAATGCTCATGCTTGTCCTTCCACTTGTGAGATTCGCTTGAGAGGTGTCCTTGTGAGATGCACTTGCGAGAGAAGGGAGACCCTTCTTATGATATGTATGCACTTGCGAGGGAAGGGAGACCCTTCTTATGAAAATGTATGATTGTCTTGTCCTTGCCAAAAGCGAGGCAAAACATATCGTAGGATATGCCCCACCTCTAAATCCCATTCTTGAAAACCTCGGTAAATCATGTCATGTATGCGTGCTCGTGAGGTCGTGTGCATACTTGCATTTGGAATTAAATATGGCTTTTGAGTAATTCATAACACATAACATCAATGATTTGGGCAATTTAATATTGATATTATTTAGGGAAAGCGAACAATCACACTATCATGACCCTAGCAATTTCCATAAACCTTAAACATGCATTTTCTTAATTTATTATTCATTTTATTCACCTTGGCATTTCATCAAACATGGTGCATTCATTATTTATTAAACCTACAACATGCTTTTCTAGGTGGGTTTTACTCACATCATATATGTATGTTCATTATTAGTACAATGCCCTTTCCCATTCATTCATCACATCATCCACACGGCATCCATTCGCCAACATCCACCTCCATTCACCATTCATACCACCAATCTCATAACACATATATAAATGAAGGAAAATAAGGAGAAACAAAGGAAAAAGGGAAGCTATAACTAGGAGGGTAGTAAGAAGTACCGACCTTGAAGAGATGAGGAAGAAATCCCTCTTCCAAACGACCGTGAGTTGCTGCCCTAGCTCCGAACACGAGCTTGAGCCGAGATCTTGAAGGAAAACGTGCTTGAGGATGATCTAGGGTCTCAAACCCTTTGATTTCCCTTCCAAAAATCAAACCCTAGGTTAGGGATCGCCTTCTTCTCCTTTCCTTAGCTCTCAATCTTCTAAGTATTGCAAATAAGCCCTAAAGGCTCGGGCAAGACTCTTAAGGTAAGAGTAAACCACCCAAAAGACTAAAACACCCTTTCTAAATTTTCTGCAAAAACGCGAGTACCGAGCGATCGGTGTTAATGACCGATCGATCGGTTGCCTACCGATCGATCGGTTTCATAACCGAGCGATCGGTTGAAATTTCACTCTCTGGAAAATTTCCCCATAGTAAAATCTCGACCAGTCGATAGCCTCCGAGCGATCGGTTTTGGACCGATCGATCGCTCCATGGACCGAGCGATCGGTGGTCTGCAGGTCCAAACTGTTTTGGCCATAACTTTTGACTCGTTCATCCGATTTCGACGATTCAACTTGCGTTGGGTTCGTACTTCGAAAACGAACATTTCTGACATTTCAGAATTTCCAATTTCTTCCTTATTTATTAATTATACCTCTTTAAAGGTAAAATGGCAATGAAAGTGTCATGCATTAAATGTGAAAAAGTCCGGGGCTCTACAGTGTGATACCCTAACCTGCACTCCGATGATAAAGTAAGTAGATGGAGAAGATGATGAACAGTAAGGCAAATAGTAGCACTGAAAAATATGTGTCTCCGGGATCCCTTAACCTGAAATTCTCGGGGTATTTATAAGTTAACCTTGGTATGGCCATAGATGACTATAGATGCCCATACCACGTGCCCTGCACTCATTACCAAATATGTCAATAAGATCTGCCACCTGTTGCATTACACGTGAAAGCCTACCATTAGTTCAGTCGGTTGAGTCTGACAGCATACAGAAGTGACCTGCATTAAATGCCAAGGCAGTGCTTTCGGCCAACTTGTCAGAACAATCGATCGCCTCCTGATTGCTCCCTCCTGCGAGTCGGTCTCGTTGTTGACTCGAGCTCGGGTACGTTGTATATGTCTTAAAATATGACCTGGACATCCTTATCTGAGTTACAACGGACTCGTTGTTTAATGAACACCGAAAACGTTGTCGAGAATACAACGTCTACGTTGTACACAAGACAACGAGCACGTTGTCGAAGCCACAACAAGAACGTTGTTTGCAAGACCACGGATACGTCTTAATTTATACAACGTGAACGCTATGCATCAGATAATGTTTATCCTTCCATTTTAAGCACGTGACTTAAACACATGTCCACGTGTCACTTTCGTGCACAAAACAACAAAAGCCAGCTCGTTCTCCAACGCTCAATTAGTTTTACGAATTTTATCCCTTACAATTTGCCCCTTTATGAGGCTTAGAACGTAGTTCGAAGTGTCATAAACGGATAAAAGAGCGACAGACCATACCTGACTTTACGTCCAGAATCTGAATCGTTGCATGATTTACGCTAAGAACAGAGAACGCTCAAGCCAGCTGGTTTACGCGTGCGAACCGTTACGCCTCATTAATGCAAGAGAGACTGTCATCATTACCGTTTCGGAATTCAAAACGCTTTATATCTCTGACGGTTACTCTTTTTACGTAAAACGTCGATCTTGCCACCGCTCTCTCCGGCTTTGACACAGGTGTACGGCTCTGATGGAGGGTATTCTTGTCTTTTCATATCTCTGAGATATCTATAAAAATCTCTCTGGGTTGCTTTGTTTCACTTATCTCGCCATTGAAGTACTGTTACTCTGCCTCATTTGCGTCTCAAGCGAAAGTTCAAGCTCTCCTCAGGCCCTCTAGTGTTTCTTGCTCGTGGTACGCTCTTTTTCCTTTGTTTATTGTCTTTATTGATTCTTCTTCTCTCTCTTTGCTTCTTTTTCTCCTTCTCTGTCGTCAGTCTGTCCATTGTTCTTTGTCTCATTTCCCTCAATCCATGGCTGCCGAGACCCCCATAGAATCCCTTAGGATAGATGAAGTTAGAGGCCAATCTGAAGATGAGGCTAGCTGTACTGGTAGTGCACCGTATGGTGCTTACATCGAGAAATCTTCCGCCCTACGCCAACAACAATTAGCATATCTTAACCATCTCAGGGAACGTTTTGAATTTCCTTCCCACGTCAACTTTCATTTCAAAAGAGAAGACGCCCATATTGACAAACGATCAGCCTGTATCGTTGTCTACCTCTCCCAACTCGAAGCTGGTCTTCGATTTCCTCTTCATCCCGTTCTGGACGAAGTCCTTTCCACCCTACATCTCGCCCTAGGGCAAATGCACCTCAGCTTTTACAAATATATGTCCATGATGATCAAATTCATTAAGGACGGATACCTTATAGAAGCTAGACATCTCTTCCACTTCTGTCATGCCGTCAGATGTCGAGGTACTGACGATGGCCCACACAATTATTATTCCTGGAACAAGAAGCCGTTGTACCCAGACCTCATTTCCGACATCTTGGATAGAGAAAGAGGGTGGAAGGCAACTCCCTTCGTTGTCTCTAGGGGCAGGAAGGCTGAGACTTCCACTGTGCCCAATGTTTTCCAAGATAAACTAGGTAACACAATACCGTTGTCCGTTGTACATTACTTCCTCTGTCTATCCATCCCAGCATCCGTTGTTTATTATTCTTACTCGACTTACTTATTCTCGTTGTCTCATACTTTTGTTTCAACTTTTGCAGTTGAAGGGAAGAAACTCCCGTTCAAAAAATTTGCGCCCGAAGAGGAAAGTCTTCTCACCAACATCAAGCGAGTACGAGGTGGGGAGTACATCCGGTGGACACCGCTACCGCCTGATACTTGGAGTTTCTTCGGCAGCTCGAACCCGTCTTCTCAAAGGCAACAAGGCACCTCCTCCTCTTCACCCGCAGTCGAATTGAGCTCGGAAGAAGAAATGGCCAGCTCCAACCCTCCTGCATTGATTCGAAAGCCAAGGACAACTCGTCCTGCAACTGCGCTGCCTCCTCTTCCACCTCCCCCAAGGACAATTCCCTCCACAACGGGAGCGGCACCTTCCGAGCAGAAACGGAAGGTTCTTACCCAGGCCGAGTTCGAGGCCAGAAAGAAAAGAAAAGAAGAGAAGCGCCGCGAGAAGGAGATTGCGCCTGCTGCCACTTCTCCTCCCCCTGCTCCTGCAACACACCAAGGAACTAAGACTGCAGCGGGAACACCAGTACGCAGCACAACACCGGCTGCTACTCAAGCTGTGGCTGCCCCCCATCGCTTCAAGCTCTGCTCTGGTCGCTGTTTCCACAATGGAGACGACCACATCGCACCTGCCAATTGGAGCACCACCTTCAGAGGTCGTGGACTGGTTTCCCGACTTCACGCGTTTCGGGACCCACCGTGAACGACTCGGTGCAGACCTCGGAGAAGGTTGCTAGGGCCTTGACCCATTCCATGAGGCTTCCCCAGGACATTGCTGATGCTGGGAAGATGTCTCTGCCCCAGGTGTCTTATGCAGCCTGCAAGTCTATGGCCTCGGTACGACTCCTGTTCTCTGCTCCCTATTTGCGTATTCATTTCTCATTGTGGTATGCTGACATTTCTGATCATTCCTCTTATAGCTGAATGTCCTCCTCCACGAGTTATGCGATCGTAGTACTTACAACTACAATCATCTCAAAGACTCCATCAACTACTGGCAAGGAAGGACTGAGACGCTGGAGAGAACTCTGGCCGAGGACCGACTCAAGATTGAGTTCGATCTGTCTCAAGCCCGAGCTGAAGTGGTGCGGGTGGAGGAGAAGTTCATTGCCGCCTTCAATGGGCAAGATAAGGCAGAAGGCGAAGCTCGAGCAGCCAAGGAGGGAGAAAAGAAAGCCAAACAAGAAGTAGAGAACGCTGTTCTCCGAATCAGCGAGCTAGAGCTCATCTCCCAGGCTCTGAGCAGGCAACTCGAGGAAGCTGAGGCAGCGAGAGCAACATTGATGGAGGAGCTCGAGGAAGCCAAAAGAGCTAAAGGGGCCATCGAGCAAGCAGTGACCACGAGGCTGCAACAACACTACCAGTCCCAGTTAGATACTCTTCTCGATGAAGACAGGGTAGAGACCGAGAAGGAGGTGATCAACATGCTCCGCCAACAAGGTCGGCTAAAAGAGGACAACGAGGAGGACGTGACTACCTTCTCCGAGCTCCAGAGCAAGGATGTCATCGACCTCGACAACTAGACCGAAGTCGAAGGAGTTGAGAAGCCACACCCCCTCGAAGGTCCTGCCCCTCTTCCGGCTGAACCACACTTCAAGCCAGCTGCTCCTGAAGCTCCTCCAATTGCCGAAGATCCTGTCACTGCTACTGAAGCTACCGATGCTGCTGATCCTACTGCCTCTCCTTCTGCTCCTGCTACTGCCGATACATGATTTCATTTTTCCTGTCTTTCGTTCTTGTTTCTTGTAATGCATCCTCTTTTTCCCCGTGTCATGGGGTGTTCTGTACCGTACCCAGCCATGGGTTTCGCTAATGAATGCTTTAATTTCTATTTCTTACACTTGCACCTCTCTTTAGTCTTCGTAGTGTAACTGGAATTTACGGAAATCGCACAACGTATGCATATAAGAAAGAATATAGCATAAGTATATGGATATATTTTACGGATCATAGAATCAGATATAATCCTAATAGCTCGCAACATAGGCACTTGAATGTATGTAAATGAATTTCTTCGTAATAATTGATGCACATATCGAACAAAGCACTCCGAATATACACAACGGAAAAGAGAAATATGCCTAGATACAACATTATGTAGTTCACTGTGAATGTAATCTGACAAATAAAATTTCATAAGATGAACATAATGTAACTCAGTGTCGAGACACTTGCTCAGAGGATGTCATTAGGATAAGCCACTGGATCTGCTCAGATGACATCCTTAGGATAAGCCACTAGTGTCTCATTGTGAGTATGTTGTTCAAGCGAAATTTTATTCGAATTTGCAAAACATTCACAATATTACACTGATGTTCCAGACGACGAATTGACGCAAAACTTCATAGCAGTATAATTTAAATGCTTATGCAATAACACTGGAAAACTCTTTATTGTAACAACTCATTTATTCACCATCACAGATTCTATTGAAAGAATTGCCTTAGGTTCATAATATTCCAGGGTTTTTGGATGAGATTACCTTGTAGATCTTTTAAGTAGCAAACTCCAGGACTCCCCAATCGTTCTACGATATAGGGTCCTTCCCAATTAGGCCCCAACTTGCCACTGTTAATCTCCTTGGTATTCTGGAATACTTTTCGGAGGACGAGATCTCCGACCTGAAGGACCCTTCGTTGTACCTTTCGGTTGTATGCCTTCCTTAGCTGTTGCTGGTATCTCCTCATCTGAATGCTGGCATCTTCCCGCTTTGCGTCTAATAAGTCGAGGTGAATGGTCATAAGTTCGACGTTTTTATCTTTCTCTCCACTCTTCTTCTTACTATGCCAAGAGCACATTGTGGGCAAACTAATCTCAGTCGGGATGACAGCTTCCATGCCATAAGCCAAAGAGAAAGGTGTTTCGTTCGTAGGACTCCTCGGTGTCGTCCTATATCCCCATAACACGTTGTGCAGCTCGGTAGTCCACTTCCCCTTCGAGTCTTCCAATCTTCTCTTCAAGGCATTCAATATATTTTTATTAGCTGCTTCAACCAGTCCATTCCCCTGAGGATAATATGGAGACGAGAAAATGTGCTTGATCTTTAGTTCGTCACAAAATCCTGCAATGATACGTCCTGTAAACTGTTTCCCATTGTCAATGATAATGGACTGAGGGATGCCGAACCTGCAGACGATATGCTCCCACATGAACTTCTTCACATCTTGTTCTCTGATACGAGCAAGGGGAACTGCTTCAATCCAACGAGAAAAGTAGTCAGTTGCCACGAGGAGAAAGACTAAATTCTCTGGTGCTTTAGGGAAAGGACCCACAATATCTAGGCCCCACCGTGCAAAATGGCCAAGGTTGAGAGACAGTGTTAAGTTCTTGAGCTGGAGCATGAATTAAACGAGCATATCGTTGACACTGGTTGCACTTCTTCACATACTTTTGAGCATCAGCTTGCATGTAAGGCCAGAAGTATCCTTGCCCCAAAGCTCGATGAGCTATCGTCCTTCCCCCTGAATGTATACCACAAATCCCTTCGTGAAGCTCAGCAAGAATCCTCTCCACATCTACAGGATGAACACACTTCAACAAAGGTCCCCCGAAAGACTTTTTACATAGCTCTCCCTGCACTACGACATATCGAGGTGCCTTGAACTGGATACGTCTTGACTCTTTTGCATTGATAGGAAGAACTCCATCTTTCAAGTAGGCCATCAACCCTGTCATCCAACTTGGTACGAGATTAACAAAACATACCTCTCGTTGCGACTGGAATGTTATCGAAGGATATTTTTGGTATTCCATGAGAATGGCCTTGGGCTCGTCGGACTGCATCATGGAAGCAAGATAAGCCAGAGCATCAGCATGCCTATTCTCATCTCTTCGGGTGTGCTTGATCTCCACAACGGTGAATGCTTCACACTGTAAACGAATGAGTGTAGTATACTGTTTCATTCGATCATCCTTGCATTCATAATCTCCATTCACCTGATTCACTACAAGCTGTGAATCATAAAAGACTCTCAATCTAGAGACCTACAACTCATGTGCACTCTGCAAGCCAAGCAGCAATGCTTCGTACTCAGTTTCATTGTTGGAGGCAGTAAACCCAAGACGTGACATCTTTTATACTTTTATGTTCTCCGGACTAATGAGCACAGCCCCGAGTCCCGAACCACTCGAGTTAGAAGATCCATCTACGTACAACAGCCAATCAACCCATTCTGAGGATTTACCTTCATCTACAACGATATCCTCGTTGTCAACCTCATCAGGGAGCTCACGAAGATCAGCAATCACCTCCTCTGCTTCTTCCACAGGGAAGTCAGAAAGGAATCCTGCCATTGCTTGCCCCTTCTCTGAACTTCTCGCTCTATACTGAATATCGAACTCACTCAGGGCCACAGCCCACTTCGACCTTCTCCCCGCCAACTCAGGTCATCCCAACACGACTTTCAGAGGGTACGTTGTGATGAGAACGATAGTATGAACATGAAAGTATGGGCGAAGCTTTTCAGCAGAAAAGACAAGAGCAAGACATACCTTCTCGAGCTAGCTGTAATTACATTCTGCCTTGAGAAAAGTTTTGCTGATGAAATAAACAGGCTTCTCGACGCCACCACAACACCTGACCAGGACGGAGCCAATGGCCTGCTCTGAGACTGAAAGATAAAGATACAAGACTTCACCTGGCTCAGGGACGGAGAGAATAGGTGCTAAACCTAAATACTCTTTCAAAGCAATGAAAGCTCGAGAACACTCTGGCGTCCACGCAAAAATAGAATCCTTCCTCAGGAGCTCAAAGAGGGGTTTACAACGATCAGATGACTTTGAGATAAATCGATTGAGTGCAGCGATACGCCCTGTTAACTTCTGGATCTCCTTCTTCGACTTGGGCTCCGGTATGTCCAACAAAACTCGAATCTGAACTGGATTAGCTTCAATACCCCGCTGGCTCACAAGGTATCCCAAGAATTTATCAGAGGTAACTCCAAAAGTACACTTCTCTGGGTTTATCTTCAAATTGAAAGTTCTCAGAATAGAGAAGGGCTCAACAAGGTCTGACACAAGGGTATTCCGAAGTCGACTCTTCACAACAATATCATCAATGTAAATTTCAACCGATTTTGCCGAGGAGTGGCCCAAACATGAGATTCATCAGACGCTGATACGTGGCACCGGCATTCTTCAGACCAAAGGGCATAACACGATAGCAGAACAAGTCACACTCTGTAATGAAAGTGGTCTTCTCTTGATCTTCTTCCGCCAGGAGGATTTGATTATAGCCCGAATAACCATCCATAAATGATAACATTTCATGGCCAGCAGTGGCATTGATGAGCCTATCAATTCTTAGCATAGGGAAAGAATCTTTGGGACACGCTTTATTGACACCAGTGAAGTCAATGCAAACTCTCACCTTCCCATTCTTCTTGGGTATAGCTACTACATTAGCTATCCAGTCAGGATATTGCACTTCCTGGATGAACCCAAACTGGATCAGCTTGTCTATTTCTTCATTAACTGCATCATGATAGGCTGGGGCAAGTCTCCGAGGTTTCTGCTTCACCGGAGGAACAGCAGGATCAACGTTGAGGTGATGACAGATAACGTTCGGATTTATGCCTGTCATATCTCTATGCGACCATGCAAAGACATCAAGATTCCTCTTCAAGAATTCCAGCAGCTTGCCTTCCTCGTCCGTTGTCAAGCTTGTTCCGACCTGCAACACCTTTGGCTCTTCTTCCGTTCCCAAATTGACTGCCTTCGTGGGCTCAACGGAAGGTCTGCACAACGTGGCCTCCGAGCTCTCTTCCACAATGGAGTCGACCTGTAATTGCTATTTGGGCACAACGAAGGGAGGGAAATCACACTTCTGTGACGCCAACTGATCCCCTCTGATCTCCTGGGGTCCATCCTGCGTTGGATATTTCAACACCTGATAGTACGAGGAGGGAACAGCTTTCATCTCGTGGGTCCACCATCGACCCAAGATCACGTTGTAAGGCGATGGAGCATCTAGAACGGAAAATCTGGTTTGTAGGACAACGGGTCCTGCCACCACGGGTAAGACGATGTCGCCTAACGGTTTCATCTAACTGCCATCAAACCTGAACAGCGAGGTTTGAGCAGAGATGAGAACGGACGGATCCAACTTCATCTGAATGAAAGCATGAAGATACAAAATGTCTGCCACACTCCCGGAATCCACGAGTACCCTTTTGATGTCGAAATCTCATATCCTCATGGTGAGAACAAGAGCATCATAATGAGGCCGGATTACCGTTGCCAAATCATGATCAGCGAAAGTAAGCGCCTGTTCCATGCTTCTTGCAGGCATCTGCACCTGACAAACCTCAGCTTCGTGAGACATCTTCCTCGTCTTTGCTCTGAAGTTTCCCTCCACGTCCTCCTCTGGTGCTCGTACTCGGCAAATGACGTTGATAGTGCCTAAAGGAGCTCCCCCTCATCCTCGTCCACTGGTACTTGTATTACTGGCAAGCTCTCCTGTACGAGGTTGAGATAACGGTTCTCTAGTGTGCATCGTGCTACCGTTATCGGAACTGAGATACTCCCCTAAGTATCCTTCCTGGACCAGTCTCTCCAAATACTCCCTCAAGATTCGACATCGGTTTGTAAGATGACCACAACATTTATGATAATGGCAATACTCATGTGCCCGTGGTCCAGACGTAACATCTTGTACAGCTCTAGCAGGCCATTCGAAATACGCTTGGCCCTCCATCGACTTCATGATGGTTGCTGGGCTAGCAGTAAAATGGATGGGATCTGTTCGAGCTACAAAAGGTCGCCTCTCACTAGGCTGAACACCTCTCTCTCGCTGCACTTGCGGCTGTTCCTGGTGAGGCTGATAATGCTGCCTCGCTTGCTGCTGAAAATTCGGGTTAGTACGTCTCTCCGTCCTACCCTGCTGCTGGGATTGACTATAATTACCTTCATATGGGCGCCGAACCGGCTGACCCCGTTGAGTCACATACACTACTTTCTCCTTCTGCTTCCTAGGTGATGAGTCTCCTGATGATGAAGACTCATACCTCTGCCTCTTCTCCTTCCTCCTAGACGACTGGTGTCCTTTCTCTATCACGTCCACCCCTCTCGTCCTCGGCTTCGGCACAACAGAAATATCATCTTCATATCTTCTATACTTGGTATCTTCTATACTTGGTTGCACGAACCATCATCTCGTCCATCTTGACAGGATAGTCAAGAGCCAGAGATTTATAGAGCTCGGAATGCCTGAGAATAGCATTCTTAAAAGCAGCAATGCAACTCCCTTCATCGACCTTATCGATGCTGTGAACTTCATCAGTGAAGCGCGAAATGAAGTCTCTCAAGGATTCTGCCGCTTTCATCCTTAGAGAGAAGAGAGTATCTGCACCTGCTTTCTTCTTTTTATTGATAATGAATTGATCAATAAAAGCTGATCTGAGCTCAGAGAAGTTGTTGATTGAACCAGGAGGCAGATTGCGAAACCATCTTGAAGGGATCTTGTTTTTCTTGTGTTGGACCAATTTTTTTGGAATGCAACATTAACGAATTTTTTGACCACAATAGACCAATTACTCACGAATTTTTTGGAATGCAACCTTAACTTGTATCCTCTAAATTATGTCACCATTCTAGTTGACGACTGTTACTGTCTTTCTTTTTTCACCCCTTGCATTGTTATCTAATCTTATCTAATAATAGATTCCATATTATAAAGACTACATATTGTTATTGCTATTATTTCCGATCACCTGAAATAGCTATATTTTCCGGCAGACAAATATAAAATTATCAAGAAAAAAAATAAAGAATGATTCACTTGTATCAAATGAAGCAAGATCTTGAACAACAGCTTCTGAACTTGTTACTGTTAATGATGGTTCTTTCTTCAAATAGAAGAAGAGATTGGGAGAAAGTGTTCGTGTAGAGGGGATTGGTCTACGTGAGAATCTTGAAGAACCGTTGAACCTCAATAACACAAGCATGAAAACAGGAAAAAGAGATATGGAGGAAGTGTCTTGTGGAGAGAGGAGTGCTCTACGTGAGAATGAATAACCCATGAATTCTAAAGAAACTATACTTCTTTATTAAATTATTTAATATTAATCCTTGTCATAATTAAAAGGTAAGTAGGTGTACATAAAGTTTTTAAAATAAAATAAGTTAAAAGGGTAATTTGGTCAACATAAAGTTTAATATTCTCCTTGTACTTTTTATTAGTCAAATGATATACCTTCCTGAAATGCAGAGGTGAAAATGCTGAGAGGGTAAGGAATAAGGAGAAAGCGAAAAGAAAGATATATGACCCATGATTTTCATTTTTTCAACCAAAGAGCTTAAGCCCATCCAGTACATAAGATTAAAAATACACAAAAACACATTTCTGCTTTTTCTGACTAACAAAAAGAGAATAAGAAAGAGCACAACCGACAACACATTACCCTATCTTGCCGAGGCAGCAAAGCCTCTAACTTACATCAGAGTCTCCGTTCTTTCCAAAGAACTCAAAATCTACCCGCCTTGCCTAGGAATTATTCTTGCAAGGAAGCCATATATCTCCAACACCAAAAAGAATGATTTCACGCTCCTTATTTGACTGGCCTCAGATATGAAGAACATCAGAAAGAAAGGAATACAAAGGGAAAAAAAGACTACAAAAAAGCACCTGGAGTTCCACCACACCAAGAAACCAAATATAACTGTAAAGTCCCGACTCTTTTTCACTCTCAAGACTGCTGCACAGCCAGTCTCTGAAGATGTTCAAAGAACACTTGCAAGCTCACATCGTCTGTGAAGATAACATCTGAACCAGAGGCCATCTCATGGGTGGAGTTGTACGTAGCTGATGGGTTCAACTTGGCCAATAGGAATCTCGCCTGCAAGACAATGCAACGAAATATTGAAATTAAATGAAAGCCTAGCCAAACTATACAAAGCATGGTTATTAAAATCCCAATTCAAATTGTTGAATCCCATGAAATGTAATTTGAGTGATGGGGCTCAAAATGCTATCCGGATTCCAAAATCCCAGGGCAGTAGAACTGGATCTGAATCCTATAAATTGGATTACACAATTAGATTGATTTTCATGATTGGGTCACATGCAAAAAAAAATCATAGTTACCAGAGCGAGAAGCGAAAACAAGAAGCAAAGCGAAAGCGAGAAACGAGACTCAAAAAAATCATAGGAAACAGGAAGCGAGAAATGAGATATATGCTCCTCATTCCCATTATGTTATTTATGGGTAGCTATATCTTTGATTTTATCTTACATGAGATTTTTGGAGAAGAGTAGGTGCCTTAGATTTCAAATCAACGATACTTGCTTAGAGTCTACACCCTAGGTTATAGACTGTGGTCTATCACATCACTTCACACATACAGTTCTCTTTAATTACTAGATGAAAAGTGATGAAAGCGAGCTTTATAGGGAGCGAGTCCGTCTGAGGAAACGAGTTTCCTAAGAAGCGAGTCTATCCGAGGAAACGAGTTTGGGAAACGAACTTCCTGAGAAGCGAGCTTCCCACCCTGTACATAGCTTCCCTATAGCTATGGAAAAAATATCACCAAAGATGACTAAATTTGGAACATGACATTTCTTAGAAATATTTTGGGAAATCTTTTTTATTCTTTACTACATCCAAAGTTACTAGATGAAGTTTTTGGCAATAAGGTTGACACTCAAAATCACTTTAGATCATACTTACCAGCAGGGGCGGAGCTAGGGGGATGGGGAGGGGCCATGGCCCCCACTAATTTTTTTTTTTAATTCCTTAAGTTGTAGGTATAATTTTTTAAAAAAAAATAATTAATATCTAAATTTTGTATATAATGGCCCCACCAACCAAAAGTTTGTAAATTTTTTTTATATATATAATATAAAGTGATTGATTCTTTAGGCGTCCATTGTCCCCTTTAACCCTAGTTAAGATTTTTTAACTCAAGATTTAATTTTTTTCCTAAAAATCAAGGGTAGATGTATAAACCCTAGGGGGTGAGTGAATCTTAACCACCGTTAATGGGTGTTAAAAGGAACGTGTGTCAAGCAGGGGAGGCGCACACATTCCACCTAATGGAACGTGTGTGGGAAAAAACAATCTTCATAATATAAAAATATAATTAATTTTATTTATATAATGAATTTATCAAAAGGGGGCCTTATTTTTCTTGTTATGGACCTTTATAGTATGCAATATTAACGATTTTTGACCACGATAGATCCATTACTCGTAGCTCCCAAACCCCCACAGCCCCAATCCCATAAATTTTTTGATATGCGTACTTCACCCCCCCCCCCCCCAAAAGAAAAAATTCCTTGCTCTGCCCTTGGTTACCAGACGAGAAGCGAAAACAAGAAGCAGGTCGAATGCGAGAAGCGAGGCTTAAAAAATCCTTAAGAAGCAATAAATGAGATATAGGCGTCTCATTCTCACTATATTAGTATGGGCAATCACACTTTAGATTTTGTCTGAGATGATATATTTGTGGAGAAGTAGGTGCCTTAGATTTCAATCCAATAATTCTTGCTCGGGGTCTATACCCTAGGTTATAGACTCGGGTCTATTCCATCACTTCCCACGTACATATCTGCCTCGCTCAATGGGATGCGATAAATGAGATATATGCATCTCATTCTCACTACATTAGTATGGGCAATCACTTTAGATTTTGTCTCAAATGATATATTTGTCTGAGAAGTAGGTGCCTTAGATCTCAATCCAATAATACTTGCTTGGGGTCTATACCCTAGGTTGTAAACTCAGGTCTATCTCATCACTTCCCACATACATATCTCCCCCACTCAATGGGATGTGATGGAAGCTTGTTTCCTAGGAAGCGAGTCTGGGAAACAAGCTTCTTGGGAAGTAAGTAGCCCACCTTGTACTTAGATTTCCTACAACTATGATTTAGATATTTAATGGATTGAAAAATGCATATGCTGGTGTATTGAATAGAAGTTTGACAAATCATGATCCATAAACAAAAGTTTTGAAACAATATTTTCTAAAGAATTCATAAGTCTTATAAACAATGATTTGATTCTTATATTCATTACATGAGACCTAAAACGATTTAATTACGGTTATAAACTCTAATAACCTTGCTACTTATCTCAAGGGTCAAAAAAGATGTAGTTTCACCATTCCAACTCATCAGCCAACGGGAAGTGAACTGGGGGTAAATTAGCTGGAAAGCTTCAGGTTTTGACATACAACAGAACCAATGAAAAGACATTAAGTGAACCCTCAGGACGTTAGCTTCCCCCTCCCAAAATAAAAGGAATCACAAAATTAGTCTGCATTGAGTCAAAATATCGAGTTCTCTCAGTAGGTTAATGCAGATCTCAATTCATGTTCTGTAAAACCAAGTTCTATTAAATAGTTTTGATGCCATTGTATACTTACATGATATTAAAACTCATGGACACGATGGAAATAATGCAAATTCTTATCACTCTCAAAATCATTCCAACTGGGTGATCCTAATCATCCAATGGAATTCTCTTCAGATTGGCCAAAAAAATAGAAGACGATTAATATAGAAAAAGGTCTATTCATCAGATGGTAAATTCACCCAATCAAACTAAATTGACTTGATACGTGTTTCAAATGGGCTCACTAATTGAGTGGTACACAATAACCTGAAGGTGCATCACTTGTACAGTATATGGAGTTAATATTCTAGGAATAATAGTTCAAGAACCTGCGCAGAATCATTTGTAACAAGGAAAGGTTAAACAGAATATAAAACATGAACACATAAACTCCTGTTTGAGAAATGAACCAGGGAGAGAGAGAGAGAAGAGGGGGGTTGCAGAAACAGGAGGTACACAGGCACACAAGCACACATCAATGTTGAGATTCCACAGAGAGTTTTGTGGATGAGGAGATAAAGATGCCGTTCCACCCTTCTAATTTGTCAACCAAATGTACTGACGGTAAATTTTGACCATTATAACAGCTATAACGTTTGTTCTAATAGTGACTACTTTTTCAAATTATTTACTAATTGCTCAATGCTTTTATTATTAAAATATAATATCTTGTATGTTTGATTTGAGTCATTTCACAAAGAAAAAATTAGATTAACATAATATCAAAATGTTATTTGCATCCTAAAACAGTGGGATAGCAATTAATAATAACTATTGTTTTACTGATGCCATTTACCAATCTAATGTAATGGTCAAAGGCACTACTTAATTATGCCACCAGAATTAACTGTTCTAGCAGCCATTGTTAAAACCCAAAGATGAAGTAGCTGGAAAAAATCCGATGCAAAGCTGATACCCCAAACACGAAAAGAAAAACTCAGAATGTGGATGCCTGATGCAGTAAGCTTTTGAAGCGTGAATTTGTGGCTTGTTCTCATTTATCAAGTGTTTTTTTTTTTAAATCGGTAATCAAGCAAGCAATATATTAATAAAGCATAGAAAGGCAACAAAAGCAAAATCAGAAAAGAGTTCACAAGCTCATGATCCCTGAAAGCTAAAAAATATAAGAAACAAAACAAGGCTATCCCTAGGGGGGCCCTACCAAAACCCTCTAAACTAGACAGCAAGCCAAGGACCCAGATCCAATCCCTAATGTCTGATGGAACACCATTCCAAAATCAGAGTGCGAGATCTAGCACATATATGAGAAGGGGAGGAAACAGAGTCCTCAAACACTCTCCTGTTCCGCTCTTTCCATATAGACCATGCTATAACACCTCGCAACATTGACCAAATCACCTTCCTCGATCCATCACTACCAGTCAATTGCCAACAAGATAAGAAGCTGTGAAAGAAAGAGGAAAAGACTCACTCCACTTCCACTCGGGAAAGAAAAAAACTCCAAATCTAACGAGCAAATGAACAATGCAAGAGTAGATGGTCTACCAATTTTTCCACCTGGAGACACATGACACATCGATTTGCCATCCTCCACCCTTTATTCTTCAGGTGGGCACAGGTGAGAATCTTATTCAAAACTGCATTGCATAGAAAAAATGATACTTTTGAAGGAATACCAGGATTCCACACCATCCTATAAGGAAATGGTTCGATAGGACCCGATCCAAACGACTGTACTAGTGAGCTTACTGAAAAGCGACATTTGTTGCCTCTAAACCCTCTACAATCGGGGCCTTGAAATAACGGGGGGAGTGACCCCAGATGCTCCACCAACCTACCAAAGTCTTCAATTTCCCAGTCGTGCAGGCCCCTCCTAAGCTAGGGGCCCCATGACGCCCCTCCCTCCCTCCTATCGATATAATCACTGACGGATGCATCCCTATTGGTGGCTGAACAGAACAGGGTACCAAAATCATCTTTCAATTTTGAGGTACCGCACCACACGTCCTTCCAAAACCGAACATTAGAACCAACGCCCACCCTAAACTCAAATTATGGAATAACAAACCTACCAACTGACATGATGCCCTTCCATAGCCCTACCCCGTGGGATGACCTGACCTCCTTTGGAACCCACCTCGATAGTTCCCCAAATTTGGCCACTATCACAGAGCGCCACAAACTGTTTAGATCCTCTCCAAACCTCCATATGCATTTCCCCAATAGTGCCTTATTAACTAGGGTAAGAGGTTTTAAATTAAGGCCACCCTCTTTCTTGGGCCGACAGATACTAGCCCAATCAACGAAATGGTACTTGAATTGGCCCTCCCCATGCCACAAAAACTCGTGTCGCATACGTTCAAGTCCCACTACGACTGACTGAGGGATAATCATAGTGGATAGTGGACATAAAGAAGGTTGGCAAACTGCTAAGGGTGCTCTGTATGAGGGTTAGCTTGCCGCCTTTGGATAAGAACGATGACTGCCAACTTGACAACTGCCTGGCAAACCAATCCAACACTAGGTCCCATACTGCCCTTGATTTAAATCTCGCCCCAAGGGGCATAAACAGATACACTGATGGCACGGATCCCGATTTATAACTGAGGCACGCCACAAGATACTCTAGGTCTGGAACCACCTCAACCCCTACTATTTCCGTTTTGGACATATTAACTAGCAACCCATAGACTGCTTCAATACAAAGGCACGCCACAAGATACTCTAAGTCTGGAACCACCCCAACCCCTACTATTTCCGTTTTAGACATATTGACTCGCAACCCATTGACCACTTCGACTAAATCTCGATGGGCTGCGCGACAGAAGATAAGGGTGTCATCAGCAAACTGGAGGTGTGACACATGCAAATGATCCCTGCATATAGAAAAACCTTTTAAAATTGGACTATCGGCTCTTGACAAAATCCTACTAAGAGCTTCTGAGACAATAATAAAGAGCAATGGAGAAAAATGGAGAATGCAACAGATGAGATGCACTAGTGCATCCAATAACACCACTTTGGACCAAAACCCATTCTCTTCATCACATACCCCAAGAACTCTCAATTAACATGATCGTAGGCTTTTTTAATGTCCACTTTGCAAAGAATGTCAGGTACCTTGGAGCAAATCCGGTCATCAATACATTCGTTGGCTATTAAAATATCATCGAGGATCTGTCGTCCACCCACAAATGCTCCCTCTTGGGGTGAAATAATATGGCCCATCACTCCCTTCACTTTTGTGGCCAGGGCTTTAGAGAGGATCTTGTAGACACTACTCACAAGACTAATTGGATGATAGTCCGTGATGTCCTCTACGCCTCTCTTTTTTGGAACCAACACTACAAAGGTATTGTTGATCACTCTATCAAACCTCCTGACCTCATACAACTCTTGCATGACCGCAAGATAGTCATGGCCTACAATCTCCCAACACGAGTAATAGAACTCAATTGTAAATCCATCCGGGCCAAGTGCCTTGTTCATGGCCATCCCCAAGGTTCTAAATGTCGATATCGCTCGACATGTCGGAGCCGCGGAAAAAAGATATATCGTTTATCGGTGATTTTTGGAAAAAATGGAAAAAAATAGGGCAAAACATGAAATTTTGTAGTGAAAATTCAGGAAATGTTAAAATAAATGTTAATATACCTTTTAGAATAAAAACATTTAAAAAAACAACAATGTATACAATAGATGCAATAAGAAGAGAGCAAAGATGTGCACTCACGAGTGACAATAATGTATGATTGATTCATGTTTCATTCATTTCTCAATCAATCATAAATTCATAATTTATTAGATTCATAATAATACAAACATACATAATACAATTCACCAAAAAACCTACAATCATCACCAGAAGAAGTTACGCGGAGGTTCGATGTCATCATCTCTGTCTTGACTTGGCTGGCTATAGTGCTGATTCTCCACATACGTACAATACTGTGCCCAACTTATCACATTATGATACATGGATGTATACTCATGTACATGATGTTAGTAGTAATCTGGGCTAAGATGTAGTAACACGCCCATTGGTGGATACTGTGGGTTATTGGGCACAACTGGCACAGGCACTGGGATTTGGAAATTGTCTCCTCCATACCCATATGGAGGTGGCTCATATCCTGAGACATATCCATAAGGATATTGATCCTGTGTGGAATGTGAATAACTATGTTCTTGAGAGTCTGATGCCTGAGACTGTGTATCCTGGTCATGGCTGGAGAACCATGTATGTTGAGACCCTCTGGAACTAGAGCCCGAATGTTCCGTGCCCCCAAACCAAGCATCGTGTCCCACATCTCGTTCTTTGCCCTTGCCCTTGCCCTTACCCTGACCCCTGCCCCTGCCCTGGCTTCCTCGATGAGAGACAATGAATCGGTTAGCTTTCTGCTGGATGTGAAGGTGAGGCACCATGATCTTGGTCTTGTGTGGCATGGTCAAAGTCAGCCTCTACGGTGAATGGGCTCAGAGGCCTCTGCTCTGGTTCAACTCCGATGTTACCTCCATCCACAGGACTGTCGCCGCCTCCGTCACTCTCATCATGGTCATCAGACTCATCACCACCCTTACTATTACTATTGGACAATCTACTTGTCCCAGCAGTTCTTGCACCTGAAGTCCCAGGACCTTTTGGACTTCTGATCATCTCATCAAATGATTCTGTGCTAAAGCTGCTCCTGCTGCCGCTAGTGCTAGACACTACTTCTGTAGCAATAACCTTTTCTACATCGATGCCCATCTCAACGGCCGCGCCAGCTATAACTGCGTTCAGACGCCCATCATCTTCATCAAGTGATGAAACCTTAACCCACTCAGAAAATGGATTATCTTGATCCTCAGTGGCACCGATTAACATCAGGTCTAAAGGATCCTGCTCAGGTTACTTCCCAGTGTCAATCTGCAGTTGCCTGAGTCGCAGCTTCATATTATAGTGACAGAAGACCAGTTTTTGCAGCTTTTTATAGCCAAGTCGGTTCCGTTGCTTTGTGTGAATAGGGGCAAATGTACTCCAGTTTCGCTCACATGCTAAAGATGAAGCAGTCTGTGCTAACACGCGAGCCGCCAATTTTCTGAGGGTCAGACAGTCGATTCCGTACATTTGCCACCAATCAGCTGACAATTAAACGATGTTATCCATTAGTTTCATATATATTTTGATGTAGATAAATAAAATATAATTACTTTATTGGGAAGAAATCACTCACACGGCGTCATCCTAGACCTTCCCCCTTTAGCAGCAATTCTTCCAAAGCTCCCCCGCGCATCCCTGAAGCGCTCTAGCTATAAATTTTGAAAAAACATGTTCCAATTAGATAGAATATATTAGAATGCAATAATGCACATAAATATGCTATAGTTAACGAGATAAAGACATTTCACCTCATTCCCGAAGTCTCCCTTTCTCTTACACTTCGGGTCCAACGTCTCGAAGACGTCGTGGACAGCCTTCATTAAGTCATCCCGATTCCCCAATTTGTGGTTATAGTGATACTTTGGGTTCAAATAATATGTTGAAACGTGAAAGTTATACGGCATGCAATTAGTATTATAAGCATGCAATAACTTCAATGTAAACATCTAATAAACATCAAACTTACCAGCAGCATAAAGGGGATGCTCCATTGTCTTATCCCAACGAGCATCGATAATCTTGTGGACCCACTTGTATCCACGAGGGGACACATTCTTTATCGACAACTTCATTACTCGCATTAATTCGTACACAGAACCCATAGTCGGCCACTTATCTGCATCTATCACCCTTAAGACACGGTAAATAGGCTCTAGTATGGCAGCCGTATCATCCACTTTGTCCCAAAAGTTGTTGTTAAGGACAATGTCCTCAACTTTTTTTGCCAAAACAGTGCACCTTTGTCCATATTCTACCCAATCAGTCCCAGTGAACAATGCCTTTAGTCCAATTTTATGTTTGGACAAACTCTCTAAGGCAATAAAATTGGTGGCGAAGCGCGTCGCCCCTGGCCGTACTATTTCACCACCACATAGCCCTCATCTTCGCTAGAACCCAACTGTGGTTGTATATGAAGTTGGTTACCGTTCTTGCCTCGTCAATAACCTCCTTCACAGATTTCCTTTCTCCTATCGCCTGTAACATCAGGTATATGCAATGGGCTGCGCAAGGGGTCCAGAATAGGGAATGCTTTTTCATAAGCATCTTCCCAGCCTTCACGAAGGCACTCCCATTATCAGTCACCACCTGGACTACATTTTTCTTTCCCACTTCCTCTGCAACACCCTTCATTAAGTCATATATTTTACATCTTTTATATTGTCAAATGCATCAACGGACTTTAAAAATATTGTCCTTCCCTAACTGTACACCATAAAGTTGATGATCGAAAGCCTAGTGGATCCTGTCCAACCATCGCACATAATAGTGACACCAAAATTTTCCCACATTGGCTTTAGAGTATCAATATAGTCTCTCATCTCCTTCTCCTCTGCGTCTAAGTATTTACCTGTAATCTCATATGGAGGAGGCTCTACCCCCGGCCCAACCCATTCTGTCTCGTGAATCATGTTCTTAAACTGTAGAGTTGAGGCGGCATTAGTAGGCACATGACTATGTATGAAAAACTTGGATACAGCTGTTCCAAGCGCTTCCACCAGACTTCCCCCACTCCACATTTCCTTCAACCGCTTCGGTTTTGCATTTCGACTTTTGTACAGAGATGAATCATGTGGCAGATCCGGGACTTTCATGCTTTGGCTGCGGCCAAACATACCATGTGGTTGTGTCCCAATCCCAAAATCAGATGTCCTACCAGTCGAACCGGGTGGTCCTGCTCCGACACTGCCTCTGAAATCGGCAGACCGCATGCGAGCTGCAAATGAACGCTCCTGATCTTTGTCCCACGCTGGCGCATAGATTGACGATAGCCCTGTTGATATGCTAGCCTCTCGTCAACTCCAATACAGTCGATTGGGTATAAAGTATCATCTTCGTCGTCACCATCCACATCTACTGGTGGCTGTAGACCACGCCTCATTTCCTGACGGATTGCCTTTTGCTCTACGACATACTCCAGTCTCTGTTTAGCCCCAATGGTAAGGTTAACCTTCATAGCTTGTCTGACCTCCATCGGACAACTTGGACAGTCTGCCACATTCGAATCACCCCTGGCAAGATGCCACTTTAACTGGGTAATTCCACCGCTCCTTATTTTTTTGCCACAATAATTACATATTGCTCAATTCTTGTTCCCTTCTATTTGTTTTCCATGTGACCAACCTATGTCCCGTACCATCTCCTAGTGGATCACCAATAAATATTAATGTCAAACACATAATATAATCAAGCACCAAAACCCTTGATTTTTTTAATGATTATCCATGTTAATTGCTTTAGAAATATGAAAAGCTTATGAATGTACATTACAGTTGATAAATAATTGAAATTTAATTTAGTTTCTCAAACTGTTTCTATATGATAAGTAATTGAATTTTAATTTAGTTTCTCAAACTATTTTTATATGTAATTGATGAGCTCAATGTTTTTCCAGGACAAAATCAATATGGAAAAGAGAGGAGATGGTTAACTGATCGGAGACCCTGCATCACGAAAAAAGGAATACGACTGTAATTTTATTTGAGTATGAAGTTGATGTAATTATATAAAAAGAAGTGGATGTAATTTTATTTGACTATGAAGTTGGTGTAATTATGTAAAAAGAAGTGGATGTAATTTTATTTGACTATGAAGTGGATGTAATTATGTAAAAAGAAGTTGATGCAATTTTATTTAAATGTGCGTCCTGTTTAAGTTTTAAATATATAGAATTTTTATTTTAATGTAATCCATGTATATTGAGTATTGTTTAGATGATTACAAGCTTAATATCATCAAGCAAGACTTCTTTGTCGAAATACAAAATACAAATGTATAATATAAATCAATATTAGTTTTTAATACTTTTTAAAATTGGGTGTATAATATAAATCAATATTGGTTTACAACATATTACTTTGTCATATAATATAATTTCTAATATGGCAGACCAGTTTTAAATTTTTAAAAATTAAAATAGAAAAAACGATCTTATATTACAATTTTTAATACTTTTTAAATTGGGTATATAATATAAATCAATATTAGTTTATAACATATTACTTTTTGTTTAATGCTTATCCATGTTAATTGATTTGACAATTTGAAATACTTATGACTTTATGAGTGCACATTAGAGTAGATAAATAATTGAAGTAGATGTAATTTTCCTAAGGCAATGTGCAGATCCATAATCAAGTTTCAGTAATTATTATATATATATATACAACATTGATCATAACTAAATAAAAATATACATGAATTTCAAGTATAATTCTTAAAAATTAAAATAGAAAAAACAGCCTTATATTACAATTTTTAATACTTTTTAAAATTGGGTGTATAATATAAATCAATATTAGTTTACAACATATTACTTTTTGTCATATAATATAATTTCTAATATGGCAGACCAGTTTTAAAATTTTTTTGTCTTCAAAATAGTATGTTTTATAATCTTTTAAAATTATGTAATAAAAATAGTATATTAACTTATAAATTTTTGTACTAAAAAGTATGTTAACTTATTAATCAAAGTGATTACTGATTAGTAAAAGTATGTTAAATTTTTTTACTAAAAAGAATAGCTAAGTGATTACTGATTAGTCAAGGTGTTATTATATTTTTAAAAAGCCCTTATGAGGTTAGAGGTATTACATATAAATTATTTCTAATTTATAAAATATTATTAAGAAATTATTAATTTTTTAATATATCTAAAATGGTCTTATGGGCATAATTTGCTAGATATACATCTTTATCAAGAAATTATTATTTTTTTGTTATATTTCAATATAGTGAAGCTTTTTTTTAATTAAAGCCTCCATATAATTTATAAAGAGAGTGAAAGTGTGAAACTAGCATTACCTTTTAAATTTTAGGTTAAAATCCCTAACATTAACATGATAACTTTTTTACAAAAAGAATGCATTAACAATTAAATAACCCTTATAAGGGTTTAGAAGGTAATGCTAGTTTCATAGAAAAAAATGCATTATCATACAAAAAAAAATGCATTAATATCATCTTACTTAAAAGGTAAAGCCCTTAAAAAAAATAAAAAAATAAAAAGTAAGAGTGAAGCTAGATAACCCTTAAAAGGGTTTTAAGTTTTACGTAGGAGTGGAGTTAGATAACCCTTATAAGGGTTTTAAGTTTTAAGTAGGATCGAGTGAAGTTAGCAAACCCTTATAAGGGTGTTAAGTTTTAAGTAGGGTGAGTAAACTTAGCAAACCCTTATAAGGGTGTTAAGTTTTAAGTAGGGTGAGTGAACTTAGCAAACCCTTGTAAGGTTTAAGCTTATCTGAAGGAATCGTATACCTCAGAGTTCATATCACAGAAGAACAGAACCAAAAAAAAGACGCAGAGAGGAGGAGCCGAGGGGCAAGGAGGAACCTTAGCTTGGGTTTGGGCGTTTGGCAACGGCGAAGACGACGGTGGACGGCGACAGTGGACTGGCTCAGGTACCCTCTGGCCTCTTCTTCCTTCTTCCTTCTTCCTCCTTCCTCCTTCTTCCTTCTTCTTCCTTCTAAATCAACCCCCCCCCCCCCTTTTTTTTTTCTACTAAATCGAAGATTTTCAGAGTGTGAACTCTCAAGATCGCAATTGCATGAATGATATGTAGGTTTTTCCAAATTTAAAGACGATGAATCGGACACCACTCACAGGTTTTCTGTAGTTAGTACTGATTTTCTTTTTTTTTTTGGATGGATGCTTGCGCATGTGAAAAAAAAGGGGAACCCTGACCGAATCTCTGATTTGGATGGGACTCATTTGCTTTTGGTCGATATCGGCATGGTATCGTCGATATCGGAGATATATCGGCGATACCAACCGACACTGTGTATTTTTTTTTAAACAGGGTGTCGATGCATCGGTCTTCAACGATACCGAAAAATATCGGCGATATATCGCCGATATTTTCGATATTACGAACGTTGGCCATCCCAACTATTGCTACCAACACTTCCTCCATCCCAAACGGCTTCTCCAAAGTGTCTTGTTGGTCTGTAGACAGACTAGCAAAAGGGAGACCATCTAATTGCGAGTGCCATTGTTCCTATTCTTTGTAGAGGTGCTGATCGAAAGAGGCAATACTATTCGCCACCTCTGTAGGCCCCTCCCACCATTCGCCATTCACCCTTAGTTTGGCTATAAAGTTGTTCTTCCGATGAAAATTAGCCATCTTAAGGAAAACGTTTGTGTTCCAGTCACCTTTCTTAAGCCATCTAACACAAGCTTTTTGATTCCAATTAATCACTTCCATTTTTGCCAAGTGTAAGTATTCTACCTTCTTGGCCTCCCTAGCTTGGATCTCGACAATGGAAAGGGGACAAGATTCTTCAGCGATATCGAAATCACCAATTGACTTAATGAGACTTGCTAGTCAGGCTTGGACATTACCAAACACAACCTTATTCCATTCCTTCAGTCGGATTTTAGGAGCTTTTAATTTGAACCCGAACCGTGTACTGGCAGACCCCTGGCCTCTTTTCAGTTGCCACACTTCCGCTACTACTCCTTTGAAACAATCATCTAGAAGCTACATGTTTTTGAAGCGGAAAGGGATGGGACCTCCCCGGAAATTACCGGACTCGAGCTAATGGAATGTGGTCAGATATGGGCCTTGGAAGGGAGGATTGAATCAGATTTGGGAACTTACTCTCCCATTCCAGGTCACAAAGGAACCTATCCAATCTGCTTGCTGAACCGTTGGGCCTTGATTGAGCCCAAGTGAAAAAATTGCCCTTTGCAGTAAGATCAATCAACTTATGGCACCTAATAAACTCCCCGAAACGTCTCATCTTAGCACTAATCACTCATCCCCCCTTGCGCTCTTCTGAAAAGCGAATGCTATTAAAGTCACCAGCCAAACACCAAGGGACCTCCCACCTAAACATGGTTCAAAATATCAGTATCGGTCGCCGTATCGCTAAGTCCAAAATAGGATACGTATCGGTACCATATCAGTTGGATATGGCGGAAAAATTCAGGATACGCTAAAAAAAGCTTGGATACGCAATGAAAAACTTGGATACCTTACATAAAACCTCTTTTAATGCAAATATAAGGTTAAAACAAACTAAATGAAGGCCTCCAACTACATTTATAATCATATATATATGAGAGTTAACAAATTTATACGTTAAAAAAGGAGTGCATGCTGATAAATATATATGAAAATACAAACCATAATTATTTAACCAAGTGATAGAAACTCAATTGCATTCATAAATCAAATGTATGAAAATACATAGGCACTTGCATTCATCTTGATGCAGGTCTAACCTTGATTCTTCTTAAATTGTTTTAGATGACTAAAGTACTTATGAATGCTCATTAAAGTTAATAAATAATTGAAATTTAGCAAAAATAAAAACTAAGGTCATATTGTTGAACCCTAAGGGTAACTCTTAGGGTTCAACAATATAACATTGGTTTTTTAGAAAAAATAAAAAAATATTTAACTCTAGTTAAAAAATATAACTGTTGAACCCTAAGGGTTAGTGAATCTTAACCACAATTAGAGGGGGTTCAAAGGGACACGTGGTAACTCTGGTTAACAAATTTTAACCCTTAGAATTTTTTTAACAAAAACGTACGTATTAGCTTATATTAGTTTTGCCAAACAACCCTTAAGGGTTAGTGAATCTTAACCACAATTAACAGGAGTTAAAAGGGATACATTTCTAACCTTGATTTAAAAAAATATATATTTTAAAAATTAACTTTAGAATTAAAATTCTTCACCATAGTGTTAAGTTTTTTTAAATCAAACCCTACGGGTTAGTGAATCTTAAACACAGTTAATAGGAGTTAAAAGGGGCAAATTTCTAACCTTGAATTTTTTTTTTAATATTTAAAAAAATTAACTTTATAATTAAAAATTCTTATCCATAGGGTTAAGTTTTTTTAAATCAAACCTTACGAGATAGTGTATCTTAACCATAGTTAATAGGAATTGAAAGAGAGTGTTACAACCTTCCAAAAAAAAATTTGATCGTGAGTGTGACTAAGTGAGGCTAGCACTCCTCCTTTAATAAGCTAATGAATAATGTAGTTGGGTGAGGCTAGCATTCCTCCTTCAATAAGCTAATCAACTGAGTGAGACTAGCATTCCTCCAAGTTCGGGTTATAAGTTTACATCTTATAAAGCCTTCAACGAAAAAAAAAAAAAAAGGGTAGAGTTCTGTTCTATTTCACCTCTGGCCGAAAGAGGGAAAGGGGCAAAGGTGCAAAGGCTAGCACTCTTCTTTGGTTTTGCGATCAACGGATTTGGGCGACGATGGCAATGGATTTGGGCGACAGCTGCAACTGCGATTGAAGTGGCGATCTAGGTATGTACCCTAAATCCCTAATCCTCTACTAAATTTTTTTTTTTTTCTTTTTCTACTTCTCAATCTCGTTTGTAGTGTGTCATCCATGCAAATCTCTATCATTTTTGTTTTTTTTGGATGTTATTGCAAACAAACCCCTTCCCATCACCTTTTTTTTTAACTGTTGAAATACCTTGTATCGAACCGTATCGACCGTATTGAACTATATCAGTACCGATACGTCGTCGATATGGGGTATTTTTTTCTCCACCGTATCTGTGTATCGGATACCCAAAAAACCAGTACGTATCGGTCCGTATTGGCCGATACGTATCGATATTTGATACCATATGCCTAAACCTAACATCATCTAGCTCATTCCAAAAAATTATGTCATCCGACCCCCCCCCCCCCAAGGGGTCATAAGCCCCAGATAATACCCATTTGACCTCCTCACCCACCCTGTGACAGAGGATGGATATCGTGGTCCCAAAGTATCAATATCCCCCCGGATGCCCCTAATGATGGGAGAACTAACCACTTCGGGATTGAAATATCCCAAATGTCCTTGATGAGGTGGTCTTTGACCACCTCGACCTTTGACTCTTGAAGACAGGATGGCAGGTCACTTAGAGCGAACCAATTGCTTTATAGCCACACATTTTTCTTGTAGGCCCAACCCCCGGATGTTCCATGACAAAATGGAGAAGGCTGTCATCTACTAACTTTATGACCCTTTCCACTACTTGGACTGCACGAGACACTCCTAAACACTGGTATATCGTAGTTAACAGTACACTCCAACCTCCTCTTTTCCGTTGCTGGAAGAACTCCCCGACCTGTGGTAGGTTTGAGTTTGGAAATCCCTTCCTCCTCAACACTGCCATTCTCAAGCCTTAAGAAAAGAGCCCTTGCTTCCTTCTCTCGGCCTATGTAGGAGAGGCCTAGAAACTATCCTATGGACTCTATTTGACCCGGACCACTGTCTAACATTACCCCTGGCTGTTGACTAGCGGAACCCCGGGAGCCACACCCGAGGATCTCAGGTTCCTCATGAGATGAGAAGTCTAGAGGCCCTGACTCAAATCTTTGAATTACCGTAAGGTCCCTAGTACCAACCCACAAGCTCGACCCAGACCCTGGACCCATTTCCTCACTAGACTGTGGTATCGAGTCTCCATAGAATGGCAGAACTGAATTAGGCTCACCAACTGAACACAATACTCTCTATATCCACTCTATCCATCCCCTGAGGTAGGATAAAATCGATACAAAGAGAAGAGGGGGCAGGCGTACCTCATAGGGGAAGAAGTGGTAACCCCCTGTTCTCTGAAAAGTCCCCACCTCGAGATGAGTGAATAATTTGGAGCAGCTTCCTCTCCCTCGGAGGGTGCAGACTGTGTCTTGACTTTTCCCAATGAGACTTCCTCAAAACAAACTGGCATCGGGCTATGATGAGAGTGTTCAAGCACAACAGTAGGCCTATGAGTGGGCTTCTCCGCAATTACCTCCGCAGCTTCGTCACCTAGATTTGGATCCCTCCCACCTACCTCTTCCCCTTCTGAAGGCTCATCGACGTGTCAAACCATAGGCGACCCTTAAGAGGGAATAACATACTGGACACCTTCGGTAAGCTCTCTTCGAGGTTGAAGGCTCCTAAATGCTTGGCCACTGTTGACCCGTTGTCTTGAACATCCTGATGAACCAGGGCTGCCTCTCCACTTGACAAAGCCCCCACCTGGTAAGCCGATTTGGCCCCCTATAGAATAGACAACTACTTCGGCCCATCTATTGAAACACCTAGCATCAAGGTCCATGATTATTTTGCTCTCCCCTCCCTGTTTTTCGGTATGGCACCGAAGACCTTCCAATGGCTCTGCTAGAATTGATTCTCTCCCTCCCTAACGCTGAGAAATCCTTTTGGCCAAAGAACCTGCTCCCCATTTGCTTCTTGGGTTAAACCGACCACTACACCTATCTTGATTCTAAGTCTGAGGTCCCTGTGGGATGCTCCTGAAATATGGAGGCGATTTTTGTATGAAAAGGCCACGGCCTTGTGAAAAGACCTCCAACCTGATGCCCTGGGGCCTTTTGGGATGATGATTTGACCACCGATACCCGAACTTGGTAGAGACAAAAACATTAGAAAGTCCCCCCTAGCATTAACCCTTTTTTTCCCTAGAATGGAGCCAACTCTCCCTCTGAATTTACGGAACAAATAGCCCTGTGGTGATCTATAGTAATGACTCGTAGAAAAGCAGTGTAGTCAAAACGTCGCCTAGGCAACGCCTAGGCCACCGCCTCGCATAGCCAGGACCACTATTGCCTAGTTCATGATCTAGGCGGGCATTGATTAATTCTTATATAATGTAAACAAAATAAATAAGTTTTGCTCGCCTAGGCATCGCCTCGCCTAGGGCATCTCCTATCGCCTAGATGCTTTGACTACACTGTAGAAAAGATCTCTTCCAGACGTTGAGATTATCTTTTGGGGCTTCATAAATCAAAAAGTCATGGACTTTTGACGAGAATTAGGGTTACGTCATTACTTACTTTTTTATCAGAAACAAAAATCATGTATTAAAGAAAAAGAGAATAAGAGAAGTGCCCTTGACCGATTGGTGAATGAGAAAAAGAAAATTAAAGTGGTGAGGGCAGAAACCTCCTACCAACTATATTAGAACAAACCCTACTTATGGGCAAAAAAAAAGACCAAGTCCATGTCGGCAAGGCTCACTCTCTCTCTCTTTCTCTCTCTCTCTCTCTCTCTCTCTCTCACATTACTTAAATTGATGTAAGAAATGGACTTCTTGTGTTTGCTTAATTATAAAATAGGTTTGTCTGTTTAGTAATTGTCTAATTAGTATTCATTTTAGATGTTGATGTAGAAGAATTCAGTTTAGCATTTTCAATTTCTAATTGACTCGGATTTTCTCAGCTGGGAAGACGAACGGAAAATTGATTGACTTAAGTCATTTTATTTTTCATCTTTTCTAATTTGATTATTTGTTGTACGTATTTCATTAAAATTTGGAACAAAATATTTTTACTAGTGCAGGTGCTGAAGCATAGCAGTTATACTTACTGTTTTACAATATATGAGTTTAGTTCAAGTGCTGTGTAACTGTGTTAAATGCTGTTATAGTAGCAGTTCAGTAGCACATAGCAGATTAAAATACTGCTGGATTTTTAGACATTTAAAACTCATCCCCATTTGCTTCACCCAAAACCCTAACCTGAAAACAACACCAAATGCATGTAAACCAAATATATTTATTGGAAATTTAACATATTATTTCTGATATCAACGCTCTCCTCTTTTGAGCACCAAAAAATCAAAAAGTGCCACGATCTCAAAACGGCTACCCCTTTGCTAGCTTCTCAGGTAATCACTAATTTCCACTAGCATTATCCATTTATCTGCAATGCAGTGAGCATTTCATTGTTATTTATTGATAGTCATACCTGATTTCTCAAAAAATTTCTTCCTTTCGTGCTCTATCGTTCATAGATTTTATCTATATCATGTTCTGGGAATTTCCTCTTCTCACTCTAAATTATCATAAATTCAGAATACTATGGCAGGTTCAAACCGTCAAGACTTAAAATATAGGTAGTTGGAACCTAAGTTGAAACACACCATAAATATTATCTAATTTGTTTGGCCACATAAAGTTTATATTAGCTCTCTAGACAACGTTAGTTACTTATTTTCTTAAACAGAGAATAAAATGTTAGGAACAAGGTATCCATCTTGGGAGAATCTAACAAAAGAGGGGACAAAAATGCAACTTTTGTCCAGAACTTTGTGTATACAATTACCAGAATAAATTCATTTAGCAAAATTACTGAAAACAGATGTGCAACAGTACGTGTGTCTTGCAATGCCTAATTACAGTACTGAAATGGCACATTGGGCTATATGGGGCCTTTGGAGCAAAAAAATCAACTAACTGATAAGAAAGAAAGAAAAGGGGATTGCAGACAATTTGATAGCGAAGGCAAACAACCTTTTAGAATAGGAGAATTTAAAGAAGCATTGATAGCTGTATCAAATCATGGCCTGGGATTTGTTCCTCCTAGCACTATACGGCTAGAGTAAAGATATTGGCATCTTTGGAGGAAGCAAAATAAATATACCAAAACAATTAACGAATCATAGGCTATTTCAAGGTGCACCATCATGTTAAATTCATGGACTGATGGGCGTAAGAGGCTAGATATAAATTTGTCGGTATCGTGCCATAGAGGAACAATTTTTTGTTTTTGAAATCTGATTGCATGGTAAGAAAGAAAGATGCCACCTATATCCCAAACTTCATTTCATCTGGAATTAAAGGGATGGGAGCAAAAAACGTAGATAAATTAACATCATAAAAAGCTTCAAATTACAATGCAGTGGGGAATATCTGTTAGACATGTATGTCCACCAAAGCCATATTTACTTGTATATTTGCTTTTCACAATCAAAAAAGTTGTTATTTGTTGCACATTTATTGTTTATGGGTATTTATGTTAATGCCTCATATGATGAGAGTATAAGATTCCTTAGGTAACATACTAACATTGTAAGGAAACCACGCAAAGGGTTGTGAACCTAAGGTAGTAAGTAATGGTTTTCAGTTCCTTGTAAACCTAGAATGTTCTAAGCTTTGGGTATAGAATGGACGTCATACTTTATTATGGCTTACACATGGTTAATACTATAAGATAGTATGATATAACTTCATCGTAGAGAATGTTGACTTCTCAGCCAACATGTGAGTTTATGTAACCAGTAAATGTATTCATCCGAATTGCCTAATGGAAACCCTACGGATTGATCACTATCAGCTTAAAGGGAAAATTTCATGAATACATTGACAGTCCTTAGATCTGAGAGATTAACATCATCTCTTGCGTTGTCTTCATGACTTTGATATTGCCAAACATTGATATCCAATTACAGGTTATATACGGGTACTTTGGGTGATGTGCATGATATTTAAATGTGTAAATGCTTGATAAGAAATCCATTGCTCCTACATAAAGGAGAATAATATTAAAAGTGATGTTCCATTAATTCAGACTCAAAGAAATCCACGTGGTGTTTTGGTAAAAGAGTTATCAAAAATTATATTTTAATTATCAAAATATATATTTAATTATTTATTTCTTTATGGAGAGTCTTTTTCAAATAGTTTGGGAGTCCGGATTGAATAACAACACCATGGATAAATTAAATATAAGTCGGGGACTTGACAGTGACTCTAAGTCAATTCCCTAAGGCTTATATGTAATATTGTATGATGGAATGACTAATGGTGATATAACATGTAGAACATGTCCTCACATGTAATTCTATATTCTTTGAGGGTTTAAATCGTAATGTGATGATTACTAATTTACGATTTGTGGAAGTCCAGGGGTATTGATAAAATTCAATGAACCAAATGGAATTATAGGAAAGAGTTTCTTAGTTATCTAAATTGAATCTTATAGACCCACAATTGAAGAAGGAGATCCCTCAAGATCTCACACACTATAAATTCCTTGTTCACATTTACTATTATGAGATAATAATTATTATTAAGTTTTTTTAATTGAATCCATAAAAGGGGCATGTACATTAGAGATTGAGAGGTAATTGAGCAAGTTTGACTTTCTTAATTTTGACTTTTAAGATCTCAAATTTGAATTAAGTTAGGATTAGAATAATTACAATCTTGGACTTCAAATTTAATTCAATTGGTTTAATGTTTGAGTTACTTGAAAATTAATCTAATCATTAATTAAAGATATTTAAATTTTTCTTTACAACTTAATGAGATTAGGACTTGGAGATCAAGTCTTTAAAAGGAATATCACTCTAAAGAATTCCATACGTGAGTTCCCTCTCCTCTCTCCTTCTCTCTTCCTTGGATTAGATCCTTGGATCTAAAGGTTTGGTTGTGCATCCCTAAGAACAAGATTCGGTCTTTGAAGATCTAGATTCATCAAGAACCTTAAAAGAAAGCTTAAAGAATTCAAGAGGCTCATCTCCCTCATTCTTTGGAAGTTGATGGACTTGAAGGAGATCTAGTGTACTATCAATATGAGGCTTTGAAAAGCTTTGTGAGGTATACCGTTCTTGAACCCTTGCTATTTATATTTAGATCTATTGTTGGAAAATATAAAATATGATGATCATCTTGGCAAGATACATTAGATCTATCAAGAATTTTTTTTGTTTTTTACTTGATCTCCAGATTCGGGTATTCTTTCAATATCATTGAAGAAAGATTTCTATATGCAAGACATTTTGCACAACAAATTGTTTGGATTCTCATTCTAGATGAGATAGATGACCTTCCCCGAGTGAAGCCTGTTGGGGAAATCACAGAACCAGACGGAAAAGAATAAACCAAAAACACACACACAAGAGAATAAACGAGATATACATGGTTTGGCAACAATTTGCCTACGTCCACGGGTCAATATCCGATCACTTCTTTATTCATGGAAAACTTAGAGGAACCAGTATAAAAGCACTCAAATCACCTTCTATATGAAAACCCAAAGAAGAATCTCTATCTATCCTCCCTTAAAACTTTCCCAAGCCCTAGTATGCTTTAACCCTTTCTATTATCTCTCACTCTCAATGCTATTGCATTCCCATGATCTTCAAGATTATTAGATACAAACCCTAGACCCATAATCCCATATTTATAGGGCTAAATTCGGATGCGCGCCACCGATCGGCCATAAGTAGCCGATCGATCGGCCATTTTCTGTTTTGCGGAAGCGAGCCAAAAACTTCAAATCTCCACCTTATCAAGAATTCTGAAACACCAACATGAACCAAGAGAACCGATTTGTTAATCACCAAGCAAACCTCCAAGATAGAACACCGTCTCACCTAAAAACCTCTCTCAAAGATTTGTAACCCCGTTTACAAATACCACAAACAATCCTTTTGACCTTACCCACCTCTACACCATCTGCGAAAGAGGCCCACCAGCTACACACACCCTTGAATCCAACCCCGGAAAGCACTCCACCGGATCCGATAAAACATGGTCAAAACTCATGTGTAGCCTGAAGACCCATTCTCCAATCTAGAAGAATCCCGGACGAGGACATAGACTCGTCATCTCCATCAAAGGCACATCATCACCATCTCCACCCTTACGAAAACCTACCAGAATACCCTTCTCTGCACCAACTGCGAAAGAGACTTTAGGTGAGCATTCTAACCTCTGCACAAAATCAGGTTTTCGTATTCCTACAGACTTTGTAGTTGCTCCACCTACCACTGTATTCCCCTCCAGGAGATATAAACCATCACACTTCTTCTCCTTCATCAAAACCAAGCATCCCTGCTTTCCTCGCTTTATTTTGATAACTCCACCTGCAACTATGTAGCAACAGCCCTTGGAGTCTAATTGCCCAAGGGATATTAAATTTCTTCGCAACTTAGGGCACAAGCTATCCCTCCCAAAGTCCGAATAGCTCCATCAAATATTTTTATCTTTACATTACCAAACCCTGTGATTTCACATTCAAATCCATCACCTTGGAACACTTTTCTCGTCCCCTTTTGGAATGTATCAAAAAATTCCATATTTGAGCAAATATGACATGAATCCCCCGAATCTAAAATCCACTCACCAGAAGAATTGTCCATACCTTTGGAGACTGTGAAAGCATCTCCAATGTATTGCTCATTGTCCGTTGATATTGTCGCCTAAGATCTCCTCCGGAAGAATTCCTCTTTCTATCAACACACCTCGGACACTCCCTTTTGAAGTGCCATAATTCTTTGCAATGATAGCACTGGACCTCACCTTTTTCCTTGGATTTGGATCTGCCCCTGCCTTTTCCAAATCCCTTCCTCCTCCCTGAGAAACCACGGCATGATTATTCCCGTCATACGATGGCTTCCGCCTAATCTCGTAAAAGAGTAGCACTGTGGTGAGCTCCTCCATCAGCAATGTCTCCTTACCATACATGAGGGTTGTCACCAACTGATCATATAAGTCAAGAAGTGATGTAAGAAGCCCCACAGCCTAGTCTTCTTCATCCACCTTGACATCAACTTTCTGTAGTTGATTCAAGATCTGGTTGAACACATTAATGTGCTCCATAAGATTTGCACTCTCCACCATCTTTAAGGTATTGAAACTCTTTTTTTAAGTATAACCTGTTGGTAAGGCTCTTTCCGATGTAGAGCATTTTCAACTTCTTCCAAAGATCTGGTGCCGATTCTTCATCCATAACGCTATGCATCACGTTATCTGCAAGACAGAGGCATATTGTGTTGATTGCCCTCGCCTCAATGTCTTCCCAATCTGCATCAAACATCTTTTCCGGTTTACCGGACTCCCCCTCCAACGCCCTCACGAGACCCTGTTGAACTAGGATATCTTTTACCCTCCTTTGTCACATATTGAAACTCCCTTTTCCGTCAAACTTCTTCAAAGAAAATTGTCCAGAATTTTTCAAAGCCATTGAAAAATAATTAACCCAAAGCTCTGATACCAATTTGTTGGGGAAATCACAGAACCAGACGGAAAAGAATAAACCAAAAACAGACAAATAAGATAACACAAGAGATATACGTGGTTCAGCAACAACTTGCCTACGTCCACGGGTCAAGATCCGATCACTTCTTTATTCACAGAAAACTTAGAGAAACCAGTACAAAAGCACTCAACTCACCTTCTCTATGAAAACCCAAAGAAGAATCCCTATCTATCCTCCCTTAAACCTTTCCCAAACCTTAGTATGCTTTAACCCTTTCTATTATTTCACACTCCCAATGATATTGCATTCCCATGATCTTCAAGATGATTAGATACAAACCCTAGACCCATAATCCCCTATTTATAGGGCTAAATTCGGAATCCTAGACAATTAGAAAGACCTCACTCGAATTAGGAGTTTCCTAAAGCATAAAAGACTTAATTTCGCAATTTCCCAAAAAATTCCCGCTTCGGCCAATCGATCGACGCACCCCGGCCGATCGATCGGCGGTCCAAGCCATTCCCATCGCGCGCCACCGATCGATCGGCCATTTTCTGTTTTGTGGAAACAAGCCAAAAACTTCAAAGCCCATGTTAGCAAGTGCACAAAAAATAGTGAAGTTTTGCTACAAATATCAACATGTTCTAGATTTGATGAGGTTTCACATCCAAGTTAGTTTTCAATTTATCTAATAATTTTTAAACTAAAAGTTCTAATTTTTACAATTTACATTTGGTAATTATGTAATTCTACTTAAGAATTTGGTGGGACATGTGAGGGATTTTGGTTCCAATTCTATAGAAGTTTGGTATCAAATTGCACAGCCAAGCATGTAGTGCTTCAACATGTGAAAGCGCTTTTGAGATTGTACACAGAGAAAAGGAATAGATTAGAACTAAGAAAAATACATGACTTGGTTCGAATGAAATCGCATTTAATGAAAGATATGCGAATGTAAAGAAAAGGATTCACAACCAATCAAGCTCGACAATATCTTGGGAATCCCATATGTAGAAGGAAAAGATTTTGACGATGTCCACTATTCTTCTAATGAATCATTAGAGATTGAAGATGAAACAAATGCGGATGACATCAATGATTTTGACATTAATGATTTTGATCAGCAATTCTTGAGTTTTGAACCATATAAAGATTTTTAATTTTGAATCCCAGCTTTGGTAGCTACATTGATGATGACAATTGGTCATTGGACATGATGTTATGATTGTTGATTATTGTTTTACATTGCACATTATGTAATCAAATTTTTTGATGGATTAGTTAGTATCATAATCTTTTTAAAAACAATTTTTAATAATTAGAAATCCTTTTTTCTTTCTTTTTTTGCTTTTTTCCCCAAGTTTAACAATTGTGTTGAATTTTTCCAAATTTTACAGAGAATAGTCAAAGCGACCAGATGACGCATAAGAGATAGCAAGGATTTAAAAAACGGTCCCAACCAAAATCCATATGTATCGGTCTCGGATGATATATTTCAAAAAAATCAAAAAAATTAAGATAAATAAATAAATGAAGGCACTAAAACAGTACAAATCCAAAACCAAGTAAAATTATAGACATGTAGGCGGTAGAGTAGCCAATTAAATTACCAAATAGTCAATAACAAAATAACAATAAGTAACGAAAAACGATTCAAAAACAAAGTAATGGTGGAAATTGAGTTTGACCTATGAATCCATGGATTTTGAAGACAACAAAAAAATAAAAATAAAATTAGAATAAGGAAATCCTAATAACCTAAATCAACTAATGTTCATGGATTTCAATTGGAATCCATAAAACTCAGTACTGTTTACCAATCTGTTTGCAATAAACATGATTTTCATATAAAAAAAATTATAAAACAAAACTTACCCGATTGAGTGATTCAAATGAGGTTTTGAGTAAATGAAGAACTTGATGTTGAATTCATCAATTCATTGATTCAAACTCAAAATCAAGTTTTTAATCACAAAAACTCAAAAGGAGGTGTATGATAGGAAGGGAATAAGAAAATATGAAAGAGGCAGCAGGCAAGTATTTAGGGTTATATGATAACTCATATGAAAAGATAGCATCGAATGAGTCTTACATCCGAAACCGATACATACTATATGTTTTTTTATATTGATATGTTAATAATGCATGATTTTTAAAATTCATCTAAAACTGATACATATTGGTAAGACTCATCCAATAAGTATTAGTTTCAGAAGAGACCAACAAATCATGCATTGATAACATATCAGTGTAAAAAAACGCAATGGACCCCAAAGAAACAAATACATATCACATGATACGTATTGGTTTTAGCGATTTTTATTACCATGGATAGTAGGGTTCTCTAGGCGATGCCTAGGATACCAAAATTTACCTTTTTCTATTCAAATTATAAAAGTTGAATTGAGTGCTCGCCTCGCTTAGGCTACCAAAATTTACCTTTTTTCCATTAAAATTATAGAAATTGAAGTGCTCGCCTATATCATGGTTAGGCAATATGGGTCATGGCTAGGCGAGGCGGTGGCCTAGGCGACATTATGACTACACTGATTTTATACTAGCCAAATAAATCCCAAACTTTGACTTGGTGACTATGGTCCAACCCTATAACTGTAGGTTATTGTTTCTTCGATTGAATAATATCAAAGATTTGCTTCTAGAGAGATTTCATCTAACTTAGATTGACTACAAAATCCTTTTGATTATCTTCTTCTCTAGACCAATTTAAGGTTAATTTCATACCCTAGATTGCATCAATGCCCAAAACACGTAAAGAAGATCATAAACTTGATCTATTTAGAGTCAAATCAACAAGTTTTCAACTCGGTGAGATAACGCAGAAGTCATCCAAGTTATATAAAGAACTAGTTCTTTGTCCAAGTTAACGTGAACATCTGTTGAGTAGATTCACAGCTCCTTCAATACTTGAGGAAGAAGTAAACTTGTATGTAGCAAGCTTCTAGAATTATTGACAAGCCAAACAATATTTTTTTTAGCCTCAACAGGCTTTACGGGACTGAAAAGTTCTCATGAGTTCTCATTGAGGGGATGAAATGCTGCTGACTAAAGGATTTTCTAGAATTTTTTCATCAAGATAGAGTAATGATTCCAAGAAAAGCAAACAAACGAAAAGGAAAAATCTGGGCCATTACTTGTAATTTTGAAGGGGAGGGGGGCTTGTTTCATGGGATGAGGCTGAGACAAAATTACTGACCTGGGAGCCATGCTGATCGCAAACCACCAATCTTGGGACAGGGAATCGATCCCGGATGATCATTTGTGCATCATCATGAGGAGTTTGCAATAGCTGAGCAAAGGCCTGTAAAAAACACATATTGTAAAATTAACAGTAAGATCTATACCACACACACACACACACACACACATATATATATAGTTATGCGGAAAACTAAAAGATTCGTAACGTATGTGTAGATCTCGGTTTTTCTGAAAAGTAACAGTGCCAAAAAAAATATCCAACAACAAAGCAAAGCAGCTTCTTAAACGAGGAACAATATCCAAAATCAAAGCAAACAGTTTCTGAAATAAGGAAATCACACATTATATATGCAGTGACAAAAAGGTTAAAAACCCACAAGCAGGAAGAACAGCATGTATGCACAATATAGCACTGTGTTTTAGATGATGAAAAAGTGTAACATGGGTATCAATAAATGTTTGTGGTAAATTCCAGCAGCCATCTTCTTAAAACAGCTAAGTATCTGCTTGCTTAGCAACATAAAGCATGATGCAGCACCCTTATCTACTTTAATGACTCCATCATGCAACAAAATAAAATTAAAATATATATATAATTTTAGCACTACGTGTATGTGTGTATGTGTATGAGTGAGAGGGAGAGAGAGGAGAACGAGCTTAGGTAACATATGCAAGACACCGTGGTGTCTATGCATGCTGTGGTTTCACATTGGCACTACAGATCCCCATGGATTTTTGGCCAAACCTTGGTAAACCAACAGTCCAAAAGTCATGCTGACCAGTGATTTTTGGCCATTGGATTTGAGAGATTTTTACCAAAGGCAGGGACCCATTGCTTTTGAAGGCCTTCTTCAAAACTAGGTCCAAATCAAGATCCCTATAGCAGTAACATGTGCATACCTGGTGTTCCGGCAAATTCTGGTAACCCATGTTACGCCACTGAGCTATTGTCATTCCATGGAAAATAACTACACCGAAATACGAATCCAGCAAGAGGATACGGTCGGCAGAAATAGAAACGACATCCAACATTGCTGGCACTGGCAGTGAGTTGAATGAATATGATATTAATGATGGTTGTATCATGACCACAGAGTTTAGGATATTCTCTCGATTTAATAACATACGGAAATAGGCAGTCTCGTCTGGACTATTGTTAAAAACCTGCAAATCCGAATTTTTGAAAGTAATAAATAATTATATAAATAGTTGAAATGAGAGAAAAAAGTAAGTCCCAAATCATAAATATCAAACCATAGATTACCTGTACAAATTGCGATCGGCGCAGATTAAACATAAACTGTGGAAATAATGAGAAACACGGGTTTAAATTAAAGGAAGTCGGATCATCCTTGCGATAATCACCAAATCTGGAACAGAGACGAATAAGGGACCGATCCAACCACTTTGTTGCGTCGAATCCTTCCTGAGAAAATAGAGGAAAAGAAATCATCATTGGACAGATGGCTGAGTTACACTCTAAATAACAAAACGACCTTCAGGAGTCAAGAAGTCAAATAAATAATTGTTGTGAAAGTGGGGGGATCTTAAATTCACTTCAAAAAAGAAGACCTAGTTAAGCAGAAAAAAACATTAAACTTTTTATCAGACAAGTCAATGTGAAATTACAAGAAATAAATCTTTTCTCAAAACAAATTTTCCATATAGGTTTCAAGTTTCAGCAGTAGGATGATAAATTTCTTTTGTACTTTGGCCTACACATGGAAGACTATATATAAGATAAAAAATGACGGTCTATCCTAATATTTAATGAAATTAGAGCTTCTGCAAACAAAACAATGGATATCTGAAAATTAGAAAGTACCTCCATCTCCAATTTCAGTGAAGTTAATCTTGCCATTACAACAGCAGCAGTCTCCTGGTCAAATCCCTCCACCAATTCCTGAAAATGCAATAACTATCAACATTAACTTTCAACTAATGCATTTTCTGTGAAATTCAGAAAGATAGTGGATTCATGACATACTGTTACCATACTTTATAACAGGATCAATCCAGAGTGCAAGAAAGAAAACAAAATCTCAACATAGTAATGATGAATAACATGCAGAAAAAAAAGGAATATAACCACGAGATATCAGGGTATTAGAGAATATCAGGCTCCGAATGTATAGACTACCAATTTAAGAGTTTGGTATTTACCCCATGGGCAAGTTGAGTAGACTTAAGAATTCACAGGAAAGTCAAATGAACTAGCAAATAAACTTGTATATATTGATTCATTTCTACGGAATGGTATCCCAAATCGACAGCCTTTAAGGTATTTGCATTTTAGGAACCCTTGGTTCTGGTCTAGGTTGCATTTAAGTTTATCCTTAGCTCTTATCTAATTTCAATTCAAGTATGTTCTTAATTAATAGATACCTTGTGTTTACTCGAAAAAAATATTACTAAAACATAGAATCTAATATGAAAAAGAAGCCAAAGTTAAAGAAAAATTTGCATTCCACAAAGCAAGAGCTTCATAAAGGCATAAAATATAAACAGATAACTCTCAAGGTAAAATAAGACAAGAACTCGAGTTTTCTAGCATCTAACCTCTGAGTTAGAAACACTATCTACCCATCTTCTTGTAATTGTTGTAACTCGGAGCCTCATTTGTCCCTCAGGGTTCTGATAACTGCAGTCAAATAAATGACCACAAAATTTCACTGAATGCCACAAGCAATACTAGACAAAAGCAGATAGATGAATAAAAGTAAGCCCCTTGCTGCAATCCGGCAGCATACTTTGTTAGAAACTGTAAATACAGTTGTGGATTTGAAGTTCCTGGAGGATTAGACCGCTCATTGGGTGAAATATCAAAGAAAACTGTTAAGCAAGTACTCTTGTCCAGGCCACACATCTTCCATGCTGTTGTGTTCCCCTGCCCAATGACTGTATCGGCAACAGAAGGTCCTTTCTGCAAGGTTTGCAATAATCAGTATCAAACCCCATGCACTAAGAAATTTCAATTTGGTTAACACTCTCCATAATTCAAAATGAAAATAGCTGACCAATTCCTACATTCAAAGTCATCAAGTAAAAGAAAATCCGATTGTGAAGTACTAAATTATGCAACCTTCTCCAGAGATGTGCATGGTCCAATGATTCCTTGAACTTTGATATCCTTCGAACAGTTGATCTCAAGGGTACCACTATAATAAAGAAGTATAGCATGAGTTTACAAAATGACCAAATATATTAAAGCCAAAATATTGCCCATCAAGTTTATGACACAACCAATAGAATAAGCACCAAAAATAGAAACTAAGGTTTGGTCTATCTATAGCATGCACAGCATACAAATACAGATTACCAGGATTAAGGTAAACATTTGGGTTGTTTATGGAACATCAGTTTTACAGTGAAATTACACGAGGTTCAGAGCTCGTTGCTGGCCGATGTTGAAGCATCTTATAGAAACCCAATTTGAACCAAATAGCCATAGAGGAAAACAAGCCTAAAAGGTGGCCCCAAAAGTTTACAAAATGTGAAAACCTTTTGAACTGATGTATGTGCCATCCCCACTAGCCTGACTTCAGCATCCCCAAACAACCCTTAAGCATCAAAAGTAAAGATGTGGTTTTTTGTCAAGCAAAAAAACCATCAATAAAGTTCATATGCTAAAGCAAGCTGAGAGCATCCAGCACCACAAAATGAGATCTTTACTTACAGTTCTACATCCTTAAACATAATATGTGAAATGTGGATGGTCTGTAGAGGACCAAGAGTGAACATTCACCATAGAAATCTTCATCTTCAATACAATCATCACCATCAATGCCTTATATCCCAAATACTTGGGGTTAGCAACACAAATTATATTCAGTCATTCAATTCTATTAAAGTCATAATATCGGTTAAATCGTGTCATCAAATCTTTCATCGCCATCTCCATCTGTCATTTTTTGCATTCCCCTCGCCCAATTAGAACCGTGAACTTGCACCAATTCACTCCTCACTAGAACCTTTAATGACCTTCACTGAAAATATCCAAATGACCTCATTCGCCTCTCCCTTATTTTATCACCTATTGAAGCACTCCCAGATTCTTTTGAATGTGATCATTTCTTGAATGCAATCATTTCTGATCTTATCTTTTATACTCATCCATCTCAACCACACAAATTCTATTAATATGTTACTTCTTAGTAGCCCAACATTTTGCTTTATAAAGTATAGTTGGTCTCATTATTATCTCATAAAATTTCCTTCTAGTTTATTCAAAATGTGTAGGTCACATACGACCTCGGAAAAACTTCTCCACTTTAGCCCACCAAACTCAAATATTATAAGCAACATCCTCTTCAATATCTCCATTCTTATGAATAGTTGAGTTGAGATACCAAAATTGGTCACTTTAGAGTATCTCTTGGTAATCTATCTTAACTACCGCCTCCAACCTACTTGTGTTCTTACTGTAATTGCATTCCATATATTTTGTCTCAGTTTAACTTATTTTAAAACTCTTACATTCCAAGATATCCCTTCACAATTTTAGTTTTGTATTTACCCCCTCTTTAGTTTCATCAATTAATATCACACCATCTACATATGTCATACACCAAGGACCTCCTCTTGAATATGAGCCAATTCATCCTTAATCTATGTAAAAAGATCCATACTCATAGTTGATTCCTAATGTAACCCTATTGTGAAAAAGAACTCATTTGTCTTGTCACCAAAATTTTCTCACGGTAGTTTTTGCACCCTCATGCATCTCCTTAATGATATCAATACATTTTCACGGCACTCCTTTCTATAGAATATTATCTTTCGTCTGTGTAATCCTATGCTACACCCTATTACACTATAATATATATTATATCTATCTTTGATAGCCTATTATGGCATACTTGTAATTAGGGGAAACCCTACCTATAAATAGAATGAGAGAGAGAGAAAAAGATTAAGTTCTCTCCTCCTTTCCCCTTCTTCTCTTTTTCTTCTTCTTCCTCCTTTCTTCAAACCCTAGATATAAACCTTAAAACCTAACCCTAAGGAATTCAACTTGGTATCAAAGCGACCTAAAACACAAAGGAAACACAAGAAGAAAAACCAACCCGCCGGTAGCTACTGACGTCAGCAACCATATGGCTGACGTCGACATGACATCATCCAGGTGATTTTTTGTGGTTTTTTAATTAATCCTGGTAGATCTGCTAGTTAGAAGGATAAGGCTGATTTTTCCAAAAAAATTAGAAGATTGTAAGTGTGTTTTTGAGAATTTTTAGTAAAAAATTCCAAAAAAAAATCCCTTTTCGAACCACTTGAAAATACTCCCTATTGGGGGGATTTTACTTGGGAAAATTGGTAGTGATTGTCCTCCCAAAATCCGAAAATTTTGGTACTAGTTTCACGGCGCTCAGAAACTCGCCAGAGCTCCAGCGACGTTTTTTCCAACTGAGTTTTTTTGGCTGGGTACTGTTTGGGGCTGTTTATCATTGTTTTTTGCATTATACATGCTATGGATGATGTTTTGGGTATTTGTGAATGGTTTGTGATGCTTTTCAGGTGCCCTCAAAGTATTTGAGGAGGTGTTTTTGTGTGTTTTTGGGGTGTTTTTGGTCGTTGGACCACAGCTGCTAATTGGGTTGTAGAACCCTCGTGATAAGTGATCGTAGTGTGTTAAGGGGCTTGAATTGAGCAAATCAGTCCATAGTTGAAGAAGCATGGGCGATTCGGAGATTAATTAGCCCCTAGTGGATGATAGTTCCTTGCATTTGGAGCATGGCAACTCTCAGGGTCCAATTTATGCTGATAGTTACTTGCATTTGGAGCATGACAACTCTCCTAACATTCAAATCACTACAGTGAAATTAACGTAACAATTACCTTGCATGGTCACAGTCGGTGATGTTGTTCATAAAAGGTAAGTACGATGGAGTACCTGACAGGCGAGAGTCCAAAGCCTACCACTACTAACCTACTTCAGAAAATGTCAAGCCAAGAACGCCACAGTTATGTCATGACTTCTTCAATCCATGCTTTCGGATTTTAGCAGCGGGTATAGCCTTCTCTCCACAGCCAAGGAGATATGGGATGTCGTGATGCAGACTTTGAGTGGGGCACACATGCTAGAGCTTATGAGTTGCACCAATGTATTGGGCAACTGAGACAGGATAATCCTCTCTGGCCACGTATTATACTCTCCGCCGTCTGTTGGAAGAGTTTGATATGTTTCATCTATATAGGACTCAGTGCAATGAGAATGTTATCAAGAGTATAAGAAGTATGTTGAAGACCACCGAGTCTATCAGTTATTGGCTGGCCTCAACCCCGAGTATGATCAAATAAGGATCCAAATTTTGAAAATAGAGTCATTCCCTTCCCTCTTCACAGGGAGGAACGTCGTCGGCGTAGCATGCAACCCTCTTCTCTGGATTCTTCATGGTCACAACGCAAAGCCGTGATAATGGTCGTGGAAGCAGGAGAGGTGGTAGGTTAGGGAGCATCGATAATGAAAGAGACAAGCTGAAGTGTGATCATTATGGTCGCACTCAACACACCAAAGAGACTTGTTGGGACCTTCATGACGCCGACAGGAGAGAGGTGGAGATCGTAGTGGCTACAGTGGTGGTCGTGATGGAGGACCTGGCTATAGTGCTCACTCAGTTGCCTCTGATCCAGCTTCCGCTCTTACATCTGGAGCATCATCCTCTTCTGACAGCCTTAGTCTCTCCCGTGATGAGATAGAGGCATTCAGGCACTTTATGGGTCAGTTGGAGACGTCAGGTACAACTTCCACATCCTCGTTTGCTCACTTAGGTACATCAGCTTCAGCTTTCAGTGCATCTGTCTCCACATCTACTTGCCATTGGATTATTGATTCAGGGGTCTCGGATCACATGACTAGTATGTCATATCTTTCTTTGTCTCCTATCATATTTGTTTTGGTAGGGACAGTTAGAAGTGTTGATGGCTATTATTCCTCTATTGCTAGTAAAGGTAGCATCATGGCTACCCATCTATGCCTTTATCATTTCTTCTTAGCATCACGGGTACCCCATCTATGCCTTTATGTAAAAGCTACGAGGAGAGGGGATTATACTTGTTGGACAGTTCTTCACGGGTGGATTCTCCTATTCAACAGATTCCTGCTGGGTCTAGTAGTAGTAATGATAGCAACATTGTACAGGTGTTGCATTGGCATAGACGTCTGGACCACCCATCTTTCTTTACGTTAAAGAAGCTTTTTCCCACACTATTTTCTTTTTATTTCTATATCTGAACTTTAGTGTGAAACTTGTGAATTTGCAAAAAAAAATGTCGATCTTCATATTTAGCTCATGTTAATAGAAGCAAATCACCTTTTTCCATTATTCATTCTGATGTGTGGGACCCTGCCCCTTTCACTTCTTCTCGTGGTTTTCGTTATTTTGTTACATTTGTTGATGATTTCTCTATAGTAATGTAGATTTAATTGTTAAAGCAAAAGAGTGATGTTTACTCTATTTTTCAGTCTTTTCATAAAATCATTGTCACCCAGTTTGATGGTAAGTTAAAAATTCTTCGTTCCAACGATGGTGGAGAGTATCTATCTACTACTCTTTCCTCCTAATTCAGTGATCATGGGATTATCCCCCAGATTACGTGTGTTGGTACTCCCTAGCAAAATGGTGTTGCTGAGAAGAAGAATCGTCATCTATTGAAAATCACTCATGCTCTTTTGTTTGGCATGCATGTTCCTAGGAGTTTTTCGCCTGATGCCCTTCAAACTGCTTCCTATCTTATGAATCGCATGCATTCCAAATTTTGGGTTTTAAGAATCCTATTGGTGTTTTGTCTCCATCTCCCTCCTTGTTTTCTCTTCCTCCCAAGATCTTTGGTTGTAAATGTTTGGTTCATATTGACAAATTAGAGCGTACCAAACTTGATCCCAAGGCAAAAGTGTTTGGGCTATGCTCCTAGCCAGAAAGGGTATAAGTGTTACCATCCCTCTTCTAGGTCGTGCTTTGTTTCTATGGATGTTACCATCTTTGAATCCATCTCCTTCTATTCAGCAACGGAGACTTCTCTTCAAGGAGAGACCATTGATGTTGAAGAAATGTCTCATTCTCCTTTACTTGTCCCAATTGATCCAGTGGACTTCCCTGTGACTAGTAGTGATAGAAGGGATGAAAATGGAAGTGGGAAAAGTGATGGAAATGTAAATAGAGGGGAACAAAGAGAGGTGCAGGTTTTTTTGCGAAATTCATATTGTGGGATTTAGATGAACGATACTAACGAAGAAGACCCTCATATGCCCTATCATGAATCCTCCTCGTATCCAGGTGTTGATGATGGAAAATGATGAATTGACACGTGGAAGTTGTTTCCTAGTTAGATCGGAATTTGAGTTAGTCAGAAGTTACGTGGATAAAGATTATGATGATCTAGAAGGTTCAAATAACCGTAAAGTATGTCATATTCGATAATAAAATCCGAACTCAAAGCTTGTTGATCGACTCACTACGCCTTCATGGCCTGAAGTAGTTTGAGTGTTTCGCAAATGATGTGATCAAAGGAACAGATTTTGATCAGATGATAAGGAAAGCTTTCAAATTCTGATAGAAAGCTCAAAAGAGGCATACTCCGTTGTGATAGAATTGGTCCTTGCTAAGATTTCAGTAGAGCTTATGCTGATCAAGAAGCTCATAGGAGTTATACTCCATTGAGACAAAAAGGCGATGACTAGTTCAGCCTCGCCTCCATAGGGATTCGATGGAATCAAATCACCATGTACCCTATTACCTTGTCAGGGGGATTGATGTATGATTGGTCATTGCTCCCCGTGGAAATGAGCATGCGTGTCCCCCCCCCCCCCCCCCCTCTCCTATTTCAGCAATATGGATTACTCCTGGGCTGACAATCAAGAGGGAATTTGGGATGTATCTTGCCCCATTTCCCTGTGGGCTATTGGAGGAGTATGGCCTCCATAGTCTCATTCTCTCGTATTAGATGGTTGAGGACTGACAATGGATATCGCATCCACCCTGAAAGTGGTGCCCTCGTCCAATACCTATGATTTATCTTGGAAAAGGTGTCATAAAGGCATATGACCTGTCTTTGTGATTATGTTGATTTATATATATATATATATATATCTAGGAAGGATTATAAGATGTGGTTTGGAGGGCTAGGAGGGAATCTGTTAAAATGGATAAAACTCCTTCTTAAAGTAGTTTAGTCTTTTAACCTTTGAAGAATGTATCCAAAGGATTGTTTTAGGTCATAACAATCCAAAGGGTTAAAATGTAACTGAAAGTTGGTTACTGTAGTTTGATGAGTTGGCAGCACTTTCTCAACAAAAAATGTTCCATTTAACAGATGGGCTCCTTTTAACGGAATACATCCATTATTTAACAGATAGGCTCAATTTAACGGAATACAGTTAGCATATGTTAGAGTTTGTTATATGTCACATCAGAGATATTTTGATGTGAGAATATAAATTTTGATATGAGATCATTGGTTAAACAAAGACTTTTCTCTATAAGAAGAGACCCGAATTGATCAATGGACTTTTGAAGACTTTTGGAGAGTAGAAGATTTTCTTCATCTTTGGAGAGAAATTCTCTTTCTCAGATCTCGTATGTGTTCTTGAGTGTTCTTGAGAGAAAGGCTGCCAAATCAACACACATTCTTCATTTTTCCCTCCTCTCCCTATAAATCATGTTCCAAATTATCTCCCTCTATCTGTTGTTCCATCCCTTCAGGAATCATAGAGAAGTTCAAGTTGTCGCATCGTAGCTGAACACCTTTTAAGGCTTGTGGATCACCTTGAATTTACAGAGGAGGAGCTTGAAGATATTGATCCAGTCATCTAAAATCTTGAAGACGACGATCCAGTCATCCAAAGCTTAAAGACAACGATCCGATCCTATTTAGCAAAGCTTCGAAATCCTCAGATCCAACACCAGGTAATATCCATACTTCTCTTGTTGATTCTAACATTCCTAATGCCTATAAGAGAGGTGTTCTCTCTTGCACACAAACCCCAATTTCTAACTTTGTATGATATGGTTCACTATCTCCTTCATATCGTACCTTTGTCATGGCACTGTCTTATGTGTCTATTTGTCACAGTGTTTATTTCTAAGTCAGAATGGAAAGAAGCAATAGAAGAAGAGATGCAGGCTCTGGAAAAGAATAAGACATAGGACATGGTTGACATACCAAGAGGAAAAGTTCCAGTAGGGTGCAAATGCGTGTTCACTGTGAAGCATAAGTCTGATGGGTCAGTGGAAGGGTACAAAGTCAGGCTCGTTGCAAAAGGGTACACACGAACATATAGCATAGACTACCAGACAACGCTTGCACCAATAGCAAAATGAACTCAGTAAGGGTCTCTTATCTATTGCATCCACCTGGATTGGCCACTTATGCAATTCGATGTGAAGAATATTTTTCTCCATGGTGACTTGGAAGAAGAAGTGTACATGAAACCTCTTCCTGGGCTCAAGTGCCCTGTAGCTGAAGGAAAGGTATGCTAACTGAAGAAGGCCTTGTCTAGGCTTAAGCAATCTCCTAGGGCTTGGTTCGAAAGGTTTCACCACACCATGATTAGAAATTGCTACAAACAAAGCCAAGCTTATTTATCAAACACAATGGCAAAAAGGTGACTGCAATCATTGTTTATGGAGATGACATTGTGTTGATTGGAGACAACAGGGGGAAATGCAGAAGTTTAAGGGCCTTAATTGCAAAGGAACTTGAAATCAAGGATCTAGGCTAGTTGAGGTATTTCATGGGTATAGAGGTTATCAGGTGCATGAAAGGTATCTTTATATTGTAGTGCAACATGTCCTTGACCTTCTACATGAGATTAGTATTATGGGTTGTAAGCCTTGTCACACTCTCATTAACCCAAACCATAAGCTTGGGGAAGCCTCTGGTGAGAAGCTTGTAGAAGTAGGGAGATATCAGAGACTTGTACGAAGACTGATATATCTCACTCACTCGTCCTGATATTGTGTATGCATCAGCGTTGTGAGCCAATTCATGCATGCGCCTACCTCAACACACTTGGATGCGGTTTATAGATTTCTCAAGTCAGCTCCTAGAGAAGGTCTGTTATATGCTCATACTGGTAAGCTATTGATTGAGGTTTTCACTGATGCAGTTTGGGCTAGATCCATATCAGATAGGTGTTCCACTTCTGGTTACTGTATGTTTGTTGGTGGTAATCTCGTCACGTGGTGAAGTAAGAAGTAATCTGTAATTGCCATATCTAGAGTTCCGGTCTATGGCTCATGCATTGTGTAAGATTTTGTGGCTTCGCATTCTTTTGACCGACCCGAAGCTCCTTATTCAGAGACCTAAGAAGTTGTATTGTGGCAAAAAGAGGACAATTAGCATTGCTCACAATCCGGTTCAACACGACAGAACCGAACACATTGAGGTGGACAAACACTTCTTCAATGAGCAATTGAAGACAGACCTCATCAAGTCATTGGCACTCAATTTGTGAAGACTGATGACTAGCTTGTTGATATTTTGACCAAGGGTCTTAATAGTATACGGTTCACTAAAATTATTGGCAAGCTCGGTATTTGTAATATCTACATAACAGCTTGAGGGGGAGTGTAGTATATTATCTTTCATCTGTGTAATCCTATGTTGCATTGTTACAGTGTAGAATAGGATATATCTGTCTTGAGTAGCCTATTATGGCATACTTGTAATTAGGGGAAACCCTGCCTATAAATAGAATGAAAGAGAGAGAAACATTAAGTTTTCTCCTCTTCTTCTCTCTCTTCTTCTTCTTCCTCCTTCAAACCCTAGATATAAACCCCAAAACTAACCCTCAACCCCAAGGAATTCAACTCTTTCTTCCGCAACACCCACCAGATTAGTTATCATTGAACTCTATCTATGTGTTTTCTAAGTCAATAAATACCACATTAATCTTTCTTCATCCTAAACTTCTTCATCAATTATCTAAATGAAAAGATAACCTTACACCTCAAAGATCTACAAGGCCAAAATCAATAGGATCAGATGATCTTACCCATTTGAGTTTACTCTTATCCTTTGCTCGGTGAAAGAAAAAATCTAGAAGTTATGGGAAATAAAGTCAACAGATCAAATTATCATAAATCATCTGATCAAGATTCTTTTTACTAGAAATCTCCTAGGCATGGTGCATTCAGAAGTGGATTATGATCACTTAGATGATACATATGTTCAGATATTTGGCTTAATGATTGACATATATATAAGAACGAAAAGTCAGTGAGAAATGCTGAAAATCACTCTAAACTGTCATTATGAAAATTATTGATTATCCATTCAATGTTCCCAATTTCTTACCCCAACGGCTCTTGGATAATCTAATCAATAGCCTTTAAATCAAAGGATATCGAGTTATCAACTAATAAAAACTTTAAGCTCATTAATTGTACAGCTCTATGCATAGCCTCTAATCAATTGTATAGCTTAAATGCACAGCCTTTAAATACAAAGGTATACTTAATTGTACAGCTCTATTTTTTTATACAAGGCCAAACAAAAACAGAAAATTGCAAAGCAACTCACTTAAAGGAAAGGCCAAGAGACTGTTCCCCGTCCCTAAATATGCGTTTGAAAGAGTCTTTAAATACAGAATGACCAAAACTTTCGGCCAGAATAACAAGGCCACCTGTCCTTTCAACCACAACTTTCATTTCTGCAACCCCAACCTGAAAAACTATAGAATGTTAGAGGCAATACATGATTCTGCATCACAAACACACAATGAAAAATTATAATTACTATATGATATTGTTAATATTCTTCTATGAAACAATTATTTTGGGCCATGATCAACCTAAAGTAGAAGGCAAAAACCATTTGCAACTTAGAGCTTATGAAAAGCACCTAATGAGTATCGTCCCCCCCTCCCCCGGAAAAAAAGTAGAAGAGCATGTACCATGATGCACCTCCTAGCAAGGTGCATGGGAAATGCCCCGGCAAAAACAAGCTGCAAGAACCACCAATATACGTCCAGGAAATGGGCCAGAGGCACAACCTCAGGCATATTTCATCCTATTTTCTTTTGTACCTTTTCAATGATTTTCTTTCCAATCCATTTGTCAAATAATCATTGATGTGCTTGTGCAAGAGCATTACAACGAAGAACAAGTCACTTGTATAGCAGCTTAAGACCCAAGGAAAAGATTAGAGGAAGATTGACACATATCAGATGACCATATTTAGAAGATAGCTTCATGAATGGATAAGAAAATCAAAGTGTGGTTGTTAGTTTTACCATTGAGATGGCAAGCTGGGTAGATCTCCATCCAAATTGTTCCTTAAGTTAATATTCCATCATTATTTATTTTATGTTTCAGTAAGATCCCTCATGTTTCATTTGTGTTGAAAACAGGTGGTAGAAGATATGAGACATCAAAAGAAGCAATAATATGGACAATGGGTGGATATGTATCTAGGAGAATGCAAGCAGGATATATTATCATTGCATCTGAAAAATGACTGATGAAAAAGACTAATATAAAATAAGAACAATGCTGTGGGGCATTAGGTTCTGACACACTAGTAAGATCCAGTGATTCATGTCATAACATATTGCCTTCGTTCAGCACTGATAAAAAAAAATGTCAGAAATCCTTCATGGTATGTATGGTAGCAGACAAGTAAAAGGTATGGGGCATTCGGACATGATGGGGATTTTCAAAGGTGATACAAAATATTAATTTATATCAGTAAACGGTATATTATAAATAAGAACCAAATACAGCAAGAGGGAAATCTTAGAAGAGTTAACTGGAAGTAAACTCGGTGGGGGAAGAAGAGCACAAGTAAAATCAAATATAACAGAAAATACAGATAGCGTCCTCGACCTATATATCCAAAAATAGCCCAGCTACTCCAACCTCAACCTAGAAGAACCCCACATCCACTCCTCTTGAAATAGTCACCCATAAAAATTAATATGCCTAGTTTTTGCATATAGTATAGGCAGAGGAATGGAGGAGCCTTCAAAGAGCCAGGTATTCCCTTCTTTCCGAATCATCCACGAGATAGCTCTAGGGAAGAGATACCAAATGACCTCTCAATCACTTCCAAGACTGGCCAAAGACCAGCAAGATTAAAAGTCTTAAAAGGTAGAAGGGAAGAGCCAGACCACCCCTAAGAAAGAGGAAAAAAATCCAAGTACTAAACACAAATAAGCAATGTAAAAGTAAAGGATCCACCGACTCCACCTCGCAAAAGGCAAATGAACCAAGGATTTGCCAATCTCCACCCTCGATTTTTCGGATGATCATGCGTGTAAGTATCTTATTCAAAGCTGCCGCTCAAAAGAAGAAAGATACCCTGGATGAAATGCTAGGTTTCCACAAACTTATGAAAAAATGGTGGTCCAAATGCAATTCCGAATGACTGTAAGAATTATCTTACTGGAAATCGGCCATGCAAAATATATTATTGGCCCATCAGGATAACATACACTTGTGTAGTACTGGAGCCCATAACTATGCTATGAATAAAAACTATAAAGAAAAAGGAGCAGGATAAAGTGGATGTACTATTGGACTATTTTAACAAACGCCTAGGGCTATGTAAAAATGTCAAAGTCGACAGAAATGGCTCCCAAGTAACATTTTACTGTATATCTAAAATTCTAAATGTACAATATTGCTAAAGCATTTGCAATCTTATGTTACTGAATCCGGTTCTACCACTCTGTTCTATTTAAAAGCTATATAACTTCAGCTAAATCGTGTGTTATCAAATCTTTCTCCACTATCTCCATCCACATAATTTTTAGTCTTCTCCCTCACCCTTCTATAGCTTTCAACTTGCACTAATTCACGCTTTCTCACCGGGTCCATTAGTGGTATTTGTTGAAAGTGTCCAAACTCAGTCAACTCTCCCTTATTTATCAACTACTGGAGTCACTCCCAGAATCTCTCAAATGTGCTTATTTCTAATCTTATCTTTCATCGTCTTTCCATTAATCTATCTCAGCTACACATTCTACTAATATGTTTCTTCTTATTAGCACAACATTCTACTCCATTAAGAAAGGTTGTCTTATCGTTGTTCTAAAAATAAGAGCAAAACAATAGATCAAGAAATTAAGAGAACAAGGGGGAGGAATATCAAGAAATAGCTCAAAATGTCTTAGGGAGTCATGTTGTTAACATGGAGAGCTCTAGAAGTTTATCTTCATATGCACAGAGATGCTAATTGTAGAGACAATAAGGCATGTGAGAAAAAAGGGGAAGAAAGACAAAAATTTTAGCAGGAAAAGGGAGGTATGAAATTTTACGGTAAATCGAAAAAAAATTAAATAAAATTAAACTATTTTCTGTATAATTATATGCTTTAAATTGCTTAATAGTTATAGATTAAAAACAAAAGGCAAATAATTTAAGAAAATGCAAAACAATTATGACCTACCCTCGTATTTTAAGCAATTCCCATAGCTGCCATCTTAACAAACCATCCTTTCATATGCAAGCAATAATAACATTAAGTGAAAAGTGGGAAGTGGGAAGTGGGAAGTGGGAAGTGGGAACCACACCACAACGTAAGTATAGTCTGGGTTTACAGATAAAACTTCAGACAACACTCCCCATGGCAATTTGCCCCTAAATTAAATACATCAATAATGGAAAAAAAAAAAAAAAATCCATAGCATTTCTGCATTACTGTAAACGACGTAAAGCAATTATGCCAAATTGACAAAAAATTGAAGTCGGTCTTTAACTTTTCATCTCTTAACTAACATTCCAACTCATCATTTTACATTCTATAAGATTAATACAAGTTCAGAAACACAACAATTTATTCTTAGCATGTTGTTCAATCTCACCATACTTCATTGACTAAGATAAATCATAATAAATTAACAATCATAATACCCCCAACGAAAATCTAGCTAATTGTCCACCCCCCCTCTTTTGGAATAAGCACAAAAAACTTATTATTTGACCCTTTGTCCAACATTGCCTTCTTTAAGAATTCCTCCCATCATATTCATAAACTCATCCTTTGTCACACCCAACACTATTTGCACAACACTAAAGAGTCATGCCATCGTGCCCTGGAAATATGTCCATCAAGCTCCCCAATCGCTTCTACCACTTGTTTGGCATTGACTTTCCCTTCAATCAAATCTCTAATAGCCCAGGGAATTTGGTATAAAAGGAGAACATCAACACAAGGACAGCAATAATAATTGGAGGAATAGAGCAAGGAGCAGAAATCCATTTTAGCATTAGCAAACTAAAAACCCTCATGGTTTTGTCGGATACTTTGAACCAACTCCCCGAAATTTTCGTCTCCTACTATCCTCTACAAAAGCTACCATGAACTTCTTAACCAGCCATCTTTTTTTCCACTCATTAAGGTTAGCGAACATGATTCCTCCTTCCTATCGAGTGCGACTATATGCCCCCCAATTTTTTTTCTTTCAGCATTCTCTCACCAATTCTCTCTCATTCCTTTCAACAACAGTACGCTAACTTCTTAATCACACATCTTTCATTCTGCTCATTAAGGGTTAGCAATTCTATTTCGTTCCTCCGGTTGTACACGACTATAAGCACCTCAAGATCTTTCCTTTTGACATTTAACTCTTACTTCTCATTCCATTCAACAATATTCTGCTTGAGATTTCTCATTTTCATTCTAAATGTGTATCCTATAGTCCCCTCAAACTCAACACCCGGAGGCCTGAACCATAGTTACCAAACCGCGAAGCGAAAGCCAGAAGCGAAGCGAAAGCGAGGCTCAAAAAATCCTTAGGAAATGGGAAGTGAGAAGTGAGAAACAGATATAGGTACCTCATTCCCATTATATTAAAGAAGAGGCTAGGTGTCCTATGTGCAAAGAATGATTGAATCAATTCCCCATTTGTTTATTTCCTGTGAGTATGCCAAAGAATTATGGTATAACCTCAAGGATAGGGTAAATATCCCTATAGAAGAGCCAAACTTTTTAATACATGGTGGGAAGGGGATTGGAGAAGACATGGGAAGGAAAGAGATGGTTTCGAACAATTGGGATTGATGGCAAATATCATCTGGGCAATCTGGATAGCCAGGAACAACCGTGTGTTTTCTGACAAGTGTGATGACACAAGTACTACTTTCAAGAAAGCATGGAGCTTAAATGAAGACTTTAAAGCTATAAAATCTGGTAAGGAGATTCCTCAGCAAAATGCTAGGCCAATTGAGGGGGCAGCAGAGCCTATGAAAGGCAATCCGGAATGTGATTTCATTATCAAGTGTGATGGTTCTGCTCAAATGGATGGGGCAGCTGCTGGTGCGGGGGTGGAGGTTTTCAATAGGTCAAGTAGAAGATTAACTACCTTGATTGTTCCGTTTAGTGGGGGCTCTTCAACATTAGCAGAAACTCAAACAATTAAAGTCAGATTGTCATTAGTTATCAAGAATGGATGGCAGAAAGTATTGATACAATCTGATGTCAAGGTTGTAAATGATTCTGTTAATGCTGGTTTCGTCATTTCAGTTGCAGCAGATGCTCATACTCCAATCCTAGACAATATTGAGCTGTTGAAGTCCATTAAAAATGTGAAGCTAGATTTCATTCCTAGAGCTTTGAACAAGGGATCTCATTCTCTTGCAAAATTGGCTTTGTATAAAAGTAAAAGTTACTTGTTTGAGAGATCAAATGTTGTTGGTTTCAGATGAGAGAATAATCCAAACCAAACTTTACATGTAACACAGATAGATTCTTTCTAATAAAGTAGTTACTATTTCAAAACAAAAAATAAATAAATATTCCCATTATATTAGGATGACTAATCATACCTTAAATTTCATCTTACATGAGATATTTGTGGAGAAGTAGGTGTCATACAGTCTTAGGTTTCAATGCAACGATTCTTGCTTATGATCTATATCATAGGCTTTAGACTCAGGTTTATCCCATTACTTCCTAGATACATAGCCCCTTTGACAACTAAATGGGACCTGATGGAAGCGTGTATGGAAAACGAGCTTCTCCCCTTGTTAGGAAAATGAGACTAAGCCCAAGAGCCAAATATTTTCAAAATAGAAAGTAATGTCAATCCCATTTCAAGAGTAGGAATATAAGAGGATGCCGGCCATAGAAGGATCATATTACAAATGTTAGGAAAATGAGACTCCCAACAAGGAGACACAAGGAGTCTATCAAGCTTATAAAATCCTTATTGTTTAGCCAAGTGAAAGTGGAACCCCGGAGAGTGAGTCAATGAGCCTATCTCTTCCAAAATTCATAAGCATCGCATACTTAAGGTTATCTTGCTACCACCTTTGACCTTTCTTCTCAATCGAGAAGTGAATAATGTTGAAGTCTCCCCCTAGGCCCCAATGAGCATTCTATTTACTTCTTCCATGAAGAGCTACGAAGCTTCATATGGCTTGGTCCATAAACACCTTAGAGGCCAAAATAAAGCAATCCACATTTCTTTGCAAAGAACTGACAAAGGGAAAGTACACAACAAACCGTCCAACTTATGGACACATTCAACAAGTCATTCATTTCCATTGCGTCATTAGCATGAACTCTATCCCAACCATGGATCAAAATATCAACAGTATCAATCTGAATGGTGTGATACATATCCTTTTTAAAACTTATCAATATGAAACATCCATTAAATAAATAAATAAATAAAAGAGAGTTGCACGAATTGATGAGTTTCAGTCATATCGGAAACGATAAGTTAAGATACATATCGATGCGTATCACTGACAATTAAAGTGCATTTTAAGGTGTTTTAAACACCATTGATCTATCCATCAAGATCAAAATAAAGAAAACTCATGATTTTCGTGGAGATCGAATCAAAGGGGATTTTCAAATATTCATTTAGGTATGTCCCACACTATTTATCTCCAAATGTTAAGATGTTAAATCCCCTAAAATGGGTCAAAATATTTATTGTAGATTGCAGATCAATGGAATGCAGAGATCTGACCTTATTTTAGGAATTTGATCTTTTAGATTTCTTTTGATTTTCTACAAATTAGAAAATCGATATTTTCATTTTAAAACATTTATACTATTATTTTAGATCTAATATCAATATATGTTAGTCTGCTAAGGGTAATCTATCAGATCCTTACCCTAATTTAGCAAAAAATACATATTTCTTATTTTTTATGATAAGAATTAATTAAAAATACTCCAAACATAATAATGTAAAATTTAAATAATTATACGAGATGGACCCATAGAATAACTCTTATTTATGTTAATATTTTTCAATTTTTATATTTAAAAAGTTATTTTAAAAAATATTTTATCTTGTTTCACTTGGATTCATATTAGCTGTTATATAATGTTGCATTTCTTAAATTGAACTTAAATGATTCATTCTTTATTTCCATTAATTAAATATATATTTTTATTTATATTAAATAAAATAAAATTGGTTCTTTTTTATTACATTCTATTCTATTCAACTTGAATTATTCATCCTTTATTTATATTAATTAAATATTTTTTAATTATTTATATTAAAAATCAAAAAATTATTTTTATTTCATTTACATTCTTCTTAGTTATTATATAGTATTGCATTACTTAGATTCACCATTCAATATTACTAATTACAATCTCACAACATATATAAAACTCATGGCTAAAGTTCCAAGAAGAATGCCAAATGATATTGGTTGACAACATGGTGACCCTATTCAAGCGAATATATTTGGAAAAAAAGTAGATACTACATACTTGAGTAATTGAGTTAAGCAATGGCAAAGTAACTCACTTAATTCAAGGATAAAAAATATGGTTTCGGGAACTGTACAGATTCCAACCAAAACTGATACGTATCAGTTTCGGCTGATACATATTTTTGAATTATTTCTTTTGAAAATTTTCAAACAATCAGATTAAATAAAAACATACTTCTAAAGCCAAGACCAGTAAAATAGGAAAGGAATGAGGTTTAGGAATTTACGGTAACCCCTATATATATAAGACATCGAACGAGTCCTACGACCGAAATTGATACGTATCGGTAGAACTCGTCCAATATGTATCGGTTTCAGTCGGGTCTTATTATTCCTTAAGAAAACGTGTACAGGTCAAGAAAACAAGATCGATTCTTACCGAAACCGATATGTATCAGGTGATACGTATCGGTTTCGGCATTTTTTTAAACCATGCTTGAAGTAGCCTCCTCCTGGATACCTGAACATAACTTTCCCATCATGTCTTTGTGAAGTAAGGAACATAATCAAGGAACATTTCCGAGCCACTTGCGCATAATAATGATAGAAGAAGACTATTAAACCAAAAAAAAAAAAAGATAGAAGAAGACTAAGAGTCTTAATTGTAGTGAATTGAAGTGGAGTTATTGGAGTATACTAGTAGTGTTTGAGTTGTTTTTTATTGTAATTTGTAAGTCATACAATAGTCAATATGTGAATGCCTTTATTATCTCTACTTGTATGCACACATGCTAATGTTGGAGTCTTGTAGTAATATTGGATCTTGGTGTGTTTTCCTAAAATTGATTGTTTTATTAAGGGTTTTTTGTGAAAACCCCCCTATCTTTCCACTATTTGTAAATACCCCCTTGCCTTTTGTGATTTTGCATTATACCCCCACCAACTTTTAAATATTTTGTGAATCCACCCTTCCATCCAAATTTAGTTAACGGATGTTAAATTTTCTATGAAATTACCTTTTTAACCTTTTTTTGATTTAAGGAGATTTGTAAAACCTTTCACAAGAGACGAAGTGCTTAGAACTCACTAATTGTGGTTAAGATTCAGTTACCCCTACGATTCATCCATCTAACCTTGGTTTTTAGAAAAACAAATATTAAATTTAGGTTGATTATGCTTAACCACAGTTAAAGGTGGGGCTCTACAAGCCACCACATGTCCTTTTAACACCCACTAATTGTGGTTAAGATTCACTCATCTTAGGGTTTATCCGTATAAAAAAATATTAACTTTATGTTGATTATGCTTAACCATAGTTAAAGGGGACTCTACAAGCCCCCACGTGTCCCTTTTAACACCCACTAACGGTGGTTAAGATTCACTCACCCCTAGAACCCATCCATTTGACCTTGGTTTCTAGAAGAAAAAAAATTCTAACCTTACGTTGATTATGCTTAACCATGATTAAAGAGGACTCTACAAGCTGCTATGTGTCCCTTTTAATACCACTAATTGTGGTTAAGATTCACTCACCCCCAGGGTTCATCCATCTAACCTTGTTTTTAAAAGATTGTTTTTAAAAAAGAATATTAACCTTAGGTTGATTAAGCTTAACCACCATTAAGGGGTGATGAATGGGACATGTGATGGTCTGTAGAGGCGTGTGTTCCCATCCAGCGTTCTGTCCAGCAGAACGTGCACGGGAATGAATGAGGATGCATTCAAAAAGGTTAAAAAGGTCATTAACATCCGTTAACTAAATTATGGATGGAAGAGTGGATTTGCAAAAGTTTTAAAAATTTGTGGGAGTAGAATGCAAAATCACAAAAGGCAAGGGGATATTTACAAATAGCTGAAAAGATAAGGGGGTTTTACAAAAAAAAACCTTTTATTAATGACTTATGCTTTTATGTGTCTAAGATTGTGGTTTATGAAGTAATGAATTGTGGTAACTCATATAGATGTTTAAAATGATTATTATGGACTCTATATCAAATCTTTTAAGCATCTTTGCATTAAAATAAATTTAGCTTTAAGTTTCCAACGTCTCTTCAATTTTTTACTACGTTTCCTTTTGTTCCACGTACATGTTAATATGTTTACTGATTTGGACCAACCAATACCTATTTTTGAACCATGATCCCAACCACATTTCCTTTGTCCCTAAACCCATAGAATGTTTGTTGTTTTACTTCATCTCTAACAAAGTGAGAATCCTTCACCATATTATTTATAACCAATCTCCAATTCTTGAAATTGAACCCCCTTGCATTTCATGCTAGAATGCACAAGCCATTTGTTTAAGGTTTTATTCTCCCTCCCTTTCCGTCCAGTATTCTCCATTCCTTTCTCACCGCTACTCTAGCTTCCTCAACTTTTTCACTAGTTCTTTTCTACTTTTCCCTCCTCTACTAGCAATGAATTTATAGTGTTTTCCTTCTTCATTCAGTCATATGGAGTGAATTCTGAAACACTTTCTTGATAAAAAGATAAACGAGAATTTTGTAAATCTAGAAGATATTTTACTTTACTTTATCTAAGACTTCAAAGCCTCAAAGGTCTAAAAAATCTGCAGGTTTCAACAAAGGAACCAAAAGTAGAAGTCATGGGTGTGCGATAGCCGGCCCGGGTCAATCCCCTCCCCACATCTGTGTTTTCCAACGGATGGGAAACCGAGATCTGTTAGAGTCGCCACCAATCAAGATTCTGGGTGTGATGGGTCACCCACAATTAAGAACCCTCGATTAAATAAAAAACCGAGAATTGGTCCGAGGATTCTTTTATGAGTTGGGGAAGGTGTTAGGCACCCCGCCTCATCCGTCGAGCGACGGTTACCTCTTTACTTTCTCCATTAAATTAATTTAAAGTTATTTTCTTTATTTTATCTTTTTATTTCGAGATTAGAATCCTCCCCTCCTCGACCGAATCGGGAAGAATCCTCTCTACTTGCGCGGTGAAGGATCCCTTTCCCTTAAATCGGTGACGGCCACACTTCTCTCCTCGACCGAATCGAGAGGGGCCCCACCTACTTTGATGGAAAAGTGATCGAACTAAGAAAATAAGAAAATTAAAGAGACACCCCGTTCCCTTAAATCGGTGAATGGCCACGCTTCTCTCCTCGACCGAATCGAGAGGGGCCCTACCTACTTCGGCGGAAAAGGGATTAAAACTAATTTATTCTAGAAAAATAGAGAGAGAAATCGGAGATCTCCTCTCCCTACTCTTTCTTTCATCCGGATTTCCTCTACCTCACGACCGTTTGGAGGGAAATCACTCGACTACTTAAGTGAAAGCGAAGGAAGAAGGGACTCGGATGGGTAGAAATAGAAGGGGGGGATGTTGCATACCTTTTTCTTTTTAAATGCTCCAAGTGATTGAAAAAGAGAAGAAACTTCAATGAGATCCGAACTCCAACGATCTAGACTCCTTCTCCCTAGGTCCACGAACTCAAAGGAACTCCGCGGATACCTTAGGGCTTTGAGGAAATCTGGATTCTCTGCTTCAAAGGCTAAGGATTCCCTAAAATTCTCTAGGATTTTCAATGATGATTCAAGGTTTCTAGGGATTTTCCAAGGTTCTCCAGATCTTTCTAAGGTTTTTCAAGGTCTCAAAGGTGTCAGGGTTTCTAAGATTTCCAAGTTTCCCTCAAGGTTTCTCTCAAGGTTTCTAGCTGATCAATGGGTTGGGGGTTGGACTCCTTTTATAAGGTGAAAAAATAGGGGTCTTCTCGTTTTTTCCCGATGTGGGACTAAAATAATCTCAAAAAGCGAGTTAGCACGCAAAACAAGGTACGAAATTAGGGTTTTTAATGAAATCAAAAGGGGGCGCTACTTGAAGTAGCGCCCAGGCTGTTTTACCCTCAAAAGTAAGTGGGCGCTACTTCAAGTAGCGCCCCCACAGAATTAAAAAAAATGGAGATTCCCCCCCCCCCTCTTGAGCTCGGGTTGGTTTGGGTTTAGGTTGGGTTTGGATTGAATAGGGGTATACTTGGAGTTGTTTTGGAAGCCCGGATCTCGTCATTGAAGTTCACCTTTCGACACTTGGAGTTAAATTAATGGGGCATGCAAAAATGGGGTGTCTACAATGGGTTCAGAGAGTTAGAACTTTAAGCAGTTCATCCACATTTCTGCATTAAACATTCTGCGCACACGTCCATTATAATAATTAGTGTCTGAAGTGAGGTCCAGAGAGCTACCTATTAATGAGAAAGGAATAGGACACACAATATTCCCTCGCAACAGCAACTTCTCCGTCACTGGAAAGCAGGTGAGGATAACAGTTTCAGGGGCTAGAGATAAAGGTCTCCACATCCCCTTCCAAAGGAAGCCCGTCGTCCCACAAATACCTTCCCCTATTGAGAATTTATTTTCATCAGCATCCTTGTCATCTCGGCCTCCAGCACATCTATTAGATCAGCCCACCACCAGGTCTCACCTCAGAGATCAGTCGTCAGGTAATATATAACCTAACTTGTTGACATAGGTAGTCATTACTACTGTTTGCACCTAATAATAGCTTTCACACTAACCTAATAGGTAGCCTTTTTCATTACAATAAATTTTTCTCATGGAGGATGTAAGCACAATTTTTTCACCCCTCCTTTAACCATGGTTAAGAAATTAAATCATGATTAACCTAACTTAACCCTAGGTCAAACCCTAGGTCAAACCCTAGGTCAAACACTTGTCCAACCCTAGGACAAACCCTAGTCTAATCCTGGGTCGAACCCCAGAAGCAACCCTAGGTCAACCCTAGGTCAAACCCTAGGTCAAACCCTAAGGTCAACCCTAGTCCAGCCCTAGCTAGCCCTAACCTAGAATCCTAAGACCTAAGTCATGGGCCCAAGGCCCAGGTGTGACCAATCGAAGGCCCCTAGGGCCTAAACCAGTAGACAAACATGGGCCCATAAGCCAAGCCAAGCCAAGCCCTGGGGGGGAGCCCAGGCCCCCAAATTCAAAATTTTAGAATGTCGGTGAACACCGACATTTCTATTTTTAGATAATTCTCGTACCGCGTGATGAGCATCTATTCTGGGCTAGGCCCATTTTTGAAAAACTTCAAGAATGGCGATAGAGTCTCTACCGTCATTATGTATTTGCTCTGGTAGGGGAATGGCGGTACTGGAATTACCGCCATTCCCATAGTTTGCGTGAAAAGCAAACTCTGCCCCCAGTGCGCTCCAGGCACGCCTCCAACTCCCTCCTGAGACCCTCACCTACCTCTATCCGAATCCCCCTTGTGTCCCAAGCTTCTCCAACCTATAAATACAGACCCTCACCATGGCTCAATCCCCACTCTTGAAAAATCTGAAATTCCCAGAAAAATCCTGAGAAGACTCTGTCAAAACCACAAAAGAATCCCTGCCCCATGTGCGCTCCAGGCATGCCTCTGACTCCCTCTTGAGACCCTCACCTACCTCTGTTTGAATCCCCCCTTGTGTCCCAAGCCTCTCCAACCTACAAATACAGACCCTCACCATGGCTCAATTCCCACTCTTGAAAAATCCAAAATTCCCAGAAAAATCCTGAGAAGACTCTGTCAAAACCACAGAAGAATCCCTTCCCATCCGAAACTAGAATCCAAGAGTGAAGGAAACACCCTGAGGGCCAGCCTAGGTTCCCTCACTGAAAAGGGATCCTTGCTCTTGCACCAATAACCTAACCGTACCACCTCCAGGGTAGGACCCTTCTCTCTCTCTGAATTCTCACTACTCTCCCATTATTGTTAGGACCCCTGGTCCATTTCCAAGGACCTGATCTTAGTCCTTTTGCTTTGGTAGGAGTGGAGTCCCCTATCTCATCCCCAGATGAGATAGGGCACCCCTTATACCTTGACCTTTCTTGCTTTAAGAGCAAGCTCATTGAAATTATCCCATCTCCCTTAGACTCCCAGTACACCTCCAATCTATGAGGAAGGTCCTGGTGATGCGATGGTACATTGCCATGCAAGGAAAATTCTCAATCTGGAGAAATCCAAAATGGCAATAATCTCAGTACCGCCATTCTGGGCTTCTGCCATTTCAGCAGCTCGGAGCTCCATATTTTAGGCCCCTGTCCATTCCAGGGACTGGACCAAACCTCTAGGGTCCTCTTTCATCGATCATGATCATCTCAGATCCCATATACCTCCTTAACTATAGTTAAAAAGCACAAAATGGGCACTACCCAGAATGCCATTACTAAGTTTACGGACGTTCATGGGGTTTTTATGGTTTTTGATAAAAAGGCCACCATGGACCCATTCCAGACCAGGTCCAAGGCCCAAGCTAGGCCATTGAACTTCCCTAAGAGTCCACAAACCCTCCGAGTACCTCCCCCTTGCCTGCAAGGCCATTTCCAGGGAAAATCTGGAAATGGCGGTAGAGCTTCTACCGCCATTCCAATTCTGTAAAGAATTGGAATTGGCGATACTGCGGTACTGCTTCTACTGCCAATTCCAATGTTCTAATTTTTGGGCCTTGCACAGGGCCCAAACCAGGTAGGAGGCCAATCTAGGCCCTGCCATGCTATCTAGCCCATCTCGAAACTGACCAAGACCCTTAACTGGGGTTAACTTAACCCTGGTTAGTTTTTTACCATAGTTAGATCAGCCTAACTTGGGAAAAATATGAAAAAACCCTAAAAATACAAAAGACCAAAAAAATCTGATCTCAGCTTTTTTAACCATGGTTAGCAGCTCTAACAATGGTTAACTCACACCTAACTATGGTTAACTGATTCTAACCATGGTTAAACTCATTTTAGCCCCCGAGCTCAACCCCTTGGCCCACCAGGCCTAAACTTTAGCCTCCGGCTAGAATCTAGGCCTCTGGGCCCAAATCCCTAGCCTCCTGGCCATACACTAGCCACTCTAGTGCACTTGGCCTCCCCGACCAATCAAACCCTAGCCTCCTCCGGGATATGCCCTAGCCACCAAGGTGCACACACACACTCCCCTTAACCCTGGCACAGGTACACTTGGTCTGATCTCGTTCCGACGGGTACGTAGGCAACCCAACCAGGGTTTGACCCTAGTTAGGATTTTCCCCTTTCTTGGATTAGTATACTCTAAACACTTATGCATTTTTATTAATTTTAACTTAACTTTGTTTATACCTAGGGAGTAGGTAACCGTCTTAGACGGGGGCCCGGGGGGCCTAACACCTTTCCTAGGACTTAATCGAACCTCTTACCTTAATTCTAATCGAGACCATTACCCTTAATCTACAAATCCTGAAACCTATCCCTCAATAATGAATAGGTGGCGACTCTCGATCAAAAACCGGGTGGACGAAATCCGCACTCACAGAGGATACACAAAATGGGGATGACTAACAATGTGGTTATTGTAGATTGGTCATCCTAGGTCAAACTTAAGGATAAGTCATACACCTACATATTAGAATTTAGACCTCTCAACAGAATCAGTCAGAGTGCATGTGAAATTGCAAAGCATATACACATGAATAAGTCTCTACCTGTGCAAGATAAAAATAGTCTAATTTTCAGCATAACCAAGAGACTATGAAGTTGATATATCCTCAATCAGAAACAAACTCATGTTCAACCTTGAGCAAGTATGAAAATAAAGATCACACAAGGAATGCAAGTCAAACAAGGGCAACATGACAAAATATTTTTCGATTTTATAGTTTTTCAATGTGTTTAAATGCCAAGACTACGACCATATTCCCAACAAATGCTCAAATAAGAAGAAATCTAAGAGCAAGGGATGACATAATGTTAGGGTATTATTTCCCTAATTCAGTACATTCCTTGCAATACCTATGTTTATCTATTCACGCAATTACTATTCACCCTATTTACAGTTTTACCACTGAACTTTGAATAATTCTAGAGAGCTCAATTCTAATCGGATTAAGCTCAAATTTAAACCATAACTACTTTAGATCATCTAGAATCTACCCTAAAAGTTTCATAAATTTTGGATGATTGGAAATGACTAAAATGCCCCTCTGTTGATAGAGAGGCGATTTTGCCAATTTTGACTCGAAAGCCTCAACCACGGGCAAGCCACTAACCACCTAAGATAAACAAACTTTACTAGGTCAATCCACCTAAGGTATAGGCTAGGTATCTAGGTCACTTATCATCCTATGAGTGAAACGAAGGCGATGATCGGAATGTCTTCAATTAATCTTCTTTGGTCTTCATTTTCACTTGTCTTGAATGCTTGTAGGCAATGACACATGACACACTGTTTTGACAACGGAATAAATCAAAACCAAAATATGGACTTAAAATCTCCCTCTTTGGCAATTCCGTGACAAAACAACTGAAGTACATGACTCGACACAAACTCACCCAAACACATCAAACGATGAATTAGGTCATTAAATGACTCTAAATAAGTTACATGACATCAAATGAAAAACAACCCTAAATTGTAGACACTAAAGCTATTGTCATGCAGGATCCGTTTGCTGTAAACTTACACCTGCACATGCTAATAAAAACCTCATAAAGTATGTATGGAATATGAAAATAGATAAACGCATGTATTGCAAAGAATATACTGAACTAGGGAAATAATACTCTAACACAAGGTCTTAGGTGTTAGTACACACACTTAAGAGAGCTGGCATGATGGCATCTTCATAGAAGTCGTTCACCATTATGCTCTTGGGCCTTCCAACAGGAAGACAGGATCTCCAAAGAACCAGAGTAGACTCCAACGTTTTCTGGTTGCTACCTCTGCCCTGCTGAGAGCTGCTGTAGACACAGCGACCACCACCTAGTATCACTCAAGTGTCCCTTTCGCATAAAATCATTCAGAAAAGGCAAAAACCTGTCTTCACTACCATGTGTCACCCCTTCATACTAAGAAGATGAAAGGGGTATTAGGCTGGTTCTCAAAGCTATTATGTGTCTGGTTCACATAGCGGGATAGGTTTTCCTCTGTGAGCCCAGCTCTACCAAGTTCCTTTCAATCTGAACCAAGTTTTATTTCACTTACTCAAAAGAAAGAAGAGACAAGATTCGAACTGATCTGATAGTTTCCAACACTGTTACAAATCTCCCCAGAAACACCTAATTTTCGCGAGAAAACCCGAGAAAAATATCTAAAGTTTAAAAATCCATTTTTATCGCACCATTTTAAAAATCTCGCGAGATATATGTTATTCACTTTTTATCACATAAATATCGCGAGATTTAACCAATATTTAGCCGATATTTTAAAATATTGCGAGAAATACCCAATATTGCTAGTCTGATGAATTTATAAACTGATGATATTTATTATTTTTCTATGTAATTTTTTTAATCATTGTCTATAGGCGAGAAATACCCGAAAAAAACTCCAAATTTGAAAATCTCCCGAAAAAAACTTCAGCCTATAAAAACCCGAGAACGAGATTTGTAAAACAGGTTTCCATAACAAGTTTACTATTGTAGGTATTACAAATAATTCAACTAAAGAAAGTGAAATCAACTTCACATTCACACTCACTAAGTTATTTATCATTATCAGTATTAAATATTCAGTCAAACAGAGAATTTTTTGCCAAAATTATTAATTTACCACATCATCTCGATAAAATCCCAAGGACTTCCAAAATTTATATTTTTTTTGCACGAAAAATCTAAATACATTGACTGATATTTCAGACTTTGCAAAATATTGGCAGAAAATTCTCAGTTTTGCTGAAAAAAATTCCCACTAAATTTGTGCACCAATTCTCAAGAATTGTCAATATTTCAAACATAGGAAAATCTTGCAATGTTTTTGACTAACCTAGTAATCTTTATTAGAAAATATCAATCTTTCTAAAATTTTGGTTAAAATCTTGTCAGCTTTTGTTTGAAAATAAATTTCTGACACAAATTCCAAAAACACATGACCCAACCCCCCACCAACTTTCTGCTTTTTTTTTTTACCTTTTTCATGTTCTCTGGTGAGAATCACAGCTCCGTTTGAAAAGTAGGAAATCAAAATCTCCAAATCTGGGAGAAATTGACTATACCTGACAGTTTCGCAATTGTAAACTCAAGTCTCAAGGTGCATTTCTTTTTCTGTTTTTATACTCATTATGTTGTTTTCTCAAACATTCGGCTTAATTTTGCTTTATTGCAAGTAAATGCATTAGATATATGTCTATACTCTATAATGCATTTACATTAAAGATTTTATGGGTAAACCCTAATTCTTGACCCTTTTCACCATAAATCTAAATGTCTAGGCTCTATATAATTATATGTGAAACATTTAAGTCGATCTATAGGTTGGTCATAAAATTTTCAATAATTTTTTTCTTTTATTTATAACATGAAGTACATAAACAAAAAATAGGCATAACAGATATGTGATGCATCTATCATTGCATTTTTCTATTTCAAAATATTGATTATTTTGGTAAATTAGATTTTGTAATTACGGAGTTTGAATAATATTTTATTAAAAACATTTTTACTAAGAAATTATTAAAAAATAGATTAATTAGGACAAATGTTGATTTTATTGTTTGAGTTTATTTACCTATGCAGCTATGCTGCAAGACCATTGGATGTTGTAAATTTATAATGAATATGTTTTGGATGTCACAGTATCATAGATGACCATCAATGAGTAGTTTTAGCTCCCAAACTTGCCTTACTCATTGCTCACGATTGTTTCTTTACAAGTATTTCGAGCTCTGAGTGAGTTATGTCTCTTTTTAAATTTCCTAAAAGATCAGTTAAAATTTTCATGAATTTAATTTCCAAACAACTGTGAAATATTACATACAATTGAAACTTTCCTGCAAAAATTTCGCTGCAAATTCTTCCACGAAACCGAAGTTTAAAATCTTGCATACAATCAGTGCATAACTAGATAAAACCAAAGCCTCCTTTTCACACATCAATCTCATGCATTGCACAATCACATAACAATATTGTTTCAAAATTCAGGGTGGAGCCATTCTAACTGAAGTAAATGCAACATAACATAAACATGCATTGAAATTTTCATAATACACAAGGGATTCACTCAGATTCAACAAATGACCTTATTTGTGTTCAAAGCACCATCTAAACTTACTTATCACAGGAAATTAATCATCCTCCAAAAACAATTTACTGACTCGTATTCATAACAAAAGGCGTCCAATTCTAGCTCATCTACTGCAAAGCGACGTAAGGGACATTCTGTAATAATAAGATGCAGATTGCTTTATTAAAGCAACCGAGAATCTTATGTCACTAAACAATCAGCCCATATACAAGGTCACTTTGGGTAAGTATGCCCATATACGGAATATAAGCAAATAAATACATACTACTATACTAGGAAGTAGGAACTAGGAAGTCAAAAACTGATATTTTAAGATTCACAGGCCCAAACCTGATCAAGTGCAGAAGCAAAAAGGTCTAAGACATGGCCCTGGCTAACCAGCTGCTTCGAAAAATTTTCATAAAATTTGACTGCTTTGTGAAAATGTTGTACAGCATCCTTGTCGAGATCTTTATGGGAACGTACTGGCTCTGAGAGGTCTGTTGACACAATCTGTAAATAATTAACAGAATCAGCATTCCCACTACCTCCAATAGTTTAAATTTAAAAAAAAAAAAGATCTTACGAAAGTACAGAAGTAAACAGCTTATAATCAGAAATCGGCATTTTTTTCCCATGTGGCAAAAGAGAAATAAATAAATACACAGATAGCCATGCTGTGTTATCATGTTTAAGTGTGAACTATGTATATAATGTATGCATCATTTTGTCCATAACTCCCTCCACCAAGGATGTTGCAAAAAGAGAATGAATAATTACCCAAATAACAAAGTTGTGTTATCATTTTTAAAATCTCAACCATAGTTACCAAAGCGAGAAGCAAAGCAAAAGAAAGAAGGCGAGGCTCAAAAAATATCCTTATGAAACGAGAAACGAGAAATGAGATATAAGCACCTCATTCCCATTATATTAGTATAACCAACCATACCTTAGGAGTTTATCTTACATGCTATATTTGTAGAGAACATGGTTTTAAAAAACACTGAAACCGTTACGTAACGGTTTTGGCCGAAACCGTTACCCGATACCGTTATGCTACGTATAGGTACCGTAACGTTTTCCGACATTTTTTTTCACTAAAAAATATCATTTTTTTCACTAAAAATATTGTTTTCGAAGCAATCTGGGCCTAATACTTCTTCCTTACATCTTTTTTATTTTTTTTCTATTTATTGTGATTTTTTTAAGCAAAAAAAAAGCCTTGAAGGCCGAAACCGTACTGTAACGGCGTACCGTAATGGTTTCGACTGTGTCCGTTACGGTGTCCGAAACCGTTTTTTTGAACTATGGTAGAGAAGTATGGGGCTTATGTTCTAATCCAACAATACTTGTTCAAGGTCTAAACCCTAGGCTGTAATTGCGGTCTATGCCATCACTTCCCACATACATAGCCCCCTTTGGCCACTAAGTTTGTGTTTGGTTAAACTTTTGGGGTGACTTTTAGTAACTTTGGGCCCTTTAAAAGTCAAAAGATATTACAATTGACGTTTGGCGTTCAAATCCAAAAATTACTTCCCGCCGACGTCGGAAGTTGGGGGAAGTAGCAAAATCTACTTCCTACGAAAGCCAGGGGAGTTGGCTTTTTGCGGGAAGTCGATTTCACGACTTCGGCGCGAAGTCGACGGAGAATACATGATTACGATAGTATAAAAGGTATTTTTTTTAAAAAGGTTTCATTCTCACATGTCGTAGGAGGGACATGGTGAGAACCCTTCTCCCTCGTCTCTCTCACGTGATCTTCCCCTGCTGCCGAGGCTTTCCTGCCGGAGAAATCGTCGGTAAATCCTGTTTCTTCTTCTTTCCTCTACCCTTTTCCTTTTTTTTTCCCCGTTTCCTTTGTCGTGGCCGAAGCTCTCATTCTAGGGTTTCCCTTTTTTTTTGTTTCCTTAGATTGTTGATGCTCCAGGTGCCGATCTATTACAGTGTTTTGAGATGCTGTTTTCTACTAATTTGAGATGAGTTTTTTATTTATCTGGTTTTTGAGATGCATCTTTTACAGTGTTTCTGTCGTTGAACTCATCTCATCATCACAAGATCATCATGGAGGTTTTCTCCGAAATTTTGGAAGCTTTGTTCTCTATCGGATCATGAAGAAATCTCTATTTCTTGTGTTGTGTATCCTTTCATGAAAGTAGTTAAGAATATTATGTCTTAACTACTATTGACTGATAATGGGGTTTCCCTTCTTCCTCTTGCCCATTGATATTTTTGCTTTTGTTATCATGGTTTTTGTAATGGAGATGCTGTTATTTTTTTATTATTATTCATAGAATAACTCATGGAGATGGAGATGCTTTTTTTTTTTATTCATAAGTTTTTGTTGTTGTGATTTTCAATAAGTGGTTAAGTTGGACTATTGATTTGGTTATATGGTTTTTGAGATGGGGTTTTCTACTAATCTGAAGTGTTTTTTTTTTAATCTAGTTAAGTTGAGTACTACTCTGTTGTAATCAGTTGAGGTTTCCTTATTCGGTTTGATTTGCTTTATTCCAAACTAAACTGAGATGGGGTTTTCTACTAATCTGAGATGCTGTTTTTTTTTTTTGGTTTTAATAGAATAAACCATGGAGATGGAGATGCTGTTTTTTTTTATTGATTCATATAGAATAACCCATGGAGATGGAGATGCTATTTTTTTTTTGATTCATAGAATAACCCATGGAGATGGAGATGCCGTTTTTTTTTTTTTTTTTTTTTTGATTCATAGAATAACCCATGGAGATGGTAGTCTAGGTTAAATTGATTCTTTTTTTTGAAAACATGACATGAGTAGGGTGTGGTATCATCATTTGTTGATATTGTTGTCATTAATTTCTCTTTTACATTGATACTGTTGATGTCTACTAAGTTCTAAATTGTCATAAAGTGTTATATACTGAAATGGCAGCAGAAGGTACCAATCAACGGTCTCAGAAGATTCCAAAAGATGTGGAATGCTACAAATAACAAAATATATATAGATTTAGCACACGAAAAGGAATCATGTTGGAATGGGCTTTAGTAAAGTAGGTTGGGATAACATACAAAATAAGTTCAATAAGAGGATCAAGAATGCATATGAAATGAAAAAATTTAAGAATCACCACAATAGGCTAAAGGAGGAGTGGAAAGATGATATATAGGACATCCGGCTTTGGGTATGATCCTGTATTGAAGACGGTTACAGCTTGTGATGAAGTCTGGGAGGACTTCCTTAAGGTAAATTGTTATTCAGAATAACCCATTTGTTAGTATCCATGGCCCTATTTACACACTTGACTAACTTATAGTAACGCATCAAATACAGGCAAATCCAGATGCTGCAGTTTTCATGAAAAAGGCATTAGAGCACCAGGACCAATTAGAAGTCATTTTTACCGTTACGATGGCAACTGAGGAGTTGGGTTGGGCTCCTAGTGAAGGTGCATTGGATGTTGGGTCTCCTCTACCTACCGAGCCTCCTATAGAAGAGGAATTTGTCCCAAATACGCAAGCAGATGTTACTGAAAACGCTGAAGGGGGATCTCCCGCTGTATGGGAGACTAGGCCTCTACAGAGGCCTCGCTCTGAACCTTCGATTACTTCACGTCAGCCAAGAACGGAACCTAGGGGAGCACTGTTGGACAGTCAAATGTAGTCACTATCAACCTACTTTGACATGCGGCTAGAAGAGCACACCGAAGCTAAAGGGATGTCAATAACTGAATGCATGAAGCATTTGAATGAGATGCCGGATTTGGAGAGATCCAAGTTCGATGAGGATGTTCGCAATTCAGTTATTACAGGAGCCAGAGAATAGGGAGACATTCATGTCATTAGTAGATGATATGAATGAATGTCTGTGTTGGATTCGTTACAACATGACTTTATAGATTGTTAGTGTTTATGGATAGGGTAGTTATTCACTAATTTTAAGTTATTTTGACATGGGTTTATAGTTAGGGTCTATGGAAGATGTTATTTACTAGTGTTTTGATACTTCAGTCGTTTTGACATGGGTTTATAGTTAGTGTTTATGGATGATGTTATTTACTAGTGTTTTGATACTTGGTTGTTTTAACATGGATTTATAGTTTGTTAGTGTTTATGGATGATGTTATTTACTAGTGTTTTGATACTTCGATGATTGGTTGACTATGATGTGGATTGATATATGTTTTTCTCTTTAATATCGTTAGTTATAAGGATGGATTCATACGATACAGATGATGAAGCGTTTGTTGCAAGTATAATGATTAGGATACAAAAGTATAGGAATGCTTATATTGTGAAAGAGCCATGTATGACTTCTAGACTACGGGAAAATGAATTTGTATGGGAACTCATGACTGGCCATGGTGTCTGATGTTATGAGATACTTCGAATGGAGAGGAGAGTGTTTATGACTTTATGCTTTGAACTCAAACAAAGGCAATTGATTAGTGACTCTCGTAGGATGAGTGCGGAGGAGCAGTTGGCCATTTTTTTACATTCTATAGTCCATAATGAGAGGAACAGAGTGATGCAGGAAAGGTTTCAACACTCAGGCGAAACCATTAGCCATGTTTTTCACAAAGTTTTGAGAGCACTTGTAACATTTTCGATGGAAATCATAAAGCTCACAAGATCATTTGAGGAAATCCCTCCAGATATACGTCATAATCAAAAATATAACTCACTCTTTTATTTCGCATTACATATTGAAAATTTTATGATTAAAACTTGACTGTTAATTTCAATCTTATATTAGGATTGTATTTGTGCGATTGATGGGGGTATCACATTAGCGATGTGGTACCCGTGGACAAGCAAGTCCCTTATTGGGGCAAGAAAGGGATTTGCACATAGAATATCACGGCCACATGCTCTTTTGATATGTGGTTCACTTTCGTGCTTGCCGGTTGAGAGGGGACAGCTAATGACTCGCGTGTGATGCTGGAGGCCATACGAACACCATGTATTAATTTTCCACATGCGCCTCTCGGAAATTACATTATTTATTGTTCGTCGATTAGTGTAATGAATAACATGTTCCTTATTTAACACATGATTGTATGTAGGTAAACACCATTTTGTTGATGCTAAATATCAAAATATGACTAGGTTTCTTGCACCTTACCGTAGTGTTCGATATCATCTCTAAGATTTTCGCCGTGGACCAAATGAGAGAACAATGAAAGAGAAGTTCAATTATGCTCATTCATGACTGAGGAATGTAATCAAGTGTTGCTTCACTGTGCTGAAAGCTCGTTTCCAGGAAGTTACACCTTGTGAAGTGGGATTGGGTTATGAGACCAAAGGAGTTTGGAGGTTTGGGTTTTAGACGAATCAAGTGCATGAATAAAGCTTTATTGGGAAAGTGGATTTGGCGTTTCAATACGGAGAAGACGGCATTGTGGAGGAGGGTTATTAAACACAAATTCGGGGCTTGTAGGGGTGATTGGGATCCGAAGCCGGTGAGGAGGTCTTACGGGGTGGGAGTTTGGAAAGGGGTGATGACGACTATGGTTTTGATCCAGGAATTTTTGAAATTAGGGTTGAGAATGGGAGTAGAGTGCAATTCTGGGAAGATGATTGGTTGGGGGATGGAATGCTCTGTAAGAGGTTTCCAAATCTCTATAGATTGGTGTTGAGGAGAGAGGTGGCGGTGCAGGATTGCTATGTAGTCCATGATGGTGAGATTAGGTGGGGTCCGCGGTTTAGTAGGGACAATTTTGGGGTTCGAGAGTTGGGTGATTGGCTGGAGTTACAAAAACTTCTTACAGAGTGCGTGATTCATCAACATTTGGAAGATAGAAGAAGATGGGAAGGGGGAGTAGAGGAATTTTCAACATCTCATTGTTACTCGGTGCTTTGGAAGAATGATGGGGGGGGGAGGAGGGGATGCAAACCAATGATTTCAAGAAGATATGGACCCTTAAGATTCCCTCGAAGGTGCAGGCTTTCCTCTAGGCTGCTTCTTTAAACAAAGTTCTCACGGTTGATCATTTGAAACATAGGGGCATGACGATTCCCAATAGATGTATTATGTGTAAGCAGGCTGAGGAGAATGTTCCGCATCTTTTTATTCATTGCTCGCAAGCGCAGGTAGTGTCGAATCTAAGTTTCCATTTTTGCAAGATAGGAGGATAAGAAAAAATACCAATTGAGCGAAGAAGTTCAATTGAAAGTTTTTGATCCATCAGTCATTATCATAGAAAGGTTTTGGGAGAATAAGCATTTTTATTAACTGGAAAAGAGGGGCTTAAGCTCTATAAGTGAAACTAAAGACAATGAAATAAAATCAGACTTCCAGGTATATACAAATCAAGAATCAAGCAAAGGACAGAAAGAGCCGTAATACAACTTGTTAATAATACATTTTATTACACTCCCCCTCAAACTCGAACAAATGAGAGGTCAAGAAGCGAGAGTTTGCCCACCAAGAATTCATGCCGAGCACGAGTGTGAGACTTGGTGAACAAATCTGCAATCTGAAGGTCGGACGAAATAAAGGGCTGTCTTTTAATCCAAGCACTTCTCGCGAGTGAAGCGCCCTATTTGAAACTAAGGCAGGCTCCTTCGTTTATTATTGGTACGCTCATTAAAGACAGGGTTGGTTGCAATCTGAATAGCGCCGTTATTGTCACAATGAAGAGGCGTTGCAGCGGTGAGATGAACCCCAAGATCAGATAGAAGCCTGCGTAACCAATTATTTAGGTCTGTTTGGGATGAGCTGGGTTTCGCAAAGAGGTATGGGGGAAATGGTAATGGGATGGCCAAAAGGTGTGTTCGGTAGAAAAGGAAATGAGGTTTGGAAGATGATACCGGCGGCGATTAGTTGGGGTATGTGGAGGGAACGGAATAGAAGAATTTTTGAAGATAAAGAAGAGCCGATGCCCAAACCCAAAGTCATCCACAAAGTGGGGTGGTTGTTATACTCTTGGTCGTTTGTCCTAGCTGATTTTGAGAAGGTCCATTGGTCTGAGTTTCTGTATAGCTGGTCAAGTATCTTAGCTTGACTTTTTTGTTTTTTCTAGGCGATGTTTCTTACATCGTTTGTATTTTCTTTTCTCATTTATAAAATTCTCTAGTTATCCACCAAGAAAAAAAAAAGCTCGTTTCCCTATTTTGAAACAAATGGCTCCATATTCATTTAGAATGCAACACGAAATTGTTGTTGTTGTCATGGCTGTCCATAACTTAAAGGCAACTGTAAATGATGACTTATTTGTTGTGTACGAGGACGAACGGTGGGAGGGTAAAGAATCTTCAGACTCAAATGAAGAATTTGAAGATGGTTCATCTGACTTACCACTGGGCAACCAATCAGAAGCAATGGGCCAATTTAGAGACCGGCTTGTGCAACTGTGTCATTCGTCATTTGAATGACACTTTTGATGCATTACAAATCATTTTGAGTAGTGTTTTGTATTTGAAGACTTGATGTAAAAACAAAATATTTTGGAATGTCTTTTTGGAGAAAGTCTTTTATATCCCAAAAAACATAATATTTGGACATTATAATATGTTACGCCTTAGGAAAATTTCATCATATTTGTGTCATTCTTATATTCTCATATTTACATTTGTCAATATATATACTCTGTTTATTAAAGGAATCTTAAAGCATATTAAAGAATTTAATTTTTTTTAACTGCTGTAAATTGAGAAGTTACTCTTTGCCCTGGAAAGTCAAACTCACATTTTGACTTTTCGTATTGGGAAGCTATTTCTCTCAAGAACAAGCCAAACAACATTTTTCCCTAAAAATGACTTTTACCTACCCTCCCAGAGAGCTACTTTCTTAGGAAATCCTTCTGCTAATTTGCCGAGAAGTTTATGCAAACAAGGCCTAAATGAGACATGATGTAAGAAAGCTTCCTAGGAAGTGAGTCTAGGAAACAAGGTTCCTGATAAGCAAGCAACCTACCCTATACATAGCTTCCCTGCAACTAAGGTCTGAAGTCTGAACTATGCACATACTGTGGCAAGTCCAATGATTACAGAGTGATTCAAATGGCTAATTTCACATCGACCAGTGAATGAAATTAACTTATCCTCTTTAGTTAGAACAAAAACTAGATATTAGACAAGAGAAAATTATACCATTTGACATCAAACCAAACCAGTTCTTTTGTATTATGAAAATTAGAAAAATGAAACAGATCACTCTAAATTTTTTTAGTACGAAGAAAATAGTAAGAAAGTAACACATTCCTGCTGACACGAAAACCTGACAATACAAGTTAAACCATATACAATCTGATTCTTTCTTCATCCTTAATTTAGATATGAAAATAAAATACAGAAACATAGGGAATAGCATCCAACAACTCTATTGAAAATATAAATGAGAAGAAGGATAAACTAAGGTACTGCATTCCATTCATCAAAAACATCCTTGTCCAAGTCAAATTGTAGAACCCCGGAACTTTTTGTATATACCTTGGAATGTGTGTCAAGGCATGATGCCTTTGTAATCCCCAATTTCATGAAATGAGAATTGGAAACTTGAGAATTATTGTAAGAATGCTATAATTAATTAAATAAATTACTTAATAATAAACTATAGCCTTACAAGTGTCCTAGTCAAGTTTAGAAGATGTTAGAAGGGAAGTAGGATAAGTCCAAGTAGTAGGAATGGGTGAAAAATGGTCTAAGTGTAGAAATTTGCAGGGCATCGATCGCTCGGTCCATATTAGCGATCGATCGGTCCATAACCGATCGATCGGTAGCTATCGACTACTGCATTTTTTTGTATGGGGAAAAATTCTACAGAGCTTGTTTTTGACCGAGAGCTCGGTAAAAACACCGGTCGCTCGGTAGGTGACCGATCACTCGGTATTAACCACCGATCGATCGATGTATTGCGTTTTACAGAAATTTCATTAAGGGCTTTTTCATCTTTGGGGCGTTTCACCCTTGCCTTAAAGGTTCTGCACAAGCATTTAGGGATTCATAAACCCTAAGTAAGACATTTGAGAGATAGTGAGAGAGGAGAAAGGGGATTCTAACCTAGGGCATCCTCTTGAGAAGGAATCAAAGGGTTTGAAGACCCTAGATCATCACAAGCTCGGATTTCTTCAAGTTCACGGCTCAAGCACTTGAGGAACACGTTCTCCAAGCTAGGGCAGCGACTCCACGCACGTTTGGAGGATTTTCCTCGCTTCTACAAGGTCGGTACCTCATACTACCCTCCTAGTTCATATCCTCCATTTTCTTCCCTTCTTTATTGTTTTCCCTAAAGTATGAATATAATGAGAGGTGGATTGTAGTGTGAGAATGGATGTTAGGTGATGGATGCCGTGTAGATGATGCGATGAATGAAATGGGAAGGGTATTGTACCAAAAATAAATACGCATGTAAGTTGTGAATATAAACCCACCTAGAAAAGTATGATGTAGGCTTTAACAAATAATGTACACACCACATGTTTGATGAAATGCCAAGGTGAAGAAAACGAGTTGTAAATCAAGAAATGCATGCTTAAATGCTTATGGAATTGCTAGGGCTTATGATAGTATGATTACTTGCTTTCCCTAAATGGCATGAATAATTACTTGGTCAATTAATGATGTTCTATGTATTGTTGAATCCCCAAATGTCATATTTAATTTCAAGTGAAAGTATGTACACGATCCCACGAGCACGGCATGCATGACATGGTTTATCGGTATTTTCAAGAACAAGGTTTAGAGGTGGGACATATCTTACGATATGTTTTACCTCGCTTTTGACAAGAGGACAAGAACAAGCATTGCATAGGAGGGAGTTTACACTTCCCTCCCTTCCATGAGGGGTCTCCCCTCACTCACAAGTACATCTCATTAAAGAAGGGTCTCCCTTCCCTCTCAAGTGCATCTCACAAGTGCATCTCACAAGCGCATCTCACAAGTACATGAGCATGTTTAAATTCCAAGCAAGCACGCATGACATGACACGCTCGACAAGATCAAGCAAGACAGACATGACAAGTTTTTCAAGCACGAAAAGAGTACTTTTAAGTCAAGTCAAGTGCACGAGGATTTCAAGAGATTTATCGGCTTTTATGTGATGCAAACATGAATATAAACTGCTTTACTTCCCTTTTATTATATGAACTGCTTTCCGCTTTATATATTGCTATTGTCATGCTATGACTGTTGATTAGCATTTGGTACACGCTGAGTATTCCATGCTCAGCCGTACGTTTACGTCGGCAGGTACTGAGGGAGCTACTGCTCCATTCGACATCTGTGCTCCTGGCCCATGGGTGGAGGAGTACGTTGAGGAACCTACAGAGGAGCCTCATGTAGACGAGTACTATTAGGTGGTGGATTCTGAGTGAGTTAGTGGATGTGAGCTTGAGAGATTATATTTATGTATTTTGGCGGGCATGTCCGTACTTTCTTTTGTTTTCCTTTTGTACACAAAACTTGGATCATGTATATATATATTTAGAGGTTTGGTTAGTCTTCCGCTGTGCTACATTAGTTATGTTTCCACTATTATGGTCCTCTATTGTATATGCTCCAGGTGTTTTGCAGGTTGGTTTGTCAACCAAGTCATGTAAGTCATGTTAGTCGTCCAAGATTCACTCTAACTCCTAGGGTGGGTTTTGGGGCGCGACACAAATACATTCATTCCGCATTATTGTTCACATCTCCATATATGCATGGATTTAAAATATTAACCCCATCGAAAACACCATATTTTCATCACAAAATGAGCCAATGCTCCATGGCAAGTTGGAATAGCATTAGTCATTCTACCATAATATAGGACTCCAAGCGAGGTTCTAAATGTCGATATTGCTCGACATGTCGAGCCGCGGAAAAAAGATATATCGGAAGATATATCGTTTATCGGTGATTTTTGGTAAAATTGTAAAAAAATTGGGGTAAAACATGGAATTTTGCAGTGAAACTTCAGAAAATATTAAAATAGATGTTAATACACCTTTTAGAATAAAAATATTTTAAAAAAAAACAATATACATAAGAGATGTAATGAGAAGAGAGTAAAGATGTGCGTTGACAAGTGACGATAATGTTTAATTGATTCATGTATTATTCATTTCTCAATAAGATGAGCTCTGACCTCTATGTTAATTGTAATATAATTCATTTGAAATAGTTTGTAAACTTATTTCTATCTACAATTGATGAGCTCCATGTTTTTACAGGACTGAATTAATACGAGAAGATGCGGAGATGGTTAAATTATTGGAGACCCTGCATCAAGAGAAAAAGAAGAATACTGTAATTTTAGTTGACTATGAAATGGATGTAATTATGTAAAAGGAAGTGGATGTAATTTTATTTAAATGTGTGAGACTCCTATTTGATGTAAACAAGTAAGATGTGAATTTTATTTTTATCTAAATGTAATTATATAAAAAGAAGAGGACTATAATTTTATTTGATTGTAAAGTAAATGTAATTTTATTTTTGATGTAAACAAATAGGACCTCTAGGTGTATTAAGTGTTATTTAAGTGATTAAACATTTAATGTAATCAAGCAAGACCTCTATGCCAAAATACAAACCTTTTTTTCTATTTATATTTTTTTAACAGGTTAGAAAATATAATTTAATTCTTTTAAAAATTATAGAAGATTTTTTTTATCTGCATGAGTTGTGACCATTGGAGTGAGAATGAGGTAAAGAGAACTGGGAATAACATTAGATGTGAAAAGTATTTCCAATGGCTTTAACCTTAATGGTTAGTGAATCTTAACCACAGTTAAAGGGAGTTAAATGGGGACATGTTAATTAAAAAAATCTAAAAATCAAGCTTAGATGCTTTAACCCTAAAGGTTAATGAATCTTAACCACATTTAAAGGGAGTTACAAGGTGACAAGTTTAATTTTAAAAAAAATCAAAGCTAGATGCTTTAACCTCAAATGTTAATGAATCTTAACCACTGTTAAAGGGAGTTAAAAGGGGACATGTTCATTTGGAAAAAATCTAAAAACCAATTAGATTTTTTAACCCTAAAGGTGTCACTTTCTAACTCACTTTAACTATGGTTAAGATTAATTAACCCTTAGGATTAAAGCATCTAACCTTGGTTTGTTTTTAAAAAAATTAAACCTATATTTTAAATCCATTTAATTGTGCTTAGGGTTCACTAAACCTCAGGGTTAAAGAATCTAACCCTTTTTAGGGTATAGAAGTATGTTTAGTAAACCTTTTGGAGTGACATTAACATTACCCTTTCAAGGTTTAAAACAGAGTGACATTAGCATTATCATTTAAGAGTTTATAAAATAGAGTGACTTTAGCAATACCCCATTATCATTTAAGAGTTTATAAAATAGAGTGACTTTGGCAATACCCTTTTAAGGGTTTAAAACAACAACCCATTCGATCATTTCTCAGATGACAGAGCAAACCCTCACAAAACAAAAGAGGGGAGAGGGAGAACGAGAACGAGAGAACCTGGTTTTTGTCGACGGCAACGGCTGGTGACGGCAAGCTCGCCTACTGACGGTGACGGTATGTACCCTAATCTATTCGGCTATTCCTCCTCTTCCTAACTCTGTTTTTTTTTCCAATTTTCAATAATGGATTCTTGAGATTTGGTTAGTATCGGTGGGTTATCGACGATATATCGTCGATATCGCCGATATTTCGTCAATAACCCACGATATGATGCAATTTTTTCTTAACATTGTATAGGTGTGTCGGAGGGCAGCGACACCGACAAATATCGGCGATATATCGCCGATATTGTCGACATTTCAAACCTTGACTCCAAGGAAGTCCTTTCAATCTAAATAAGAAAAAAGAGGTCAATCATCTAAAAATAATGAGACCACCCGGAGGTAAGAGCTTCTATCATCATTCCATCCATTTATCCAGCTTATACCCATAGTACCAAGTTACTGATTGTGCTGCCGGCCACTCCCCCCAACAGAATTTGAAGCAGATTGCCCACTTGTTCCAAAACACAGGATTCGGTGTGATAAGTTTTTTATATTCATCAGAGTGTTGCACAAGGGAAACTTCCCAGGCAACCCACTTGGTTTCATTAATAAAACTTCAATAAGAATATAGTTCTTGTACCAGTAGGAGGAGTTACTAAATGTAGATCTCAATGGTGTTTAATAAGAATTGCAAACTTCAAGCATTCTGCCAAATAAATATACCTATTGACACACATATGAGCTGTTCCACCACGTCAACAACTCAATTAAATATCATTAACTTACAGACCAAATTTTTTTTTATCAAGTGAAGCCATTACATATTAAGAAAAGACTCGATATAGGCCAAGATGCAGTCTAAAATGACCTTCATTAGCCAAGTACTAGATCTTACACAAGAAATATCTAAAAACCGCACACAATGCTTGAAAGTGAACTCCCAAATCATAATCCCGCCACCAACCAAGGTTCTAAACTTTGGTTTCGTGGGAAATTTTGCACTTAGAAACAGGAAAATTTTGGGGAAAATTCACAAGATAATTTCGGAAAATTTAGCAAGTGGAGAGGAAATTGGGAAAAAAAAATTTCTTAGGAGAAATTGAGAAAAATCTTTAAATAGACATGATTAAAAACTGACTTAAAACATTTACAAAAAAACAACCATGTACATTAGGGAGCAAACCAACAAGCTAACGGCCATATATGTGCTCTGATATCAAAGTAACATTATACATTGGTTAAAATGTTCAATACTCATACAATAAGAATAAATATTTGAATAACAATATCAATAACCACATAAGAGGTCACTCATAAGTCATAACCACATGAAGTTATAGGTCAACTTGAAGTAGTCATCCCTATCTTGAGCAGATGAGTGATAATAGTATTACACCACATAAATGATAACAGTAGTTACTTAGATGACACATTATGCATTTATTCAACTATAAGGTCTACTACTTCAGTTAAAAGTTTCAAATCTTTTTTTTAATATATTAATTTGTTTACAAATTATGACTTAGTAAATTTAGATTTCATAAAAAAAATTCTTATGATTGCAAATATTACTACAAATAAAGTCAAAATGCATAAATATTCTACTCTCAGTGATTTCCTAATAAATAAGATTTTTATTTTTATTTTTTACATTTTAATAAAAAGTTAAATTGAAATTTTGTATCTTAGTACATCGAAATAAGCATAACAATGAAATGAAATTATGTAGCAGTAAAAATAACCCATACATTTATATAGTTAATGATGTTTTGGTGTTTCACAAAATCCCGAAAAAAAACAATTTTAAAGGCCCTGAACCACACTTGACAAGTGGACCCTCCCGACCACCTTCTTAACATACAACAGGTATAAAATAAAAAAATTTTAAAAAATAAATAGGAGCTTAAACTTGAGCAGAGCCTCCTCATCTCTCAACCTACGATATTTCCCATCTCTATATAAAGTATCCCTTTTAAAAAAATTGTCGTTAAACCCCTTAAGGATATTAGAAGGCTCAGCCTTTTTGTTTAGGCGAGTAAAGGAATACCACTGATTGAGTGAAAATATTTGATCACAGACGTTGCAACCAAATATATAAATAGTGTTATATATTAATTAACTAGCATGATAACATTCGCTTTGATCGAAGATAGAGCTCTTTATAACTAGTGTCATAGTGTTTCGCCAAGCCCACATAGTAGGGATAAGATAGTGGTGAAGAATAAGAAGCAAATGATGATCCCCATCTTTGAAGCCAACATCTAAAAGGAAATTGTACCATCATCGATCAGACCCTCTAATCAAAAGGTAAGAACCATTTTTTTTTTAATAAACAAAGATAGTTTTTTTTTTTTTGATAAGTAAATCTCATGAGTCATGGCATATCATAGATAAACCATATACAAAAAAATCAAAGAGCAAATAAAAAAGAGGTTACAAGCATATAAACTCATAAGATAAAGAAAAAGAAACAAACATAAATAAAGATAAAGATGACTTTCTAAGCTAAACTAAAAAATGCAAGATCACCTTTACAACACCATTCTCACCGTATCAAGCTACCCAAATCCTCACCACCCTTCCGTACTAAACTCCATTCCAGGATGTATAACTTAGTTCTCCAACATATATGATAGGGAAAAGAATAAGTCTTCAAAAACTCTCAAGTTCCTCTCCTTCCACAATGACCATAAAATTGCACTAGAAAGAAATGACCAAAAAGTCTCTCGAGTCCTATCCACACTAATCAGAGGCCAAAAAGACAAGAAGTTGGGAAAGAAAGAAGGAAAGATCCAATCCACACCTACTCGAAATAGAAAGCATCCCTAAATTTCAACCGTAATAAGACAATACAAAACCAAGTGATTCATAGACTCTTCTGCATGCAGACACATAAAACAGTGATTAGTCATCCTTCTCTATTTTTCAAGTAATCACAAATAAGAATTTCATTTAAAGCAGCATTCTAGAGGAAGAAAGATATCTTAGATGAAATACAAGGCTTCCACACAATCCTATAAGAAAAGGGATCTAAAGGAATCAAACTAAAAGATTGTAAATATGATCTCACTGAGAAACGACCATTGTTATCGCTAAATGATATCCTAGTATCCTTGCCTTGTAGACTCAGGGGAGAAAAACTAAGGTGAACTAATAAGCTCACAAGATCGTCTATTTTCTAGTAATTCAAATCTCGTCTCAATTCTGGGCACCACACTACCCTTTCTGCTCTTATTTCAAAATACTCTGCTACTAATGTGTCCTTATCACTAGCAAAAATGAAAAGGTCGCCGGAATCCTTGAGTTTCGAGGGCACACCACAAATCCTTTCAGAATCTTAACTTTAAACGATCTCCCACCTTAAACCTTGTGCAAAGTAGACAGATTTGCCACTAACATGATGTATTTCAACAACCCCACCCTGTGAGAGCTTTCGACTTCTCTCCTCATATTTGACAACTAATGCTGACCTCCAAAAACTTTCCCTCTCCTCCCCATAACACCAGACTCACTTGCCAAGCAAAGCTTTATTGACTACGATAATACGTTCAAATTTAAGCCACCACCTCTCTTTGGCCGACATATCTAATTGCAAGATACTAAATGATACTTACAGTTGTCCCCTCTCCCATTCCAAAGGAAATCTTGCTTTACTTTCTCTTGTTTGGCGGAAACCGGGTGAGGGTTTAAGGGTGGACATAAAGTAAGTGGAAAATCTACTCAAGGTGCTTTTTATAAGGGTAAATTTTCCCCCTAAGATAGGGAAGAAGATTTCCACCCTACTAATCTACTGGCAAACCTTTCCAATACTGTAGCCCACACCGCTTTAGCCTTGAAACTTGACCCAAGCGACATTCCTAAATACACCGAAGGTAGTGATCCTATCTTACAACCTAGACAAACCGCTAAATCTTCTATGTTAGGGACACCTCTCCTACTTCAAGTATCTCACTTTTAGACAAATTGACTTTCAAACCTGACACTACTACAAAACGTCTATACAAACATTGGAGAATAATCAATTGACAACTAGACGCCCCACAAAACACCAAAGCATCATCCGTAAATTGGAGATGGGAGATACTCAAATTCTCCTGACCTATCGAGAAGCCTTCGAACAGAGGTTCATTCGCTAGAATAAGAAGGATGTACAAAAGAGTCAAGATGTCATTATCATTATCACAAGTATGACAGTTTGCATTAATATGTTGGTCCATGGATTAGAATGCACAAACCACCCTTAGAATCTTATACAAATAAGAAGAAACACACACTGGAATACAAGCGCTGCATAATCACCTATGACATTGGAATTAGAAGCGTAGCATAATCACCTGTGCGCTCAAGAAGTCAAGATATAGTCTTCCAGTGAGATCAATGTGATATGCTGCTTACTTACCATGAAAAACAAGTGGCTTGTATAAGTATTAAATCCAACATCTAGAATGACTAAGTTTTTTTAGAGTGATTGATAGATGCGATATTCTTGACAATAATGAGACCTTGACCTCAATATAATCTAAACAATATGGCCATGCCCTAAACACATAATGTAGCTACAAAGAAGAAATCTTGATTTATTGTTTTTATTTACAATTTTTTTTTTTTGATCAATACCACGATTTATTGAACGAAAGAAGAGAACAAAGAAAGGAACAGGATCAACAAGTTTACAAGCTAGTAAAGCAACCCTGGCCAACTGCTACACCTTAAACCTCCCCCCTCCCCCTCCTAAAAAGACTAATACAATATCTCCTGGATATCCTCCCTCGGCCTATACAACCCAACCCATTCCAAAACAGACAATCTGATTCGAGCACACAAACTGGGTACTGTGGATGAGATGTCATCGAAGACTCTGCGGTTTCTCTCTTTCCAGATTTCCCAAGTAATGGCCCCAGGCAGAGTTCCCCAAACCTCCTTCCAAACACCCGCACCTCTATCCCGCTGCCAACTTTCAAGGAGATCCCGGAGAGAGAAGGGAGCGACCCACGCCACTCCCATGCGGGAGAGGAAGAAACTCCACACTTCTGACGTGATAGAACAGTGCACAAGAAGATGGGCCGACGTTTCTTCCTCTTGGTGACACATATAACATCTATTCGCCAAGCTCCAACCTCTATGATTCAAATGTTCCCCTGTTAGGATTTTGTCAAACGACGCTGTCCAAAGGAAGAAAGACACTTTGGATGGGATACCAGGGTTCCACACCACTCTACTAGGATAAGACCCCACCGGGTTAGATCTCAGAGACTGAAACAACAACCGCATCGAGAATCGACCATTGCTACTCCTGGACCACAACCTCCTATCCTGCACCTCAGGGCACACCGAAGATGAAGACAGCCTCCCCAAGAGCCGAGAAAAGTCTGATTTCCCAGTCATTGAGATCCCTCCGCAACCTTGGACACCATACGACGCCATTTGGCCCTCTCTCATAATAGGACTCCACAAGAGCCTCCCTGTCAATGGAAAGAGCAAAAAGATGACCAAAGTCATCGTTAAGACTAGTGGATCCTGACCTGCCAAAACTTGATATCCAATCCTCTCCCAACCCTGAACCGGAAAAAAGGCGTCACCAACTCCGCATTCGCCATAATGCCCTTCCAAAGACCGAGCCCATGAGATCCCCTAACCGCCTTAGGAATCCAACTAGAGTACTCCCCATACTTGGCAACAATCACATTCCTCCACAAACTGTCTCTATCGTCTCCATACCGCCACACCCACTTGCCGAGCAGCGCTTTGTTCATCTGGATGATTGGTTTAATATTCAACCCACCATACTCCTTTGGCCGGCACAACTGGGACCACTTCACTAAATGATACTTAGCCCGATCCTCCCTATCATTCCATAAAAAATCTCGTTGCATCTTTTCAATGATGAGGGCCACCAATCGAGGGATAGTGAGAGACGACATTAGGTAAGTTGGAAGGCTTTGCATCGTGCTTCTGATTAGGGTCAATTTCCCTTCTTTCGATAAGTAGGACGATCTCGACCCTGTCAAACGACGAGCTATACGGTCTAAGAAAGGATTCCAAACTGATTGACACGCAACCCTGACACCGCCTCAAAGCACCTGAGAAGACATCTGATATTAAGGAGGTCCCTTCTAGAAGCCCTACAAAAGATGAGGGTATCATCCACAAATTGGAGATGAGATATCCGCAACCCATTCTGACCAATCTTGAACCCTTCAAAATACGTCCCTTCAGCTTTTGACAGCAATCTACTCAACGCTTCGGAGACGATCACAAACAGGAAAGGAAAGAGAGGATCCCCTTGCCTCAACCCCCGAGAGCTAGGAAAATACCCCGCTGAGCTACCATTAATCAGGACTGAGAAGGATACCGACGATACACAAGACCCCATCCATTGCCTCCATTTCCTCCCAAAACCCATTCTCCCTAGAATGTAATCCAGAAAAGCCCAGTTCACATGGTCATAGGCCTTCTCCAAATCAACCTTGCAAAGAATCAGTGAAATTTGAAATTTCCCACAGCAAGTACGACCTCTCCCGAAACCCTAGAATCAGTGAAATTTGAAATTTCGCCAGCCCCTCGCCAGAATTACCCACCTCCTCCTCCGAGGGCAGCACAATCCCTACCTTAATGAAACCACCTTGAGCTGGGATCTTCCAAGACCGAGGAATGGAATCCCTGTTCGCTGCCACCACCTTGATCCTGGCTTGACGCAGATCTGTCAAAGTAGAAGTATGCTCATCCACTTCCAGGAGCCCTCCACAAGCATCTCCAATATGCCTAAGGGTGTTGGAATTCCATAAATTCAGAGGTAAACCCAAAATACCCACCCAAAAAGAATTCCTGAAAAAAGCTTTGGGTAGTTGATTTGAGGCTGGCCACCACCGATGCACCCTCAGCACCCTACCTCCCGGGATCTGCCACTGATGCCTCGCACACAAGTCTGAGATCGAAGAGAGATGCTGCACCACCAAAATCCCTTTACATGGCATGTAAGGGAGTAGGGCAGGTCTATCATTGGTGGGTAGAAAAGAGTGAATGAAACTCTCCATCTCCTTCCAGCCAACCAGCGCTAATGAAAAGGAACACACAAACGCCCTGTCCCACCATCCCTTCTGGTGGCTTCTCTCCACTTCTACCAGATTAGGGTAAGACTCCGAAGATAACCCTTCGTGACCCGCCCTAGCTTTTCTCAATCCCCCTGCCTTCACTATAGGATTCGTCAGCCGCAATTTTGGGGGCAGAACCGAATTCATGGACGACAGAACTCCTTCCCAACCATGACCATGTGCTGCCTTGGGGAAAATAATCCACCTACGCCTGCCTCCATCAACTGGAAGTGAGGTTAGAGAAATGAACTCTCCTTTAACGTTCTTCTTCCTTTCTAAGATAAACGCCCTCGATGAGCAAATGCAACGATCGACCCTGTAAGCCTTCTCAGGACTTCGAACGCAATCCCCTATGAATCTTACCACCCACCAAAAACTTCTCTCCCCCAACTGAATCTCTACCGAGCTTCCCTCCCTCTCTCTACTATTTTCACCTCCAATCCCTCCCTTCCTTCATCCGCTACAAAATCGAAGGTCTTCGCCTCTACCACTAAAATCTTCTTCCTCATTTTATTAGGATCTCTAGGAATTAAACCCAAGACCACCTCCTCTATTTACAATTTAACAACATTATATAAAAGAATTTAACTTGCACTAGTTAACTCCTCACTTGAGTTGTTAGTTGTTTTTGTTGAATGTGTCTAAACTTTAGTTGACTCTTCCTTACTTTATCACCTATTAGAACAACTCTCAAATATGTTCATTTCTAATTTTATCTTTCCTTCTCTTTCCACTCATCCCTCTTATATCGACTACACGAATTCTTTTAATATATTGCTTCTTAAAAGCCCAACATTTAGCTCTATAAAATATAGTTGTTTGGTCGGTCTTATATAATTTTCCTTTTAGTATGATCGAAATACATCAGTCGCATAGCACTTTGGAAGAAAATCCCCACTTTACCCACCAGGCTCTAATTCTATGGGTAACATCCTATTCAATCTCTCCATCCTTATGAATAATGAGCAAGATACTAGAACAAGTCACTTAGGGACATCTCTTCATCATCTATCTTAATTCTTAACTATCACATCCACATTATTTAACAAAAGTTTTGGCTTTAAATACAGCAGAATGATAGAACAGTACTCATGTTCCTAATACCACGTATTTTGGGACAAGGCATTGAAATACAATTTAATTGGTTTAAGGTATCCTACAATAATAATTATATATAATCCTCATATCAATGCCTTATCACAACTAATTAGGGACCCAAACACGAGACTGATTCTACCGTTGAGTCTATCTATAGCCATATCTTATGTTAAATCATCTTGTTTCAAATCTTTTACACAGAAGTCATTAATAATAACCATTTCAAGGATCCAGAAATCATCAATTAATTCAGATTTAATCATGATGAAATATGATAACACCCTAACATTTGCTGCCATAATATAGTCCCATCTTCCGATAGATTCCAAGCGCAGCACAAGTTCCCTGCATAGTTGCAGGAAGCTATGTACAAGGTGGTTGCTCACTTTTTAGGAAGTCCGTTTCCCATACTCGATTCCTAAGAAGATCGCTTCCATCACGTCCCATTTAATGGTTAAAGGGACTATGTATGTCGGACGTGATGAGATCGAATCTACAGCCTAGGGTGTAGCCCTGAGCAAGTATCGTTGGATTAGAATCCAAAGCAGCTACTTCTCCACAAACATCTCATGTAAGAGAAAATCAAAGGTACCATTGCCTATACAAATACAATGGGAATGAGAATGAGACACCTTTATTTCATTTCTCGCTTCTCGTTTCCTAAAAAAAATTGAATCTCATTTCTCGCAACTTCTTTTTGTTTCTTGCTTTGGTAAGTGGTAACTATGGTTTAATATGAACAGAGGTGTGACTCCCATCAACATGAGAGAAACTCAAAAACCATGTGTGAGATCCACATATGAAGAGTAGCCACTAAGCAGCTGATTTATATGAGTCAAAGATAAAAACAACAAATAAGATATAACAAGGATAAATTTAAAAATCTATAATAAGAATAAGAACTTTTACCGTTCCAGGGCCTTCTGTGCATGGACCGCCCACTAAAGCTATAATACGTGCACCAGTGCCAGGCAAACAAGCTCCCAGCAGACCAGCCGCAATGTTTAGAGCGACACCCGTGCACCGCAACGCCCGATTACCAGGTTGAACTGGCCACTGATCCGTTTGTAATTCATCTAATAGCTGAAATATTTTTAAAAAATTCAAACTTGATTCCAACAATTATAGTTATCTAAAACAAAAAAATTATTTTTCCTTATTTTTCATAACTCTCCCGGATATTCAAGCACAACCCCAGGACAAATTAAAAGCAAAGAAACAAGTAGATCATAAACAAAGATTGAGAAACAAAATGAAAATTGAAACCCACCGAATCAAGGGCGTATTCGCAATCAGAAGCTGACAACAAAAACCGATTTACACCCAAATTAGAAAACCCATTCTGAACCCCTTTTGGATACCCAGCAGCACCTCTCTGTCCCGCAGCACTGAGACCCAATTGATCCAAAACCTCCTCCTTAGATATATCCTTTGTACCCCGAAAAACATAAACCTTTGACAAATCCTGAAATCCCAGTTCATGAACCTGAACCTGCGTCCCAAACGAGATAAACCCAACAAGAGCATTCTCAGGCAACAACCCAATCGCCTGCTTGAGCGCGGATTTCGAAAACCCAAGCTCCTCCTCGATCACGCAAGTATCAAGAACGAACAAGAACACCGGAGGAAGAAAAGGCGAAGCGGAGTCGGGATTGGGGCCGGAGAGGGAGTATTCGACGGTGGTGAATTGGGGGTAGAGCTCGGCGGGGACGTTGGATTCGGAGATCATGGCGTAATGGTGAGGAAAATGGTTGCGTTGGAAGCAGAAAGGGCAGATCCAGAGTTTGGCAGTGAAGTCGACGCGGCAGAAGGAGTTGAGGATCGTGATGCAGGTTTTGCATCGGAGTGGGGCGTAAGGGAGGGTCGGGATGTCAGGGTGGGGTCGGATCGGAGAGATCGAAGCTGCGATTGGGATCACGCACTTGCTTGCTTCGAGCTTCGTTTTTGGCCAAACATTCCATGTCATACGTACGCCGTCGAGTCCCTCTGGGTCTGGGGATGTCATCTCCGACATCTTAGAGAGAGAGAGAGAGAGGAAGGTCTTTCTTTTTTAGAGAGAGAGAGAGAGAGAGAGAGGCGACCCCTTGAGAGAGGAAGAAGAAGGGGTCACCGGTTACGAGAGAGAGGAATGAAAAGTGTGGGGAGTTTTTTCATGTCTTTAGGTGAAGTCAGAACTGGAAGGATATCAAACCAGCAATCTAAATTTTAAATGAGCAGTTATTAGTGTACCAATGGGTACGTTATCTAACGTACCACCGTGTGGCCGTGTCCCCGTGGCCCTATTTTAAAATTTAAAAAATAAAAAAATAACAAGATTGGATTGCTTAGGCCATGTGTGAATGAATTTTAACCACGGCCTTGGATTGTCTCTGGCGAAGCCAAAAAGGGCTTGTCTCAGGGTTCCATAGAATAGGTGACAAGAGGTGGAGAAGTCATAATCATGGGCCCATGATTTTGACTTCTCCACACATATTAAGACATGTGGTGATAACAGTATGAGAATAAGGGGGAGAGATATCATATAGGGAGAAAATAGAATGACTTCTCCCTACTTTTTTGCCAGCTGTCGCAGAATGTATGAAATCCCGAGATGGTTTTCTGGCTTCGTCAGAGACAATCCCTTTAACCACAACGGATCAGTGTTAAAAATTGGGACCGGTGGTTTCGTTACATAATGAAAACTATCAGTAAGTTGATGGAGGCTATGCCGTTGTGGCCTCTCTCAAGTGAAGGGTCTCAGAAGTCAGATTCTAAGATTCCCACCGAGCCATGAGTTGCATGACTTCCAATTCCAATCTTCAAGAAAACCGCTGACCACTAATCGGAGGTAAATGATATCCGAACCAAAAATTAAAAGGCAAATAAGGTAGTGATTACCCACCGGCATTGGGCTACATAATGGAATGCCATTCCATTTCACCTTTCTTAAACTGTGGTTAAGCTTGGTTAAGCTTAACCAATTTAAGGTTAATATTTTGTATTTTATTTTTTTCTAAAACTTAAGGTTAAATAGATGAACCCGGGTGAGTGAATATTAATTACTGTTAGTGGATGTTAAAAAGAGGGTGTGGAACAATGAGGGCCAGCATTCCATTACATTGTGAAAATGACCGGTAAGTTTAGCATTTTCCAAAAAAAAAAGAATTAGCATTAATGACTGCTAGGAATGCTCTCACAAGAGGTGAGGAGTGGTTGTTCAAATACTGAGGTTATCTCATTGATCGGTTCGAGCTCACACTAGTCACCTGATGTGAGTGATATTGAGCCTGAGTTTGAACCTAACCGACCCAAAGTCCCATTCTAATGATTGCGCGATTAGGGACACCAAAAAATAACACTGAAGCAATGGTTTTCAAAGGTCCTCTCTACAGTTTAAACACATGCTCGAGAATGTTTCTGATTTTTTGTTGGTCATAATCATTTATCTACCTAGATTAGGGGTTAGGAGGTTAGTAGGGTTAACACTCATGGTGGGCATCAATAGCCACACCAAAGACTCGAACACAAGTCGCCACTCCCCAAAGGGAGATACACGACCACTGGGAAAAGCATATGCTAGAGAATGTTTCTTACAAATGTACTACAGCACGTACACATGTGAGAGAGAAATGGAAGAGATATTACGAAGATGAACCCTAGTTAGGACATTTCAATAAAAAAAATTATGAAATATTTTGGATATAGAAACTTGAGGGATATTTTGAATAAAAAAAATATATAAAAGACATGTTACTTATTAAAATATGAAGTTGAGACATTTTAAGAACCAAAAAGTTTTAAAGACATTTGAGTATAGCAAAAAAAGGGGGCGGGCGGGTGGGCAGGAATTTAGCGAGACGTTCTTCTTTCGGATCATTTTGCCAAGAGAGCGATGAGTCCGGTTATGCCACTGAGATCACCATGTGTCCCTTTTAACAATACTTAATTGATATTAAGATTCACTCACTCTGTGGTTCACCCACTTATCCTTGGTTTTTTGAAGAAAAAAAAAATTAACCCTTCGATTAATGAATTTTAATCAAGATTTAAAAGAAATAATATTTTTTTGCCTGAAAACTAAGAATAAGTGGTTGAACCATAGGGGACGGTGAATCTTAAACACAATTGGCGTCCTGTTACGCCCTTGAGGTTGTCATGTGTCTCTTTCGACACCCCTTAACAATGGTTAAGATTCATCTACCCCTAGAGTTCAACCACCTATCCTTAGAAAAAATATTAATTTTTTTAACCCTAGTTAAAATTCACTAATTCCTAGGGTTTAATTTTTTTTTCTAAAATCCAATGATAAGTGGGTGAACCTTAGGAGTTGGTGAATCTTAATCACAGTTAAAGATTGTTAAAAGGGACACATGGCGACCTCAATGGTGTAACCGGACTTCAAGAAATCTGGTTATAACTTTAGAGAATTCCAAGCCTAATTAATAGATAAGTGAGGGTAATATAAGAATTAAGCAAACATTTAATTAAGTGTTTGACTTATATAATGATTATCATTATGATAAGGGTAGTTTGGAAATTCTGTAAAATTTCATCTATGTTTTTAAAGGCTCATTATAAAAATGGTAGTTTTGGAATTTTAAAAAATTTCGTCACGTTTTCAAGGGCTCATTGTGCAAATGATAGTTTTGGAATTTTGCACTTTTTCATCATGTTTTCAATGGTTCATTATAGAAATTGTAGTTTTGGAATTATAAAAGATTTAATCAATATTTTGAACATGAGGAATCCTCTTATATAATATATAATAATAAAGAGTAAAGAAGTAAAGATGTATGTTCTTCTTCACTTATTATAGGGGAAGTTTTGTTTTATTTTGTACTTTTAATTTTAGGATTTAAGGGAGTTGTCACTAGACTCACTTCTAGGAGATCGGATCATAGACAATCACGATTGAACCCAAGTCAACACTCTTTTAACTCATTATAATCATGATCAAAATTCACTAATCCTTAGGGTTCAACAATCTAACTTTGGTTTTGAAATTATTTTTAAAAATTAACCCTAAGATTAAAATTTCTTAACCCTAGGGTTAAATTTATTTTAGTATTTTTTTCTAAAAACCAAGGTTAGATTGTTGAATCCTAAGGATTAGTAGATCTTAACCACAGTTAATAGGAGTTAAAAAAGACACGTGTTGACCTATGGATGTGATTGAACTCTCCCTGAGTTCAATCGTGATTGTCTATGATCCGATCTCCACTGCTAGTATAAGAGTCAGATTGGCCATTAAGTGAGCCCAATAGTTGGAAGACACCTATTTTTTTTCAACAGACGGACACTAACATGAATCATGGTCTGCCCTTCTATTCTATTCAATCTAGTTGCAAACTTCTTTTATCATACCTCCATTTAATTGGATAATCCCTACCCTCAAATATTTCTGCAGTAAAGACTAACTAATAAGGATACGAGTTTGGGGACATAGGATCCACTCTGGCACTAGTCAAGGAGAAACACAGGCAATTTTTAAAAAAAATTTTGACAAGTGTCTTGTTAACCTAATTATGTCACATTAATCTCTAGGTTTGATGCTAACCAAGATAGATTTTGAAAAAGGCTGATCATACACACTCATTAGTTAGTAAGTTTTTTCATTTTGAGGAGTGCTAGACCCAGGTACAATTTTTTTTCAATGACGTAGAGTTGGTGCAACATGTAGTCTTGTTACCCTATAATAAGGAGATGGTTTGACGCTTGCTTTCACCACCTTGATTCTTTGGAAGACTATGACTGGGCTACCATTTCTGGGGGGGGGGGGGGGGGGGGGTGTTTGATTGCTAGAGGATTTCTCCCTAGTAAGTGCTAAAAAGGATTCAAGAGTCTTGTTTGCTTGGTAAAAATCATTTGAATGAACTGATTTTTTTTTTAAATAGATCTTCTAGATAAGACCCGCCAAGGGTTGGTGCAATTGGCTAGCATCCAGAGTTTGCTTCCTGTTGTTGTTGTGTCTTCAACTCCTACTCCTCCATTTATAGTACTCCTCCATTTATAGTTGAGACCCACCCTATGAAATTAAGAAACAAAGTAGTACAAGGAGTAGGGACTATCTGAAATGTCTTGATAGGAGTTAAAAGGTATTTTGAAATGTTTAAATAGTCTGGTGAGAGCAAGACCATAGGGAAGTCTGCTTGTAGTCATTTTGGCAGCATCCTTCATCACATTAAAAATGATGAAATAGAGATCTATGTGCTAGGTGGTCAAGATGCACCAAATTAGAAATACATAAAAGAAAGTAATGAAATCTCTGCCACCACCACGGGGAATAATATCATATGTAATGATGTGGTGTGCAAGGCGAGCATCAAGGGTAAGATCCTTGAGCTTCGGAGGAATAGGGTTAATGATGTCTTTATTGACACACATCACTTTCAATGCCTCAATGACATTGAATCCCTTATGGGAAACCCATTGATTTGTGGTGTATTCTTGGAATGTGCCGGTTGGCAATTTCAAAATTGATCTAAGTTCTTCCACATTGAAGAAAATAAGTTTTCCATGAGCATAAGAATGAAAACTTTGGGCGGTTTTGTCAAAGGTGAGATTAGAATAAAATTGTTCACATAAGTCAGGGTACATGGGTTCACGGAATTCAAGGAACCTATGCCATCTAAGAGTATGGAATTTTGAAACTATGAAATCAAGACCAATACCCTTAAGGAATTCGAAGTCAGGAACTTTACTATATACCGGTTCTCGCTTGATGAAGTACCTCGTATAGTTTTCTTTGGCCGCTGGGGTCTTGAATAGTTCGAGAGTTTCTTCATGGGAGGGTGCTTGGCTTTGAGATGATTCCCCAACCTTTATCTTTCCTTTCTCCGCTGTCGTGGTCTTTTTCTTTGGCAAAGAGGGGTTCTTCACATGAGGAGCCATAGGTAATTAAGAAGAGTTTGAGAAGATTTGAAAGGTAAGGAAGAGATTTGGAAGGTTGAAGATTGCGAGGGAAATAAGATTTGAACAATGAAACACTGAAAGTGAAACGAAAATTAGGTTAAAATTTATAGTCTCGAGGGTACTTGTCGACGAGTAAGTCTGACTCGTTGCCGAGTGGCTCCAGAACTCAAAAAATTTTAAAGCACTCATCACCGAGTATCTAAGACTCGTCGCCAAGTTGAGACAGAACCAAAAATCAAAAAAACCTATAGCTCACTCGTCACCGAGTGGAGAGGACTCGTCGATGAGTCCAGGCAAATAATTTGAAATTAGCAAATTTTGGTAACTGGACGGATTTGCAAAGCAATAAAAACTTTTTATAATTGATTTTAAGAGATTTTAAAGCATGAAAGACTACACACCAAGTTAAGATATTGTTCAAACACAATCAATCAATTTTTTTTTACAAAGAATTTTTTTGTTTTGTTCTATTTTAGGCATATTTTTCAATTGATGTTATCAAGACTAGCCATGCCTAATTCTCTTCTTAAAATACTAAATCTTTCATAAGGGAGAGGTTTAGTGAATATATCTGCAAGTTGGTTGTGAGTTTCAACAAATTCCAACATTACATCTCCATTTTGAACATGATCCCTTATGAAATGATATCTAATTTCAATATGTTTTGTTCTTGAATGTTGAATTGGATTCTTTGTCATACATATTGCACTTGTATTATCACATTTGATTGGAATCTTATCATAAAATAATTTGAAATCTTCTAATTGTTGTTTCATGTATAATGTTTGAGCACAATAACTTCTAGCTACTATATATTCAGCCTCAGCTGTTGATAGAGCTACAGAGTTTTGTTTCTTATATGACCATGAAACTAAAGAGTGTCTTAAGAAGTGACATAAGTCAGTAGTGCTCTTCCGATCAACTTCGCAACCAATAAAGTCTGCATCAGAATAGCTAACTAGTTCTAATGATGTGTTCTTAGGATACCAAAGTCCTAGATCAATTGTTCTAATTAGATATTTAAAGATTCTTTTGATTGCAGTCATGTGTGATTCTTTAGGATTAGCTTGAAATCTAACACACATACAAGCACTAAACATAATATCAGATCTACTAGTAGTTAAATACAACAAACTACTAATCATATCTCAATATTTTGTTTCTTCCACATTTAAGCATTTTTCATCTTTATCTAGCTTTGTGGTTGGATTCATAGGAATATCAGCATTATTTGAGTTGTCCATACCAAACTTCTTGAGTAGCTCTCTAGTATACTTAGCTTGATGTATGAAAATCCCTTCCTTAGATTGCTTGATTTGAAGTCCAATGAAGAATGTTAACTCTCTCATCATGCTCATTTCGAATTCATCCTGCATGGACTTAGCAAATTCTTGACAAAGAGTCTCATTAGTAGATCCAAAGATGATATCATCAACATAGATTTAAACTAAAAGCATATTATTATTATTAGATTTAATAAACAAGGTAGTATCAATTTTACCTCTACTGAACTCTTTTTCAAGTAGGAAACCACGAAGTTTATCATACCAAGCTCTAGGAGCTTGCTGTAAACCATAAAGAGCTTTAGTGAGCTTAAATACATAATTAGGCATTTTGTGATTTTCAAAACAAGGAAGTTGTTCTACATAAACTTTTTCAGAAATAAATTCATTCAAGAAAACACTTTTAACATCCATTTGATAAAGTTTAAAATCCTTATAACAAACATAAGCAAGCAACATCTTAATAGTTTCAAGTCTAGCAACAGGGGCAAAGGTTTCATCATAATCAATCTCCTCTTCTTGGTTATAACCTTGAGCTACTAGTCTAGCTTTATTCTTAACAATGTTTCCTTCTTCATCTTTTTTATTTCTGAAAACTTATTTAATACCTATTATAGATTTGCTTTTAGGTCTAAGCACTAAATTACATACTTGATTTCTTTCAAATTGGTTTAATTCTTCTTATATAGCTATTCCTCAAGATTCATCATTAATTGCTTCAAGAACATTCCTATGTTCAATTTGAGAGGGGAATGCAAGGTTATTACATATGTTTTTTCTAGTTCTTACACTTTGATCCATATTACCAAGAATTTATTTTTTAGGATGATCTTTAATTAATCTCCAAGCCTTAGGTAGATGAATTTCATTTTCTTCTAAATTTTCATCTTCTAAGTTAATAGTATTATCTTGATTTGCATTTTCTTCTTTGTTGATTTACAAGTTTGCTATATCCTTAGATAGGTTATCTAATTATTAGTTTGATCATCATCTTCAAGATTTTTAGATTTGAAAGGATTGGATTCATTAAAGATAACATGCATAGATTCTTCAATAATTAACGAGGTTTTATTGAACACCTTATAAGCTTTGCTATTAGTAGAGTACCCAAGAAAAATTCATTTACTATATTTTAGTTCAAATTTCTTCAAGTTTGGTTTACTATTAAGAATAAAATATTTACAATCAAATACTTTGAAATAACCAATATTGGGTGATCTATCATACCAAAGTTCATAAGGAGTTTTGTTTAACTTGTTTCTAATAACTACTCTATTAATCATATAATAAGAAGTGTTAATGGCTTCAGCTCAAAAATAGTTAGGTAAATTATGTTCATTTAACATGGTCTTACCAATTTCTTGTAATGATTTATTCTTTCTTTCAACTACTCCATTTTGTTGAGAAGTTCTAGGGGCAGAGAAGTTATGGTTAAAGCCATTTTCTTCACAAAAGGATTCAAGTTCTTTATTCTTGAATTCTCCACCTCTATTACTTCTAATAGAATTAATGGAGTAATCTTTTTCATTTTGTACTCTTTTACATAAATTTTTAAATAGAACTTGCACTTTATTTTTATGAGATAGAAATAATATTTAAGTAAATCTAGAGTAGTCATCAACAATAACAAAAGCATAGAGTTTACCAGCTAAACTTGCAACATCATTAGATCCAAACAAATTCATATGCAATAATTCTAAAGGTCTAGAAGTAGATATTTTTAGTTTCTTTTTAAAAGATGATTTGATTTGTTTACCTAGTTAACAAACATCAAAACTTTATCTTTTAAAAACTTGGTTTTTGGCAAGCCTTTAACTAGATATTTTCTAGATAATTTTGAAAGTAAATCCATACTAGCATGACCTAGCCTTTTATGCCATAACCAACTAGTTTCATTTATGGTTGAAAAACACATAAGGTTTTGAGAGATAAGTTCATCAAAATCAATTGTATATACATTTTCATGTCTATGAGCTATGAATAAGATAGTAATGTTATTTTTATCCTTAATAATGCAAATATTTGATTTAAAGGAAACATTTAGATCTTTGTCACATAATTGACTAATACTAATTAGGTTATGTTTAAGACCTTCAACAAGTAAGACATTTTCAATAAACGTGGTAGAGTTCTTACCAACATTACCTATGCTGATGATCCTCTCTTTTGTGTTGTTCCCGAAGGTCACATGTCCTCCATGTTTTGGAGAGATTGAGATGAAGAGATCTTTGTTCCTCGACATGTGCCTTGAACATCCACTATCCAAGAACCATCTTGTCTTGGAGGAGCTAGATTTCAAACAAACTTACAAGACAAAATTTAAGTAACTCCAACATATGTTCCTCCCGAAACCCACACCGTTTTGGATGGAGCCCAAACTGATTTTTGAATAGTTTTGGGAGGGTGAGTTCCCTTTGGGACCCAAACCATGAGTAGTCCTTTGTGGATGGTCTTGGTAATGTATGATCCTTTTGGGACCCAAATCTTCTTAACTACTTTCTTTCCATTAAAAGTGAAAAATGCATTAGAAGAAGAGTTCAAAACACTTATAGATTTTGAAAAGAACTTTTGGTACTCCTTTTGTTTTGAAAATAGGTTATATCCAAGACCGACCTTTCCAAAGACACATCTTTGTTGACCTAAAAGTCTTTCAAGATTCTTTTCTCCCGTAGATAAGGTGTGAACAATTTTAGTCAAGTCAATGGCTTTAGCTTTTAGCTCTTCACACTCATAGGTTAATCTTTGGGGTGAATTTTGAAATTCTTTTAATTTTTCATTCAAAACATTGTTTTCCTTTTCAAGTATGATTTTCTCATTATGTAAATCATTTTTCTCTTTTAGTAAAGATTCATTTGAGTTTGAAAGAGAAATATTGTCATTTTTAAGTTGTTTGTTCTTTGATCCTAATTTAAGAAATTCAACATAAAGTTCATCAAAAGTCTCTCTAATTTCTTCATAAGATAGAGATTCACTAGGTGAAAAATTTACCTCCTCATCATCAAGAGCCATGAGGCAAAGGTTGGTAACTTCTTCCTCACTTGAGTTGTCATCCGATCTACTTTCTTCGGAGTCATTCCAAGTAGCTTTCATTACATTTTTCTTGAATCTTTGGACTTTCTTCAATTGGGGACACTCGGTCTTGATGTGTCCCGGCTTCTTACACTCATAGCAAATGATTTGCTCCTTTTTACTTGATTCTCTTTTAACTACTTCCTTGGAGAATTCTTTTTTGTAGGGTCTCTTCTTGAAGTACTTCTTGTGCTTCAAGAATTTTTTTAACTACTATTAGAGGGATGTCATCATCTTCATCACTCTCTTATTCCTCACTCTCTTGAGTGGTCTTCAAGGCAAGTCCCTTTTTATCTTTTGGTTCATCTTCTTGATCCTTCATTATGACCTTGTGTGTCATGAGAGATCCAAGAAGCTCATCCATTGGAAGCTTGGTCAAATCCTTAGCTTCTTGGATTGCAGTAACTTTGGGACCCCAACTTTTTGGAAGTGAGCGAATAACTTTTCTGACATTTTTTGCATTTGAGTATACCTTACCAAGAGACTTTAGTCAATTCAAAATATTTGTAAAACAAGTAAACATGTCTCCTATAGATTCATCATTTTCCATTTTAAAAAGTGCATACTTATGAACTAACATACTAATTTTTTCTTCTTTAATTTGGTTCGTGCCTTCATATGTGACTTGAAGTTTGTCCCATATTTCTTTGGCCGAATCACATCCGGAGATTCTATTAAACTCCTGAGGACTTAAGGCACAATACAAATTGCTAACAGCCTTTGCATTTGTTTGGATGAGTTTGATATCAGCCTCATTCCATTCATCTTCTGTTTTAAGGATCCTAATTTTATCAACTACTTTGTGAGGTAGATGAGGTCCTTTGACAATGACTTTCCAATAGTCATAGTCAAGGGCTTGTAAATAAACCATCATTCTGGTTTTTCAGTAGTTATAGTTCTCTCCATTGAACAATGGAGGTCGGGTGGTCGATTGACCCTCTCCTAAGGTAGTAGCAAATATTTTTGTCATAGGGGATCTTTAACTCAAGATGGTTAGATCTAAAATAGAGCAGAAAGCTCTGATATCAATTGATGCCCAGATAACGGACCCTAGAGGGGTGTGAATAGCGTTTATGGCAAAATAAAATTTTACTCTAAGTGATATTTGTAGAAATTAAAAATTATCACAATAACTACCAAATAGAATCAGAGATAATAAAAGAGAGAGAGTGATAAGGATTTCAGACACCGGATATGTTATCGGGGTTCAGCAACTTGCCTACGTCCCCGCCTTTAAGCTTTCCTGTTTCAAGGATTTTTCACACGATTCACTAATCGTACTCTTCTTTTCTGGCAGATAGCAAGCCTTACAATCATTTTTCAGGCTCAGGAAGAACCTTTAACATTCCTTCTACCAGCTAAGGAATAACCTCTTCAAGAGACTCTCTCTTGGATACAAAGAAGACTCTCTTCTTAACAGGGTGCAAGAATCCTTGATTCTTGACTTTCAAATAAATACAGAAGTTGGTGGATATTAAATCCGAATTGAAAGCTCCTAAATTGAGCTAGATAAGAATTGAATGCAAAGCTTACAATCTCTCAAGATTGTTTGGAATTGAATGCTCAAGGAGAAAGGGATTGGGATTCTAATTATTCAATAGAAAAACAAAGTATTGATTGCTGAGAGTTAGTGAGTGATGAATGATTGGAATCCTTAGAATTATTTTTTTTTTAAATCGTAAATCAACTCTATTTATAGTTGGGCAATCAATATGGCCATTAGGAGTAGCATTGAATGCGAACTAGCCGTTGAAAATTAGCCGTTATAGATTTGTCCCGCAGGCACTCGTCGACGAGTGAGAGAAAATTAGGCTTGAGTTGTCAATGAGTGGAGACATAAGTAATTGCTTCATTTCCTGTCACCCACTCGTTGACTAGTCCCTTGTACTAGTCGACGAGTTCACTGAATTTTTCAGTGAACTCATTGTAATGAGACCAAATAGATGGGAACCATGCTAGGACCCTTAGGTAATTAAATTATCAATATTTTAATCATTTTTAGGGCCTTAGAAGGATGTCCAATTTATACTAGGTCACCTAGGGTCTATCTAGGTAATCTTTATGCAATTCTTTTCCAATGTCTTGAGGACTTTTACAAGGTCCTAAACACTTTAACTTAGACACTAGTCTTCATGAAAGGATGGTCTTCAATCTTGATTTGAGAAGTTCTTACTTTTGATGGATCTCCATGAGTTGACTCTGAGCTTTTGGTGCTTCTTAGAAGAACTAGCATTTGAACTTTTGACCTTGATCATTTAAGCTCTTCACTTCTTCATATCTTGTATTTTGAATTTGATGAACTTCTTTTCTGAAATTGCACATACTTAAAGGAAATATTAGTACATCAAGAGTCATTTCATTATCATGTCATCATTGAAACTAGTAAAGGTACATAGAGTAGTAACCTTAAGGTTAACACGGACTTGTGAGACTTATAAGACTTATGAGATACTTGTTAGTTCTTTCTAAGTTTCTTACAAGTAGCACATAATCATATTAGATCGGTCCTTACAACCACATGTTATCATGTTTATTATACTAGTCCTTACAACCACATGTTGTCATGCTTATTATACTAGTCCTTATAACCACATGTTGTCATGCTTGTTATATTAGTTTTCATATCCATACAGGTCATTACCATCACATGTTGTCATGTTTGTTATACCTTTTTCCATACCTATACAGGTCCTTACAGCAATATGTTGTCATGCTTTTTATACCTTTTTTCATATCCATACAGGTCCTTACAACCACATGTTTCCATGCTTGTCATACATTTTTCCATATCCATATAGGTCCTTACAACCAGGGTCTTGTAAGTCTTGTTAGTTTACGCAGAGTCATGACTTATGAACTTATGAGGACTTATCAATTATCATGACGTGAGATTGTGCTTGACCGTGTCATGATCAACCTTCATCTAGGTTATCCCTTAGGTTCCGATATCAGATTATCGAATCCTACCAAAGTCACCCATATAACTAAGGTTAAGGGATTCAGGGCGTTGATATCATCATCTAAGTATTCTCTATCCAAAATTCAATCAATCAATAAACATGCATAATTTCATATGAATAACATTCAAGAATCACATTAAAACTTACTCATATATGAAAAATAATCCGTAATATAAAATTCAGGTTTAATAATTGACAAGGTTAATTCATACCATCAATAAATTACTAATTTCTAGCATTATCTATAATTCACCATAATCTCATGATTATTCACATTCTTCTTATTTCAAGCAAAAATCATAATGTTAATAGGGTTATTCACATCATACTCATGTTATTCACATCCTACTTTAATAATCCATAGATCCATAATTCAATCCTTTCACCTGTTCTCAATCATAAATATAGATTCATACATCCATTCATTTTAGGTCTTATCCTTGAAATATCTCTTCAAATCATATAAGAAAACATCACAATATGCTTAAATCAAATCATGTAAGCACATATACATATCCATATCTTGATTTCATGCAAATCTTATAAGAATCATTAGCTTTAACGGTGTATAATGCATAAAACACATATCTAGATCTTCAAAATACTTAATCTTAAAAGCAATTAATAGCTAGAACAGTGTATAGTAACTTCTTTAATCGTTTTCCTACAATCCATTGTTTAAGAATGAGCTTGGATCTCGATCTCCAAGCTTTCCCTTTCTTCTCTAATTAAAAACCCTAGGAATCCTTAGGTTTTTCAGTCTTGGAATCTCTCAAAACTCTATATTTTCTCTCTTCTATGTTTATGAGACTTTTGGAGACCTAATTCACGAGTTAAAGGGGTATTTATATGGTTTGGGGACTCAATGAAACTTAAGAAGTCAAAAATCAACGTTTTTGCGCAATTCTCAGCGCCTACCAGTCGATCGGTGAGTTTGGCCGATCGATCCCAGCTGCCACCGATCGATCGGCTCTAGCTGGCCGATCGGTCAGATCCCCACTTTTTTTCGAACCTTGCTCTGGTAATTTGCCCATAACTTTTGACTCGGTTATCAAAATTAAGGATTCAACTTATGTTGGAACCGTTATTCAAAGGGAAACAATTTCTTTTCTAATAGACAAGTCCTAATCTTACATCCATGGAGACTAAAATGTCTCATCAAGTTAGATGAAGGTGAGAGAGAACCTCAGAACAATTGAGTTAGAACCGAAAACACAAGGTTTAAACCCTAGATTCCTAGAAGTTAGAAAATGGATACTTTAACCTAATTTTAAGCAATGAGGTGACCCATTAAACCCGAAACTTTCAATTTAATAATAATAATAATAAATTAATAATTATTATTATTATATAATGGGTCACTACATCTAGGTGTCCCATATAGGAACACATGCATTTAAAATCAAACACATATTCTAAGGAATTCATATATATGACACAAATATCGAGGAATTAAATTTCAAGTCTCTACATCCTCCCCCCTTAAATGAATTTCGTCCTTGAAAGTACATACCTTAAACAACCAAATGAGATACCTTTCTCGAAACAATTGATGTGGCCTTGGTAAGCTGAGAGCCAAACCATGCCAATAAGGGTGATAATAGTTAGAGTATGATCCATTTTACTAGGTTTCAAACAAGCTTATCGTTAAATATTCATTAACTAATAATGCACCTAAGGTTCATAAATAATTATGTCATGATTTTCATACATCGCAATATATTTCCTATATTCTATTATATAATATAAGTTCACATCATCATAATTCATCATCATCAATATGATAATCGTATTTGTGACTAAAATAAAACATACCCTGAACCATATCATCAGATGTCTGGGCATCTTGTTCTGAGATGACCAATACTTTGCCCTGATTAGCAGGATGAGCTAGCTGAGGTTGTGGAGGATTAAGAGCTTGTGGAGGCTTCTGTTGTATTGCTTGCCTAGTTTGGGGCCTATTCCTCCGGGGTTGGGTCTGAGGGGGTTGTTGTTGATTGCGTTTAGGGCAATCCTTGATCCGATGATTTAGATCCCCACAGTGGAAACATCCATTAGTGACTGTCCTGCAATCACCCGACTTATGTCTTTTGTTACAGTGTTCGCATACCTCAAATAAAAGTGCCCATTCAGTAAGTTGTGTAGCTCTCGGCGCCAGAGTAGTCATAGAACGAGGTGTTGTAGGTGCGGGTGCAAGCCTTTGATATGGAGCAGGCCTAGCAACTATATTTGGACCTAAAATCCTAGGCCTCTTATCATGTTGACCCATTTTGATCGATTGAACCTTTTCCCTTCTCTTCAGGAACTCCTCAGTATTTGTCTTTGCTAATTGGGCTCTATCATTAACCTCTGCATAGGTCTCCAATTTGAACATAGAGACTCTATCTCTGATATAAGCCTTTAATCCTCTTTCAAATTTTCTTGCCCTCATTGCTTCAGTAGCAATCATGTGAGGGGCATACCTTGAAAGCTCTGAAAACTTGACCTCATACTCAGCCACAATTATGTTACCTTGTTACAAAGTAAGGAACTCAACATCTTTCTTCTCCCTCACTACAACAGGGAAGTATTTCTTATAGAAGATGCCAAGAAACTCTCCCCATGTCCAAGGCTGACCTGCTCTAACCAACTCTCTAGTCCTGGTGGCGGCTCTCCACCAGTGTTCTGCCTCACCTTCCATGAAAAAGGCGGCCCATGTAAACCTCTCCGCATCGGTAGGTGTCAAGACTGAGAACACCTTTTCCAACTGCATTATCCAGGCCTCTATAGCTACTAGATTTGGTGCTCCATAAAATATTGCAGGCCTCATTCTTCGAAAAGCCTCAATTCCAGAAGGAGCTCTAGGTGGAGGGGGTGCTCGTGCAGCAATAGGAATGGTAGCAGGCTACCTATCTGCCAGACGTGCCATGGTCTCAGCGATTGATCCTAAGATCTGAGTCAAATCTGGATTCCCATTGCCTATTGGAGCTTCTGCTCTATTTCCTCTAGTGTTATAACCTCTTCCTCTAGTGCTACGCCTCATGACGATAGTCCTGAGAGCAAGCAACACACTATTAGTCTTCCAAAAATAATTTGAATCACAAGGCTAAATCATAATTTAAACCTAAGAAGAATCAAATGTCTTAACTCTGCTGTTGCTTTTTAGACTCTAACCATTTTCTTGTTCCTAGTAGCCTCCTAGTACAAAGACACTAGGTTCACTAACACTAACTTTGTCTGTATCATACTTATATCATAAATCGGTCATAAGTTCAACTTGGTCAGTTTTCATATCTATAAGGGATCTAATGCCTTGAGCTTTGATACTGTAAGACCCTGAAACTTTGGGTCATAGCCTTAGTGAATAGTGTTCCAAGGCTTGGAGTCTTTTTGTAGGTTCATTGTTTTGGATAATGAAAAGGAGAAAATGAAGTTTAAATTGAGAAAGAAAATGAGAAAACAAGAAAATTAGAAGAAAATAGGGGTAACCATTCGAACAATCCCAGTAAATGATGAATAAAACATCAGTTTTCAAAGACAGTAGGCAAAATCGTTTGAACAGTTTCATGACTATTCAAACGATCTCAAAAAATATGGAACAAGAATTTCAGGAACCAAAACAGTAGGTTAAATGATTCGAACGATCACTTGACTGTTTGAATGATTGAACAACCGTTCGAACGGTTAAGTACAGAAAATCGCAAAACAGCCCCAAACTCGAGATTTTTAGGGTTTTATCCCCTTGGGCTATAAATAGAAGCCAATTTCGTGGATTTTAGGTTAACACTAAACCTAAGAGTTATTTTAGGAGAAAAAGGAGAGAGAGTTAGGGTTTTTAAAAGAGGGTTTCTCAAGATCAAGGGTGAAACACCAAATCTCGCCTCAAGGCTTCTCAAGATCAATGGAGAAGCAAGGATCTTACAATCCAAGGCATCCTTCACACACAAAAGCGCGAGGATTCGATTCCTAAGGTAAGAACATTCTACTACCTTACTATGTTATGATGCAAATAGAAAATCTATGAAATGTAAGTACTACTACTACCTAACTTTACTATGATGCAAATAGTAAGTGTGGGATTTTGGGTAAGGTATCTTATGATCAAATGAGTAAAACAAAGGTTTAAGAGTTCAGGTTTTCCAATAAAGAGGTGAGTATATTGATGCTTGTATATGATTGTGATTGTCCTACCCTAAACTATGATTCTAAGTATGATATGATGAAATGGGCTTAAAAGTCATGATCTTGGTGATGTGATGCAATGAATGAAAATATTCTATGCTTCTAGACTTATCCAAATATACTATGATGTCAATATATCTTGTATGAACCATATGAAATGTGTAAAGTCAAAGTTTTGTGTTGGAAAAACTCCGAGCCCAAAATGTTGTATTGTTCACCTTAGGTCAATATCCGGTTCGAAGCAAAGCGAAGAAGAAGCCCTGGAAAAGTATAAAGCTTCGTAATCCCAAATTGACTCAAAAGTTAGGATGGTAAGAGAGACCTAGATGACCAAAAATTCTCCTCTTGGAAATGCCCAAAATCATGGAAATTAGTTCCAAAAAGTATAGGGTTAGTAGAGGAATGCATTAAAGGTTTAAAAGAATGAAAATGTGAAAAAATGCATCTCAGGGTCGACCCTAACCATTGGCGCTCGACCGTAACTCTCCAAAAATTTATATGGTGCAAAATGGCAGAGAGTTGAAAATTTGAGGGTCGACCCTGGAGGATAGTTGGGTCAACCGAAAGGCATGGTTGGGTTGACCCAAGTGACCCCAAGGTCGACCCTGATATGGAATTTGCCCTTAACCTATTTTTAGTAAGTCTGGGTCGACCCAAGTGACCTTCAGGGTTGACCCTGATATTAAAAAAATTGCTAAATTCGTTTTTAGTAATTTCTAAACCTTGGGGATTGTTCCTTTATATAAGGGACCTCTTCTATTCCATGGAGACCATTCCTTGGAGAGTTTTTAGAGCACTTTAAGCTCCTTCTAGAGTTTATGAAAACTCTTGAAATCATTCCACTCCATCTCCATTAATCTCTCTAGGTTTTGCAAGTTTTTCATTCATATTGTTATGAACTTGCATTGGATGATCCTCAACCATTGATGAGATCACCTTAGAGCTTTTCTAAACCCTAAAACTCATTGTGTGCTCTGCTGTGAACGTTGGTTGGCTTGAGCCAAAGCCGTCAAGGACGGGGATCGATCTTCAGAGATAGTGGTTGATCGCTTTGAGTAAGATTGGCCGGTGAGGAATCGGAGCTTCTGTTGCGGAGATCGAATGTGCTGAGTTCGTGGTTTTGCAAGCTCAGGAATCAATACCGAGGAACGGTGTGTCTCCAGTTGGGTAAGATTCAAGTCTTGTATTGTTCAAATCTTCTTATAGTGAAATTTGTGCTGGACTAGGTCCCGTGGTTTTCCCGGAAGAGTTTTCCACGTAAAAAGTTTTGTGTGTTCATGTGTGATTGAATGAGTGTGATTGTTTAAATTTAAAATTGATAAAAATATGTAAGTATACCTATTCACCCCCCCTCTAGGTCAAAGGGTTCATTGAACTAACAAATTTCAATTAGTATCAGAGCGGGTACACTCATTAGGTTAATTCTTTAAGTGTGATCTTGTGTCTATCCTTAAGTCAATGACTACTCTAAGAGAGGGTGGATCCATCTCTCGTCCCCCGTTGTTTGATGAGAACAACTATGCGTATTGGAAAGCTCGAATGAGAGCGTTTCTCAAATCCATAGATAAGAGAATTTGGATGTCTATTCAGGATGGATGAACCCCACTGGTGAATATTCTAGGTGATGTAATTCTCACTAAAAGGTCGAAGGAGGGCAAAGATGAGCTCGAAACAAGTGGTTGGAACACGAAAGATATCAATGCAATCTTTACTACAGTCACTGTTGAAAAATTCAGACGAATCTCTTCATGTAAAACAACAAAGGAGGCATGAGTTATTATGGAAATAACTCATGAAGGTACAACCACTGTCAAGATCTCAAACTCCAAATTCTCACCACTAAATTTGAAAATCTGAAAATGGAGAACAATGACACTTTTGATGAATTCTATGCTAAACTAAGTGACATTGTTAACTCTAGTTTCAACCTAGGTGAGAAAATTAGTGAGTCAAAAATTGTTAGAAAAATCCTTAGATCTTTACCGGAAATGTTTCAATCTAAGGTCACTGCCATTGAGGAGAGTAAGAATGTTGATGATCTCAAGATTGAGGAATTGGTCGGATCACTCCAAACCTACGAACTCAATCTTAGACCATCCAAGAAAAACAAGTCTATGGCCTTGAAAACTATCAAGGAAACCTTGGATGAAGATGACAGTAACGCTGAGTTAGGAGAGAAAGAGTTGGCTCTATTTTTAAGAAATTTCAAAAATACCTGAAAACAAATAGAAGTTTGAATCCTAAACAAGGAGGAAAACCTCTTGAAAAGCCAAAGTCAAAACTTTGGGATAACAAGAAAGTCCCTAAAGGAACTGACAAGAAATCTCATGGCATTCAATGCTATGAATGCAAAGGCTTTGACCACATTTTACCTGCTTGCCCTAACAAGAAGAAGAATAAGGGAAAGGTGATGAATGCCACATGGGTTGATAGTGAATCTGAGGATGAACAATCCGAAAGCTCCACCTCAAGTGAGGAATCTGAGAACCATATGGCTTTCACTGTCACCCTATTTGAGATTATCAATTCTCCCACTAATCATGAAGAGAAGAGTGATGAAGATCAAATGAGTGAGTCTAGTGAAGATCATAATCAGAGTCACACTGTCTCTGAGTCTGATGAAGATATGGATACAACCTATGAAAGGTTGTTTTTTGAAAGTCTCAAGTTGAAGAAAGCTAAGATCTCTTTGAACAAAAAACCTAAAATTGCTCAACAGGAAAGAGACTCTTGTAAACTAGAAGCAGAAGGGAAGAATGCTCCAGTATCTCAGCTTGAAAGTGAAAAAGCTGAACTGGTGTCTAAAATAAAATACCTTGAGGAAGAAAATGCCTCTCTATCCAAATGGATCAAGGTTTTGGAAACTGAGGAAGATAACTCCATGAGTGTATCTGAAGAGTCAAAGACTTGCATTTCAGAATTGGAATCTGAAAGAGATAACCTTATTGAAAAAGTTAGATTTCTAGAAAAGGAATTTCTTGATATTTTGAAAGTGAAGGATGAGCTAGCTAAGAAAGTAACTGAACTCATGAAAGAAGCTAGACTCCTTAGCAAGACTCAAATCCTAGATAAACTGGCTAGTATGCAGTGCTCAACTATAAACATGTCCGACATAGGACATCCAAACAGACCATCTGGTCCCTTGAATGTCGGTACAATGTCTATTGCAACATTTGAGCCAATATATGAAAATCTAAGATTTGTGAGTTCCAACTCCTCAGGATCAAAAGCTAAGATGCCAAACTCTCAGTTGTACCAAACTTTTGTCACATCTGGACAAGGTAAAAACTCAAATGAAGCTGAGAGAACTAAAGTTCAGCCCAGGCTAAAAGCTCTCCTCCTCCCAAGTTCATTCCCACTTGCTACCAGTGTGGAGTGAAGGGTCACACCCGACCTAACTGTAATACCTTTAAGAAAAACCTTCGGAATAGTTCATGGAATCAAACTCAACATCAAGGGAATCTCCAAAGGCAAATTCAAGCCTTAGCAGAAAAGTTTAGGAGTTTGAGTGAAGAAGTGATGAAAATTGCTCAGCTCTCTAGTACGCAACATGGTCGTGATACTTCTTATGCCTACCATGAAGAAGGTAACAGGATGAACCAAAATGCTAGGGTCTCTCAGAAAAGAAGGAAGAACAGGAGATCTAACAAGAGGAAGGTCATGCCTACAAATGAAATGAACAAAGACAATAGAGTTCCCCAAAAGTCTAAGTTCATTTATGTGAGAAAGGATGACCTAAAATGCCTTGTCATTCACACCGCTTTGAAAGCCCAAAATTCTGACATGTGGTATTTCGATAGTGGATGTTCCAGACACATGACAGGTAACAAGTCCCTCTTCACTCATCTTGAGGAATGCTCAGATGAGACTGTTACTTTTGGTGATGGAAGCAAATCCTTTGTGAACGAAAAATGTGTCATTTAAGCCCTAGGCATTCCAAAACTGAAGGATGTCTTATTTGTAGAAGGACTGAAAGCTAATCTAATTAGCATAAGTCAATAGTGCGATGATCACCATGCTATCCACTTGACCAACAACAAGTGTTCTGTTGTGAATGACAAAGGTCTGTGTGTTTTGAAATGGTCAAGAACCACTGATAATTGCTATGGTTTAATTCCAAGTGATGACTTTTCTCAAATTTGCAACAGGGCTAAAGTTGAAGAAGTTGAATTGTGGCACAGGAGGCTAGGTCACATGAATTTCAAAGACTTAAGCAAATTCTCAAAACACGAGAGTGTGAGAGGTGTGCCTAAACTGGGGAAGCCCTCTACTATTGTGTGTGGGCCATATCAAATTGGCAAACAAATTAAAAGCCCACACAAGAAGGCTTCAGATATCACTGCCACATACCCAGTAGAATTAATACACATGGATCTCATAGGTCCTACTCGAATTGAAAGTCTAAGAGGTAAGCGATATATCCTAGTGATGGTTGATGATTTCTCAAGGATGTCATGGGTTGGATTTATAAGAGAGAAGTCGGATGCTTTTGAGAACTTCAAGAATATTTGCTTGAGAGTGCAAAATAAAAAGGGATGCCCTATCACTCGAATTCAAAGTGATCATGGAAAGAAGTTTGAAAACTCTAAGTACAATGAGTTTTGTGATGAAGCGGGTATCAAACATGAATTTTCAGCACCAATAACACCTCAGCAAAATGGTGTTGTGGAGAGAAAGAACATGGTGCTTTAAGAGATGGCTAGGGTGATGCTTCACAGCAACAACTTGGCTGCTTATTTCTGGGCTGAAGTAAATGCTCTATAAGTTGTGGAACAACAAGAAACCCAATGTCAAGTACTTTCAAGTATTCGGAAGTAAATGCTCTATCCTTAGGGATAGAGAGCAATTGGGAAAGTTTAATTCCCAGAATGATGAAGGGATTTTTCTTGAATATTCCACAAATAGTAGGGCTTATCGAGTGTACAACTTGAGAACCTCTACTGTTATGGATTCCATAAATGTGGTAGTTGATGACTCAGGATCTGAGACCTTACAACTTGAGGATGACAATGCTGATGAAGGTGTGAAAATTCCAACATCTAAATAAGAAGATGAATCACCTTCAAAGTCACCTCCTAAAAAACCTACACATCCTAGGGTTATGAGACCTCACTCCTCAACTGAAATTATCGGAAACCTTGAAAGTGGAGTGAGAACTCAAAAACGAGTTGAAAATAAAGTTAGCCATTTTTGCTACACTTCTACATTTGAACCCAAAAATGTAACTGAAGCTCTCACAGATGAAAATTGGATAAATGCCATGAAAGAAGAGCTAAATTAGTTTACAAGGAATGATGTATGATTTGTAGTTCCTAGGCCTAAAGATACGAATGTTATTGGTACTAAATGGATTTTCAAGAACAAATCTGATGAAAATCGTACCATTGTAAGAAACAAGGCCATGTTAGTTGCACAGGGATACACTCAGCTTGAGGGCATTGATTTCGATGAAACCTTTGCTCCTGTTGCTCAGCTAAAGTCAATTAGAATCTTACTAGCTATTGCATGTTATATAAAATTTAAACTCTTTCAGATGAATGTCAAGAGTGCCTTTCTAAATGACATTCTTCTGGAGGAAGTCTATGTGGAACAACCAAAAGGGTTTAAGGACCCCAATCATCCTGATCAGGTTTACAGATTAAAAATGGCTCTCTATGATTTGAAACAAGCTCCTAGAGCTTGGTATGAGAGACTGACTACATACCTTTTAGAAAAGATATTTCCGAGAGGGGGACTAGACAAGACCCTATTCATTAAAAACATCAAGGATTATACGGTCATTGCTCAGATCTATGTTGATGATATTTTCTTTGGTTCCACATTAGACTCACATGCTCACTCATTTGCTGAACAAATGAAGAATGAATTTGAGATGAGCATGGTTGGTGAGCTGAATTTCTTTCTTGGTATGCGGGTCAAACAAATGAGCAATGAGATTTCTATATCCCAAACCAAATATGCCAAAGACCTTGTAAAGAAATTTGGCATGAGCTCAGCTAAACATGCTCGCACTCATATGAGCACCACCACTAAGCTTGGCAAAGATGCTTCAGGAAAAAGTGTCAACCAAACGACATACCAAAGTATGATTGGTAGTTTACTTTATCTAACTGCCAGTCGTCCTGACATTGCCTTTAGTATTGGAGCCTGTGCTCGCTATCAAGCAAGCCCCAAAGAGTCACACTTACTTGCTGTCAAATGTATCATTCGATATGTAAGTGGAACTCTATCTTTTGGCCTCTGGTATCCCTTTGATACTACTGCCGTGGTTCTTGGATATTCCGATGCCGACTGGGCCGAAAATACTGATGATAGGAAAAGCACCTTCAAAGGATGCTTCTATGTTGGAAACTGTTTAGTTGCTTGGCTTAGGAAAAAACAGAATTCCATCTCCTTGTCTACTACCGAGGCTGAGTACATTGCAGCCATCAGTTGTTGCACCCAACTTCTGTGGATGAAATAGATGTTTCAGGACTATGAGATTGAACAAGACACCATGACTGTATATTGTGATAACACAAGTGCCATTAACATCTCCAAAAATCCCGTGCAACACTCTCGCACCAAACACATAGACATTAGACACCACTTCATTCGAGAGCTTGTTGAGCAAAGTATTGTGACATTAGAATATGTGCAAATTGATACTCAACTTGCGGATCTCCTCACCAAACCTCTAGACTCTCTTAGGTTTGAGTTCCTTAGGAAATCCATCGGTGTGTGTGGTATTGAGTGATTGAGTGCTTTCTGATAGATTAGGTGATTTCATATCCATATCTCTTCCTAGCTCTCTTCCTCCGGTGTACATTATCAGTCTTTGAGTATTTTTGCTTTTGCTTGTTTCCTTTATTTCAAAAAAGTCCAAAAACATTAAAAATCAGAAAAACTCCAAGAAAAGATTTTTGTTTTCTTTTAGTTAGGCATATTAAGAAACCCAAAAGAAAAAATATTAAAAAAAATCAAAATTTTCAAAAAGAGTTGTGTTGGAGTTGTCTGTTTTCCCTTGATGTGCATGTCTGAAATTTTCTTGTGCTTATAATGCTTGTCCAAGATACATATATTTTATAGAAGTGAGTTCATGAGGATATCATAGCAACCAAAGTGTCTTTTGGGAGTGTGAACTTAGACTATCTTGCTAAATACAGTTAGAAATATGGCTTATACTGTTGCACTATCACATGCACTTGCACTCTGACTGTCTCCTGCAGATGGTACATATCCTTATGAATGGGTGATGTTATTTATGATGGTCTTCGGGTTGATAAAATCTATTTTGATCACGAAGGAACCATCCATTACAACGTGCCCCTGTTTAAGGCTTTTGCAATGGAAAGGGCTACCTCTAGGATAGTGTGACAGTCACTATTGGATGCAAACAATATGAAATGGCTACCTAGGTGGATAGTAGGTATCTATCTGGGTCCCTAGAGTGAAAGCCCCTGCTGCCAATAGCTAGGGCTACCTACCCAATTAGTGTGAAAGCCGCCACTGCATTCAAAATTTTCTAAAGAAAAGGCTGGCAAAATAACTTCAAAAGCAGCAAATTTCACAAATACTATGAGTTCACAAAGTATTTAAGGGTATAAATAGCACATATAAATTCTTAAATTTTCTGGATTACCCTGAGTGAGTCTCTCAGTTGTTTTGAAGCTTGTTGTTCTTGAAATGCACTAATGTCTCTATCTATTTAAGGGTGCCTACCTCTAAAGGAGTCAAATCAAAATTTCACCTCACACACTTCACATTTTTTTGTAAAGCCTATTACTCACTGTACATTAGCTTGTGTGACTGTGTTTGGATCTCCCTTGTGCCTAGTGTCAATGGAAATATCCTCGTTTACTCCTCATTTCATGCTACATAATCTTGGACAATGTATTCTTTTTCTCTTGAAAATTTCCACATACTGGCATTGCTTATTGGAAATATCATGTTAAACTTTTTGTGCACAATGGATGCTTTAATTTCTTAACTTGAAAAATCTATAATTTTGGGCAAACTTTTGGATGACTTTGAGTTACTTGATTCTTGCAACTATCAGTTTACAACTTTTTGAGAAGAATGAATGTTTTAACACTCTGTGACAAAATTGCATATTTTTGGATCTTTTTTTTGAGGTGTTTTCAGGTTGCTCTTAATTTGCACTTTTCAGCTCTCTAAATGTGGAATTTTTCTCTCACAATATGATCCACATGATGCCATATACAGGTTGGTTTTTGTCCATAACCAGTTGAGATCCTAGAGTCACTAGGGTGTTTTGAAGTTTTGGAATATGCTGCCATTTCTGCTGATTTTGTGAAGATTCTCTCTAAAAATCTCTTCCCACAACATGCCAAACTGAAAAAGGTGTCCAAACTCCAAATACATGCAGGGTTCACATGCTTTTAGGGTAGAGGGTGGTCGACCTTGGGAGTCTGTTCGATCGACCGAACTCAGTGACAAGGGGTTTTTACAACCCTCGATCTCTTCCTCTTGAGATCCACTTTACTCTCTTACTATTTACCTTTGCAAAATCCAGCAAGCTCTTTTGCCAGTTACAACAACTACCCAGCCATGATCCGGTCTGTTGTTGCTCCTACCAGTGCTACATGATCCCTCCAAGAATTGATTTGCAGCTCCCCACTCCACAACCTTGCTGCTAGGGTTCTCTTCTACACCCTCCACGATTTTGCAGCTGGGTTTCCTCTTCTACTGGGTTTTAAAGCTCTCTACAGTAGCTCCAGTTGCTTCCTCGAGCTTCACGATCTGTACTTCAAGCTCTAAGCTTGATTCTAGTGCTACATGAGCAATTTCTCCTCTAAGATCCTTCCTCCACAGTGAGTTTCAAGGCTGCCCAGTTCATGTCTTCATCTCCAAAGATAAGTTCAGCTCTTAGAGAACTTGTTTCCAGCCTATGTGTGTCTCCCACTCGTACTCAAGGTAAACTCTTTGCCTTTTTTGTGTCCATTTCATCTTGAGGATCATGTATCTAGCACATCTCCTCATCATCATCTCCGTTTTCATGGCGAGTGGCTCTAAGCGCCGCCTCATCATTTCTCGTGATGAAGATGATGCTCCAAATTCTGAGGATGAATCCTATGATGCTGGCCATGGCATTCATGTGGGCCGTGCGGTCCATACTAGGGTTCCTCCACCCTAGGCCACCCAAAGCCATGGGTGCCTCCACTTCGAAGCCCTCTACCAAATCAAAGGACAAAGCTCAAATCCCACTTTTAGTGCGCCTGAAACTGTGAGATTTCGAACCCCCAGGAAAGAACTCCTTTATAATAATTGTCTTAAAATAGGGTAGTCACAATTGAGAGAGCCACTCTTATTTCGGATTTCACCCATCCTGGTTTTGTGGAAATAATTAATTCTCGCAAATGGTTTGGCCTTTTAAACTTGACCAGCTATGCCAGTTTAGACATTGTCAAAGAATTTTATATGAACATTTACTCTACAAATCCTCGCCACTTCTCTTTCAAAACTCAGGTTCGGGGTAAAAAAATTGTCATTAATTCGAATGTCATTGCCTTCCTAATTGGCGCTCCTCGGGTTCCGAACGCCTATTATCCTTATCTGTATCCCACTGATGAGGATAAACATGACTTGGATATGGTGGCCAGCAATCTATGTGACGATCATACTCAAAAATGGCCTCATCCCGATTTGCTTCACTCCAGTCTTTCCTACATGGCCCGTCTGTTTCATCTCATTATGTGCTTGAATATTCATCCCAAGGTGCACTCTACTACACTGAGTATTGATCGGGTTCGTTTTCTGTATAGTGTCATGACTGAGGATATAGATACTAGTGCCCACATTATTGACTTGATCTTTCAGGCTGTCGCTGTGACTCAAAGGCGTACCACCTTTCCTTTTGGTGTCCTCATTACTAATATTCTGTTCGCTGAGGGCATTAAGGGTAGTTCTTCTGAGGCTACCAAGCCTTCCCTTGGCCCCATCTGTGGTCGCACATTGACTAGTAGTTTGTCTCATGCCACGATGCCTGAGCATGAGGATGATATCACTCCTTCGGCAACGGTTTCTGGTTCATCTCCTCGCCAGGCTAGACCCCCTCTAGGTCCACTTTCTTTTAGGTCCATGGCTAACATGCTTGCTGATATATTGGATGCTCAGTTCGCTTTTGCCATCAACCTATGTGCTCGCCTTGACACCCATGCTGCCGCTAGTTAGGAGAGTTTTTCAGCAACCAATCGCCAGATTGATGCTTCCGATATTGCATGTGCAGGCCTCTCGCTAGGAGTTTCACGATTTCCATACTAGATATGAGGATGATGTCGCTCATTGCTTTCCTCCGCGACAGGACGATTAGGGTTCATTGCGACTATGTTTCCAGCATTGTTTTACTCCTGGTTCTGCTTGAAGTTAGCTAGTCATTCCTTATGTCATGAGTCATTTTTTTTGTGTGTTGTGCACCTTATGTTGATGTACTTGGGATGCTACTACTATATTTCTGATGGTTTGTTGATGACTATGCTTTTTCGTATTCCGCTACTCTGTTTATGGTCTATGGATACAAGTTGGGATGACACTTCTGCGAGATTGTTTCCCCTTAACAATTCAAGCCAAAAAGGGGGAGAAGGAGTGTGGATATGTGTGATATCATATGTGCAATTTGTTCATTTGTTCTCATTATCACATGTTCATTATCATTATCACATGTTGCATTATTATCACATGTTCAATATCATTGCATGTATCATCACAAGTTGCATTATCATTATGACATGCTACCAAGTTGCACTGATTCACACAGGCTTTTATGTATAGTGCACTGCTTCACACATGGGTTGATTTACATGCTTATGATTCTGAAAAGTTTTATCACAAGGGATCTCATATTGAGGGGAAGATCTCAAATAATCAAGCATGATGTTCATTGCATTTATTGTTTTACATTTTATGAAAATCCCCCATGTTTCACAAGGTATTGTGTGTTTTTTTAGCTTTTTAGGATTGGTCCATTCCTCATTGATCTCAAAAGGAATATTGCTTCATGGAAGATGTCCAACTGTCTAAAGTCATGTACTTTTCATTCTTTTTTTTTTCCATGGGTTTAAGAGAGTCTGTAATGTCATGGTCTTCAGTCATGTTGTATGTTTTGTCTTAGAATTGCCAAATTGGGAGATTGTAAAGTCAAAGTTTTGTGTTGGCAAAATTTTGAGCCCAAAATGTTGTATAGTTCACCTTAGGTCAATGTTACAACTTAATTTAATCCAAATTAATGGACATAAAATTAAGAGTAAAAATAATATACTTGCAAGTGCACAAGTGACACAGTTGATGTATCTGGTGAGCACAGGGTCGAATCCACAGGGATTGACTATTGTGCAACAAGAATTAAGGAAACGAAATCTAAAGAGAAGAGAGATTTAAAATCGGTTTTCCACTCAATGAGAATGGAGCAAAAATCACTGATAACTGTAAAGCAATGAAAAAGAGGTCTAAGGCTTCAGGAAAATCCACCTATCCCTCCTTATGCTTAGATTTGGATGAAAACACATCTAGAATTAAATAAAGATTTAATCTAGATGGAAAATTATACGATAAAACCACTGACCATTAAATTCAATTGAATAATTAGAGAAATTTGAAGAGTACTCTGTATCTAACTCACAGGGGATCCAAGCATTCCATATATCAATAGATCATATGAAATCAAAGAGCATATAGAGAAGAACAATTAACCAAAATAAGAACTATTCAATTAAAATTAATGATCAAACCATCCACATCATCCACATAAATCGGAAAAAGATTTCAAATCCCTAACCTTAGAAAGGTGTTTAGCCCACCATGATTGGAGTTGTCATCCTCCTTAATGGTGTTCCAAATACTACAATAAAATAACTAAAAAAAAAGCTAAAAGAAGAAGAGAGAAAAGAGAATGAGAAAAGATCAGAGAGCTCCAAAAGTCTCTCACTTTAGGTTTATATAGACTAAAGGGAAGAAGAGAAGGGAAAAAAAAAACAAAAGAGAAACTTCTAATTCCAAAATTCCAACCAAAATTACACTTCCCTCTGGTTGATGACATGTTTTGACCCCTTAAACGTCTGAATTAAGAGATCTTCATGAAATACAATTTTGTTCCCCTTTACGTCTTCTTTTTAAAACATCAAATCTTGCCTTAATCTGAATTTTGAGTCAAAAGTTATGTCCAAATTAGTAAGTACTATACAGATTAGGCGGGAATCCGGGAAATCCTCATTCTTTGTTTGGGATTGGTTGCTAAATAATAGCACTCCTCTAGCCATCCACGAAATTTCTTGCTTTTCTTGTAGATTTAGTTGGCCTCCATTAAGCTCCTTGCTTGAATTCCAAAATCCATCCAAAATAAAGAGTTCTTGTGACCAAAATAGGCTTTCTCCTTTTTTCTGAAATAGAAACATCAATATAGCACACTTCTTCTTTCTAATTCAAGAGAGTTCCACCCTTTTTATGCCAAAATCATATTAATCCATATCTTCCTAAGGTTCTCCAGCCATGTTGTAGAATCTTTCTATACTTGGTCTTGGGCTTTGCTCTTGGGCTTTGACTCTTTGGATCTTTGAGTTGGACATGGGCTATTTGAAACTTTGGACTTCTTGAATCCCGAGAGTGGTCTGGGGTTAGGATTCCTGCAAAAAAAAAAAAATACATGTAATAAGTCTCTCTTAAAAATATTTTGCATGCGGCCTTCCAAGACATGTATGCATACATGCAAATGTATCATGAAAATTAAGAGAAAGAGGACAACGCAATGGTGAGAAGAAAATACACCACTTCACGTGTAAAAATGAAGATATAAACCAAGACGTATAATAATGCTTATTTAAATGGTGATAATTAAGCAAAATTAAGCACTTATCAGTCAACATCCAGTTTGAAGCAAAGCGTAGAAGAAACCCTGAAGAAGTATAAAGCTCCATCATCTCAAATTGGCTCAAAAGTTAGGATGGTAAGAGAGACCTAGAAGACCAAAAATTCCCCTCTTGGAAATGCCCAAAATCATGGAAACTAGTTCCAAAAAGTATAGGGTTAGTAGAGGAATGCATTAAAGGTTTAAAAGAATGAAAATGTGAAAAAAATGCATCTCAGGGTCGACCTTGACCATTGGGGGTCGACCCTGAGTCTCCCAAAATTTATATGGTGCAAAATGGCAGAGTTGAAATTTTGAGGGTCGACCATGGAGAATGGTTGGGTCGACCCAAGTGACCCCCAGGGTCGACCCTGATATGGATTTGCCCTTAACCTGTTTTTAGTAAGTCTGGTCGACCCAAGATACCTCCCGGGTCGACCCTGATATGAAAAGAATTGCTAAATTCGTTTTTAGTAATTTCTAAACCTTGGTGATTGTTCCTTTATATAAGGGACCTCTTCCATTCCGTGGAGACCATTCCTTGGAGAGTTTTTAGAGCACTTCAAACTCCTTCTAGAGTTTATGAAAACTCTTGAAATCATTCCACTCCATCTCCATTAATCTCTCTTTAGGTTTTGCATGTTTTTCACTCATATTGTTATGAACTTGCATTAGATGATTGTCAACCATTGATGAGATCACCCCAGAGCTTTTCTAAACCCTAAACCCATAGTGTGCTCTGTTGTGAGCATTGGTTGGCTTGAGCCAAAGCCGTCAAGGACGGGGATCGATCTTTAGAGATCGTGGTAGATCGCTTTGAGTGAGATTGGCCGGTGAGGTACTGGAGTTGCTGTTGCGGAGATCGAACGTGCTGAATTCGTGGTTTGCAAGCTAAGGAATTAATACCGAGGAATGGTGTGTCGTGTCCGGTTAGGTAGGATTCAAGTCTTGTATTGTTCAAATCTTCTCATAGTGAAATTTGTGTTGGAGTAGGTCCTGTAGTTTTTCCCAGAAGGGTTTTCCACGTAAAAAATATTGCGTGTTCATGTCTCATTGAATGAGTGTGATTGTTTAAATTTAAAATTGGTGGAAATACTTAAGTATACCTATTCACCCCCCCACTAGGTCAAAGGGTTCATTGAACTAAGGAATTTCAAAATGTTTCAAAGCTGATGATGCTCACAAGCACTCCACGCACGATATGTTTCACATAACCGAGGTTTTCTCATAAGCATGTATTTTGTCACGCCCCGATTTCTAAAAACTCACAACTCAGCTCATTATTTATGGTCCGGCCTGAAATCTAGAATTCGGGGGTAAGGATTATTAATAATTAATATTTTAAGTATATTAATTTTTTTTTTGGATTCGTTTTCCATATAAGTAATTATGAAATAAATAGTAAACGAAATTATTTTGGCCTGAAATTTTACAAGGACATACTTCTATAAGTTTATGAACTACATGTAAAATTTCAAAATTTTCTGATAATGGAAAAATATTCTGTAAATATTTTTCCGAAACTAAATTAAAATTTCAAGAAAACAACAATGTTACATTACTTTTATTTAAAATATTTAAAACTAAAATTTAGTCACTATACCTATCAGGTCTTCCTAAGATATATAAATGAATTCTAGAAAATAAATTTACTTCCAAAGTTCATACACCATTCACTAATTTCAATTAAATAAACAGAAACATTAAAAATATCCACTAAAACATGATCCATAAATTTTGTAATTAATTCTAAATCATGAGAGAAGTCTTCATATTTCTTCTTCACTTCCAAGCATCCATTACTCCATACTTGAAAATATTGACATGAAAGTCTAATGAGCTATGAAGCCTAATAGGAAAAATCCACTCCCTTTCTTACAATCAATTTACAATAAAAATGCATGCAATATAAATACATTGAAAAATATATAAATTAACATTATGATTCATGCAAATATGATGGCTCGATATTCGCACCAGCTCGGCCTTACTATCATCACCAATTTTAGTACCAGTTTCGGTCAAACTGACTATCCCAAGCAAGGGATCTTCCTGGAGGGCTTTAGGGCCTTTCATCCAAGGATCCACGGTTTTGGCTTGCTAGGGGCTCTCATCCACGGCATCATATAACCGTCTTTAATGCATCAATCATGCATAGCATGTTATTTACAACATAACAATCATTGGACCACATATTTTTCATCTATTCATAGATCTCATGCTATAAATTTCTACATTCTTTTCGCAATAATAAAAAAATAAAATTATTGCATGCGAATAAAATTCTGAAAATCTCAAATAACATATCATTATATCCTTAGAATTTTTAGTAACAATATCATCACTATCAAACATTTATTTGATTTTTACTACAAATTAATTTTTAAAAAAAAGAATGGCAAAAGCCTACCTGGCCGGATTTTCTTTTATGATTATTGATTTCCTCCCGAAAACTTTCGTCTCGAACTTTTCACTCGTTTTCTCAGGCTTGATCTATGTTTCTCCATAATTCTTCTTTCTATATCTTTTTCCTGCGATCTCTCTCTTGTATTTAGTTCTTTTAAAATTGAAAATGATTTTTAGATTTTAAAAGAGATTTAACCTAAACTAACCTTATCTAAACTAATCTCTATCTCCTTAATTTAAATTTAAAACAAATGGTGGGCTTTTGGCTCATGGGTTTTCTACCTTAGGCCCATACATATATATATTTTTTTGGTCAGGATATTACAAACTATCCACCTTAAAATAATTTTGTCCTTGAAGTTAGGACATATTCATATGTATCAAATCCATAAACCTTGCATCGTCTGGTTTCTAATTGCCTCAGGGAAATATATTTCATATAAGATATCTTAGACCGATCTCATTTATCTATGGATTATGTATACTAGTGTCATCAATGTAATGTTCATATGTCATTAAAAAAATCATAAATACCACATAACACATCATTTGAGTAATTACAAATTATTCAAAAATTCATTCTTGGACACCACTTTTGTGCCATTAATGCCTTAATCCTGTCTTATAGATGGTCCTAAGTACATTATAAAAAATATAGGTATTCAATTTTTTTTTCATGACTATTCACACATTTTGTTAAACCCTTAGGATTTACAAACTGATGCTCTGTTACCATTTTTTCATGCCCCGATTTCTAAAAACTCACAACTCAGCCCATTATCTATGGTCTGGCTAAAATCTAGAATTCGGGGGGTGAGGATTATTAATAATTAACATTTTAAGTATATTAATTTTTTTGGATTCGTTTTTCATGTAAATAATTATGAAATAAATAGTAAATGAAATTATTTTGGCTTGAAATTTTACAAAGACATACTTCTATAAGTCTATGAACTACGTGTAAAATTTCTAAATTTTCTGATAATGGAAAAATATTCTATAATTATTTTTCCGAAACTAAACTTAAAATTTCAAGAAAACAACAATGTCGCATTACTTTTATTTAAAACTAAAATTTGGTGTCTATATCTATCATGCCTTCCTAAGATATATAAATGAATTCCAGAAAATAAATTTACTTCCAAAGTTCATACATCATTTACTAATTTCAATTAAATAAACAAAAACATTAAAAATATCCACTAAAACTGTCGCGACCCAAAATCCCCCTAGGAGTTAGGAGACTTTTGGCTCGTGACTACCATGTCATACCATCCTGTCATGACACATAAGGCGAACATACCATCCTGCAAGAGCATATCAGGCATATTAAAAGGCGAACTTGAAATTTCTTTATAACATAAACCTACGATTTGTATTCCAAGTCTGAACCAACCGATTATACAAAATATAAAGTCTAAAGTGGACATTCCCCACTTTCAAAATACACAACCCTCTCCCTCACATCACTCAATAATAGTCTAGATAGGGCCTCCTATCTAGAACTCCATCATCTTGGTGATGATCCATGACAGGCTCCGGCTCGTAGTACTCCTCTTCTATCCAAGGCTCAGGAGCATGTGCATCCAGTAAACCTACTGAAGTCAACAATTCGGCTGAGCATGGAATACTCAGTGTATACAAACTACTAAATAGCAATACTATAAACATCAATGATAGCATATGCACACATCAGAGCAAAATAGGCGAAAGCAAAGCAAAGTGAGCATATAACTTAGAACAGTTCATAAAACAGATGACATGTAAGCATTTCTTTATAGGGCACATATCGTTGAGCATTTCACTAACCATATACTTTGAACCATAACAAACCCGATACTTAGAGTGATTCGCAAAACCGATAACAAAGTGATACTTTACAAGCAAGGAGGTAAACTCCCTTGAGTTCAAAACAAAGCGATACTTTACAAGCAAGGAGGTAGACTCCTTTGAGTTCAAAACAAAGCGATACTTTACAAGCAAGGAAGTAAACTCCATTGAGTTCGAAAATCAGAGCAATACTTTACAAGCAAGGAAGTAAACTCTCTTGAGTTCAAAACAAAGCGTTACTTTACAAGCAAGGAGGTAGATTCCCTTGAGTTCTGAACAAAGCGATACTTTGCAAACAAGGAGGTAAACTCCCTTGAGTTCAAACAAAGCGATACTTTACAAGCAAGGTGGTAAACTCCATTGAGTTCAAACAAAGCGATACTTTACAAGTAAGGAGGTAAACTCTCTTGAGTTTAAAACAAAGCGATACTTTACAAGCAAGGCCTAAGCCCTTGAATCCAAATCCATTGTTTGAGCAAAGCAAAACCTTGAGAAAAACCCTTTTTGAGCAAAGCAATACTTGAGCATACCCTTTTGAGCTAAAAACATACTTTGAGAAAAACTCATGCTTTGAGAAAATCCCTCTTTGATCAAAACCATCCCTTTTTAGCAAAATCCATACTTTAATCAAAACTATTCTTTGAGTTACAACCTTTCTTTGAATTCATATATCCTTATGAGCAATTCAATAACCATAGAAACCTTTAAATATAATAGTAAAACCAATACCATTCACGAATACAATTCAATTTCTACTATTCATTAACAATTCATAGCAAAACGATTTAGAAGATTGTATCTACCTGAACTGGAAGTTTTTACACTTCTGTGGAACAAGAATCAAGCTTGAGGAAGCTTGGTTGAAGCTTTGAGAAAGCTAGAAAATCTGAAATCCCTTTTCCAAGGACACTAACAGAATTTTCCCTGGAAAATTCTAAACTTAAGAATCACTTTGGGGATGAAATCCAAACTTAGAACACCAAGGAAGCAAGAAGGACTCTTCCTTTGGTGGAAAACATGAACTCAAGAACACCCAAGAACTACCTTAGCTTCCTTCTTCTTCTTCTCTTTCAATCTCTCAAACAATCCAAGCTTAGGATTTATAAACCCTAAGACACGAATCTAAGGTCCTATTTATAGCCTAAAGGTTGGCCAAATATCCCAAAAAGATCTCAAAAAATATCCCAAAATATCTCCCAAGGTCGGTGGAAAAGTTCTGGACGTTTTCACCATTATTTGGGTTGAATTCGTCGACGAAATTCAGCCCCCAGCACACTTCGTTGATGAATTTGGGTCCCCTTCTGCTATTCATCGCTGAAATTGCATGACAGGGCCCCCGGTTTTCCCGCTTTGGTATTTTGAGCATAACTTTTGACTCGTTTATCCAATTTTGACGATTCAACTTGCGTTGAATTTGTATTTAAAAGGGCTACAAATTTCATGTTTGGTGAAGTTTCTAATTGTTCTTTATTCATATGCAAAATTACCCTTAAAGCTGACTGGTCTGACAATGGAATTCAGCAGCCCAGATTTTCAGCAGACTTATTTCCGGAAATCTGACGTTTGACCCATCCTCAACTCAAAATCTGAAAATGTGTTAAACATGAAACTTGAAGAGGGTTTCCATAACTTTCCAAAAATTTAAGAATCACTCGATTCCGATCAGCGGTGAGAATTCTAGAGTTCTTTAAAGTTGAGGGTATGTTTAGGCATCCCTTTCTTTGACACTTGGAGTATATCCTACTCTCATTTTTCATTTGTCCCTAACCCCCAAAAACACTTTTCATACATATTTTGATTCATTCAAAACCTCCTTTCATTTTTAAAACATGAACCCATAATTTCATTAAGGCTTTAGGCCTTGAAGGCACTATTCACAACACTATTTACACACTATTCAAAACACTATTCACTTATAACCCTTTAAGCACTTAGGGTATCTTATACTCTTGCTTTTACCCACTTAGAGTATCATTATACTTTCTTGTTGAGCCTCAACACACGCACATAAAACCCTTACTTGACTCACCATGCAACCAAGAACAAGAGGGAAGGCTTTAGGCCTTTACACACACCATACAATGGCACTATTCACTAACACTGTTCATAGCACTGTGAACTCGGATTCCGGGGTTCTACAACAACATGATCCATAAATTTTGTAATTAATTCTAAATCATAAGAGAAGTCTTCTTATTTCTTTTTCACTTCCAAGTATCTATTACTCCATACCTGAAAATATTGACATGAAGGTCTAATGAGCTATGATGCCCAATAAGAAAAATCTACTATCTTTCTTACAATCAATTTATAGTAAAAAGACATGTAATATAAATACATTGAAAAATATATAAATTAACATTATGATTCATGCAAATATGATGGCTCGATTTTCGCACCAGCTCGGCCTTACTATCATCACCAATTTTAGTACCAGTTTCAGTGAAACTGACTATCCCAAGCAAGGGATCTTCCTCGAGGGCTTTAGGGTCTTTCACCCAAGGATCCACGATTCTGGCTTGCTCATCATTTTAGGGGCTCTCACCCATGACATCATATAACCGTCTTTAATGCATCAATCATGAATAATATATTATTGACAACATAACAATCATTGGACCACATATTTTTCATCTATTCATAGATCTTATGCTATAAGTTTCTACATTCTTTGCCCAATAATAAACAAATAAAATTATTGCATGCTAATAAAATTCTGAAAATCTCAAATAACATATCATCATATCCTTAGAATTTTTAGTAACAATATCATCACTATCAAACATTCATTTGATTTTTACTACAAATTAATTATAAAAAAAAAAGAATGGCAAAGACGTACTTGGATTTTTTTTTTTACGATTATTGATTTCCTCCCGAAAACTTTTGACTTGAACTTTTGACTCATTTTCTCGGGCTTGATCTATGTTTCTTCATAATTCTTATTTCTTATTTCTATATCTTTTTCCTTCGATCTCTCTCTTGTATTTAGTTCTTTTAAGATTTAAAGTGATTTAAAAGATTTTAGAAGAGATCTAATCTAAACTAACCTTATCTAAACTAATCTCTATCTCCTTAATTTAAATTTAAAACAAATGGTGGGCTTTTGGCCCATGAGTTTTCCACCTTAGGCCCATACATATATATATATTTTTTGGTCAGGATATTACATATTTCAAGGATCATAACTAATGTTTTCAAAGGAATTGAGGATCGTGATGCAGGTTTTGCATCGGAGTGGGATGTAAGGGAGGGTCGGGATGTCGGGGTGGGGTCAGATCGGAGAGATCGAAGTGGGGATTGGGATCACGCACTTGCTTACTTCGAGCTTCATTTTCGGCCAAACATTCCATGACATACGTACGCCATCGAGTCCCTCCGGGTCTATGGATACCATCTCCGACATCTTTGAGAGAGAGAGGAAGGTCTTTCTTTTCAGAGAGAGAGAGGCGACCCCTTGAGCGAGGAAGAAGAAGGGGTCACTGGTTACGAGAGAGAGGAATGAAAGGTGTGGGGAGTTTTTTCATGTCTTTAGGTGAATTCAGGACTGGATCAAACTAGCAATCAAAATTTTAAAGTCTCGTAATCTTCTCCAGTTGTTACCGGTTTTGCCAAAACTGGTTACGCTCTCTGAGGTGGCCACGTGTCATTTTTTCAACCCTTAACTATGGTTAAGATTCACCGACCTATCTTTGGTTTTTAGAAAAAATATTATTGAAAATTTAACCCATTAATGAGTTTTAACCACGGTTAATATATTTAAAAAAAAACCCGTGGGTGAACTCTAGGGTGAGTGAATCTTAACCACAGTTAGGTGGTGTCAAAAGGAACATGTGGCCACCTCGGGAGCGTATCTGGTTTTGGTAAAACTAGTTGCAACGGGAGAAGATTATGAGTCTTTATAATTTTGGAGAAGATTACGAGTCAATTTTAAAAAGATTTTTTTTTGGGGACTCGGGGTGTCCCCAACCCTTTGGATCAAGACTAATCCCTGAGGGTGCGACGTGAGCCCGCAACCCGCCACACCAGATAAGTTCGGGTAAAACCGTGCGGGGTTGGCCCCAAAGGGGGAGTGAGAAATGGAACCTAGGACCTCCCACTTGGGGAAAGGCCCCAGAATCACTGGTAGAAAAAGATTTTGAGTAGTGATTAGCATACCCTCGTATGTTATGTATGTACCACTGTGTCCTTTGTCCGTTTTAACTATCACACACCTTCCAGTAAGGTAGACACCACCGGACTGAGTGGACCCCACAAGGCTAGGCACTGCTAGAAACCTGCCAAGTGGATAACATAATTCTGATCATAAACCTGCTAAAGCATATGCATTCATTCGTTTTCCTAAAACATGGGACATGCATATAGAATCCCAAAAGCCTAGATATCGCGACTAAACTACTATCATACACATGCTCACATGAAGGCAACCCAAAAATTAAATTTCTGGACATCCATATGCATACAAGTCCAAAATGCAAGAGTCTAATTACAATGCTAGGTTTAGAAGTAAAATGAAACCTAGTTAAAGAAGACACAATCATGACTTTGCAACACATCTCTCCTAACTCGGGAGAAGGGGTTGATCCCTATTAAAACTGCGGCTAATCTGAAATGGGAAAAATAAATGGGGTGAGACATGGCTCAGTGAATGAATATCAACTATATGTACATTATAAACATGATCTAATTCACAAAATAAGAACATTTAACCATAATATCACCCTTCTTATTTAGAAAAAAAATTTCGACAGAGTCTCCTCTAAAAATAGAGGATTTCAAAATCTTATACATCACCTGTAAGACCTGTTCATAAGAGAATTCATTGAAACATAATATAATATAATTCTCACACTTTCCCAATTTCTCATGTATACTACTTTACAACCATTAATAATTTCCCCAACACTACATAGTGAGTCTAAAGTTTCTACAAAATTACTGAATATAATTTCTTTATCATTTTCATACATATACATACTGCCTGCTTACCTACCTATTTACTTAGAATTCACTTATCATATTTCATAATTCATACATATTCACATTTCCTGTTTGCCTGTCTGTCTAGATTCACTTATCCTATCTACTTAGAATTCACTTATCATATTTCACATATTCATGCTACCTACTTGCCTGCCTGCTTAAAATTCCCTTTTCATTTATCATACATATCCATACTACTTACATGCTTGCATACCTGGGCGCTTACCCCATGGGGAGCCCTATTCCCAGCACATAATGTCTCTCATTTGGGCACTTACCTTACAGGTAGCCCTATTCCCAGTGCATATTCTTTCTACCTGGGTACTTACCTTTTAGGTAGCCCTATTCCCAGTGCATAATCTTTCTACCCATCTGGGCGCTTACCTTACAAGTAGCCTTGTTCCCAGTACCTGGTTCTTCTTTCTGGGTACTTACCCCATGGCAGCCTTATTCCCAATACAAGGTCTTTTCCATCTGTCCATTTGGACGCTTACCTTATAGGCAGCCCTGTTCCCAATGGATGATCTTTCCATCTGGACGCTTACCTTATAGGCAGCCCTGTTCCCAGTGGCTTGATTAATTATCAAGATACCTGGCTTTCATCATAACTTTCTTTACATAATTCTTAATTCGTAGAAGTACTTACATACACGTATTCATACTACCAAGCATTTCATTTTCATGCTCACTTTCTTCGTATTCGTAATTCTCATGATTCCATAAACATGTATTCATAGTACTAATGTTCCCATAAACAATATTCACGAGTTCAATTCATTTAAATAAAATTTCTATAGTAGGTATTCACTCACCTAATCTGAGTCCCTGAGACAAGCCTAGCTGGCACCGGAGCTCCCCGGTTAAACTTTGGTCTCGCCTAAGGTATACAATAACATATTAGCTACATATTAAACTTTCATGCTAATTCATGACAATCATTTAAATTCTCTTGAATTTTCCTAAAATCTCATTTCTTTTAGAGACACATAATTCCTTTTTCACATCATAAAAACAAACAAACTTCATCTTAATTACAAGCGAAAAGGCTCTAAAAATAAGTTTTAAACATGGAAATGCACCGTTTTAAATGATAGAAAGTTATCGATTAATTTACGAGTTTAAGGTCTAAACCTCAAGCGAGAACCACATTGAAATCATCAAAATAAACTTGTAAAATTTTATAAAAATCATTTCTCACCCTATTATACACTCAATTAAACATTTATAAAAATAATTTCACCAAATTAACTGATTAACCACAAAAGCCCCAAATGTGTGGTTCTAGCATAACCCTCGTTTTTACACATTTTCAATTTACAACCTTTTACTTCAATATATAATTTTTCTCAACATTACTACACCCCAAGGAAAATTTTAGATGCAAGAGTCATATCATGAAACCCAAGCTTTACTTATACTAAACCATGATTTCTCAAAAATAGAAAGGAATAACTTTGGGTGGAGAAACATATTGATTAAATGCATGTTCTAGCTCTAAAATTGCTCCCCAAAACTTATCTTTGATTATAGTTGAAAAAGAACATTTGAAAATGGGGTTTGTAGGGATTTTGGAGTAGGGTTTTGGTCCAAACTAAGGCTGGCCGGCGACGGAGCTATGGCTGGCCGATGGCTGAGGTCGGCGGAAGGTGGTGCCTGCGGGGGCTGGCGGTGCTTGGGTCTTAGATCTTTGAGAAAGAAGAGGGAAATGGGAGAGAAAGAGAAGAAAGGAAAGAAAAAAGAGGAAAGAAGAGTGAGATGAGAACTCACGTGCTCTTTTTTTTATTTCTCTCCCCCAAAAAGGTAAGAAGACGATATTGCCATTAATTATTTTAAGATCTATTTTAAGGTATAAGGGTATTTTTGGAAAAATGAGGCATTTAGGCTCATTTCCAAGGGATTAACTTCATCAAAAATTTTAATAAAACCATATCTCACATTCAATCTTCCATACTTAACCAAATATTTTATAATAACCTTAATAATGATCAAAACTATAAAAAAGTCAAAATTGCCCCTAGTTCCTAGACTTGGGCGTTACATTAACAATCTTTTAACCCTAATTAAGCTTAACTAAATCAAAGTTAAGATTTTTGCTTTTTGTTTTTTCAAAAATATAGGCTGGATTGATTAACCTTAGGGGTGAGTGATTTTTAACCACAGTTGATGAATGGGGCATGGACCAATGAAGACCGGGCATTTTGTTACATAATGGAAATTGCCAGGTAAGTTGAGCATTTTCTATTTTAAATGGATTTATTTACCAAAAAAAAAAGTAGTGATTAGCCCACCCCACATTAGGCTACTTAATAGATTGCTTTCCATTTAGTAGTGATTAAGTTTGATTAAGCTTAATAAACTTAAGGTTAATATTGTTTATTTTATTTTATTTCTAAAAACTAAGGTTTAATAGATAAATCTTAGGGGTGAGTAAATCTTATTACTGGTTGTAAATGTTAAAAAAGGGTGTCAAGTATGGACCAATGAAGACCAACATTTCATTACACAGGGAAAATGCTCGATAAGTTTAACATTTTCCCCAAAAGAAAATTAGCATTAATTCTAAGTTAAAGCTGATTGATTTGACTTAATAGAACACTCAAAGCACTCACAAGAGGTGAGGGGTGGTGGTTCAAAGTCTCAGGTTATCTCATTGTTTGGGAGTTTGAGCCCACACAAGAGTCACCTGATGGATATTGATCCCAAGTTTGAACCTGCCCGACCCGAAGTATCGATCTAATGATTGCCCGTATTCTCAAGTCTCTGATCTAAGGCTGTGTTCGGTTGCCAAGAAAGTGGACGGGAGAAAAGAAAAAAAAGTAAAAGAAAAGAAAAGAAAAGAAGGTGGCCTTCTTTTGCATGTTTGGTTGGGAAGAAAATTTTAGAAGAAAGTGATTGGGTAATCATTATATTTATGAATAAAATGGTAAATTTTCATTATTCTTGAATCAAATGTTTTACTTTCTTTCAGAAACCATTGATTTGGGGAGAAAATTTTACAAGAAAGTGCTAGAAAATTGGGATGATTTTTTTGTACTTTTCTTGAGAAAATAACCATTTCTTGTAAACCAAACATAAAAAAAGTGAAAGAATCTCTCACTTTCTTTCACTTTACCTTGTTTTCTAGCCAACCGAACACAGCCTAAAGGAATTAGGGACACCCAAGAATCTTCTTCAAATGCTGTGAGTAACCAACACCATAGTGATGGTGAGGATGTTGAAGAGAGTCAGAATGACTCAGAGTCTGAGGGAGACCTCGAGGCAGCCTATGATGAGCTGTTTGAAGAATGCCTAAAGCTGAAAAAGGCTTAGTTTTCCATGTCTAATAAGGTAAAATCAATTAGAATGGAAAGAGATGCCTTAAACCAAGTGACTTTAGGGTTGAAAGCTCTTGTGTCGTAGCTTGAGGAAGAGAAGGCTTCCCTCTTTGTTAAGGTTCAGCTTCTTGAATCTGATTTGCATGTTTTTCTTGATCAAAAGATAAGTCTTGAAATCAAGTTGGCTAATCTTGAGCAAGATCAGAGGTGTAGAGAAGTGAAGAGAACTCTATCTACCTCGAACATTGAGCCTGATGAGAAAAGGCACCCTATTGAGTATAGGAAAGACCCTTCAACTTAGAAATTCATTCCTACATGTCATAAATGTGGAGTAAAGGGTCATATTGTATCTCGATGTCTTAAACTTCGAAGAATGCTCAATCATGATTTTGAGAACCAAAATAATCTTAATGAGAATCTTCAGAGGAGAGTTGAGGTCCTAGTGGAGAAGTCTATGAGTTTGTGTGAAAATGTGATGAAAATTGCTCAAAACTCTAGATAGTGGCATGTTCATGACACTCCTTATGCTAGATATAAAGGAGGTAACGGGGAGAACCATAATGTCTGCCATAATTCTAGGACTCAATCTTAGAAAAGGAGAAACAGGAGGAAGAGACAAAAAGTCTTGTTTGAGTCTTCATCTGAAACGGTTAATGACCAAAGGGTCAATAAATTGTTAAAGCCGTTTGGGTAAGAAAGGAAGATAAAAAGGGCTTCACTTAGCCCATGCCTATCATAGCCTAGGATGTGCTTTGTTTGTTATATCTTGTCCTAGTGCTATACTAGTAGTTTTTTTGTTATTTGTTTCGGTTTGCCTTTTGTTTTGCTTATTTTAAAAAATTCAAAAACATTGAAAAACTATAAAATCCAAAAATATTTATGTTATGTTACCCTTGTTTGACTTGCATGATCTGCATTCCTTGTGTGATCTTTATTTCTATACATGTCCAAGGTTGAACATGAGTTTGGTGTTGATTAAGGATATATCACCTTCATAGTCCCTTGGTTAGGCTGAAAATTAGACTGATTTATCTTGTTCAATTAGAGACTTATTCATATGTGTATGCTTTGCTATTTCAAATGCACTCTGACTGATTCTGTTGAGAGGTCTAATTCCCAATCTGTAGGTGTATGTATTATCCCAAAAGTTTGACCTAGGATGACCAATCTAGAATTACCATATTGTTAGTCATTTCCATTTTGTGTTTCCTCCATGAAAAAAATAAGTGTTGCAATGAAAAGGGCTACCTACTGGGCTAGTGTGAAAAACTACTATTGGGTGCAAACAGTAGGTAATGGCTACCTATGCAGACAGTAGTTATCTATCTGGGTTGCTAGTGTGAAAGCCCCTACTGTCAATAGAGAAGAGCTACCTATCCAGATAGTTTGAAAGCCAGCATTGCATGAAAAGATATGTTCAGATAAAGAACATCAAAAGAAATCTTCAAAGTTCAGAGGTATTTGACCAGAAGTAAAAGAAAAATATTGAGTCAAACAAAAATGGATAAATGAGCATCAAAATATGGAAAAAAAAAATCAGCATATTTGGATCTAACTAGGTTTGACTTCTAAGAATTGTGTCTCCTGGAGTCCCCTTAGTGGTTAATGTCATATCCTTAGAAAGGAAAAGAAACCTTGATTCAGTATCTAGTCAGACCACCACTACACACAAAGTTTCACTTTTGAACTGTTCACTAAATGTGATTAAGGGAATTGACTATGCTTTAGCATTCCGTGAGATTTAGGTAGATGTGTATCCTCAGTCGGACTAACTAATCATGTTCTTCATTGGATTTGTAATTTTAAATTACTACTACTTGGAATATTTTTTATGCATGTTTATATGGCATATGATATTTTTTTTGCAATATTATTATGTGTTTTCCTTTCTTTTTTTTTGACATGAGCCTTTCTAGCATAGGTGGCTTGATTTTACTGGTGTTCTTGATTTTAGGGGGAGAAGATCAAGTTGAGTTGTTGAGGGAGAGTTTTGGCTTTGTAATAGTATATTTTGTTCCCTACTCTATCGTCCCTGCACTGTCTACAGTTGCTTGATTATATTGTGGTTGCCTTGATATTGCATATGCTCTAAATTGATATATTTTTGTGATATTAGCTTCTTGCCAACCTTTGGCAATTGTGACAAAAAGGATGAGAATGTTAGTGTATTATTTCCCTAGTTCAGTACATTCCTTGCAATACATGTGTAATTATTTTTATATTCCATAGATGCGTAATGGAGTTTTTATTAGCATGTGCAGGTGCAGGTACAGGTTTATAGCAGACAGACCTTACATAACAAGAGTTTCAAGTGTCTCCAATTTGGATCGTATTTCAATTTGTGTCATATAATTGTGTTGGAGTCATGTAATGATCTAATTCTCTGTTTGATGTGTTTTGGGGGAGTTTGTGTCAAGTCATGTACTTCAGGTTGGTTTTGCCACGGAATTGCCAAAGGGGGAGATTGTAAAGTCCATATGTTTTAGTGTTGACTTATTTTGTTGTCAAAATAGTGAGTCTAATGTGTCTTGTGTCATGGCCTACAAGCATTTAAGACAAGTGAAGATGAAGACCGAAGAAGATCAGTTGAATACATTCCGATCATGGCCTTCGTTTCACTCATAAGATAGTAAGTGACCTAGAAACCATACTACCTGTAAAGTCCATGTTTTTTGTGTTAGCATATTCCGGTGTCAAAACAAGTGAGTCTAGGTTTCTAGGTGTGTTTTTTGTGTCATTGCCGTCAAGCATCCATGACAAGTGAAGTTGTAGAGCGTTGAAGAATCGGTTGATCCACTTGGATGATCATTTCCTTCATAGAATGGTAAGTGACCTAGATACCATGTGACCATAGGTGCAAAATTGACTTAGAATAATCCTAATATGATGCCTTAGGTGTTAAGTGTCCTAGACTAATCATACGGATCCTAGGGGATGAGATAAGTAGTGCAAAACATGTTAAAAATTCTGAAATTTTTCAAAAAACCAAGGTTACTTAAAAGTGGCATATCTCCCAAACCGTAGCTCGGATTTAGCTCTATAATATATCAAATTGATTGCATCGAAAAGAGATACAACATTTGTAAAGGGACAAAGAGCTAAAAATGTATTTTGAAATTTGTTTTTTACCTCAGGGTCAACCTTGGGCATTGAGGGTCGACCCTGAATAGCCAAAAAAATGTATGGTGAATTTTGGCAGAATGCTGAAAATGTGAGGGTCGACCCTAGAGGTTACTTGGGTCGACCCAAGTGCACATTTGGGTCGACCCAATTAACCCCCAGGGTCGACCCTAATATGGAAAATCATTTTAAATCAATTTTTTGCTTTCCTCTTTGGTTTTTAAGCCTTTTAGCAACTTCTATACCATGGATTTGTGTTCCCTATATATGGTGAACCCTTCTAGTTCGTGGAGTACAATATTGAGAGTGTGTGAAGAGTGTTTTTAAGTTTCTCCAGAGGTTATAGAATCTATAGAAATTTTTATTCTCTGCCCCCTTTGTTAGTGCATTCAACCAAGAGTTTGCAAGCCCAAAGTTTCAATTTTGCTTGTTTGGATTTGTCCTTTGAAGGAGTCCATCTAGGTGTTGATTTTTATAAACCATTAACCCGTTCTGAATTAGACACCTTGGCTGCAATGTTCCGAAGCCTTTGCGAAGGAGATCGATCTGAGATGGATCGTGGATGTGTGATTTGGTTGGTGGAATCCGAAGCCGTCATTGACGAAGATCGATCGGAAGATCGTGGACTATTTTCGAGATACAAAGAGAAGTACGAGTGGCTGCGGTTAATCACGAGACTTGTAGGTACGTGATGACTTTTCGAGGCGTGGAGGACTAAGAGCTGAAGGATCGTAGTGTCGAGTCCGAAGGAGTCAAGTTCGAGTCTTGTGAGTTCTTGTTTACTTTGTCTTAGTGGGTTCTCATGGCTGGACTAGGTCCCGTGGTTTTTTTCGGAAGGATTTCTATGTAAAAATCCTTGTGTTATGGTTTGATTGGTTTTCTATTTCTGCACTTAAAATTTCATATTCTTTAAGTTAATAACTTAATTGTTAAAATCATCAAAATGGTAGATAGACTTTTAGGGAAACCGAACCATCCTCTTGATCTGGTGAGTTCATTAACTCAAACCCTAGATTTGAGGTTCACCGAATTTTTTTTCAATTGGTATTAGAGCAGGTTCACTTACTTTTTAGTGTGATCTGGTCTCATATTTTCGGTGAATATGAATCTCCAAAGAGAGGGAGGATCTATCTCTTGTCCCCCATTATTTGATGAGAATAATTATGCCTATTGGAAAGCTCGAATGAGAGCGTTTCTAAAATCATTAGATGAGAGAGTATGGTTCTCCATTGAACAACGTTGGACCCATCCAACAAAGACCATAAATGACCAGACCATCCCTAAACATTCTTCTGATTAGACCAATGTAGAACTTGAAAATTGTAGATGGAATAGTAAGGGTCTAAATGCAATCTTCGCCGCTGTCACACTCGAAGAATTTTGACGTATTTCTAAATGTGACACTTCGAAGGAGGCATGAGACATTCTTCAAATTACCCATGAAGGGACTACAACTATCAAGATCTCCAAACTTCAATTGTTGACCTCTAAGTTTGAAAAGTTAATGATGGATGATAATGAATCCTTTGACAATTTTTATGCAAATCTGAGTGATATTGTCAATTCTAGCTTCAATCTAGGGGAAAGAATTCCTGAGTCTAAAATTGTTAGAAAAATTTTGAGATCTTTACCTGAGAGATTTCGATCGAAGGTTACTGCCATCGAAGAGGGAAAAAATGTTGATGCTCTCAAAATTGAAGAGTTGGTTGGTTCTCTCCAAACCTATGAGTTAAATATGAACCCATCCAAGAAACCAAAATCCATTGCCTTGAAATCTGTCAAGGAATCCATAGATGGTTCAGATAGTGACTCTAAGGATGAAGAAGAAGAGTTGGCTTTATTGGTAAATAAATTCAGAAAAGTTTTGAAACTTAATAAGAGATTTAATCCGAAAGGACAAAAATCTCTTGAAAAGCCCAAGTCTAAGCACTTTGAAAACAAGAAATATTAAAAAAATGTGGACAAGAAATCCCAAGGTGTTCAATGCTATGAATGCCAAGGCTATGGCCATATTGCCGTTGAATGCTCCAATAAGGAAAGATTTAAGGGCAAGGCAAGGGATACCAGTGAATCTGAATATGAGGAATCAGATAGTTCTTCTTGTGAGGAGACTAGGGGTTATGTGGCCTTCACTGCATCCTTATCTGGGATTGAGGAATCTTCTTCAAATGCTATGAGTAATCAACACTGTAGTGATGGTGAGGAGGATGATGAGAGTTAGAATGACTCAGATTCTGAGGGAGACCTTGAGGCAGCCTATGATGAACTATTTCAGGAATACCTAAAGTTGAAAAAGGTTCAGTTTTCCATGTCTAAAAATATCAAATCTATTGAAATGGAAAAAGATGCCTTAGACCAAGTAACTTCAAGGTTGAGAGCTCTTGTGTCACAGCTTGAGGAAGAGAAGGCTACCCTCCTTGTCAAGACTCAGCTTCTTGAATCTCATCTGCATGTTTGTCTTGATAAAAAGACAAGTCTTGAAATCAAGTTGGCTGATCTTGAGCAAAATCAGAGGTGTAGAGATAATAAGGGAACTCCATCCACCTCGAACACAGAGCTTGGTGCTAAAAGGCGTCCTCCTGCCAAAGGGAGAGACCCTTCAACTCAGAAATTCATTCCTACATGTCATAACTGTGGAATGAAGGGTCATATCAAGCCTCGATGTCCTAAACTTCGAAAAATGCCCAATCATGGTTCAAGGAACCAACATAATTTTAATGGGAATCTTCAAAGGAGAGTTGAGGTCCTAGTGGAGAAGTCTAGTAGTTTGAAGATGTAATGAAGATTGCTCATAACTCTAGACAGTGGCATGGTCATGACATTGCTTATGTTAGATATAAAGGAGGTAATGGGGAGAACCATAATGCTCGTCACAATTCTAAGACTCAATCCTGGAAAATGAGGAACAGGAGGAAGAGGCAAAAGCTCATACCTATCTCAACTGAAACGGTTAGAGACCAAAGAGTCAGTCAAACTTCTAAAACCGTTTAGGTGAGAAAAGAAGACCTGAAGGGCTTCACTTAGCCCATGCCTGTCATATCCTAGGGTGTGTTGTTAGTGATATATCTTGTCCTAGAGCTATGCTATCTGTGTATACTAGTAGTCTTTATTTTTACTAGTCTTTATTTGCTTTGGTATGTTTTTCTGTTTTTTTTATTTTGAAAAATCCAAAAACATTGAAAAACCCTAAAATCCAAAAATATATTTGTCATGTTGCTCCTGTTTGACTTGCATGATCTGCATTCCTTGTGTGATCTTTATTTCTATACTTGTCCAGGGTTGAACATGAGTTTGTTACTGATTGAGGATATATCACCTACATAGTCTCTTGGTTAGGCTGAAAATTAAACCAGTTTTACCCTGAACAGTTAGAGACTTATTCATGTATGTAAGCTTTACAAATTTCACATGCACTCTGATTGATTCTATTAAGAGGTCTATTTTCCAATCTGTAGGTGTATGGCTTATCCCAATAGTGTGACCTTGGATGAACAATCTAGAATGACCATATTTGTTAGTCATCCCTATTTTGTGTATCCTCCACGAGCTAAAATTGTTGCAATGAAAAGGGCACCTATTGGGATAGTGTGAAAGTCACTATTGGATGCAAACAGTATGAAATGGCTACCTAGGCGGACAGTAGGTATCTATCTGGGTTACTAGAGGGAAAAATCCTACTGCTAATAGCCAGGACTACCTACCTAGAGAGTGTGAAAGCCATCATTGCATGAAAAGATATGATCAGATAAAGATAATCAAAAGAAATCTTACAATGTTTTGGAGGTATTTGACCAAAAATAAAAGAAGAATATTGGGTCAGATAAAATGGAATAAGGAGTACCAAAGTATGGAAAATCAGCATATCTGGATCTAACTAGATTTGACTTCTATGATGTATTTCTCTGGCAGTCCCCTTAGTGGTTAATGTCACATCCTTGGAAAGGGAAAGAAACCTTGATTTAGTATCTAGTCAGACCACCACTATACACAATGCTTCACTTTTGAACTGTTCACTAAATGTGTCTAAGTCAATTGGCTATAATTTAGCATTCCATGAGATTTAGTTAGATGTGTATCCTTAGTCGGACTAATTAACCATGTTCTTCATTGGATTTGTAATTTTAAATTACTACTGCTTGGAATGCTTTTGATGCATGTTTGTGTGGCACATGATACCTTTTTAGTATTATTTCTATGTGTGTCCTTATTTGTTGGCATGAGCCTTTCTAGCATAGGTGCCCTATTTTTGGTGGTTTCCTTGATCTTAGGAGGAGAAGATCAAGTTGAGTTGCTGAGGGGGAGTTTTGTGCTTGAGTAGTTGACGGGGAGTTTGTGCTTTATATTGATATTTTGTTGCCCGCTCTTTTGTCCCCGTAATGTCTGCATTTACTTGGTTGTACTGTGATTGCCTTGATATTTCACATGTGTTAAATTGATATACTCTTTGTGATATTGGCTTCATGAATACCTTTGGCAATTGTGCCAAAAAGGGGGAGAATGTTGGGTAGTATTTTCCAAGTTCAGTATATTCCTTGCATTACCTGTGCTTATGTACTTTCATATACCATACATGCTTTACTGGGTATTTTGTTTATGAGCATGTGTAGGTGTGGGTTGTCGAAGATAGATTTTACTTGAAAAAACTTGACAAGTGCTTCAATGTATTATTTAAGATGATTTGTCTATTGGTGTCATGTAATAATGTTTGAGTCATGTAATGTCCTAATTTACCATTTTGTTGTGTTTGGGTGAGTTTGTGTCAAGTCTTGTACTTCAGTTTGGTTTTGCCATGGAATTGCAAAGGGGGAGATTGTAAAATCCATGTTTTTTGTGTTGGCATATTCTGGTGTTAAAACAAGTGAGTCTAGGTTTCTAGGTGTGTTTCTTGTGTCATTGCGGTCAAGCATCCATGACAAGTGAAGTTGAAGAATCGGTTGATCCACTTGGATGATCATTTCCTTCATAGGATGGTAAGTGACCTAGATAACATGTGACCATAGGTGGGAATTGACTTATAATAATCCTAATATGATGCCTTAGGTGGTAAGTGTCCTAGACTAATCATACGGACCTTAGGTGATGAGATAAGTAGTGCAAAACATGTTAAAAATTCTGAAATGTTTCAAAAAACCAAGGTTACTTGAAAGTGGCATATCTCCCAAACTGTAGCTCAGATTTAGCTCTATAATATATCAAATCGATCGCATCAAAAAGAGATACAACTTCTATGAAGGGACCAAGAGCTAAAAATGTATTTTGAAATTTTTTTTTTACCTCAGGGTCGACCCTGGGCGTTGAGGGTCGACCCTCAATAGCAAAAAAAAATGTATGGTGAATTTTGGCAGAATGCTAAAAATGTGAGGGTCGACCCTGGAGGTTACTTGGGTCAACCCAAGTGCGTATTTGGGTCGACCCAAGTAACCCCCAGGGTCGACCTTGATATGGAAAATCATTCTTAATCGATTTTTCGCTTTCCTCTTTGGTTTTTAAGCCTTTTAGCAACTTCTATTCCATGGATTTGTGTTCCCTATTTATGGTGAAGCCTTCTAGTTCGTGGAGTACAACATTGGGTTGTGTTGAGAGTGTTTTTAGGTTTCTCTAGAGGTTATAGAACCTATGAAAATTGTTATTCTCTATCCCCTTGGTTAGTACATTCAACCTAGAGTTTGCAAGCCCAAAGTTTCAATTTTGCTTGTTTGGACTTATCTTTTGAAGGAGTCCATCTAGGTGTTGATTTTAATAAAACCATAAACCTGTTCTGGATAGAAAACCTTGGCAGGAGTGTTCTGCAGCCTTTGTGAAGGAGATCGATCCGAGATGGATCGTGGATGTGTGATTTGGTCGATGGAATCCGAAGCCGTCATTGACGGAGATCGATCGAAAGATTGTGGATTGTTTTCGAGACACAAAAAGAAGTACAAGCGGCTACGGTTGATCATGGGACTTTTCGAGGCGTGAAGGACTAAGAACTGAAGGATCGTAGTGTCGAGTCCGAAGGAGTCAAGTTCGAGTCTTGTGAGTTCTTGTTTACTTTGTCTTAGTGGATTCTCATGGCTGGACTAGGTCCCGTGGTTTTTCCCTGAAGGGTTTCCACGTAAGAATCCTTGTGTTATGGTTTAGTTGGTTTTCTATTTCCGCACTTAAATTTTATCATCCCTTAAGTTAATAACTTGATTGTTAAAATCATCAAAAGGGTAGATAGACTTTTAGGGAAACCGAACCATCCCCTTGATCTAGTGAGTTCTCAACTCAAACCCTAAATTTGAGGTTCACTGAATTTTTTTTCACTACTAGGTGAAAATTTACTTAGAATAATTATATGAACCTTAGGTGGTTAGATATGTAGCCTTGAGAGGTGTTAGAGGGTCAAAGAAATCAAAGTTCGGTCTAAGGAGCATAACTCATTGACCATAGCTCAGATTTTGATCCGTAATATATCAAATCGACCGAAACGAAAAGATTTACAACTTTTGTGAAGGAAGTTCTTCCAAATTCTGAGTTTTTGAACCACCGTTCAAACGGTTTTGGAACCGTTTGAACGGTGCCAGAATGGTTTCAGAAAATTGCACCCGTAGACTCAACCGTTCGAACGGTGCCTCAACCGTTCGAATGGTGCCACAACCGTTCGAATGGTCAGTGCTTAAACAGTATTTTCTCATATTAGAAGTCTATTTTTTACCCTATTTTAGTTGGGTTTGATTCCCCATTTGAACCCAAGAAGATTAGAGAGTTTAGAGAGAGTTTCTAAAGGATTATTAGGGTTTTCCAAACTCATATTCTCCTCTCCTCTCTAACCTAGAGATTACAAGCCATTGATTGCTTCATTCTTGCTTGCTTGGGTAGTCCTATTGTTTGGAATCCAACTAAGGTGTATTATTAATCAACTATCAACCCGCTCTTGTTAAGAACAATTGGCCGATGTGATCCGGAGCCTTTGCGAAGGAGATCTATCTGAGGAGGATCGTGGTTGTTGTGGAGATCTAAGAGGAGCACAAGCTATTGTGATAAATTGCGAGACTTCCTGGTTCATGATTCCTTATCGAGGCGTGAAGGACTGAGTACTGAGGATCGTTGTGTCAAGTCCAATTGAGTAAAGTTCGAGTCTTGTAAGTATTTGTTTGATCTTACTCTTAGTGATATCTCTCTGCTTGACTAGGTCCCGTGGTTTTTCCCGGAAGGGTTTCCATGTAAAAATCTATTGTGTAGTGGTTTGATTGTCTTTTATATTTCCACACTTTTATTTATCATCTCTTAATTAATAATCTGATTGCATAATCTTAAAAAGGGTAGATAAACTTTTAAGGAGACCTAGCCATCCCCTTGGGTTTATGAGTTCTCAACTCAAACATTAGATTTGAGGAATACTGAATTTTTTCAGAAGCCATGCACATTGTTTGGCCTCACCATTGATGTCCTTCCAACATGCATTGATACGGAACATATATGGGTACCGGGCTAGAGTACCCAAAAAACTGACCCAATGTCTAGCCACCCTGCCCTACGGGCTGGGCAAGATCATCGAGCTCGACATCCTTCTTCTCCCCCGGATGTAGACCATACATATTTAGACACCTGGTTCAGCCTGGGGTCCTCCTAATAGGCCCAGGCGCAAGTGTGGAGGCCTCAGCATGTGATGGCAACGCGGGAGGTCCTTTAGGATCCATTTGAAAAATAACATGCAAATAAGCAACCCAATAAAGGAAATTTCATACTTAGAGAATTTAAACACATAAAAGTATTTAGATTTCGTCATTAACATGAAAATAAACAACCCATTAAAGGAAATTTCATACTTAAAGAATTTAAACATATAAAAGTATCAGGATTTCGCCACTAACATGCAAATAAACTACCTATTAAAGGAAATTTCATACTTAGAGAGTTTAAACGCATAAAAATATCTTGATTTGGGATCCCAAACAAATTGTGTACCAGATCTTCCTTTCATTCTGTCTGTCGTGCAAGTCAGGATTTTGAGACACTTGGCCAACCGATGTGTGTTGTGATATGTCTTTCCCGTGACAAAATCAGATTTTATAATTCAAGTTGAATCCATAATAGATCATATGGTCGTACGCTGTACCTCTCTCTTGATAAACCACATTGTTGCATTTGGGACATGGACACTTTATACCGCCATTGTTATGAGTCGCTCCACGAGTTAATGCAAACTCTATAAACCCCTTCACCCCTTCTATGTATTCCTTTGACACCCTATGTAACCCAAAACAAATCATATGCTTAGATATTAACATTTTATCATTTGGAGTTTCGTCAAAACTTATGAAAAATAGTACCTTGACATTCCAATCCAACTCATATCCATGAGGAATGAGATTAGATAGCTAAGTCATTCTTCGTTAGCTATTCTAAGAAATAGCAAACATTGATCACATCAATCAATTGCAATAAAACAGCTGCCAAATGACTTCAACATCTACACAATATATATGCATGCATGCTTTCTATCGTTATCAGCTTCTCTTCTAACAGGTGGGGTGTTCCTATCCTATTCAGGAATGCATAATCTCCAAAAGTCAATAGCTCAAGTACTTTGTTCCATTTCAAGGAAATTTCGATAGCATTTCCCTATGGTTCTCCAAGTACACGACTTAGATTAGAGGCAAACATGCCACATTGTCTAAATATGTACTCAGAGAACAAGAGAAACGACTGCCAAAATTTTCCTCAATCTGGAAAAACCATGAGCAACTGAATATACTGGAGATTATGTATTCCCAAACTGTCCAACCAACAATTCAAGAATCATATACAGACAAATACACTTTATCACAAACAAGATCGAAAAGTTGTTAACCTACATTTAGCCCCACAAGAGAACTAAATGTCATAGTTTACAACTAATCCGTCCAAATATGTGATACAAGAAATGCACTTGTCACGCAATAATTCTTGAATGAGAAATCTAAGGTTCAATGTATGGATGAGTATGAACCTATGAACTTAAATTTTCATTTAGTCACTGATAATGTACTAAATAGGGTATCCGTACATTATATGCTCCAACATTGACATATATCATAGAGATCATAAAGAAATATCATGTAGCATAGCGGGAACAAGACTGTTAACAATTAAGTAAGCACATGATATAATTAAACTAGAGATCTTACTGGGCATATATACCATAGAAAAAATAGCAAATTATGAAATTTCATTACTTGGGTAAGGTTAGATGGATAAATCCTAGGGATGAGTCACTCTTAACCACTGTTTGTGGGTTCTAAAGGGAACTTGTGTCAGCTTGTAGAGCCTTTTAATTGTGGTTAAGCATAATTAGACTAAGTTATTTTTCTAAAAACCAGGGTTAGATGGATGAATCCTAGGGGTGAGTGAATCTTAACCACAATTAGTGGGTGTTAAAAGGGATGTGTGGCAGCTTGTAGAGCCCCTTTAATTGTAGTTAAGCATAATTAGCCTAAGTTTTCTTTTGGTATTTTTGCATATTAGCTGCTAGGTTTAGCCTAGTTTGCAAAAACACTGTTATGGAAAACACATTTGCAAATTAACTCATAATTTTTCAAAAATTTGACAAAGGACCACAATCCTTACTTCCGTTGGGTATTTGGGTATAACTGTTAATAAAATGACTGTTATGCCCTTAAGATATTTCTAACCTCACAAAGCCCCTCTAACTACCTTTAAAGTTACACTATGATTAACAAGTTTTAACCCTATGAGCCCGATTTTTTTAATAATTAAGATTAGATGCTTTAACCCTAAGGGTTAGTGAATCTTAACCATAGTTAAAGGGTGTTAAAAATTGTCACCCCTTTGACTGCCCTTGAATGATGGTTAACGTTTTGACCCTTCTGATTAATTTTTAAATTTGCTTAACTAAAAACTAAGGTTAGCTATTTTTACCTTAAGGGTTAGTGAATTTTTACTATAGTTAAAGGGACTTAAAAGAGCCACTTCTTTAGTTGTCTTTGAACTATGGTTACCAAATTTTAACCCTACGACTATTATTATTTTTTATATATAAAAATTAAGATTAGATGATTTAACACTAAGGGTTAGTGAATCTTAACCATATTTAAAGGGTGTTAAAAGATGACACCCCTTTAACTATCCCTGAACTATGGTTAACATTTAACCCTTGTGATTAATTTTATTTTATTTTTAAGAAACTGAGGTTGGATGCTTTAATTATTAAGGGTTAGTGAATCTTAACTATAGTTAAATGGACACTCTTTTAACTGTCATTAAACTATGGTTAACAAGTTTTAAACCTCATGGTTATTTTGTTTTCTAAAAACCAAGGTAAGCTGCTTTAATTCGAAGGGTTAGTGAATCTTAACCATAGTTAAAGGGAGTTAAAAGAGGACACTCCTTTAACTGCCCTTGAACTATGGTTAATAAGTTTTAACCCTTGTTGTTAATTTTTTTTATAAAACTAAGGTTAGATTCTTTTAACCTTAAGGGTTAGTACATGTTAACCACAGTAAAAAAAAGTTAAATGAAGACATGTGTAACAAGTCAATTAAATGTCACAAAGGTATTATAGTCACTCTTTAAACAATTTTGAATGAATTTAACGGAAGTGGAAGAATGAGGTTATTTGGCTAACAACTGTATAATGCTGAGTTAATTTGCAAAACTGTTAGGCCTAACATTGTATTTGCAAATTAGGCCTAACCTAGTAGTTGATATGCAAACCCCCCCCTCCTGCTTTTTTTTTCTTTGTAAAAACCAAGGTTAGATGGATCCTAGGGGTAAGTGAATCTTAACCACAATTTGTGGGTGTTAAAGGGGACACACGTGAGTCTAACATAGACAAAATATCATATCTGAAATATCTTTTCATCCAAACAAAAATCACCAAATTTACAAAATATCATATCTAAAATCACCAAATATATCTAATAGAGACATAATACTTTTACACGGACGAAGATTGGCCGTCAAGTCCAAAGGCAGAAGGGAGCTTGATTGCAAGACCCACCCATTAAGTAGGGATGAAAGTCGGCCTTAGTGATCCAATAGTGCCAAGTGGAAGGCCCATCGCTCAATGGAATTTTTTTTATACATCGTAAGAATCCGCTTTGTTATTAATAGAAGGGGAAAAGGGGAAAGAAAAAAATCTAAGACTAAACAACTCAAATGTTTGTCTTGTTGTGTTGGATTTATAATAAATCCTATGGATCCTTGGGATTGGTTGGTCATTTTATATCATGTAGTTTCAACGATGGATCAAGCCAAGGATCAAAATTACTTCTACCCATTTTCGTTCCGTGTTCGAATAAAAAAAATATTATTAGACGAGATTATATGAAAATGCATTATTTATAGGAGATAGCAAATATTTATCTTTTTGATGAGAATTTTACAGAAATGTGTCCTTGGGGTGATCTCATAATTCCATGAAAAATTTTTCCCACCCTTTTTCAATTACATTCAAATGAGAAACTCAACTACAATCAAATGGAAAACAAAATACGATGTCATTGAGCTTTGCTGAAGAAAAATATATTTTAGCTAGGGTTAGTGTGAGTGTTAAACTTGTACACTTGTAATGTGTATTTTATATATTATATATATTGGGAGAGGTACTAATGAGTCATGTTCATTGAAGCTTGTAATGAGCAATCCTCTAAAAAGATGACACGTGACTTACTTTTTTTTATTTATAAATCTAGCCATTGGATGTTAAGTTGGGTCCAATAGAGACACGTGTCAAAAAATCAGTCTGATCAGACATGTTTAGACCGTCTGATTAGACCCTAGTTTGCAGCAATAACCCCTTAGGGTTCAGTAGACCCTACTTAGGATATAGAAACGACTAATCTTCCTTTCTTCGATTGGTGGTCTATAAATGTCCGATTGAGTTAATTTTTTGCCACGTGTGACATCCAATGGTCAGATTCCAAAACAACTTGCCATGTGTAACATTATTAGGAATCGTTCATTAAAAGCTTCAATGAGCATGCCTCATTAGAATGCTACTCTGTATATAATATATCTTATTAATAATTTAGGACAAGTAAATCTCAAGCGGAATCCAGCGACAACCACGCCGAGCCGAATCAAACAATGCTACTCAAGCTCAACTTGTTTAAATTTTTTAGCTCATGTAAAAGCTCAGTTCAGCTCGATGGAGCCTAAACTAAGTATTTCTGAGCTCGAACTCGGCTTGTGTACATGTACGCCTGCCGACCAAACTTATGGTCTGTAATAAGCATATATTACACATTCCTATTCAAAATGGATCATGCTAAAGGTGAAGGAACATTGCCAAGAAGATGCCTTTAAGAGTCAAGACACCCGAATAGTTTCAATGGACAATGGCTGATTTACATTGCTAATCACGTCATCCTTGGTCTTATTAAAACAATAATATATTCTACAAGTGACTGAGATTGTAAACAGCAAGAGAGTATCTTCACGTGATCTTGTTGTTTGCCTTGGATTCATCTAATAGGTCTGTCAGCTGGTCGGCATTGGCCCTTTTGTGAGTCCTTCCTTTTGTCTTTGATCTGCCAACTGTTATAGTTTCAGTGGCCCTACTTGCTTTGTACTTTTTTCATGTTTTTCACTAATTTCCTTGCCACCTATTTTGCCTCTATTCTTTTAAAGGATTTTGCCTTTTGCCAAGAAAGATTAAAAATAAAGAAGAAACTTCTTAGGCTTTTCTTTGATTTGGGGTGAAAACAGGTGAGGGCTTGTTGAGTTGAAGTTGGAGGAGAAAAAGAGAAGAGACATGGCAGAGAGTGCTGTGACATTTCTACTTCACAGGCTTACAACATTGCCGGAACAAGAGCTGAAACTGTTGACGGGGGTGCCCCAAGAAGTCGAGTTCATCACTAAGGAACTGCAGATGATTCAAGGCTTCCTAAGAGAAGCCGATGCAAAAGAGGACAGAGACAAAGCAGTCAAGGCCTGGGTGGATCAAGTGAGAGACATTGCTTATGATATGGAAGACATTCTTGATGAATTCACACTTCGTCTGGAACAACAATATCAGCGGCAAGGAATTGTAGGTTTCCTTTACAAGACCGTCCACTTCGTCACGAACTTGAAACTACGCCATAATCTAGGCACTAAGATTCAAGCTATCAAAGAAAGTATTGTCGAAGTTTCTGCTAGAAGGCAGAGATATGGTCTCAATTGCCTTGAGCAAAGCTCAAACTCAAATTCTAAGATTGATACGTTGCATGATCTTAGACAGAATGCTCTTCTGCTCGGGGAAGCTGAGTTAGTAGGCATCAATATGCCTAGAAAGAAGCTGATCAGGTGGCTTGTGGAGGGCGAATCAAGACTTGAAGTAGTTTCGGTGTGGAGTATGGGTGGATCCGGAAAAACAACTCTTGTTAGAATGGTCTATGATCACCCGCGAGTTAAGGAATACTTCAAGCACCATGCTTGGATCAATGTCTCAGAATCATTCAAGATCAATGAGCTCCTAAAAGATCTGATAAAGCAACTCTATGGTGAAATTCGTCAATCAGCCCCTCAAGCAGTAGACACCATGGACGTGGTTTCGCTCAAGAATATAGTCAAGGAATTTCTTCAGCAAAAAAGGTATGTGATTGTTTTTGATGATATATGGAGCATAGATGCATGGGAAGCTGTAAAGTATGCTCTACCTGATAGCAATTGCGGTAGTCGGATAATGGTCACAACACGTTCTTCTAATATAGCTTCTTCTTGCAAAGAACCTTATGGTCATGTCTATAATCTAGAACCTTTGGCTAACAAAGATTCTTGGACTCTATTTTGCAACAAGGTATTTAGGAAAAATAGTTGTCCTCCACAATTGGAGGGGCTTTCTCGAAATATCTTGAAAAGATGCGGAGGGTTGCCACTTGCAATTGTGACAATCGGTGGTGTTTTGTCGACAAAGGATAAGACTCTGATAGAATGGGAGATGGTACATCGCAGCCTTGGTTCTTTTTTAGAAAGCAATGACAAACTCAAGAATATGCAAAAAATACTTTCACTTAGTTACAATGATCTTCCTTGCCATCTAAAACCCTGTTTTTTGCATTTGAGCATTTTTCCGGAGGACTATTTGATTCAATCTTCTAGACTGATTAGAATATGGACAGCGGATGGACTTGTAAAAGAAAAGGAAGGATTGACACTTGAAGAGGTCGCAAAGAGCTACCTTTATGAACTCATTAATAGGAGCTTAGTCCAAATTATAAGAACAGGTCATTTAAGACAAATTACAAGGTATAAGATACATGATTTTGTGCGTGACATCATAGTTAAGAAGTCGAAGGAGCAGAATTTTGGAGCAATTGTTGTTGCACAGAACACAGAATTGAATGAAAAAGTCCGACGCCTATCAATCCATAACAATTTTGGTAATGTTTATGTACCACAAAACAAGAGTTTCTCCCACCTTCGATCCCTATTCATGTTTGGAGTGGATACACTTCCCGAATTATTTATATGTGCATTCTTTAGTAGGTTTAGGCTGCTCAGGGTCTTAGATTTGAGTGATGCACCGTTGTAGAAGGTTCCAAATGAAATTGTGAATTTGTTACATTTAAGATACTTAAGCCTGAGGAGAACAAAGATCAAAGAGCTTCCCAACTCAATCGTGAAGCTTCAAAACCTAGAGACCTTGGATCTTGGAGGTATAACATTTTTATGTAAATTACCAAATGAGATCTTCAAGCTCAAACGATTACGCTACTTTAAATTTGGCAACATCAAAGCAGGTCCAGTTTCCATTAATGAATCTGAAGAGCAAGTGGGAATATGGAGTTTAGTCAACCTAGAAGTGCTCCGCGTTATAAACGTATACCAAGGTGGAAGAGTAACTCGAGAGCTCGGAAGGTTGACCAAATTGAGGAGGTTAGCCATTCGTGGGTTGAGAAGAAAAGATGGGGCGGATCTGTGTTGTTCAATCGAGAAAATGAGCAACCTTCGTTTTTTAGATGTGATGAGGTCAGAAAGAAAGGAGTTTCTGGATATACAATCTCTATCTTCCCCTCCTATGCTTCTTCAAAAGTTATATTTGGTAGGGGGTCTTGAGAAGTTTCCGAACTGGATATCTTCACTTAAAAACCTAGAAATGATAAGTTTAACGGAGTCCAAATTAAGGTATGATCCACTTGAAGTCCTTCAAGCTTTGCCTAATCTAGTGGGGCTTACACTTCATGAAGCTTATGATGGGGAAGAAATGTGTTTCAAGGAAGGACGATTTCAGACATTAAAACACTTAGAGCTTTGCAGATTAGAAAGCTTAAGATTGGTTAGAGTAGAGGAGGGAGCATTGTCTCATCTTCAGTACCTATGCATTTTTGAATGTAAAATGCTAGAGAAGGTGCCATTAGGCATTGAATGCCTCTCCAACCTCAAAGTCCTTATGCTTAGTGAGATGTCTAATGAATTCGTGACCAGCCTGAATCCTAAGGAACAAGGCCGAGATAATTGGAAAGTTGCACACGTCCCAACCATCTTTCATCTCAAAATGAGTAACGATATGATGTCCATTGCCTCAGTATTGAACCTTCGTAGCATTCCTCGTACCTCAAATCATAGGATCGGGTTGCTGGCATTGGAAGAAGAAGATTGAAACATTAATGGGTTCGGTAAGGGCCTAAACACTATTAATCAAATGCTGATTATAACACCCTTTTGTGCAATCAAAATACAATAGATCTGATGTTTGCAATTGTTTTGATCAGGTCGACTTCTAAGAATAAGATCTCTCTTTTGGACAGCCCATCAAACGGCTGTCATACGAGTGTACAAGCAACACAGGTGAGCCATGCAAATTCTATAGATTAGTAATTCTTTTCAATTTTGTTATTCTAATTAATTTACATTTTTGAAGAATGTTACTCCCAATTGTTGCTTTTGCAGGTTGCTTTTGCAAGCGATTGAGGCAATAACTTTTTAAAGGAACAAAAAAGCTGTGTTTAACTGGTTGTAAAGATAACTATTGACCGCACAACACTGTCACTTCAGCAGTGAGAGTTCAAAAATTTTATGGATTCTGTAACTGGGGTTAGCATTCCTCTTATTCTTAAAGATGAAACATGCTCATCTAAAAAGGATTGAAGTCTAGTGTTTTACAAGTGTCATTGGGTCGGAAATAGGACTAGGGGACATTTGATTAGTGGATGATAGTAGGATCATATTATTCTCTTGGTTTAGTGATGGTGAGTGAGATACAATGGTAATCAGAAACTCATTCCGTGGCCACAAAATGTTTTTTTTTTATATTTCTGTCCACTCTTATTTCCTCTCTATAGTAGATATGACTACTTCTTCGTTTCTTTTTTTTATTAAACAATGATCTTAAATATTATTTTCTTCTACTAATTATATTTAGTGTGTTACGATAAGTAGGTGTGTTTATACGAATAGCGGATGGCTATGAAATGTTCAAGAGATAGGAATGTAGAGCATGCAACAAATTAAGTCACTATGCATTAGTGTTTATACATATAGATGTTGTTAACGTTCAGTCATATGAACTTGTTAACCTTCGCTAAAACATTTTCAAATTTTTAAAGAGAAATCAATTATTTGAAAACAGAAATCCAATTTGAATTAAAATTGGGTTTATACCATACTTCCAACAGGGCAAATTCTCATTTTGGTCAATGCAACAACTGGAAGTCAGATCTCATACCTTTTACATGAACATGTTTAGTGGTCAACGACCGGGTTTGGACTTACATTTTTTGGGATTTTTTAATAAGCCTGGTCCTGACCCGAGCCCAGCTAGTTTCTTTTTTTTTTTTACTAGAGGTTTTTGTGGTCTGGTTACATTGAGACCCCTAAGTATGTTCCTCCCTAAGAACATTGCTAAGCATACTCTCCCAATCCCTACTCTCACCCTTTCTAGATTATAAAACAAAGAACAAAGAAGTAATGTAGGTCTCACAAGTGGCCTGCCACAATATCATTTCTTTTGTTATCTAAAAGGGAGTAGGGAGTGTGAAGAGTATGCTTAGCATTTCTCTCCTAGGTCCTCTGAAGAGATGTCGGTTAGACAGTCAACTCTGATCAAAACAATTACAGCTATCAGATCCAAATACCTTGTAAGAAGAAGAAGAAGAAGAAGAAGAAGAAGAAGAAAGTGGAGAATTTTATTACATTATTTAAGCACTTACACAACTCTCATCTTGCATTAACACAATGCCATTCAAAAAAACAACTCGAAATGCTAGCCCAGTCGCAGTCTTCCAAAAACGTAAGCTGATGACAACAAGCGTCAAACCATTTCCCTATTATAGTTATAGGGTAACAACAACACATGTTGCACCAACACTGCTTCTTTGAAAAAAAAATTGACTTAGTGCTTCTTGACTGGGTCTATCATGTCCTCAAATGAAAAAAAAAAAACTTACTAACTAAGGAGTGTGTATGATCAGGAGTGGAGCCAGGATTCTGTTGAGGGGGGACTAACATGGGGTTTCGAGGGCTGTTTCTTTTTGGGAGGCCAAGTTCAAGGGTCATCTCGTCTTTTTGTGCCAGTTTGTAAAGAGTTTATGTTTTCTAAAAAATTCAGGGGACTAGAGCTCCCCGTCTCCTAGCTCTGCCCCTTTGTTTTCGTAGCATCGAGAGGGAAGGTCCCGTCCTCGAGGTACTGTTTGATATCCGTATACCAAGGCTTGTTATCTGATACTCCGTCTAGTTCAAAGCAGTAGGCAGGCTGATCCTGTTGCTGAATTTCAATTGGCCAGATCATGATGCCCCTAGGGATCTATACCATGGAGGCGAGTGTAAAAACCCCAATTTTGCACCCCCTAGTCTCTTTGTACACCTCTAAAAACCCTTTAAGAAACCCTCTTTCTTCGAATTTCGATTTTCAGAAACGATCCTATGGTGAAAAATGACCAAAATACCCCTAAAAAAGTTATGAAAATTTGTCATGTTGTCCATAATAATTTTACAAATTTTTTGATGATTAATTGTTTTTTTTTTGGATTAAATTGGACTTAAAATGGTAGAAAATGACTAAAATGACCCTGGAGTACAAAATGACCAAAATGCACCTGAAAAGTACTGAAAAATTCATGTTTTATCTAAAATATTTTTCTAGATTTTATCAGTTCAATTTTGACTATACTTGGTCTAAAAATGGAAAAACGGCTTATTTGCGAATCGGAGAGTGCCATGTGGCATTTTTTAACCCCTGAATAGGGGCGCTATTTCAAACAGCCCCCCTATATTTACAAAATTATCCATCTCGTCAGACGGATCAACCCCATCGACATCGTCTTTAAAAATATCCTAAATAGGGGCACTACTTCAAATAGCGCCCCCAGTAAAGTACGATTTTGCCCCTGTTTTGCCGCCCTACTGTTCATTACCGCCTACTATTTCGGAAATATCCAAATAGGGGCGCTACTTCCCCCTATTTTTTGACCCCTATAAATACCCCACCCCCTCTCCTTCATTTTCATTCACTCCCAAACCTTTTCTCTCTCTCTTCTCTTAAAAAAAACCCCTATTCTCTATTTTTCTTTAGCATTTGGTGATCCCGGGAATTTGATTCTGAAGAATCATTCTCGGGAGCACTTAGACTGCTTGCTTAGCCTACCTTAGTCGAACCCCTGCTCGAACTTCGGTTCATACTTACCCTGCCTTGTCAAACCTCTGCCCGAATTTCGGTTCAAACTTAGCCTACCCTGTCGAACCCCTACCCGAACTACAATTCAAACTTAGCCTACCCTGTCGAACCTCTACCCGAACTTTGGTTCGAACTTAGCCTACCCTGTCGAACCTCTACCCGAACTTTGGTTCAAGTTTAGCCTACCCTGTCCGAATCTCAGTTCAATCTCTGGTTCAAACCCCACTTACCTTAGCTGAACCTCTGTCCGAATCTCAGTTCAAACCCTGATTCAAACCCCACTTACCTTAGCCAAACCTCTGTTCGAACCTCGATTCAAATTTTAGTTAAAACCCTATCCACTTAGTTGAACCTCTAGTTCAAACCCTAACCCTAATCCAATCCAATGCTCATTGACATGAGCTACAACTGTCCAAATGCTCCCCGACAAGAGCATAAAAGGCTCAAATGCTCCTAAATGAGAGCTCAAACCATTCAAAAACACCCTAACATCCAAAGACAAATCATAGCGTATCAAACACCCACAATCCAAATCAAACCATCAACTACCCATCTGGAACTACGTGTAGCTTGATTCCACTAATAGTGAATACATAGGCAACCCTGATCGGGTTCAGCTCACCTAGGATAGAACCCCTGTCCTATCCCTGCTTATTTCAACTTGTACATTACTGTTCATATAACATCTGTCAGCATATATATGAAATGTAAGCTTCTCTTATGGTTTCCCTCACTTTAATTCAGACTTAGGGAGTAGGTAACCATCTCCAGATGAGAGTTTAGGGGTGCCTAACACCTTCTCCTAACTTAAATGAATCTTTACCTTGAACTCTATTTTCAGACTGAAGCCTTATCCAACCTTTTTAGCATTTTTAGCACTATTCCTCATCGGTTTCAATCCTGATCAGGAGTGGGGTTAAAATCCCAGGTCTACAGCTTGGCGACTCTCCTGGGGAATCTTTGGTTTCGCAGACCAGTATTCATGGCAAAACCTAAGTCTGAACTAAATAAGGGAAACCACATCAGAAACTTTTACTTTCATCTATATGCTGCTAATTTTGTACATATTCTTACTTTGCCATGATTCATTGAATTTCGTTCATTTGTTTGCCAACTTAGCAACATGCCTAGGATTCCATTTTTATTCATTGTTCGATTTTGATTAATGCATATGAATTCATGTTCATTGCATAAATAAAAACCCTTCACCTATCTAGTTGGATCCGGTAAGCTTACAATCGAGGGATGGTTATCCCTGGTGCTGGAGCCCAAAGATATGTGGAAAGTACTGATTGTAGACCGAGAGATGGTTATCTTCGATAAACGTGACTGGTCTTTCCCACTTGCATCAATCGTCCATTTTCAGGTATGTTTTATACCGGGGAGTCGCATTTATGGTTAAGTGCTCATCAACCTTTTAGGCAAAAACCTTGCATACACCAGCATAATCATATAGATTATAGGTCTTTGTTTGGGCATAAACCAAGAACACCCGTCAGGAGGGACTACCTTATCCCTATTCTGTTACTAGCTTAAGCCACTCCTGCATCATTTGTTCAGGTATAGGGACAATCTTATCCCTATACTTAACCATTTTCGAAGCTTGTATGAGCCCTGATTGTTAAATAGGTCTAATCCATTTATTTTCTAAGTCAACAAGATGTTGTGAGGGTTAAAACCCTAGACTCCAAATGAATCACATGGTTAACCCATTGATTCATTTTGATCTTAACCCAATGAGCTATGGTTTCCTACAACCCAGATAAGTAAAATGGATCTCTATCCACTCACCTCATTGGGTCACACACATTGAGTTGATGTGTCTTTTTTTGAATATACTTGCTCAATTCATTCATTCAATTCATAAAAAAAATATTCATTTTATTTGATTCAAGTTAATTCAAAAACTTCATTAAATCATTTTGCTCATCATCATATTGTTTAAATCATATATTAGTCTTAGGTTTGGCAACATCCCATGTCAAAAAGTCATCCATTAGATCATTTATGTGTAGCATTACTACTTTCATCATTGTCTTAATTCAGTCTTCATTCAGCATCTTGACCGTCATTTGACCCATCTGTACATACCTGTTATTACCACCCAGTTCATTGCACCCTGAGCAAAAGCAAAGCGGTACTAAGCTATTTACCCTTTTTGAGATGACTCCGGTAAGCACGAGATTGACTGATCGAGATGAGCCAGTTGTAGAAGGTTTGGAAATTGACCCTAACAACCTAGTATCTCCTCAACATGTACTACAGCAAATCCCTGATTTAGAGGCAAGGGTATTTGGAACTAAACAAGACATCCTAGAGCTGAAAAACATCCTGCAGGATATCTTGAATGCCGTGAATAGGGAACAACCATCCTCCTCTTCTATCCCTATCGTCGAACCACTGGCCTTGAACTGATCAAACCCATCATCTCACAACCCACCACCTCCAAATCCACCATCTCACAACCTATCGCCTCCAAATCCACCATCTCATAATCCACCACCTCCAAATCCACCATCTCACAACCCACCACCTCCAAATCCACCATCTCACAATCCATCACCTTCAAACCGGCTATCTCACAATCCATTACCGTTGAACCAACCATCTTTCAACATCCCGCCACCACACATTGGCTAGTATGAGGAAGAGGAGGCAAGGATTGCCCAGAATACAGAGCAGCCAGGCATATCAACTAGCTTGGCTCATACTCCAGACCTCTACAAGGACATGATTAAGAGGTTAGAACAATTGGTGAAGAGAGCTCAGGGGTCCTACAATTTAGCATCCACTGACTTCCGAGATATGTGTCTGCATCCGGGGATTCAATTGCCTTGAGACTTCAAAATGGCCGAATTTGAGAAGTATAACAGAAAATGATGTCCGGAAACACACCTTAAAGTTTACTGTGGAGAGTTGTTCCAGCTAGAGCATGGTGACAAGCTGTTGGTGCAGCTATTTCAGAGAAGTTTGAAGGGACCAGCCCTACAGTGGTTCACCAAGGTTGACCCAGCCAAGGTCCGTACATGGAAAGATTTCTTTGAGGCATTTGTTGCTCAATACTCTTACAACATTGACTTGGTCCCACAGAGAGCATATCTAGAGAGAATGAATCCTTTATTGAATATTCTATTTGATGGAGAGAAAATGCTGGAAAGATGAACACTCCTCTACCCGAGGATGAGTTGGTGACCATATTCCTCTGCACACTCAAGCATCCATTCAAGACTCTGCTAGCAGTCCAACCTATTTCTAATTTCAGTACTATGGCCAAATGTGGGGCCATGATTGAGGCTACAATGGGAGACATGGGAGCAGTTGACATGTTCTCAGGATCCAAGGGGGCGTCATCCTCTAATCGTCCTCAACCACCACGAAAAGATACATGAAGAAAAGAGGATGAGGTGCAAATGGTGACAACAATACCTATCCATATTCCCTATTTATCCTAGTAACCCCAACAACCCGAGCTGACTCAGCAACAACTTTCCTCATAGCAGATGACATTTGAGCAGAAAAGGAGAAGAGTCTTCATTCCCATGCCATATACCATGACACAACTCCTCCCTTATCTACTAGATAAGAAATTTGTCACACTGAGGGAACCCAACCCACCACCAGTCACGCTCCCAAAGTCATACAGGGCTGACAAGCATTGTGGGTATCATCAAGCCCCGGGGCATTCCACCGATATGTGTTTTGATCTAAAGCATACAATCCAAGACTTGCTTGAAATGAGAAAGATTTAGTTTGAACCAGCGAACACCGACATAAACCAGAACCCTTTCCCTAATCATGCAGCAGCAGGAAACCGAGGTGCACCAGCCTAAGATACTCTATAGCCGACTTTGAGCAGTCTCACCAGTTTTTTTTTCTTTTTGGTTTATTCCTTAATTTTTTTTTTTTTGTAAATGTCCATGATGGCCTAAGTTGAAGGTTTCCCGGTCAGTCAGCATATTGGCCAGTGGCCACCTGTCTTTATCTTCCGTAATTGAGTCGTACATCCTTCATACTCTAATGAAATCTCCCACTTTTGTTAAATCTGTCTTGCATATTACTCCGAGATGCCTAGTTTTGGGAACAGAACTAGATTCTAAGCCTGTAAAGGACAATTGATCATCAGGTGAGTAATCTAAAAACTCACGACCCTCTTATGAACTAGAAAGGTATTCTGCTCCCCAAAGATTTAAAGGCGAGCTACCAATCCATCATAAGACGAGAAGCAAAAGAGCGACGAAGACTTCTTCAAGCTATCAATCATTAAACACATTTGAACGAGGATAATGACCACACATGCTCTTGACTAATCAAAGAAAGGATAGGAGGTCATCCTTGGTTAACCATTAAAATCTCTTTCGTACCCATACAATAACATACGCTAGTTAGCCCGTCGAGCCTAATAGCCTTTCTTTCTAAACTCATACACTGGAGCACCCTATGAATGACAAATCAACAGAGCAGAATTCAACCAATCAAAAGTGAAGCTTATTTTGAACTATAGCATGACCTGATTCCATTGATTGTGGATATGTAGGCAACCTAAAAATAGGTTCGGTCACACTATGGAAAATTTTCATCAATACCAGACAACAATCTCTAAATGGAGCACAAAGAGCCGACAAAAAAAAAAAGAGCGAAAATGGAAAATCTCCAAAATGATGAAGAGAAGCCTACTGGTTCCATCTCTGTATGCAACATTAAACAAACATTTTAGGGTGTCCTACCCTACAAGCAAACTTTGAGCCTCAATCGTTTCTACCCTTACTACATTTCGTCCTAGTAACTAAGCCCTCTTTGATCTTTGAAAAATCTTGAGTATCAGTGGTCAGAAGCATTAATCTCTACCATTTTACCAGACAATGATAGGAGAAGACAGATCAGCTTATCAAAATTCGCAGGCCTAGTGAAAACCAGAAATGACACTGAGGCGCAAAAATATGTGAGCCCAGCTCTAACATTGTTGTCAGGGGCAAAAAAGGGAACAAATTAGTCAATTACGTAGGCATGATTGAAAATCGGAAGCGACCTCATTGCGCAAAAATTATGCGACCCCAAGACTTGGTCATTCCAAGGGCAAAAAGGGATAAAGACGAATTTCACGGGCTTAGTATAGAATTATCAATCCTACTAGAGCGCAAAAATAACGTGAACCCAGCCCTGGTGAAACCTGTTAAGGTCCTGGGGCAAAAAAGGGAAAATCGTAAAATACGAGTTTTCATATCAAGTGCCACCAGCAGCAATCAGTTAATACAGTCAAGCACTATCTTATGCATCAGGCATTTGGCAAGGACATCCAGAAGCAGACTTACCTATCTATTAAAGAAGCTATCAACCCAAACTTATTCAATTCCTTTCTAAGGCAAAGGAATCCTAGCTAGGCTTCCCATCAATAGGCAATATCGGACATCTTTCAAGTTACTTATGTCAATTTTTCAATCTATTAGTCTATCATCAAGACATTAGTCTATCATGTCAAGTCAGTCAGTCAGAGTCGTGTCCTTGCACAAGTCAGCTTAAACTTGGCTAAACCTTTCGGTGGTGCAATTGGATCTCCTGAACTTAAGATTGGTTCAAGCAGATTATCCTAACAGATTATTTTAGTTGGACAAATCCAGGCATAACCTCAATGCAGTTTTGATACATCAGGCAGAGGACAGAAATCACATAGAGGCTCAGGGTCATGCTCCACTCTCTCAATCCTCATACCCCATCATTCATTTGCTTGCTTATGGGTAAGCCACATGGCTATCCCCTTTCATGCATTTATATTTTGCTTGCTCATGAGCCAGCCGTGTGGCTATCTCCATTTATACATATATCGCATTCATTTGCTTGCTTTGCAATCATTCCTGGTGAAACCGGTTGTGTAACCAATCCTCACTAACCTTATATTTTGCTTTCTCATGGGTTGGCCGTGTGGCTTTCCCCATTCATACATCTTTGCTTGTAAAATGGAACAACCACGTGTTTGTCTCTATTCATCATATACTGCTTGCTTACAAACTAGCTCCTGGACTAGCCGTGCGGCTATCTCCACTTATACATCTACTTGCTTACAAACTTCCTCATGGATTAGCCGTGCGGTTATCTCCACTTATACATCTGCTTGCTTATTTGTACTGAAGTGGTTGTGCAATCCATTCAAATCTGACTTCATTCATCTTGCTGGCATAGTACTGGGTGGGGCAACCGCGCGGTTGTCAGCACCATGGCATAGTACCCGGTGGGGCAACCGTGCGGTTGTTAGCACCATGACATAGTACCTGATGGGGCACCACGCAGTTGTTAACACCAAGGCATAGTACTCGGTGGGGCAACCGCGTGGTTGTCAGCACCATGGCATCTTACCCGATGCGACAACCGCACGGTTGTCTGCACCATGACATAGTACTCGATGGAGCAACCGCGCGGTTGTCTGCACCATGGCATAGTACTCGGTGAGGCAATCGTGTGGTTGTCTGCACCATAGCATAGTATCCAGTGGGGCAACCGTGCGGTTGTCAGCACTAATTGCATCTTACCCATTTTTTGAAGGAGTAACTGAATGGTTGTCTGATCGACCTTCAGTTGCGGCCTCTCGTGAAGCTGGTTATGTAACCAACCTTCACTGATTTGCATCTTTCACCACATGTTCACACTTCACCACACTGCACTGCAATACTTGCTCAATCTTAAAGGAGTAACTGATACAGTTGTCTGATCGACCATCAGTTGCGGCCTCTTGTGAAGCCAGTCTTGCACTCTTCACACACTGCACTGCAATACTTGATCACTCTTAAAGGAGTAACTGACATGGTTGTCTGATCGACCATCAGTTGCGGCCTCTTGTGAAGCCAGTCTTGCACTCTTCACGCACTGCACTACATTACTTACTCACTCTTAAAGGAGTAACTGATGGTTGTCTGATCGACCATCAGTTGTGACCTCTTTTAAAGCCAGTCTTGCACTCTTCACGCATTGCACTGCGTTACTTTCTCACTCTTAAAGGAGTAACTGAAAAGGTTGTTTGATTGACCATCAGTTGCAGCCTCTTGTGAAACAAGTCTTGCACACTTCATACATAGCACTGCAATACTTGCTCACTCTTAAAGGAGTAACTGATACGGTTGTCTGATCGACCATCAGTTGTGGCCTCTTGTGAAGCCAGTCTTGCACACTTCACCGCACTGCACTGCATTACTTGCTCACTCCTCAAGGAGTAGCTGAAATGGTTGTCTAATTGACCATCAGTTTCGACCTCTTGTGAAGCCAGTTTTGCAACAATCATCATTCATTTGCATCTCACGCACTTGCATCTTGTACCTCGCTATTCGGTCATGTGATCGATCAGCAAAAAGCTTCATACACCATCAACTTCCCAATCCCCAGCAATTGCCGACTTGGCATGAGCGAACCCTTACTCTGTCACCCTTCATTCATCCAGTCCATTGCAAGCAGTCTAAGTAGAATTTATCTTTTATTCAGCTTTAAAGGTTTTCTTCACATACATATGCAAAATTGAAGCGTTATCAACCTTTGTCGTTCACGTGCCCGCACCCTCCGATAAAGCGGGGCAATTGTAAACACCCCAATTTTGTACCCCTAGTCTATTTGTACACCTCTAAAAACCCTTTGAAAACCCTCTTTTAAAAACCTCTTTCTCTATGCTTCGATTCTCAGAAACGGCCCTAATGTAAAAATGACCAAAATGCCCCTAGGATGAAAAATGACAAAAAAAAACCCCTGGAAAAGTTCTGAAAAGTTTTCATTTTGCCTATATTAATTTTACAAAATTTTTGATGAATTTTGCCTTTTTTTTGGATTAAATTGGAGTTAAAATGGTAGAAAATAACCAAAATACCACTGGAGTGCAAAATGAGCAAAATGCCACTGAAAAGTAATGAAAAATTCATATTTTATTTAAAATATTTTTCTAGATTTTATTAGTTCAATTTTGACTATTTTCGGGCTAAAAAAGGAAAAACGGCTTATCGACGAATTAAAGAGTGCCACGTGACATTTTTTAACACCTGAATAGGGGCGCTACTTCAAACAGTGCCCCTATATTTAAAAAATTACCCCTCTCATTAGACGGATCAACCCTGTCGTCATCATGTTTAAAAATATCCTAAATAGGGGTACTACTTCAAATAGCGCCCCCAGTAAAGTACGATTTTACCCCTGTTTTGCCGCCCTACTGCTCATTGCTGCCTACTATTTCGGTAATATCCAAATAGGGGCGCTACTTCAAGTAGAGCCCCCCTATTTTTGACCCCTATAAATACCCCACCCCTTCTCCTTCATTTTCATTCACTCCCAAACCTTTTCTCTTTCTCTTCTCTTTAGAAAAACCCCTGTTCTCTGTTTTTCTTTAGCATTTGGCAATCTCGGGAATTTGATTTTGAAAAATCATTCTCAGAAGCACTTATTACAGAGACCCTTTTGGGTTTCCCGGAAGGTAAAATCTCGTCAAAACTCTGACTTTTGCTTAGTCTTTTATTAGTTTTAATTAATTTATTGTTTTTAAATATTTAGACTGCTTGCTTAGCCTACCCTAGTCGAATCCCTGCCCGAACTTCGGTTCATACTTACCCTACCTTATCGAACCTCTGCCCGAACTTCGGTTCAAACTTAGCCTACCTTGTCGAACCCTTGCTCGAACTACGGTTCAAACTTAGCCTACCCTGTCGAACCTCTGCCCGAACTTCGGTTCAAACTTAGCCTACCCTGTCGAACCTCTACCCGAACTTCGGTTCAAGTTTAGCCTACCCTGTCCAAATCTCAGTTCAATCCCTGGTTCAAACCCCACTTACCTTAGCCGAACCTCTGTCCAAATCTCAGTTTAAACCCTGGTTCAAACCCCACTTAACTTAGCTGAACCTCTGTTCGAACCTCGATTCAAACCTTAGTTGAAACCCTATCCACTTAGTTGAACCTCTAGTTCAAACCCTAACCCTAATCCAATCCAATGCTCCTTGACATGAGCTAAAACTGTCCAAATGCTCCCTGGCAAGAGCATAAAAGGCTCAAATGCTCCTAAATAAGAGCTCAAACCATTCAAAAACACCCTAACGTCCAAAGACAAATCACAGCCTATCAAACACCCACAATCCAAATTAAACCATCAACTATCCATCTAGAACTACGTGTAGCTTGATTTCACTAAGAGTGGATACGTAGGCAACCCTGATCGGGTACAACTCTCCTAGGATAGAACCCTTATCCTATCCCTGCTTATTTCAACTTGTACATTATTATTTATATAACATCTGTCAGCATATATATGAAATGAAAGCTTCTCTTATGGTTTCTCCCACTTTAATTCAGACTTAGGGAGTTGGTAACCATCTCCGGATGGGAGTTTAGGGGTGCCTAACACCTTCCCCTAACTCAAATGAATCTTTACTTTGAACTTTATTTTCAGACCAAAGCCTTATCCAACCTTTTCAGGGATCCTATTTTCCCTCATAATTTAAATAGGTGGCGACTCTCTCTTTTCAGCATTTTTAGCACTATTCCTCATCGGGTTCAATCCTGATAGGGAGTGGGGTTAAAATCCCGGATCTACAGCGAGCGTAGCCAGTGCATCGACGAATCTGTTATGGTTCCTAGACCTGTGGCTGAAGGTGATTATCCTAAATTGAATGATTAGTATGTTGAGGTAGGATAGGTACGGGACTAGCCTGGCTTCTCGGATGGCCCAAGATTCATTTGCCTGACAGATTACTAAAGTTGTGCCCTATAGATGTCTATCTCTTCAATCCCTAGGCTCAAGGCATCTTTCAGTCCGGCTATGCATGCCTCGTACTCTGCTTTGTTGTTTGAGCATCTGAATTTCAGTTTGACTGAGATTGGGAGGTGTGCCCCCTTAGGTGAGATTAGGACTGAACCTGCCCCGTGCCCGTGACTATTGGAAGCTCCGTCAAAATATAACTCCCAGCCGGAGTATTCTTGTTCTTCCGCTTCTGCATACGGGATGGCTTCATCTGGAAACTGATTATGTATAGACACATAGTCTTGTACTAGACTGTGGGCCAAGTGATCTACAATCGCTTGCCCCTTGATTGAATTCTGAGTCATGTATATGATGTCGAATTCAGACAACATCATAAACCATCCGGCAGCCCTTCAGGTGGTGGCTGGCTTTTTCAGTAGATATTTGAGTTGGTCCATCCGGGAGATCAGGATTATCGGGTAGGAAAGTAGATATTACCGAAGTTGCTGAGTAGCCCAGACCAGTGCCAGGCATGTTTTCTCAAGCGGGCTGTACCTCTCTTCGTACTTTAGCAGGCGCTTACTGATGTAGTAAATGGCTTGTTCTGTTTTGCGTGTCTTGTCGTGCTGTGCTAGGACGCACCCCATGGAGGTTTCTTGTACTGAGATGTAGAGTAGCAGTGGCCATCCCGGTGTAGGAGGCATAAGTACCAGAGGGTTGAGAAGATACTACTTTATCCTGTCAAAGGCTTCTTGGCACTCGGCTATCCACACTGTCGGTGTATTCTTCCGGTGAAGATTGAAGATTGGCTTGCATATTGGAGTGAGCTGAGAGATGAACCGGCTGATGTACTGAATTTTGTCCAGGAAACCGTAGATCTCTTTTTCAGTTTCGGGTGCTGACATTTCGATGATAGCTCTAACTTTAGCTGGATCGATCTCAATACCTTTTTTGCTAACTATGAAGCCTAGAAGCTTTCCTGATGAAGCTCCAAAGATACATTTGGCCGGGAGGCCAAACTCTCTGAGTCTGTCAAGAGTCTTTTCAAGTCTTCTGAGTGTTGCCAGGTAGTTGGTGATTTGACGATCATGTCATCCATATAGATTTTTGTTGACTTGTGGATCATATAATGAAATAACACTGTCATGACCCTTTAGTAGTTTGCCCCTGCGTTCTTGAGTCCGAATGGCATGACCTTGTAGTAGAACGTGCTCCAAGGTGTACTGAAGAAGGTTTTCTCTATGTCTTCTTCTGCCATTCTGATCTGGTTATATCCAGAGAAACCATCCATGAATGAGAGTATCTCATGCCCTGTAGTATTGTCGACCAAAATATCGATGTGCAGGAGAGGAAAGTTGTCTTTAGGATTGGCCTTGTCTAGGTTTCGGTAGTCGATGCACATCTGGACTTTGCCATCCTTTCTGGGTACCGGCACAATATTGGCTAACCACTCGAGGTAGTTTGCTACTGCCAGGAAGCCTGCTTTGATTTGATTCTCTACCTTTTCTTTGACTTTTTGTGACTATTCGAGTCTCATCCATCTCAGTTTCTATTTGATTGGTCTGACGTCAGGGTTCAGGGGCAGTCTGTGTACCACCAATGCTGGGTCTAGGTCGGCAATGTCTGTATATGATCAGGTAAAGACATCACTGTAGATCTTTAGGAAGCTGATCATGTCTGTTCTCTATTGTGGGCTCATAGTTGTACCGATCTTGACTAGCTAGGGGCTATCCTTGGATCCTAGGTTCACTGTCTCGTATCCTCAATGTTCGACTGTAGTAACCCTTCACTGTGTTCTAGGAGGTCTAGAATCTCTTGAGGCGGTTCCTTTTCCTGCTCTGAATCATACTCAACTTCTGAAAGCTCAAGGAGGTTTCGAGGGTAGCCTTATCTGAGGGGATTTCCTGGTAAATCATTAAGCTTAGTTCAGTATGCTTATGTTTTTATGTTCTTGTTGGCTTCAGGACACTAGGCCTTCCAGGGGAATAGTCCGTGTGATTTCGTCATCAGCCGTTATGAAAATATTTTTAGAAAACATGATTTTTGAGTCAAAACAACTAATTTTCATTGATAATAAAAATAGTGGATAGCTTACAAAATTGACTCGAACAAAAAGAGGCCTATAGTTGGCCAACATTTTGGATTTTGCAACGGGAGCAAAAGAGAGATAGATTAAGAAGAAGAAGAAGAATGGTGCTTGGATCACTGCTTGACTTGACCAACCTTCCTCGGTCCTGAGTGGCCTCGATGGAGAGAGCCTCGGTCCACCAACAGATCAGTGGTCAGCGACTGGAGGATGCTTCTGCGCTATTGGAGATGGTGCAAATCTGCTCTCCCGCTAGATCTTCTGTTTCTGCATCATCTTCAACAGCCAGCTCTTCAAATATCTGGGCCATGTTGAATATTTTCGGTTCGGGAATCCCTGAAGACTCGGTGTTGGGTTGTAAGTTTGGAGTGATAGAAACTGGTGCGAGAGGGATTTCTAGATTGGTTTCGAAGATTCCCACAGGGAATGTTACGGAAATATGGGGTCGGGGTTCAGATTTTGCCGACCGGCTATTCTTCTTGGCTAGCTTGGATAGGTAGTCCTCGTACTAGGGCTTGTACCCTAGTCTGAATGGAGATGTGTACCGAGGTGGTGCATGTCTCTTTTTCATGTCTTGATTCCTGACTCCCAGGCCTAGCCCTAATTGGTAGTTCATGCGGGCCATCATTCTGACAAATGGTGGTATTGCCTGCTTGCTTTGCTGTTCTATTTGGGTGATGGAGCTAACCTGCTCAAACTGGTAGGACATAAAGATTGTACCTTGCCCCAGCTCTTGGACGTCCCTGAAGGAACTAGCCATCTCCTCGGTAGGAATTATGACAAAGTGGTCATTTTAAATGAACTTGACTCTCTGATGGAGAGATGAGGGAATGGCTCTAACCGCATTAATCCACTCCCTTCCCAAGAGAAAGGTGAACGAGGCGGGTACATTCATGACTTAGAAGTTAGTAGTGAACTGAGTTGGTCCGACCCTGATGGTCAAGTCAATATCACCCATGTTCTTCCTGGTAGAGTTGTCGAATGCCCTGATGGTCATTGGCCTCTTCTTCACTTGACTGAGATCCAATCTCAGGCTTTGTAGTGTGGATAGAGTGCAAACATTTAGGCCGGAGCCATTGTCAATGAGCACTGATGATAAAGTTCGGTCCATGCACTGTATTACGATGTATAGAGCCCGTGTGTGATCGTTGTCGGGTATTTCCTCTTCTGTGAAGGAAATGATTCTTGATTCGAGTACTTGCCCCACCATATGCCCAAGATTTTCAGGTGTGATGTCTGGTGTTATGTGGGCATTGTTGAATACCCGAAGCAACTTCTTTCTGTGATGCTTTGAAATCAGAAGAAGACCCAAGATTGAGATCGCGCTGGGGTTTTGCCCAACTGCTGGGTGATATTGAACTCCTCTGCTTTTTCCAGGATTTTCAACAGAACTGTTGAGTCTGCCGTTTCTTTCTCTGGGTCTGACACCCCTGTTTTCTCTTTCTCTGTTCCCTTTGTCTTTGTTGGCTCAGTCGTAGGAGGTTGATATACCCGGTCAGATCGGGTAAGGTTAGCAATGCTTTCACTCTCCATGATGAGAGAGCGAGGAGTAGGTACTTGGTTGAGGTTGAAAGGTGGAGGCGGGATGTAAGGGATCCGGATAGGGCCTGAAGAGGTCGAGGCTTGAGTAGGAGCTATGGGCCCGTTTACAAGGCAAGGGATGGTGTAAATGATTTGTTCAGGGATATGAATTTGGACCGGTGGTCAAATGGTCTGGATATTTGATTGGGAAGTGAGGATTATGACTTGGTTTTGGTAAGAAGTCCTGATGATGCTGTCATCAACTGCGGGTGTGTAGGGTCTCAGCTGCCCTACCCCGAGCTCTTCCCACTCAATAAAGTTGATTTGATTTTTGTGTAGGGACAGTGGCTCCTGGTCGATGCTGGCGTTGCTGGGAGCCAGCTCGACCTTACCCTTATCTAAGAGATCTTGGATAGCGCACTTTATGCCTATACAGTAACTTGTGGCATGGACTGCGCCTTGATGAAAGACGTAGTATTGATCGACATTGTAGTTTTTGCTTCACTTGTCGAGGGGTAAGAGAGGGGTAGAGCCTCTTAAAGTAATAAGGCCCTATTTGGTCAGAAAAACCAACAATTGGCTAAGGGAATAGGGGAGATGGGTGAAGTTTCTGGGGGGACGGTTTTGCCCCTGGTTTTGTCTGTCTGGCTAGGTGTTTCCAGGTGCTTGTTGAGTCTGAGCGGCAGGCGCTGGCAATCTCAATCTGATAAGAGCCGTAGAAGATACCATATGAACATCTTCTTTTCTTCCTTGGTCCCTGGGACCACTGTTTTGCTAGTAGATGCTGCTGCTGTCCTGGGGGGAGTAAGCCTTAGGCTGGAGTGAATGACACCACTCTGGATAGCTGTCTCGATGCGGGCACTAGTCTTGACAATGGTGCCAAAGTCAACTACTGTAGGGTCACCATCAGGGTGGAGTAGGGCTGTTTCAGAGTGCCCAAAAATATGTTTGCTAGCTCTTCCTTGGGGATAGGAGTTATGACCTTTGCTGCCATTTTCCTCCAGTGGGTGGCATACTCCAGGAATGACTCATTTTTCTGTTAGTACATATGTTCTAGCTAACTTTTCTGAGGCCGAAGCTCCTGATTGAAGGAGTACTACTCTACAAAGGCATCCATGGCGTCCTGCCATGTCTTGATTCCCTGCTTGTCAATCGATATCCACCAGGCAGGGCCACCCCCTTTAGACTTTTCTGGAAGTATTGGATGAGCAGGGGATGGTTCTTGTTATACAGGAGCATATCCCCCAGATACATTTGCAAATGTTGTTTAGGACAGTCTGATCCGTCGTATTTGTTAAAGTCAGGTACTTCAAAGCCTGGAGGAACAATATCTCCAGAGGAAAAAGTCAGGTCCTCTAATGATAGAATGAGGTTGGTAGATGTCTCTCTCATTCTTCTCATCTCCTCCTTCATCTGTTTGATTTCCTTATGCTGATCTCTGGGGGATGGTGTAGGGTTGCAAGATGACGGTTTGTCCTGATTAACATGTGAGGCCTTGGGCTACTCATCAGACTGATCATACTCTGCTTCACCTCCGCTTGTTGCGGGTCTAGGGTTTGGTATGATGATAGGGATAAGTTGAGGTCCAGGGATAAGTTGCTCAGATCATTCGCCGGTCGGGATCCGGGTAGAGGGTTCATCGGTTTGGGCACCAATAAGAATTTTCAGGGATTACAAAACTCGGTCTAGCTTGGCCTGCATGGCTTTGATGTCTCGGTTATGAGACTGCAACAATTCATCTATCCTTTGCTAATGGTCTGATTGTTCTGTCATTGCTTCTGAGCTGCTCTCAGATGAGGGTCTGTAAGGTACTAGATCAATGTCTGGCACCTCTATCAGGACTACTTCTGCGACTGCTGCTTCTGCGAGAATTGCAGTAATAGAGCGAGTTATGGGTCAGCTCATGCAACTGAAAAGGATGTAACAGGTAATCACAATTATGCATGACGAGAGAGAGATGGTTCTAGAAAATGATTTTTCATTTATGCATGTTAAGTGAGTACCGGACTGTGCGACTCAAAGAAAAGAGAAAAGACTCGATCCTAGGCAGGTCCATCAGGGATCGCGAAGTCAAGTGGGCGGGGCACACCCTCTAGGTCCATGATTTGCTATTGAAGGGATGTGACCTCAACCTCCATGTTTGCAATGGTTTCAGTAGCATTGAACATACGGTATCCAAACTATTGGATACGGGAGGTCATCTCAGCCTTTGCACTATCAAGCTGTTCCTGGTAGAAGTGCAACTGGGCCCTGATGACGGTTGTTTCCTTGGCATCACCTCTTCGCTTCTTCTAACAAGACTGGACTGTCTGCTCAAGTTGCTTGATCTGCTCCTGCATGGCTAGAAGTTCACGGTCCCGCTCCTCTTCCTATAGCTTGAATGCTTGCTGGGATTTCCGATGCCGCTTCTCTTTCAATTGGATCTGGAGCTCTCTCCAGAAAGATGTCTCTCCAGGGGACTACCATTTAAGCCAATGGTATAGTTCCTTTTGATGGGGCTAAGACAGGTGTGGGCAGTTCCCTGGGTACAGTCATGGGGGATAGAATGTCAGAGTTTTCTACCCAAATCCGGTATGTTTCATCTGTAGGTGGTCCTGATGTAACCACAAAGTCTGGCCACTGATCTCGCCTGGAGCTTCGCCAATCTGACTGGAATCGACTAGTGAAGCGCTCGAAGTACACTGTAAAGTTGGCAAAATCATTTCCCTACCGGTCTATGACTGGAATGTGCTGGGGTAACCTGAACTGGAGGAGGCTCGGAGTGGTACATAGGCTGTTGAGCCAGTTAGACCGGCAAGGATCATGCACTGTCTTCCTGTTATGACGATGCGAGGTAGCCCTCTGATGACTAGCCACTCGTATTACCATACGATCTCCTCTGATAGGGCTTAGAGAAGCTGGTAGAGATTTCTGACATCTGTAGTTGCTATTAGGCCCTCATTCTGAGAAATCTTTCGGGGAAGACTGCAGGCTTCATGGAGGTCGGCCGGTACTGCTATAATTGTATGTAGGTGTCCTACTAACCATAGGTTCAATAGAGGTGCACTGGCATGGAAGATGCCCTTTATGCGATCTACTGCCTGATTGAGAGCCTTGAGAAGCTTTGCAAGGATGACTGGTACGATGGTTCCGGAACTGCAGGTGTCCTCGATGATCCCTACCAGTACTGATTCTATAAGTGTGTGGCACGTCGGGAACAACAACTGAGATACAATTATCAGTGTCAAGGCATTGAGACTGAAAAGTTCCGCTGTAATGGGGTTTGGGTTCCACCTGGGGCGGTACTACTTTTTCAAAAAGTCTAGAGATATCCGGTCAAGGGTGCCGTTAGGACTGGGCTGCAAGCAAGCCGACTTAAGATGCAAGAACCTTGAGAGGTCTGCCTGATAATTTATCTTGTAGTGCGGTACTGTGGCATTACCATTCATGTTTAACCTCAGAATGTCTAAATTTCTTCCAAAGTCGGACATAGTTCATTTTTACCGAAACGAAAGGCTATGTACGAGGGATTCTAATCTGATTTAACCACGGACAGGTTTAGGATAGACCCCAATTGTAGTACTTAGCCCAAGCGAGACGCTGATTGAAAGTGAGGACCTTGATTGCATCGAGGAGGTTCTGATCAAAAGCTCCCTAAGAATTCAGATGTATAGGCCGTGAGGGTTGACCAATTGTCTTAACGATCCTTGAAGGACCTGCTATCTACCTGAATAAGGACAGACTCAATATGAGTGACCGTGTATGCAGATGAAAATGCAAAGATGCAAATGATGATGATTTTTTTAAAATTTTGATTGGGTGTGACAAGGCATATGCGAGCCGATAGGGCAGTAGGACAGAGTTCTAGTTTGCTTTACCCGGGTTATTGGGAACCCGAAACTTATCAGGTCAAGGGTGGGTAGGTCTTTGGGAAGACCTGTCTACCTGAGGTTTGAACCCCGTATACTATGTCTGGACATGGGGTCGGTTGTGTTTTATTACAAGCATAAGTTTACCTCAGTACATGCCCCTGAATGGGTGTTTACTCGGGGTGAAGTGCGCGGATAGTCAAACATGATTGGGGATAAGTATAGGGTGCAAGTAGGTTAGGGTTAGGGTATCCTTCCCGATGGACTGGTTGTAGACTATACCATAGCCTAGGTTATATGTATGAATGCTGGTGTATGCAAGTGTGTTCCTAAAGAGGGGGGTCACTTAACACCGTATATGCTACTCCCCGGATAGAACATACCTGAAAATGAATGATTGGTATAAGCAGGAGCGTTCAAAATCTTTCCCTAAGGGTAATTACTCATCAAGAGTAACTCCGCGGATCTCCAAGACTGTTAAGCCACTGACACTGAGGAAGATCATCTACCAGCTGTTAACGTAATAGGCCTAACTAATGAGTTTAGTAGGATAATTACACTACTATGAGATGAATGAGACGCACAGTACACAAGTCACCCGAGAGAGGTAAAATTATTAGTATTAGGTTAAATACTTAGACATTTGATTAATTTGTGACTTATTTGGCTTAAACCTAAGTTCCGGGTTGAACCTTGATTAACAACTCCCCAGTAGAGTCACCAGTGTCGCGACCCGAAACTTACCCTATGAGTTAGAGTGAACTTTGGATGACTAATCATGGCTTACATGACTTGCTTGACAAACCAACCTGCAAAACCCACAGAGCATATACAATAGAGGACATTAACAGCGGAAACATATACTAACATAACACAGCGGAAGTCTAAACAAACCTCTATGTATATATACGAAACCAAGTTTACACCAAAGGAAACCAAAAGAAAGTGCGGACAGACCCGCCAAAATACATGAATGTAAACTCTCATCTCACCCACAGCTGATCCACTCAGAATCTACAACCACCTATTGGTAACCCTCTACTGGAGGTTCCTCCAAAGGCTCCTCGACGTACTCCTCTTCCACCCATGGACCAGGAGCACAAACATCAAATGGAGTAGCAGCTCCCTCAGAACCTGCCGACATAAGAAGTACGGCTGAGCATAGAATACTCAGCGGGTACTAAATACTAACCAACAATTATAGCATAAAAATGGCACTACATAATCAGGAGCAATTCATATATGTCAAACGGAAACAATTCATATCATACAAGGAAGTAAAGCAGTTTATAATCATGCTTGTAATTCGTAGAAACCGATAAATCCTCTTGAAAACATCGTGCACTTGACTTGACTTGAAATATCTTTTCGTACGTGAAAGCTTGTCTTGTCTATCTTGCTTGATTCTTGTATGTCGTGCCATGTCATGCATGTCATGCGTGCTTGCTTGTGATCATGTAACTTGTGAGATACTCTTGTGAGATGTACTTGTGAGATGCACTTGTGAGGGAAGGGAGACCCTTCATTATGCAATGCACTTGCGAGGGAAGGGAGACCCTTCTTCATGATATGTATGTACTTGCGAGGGAAGGGAGGCCCTTCTTCATGATATGCACTTGTGAGAGAGGGGAGACCCCTCGTGGAATGTTGGTTCTTGTCTTCTTGTGAAAAGCGAGGTAAAACATATCGTAGGATATACCCCATCTCTAACCATGTTCTTGAAAACCTCGATAAATCATGTCATGCATGCCGTGCTCGTGGGAACCGTGTACATACTTGCATTTAAATTTAAAGATGACATTTGGGAAATTTCACAACACATATAGCATCAATGATTGAGCAATGTAATATTCATATTATTTAGGGAAAGCAAGAAACACACTATCATAGCCCCTAGCAATATTCATAATTTATTAGGCATGCATTTCCGAATTTACAACTCACTGTATTCACCTTGGCATTTCATCAAACATGGTGTGTTCATTATGGGTTAACCCTACAACATGCTTTTCTAGATGGGTTTTACTCAAATCATACATGTATGTTCATTATTGGAACAATGCCCTTCCCCATTTGTTCATCACACATAACCATTGGCATCCAATCGCCCATTCCATCTCCATTCACCATTCACCATTCATCCATCTCATAGCACATGTGTAAATGAAAGCAAATCAAAAGAAAAGAAGGGGAAAGAAGAACTATAACTAGGAGGGTAGTAAAAAGTACCGACCTTGAAGAGGTGAGGAATAAACCCTCTTTCCAAATGACTGTGTAGCTGCTGCCCTAGCTTGGATCGCGAGCTCCACAATGCCTGAACCGAAATCTTGAAGAAAACGGGCTTGAGGTTGATCTAGGGTTTCAAAACCCCTTTGATTTCTCTCCAAAATGGAAACCCTAGGTTGGAATCGCCTTCTCCCCTTTCTCCTATTCTCTCAAACTCTCTAAGTGTCGAACGATGCCCTAAAGGCTCGGGTTAAACTCTTAAGGTAAGAGTGAACTGACCAAAAGACCGTAATACCCTTACTAAATTTCTGTAAAAACACGAGTGCCGAACTCATTGTGCTATGAACGGTGCCAACTCGTGGTGCTGTGAACAGTGCCAACTCGTGGTGCTGTGAAAGGTGCTGAACACGTTGTTCGTTGTGTTGTGCCTAGAGCAGAACACGTTGTCCGTTGTGTTGTGCCTAGAGCTGAACACGTTGTCCGTTGTGAACAGTGTCGAGCCCGTTGTCACTTCGTGTCGTGCATAGTGCTGAGCCCGTAGTCCGTTGTCTTATGTACAGCGTGCCCATGGTGAGTTGTACAACGTGCCCGTGGTGAGCTGTACAACGTGCCCGTGGTGAGTTGTACAACGTACCCGTGGTGAGCTGCCCAACGTGCCTGTCGTGAACTGTACAACGGATGCACACAGTATACGTTATCAGAGTACGTTGTTCGTGCTACGTTATCAGAGTACGACGTCAGAACACGTCCTTAGTGCCTTCCAAGCTACGTCCTCAGTGCATAACCGAGCTACGATTTCCTACAGGTTCAGACTGTTTTGGCCATATCTTTTGACTCGTTCGTCCGATTTTGACGATTCAACTTGCGTTGTGTTCGTACTTCGAAGAGGAACAATTCTGACATTTCGAAATTTCCAAATTCTTCCTCATTTATTAATAATACCTCTTAAAAAGGCAAAATGACAACGAAAGCGTCATGTTTTAAGCGTGAAAAAGTCTGGGGCTCTACATCCTCCCCCCCTTACAGAAATTTCGTCCTCAAAATTCAAACGATACTTGCATTACAAACCAAAAAGAACATTACAAGTCATATACAGACTTCATATAACAACTCATTCAATTAATTTTGGGTACTTTGCTTTGACTTCGGCTTCACGCTCCCATGTAGCTTCTTCCCGAGCATGGTGTTGTCATTGCACAAGAACCAAAGGGATTGTCTTGTTGCGAAGCACCTGATCCCTTCGATACAAAATCTGAACTGGCCTTTCAATCAAGGTGAGATCCTCTCGAATCTCCAACTGTTCCAAGTCTATGACATGCGAAGGATCCGCAATATACTTCCGAAGCATAGACACATGGAAGACGTTATGAACTGCAGCCATGTGAGGTGGGAGAGCTACTCGATAAGCAACTTCACCAACCCGTGTGATAATCTCAAAAGGCCCAACATACCGAGGACTGAGCTTGCCTCGCTTTCCAAATCTCATGATCCCTTTGCTAGGAGATACTTTCACAAAAACTTGATCCCCTACTTGAAATTCCAAGTCCCTACGGCGCGTGTCCGCATAACTTTTCTGGCGATCTTGAGCGGCTTTCAATCGATCCCGAATGATCTTAACTGTGTTTGCAGTTTGCTCAATCAACTCCGAACCAAGTATTTTCCTTTCTCCTATCTCATCCCAATAGAGAGGAGACCTACAACTTCGCCCATACAAGGCCTCAAATGGTGCCATTTGGATACTTGCCTGATAGCTGTTATTATAGGCAAATTCAACCAAAGGCAAGTGCTCTTCCCAACTGCCTCTGAAATCCAATATACAAGCCCGAAGCATGTCTTCAATGACTTGGTTCACTCTCTCGGTTTGTCCATCCGTCTGTGGATGAAAAGCAGTGCTGAAATCAAGTCGGGAACCCATAGCCTCCTGGAAGCTTTTCCAGAATCGTGATGTGAATCTTGGATCCCGATCTGACACAATACTGACTGGCACCCCATGTAGTCTAACTACCTCCTTGATGTATAGTGCAGCCAACTGACTAGAGTTGAAGGTAGTACGGTAGGGTAAGAAGTGAGCGGACTTCGTCAAACGATCCACTACTACCCATATCGCATCTGAGCCCCTTGCCGTTTTTGGCAAGCCAACTATGAAATCCATGGATATGTTCTCTCATTTCCACTCAAGAATCGGAAGGGACCGTAATAGACCTGCGGGCCGCATGTGTTCTGCTTTTACCTGTTGACACACCAAGCACCGTGCCACATATTCCGCAACATCCCTCTTCATATTCCGCCACCAAAAGTGACTCTTGAGGTTCCGGTACATCTTTGTACCCCCCGGATGCACTGTGTACTTCGAACGATGTACCTCATCCATGATCTCTCGTCGAAGATTTGCGTTGGCCGGAACACACAACCTTCCCTCGAATGTGATAGCACCCCGACTAGTGAGAGAGAAGTCCTCACTACCCTTAGCAACTTCCTTGTCCCAATAAGCCAACAATTCCGCATCCATGGCTTGATATTCTTGGATCAAATCTATAAGGTACGGTCGAACCGTAACATTTGCCAAGATAGGACCACGGACAGAGTTATTCACACTGATGTCCAGATTTGCCAAATCTTCTAGTAGCTTCCATTCTTGAACTAACATGTGTGCTAACAACCCTTGAGGTTTTCTACTCAAAGCATCAGCCACTACATTTGCTTTGCCCGGGTGGTATTGAATGGTACAATCATAGTCTTTCAAAAATTCCATCCAACGCCGTTGCCTTAGATTCAGCTCCTTTTGGGAAAAGAGATACTTGAGACTCTTGTGATCGGTAAACACATAGAACTCCACCCCATAAAGGTAATGACGCCAAATCTTAAGTGCAAACACGACCGCCGCAAGCTCCAAGTCGTGCGTGGGATAATTCTTCTCATGCTCCTTCAATTGCCTTAATGCATAGGCAAAGACTTTCTTGTGCTGAATGAGTACACACCCAAGTCCAACGTGTGAGGCATCGCTATACACCTCATACCCATAAGGTCCAGATGGCACAGTAAGGACCGGAGCTGTAGTAAGCCTCTTCTTCAGTTCCGTGAAACTGATCTCGCACTTATCTCTCCATACAAACTTGGCGTTCTTCCTTGTCAGGTAAGTGAGTGGTGCTGCAAGGCTAGAGAAACCCTCTACGAATCTCCTGTAGTAGCCTGCCAATCCAAGAAAACTACGTATCTCAGTAACACTCTTGGGCCTCGCCCAACTCATAACTGCTTCGATCTTCTTCGGATCTACCGAAGATACCTTCTGCAAAAACAACGTGGCCTAAGAATGCCACCTCTTCCAACCAAAACTCACACTTGCTAAGTTTGGCGTATAGCTTGTGCTCTCTTAGCATTTCCAAAGCAAGGCATAGGTCGCGTGTGTGATCTTCCCGTGTCTGGGAATAGACCAAAATGTCATCAACAAATACAATCATGCACCTATCAAGATGTGGCCGGAACACCCGGTTCATCAAATCCATAAAGGCTGTCGGCGCGTTCGTGAGTCCAAAAGGCATCACCAAGAACTCGTAGTGCCCATACCGAGTCTTGAAAGCAGTTTTGGGAACATCTTCCGCCTTAATCTTCAACTGGTGATAACCCGATCAAAGGTCTATCTTCGAGAAAAATCTCGCTCCCTTCAACTGATCAAACAAGTCATCAATCCTAGGCAAGGGATACCTATTCTTTATAGTGACTTTGTTCAATTGCCTGTAATCGACACACATCCGCATCGAGCCATCTTTCTTCTTAACAAACAACACCGGGGCACCCCACGGTGAGACACTTGGTCGAATGAAGCCAAGGCCTTGCAATTCCTCCAACTGAGTCTTCAACTCCTTGAGTTCAATAGGGGTCATTCTATATGGAGCTCTGAAAACAGGAGCTGTGCCTGGTGCAAGCTCGATCACAAACTCAATCTCCCTATCTGGAGGCAATCCCGGCAACTCCTCTGGAAATACATCCAGGAACTCACTCACAACCGGAATAGTCGATGAGTCCTTTGCCTCGGGGTTAGCTAAGCTCAACGCTGCAAAACGAGCAATAGATCTACTTTTCAACCCGCGAAAGTGGAATGGTTTTCCTTCTACTGGCTTGAAGAGTACCATCTTCTCAAAGCAAGCTACATGCCCATGATGTGCTGCTAACCAATCCATTCCCAATATAACATCAAAGTCTTGGAATCCAAGGACGACGAGATCAACCGCCAACTCGTGGCTTCCAACTTAGACCACACTACCTCCATACACTTTATCTGCCAATACTGTTTTGCCGAGAGGAGTCGAAATGGCTAACTCCAGTTTTAGCTGACTTGGCTCTACAGAAAAGCCTTCTGAAAAACTCGGCGAGACAAACGAATGAGTAGACCCGGTATCAATCAACACTCGAGCCCAACACTCATTGACTAGTAGGGTTCCTGAAATTTTAACTAGCGGAGTTAATCCATGCATCAACAGAGTATACATGTAGGTATATATACATATATAACATGCCAAGTACGTACACAATCAATTACTATGTAACAGTTTAATTCACGGATAATTAAATGAGCTACAACTGCGTACCTTGCACTACATCGTCAGATGCAAGTGCATCACCCTCTGTCAAGGCAAAAACTCGCCCCTGGTTGGCCTGGCGAGACTGAGGCGTAGACCGGGTAGTCTGAGATGACGCCTGATATGATCCTGCTGGGCGTGCTGGTGGACTAATCCCCTGAGACTGGCCCGGTAAATGCCGACTGGGGCAATCCCTGATCATATGGCCCTGGCGACCACAATGAAAACATCCACCCGATGCTCTTCGGCAATCTCCTGGTGGGTGCCTTCGGTCGCATAACGTGCAGACCTAGTGTGCATAAGTCGGAGGTGGAGCATACCTCACCGTCTGAGGTGCAACAGGCCGTGGGACTGGAAGAGCCTAAGGTCGCGGTGCCTGAGGCACATACTGCCGTGGAGCTGGAGGCGCATAAGAAGGCCTCATCGATGGTGTTGGCCACACATACTGATAACGAGTCCGCCTCTCTGGAGGTGCTGAACTACTAGCTTGGCCTCTCGCCAACTCCCTCTTCTTGGACACTGTCTCCGAATTGGCCTCGACCAATAAGGCCTTGTCTACTACCTCAGTGTAGGTAGTATGCCTGAAAACGGAAACCTTCTCCATAATCACATCCTTGAGCCCTTGCTCAAATCTTCTCGCCTTCATTGCCTCAGTAGCAACCATATGAGGCGCAAATCTCGACAACTCCGAGAACTTGGCCTCGTATTGTGCCACCGACATCAAACCTTGCTCAAGGTTGATGAATTCTCTCTCTTTCTTTTCCCGTGCTCCAATCGGAAAATACTTCTTGTAAAAAGTATCCTTGAACTCCTTCCAAGTCCAAGGTAGACCCTGCATGGTCAAATCTCTCGTCCTCAGTGCGGACAACCACCAATGGTGGGCTTCGCCTTCTAGCATGAAAGCTGCCCATGCTACTCTCTCCTCCTCTGTAGGTGAGAGGACCGTAAAGATCTTCTCCATCTGGAGGATCCATGCCTCCGCAGCAAGAGGGTCCACACTCCCATGGAATGGTGGAGGCCTCAATCTCCTGAATGCCTCAACTCCAGCGGTACGATGTACTGGAGCTGCGGGCGGTGGAGTAGGTGCCGCCGATGATGGTATAGCCTGCCGAGCCGCCAGTATGGCGAGTGTCTCAGCAATAGAGCCTAAGACCTGAGAGAGATCCAGCGCTCATCCTCATCCCGTGAAGAAGAGGAAGCTCTGGTATGTGGTCCACGACCCCGTGTGTTCCATCTCATGACTAAAGTCCTGAGAATAATAACACCACATGAGTCTAACTTGAAACCACAGTTTATTTCAATGCCATTTCGCAATAATTCAATTGGTATTAGTTGTATAATGCTAATACACATCACATCAAGTCATCAGAGTATTCATCACATTATACTTATACTTTAGTGTTCTGGCGTACCTAGGACCGTACTTGGTTAAAGCAACCATTTTAGACTAAGACTAAAGTTTAGTCTTAAACTTGGAACCAGACTCGTTCCCGACTCATTTCCTTCCTAACTTGTTTCCTAACATATGCTCTTGTCAAGCCGTGGTATAAGATTCTAAGTGACCCTAGAGACCTAAAGCCTAAGCTCTGATACCACTTCTGTCGCGACCCGAAACCCACCCTAGGAGTTAGAGTGAACTTTGGACGACTAATCATGGCTTACATGACTTGCTTGACAAACCAACCTGCAAAACCCACAGAGCATATACAATAGAGGACATTAACAGCGGAAACATACACTAACATAACACAGCGGAAGTCTAAACAAACCTCTATGTATATATACGAAACCAAGTTTACACCAAAGGAAACCAAAAGAAAGTGCGGACAGACCCGCCAAAATACATGAATGTAAACTCTCATCTCACCCACAGCTAATACACTCAGAATCTACAACCACCTATTGGTAACCCTCTACTGGAGGTTCCTCTAAAGGCTCCTCGACGTACTCCTCTTCCACCCATGGACCAGGAGCACAAACATCAAATGGAGTAGCAGCTCCCTCAGAACCTGCCGACATAAGAAGTACGGCTGAGCATGGAATACTCAGCAGGTACTAAATACTAACCAACAATTATAGCATAAAAATGGCACTACATAATCAGGAGCAATTCATATATGTCAAACGGAAACAATTCATATCATACAAGGAAGTAAAGCAGTTTATAATCATGCTTGTAATTCGTAGAAACCGATAAATCCTCTTGAAAACATCGTGCACTTGACTTGACTTGAAATATTTTTTCGTACGTGAAAGCTTGTCTTGTCTATCTTGCTTGATTCTTGTATGTCGTGTCATGTCATGCATGTCATGCGTGCTTGCTTGTGATCATGTAACTTGTGAGATACTCTTGTGAGATGCACTTGTGAGGGAAGGGAGACCCTTCATTATGCAATGCACTTGCGAGGGAAGGGAGACCCTTCTTCATGATATGTATGTACTTGCGAGGGAAGGGAGGCCCTTCTTCATGATATGCACTTGTGAGAGAGGGGAGACCCCTCGTGGAATGTTGGTTCTTCTCTTCTTGTGAAAAGCGAGGTAAAACATATCGTAGGATATACCCCACCTCTAACCATGTTCTTGAAAACCTCGATAAATCATGTCATGCATGCCGTGCTTGTGGGAACCGTGTACATACTTGCATTTAAATTTAAAGATGACATTTGGGAAATTTCACAACACATATAGCATCAATGATTGAGCAATGTAATATTCATATCATTTAGGGAAAGCAAGAAACACACTATCATAGCCCCTAGCAATATTCATAATTTATTAGGCATGCATTTCCGAATTTACAACTCACTGTATTCACCTTGGCATTTCATCAAACATGGTGTGTTCATTATGGGTTTACCCTACAACATGCTTTTCTAGATGGGTTTTACTCAAATCATACATATATGTTCATTATTGGAACAATGCCCTTCCTCATTTGTTCATCACACATAACCATTGACATCCAATCGCCCATTCCATCTCCATTCACCATTCACCATTCACCATTCACCATTCACCATTCACCATTCATCCATCTCATAGCACATGTGTAAATGAAAGCAAATCAAAAGAAAAGAAGGGGAAAGAAGAACTATAACTAGGAGGGTAGTAAAAAGTACCGACCTTGAAGAGGTGAGGAATAAACCCTCTTTCCAAATGACTGTGTAGCTGCTGCCCTAGCTTGGATCGCGAGCTCCACAATGCCTGAACCGAAATCTTGAAGAAAACGGGCTTGAGGTTGATCTAGGGTTTCAAAACCCCTTTGATTTCTCTCCAAAATGGAAACCCTAGGTTGGAATCGCCTTCTCCCCTTTCTCCTATTCTCTCAAACTCTCTAAGTGTCGAATGATGCCCTAAAGGCTCGGGTTAAACTCTTAAGGTAAGAGTGAACTGACCAAAAGACCGTAATACCCTTACTAAATTTCTGTAAAAACACGAGTGCCGAACTCATTGTGCTGTGAACGGTGCCAACTCGTGGTGCTGTGAACAGTACCAACTCGTGGTGCTGTGAACAGTGCCAACTCGTGGTGCTGTGAACAGTGCCAACTCGTGGTGCTGTGAAAGGTGCTGAACCCGTTGTCCGTTGTGTTGTGCCTAGAGCTGAAAACGTTGTCCGTTGTGAACAGTGCCGAGCCCATTGTCACTTCGTGTCGTGCATAGTGCTGAGCCCGTAGTCCGTTGTCTTATGTACAACGTGCCCGTGGTGAGCTGTACAACGTGCCCGTGGTGAGTTGTACAACGTACCCGTGGTGAGCTGCACAACGTGCCCATCGTGAACTGTACAACGGATGCACACAGTATACATTGTCCGTGCTACGTTATCAGAGTACGACGTCAGAGCACGTCCTTAGTGCCTTCCGAGCTACGTCCTCAGTGCATAACCGAGCTAAGATTTCCTACAGGTTCAGACTGTTTTGGCCATATCTTTTGACTCGTTCGTCCGATTTTGACGATTCAACTTGCGTTGTGTTCGTACTTTTAAGAGGAACAATTCTGACATTTTGAAATTTCCAAATTCTTCCTCATTTATTAATTATACCTTTTAAAAAGGCAAAATGACAACGAAAGCGTCATGTTTTAAGCATGAAAAAGTCTGGGGCTCTACAGCCAGAGCTGTGAGTGTGGGTTTTGGAAAACCCTAAAAATCTCACGGGTTTACAGTCACCACCTATTCATTCAGAATGGATAAGTCCCTGGGATTTGGATAAGGTCTTGGTCTGTGATTGAGATTACGGTAAGAGGTTCGGTTATGTTCGGGGAAGGTGTTAGGTACCCCGAAGCTTCCATTTTTCAATGGTTCCCTACTCTCTAGGTTTAAGCCAATTAATGTCAAAATTTGTTGAAATGCCTAAGTGTTTAAAGTAAGACTATTCTAAGAAAAAAAAGCTAAACTAGGGTCGAACCCGGGCTAGGTTGCCTATGTACTCATATTGGGTGAGATCAGACCGAGTGTAGTTCTGGCATATGAGCCTGTGCCAAGTGTCACGGTCCAACCTTTTTGTAACCGAAGTGACCGTGCGGCACTCGGCTACACCTGTGAGTCAGCCAACCACAAGATACTCACCTGAGAAATGTTCCCAAGTGGTAAGATGCACACCAAGTCAGTAAAGGATAAAGTAAGCAACACGCAACACCGATTGAAAGCAACTTTAAGCTTTATTGATCCTTTCAAGCAACTCTTTACAGACTACAATTAGTGAGGAGATTGAGCTTGCTACAAACTCAAAGGGACATGGGCTAAGGAGTCACCTTGCTCACCTCTCCTCAAGGTAGGAAAATAAACATTTCACCCTTTTACAAAAGGAAACACCCTCCTTGCTAGTGGAGTCATACTGGGGTATTTACAACTCTGCCATTACAAATTACCTTACTAAACTATCCTTGACGACAAAAGGAATTTACAATAAACCCCGGGACACTTTACATGACTCATATGTACAAAGCTTACAAAACACGGGTCATGGCCATGTGCAGAGCATTGGACAAAATGACCGTGACAGACTCCCCACTAAAGCTTGATATTCTACAATCTTGTCTTCGAACTGGCGTAGGTCTTCAGATAGCTCTCAGCTTGTATCTTCATCACCTCGGCCCCTCCACTTCACCAGGTATTCTCACTGCGGATGCTTGAGTTTGGCGCTGCACGATCTGCCAAGATGCGCTCCACTTGACGAACACTCGAACTTGTCGCCTTTGGTGCAGTTCTGACAGAGATGTTGCGAGCTGAATCTTCCATGTCAGGATGGTACGGCTTGATGTTGCTGGCATGGAATACTGGGTGGACCTTCAACCATGACGGAAGCTGAACTTTGTAGGAGGTCTTGCCCATATGAGCAACAACAGGAACTGGACCTTTATACTTTCGAACAAGCTTGTTGTGGACTTTCCGAAAGAATTTCAGTTGTTCCAGAAAAAGCTTGACAAGGACTAGATCTCCCACTTGAAATTCTCTTGGTCTTCTATCTTGGTCGGCCAATTTCTTCATCCGCTTTGACGCTTTCTCCAAATAGGCGCGTGCAATATCAGCGTTTCTATTCCACTCCTTAGTGAATTGGTAGGCTTTTGGGCTTGAACCTGTATAATGCTGGGCCACTATGTGAGGTAACAGTGGTTGTTGTCCTGTAACAATCTCAAAAGGACTCTTGTTAGTAGAGGAGCTCTTTTGAATATTAAAGCATAACTGGGCTATATCCAGAAGATTAATCCAATTTCTTTGGTTAGCAGTTACAAAGTGGCGTAAATATTCTTCAAGCAAACCATTAAATCTCTCTGTCTGCCCATCAGTTTGTGGATGGTAGCTTCAAGAAAAGTCTAACTTCGACCCCAAAAGTTGAAATATCTCGGTCCAAAACCGTCCTGTGAACCGAGTGTCTTGATCACTTACCAAATTTTGGGGCACTCCCCAATATTTGACAACATGTCTGAAGAACAAATAAGCTACCTCCTCTGCCGAGTAGTACTTTGGTGTTGGGATGAAAGTTGCATATTTAGAAAACCTATCCACAACCACTAATATTGACCCATACTCCCCCACTTGAGGTAGGTTAGTTATGAAGTCCATTGAGACACTCTCCCATGGTCTCTTTGGCACCGGTAATGGTTGTAGGAGTCCTAATTCCTTCTTTCTCTCAACTTTGTCCTGTTGGCATATGAGGCAAGTCTTAGTGTACTCCATCACGTCATCTTCCATATTTGGCCAATAATAGTTCTGTTTCAACAAGGCCATGTGTGTTGCCAACCCGGATGACCTGCCTACAAAGTGTCATGGCATTCTTTCAGAAGTAATTTGCGCAGTTCACCAGTTCTAGGCACAAACAAGCACCTTTTCTTGGTAAGGAGGAAACCATCCTCCAACCAAAATCGACGCGTCTTGCCCTCCTTGGCAAGTTGAATAATGGTTTTGGCTGTAGGATCTTGGTCAAGCCCTTCTTTAATTCACTCCCCGTATACTATTGGTCACCTTACTCGCCGTCAAGTGATCCACCAACTTCAAGGCCGCAAACTCGGCCTTCCGGCTCAAGGCATCCGCTACCTGATTAATGCGTCCTGCCTTATATTCTAGCTCGATGTCAAACTCGGCAAGGAACTCCTGCCATCGAGCTTGCTTGGGAGTGAGTTTCTTTTGGGTCAAGAAGTGGCTTACCGCTGAGTTGTCCGTCTTCACGACGAACTTTGAACTGAGTAGGTAATGCCTCCACACCTGGAGACAATGAATAACAGCCAATAATTCTTTCTCTTGGGTAGTGTATCTTCGTTCGGCGTCATTGATCTTTCAGCTCTCATAAGCAATTGGATGGCCGTCTTGTAGAAGTACACCCCTAGTGCATAGTCCGACACATCATTTTGGACCTCAAAGGCTTTTCCCAAATTTGGAAGAGTAAGGACTGGATTGCTCATTACAACATTCTTGAGGTCTTCAAATACGTCTTGACATTCTTGTGAGCAAGACCAAACCCGATCTTTCTTCAGTAAGTCGGTTAAGGGTGCAGCACGCTTGGAGTACCCCAGAATGAATCTCCTGTAATAGTTCACCAGTCTAAGGAATGAGCGTAGCTCACTCACCTTGGTTGGGGCTTTCCACTCCTGGATAGCCTGCACCTTCTTCATATCCATCCTTATTTGGCCTCCATCAACTTGGTGTCCAAGGAAGATAATGTGTTCTTGAGCAAATGAGCACTTTTCTCTCTTCACAAATAAGTGGTTCTTCTGGAGTAACTGGAATATGGTGCGTAAATGCCCGACATGCTCCTCCAACGAGGAGCTATATACGATAATATCATCAAGATACACCACCACGAATTTATCCAGATACTCGTGGAAGATTTCATTCATGAGGGTGCAAAATGTGGCAGGGGCATTGGTCAACCCAAATGGCATGACCAAAAACTCAAAAGCACCATATCTAGTTACACATGTAGTCTTTGATTCTTCTCCCTCTGCAATGCGGACTTGATAATAGCCTGACCTTAAGTCAAGCTTAGAGAAATATCTTGCAGCTTCCAACTGATCAAACAAATCTGCAATGAGAGGGATAGAATATTTGTCTCGGACAGTTAAGTCGTTCAGGACACGATAATCCACACATAGCCTTAAGCTTCCATCCTACTTCTTCTGAAATAGCACAGGTGCTCCAAATGGGGCCTTTGATGGCTGGATAAACCCTGACTCTAGCAAAGTATCCAATTACTTTCTCAATTCTACCAACTCTAGCGGAGCCATACGATATGCCCCTTTTGCAGGGGCATTAGCTCTAGGAACCAACTCTATTTGATGATTAACGCCCCTTCTCGGAGGCAATGACTTGGGGAGTTCACCAGGCATCACATTATCGAAATCCTTCAATACTTGGTGTACCGCTTTTGGGATAGGAGCTTCTCTCAACTCCTCTTGCACATCAACTAGGGAAGCCACATAAGTTGGTTCCCCATTCTTCAGGCCCTTCTTCAGTTAGAGGGCTGATAGAAACTTCTCATCACTTGCTTTGTTAGTGGCAGGAACCATGCAAAGGTTATCTCCAAGTAGACAAACTGAGTTTGAGAATGGCATCGGTACCGCCTTAGTCTCTCTTAGGAACTCCATCCCAAGAATGACTTGAAAATCATCCAAAGGAACAGCTGTTAGGTTCATTCTCCCCTCCCAGTTGCCCAATTTAACATGTACCGACTTGGTCACACCATGGATTGGTTTGGCCTCTGAGTTTACCACTTTCATTCGACTAGAATCCTTCTCTAGATTCAAGCCGAGGCGTTTCGCTTCTGAACATGCCACAAAGTTATGTGTGGCCCCTATGTCGACCATAGCACGGGTCGGTTTACCATTGATCTTCAATTCAACATACATGAGACTGTTGGTAGGGGCTGGTTTCTTCTCTACACTTTGCTTCTTCACAACATTAAGTAATCGTAGAGCACCTATCCGAGTTGGCTTCTCACCTTCGTCCTCTTCAGGCACTATTTCAGCTTGAGGAGACTGTTGTAAGGCATTTAAATCCTGCTTTTGAGGGCCAACAGCAATCCGATGTGGCCCTCCACAAAGGAAGCAACTAATGGTCTTCGACCCAGCTGAAGACGATGTTGATCATTTGAATTGTGAGGATCCTGAAGGTCTCTTATCACCTCCCCCACTCTTAGGCTTGTTAAACTTGCCCGACTTAACACTCAAGCTGGAGTTCCCTGAGTAAGCTATTTTCTTCTTCCCACCATCCTCGGTAGTATAGTCGGTTAGGCGCTCAGCCGCAGCTTGCGCTAACGCCAAGTCTTGTACCCTTTGTCTCTATAACTCAGTTTGGGCCCAAGGTTTGAGGTCTTCAAGGAAATAGAATAGCTTGTCCTTCTCGGACATATCTTGAATGTCTAGCATCAATGCTGAGAACTGTTTCACATATTCACGAACAGTATCGGTCTGTCGAAGGTTTCTCAACTTTCGCCAAGCCATATATTCTACGTTCTCAGGAAAGAACTATGCCTTCAATTCCCTCTTTAGGTCCTCCCATGAGTTAATGGTGCAAACACCCTTGACTATATCATCGTACTTTGTTCGCCACCACAGTTTGGCATCACTCACCAAATACGTAGCAGCCATCGTGACTTTAGTCTCTTCCGAGTCAGTCCTAACAGCCCGGAAGTATTGTTCCATATCGAACAAGAAGTTCTCAAGTTTTTTTGCATCACGAGCACCAACATAGTTTCTAGGTTCAGGAATTCGAATCCTGAAAGTTTCACCTGCATTCGGGCCAGTTGTTCCCATTGCTCTAGTGAGAACATTCACCTTAGCAACAAGGTCACCAATTTGGGCTTGTAGGGCTTCCACCATAGCCCTAAAGTCCTCGCTGAGCATATCAGTAGTGTTAGCAACATTCCTTTGTTCCATCTCGATCACATCGACACGCTCGGCAAGTTGTACAAGTCAGTCTGCAACACCACCAAGTTGTGAAGCTTGCGACTCGAGATCCTCGATCCGCTCTTTGTTCGTCTGTTCCTGTCTCGGTGGCATGATCCAACTTCTAGAGGATCACAATGACCGCTCTGATACCAACTGTCACGATCCAACCTTTTTGTAAGCGAAGTGACCGTGCTGCACTCGGCTACACCTGCGAGTCAGCCAACCACAAGATACTCACCCAAGAAATGTTCCCAAGTGGTAAGATGCACACCAAGTCAGTAAGGGACAAAGTAAGCAACACGTAGCAACACGCAACACCGATTGAAAGCAACTTTAAGCTTTATTGATCTTTCCAAGCAACTCTTTACAAACTACAATTAGTGAAGAGATTGAGCTTGCTACAAACTCAAAGGGACATAGGCTAAGGACTCACCTTGCTCACCTCTCCTCAAGGTAGGAAAATAAACATTTCACTCTCTTACAGAAGGAAACATCCTCCTTGCTAGTGGAGACTGTGGAGTCATACTGGGGTATTTACAACTCTGCTATTACAAATTACCTTACTAAACTATCCTTGACTACTAAAGGAATTTACAATAAACCCCGAGACACTTTACATGACTCATATGTACAAGCCTTACAAAACACGGGTCATGGCCATGTGCCGAGCACTGGACACAATGACTGTGACACAAGGCTAGGGGGTGTGTGTGCACAGCAAAGGTGGCTAATGGGCCTAATCCGATAGATTAGGGTTTTATTTGACTGAGGATTGCCAATGTGTAATGTTTGGGCCCAGTGGCCAAAGGCTGGGCACGGAGGCTAGGTTTGGGCCCGGTAAGCCAAGAGAGGAGTCCGGTAGGCTAAGACAAAATTTGACCAAGGTTAGGGTTGCTAACTGAGGCTAGGTCAAATTAACCATGGTTAGGATTGCTAACCACAGTTAAGAAAGGTATGGTCAGACCCGGTAGGCCAAAGTTGGGCTTGGTAGGCCAAGGGTGAGGCCCGGTAGGCCAAAAGTGTTTTAACCGAGGGTTAGGGTTGCTAACTGGGGTTAAAAAGTTGTTTAACCATGGTTAGGGGTACTAACCAGGGTTAAAAATTTCAGAAGCTATATCTTTGGTCTTGTTATATTTTTTGGATTTTTTTTGGGGAGTTTTTCAAATTTTTTCCCAGGGTTAAGGATTGCTTAACCATGGTTAGGGGTCACCATGGTTAGGATTGTTAACCATAATTAAATGACTGAAACAAATCATTTTTAGGCTTCTCAGAATATTTTTGAATTTTTGAGTATTTTTCCAGAATTTTGTGGGTAAGGACTGCTTAATCATGGTTACAAGTTAATCAAAGATGGAGTTTGACTATGGTTAAGGGTCATCACCAAGGCAAAAATGATCACAGAGGATCATTTTGGAATCCTGAAAATATTTATGATTTTATGAGTATTTTTCCAGAATTTTGTGGGTTAAGGGTTGCTTAACCATGATTAAATGTTAATCCAGGGTAGATTTAACCATGATTAAGGGTTTGGTCTGGTCAGGATTGGATCCAGGGAGCATAGCAGGGCCTACACTGGTCTCCTACCTGGTCTGGGCCCTGTGTAAGCCCAGAAGTTAAAAAAATCAGAATTGAGGTAATGGGATTACTTCAATCACAGTTTCCTTTTTAATCATGGTTTCAATGGGTTTAACTTAAGTTAGGGAATGATCCAGAGGGTTCCGAGACCACAATGGGGTAGCCTGAAGTCCAGGGAAGCCTTGGGCCTTTGGTGGGCCCAGGAGAAGGTCAAATGTGAGCCCCATAGAGGGCCAAAGATACCCTGATATGCAGACTGAAATGACGCTATTCCAACTAACCCTGGTTTGTCGGGTTTTAACTCGAGTTAGGGGTGACCTTTCAGGGTTCTGAGACCATAGGAGTGGAGCTTGAAGTTCAGGGAAGGCCCTGTGCCTTTTGTGCGCCCAGGGGGAGGTCAAGTGTGTGCCCCACAGTGGGCCAAAGATGCCGTATTTGGTAGTCTCGCCAATCTGTCAACTTAGGTTTAGACCTGGTTTAACCATGGTTAAGGCCTGAGTGAGAGGCTGTGATGAATATGGAAGATAAATAGGGGTCTAAGGATCCTAACCATGGCCCTGGACTTTACTAGGGCCTACCTAACCATAGTTAAATAGGGCAGTTACAGTAAAGGTCAATGACAACAATTTTTTGAAAAATATTTTTCCTCTTTGCTAGGGGTGCACCAATGGTTACCAGGGGTTCAGTCATGACTTGAGGGACCCCCAGAACCTGGGAGAAGCTCTGCAAATGTTGGGGGCCTTACACTCGAAATAGAAACCTCAAGGGTATACCCCCATGCCTACGGGTAAGGCAGGGGGACCCCTATCCTTGGTTGAACGGAACTCCAACAGGTATATCAAGATAAAATAGACCCCTGGAATAGGACCATAAATCCTTACATTTCTTGGACGAAATGACAATAAAAGGGCAACAAGGGGTAGGGATGCTACCCTTGTACAGTGGTTGCCGACTGAGAAGTGGTGGTGCAACAGTGGTGTTCGAGGGGACAGGCGAAGAGCAACCTGGTATGCCTGGTAAAGCTTCAAGGGAGCTAAAGGAGCCTACCTTGATGGAAGTTAGGGAGATAATAGGGTGAGAGGAGGGCTGACCGAATGGGGACAGACCTTGGATACAAGGTTTGGCAGTGGTGGTGCCAAATAGCAATAGGCCTAAGGGGTTTGGTGTTGCTTCTAGGAGGCCTGGGAGGTTCTCAGGTGAGGGACTAAGGGTCTAGAAGGCTGGGGAAAGGATGTGGGCTAGCCTATTGTGGGCAGAGTTTTCTTGAGGAGAAAAATGGTGTTTTTGAACCGTGGAGGTGGTGGGGGATTTATAGGAGAGGGGGAGACCCTTGGGGGTAGTCTGGGTATTCCCTCAGGCATGGAGAACACCTAAGGAGGGGCCTAAAGAGGAGCAGGGGGCTGCTGTACGTGTATCCTACCGAAGAAGATGGTGAACAATGTTCATCAGTTGGTTTTATTTATTTATTTTGGGTGTAGGCCTCATATGTGTGGGCCAAAAGCAATGCCCTCTTTACCCTATTTGGAGTTGGTGCTCACATTCAATTTTTTTAAAAGGTAGGTGGGCCCCACTGGGGTTGGGCCCTGAAGGCTTGTAGGCCATGTTTGGACCCACATGGGAGGTTTGGACCATGATTTTGGGATTTTTTTTTGGACATGGCATTGCTAATGGGTCTTGAGCCTGAATGATTTTGTTCTAGGGTTTGCACTAGGGTTTAGACTAGGGCTAGGCCTAGGGTTAGGTCTAGGGTTTACCTAGGATTAGACCTAGGGTTAGCCTAGGATTTGGTCTAGGGCTTAGATTTTTTAGTTGAAATGGGCATTGAGCCTGTAGGGTTTTAGGTTTAGGGTTCACCTAAGGTTAGGTCCAGGGTTTACCTAGGGTTTACCTAGGGTTAAACCTTGGGTTTAGCAAGGGTTAGCTTAGGGTTTGGTTTTCTTAATTGAAATGGGCTTGAGCTCATAGAGGTTTGGATTCTAGGGTTTAGGGTTTACCTAAGGTATGGTCTAGGGTTTAGCCCAAATCGGGCAAATGGCCTTGGATTCCCTCGAAACTAATTTCCACACTTAGGATATATTGAAATACACGCGTTACATGAAACGACATCGAAATCCGACCCCTGATTTGGATTTGGTAGAAGGTTGTAGGTTTAGGCCAAAATATTCTTAAGAAATTGAAATTCGTCTTTCTCGGCTCCAAATAGGGCAAACGGCCTTGAATTCCCTCGAAACAAATTCCAACACTTAGGATATACCGAAATACACATATTAGAAGAAACGACATTGAAATCCGACCCCTGGTTTGGATTTGGTGGAAGGTTGTAGGTTTATGCCAAAGTATACTTGTGAAACATGAATTTCGGCATTCTCGGTGCCCAAATCAGGCAAACGGCCTCAGCTTCCCTCGAAACTAATTCAAACACTTAGGATATATCGAATTACACGCATAAGAAGAAATGACATCGAAATCCGATCCCCGGTTTGGATTTGGTGGAAGGTTGTAGGTTTAAGCCAAAGTATACTTGAGAAACATGGATTTCGGTGTTCTCGGTGCCCAAATTGGGAAAACGGCATTGGATTCCTTCGAAACTAATTCCAACAATTAAATATATTGAAATACACGCATTAGAAGAAACGGCATCGAAATCCGACCCCCGGTTTGGATTTGGTGGAAGGTTGTAGGTTTAGGATAAAGTATACTTAATAAGTTGGAATTCGGCCTTCTCGGTGTCTAAATTGGGAAAACGGTCTTGGATTCCCTTGAAACCAATTCCAACACTTAGGATATATTGAAATACATGCGTTAGATGAAACGCATCGAAATTTGACCCCCGGTTTGAATTTGGTGGAAGGTTGTAGGTTTAGGCCAAATTATACTTGAAAAACATGGATTTTGACATTCTTAGTGCCCAAATCGGGCAATGACATTGGATTCCCTTGAAACCAATTCCAACACTTAAGATATATCGAAATACACGCATTAGAAGAAACGGCATCGAAATCCGACCCCCGATTTAGATTTTGTGGAAGGTTGTAGGTTTCGGCCAAAGTATACTTGAAAAACCTGGATTTCGGCCTTCTCGGTATCCAAATCGGGTAAACGGCCTCGGATTTCCTTGAAACCAATTCCAACACTTAGGATATATTGAAATACACGGTTTAGAAGAAACGAAAATGAAATCTGACCCCCGATTTAGATTTGGTGGAAGGTTGTAGCTTTAGGCCAAAGTATATTTACGAAATTGAAATTCGGTCTTCTCGGTGCCCAAATCGGGCAAACGGCCTTGAATTCTCTCAAAACAAATTCCAACACTTAGAATATATCGAAATACATGCATTAGAAGAAACGACATTGAAATCCGACCCCCGGTTTAGATTTGGTGGAAGGTTGTAGGTTTATACTTGAGAAACATGAATTCGGCCTTCTTGGTGTCTAAATCAGGCAAACGACCTCGAATTCCCTTGAAACCAATTCAAACACTTAGGATATATCGAAATACACGCGTTAGAAGAAATGACATCGAAATCCGACCCCCGGTTTGGATTTGGTGGAAGGTTGTAGGTTTAAGCCAAAGTATACTTGAGAAACATGGATTTCGGTGTTCTCAGTGTCCAAATTGGGAAAAAGGCATTGGATTCCCTCGAAACTAATTCCAACACTTAAATATATTGAAATACATGAGTTAGAAGAAACGGCATCGAAATCCGACCCCCGGTTTGGATTTGGTGGAAGTTTGTAGGTTTAGGATAAAGTATACTTAATAAGTTGGAATTAGGCCTTCTCAGTGTCTAAATTGGGAAATGGTATCAGATTCCTTCGAAACCAATTGCAACACTTAGGATATATCCAAATACACGCATAAGAAGAAACGGCATCGAAATTTGACCCCCGGTTTGAATTTGGTGGAATGTTGTAGGTTTCGGCCAAATTATAGTTGAGAAACATGGATTTTGGTATTCTTAGTGCCCAAATCGGGCAACAGCATTGGATTCCCTCGAAACCAATTCCAACACTTAGGATATATCGAAATACACACGTTAGAAGAAACAACATCAAAATCCGACCCCCGATTTAGATTTGGTGGAAGGTTGTAGGTTTAGGCCAAAGCATACTTGAGAAACCTGAATTTCTACCTTCTCGGTATCCAAATCGGGTAAACGGCCTCAGATTTCCTTGAAACCAATTCCAACACTTAGGATATATTGAAATACACGCATTAGAAGAAACGACATCGAAGTCCGACCCTCGGTTTGAATTTGGTGAAAGATTGTAGGTTTAAGCCAAATTATACTTGAGAAACATGGATTCCGACCTTCTTGGTACCAAAATCGGGCAAATGACCTCGGATTCTCTCGAAACCAATTCCAACACTTAGGATATATTGAAATACACTCATTAGAAGAAACGACATTGAAACCCAACCCCCGGTTTGGATTTGGTGGAAGGTTGTAAGTTTAAGCCAAAGTATACTTGAGAAACATGAATTTCGGCATTCTCAGTGCCCAAATTGGGCAAATGACATTGGATTCCCTCGAAACAAATTCTAACACTTAGGATATATTGAAATACACACGTTAGAAGAAATGACATCGAAATCCGACCCACCGGTTTGAATTTGGTAAAAGGTTATAGGTTTAGGTTAAAGTATACTTAAGAAGTTGGAATTCGGCGTTCTCGGTGCCCAAATCAGGAAAACGGTATCAGATTCCCTCGAAACCAATTCCAACACTTAAGATATATATAAATACACGCGTTAGAAGAAACAACATCGAAATCTGACCTCCGGTTTAGATTTGGTGGAAGATTGTAGGTTTATGCCAAAGTATACTTGAGAAACATAAATTTCGGCCTTCTTGGTGCCCAAATCAAGCAAATGGCATCGGATTCTCTCGAAACTAATTCAAACACCTAAGATATATTGAAATATATGCGTTAGAAAAAACGATATCAAAATCCGACCCCCGGTTTGGATTTGGTAGAAGGTTGTAGGTTTAGGACAAAGTATAATTGAAAAACATGGATTTCGGCCTTCTCGGTACCCAAATCGGGTAAACGGCCTCGAATTCCTTCGAAACTAATTCCATCACTTAAGATATATTGAAATACACGCGTTAAAATAAACAACATCGAAATCTGACCCCCGGTTTGAATTTGGTGGAAGGTTGTAAGTTTAGGCCAAATTATACTTGAGAAACATGAATTTTGGCATTCTCAGTGCCCAAATCGGGCAACGACATTGGATTCCCTCAAAACCAATTTCAACACTTTGGATATATTGAAATACACGTGTAGAAGAAATGAGATTGAAATCCGACCCCCGATTTGGATTTAGTAAAAAGTTGTAGGTTTACGCCAAAGTATTACCGAAAACTATTAATATTATGAGATGAGTTTGGTTCTTTGCATATTAATTAATTTACATTCTAAAATTTTATCATTTCGATATTTTAATAATAAATTGTATATTATTATTTTTTTGTGGGAGGGAGCCGGCAACACACACTTGGCGGGTTTTGGAGCACCACCAGGAGGGAGCTAGGCGACTAGTTTAGGATTTTTAAACTGTTAAATGTAATCACCATTATGACACTAATAATAAACTCCAAATGAGGAGATCGAATCACAACCGCGTAGACTATGGGCCAAAATTACAAATGGAAGTAGGCTTAAGTTCAATCGCACCCATAGGTGTAACACGTGTCATTTTTAACCTCTACTAGCGGTGGTTAAGATTCACTAACCTTAGGGTTCAACAATCTAACCTTAGTTTTTTTTTTTTAAAGTACCATTAGGGTTAAAAATTATTAGCCCTAGGGTTAATTTTGTTAAAAAAAATTTAAAAACCAAGATTAGATTGTTTAACCGTAAGGATCCACCACCACTGTTCTTTATTCTCTGAAATGGAGACAAACAACTAATATAAGATACAGAAGTAATGAAATACATGGATCTATAGCCAGAATAGAACTAGTAAAGACTTGGGGTGGTGACGCGTGACATTGTAGATCAAATACTTGATTTTAGTATGGAACTGAATTGCATCATCTCTTGGAAGATCTTCCTGGCAGAAACTGGTAAACATAATGGCACAATTGTGTTCTTGCTCTCCTTTCCATCAGGGACAAACAAAGCCCAGTTGTGTTTAATAGTTGCAAGCCCTACTCGTGTATCGGATCTCCCCAGCTAAAATTGGCACTGTATAATGGCAGTCTAGTCCATTTACTGATCAGTAAAGTATTTTCCATCGTTGTTTTTCCCCAGGTTATTTCAAAGTAGTCAATCGCAGAACGGATGTAGTCATCGGTGACTAATTCAATTGCCTCTTGCACCAATTTAACAGCAAAAGATAGTGGATTTTTACTTAATTCCCCTGCAGTACAAAGGCAACATGTGAATGTAATGCCACAAAAGAAGTACCCTTTGGGCAATGGGGGATTTAGTTTAGACCGCACATCCACAGCTAATATAAGCTTTGTTTGCTGCTTGGGATCAATTTTAAGAGCTCTTGTTCGAGCACGCCACAAGAAAGCCGAGAGCACTGTGAAGTTTGTGCACTTCTTTATGCATCATCCATTGCTATTCTTTTTAATTGGGTTATTTTTTCATGGTTTAAACAGAAGGATCTGTACAGCAGTTGCTCTTCCTGGTGGGGACTGAGGCTGTTGAACAATTTCTCATTCTTTTCGAATTCGTGGTGAGCGAATTCGATCTTTGCTGGTTTTCTGGCTCACAGTACAGATCTGTCTAGAGATGGAAGGATGGTTAATGGGAAACCTCATGCAATTTCAGCCCAAGAATTTATAAACTCCATTAGAGTTTTAAAGTTAGTCATGCAGTGGTTAATTCCTATTCCAAGAACAAATCCTCTACATTTGAAGCTTGTCACCTGAAGATGCATAAGTAGACCAAATTGAGCATTGTTATGATCAAGAACTAAGGAAAACTAACTATGCCTTGTTGATTTTTGATTTAAAATTGTTTTAATTAATAAAAATTAATAAAAACCGGATCATTAGGATCCGGGGTTTTGATTTTAATCATGGACTAAAACCCCCCATTAATTTAATCTTTGTTTAGGTTGGGTGTTTAATCTCTTGAAAGAGAGAAGACACACTTTAGTGCATTTCCCTTAGTTCTTTAGTCCCACATCAGAAAAGTAGAGAAAATCTAAAGAGTTTATTTACCCCCTTGGTTGCTTAGTTGTCAACAACCAAGCATGAGGTGTAGACTTTGACCCACCAATTACTTTAGATGATATCTAGGGTGTGCGAGCTGCGCCCGCAGTGAGCGCGAGCCTAGTTAGTAAGTTCGGGTACGGGAAAAATACGATACGGAAAACGTTCGGGTATTATACTTTTTAATATCAAAAGGTCGTGAGCAAAAATTCGGTCCAAAAACACGGAAACGAAAAATAATCAAATACGGATTTATTCGGGTTTAATACGTTTTGTTTCAAAAGTTCAAGACCAAAAATACGGTATTAAAAAAAATTATATATATATATATACCATCCAAAAAAAACATCAAATATATTATAATTATTACTAACTAGTGCAATAATAATTAAACAACTGGTTCAATCTAATTAAGACAACTAAATAAGCAATTACTTTAACCACATTGTTTATCTCAATTTTACCTGAAAATTAAATAACAGTATTAAACAAAAACTAAAACAATAAAGTATGAAAGCAAGTGGCATCCATCTCAACAAAATATAAATTCTTATAAAATCTTAAGTATTTTAATGTTAAAAAATCAAAGTTTTGAAACTAAAAGACGTCGAGATTTTGTGATGATCCAATGTCAAGCATAGTATCAAGCCATGAGTCGCAACTATCATTTCCAATGCTTTCTTCAGTTTCATACTCTTCTCGTTCATCATCAATGTCTTTGTGAAGTTCACCAAGATGGTCAAGGTTAATTGCCCGAGAATCGTGCATATCGTCATTTGTAGTATTTTCCATCATCTTCGTATTCATCCTTATATATACCAAATCTTCTAACATATCTGGTAATAGCTTATTTCTCTTCTTTGTTTGTGCTGCTTCAAAAGCCTTCCAATTTCGCTCACACACCGAAGAACTACATGGTTGACTCAAAAGGCGAATTGCAATTTTTTGTAGCGTTGGAGCTTGACTACCATTTAGTTCCCACCATAGTCCTACACCCAATAAAAGAAAAGTCAGTCCACATATTTATAACATAATAAAATAATGAAAAAATGTAAAATTATTAAAGGTATACTTACGTGGATGATAGCTTTCCATCATAGCCAACGCGACAATGGTAAATAATTTCGAACTTTTTCCATGATAAAGAATCAAATCACCAGCAAATTTACATTTTTCACTTGCCTCAATTAAGTTATCTACAACATAGTTGATGCCATTTCTCACATCAACGTCTTCATCATATGTATATTTCCCATTGTACATGTTGATTGGATTAAGAAATGCTACAGCTGCATGTATCCTGTGTACTATGTGCTTGTCTCTTCTTGATTCAAATAAAATCCATATTTTTTCGTACTTTCTAGGATCGCTATTACAATATTGTTTGAGTGCTTCCCTTGCCCTCTCCATTGCATCATACAAGTACGATGAAGTCGATCCATCACCATCTACTAATTGGAGGACTCAAACTAATGGTTCTAAAACCGATTTCTCTTCTTTTCCCTTATTCCAAAAATTTGAGTTTTGAATGATTCCAGTTACTTTTACAACCATTGGAGTCTTGCTGTAATTCATGCCTCTCCATTCAGATGATGCAACCAGTAATCGTAAACCATTCTCAACTTCCAAGATAGATTGAAGCATTAAAAATTGAGATGCAAATCTTGTCTTGCAAGGTCGTTTCAACTCTTTGTTATCGGTATGATCCCTCATTAGCTTTAAAACAACAGTGTGCTTGTACATGTAATCCACAATCATTTTTCCATCATCGAAAATATTTCGTATCCACCCAATTTCTTTATAAATATCTTTCAAAAGCAATTGAATTCCATGAGCAGCATAACGTGTCTTACACATATGAGGATCTCCCTATAATCATATCACAAGTAGACTCATAAGTTGCAGCATTATCTGTTATAATTTGCACAACATTTTGTGCCACAATCTCATCAATAACAGATAGAAGAATATCTCTAAGAAATTGACCAGTTTTTCTCTCCGCTGATCTTTCAAAAGAATTTAAGAAAATTGCCCCTTTTTGGAGAATAGGCAATCACATTAATGATGGATCGATTTTTGATATATGTCCACATATCTGACATTAGTGTACACCCACTGATAGCCCAAGATTCTTTAACTTTAGAGATATATTCTTCAACATCTATTCTGGCATTTGTTACCAACTTAGTACGGAGAGTTGAATAACTAGGTGGAGTATAACCAATACCAAAATCACTAGCAGCTTTCATCATTTCAATGAAAGATGATGATTGAACAACATTAAATGCAATGTTATTCATGATGAAGGCTTTTGCTAGTTTCTTATCCACCAATTCTCTATCTTTCTTTGTGCACAACTCTGGCAAGGTAGTATGATGTAAACTCTTATAATTACTTGGACATGCTGAGCTAGTAGGAGTGAAAGATGAATTCACTACATATTCCTCAACATTTATTGGAGTTGATCCCGTTTTAGTTTTCTTATTGGAACCACCTACTGCTAAAAAAGTTGAGGCTTGTACATCTTCAGGAACTTGTGTACAAATTGAAATATCACGACCTGCTACTCCAGACAAGTGAGATTTAACTTGTGCTATCCCCCCAGGAAAATCTTTTCTACCAAATTTACATATGAAACGGCCATTTAATTCCTCAGTATATTCCCAAAATCAATCCTTCTTTCTCACCATTATATTTTTTTACTACATATAAAAATAAATACATGTATATTTAGCAATTATAGAGATGAGGTAAAAAAAATCATGATTTTGTGTTTAAAAGAAATACAAGAAAACACAAAAGCATCGTACATTCTCATGAGAATAGTAGCACAGAGATAAGAATATCTAAGATGGATAATGCTAGCATCACTTACTTTGAAGACTCACTCTCTTTTTTTATTGGAGAAAGTGAGTTTGAAAGTAAGTTATTCTAGCATTGCCCATATATATAAAAATAAAACAAGACAATAAGCTTTTCGAGAGATGCGCAATATCAAAGAGATAGAACAGGTTGAACTCAAGGTATTGCCATTCAAGAAGAATGTCAGGTTGTATCTAAGGACATTGCCTTGTGAGGGGGAAAAAAATACCGTCACGAACACGCGTCAGCTACAGCTCCACACACGCTCTGGTTTACCGGTAGAAGGTTGGAGTGGAGGGTGTGACACCCTGACCTGTACTCCGATGGTAAAGTAAGTAGATGTAGAAGATGATGGACAGTAAACTCTGAATTAGGCACTGAAAGTTATGCAAGATTCTGGGAAGCACTGAACAAGTATTCTCTGAAGTACTGCCAAAAAACGTGTTCTCAAGCACTGAAGCCACGGGGTATTTATAGGGTAAGGTTGGTATGGCCATCGCTGACCATAGATGGCCATAGATGTCTATACCACGTGTCCTGCACTCATTGCCAAATATGTCAAACATATCTGCCACCTGTTACATCACACGTGAGAGCCTACTATGAGTTCACTCGGTCGGGATCTGACAGTACGCAGAAGTGACCAGCATTAAATGCCAAGACAGTGCTTTCGGCACAACAGTGCTTTCGGCACAACAGTGCTTTCGGCACACATGTCAGAATTATGGATCGCCTCCTGATCACTTTCTCCTAAGAGTCGGACTCGTTGTTGACTCGAGCTCGGTTACGGTGTAGATGTCTTAAAATACAGCCAGGACATCGTTGTCGGTGAGACAACGGACTCGTTGTTCATGTAACGACAAAAACGTTGTCAAAAGTACAGCGGTTACGTTGTGCTTCAGACAACAAGCACGTTGTCGAGCCACAACGGAAGCGTTGTTCTACAAGAAAACAAAGACGTCGTAATGCGCACAACGTGAACGTTGTGCATCAGACAACGTGTGATCCCTCTATTTTAAGCACGTGACCCCAACTCGTGTCCACGTGTCACTTTCGTGAACAAAACAACAAAAACGAGCTCGTTCTCCAACGCTAAGTTGATTTTACAAATTTTATCCGTTACAATTTGCCCCTTTATGATGCTTGGAACGTAGTTCGAAGTGTCATAAACGGACAAAAAGATCATACCTGGCACTGCTCCGCAAGATGTAACGTTGCGTGCTTTAAACGCTCGCTGAGAAGATCGACCGTTCACACCAGCTGGCTACGCGTGCGAGCCGTCACGTCGCTTTAATGCGGACAGGCTGTCATCATTGCCGTTTCGAATTTCAAAACGCTTTAATAACTCCGACGGTTACTCTCTTTTGGTGAAAAGACGATCTTGCCACTGCTCTTCTCCCCTTTGACACAGGTGTACGGTTCTGATGAAGGGTAGTGGAGTAGTTTCACATATCTGAGATGTTTATAAAATCCCCATCGAATACTCCTTCTCTCTCACCCTGTTCCTTCAAGTACTGTTACTCTGCCGAATTTTTCTCTTAAACGAAAGTTCATCTTCCTCAAGCTCTCAACAGTCTCTCAGTCGTCTTCTATTCGGTACGCTCTTCACCCTTTCCCTTAATATTTCTTACTGTTTCTCCCTCTTTCTCTTCTTCTCTGGTTCTTGAGTGATTCTGCTCTGTGTACTCCCCGTGTTCTGTTCACTGTTCTTGTTCCTTTTCACTGTTTCTTTCAATCACTATGGCGACCAACGTTCCCGTAGAACCCACTAGGTTAGAGGAAGTTAGAGGCCCTACTGAAGATGAGGCCAGTTGCACAGGTAGCGCACCTCATGGTGCCTACATCGAACAATCCTCAGCTCTGCGCCAACATCAGTTGGCACATCTGAACCATTACAGGGATCGTTTCGACTTCCCTTCCCACTTCAATCTCCACTTCAAGCGAGATGACGCTATCATTGATAAGCGCTCTGCTTGCACCGTTGTCTACCTCTCCCAGCTCGAGGCTGGCCTTCGCTTCCCTCTCCATCCCGTCCTGGATGACGTTCTGTCCACCCTGCAACTCGCACCGGGACAAATGCATCCGAGCTTCTACAAACATATGTCCGTGATGATCAAATTCATCAAGGACGGTTTCCCAATAGAAGCTAGGCATCTATTCCACTTCAGCCATGCTATCAGATGCCGAGGCACTGACGATGGTCTGTTCCACTACTACTCGTGGAACAAGAAGCCTCGACACCCAGAGCTCGTCTCTGGCATCCTTGATAGAGAAAGAGGGTGGAAAGCCACTCCTTTCATTGTCTCTGGCGGTTGGAAGGCAGAGAATTCCACAGTCCCCAATGTCTTTCAAGCGAAACCAGGTATACTACTACGGTCGTCCGTTGTCCGTTGCGCACCACTGTTCTGACTCTGTTTTCGTTGTACGTTGTATGCTTTCGTCCTGTTGGCTCTCGTTGTACTCATTCTGCTTTTTTCTGTGTGCAGTTGACGGAAAGAAGATCCCATACAAGAAGTTAGCCCCAGAAGAAGAAGGCCTCCTTACCAATATCAAACGTGTCCGAGGTGAGGAATACATCCGGTGGAAACCACTAGAGCCCGACACGTGGGTCGTCTTCAACACTCCCACTGCAACTGCTCAACGACAACAACAACCACAAAAACAGCAACAACAACGACAACAGCATCCAGACGCTTCTACTTCTGCACCAGCACCAGCAATCAATTTGGACGAAGAAGAAGAAGAAGAAGACATGGCTGGCATAGATCCACCTCCACTGAGCAGAAAGCCAAGGTCTGCTCGCCCTGCCATTCTGCTGCCACCACCGCCACCACCGTTGAAGAAGAGGAACCCTCCTTCCAAGGGTACAACGACTGCTGACCCGAAAAGAAAACTGTTGACCCAGGCCGAGTACGAGGCCAGAAAGAAAGCAAAGGCGGACACATGCCTGGAGAAAGAGAACGCAGCCATTGCTGCTCCCCCCTCCACCTCTGCCGCTCCAGCAACAACTCCAGGAGCAGAAATGACAACGGCGGTGACCGAAGCCAGCTCGCCACCTGTCCCCTCTCGAGCTGCAACTGCTCCAGCCAGCTCGAGTTCCGCTGTGGTCGCCCTGGCCGCAACGGAAGCTGGCACAACGAGTCTTCCAGCTCGTATGCTACCGGCGAGCTCTCTGGACTGGTCGCCCGACTTCTCTCGGTACGGGAGACCGACAATAAACAACTCGGTGCAAAGATCCGACAAGGCCGCCCGAGCTCTGACTCATGCTATGAGGTTGCCCCAAGACATTGCTGACGTCGGCAATCTCAGTCTGGCCAACCTAACTTACGCCGCCTGCCAATCTGTGGCGTCAGTAAGTTTCTTGCTTCCTCTTCTTCTTACTCTACTGCTGAAATCTTACTCCTTGTTGTGCTAATGCCCGGATATTTCCTTGCAGATGAACGTGCTCGTGCACGAACTCTGTGATCGTAGCCATTATAGCTACAATCACCTCCAAGACGGGCTCAAGTACTGGCAAGACAGGACTGAGACGCTGGAGAAGACTCTCACCGAAGAGAGACTCAAGGCAGACTATGATCTATCTCAAGCCAAAGCTGACGCTGTTCGCGTCGAGGCGAAGTTCAAAGCTGCCACCAAGGCACAAGAAAAAGCTGAGGCTGAGACACGATCAGCAAAGGAGGCCGAGAAGAAGGCCAAACAGGAAGTAGAGAACGCTGTTCTACGCATCAGCGAACTAGAGCTCGTCTCCCAAGCTTTGGGCAGATAGTTGGAGGAAGCTGAGGCAGCCAGGACAACACTGGCGGAGGAGCTCGAGGAGGCCAAGAAAGCTGAAGAGGCCATCGAGAGGACCGTGACCCTGAGACTTCAACAATATTATCAGTCTCAGCTGGACACGCTCTTGGAGGAGGATCGGGCAGAGACCGAGAAAGAGATACTCGAATCGCTCCGCCAACAAGGCCGTCTGAAAGAAGACAATGAAGAGGATGCCATCACGTTCTCCGAGCTTCAAAGCAAAGACGTGATCGAGCTGGACAACGAGACCGAGGTCCAAGGCGTCGAACAACCTCACTCTCTCGAAGGTCCTGCACCTCCCCAACTGAGCCGTACTTCGAGCCAGCTGCTCCCGAAGCTCCTGCTACTACCGATGAAGCTACTCCAGAGAAAACCCCAACTGCTGAAGCCTCTACTTCTGCCCCTGTTGCAACGACGACAGATGCTGATCTTGAGCTCGCCTGATCTACCGCTCCTCTTCACGTTTCTGTTTTTTTTTTTTTTTTTTTTAATGATGTAAACTCTTTTCTTTCCCTCTTATGGGAGTTTGTTGCTGTAATTACCCAGAAATGAGCCTTCTGTATGAATGGATCACTTCTTTTTCTTATGTTTGCATTTCTTTTCACCTCGTAGCGTAGCACAACGTATGCACAAACAATACAACACAAGTAGTTGAATTAATTTTCACGGTTCACAGCATTGATGTGAATATGGCACTTTACTTTGTGAATGTATGTATGAGGGTGAAAATTATAACTAATGCACACACTTAAACAAATTATTTTGATCAAAGCACTACGATCAGAACACTACGAGTAGAGCACTACAAGCAAAGCACTACGAACAAGTACTACGAACAAGCACTACGATCAAGCACTACGAACAAGCACTACTCCTGTTACATCATTTGCGTAGTTCAATGTGAATGCAATCTGACAAATAAAATTCATAGGATGAACACAATGTAACTCAGTTTCGAAGCACATGCTCAGAGGATGTCATTAGGATAAGCCACTGGATTTGCTCAGATGACATCCTTAGATAAGCCACTCGTGTTCGTTATGAGTAGGTTGTTCAGTCAAAATTTTATTTGAATTACTTGCAAAACATTCACAATATTACACCGATGAACCAGACAAAGAATAGTGTAGACAACAAGCAGGCGCATAATATTGCAAGTCATATGTTGAAATAAGAGCACTATGATTATGTAAAATCACTGAAAACTTGTAAGCATAACGATGCATGTAGCAGCATAACATAGATTCTATTGAAAGAATTGCCTCAAATTCATAATGTTCCAGGATTTTGAGATGAGGTTACCTTGTAAGTCTTTCAAATAACAGACTCCAGGACTTCCCAATCGTTCTACGATATAAGGCCCTTCCCAGTTAGGTCCCAACTTGCCACTGTTAAGCTCTTTCGTGTTCTAGAACACTCTTCGGAGTACGAGATCACCGACCTGCAGTACTCTCCGTTGTACTTTCTTGTTGTAGGCTTTCCTCAATCGTTGCTGATACCTCCTCATCTGAATACTGGCATCTTCTCGCTTCTCTTCTAGTAAATCGAGATGAATAGCCATAAGCTCTGTGTTCTGATCTTTCTCTCCATCCTTCTTCTTGTTGTGCCAAGAACATACTGTAGGCAAACTGATCTCAGTAGGAATGACAGCTTCCACACCATACGCTAGAGAGAAAGGAGTTTCATTGGTAGGACTCCTCGGAGTTGTTCTATACCCTCACAACACGTTGTGCAGTTCGGCGGTCCACTTCCCCTTCGAATCTTCCAGTCTTCTCTTCAAGGCATTGAGAATATTCTTATTGGCTGCCTCGGCCAATCCATTCCCCTGAGGATAATATGGGGAAGAGAAAATATGCCTGATCTTCAGCTCGTTGCAAAAGTCGGCAATCAAACATCCTGAGAACTGCTTCCCGTTATCAGTAATGATGGACTACGGTATGCCAAATCTGCAGATGATATGTTCCCACAAGAACTTCTTCACCTCTTGTTCTCTGATACGAGCAAGAGGAACAGCTTCAATCCAACGAGAGAAGTAATCAGTTGCCACGAGAAGAAAGATCAGATTCCCTGGAGCCTTAGGGAAAGGTCCTACAATATCAAGTCCCCAACGCGCAAATGGCCAAGGCTGAGATACAGTGTTGAGCTCTTGAGCCGGAGCATGAATCAAACGAGCAAACCGCTGGCACTGGCTGCACTTCTTTACATACTTCTGAGCATCAGCCTGCATGTAAGGCCAGAAGTAACCTTGCCCCAGAGCTCGATGGGCAATGGTTCTCCCGCCTGAATGTATACCACATATACCTTCATGCAACTCAGCAAGTATTCTCTCCACATCTGCAGGATGAACACACTTCAACAAAGGCCCACCAAAAGATTTCCTGAACAATTCTCCTTGCATCAAGGCATAACGAGGTGCCTTGAACAGAATGTGCATCGACTCCTTCACACTGATAGGAAGAATTCCATCCTTCAGATAAGCCACCAGCCCTGTCATCCAGCTCGGAACTGGATTGACAAAAAACACTTCTCGCTGTGCCTGAAGAGCTATTGAAGGATACTCTTGGAACTCCATCAGAATAGTCTTAGGCTCGTCAGCCTACACCATGGAAGCTAGATATGCCAAAGCGTTAGCATGCCTGTTCTCATCTCTCCGGGTGTGCCTGATCTCTACAACGGTGAATGCTTCACACTGCGAACGAATGAGAGTAGCATACTGCTTCATCCGGTCATCCTTTCAGTCATAAACACCATTCACCTGATTCACCACGAGCTGTGAATCACAAAACACTCTCAACATGGAGATCTGCAGCTCTCGAGCACTCTGCAACCCAAGCAATAATTCTTCGTACTCAGCTTCATTGTTGGAGGCAGTGAACCCAAGACGCGACATCTTCTGCACTTTGATGTTCTCCGGACTTACAAGCACAACACCCAGTCCTGAACCACTAGAATTAGAAGATCCGTCCATGTACAATAACCAATCATTCCACTCTGATGACTCGGATCCATCCACAACGACATCTTCGTTGTCGACTTCAATAGGAAGTTCCCGAAGATCAACAACCACCTCATCTGCTTCCTCCTCCATAGGGAAATCAGAAAGAAAACCTGCCACTGCTTGCCCCTTTTCTGAACTCCTAGCCCGATACTGAATATCGAACTCACTGAGAGCCATAGCCCACTTCGACATCCTCCCCGCCAGCTCGGGTCGTCCCAGCACTATTTTTAAGGGATACGTTGTGATGACAACGATAGAATGAGCATGAAAGTAAGGACGAAGCTTTTCCGCAGAAAAGACAAGAGCTAGACATACCTTCTCGAGCTTGCTATAATTGCACTCCGCCTTGAGAAAGGTTTTACTGATGAAATAAACTGGTTTCTCCATGCCATCACAACTCCTGACCAGGACGGAACCAAGGGCTTGCTCTGAAACAGATAGATAAAGATATAATATTTCACCTGGCTCAGGTACTGAAAGGATAGGAGCTGAGCCTAAATATTCCTTCAAGGCAAGGAAAGCTCGAGAACACTCTGGAGTCCACGCAAAAATGGAGTCCTTTTTCAGCAACTCGAAAAGAGGTTTGCAACGATCGGATGACTTGGAGATAAACCGATTGAGTGTAGCAATCCGGTCTGTCAGCTTCTGGATCTCCTTCTTCGACTTAGGCTCTGGCATGTCCAGCAAAGCATGGATCTGAGCTGGATTAGCCTCAATTCCCCGCTGACTCACAAGATAGCCCAAAAATTTTCCTGAGGTAACCTCGAATGTGCACTTCTCTGGGTTGATCTTTAGATTGAAAGATCGCAGAACAGAGAAAGGCTCAGCAAGATTCGTCACCAGAGTACCTCGTACTCGACTCTTCACCACGATATCATCGATGTACACTTCAACCGTCTTACCAAGAAGTGACCCAAACATGAGATTCATAAGACGTTGATAGGTGGCACCTGCATTCTTTAAGCCAAAAGGCATCACTCGATAACAGAACAAGCCCCGCTCCGTTATGAAGGTGGTCTTCTCTCGGTCTGCTTCCGTCAGGAGGATCTGGTTATAGCCTGAATAACCATCCATGAAGGATAACATCTCGTGGCCAGCAGTGGCGTTGATGAGCCTGTCTATCCTTGGCATGAGAAAAAAATCCTTGGGGCAGGCCTTATTGACACCAGTGAAGTCAATACAAACTCTCACCTTCCCGTTCTTCTTAGGCACAACCACAACATTGGCTATCCAATCAGGGTACTGCACCTCCTGAATGAACCCGAACTGAATCAGCTTGTCAATCTCCTCGTTCACTGCATCATGATAAGCTGGAGCAAGCCTCTGAGGTTTCTGCTTCACTGGAGGGATAGCAGGATCAACATTGAGATGATGACAGATAACACTCGGATCGATGCCAGTCATGTCTTTGTGAGACCATGCAAAGACATCAAGGTTCTGCCTAAGGAAACTTAGCAACTCGAGCTCTTCCTCCGCTGTCAAGCTCGTCCCGACCTGCAACACCTTTGGCTCTTCTTCCGTTCCCAAATTGACAGCTCTCGTGGGCTCAACGGAAGGTCTGCACAACGAGGTTTCCGAGCTTTCTTCCATAACGGGAACGACCTGTAACTGCTATGGAGGCACAACGGAAGCAGGAAAATCGCACTTCTGTGATGCCAACTAATCACCCTTGATCTCCTGAGGCCCATCCTGCGTTGGATATTTCAACACCTGATAGTACGAGGACGGAACAGCCTTCATCTCATGGGTCCACCAATGACCCAAGATGGCATTGTACGGCGATGGCGCATCCAGAACGGAGAATCTGGTCTGAAGGACAACGGGTCCAGCCACAACGGGTAAGACAACGTCGCCTACAGGCTTCATTGAGCTGCCATCAAATCCGAACAGTGGAGTCTGAGCAGAGATGAGAGCGGAAGGATCCAGCTTCATCTGGGTGAAAGCATGAAGATACAAGATGTCTGCTCCATTCCCGGAATCCACGAGCACTCTCTTGATGTTGAAATCTTCTATTCTCATGGTGAGAACAAGAGCATCATAGTGAGGTCGGATTACTGCTCCCAGATCACGATCAGTGAAAGTAAGTGCCTGCTCAACGCTTCTGGTAGGCACTTGCACCTGACACACTGCAGCATCGTGAGACAGCTTCCTGGCCTTCGCCGTGAAGTTCCTCTCCACATCTGCTTCCGGCGCTCGCACACGGTAAATGACATTGATCGTGCCTAAGGAAGCTCCTCCACTGGTACTTGGATTACTGGCAGGTTCTCCTCGACGAGACTGCGATACCGGCTCCCTAGCATGCTCCATGCCGCCGTTGCCAGAAGCAAGATACTCTCCCAAGTACCCTTCCTGAACCAGCCTCTCCAAGTACTCCATCAGAATACAACATCGGTTGGTGAGATGACCACGGCACTTGTGATAATGACAATACTCATGCACCCGGGGTCCCGATGTAACATCCTGCACAGCCCTAGCCGGCCACTCGAAGTACGCCTGATCCTCCATTCACCTCATGATGGTCGTCGGGCTAACTGTGAAATTGATGGGCGGTGCTCGATCTGCAAAAGGTCGCCGCTCACTAGGCTGCACGCCTCTCCCTTGCTGTACTTGAGGCTGCACTTGGCGTGGCTGATACTGCTGCCTCGCCAGCTGCTGATCATTAGGACGTCTCTCCGTCGTACTCTGCTGTTGATTAAAGTTTCCTTCAAGTGGACGCCTAACCGGCTGATCCCGCTGAGTCACATAGACTACTCTCTCCTTCTGCTTCCTTGGTGGTGAGTCCTCAGATGATGAAGACTCATACCTCTGCTTCTTCTCCTTCCTCTTCGAAGATCGGTGTGTCCTCTCTACGACATCCACCACTCTCGTCCTGGGCTTTGGCACAACAGATACATCCTCCTCATACCTTCCGTACTTGGTGGCATGAACCATCATCTCGTCCATCTTGACAGGATAGTCAAGAGCCAAGGACTTATAGAGCTCGGAATGCCTAGGGATAGCATTCTTGAAAGCAGCGATACATCTCCCTTCGTCGACCTTATCGATGTTGTGGACTTCATCGGTGAAACGCGAAATAAAGTCCGTCAAGGATTCAGCCGGCTTCATCCTCAAAGAGAAGAGAGTATCTGCACCTGCTTTCTTCTTTTTATTGATAATGAAACGATTAATAAAAGCTGACCTGAGCTCTGAGAAATTACTGATGGAACCAGGAGGCAAGTTCTGAAACCACTTCGATGCTGCCCCAGACAGGCTGTTGGGGAAAGCTTTGCAATACAGGTCATCATCTGGATTGCGCACAGCCATCGCATGTTTGAAATCAAACAAATGCTCCTCTGGATCCGTCCTTCCAGTGTACATGGGGAAGATCAGAGTCATAAACTTGGAAGAAGTATATGACTGATTGATGGCGTCTGTGAAAGGAGAGTTCTCAACGTTGTCCTTTGCTGACTGAGCAAAGTGGTCAGGAATCCCTCCCTTCATGCTCTTAACACGAGCATCGATCAAAGCCTCCACCTCCTTGGCAGTCACCCAAGTCTTCTGGGCGTCTGCACCTCCGGTACCCCCTCTCAAGTCTTCTCGCCCTGCCCCTTCTCGCAAATCCACACGATCTGAAGGAATACTCTGCTCTGCCCGAACCTGAGGCTGCCTCACATCCCCTTCAGTAGGAAGAAGCACAAACCTGGTTTCACGGTTCTCCGGTGCAGAAGGAGAAGAAGAGAAGTCAAGATGACGTCTCATGGAAGACCTCTGCAGTGGCACCTCATCCACCTCGAGCCTGCTATGCTCAAACGCCTCCATCCTCTCCTGCATCAACTGCTGCTTCCTGGTGATCTGATCTAGAGCAGAATGCTGCCTTTGCAACATCGCCAAAATGCGATCAGAAACAGAAAGCTCAACAGGAGGAGGCACGGTCCTCTCTAGTTGCCCAGACGAAGGACTGACCCCAGGGATGTGCACGATAGAAGGTGCAAAAGGAGTGGCCTGAGGGGTTTGATCCTCACGCCCGAACACCAATGACTGATCAGCCATGATCACAAAGAGCAAAGGGGGGTTCGTTTACAGATGGTTCCCACAGACGGCACCAATTTTGAGGGGGAAAAAAATACCGTCACGAACACGCGTCAGCTACAGCTCCACACACGCTCTGGTTTACCGGTAGAAGGTTGGAGTGGAGGGTGTGACACCCTGACCTGTACTCCGATGGTAAAGTAAGTAGATGTAGAAGATGATGAACAGTAAACTCTGAATTAGGCACTGAAAGTTATGCAAGATTCTAGGAAGCACTGAACAAGTATTCTCTGAAGTACTGCCAAAAAACGTGTTCTCAAGCACTGAAACCATGGGGTATTTATAGGGTAAGGTTGGTATGGCCATCGCTGACCATAGATGGCCATAGATGTCCATACCACGTGTCCTGCACTCATTGCCAAATATGTCAAACATATCTGCCACCTGTTACATCACACGTGAGAGCCTACTATGAGTTCACTCGGTCGGGATCTGACAGTACGCAGAAGTGACCAGCATTAAATGCCAAGACAGTGCTTTCGGCACAACAGTGCTTTCGGCACACATGTCAGAATTATGGATCGCCTCCTGATCACTTCCTCCTACGAGTCGGACTCGTTGTTGACTCGAGCTCGGTTACGGTGTAGATGTCTTAAAATACAGCCAGGACATCGTTGTCGGTGAGACAACGGACTCGTTGTTCATGTAACGACAAAAACGTTGTCAAGAGTACAGCGGTTACGTTGTGCTTCAGACAACGAGCACGTTGTCGAGCCACAACGGAAGCGTTGTTCTACAAGAAAACAAAGACGTCGTAATGCGCACAACGTGAACGTTGTGCATCAGACAACGTGTGATCCCTCTATTTTAAGCACGTGACCCCAACTCGTGTCCACGTGTCACTTTCGTGAACAAAACAACAAAAACGAGCTCGTTCTCCAACGCTAAGTTGATTTTACGAATTTTATCCGTTACACCTTGCATGATGAATGGCCTTACATGATTCATCTTCTAGGGCACATTACGTTGATGATGTGTAAGTCAAAATCTTTTATTATACTTTTTTTTTTCCTGAAATTATTTGGTATTTTAGGGTTTTAGATTTCATGATAATTTTCAATTTGGGGTTTTAATAGAAAATTGAATTTTATGGATAGTGGGAGCTTTGTAGTGATAGGATTTTATGGAAATCAATACCTTCAATCAAAGAGATCCAGTTGGTCAGTCGTTCTTGGATGACAGAGAAAAACCTTTTCTTGGATGATAGACAGGTTGTTGAGTGTGGCTAGTGGTTGCTACCGGTGGCAAGGAGGCGGTGATCGGTCGTCTGTTGGAAATCGCTACTACGTTGAGAGCCCCCACAAGTAACCTAAATCAATTGAAGGTTGAGGGAGAGTGAGAATAATGAGGAGGAAGAAGAATACGGAAGATTTTCTCTCATTTAAGTTTCCTATTTTCACACATATTTTAAGGAATTTTTTTTTAGTATGCGAATAATACGGATCTTATACGGTATGAGCTAAAAATTCGTGTATTTTTCCGTATAATTCAACATAATTCGGAATACGTGCGTTTTTTTAAATAATTCATGTACGGGCGTATTATACGCGTATTTACTAACTGAGAGCGCGAGCGCACATGCACACGCACGGGATCGGGGTCGGGTGTGGGTGCGGTGCAGGCATAGGGCTTTGGGCGCTATGAGGCGCACTTTGCACTTTGCTTGGGTCGCTATTTCTTTTGAGTAAATCAGGACCGTTGATCTAATCTTAACCGTAGATCTAGGTCGAGTCTGATTAAGTCTCATGCTCGACTGATCTGGGCCGTCGGATCGTGAGTGCTATCTGAGAACCCTGTTGGGTGTCAGGTGGATCAGACCTTGATTGCCTTGGGTCAGTGGGTGCAGGCCCATGATGGGCTGCTCTAACCAAGGCCTGACCCTGTGTGCCATGTGGCCTTCCTGGTGCAGGAGGGCCTAGCCAGGTGGCTGAGCCCATGCGCATGCAAGGGGACTTGGGTCCTCTATAAATAGAGAGGCTTGGGGAGGGTCTGGGGGTGTTGAGGCTAGTCTACCTAGCAGAGGAGTCTGGAACAAAGAAATTGCATGTTACAAACTACTTGGAATTTAAGATGGTGGATGGAAAGACAATCATGGAACAAATTCAAGAGCTACAGAAGATAGTGGATGTGGTTACCTCAGCTGGAATGGTTCTAGATGAAACCTTCCATCTCAACGCTATCATTGCCAAGCTCCCTTCATCCTGGAAGGAGTATCGCTCAAAGTTGATGCACAAGAAGGAAGACTGGAATCTTGAAACCCTGTTGCACCATGTCAGGGTAGAAGAAGAGAGCAGGAAGCGGGACAAGAAGGAGGAGCCGACTACTAAGGCTCATATGGTTGATTCACATCAATCGAAGAAGTTTCAACCGAGAAAGAAAGAGTTTAAGATAATAGGAAAGTTTGAGAAGAAGAAGGGTCCGTACAACAACAACAGCAACAACAATAGCAACAACAATAATACCGGTAATTTCAAGAAGGATGTGGAGTGTTACTCTTGTGGTAAGATGAGACACTATGCCAAGAACTGCAAGATTAACAAGAGTGAGAATTTTCAGAAGAAGAGGAAGTTTGTGAAGAATGAAGAGAAGAAAAACAATGTCAACATGGTCGCAGTCGTGATTGAGGCCAATCTGATTGGCGAAGAGACTGAGTGGTGGATTGATACTGGAGCCACCCATCACGTCTGCAGTGACAAGAACATGTTTGATTCCTATGAACTAGTAAGGGAAGGAATGAACATGTTCATGGGCAACTCTTCATCTTCGAAGGTCGTAGGAAAGGGAGTGGTGAAGCTGAAATTCACCTCCAGGAATACTATTGAACTAAAAGACGTTCTGCACGTACCTGATTTCCAAAAGAACCTTGTCTTGGCAGTATTGATTGGCAAGCTCGGATACAAGCTGGTTTTTGAGTCCGACAAGGTCGTTGTAACTAAAAATGGAATATTTATTGGGAAGGGATATCTTGGAGCGGGAATGTTCAAGTTCAACACTATGAATGAAACTCCAATTATTTCTGCTTATATCACTGAGTCCTTTGATCTATGGTATGGTAGGCTAGGTTATATTAATTTCAAGAAAATAAAATCTATGACCAATCAAGGACTAATAGCTAACGCATCCAGTGATAAGCATGAAAAATGTATTGCTTACAGCAAGTGTAAAATTGTGAGACCTCCATTCAAGGGTGTAGAGAGAGAATCGAAGCTACTCAAGCTTATTCACAGTGATATATGTGAAATGACTGGTATACAGTCAAGATGAGGGAAAAGATATTTTATCACCTTCATCGACGATACCTCTCGATACACACATGTTTTCCTCATCCGAACTAAAGACGAAGCATTTGAGAAATTCAAAGTTTTCAAGTCAGAAGTTGAGAATTTTTAAGAAGCTAGAATCAAGATACTTAGAACTGACAGAGGTGGTGAATATCTTGATTTAGAGTTCTTTAAGTTTTGTGAAAATAACGGGATCCGTCACGAGACAATTGCATCATACACACCACAGCAAAATGGTGTTGCAGAAAGAAAGAACAGAACAGAACTCTGACATAAATGGTTAATATCATGCTAACTAACTCTGGTGTTCCACCAAATCTTTGGGGTGAAGCACTTCTATCAGCCTGTCACATTCTCAACAGATTTCCTCAACGGAAAGCAGAATCAATTTCATATGAATTGTGGAAGGGAAGAAAACCCAATTTACAGTACTTTAGGGTTTGGGGTTGTCTAGCCCAAGTAAGATTGCCTAACTTGAATAACCCCAAGGTAAGAACCAGAGGTACTGACTGCATCTTCATTGGCTACTCAATGTCAAGAAAAGCGTATAGATTTCTAAATCTAGAAACTCCCGCACCACACTCGGTTGTGGAAGCTATTGGTGTTGAATTCTTTAAAACTGTGTTCCCATACAAGAGAAGTCAAGAAGTAGTGGGGGACCAACCGGAATCTAGTTCCAAGTGGAAAGAGCCTGAAGACCTAGTACCTTCTGAACCAAAAAGAAGTACTCGACCAAGAATTCCAAAGGATTTTGGCCCTGAGTATATTTGTTTGATCGAGAAGGATCCAACAAGCTACACTGAAGCAATGATGTCTAAAGACGTAGATCTTTGGAAAGAGGCAATGGATGATGAGATGCACTCTATCAACTCTAACAACACTTGGATCTTGGTGGACCTACCTCCTGGAAACAAGACAGTAGGGTGCAAGTGGATCTTCAAGAAGAAATTGAAACAAGATGGATCCATAGAAAAGTTCAAGGCTAGACTGCTTGCGAAGGGCTTCAGACAGCGAATGAGTTTTGATTACTTTGACACCGATGCCCCTGTGGCTAGGTTGACCACCATTAAGATGTTGATTGCGTTGGCCTCAATCAAGGATTTGATCATTCATCAGATGGACGTCAAAACTGCATTCCTGAATGGCAATCTTGAAGAAGAAATATAAATGGATCAACTTGAAGTATATGTTCTGCCAAAGAACAAGAATAAAGTCTGCAAACTTTTGAAATCATTATATGGATTGAAGCAAGCTTTAAAACAGTAGCATGATAAATTCAGAAGTGTCCTTCTAGCTGATGGGTATCAAGTCAACATTGGTGATATCTGTGTATATAACAAATTCAGAGCCAACTCTGGGGTGATAATTTGCTTATATGTTAACGATATGCTTATATTCAGAAGGAATGATCAAAGTGTTGCTAACACAAAGGAGTTCCTATTGTCTAACTTTGATATTAAAGATATGGGCGAAGCAGACGTTATACTTGGAATCAAGATTATTAGGAGCAACGAAGGAATTGCGCTTTCTCAGTCAAACTACATTAAGAAGATTCTCAGGAGGTTCGATCAGTTTAATTGTACTCCGGCTCCTACACCAGTTGATTCAAGTATTAAACTAACAAAGAATGAAGACAGAGATATTTCTCAACTGGAGTACTCACAAATAATCGGTCTAAAAGATTTTATGAATGATCTCACGAGTCACGAGGAGGTTGTTGCCCACTGTCTGAGCATATTGGTCATAGGAACTAGCAAGGTCTGAGGGGGATTTGTCAGATTCTTCTTAGTCTAAGGTTCAAACAGAAGTGTCAGAGTGGCCGAGTGGGTCTTGCAGACTATTGAGGGTTTTGGGCAATTTATGGGGCGTTCCTTCGAAGGTTATGAAGAAGAGGCCCAATCCTTTTTCAATGCCTAGAGAGAGGTAGTAGTAAGATATGGGTGAGTTCACTAAGGCTGAGTCTGTTGGGGAGAAGAGGAAGATGGTGAAAGAGCTTAAGGGATTAGAGTGCAATGTTAATTACGAAGGGAAATACGGTAGGGGGGGTTTCATCTATTCATTAATGGTTCACTTGTTTGGGATCTTTGGGGTTCTCCATGTTCAGATTCGTTAGCGGCTCCTGTTGGGGCATCAGGAGCATTTTGTTGGCCTGGGATAGTTGGATAGTTGAGGTGCTTTAGTCGGTAGTGTGGGCTTTCTCACTCCCGTTTCTTTTTTTAGATGGTAGCAAATGGTTTTACTTGGATGTTCTCTGGATTCTATGGTCCATCTCAGAACGAGGAGTCTCATATCTTTTGGCAAGAGCTTGAGGATGTGTGTTAGATGGGGCGCTCCGTGGTGTCTAGGGGGGTTCAATTGTGTTCAATTTAAGCATGATAAATTTGGGGGATGTCCTTTCAATAGAAAGATGCGGAGCTTGGGGATTTTATTTCTAGACATTTTCCAGGATAGTGGCTCAGTTTACTTGGTCTAATATGCATACCCTTAGTAGGTTAGATTGGTTTTTATTTTGCGGTTAGTGGGAGGGCAAGTTTTCAAAATATCATACAGTTAGCTTTGCCACGACCCATATTGGAGTCGGGACTATTCGAAGGTCGCCCAAATCCTTTCAAATTTGAGAACATGTGGCTAGAGGATTTTGATTTTAAAGGGGTAGTGAAGGAATTTTGGAGGGGTTCTTCATTTGGAGGTGTTGGCTAGTACAATTTTTGCACTGAAAATGAAAGCTCTCAAGTTGCGACTAAAGGTTTTGAATCAAGAGGTGTTTGGGATCACTGGGAAAAAAATGCAAGGATTGTGAAGGACATTGAGAGAATTTATCTCGATAAAGAGGGACTTTTATTTGAATCTGTACTCAGATCAAGGGTTAGTATGAAACTGGAGTACAAAATTTACCTAGGTTGAAGGAAATTAGTTGGAAGCAAAAGTCGAGAGTGAGTTGACTTAAGGAGGGTGATAGGGATTTTTTCTTTTTTTCATATATTCTATATGCTTGATTACTGATAAAAAAAAAAGGAGGGTGATAGGAATACATGATATTTCCATTAAGTCGCTTACTTTCGAAGGAAGTCGAACTACATTTCTAGATTGCGAGTTAATGGTGATTGGATTGAGGATGTTGAAGGTATTAGGGATGCAATTTTCCCATACAAGAAGCTGTACAAAGAGAGTCGACATTGGAGACCTATGTTGGATGGATTGGACTTTGATATGCTGTCAGATCATAGGGAGAGGCTATTTGTCGAGGATGAAATTTTGTACATTATAAGAGGGATGAAAAGGACCTAGTTGCCTAGTCCGGGTGGTTTTTCCATTGAATTCTATAAATCTTGCTGGACATTGTTGGTAGTGATTTTCTGGGGAGGGGCATCCTTGATCGGGTGTTTAATTACCCTTAACCCTATATTTTTTTTGGAATCGGTAAAGGACTAAGATTGTAACCTTGTAGGGGCCCAGGAAAAGGAATAAGGACTCTGCCAATTAGCATGGTCGGGAGTGTTTACAAAATTTTGGTCGAGGTCTTGTCTTCCAGATTGAAATTAGTTATAGGATCTATTATCTCCCTCCTCAAGGGGCTTTTGTGGAAGGGACAGATTTTGATTTCTTAAAATGTTGCGAATATATATCTAATATATGAAATATATTTGTTTCAAAATTAGATACTTATTTTTTATTCATCATTTTGACATTTCCAAAAAATTTCAGAAATTTTCACATTTGCCTGTTTATTTCTGAACTACTTCCCAGCTATATAATTCCCTAACTCCAACTTGGTGAATATGGTCCAGTGCTCTATTTCTTTTAATCCACCACAGGTCCGATTTATTGGTTTGAGAGTCGACCTTGTCCACAAATGGAAAGGAAGGCCTTCAATTCTAACCTATCTGCTCTTCATTAACGTGTCCATGGAAGGATTGTTACCCACTGAACACCATCTGTTGAAGACTAAGTTTTGGTCGAGGTCTTTGATTGATTATTTTATTTCTTAAAATAGGACACTCTTAGTTGTGGTCCGCACCCAATGTATCAGTAGTTTATTGCCAATATAATGCAAATCACCTAGCAAGGTTGTTGATTTACTTATGTTATATTCTTCTTCATCTTCACCCCATATCATGTATCTGATTATGCATTTTTAAGTAAATGGGGACAAATATTATTGTCACAATTACCAACTTCTTTATAGGAATCTTCAGAAGGTCAAAAAATGCAAGAATTTCGCAGAAGTCTCCCTCCTGCTTATAAAGAAAGAGATGCATTATTAGCAGCCATTTCACGAAATCAGGTATGTCATTATTTTGGTATTTGTTTTTACCTATTTTGATTGCCTCACTCTCAAGTCTTAATTTTCCATTTAAAGGATTAGTTTCATTTGACCACTTGATACGCTTCCTTGTGCCCCGGAGAATATTAAATTCTGTCTTAACCAGTGTTTTAATAACCGGACCGGTCATCGAACCGGTTAGGTGACCGGTTCCGGTTCGTCCGGTTCAACCGGTTCTGCCGGTTCGCCATAAACACATTAAAAAATAAAAATAAAATGTTATTACACTGAAAAAAAAAGCCTTCTTAAAAAGGCTTTAAAAGGAACGGATGGGATTGAATCTCCTCTAAGATAAGAGAAGATGTGACATGTCAAAAAGTCTTCTGCAGCTAGGACAATTTCAAGAGAAGATGTGACATTGACACGGCCTGACACTTTACTCCCTAAGTTTTCGTGGAAGACAAATGTAGTACAAGAAGTTCAATGTAAATTACTCAGGCCCTCTGAAATGGTGATTCAAATACATTGCCATTTTTTTAACAGTAGAAATTAATCTTTAAGTTTAATAAATACAAATTAAAGAAGCTTCTACAGATGGGTTTAGTGTAGAAGAGTTACATGAGTTATTTCTTGGGATGAGAGAGGGAAGAACACAGGCAGTAAAAGAATGGTAGATACAGGTACCTCTTTTCCACTCATCTGGATGGTCTCTTCTTTCACTTTCTTATGTTGCTTTTCTTTCTCTCTAGTCTCTTCTCTGGTTGTGTCCGATCTCCATTTTCGAAAGGAAAATTTCATCAATCCTCTCTTCCATGCGTACCAATTGCAAGTATCTGTTTTTTTGGTAAGCTTTTTTATTTGCCATTTTCTGAGTTGGCCGGTTATTAGAACCGGTCTCCGGTTATACCTGTTACCGGTTAAATCGGCCGGTTCTTCCGATTATACCATTTTAGGACGGTTTTTAAATATGTCCAGTTATAGAGGTTTTGGGAACCGTAGCCTCTGCCGGTTCCCGGTTTGGCCGGTTCAACCGGCCGATCCGGTCCGGTTTTTAAAACAGTGGTCTTATCAGCTATCACTGATACATTAATTTTCCTTGCAATACATTGTTCTTAAATCACAATTGAGAACCCTGGTTCCTTTCTGTTTGCCATGTTATAAGTCTGAATTGACTATCCTCTTGGTAATGGAATGCTCTTACCTATATTTTAAAATGAAATTATTTAAATTTCTTTAAAGGTGTGAAGTTAAAGTACATTTTCAAAGCCCAAGATATGAGTATGGCTTTCAACTTGGGCAATTGTGCATAGCTTTCAACTTGATATCCTTGAAGCCGGCCTCGGATTGTCTCTGGCGAAGCCAGAAAGGGCTCTCGGGGTTCCATACATTGTGCGGCAGCTGGCAGAAAAATAGGGAGAAGTCATTTATTTTCTCCCATGATTTTTGACTTCTCCGCATTTGATATCTCTCCCCCTTATTCTCACATACTTATCGCCACATGTCCATTTGTGTGTGGAGAAGTCAAACACAGAGAGAGAGAGAGGGAGGGAGAATATATACCCTTACACACATGCACCGGTAAGGGTCAAACGCCCAGCCTAATGTGCTGGTAAGTGTACAACAACTCAACAAGCCGTCCTAATGCGCTGGTTACCAGTTGGTCAGTGTTAGTTTTGCCAAAATGGCATTTTGCCCCTCATTGTGGATATGCCTGAACAAGCACATACTCTTAACATTAGCATATGATTTGGCGATGAAGAGGATATCTTCTATTCAATGCGGGAAGTTATATGTAAGAACATAATATTGTACAAGGTAGATGAGTGATATTTTTGTCTGTCTGTTCTCAATTGGGTGAATCGGTGAGTTATGTAAACGATTTTTAGTACACATTGTCCTCAAACCATAGATACTGTCAATCATTTTCATCTCTCAAGCATCAACGTAATATCTTTATGTTTCTTTGATTTCTCTACTGAAAGGTTGGTTATAAAGTTCGACTAGAGGGAATGAAAGGGAGAGACACTCGCCTTCTTTTTTGCACCACAGGCATCTTGTTGAGAAGATTACTGGTTGATAGAAATTTGAAAGGTGTAAGTCATGTTATTGTGGATGAGATTCACGAGCGTGGAATGAATGAAGGTAAATTGTGGTCTTGGTTCAGTTTTTATTCTTGGATACTTGAAATGTGATTTCTTAACACGATTGACGTCGATGCCAGATTTCCTGCTTATTGTCCTAAAAGACCTCCTTCCTCGTCGGCCAGAACTGAGGCTGATTTTGATGAGTGCAACCCTAAATGCAGAGCTTTTCTCATCCTACTTTGGCGGGGCTCCAATGATCCACATTCCAGTAAGTTTAAGATGCTAATGACCAGTATCAGTTGTATGTGCAGAAGAAGCCAATCCCATGTGTTCACGCTAGAAAAAATGATTAATATTATTATTGTTTTTTCAGTCATGAATAATTATGGTTTGATGTGTATACTTTAATGTTATAAATTTATTTATGTCTTGAATGCTATTGAAGTGTTAACTTGTTGGTTGTTGTTTTAGCAATGGTTACTACTATCATTCCTTGTTAGATGGGGGTTTATTTCAGTTAGCAACTACTTTAATTACCACCATATCAGGTTCTGATTGATTCAGTATAGTTTATACTTACATGATGCTTGATAATGATGTCTTCGTTTTGATTTAGATGCTCAATCTTCGTCACTATTTGTTGCATTCTGTTTTACCTGCTTAAAAATGTGAATTTCATCAATGCATCCGTCTTTCTGCTGCTCATAGGCAATTTTCTTTTCTGCTTTGAGTTACTGGTGTAGGTCTCCTGCCTATTTATGTGTCTTGCTTTGGGATATCCTTGTGGTTACTTAGCAGCCTCTTTTCACTCTCATCTTGATCTTTTTAGAATTTAAGGTCCTGGGCTCATCATCTTGTGATCCCATGCCCATGGTAACAAAGTTCGGATTCGGGAATTATTCGGCAGGGGTTAATCATCTTTATATATATACACATATATATCATAATTATTGATTAAAAAAAATCGTTATGGTAACTTCCCTATTTTCATAGTAACTAATTCTGGAGAACGAAAATGAAGTGGTATGTCAAATCCTGGGACAGTTCTTTGTTTTAATTCAAAGTTTCAAAGGTCTAGGGAGTAGGTAACTCTAGTTGTAAGTTGTAACTGTCTTTCCCTCGTTAAAAATGTATTTTTATGTTTTCCAGTGTAAAGTCGCATATATTGAATCATCAAGGTGGTGATTGAAATAGATACTGCTACTGTAGTTTGCTAAACATTTTGGCTGAAAGTAGATAGGCTTTAACCTCTAACTTGTGTCACAAGACTTACAATCAGAGACGTTCTCTATGGCTGCATTGCCATGATGCCACATGTTAAATATACCCAAACATTTTTAATAGCCATAACCGTTTTCCCTCTTTACTTCACTCCACTACTTCTGAATTCTGACCACATGGAAATTATTTGAACACGTGACATCATGGCATTGCAGCCATAGAGAACGTCTCTGGCTATAGCAAGAGGCAATCCTAAGTCGTGTCACAGACTCACAAAAGATAAAGAAAGGCCCAAGGGAATTAGGAGCTGATAGTGGTAAATCACAAGGATTTAACAACCATGGTCACAAAAGACAAATAACAGTAGAACAGCTACACTAGCAAGCAAAGACTCAACCAGCCAACCACAATCAGCCAACTAGCTATACTGCCTCCTCATAGTGATAGGGTGTCCCTCACATCTTGACCCCAACTGCGATATGGAGCTCCAGTCCACAATCAGCTGCCGCACCCGGTTCAAGATCCTATGATCTGATGATGAGGAGTTGTTGAAAATACGACCATTCTGCTCTTTCCAAATAGACCACGAGATAGTAGTGGACAAAATAGACCAAATTAGCTCATTGACGCCCACAAAAGCCATCAAGCGCCAACTAGATAAGAAGCTCAGAAAGGAAACAGGGAAAACCCACTCCACAAATAACAACGGTTAGCTAAGCTCTATCCACGTCTCTTCAAATGATCCAAAGTAAGAATTTTATCTAATACCGCACACCAGAGAAAAAAAGATACCTTAGAGGGAACATGGTTAGCCCAGACAACCTTATGAGGAAATGAGTGCAAAAGTGAAAGGATCAAGGGACTGTAAGAGTGATCGCACTGAAAATCGACCGTTGTTGCTAAGGGACCAAACCCTACAACCTCTAATCTAGACTCTTGGGGAGGAGGAACATAACCGAGCCAAAAGCCGTTGCATCTCCTCAATTTCCCAATCGTTTAAATCCGTCCTAAGTCTAGGACACCAAACTAGATTGCTCTCCAACCTCTCAACACACTCGGCAATAGACGCCCCTCTATTGGTGGTCAGGATAAAAATGGAGCAAAAATCATCTCTAAGCTTCAATGGACAGCACTAGACATCATTCCAAAACTGGATGTCAACCCCATTTCCCAACTTAAACCTAGTGAAAGGCTCTAGAGACGAAGCTACATCCATGATTCCTTTCCAGAGGCCCACCCCATGAGGGCCCCTGACCCCCTTAGACATCCAAGGTGATGCTAGCCCATACTTGGCTACGATCACCTTCCGCCACAGACTCTCACGCTCCTCTCCGAACTGCCACACCCATTTACCTATCAGGGCCTTGTTCACTGCACTAAGTGAGACAATGTTTTGGCCCCCAGACTCGATCGGTTTATAGATTTGGTTCCAATCTACCAGGTGGTATTTCCTGAGGTTATCTTGCCTGTGCCAGAGAAAGTTACGCTGAAGACGATCAAGGGACCAACAATGGACCTGGGAAGGCAAAAAGTGGAGAGATAGTAAGTTGGGACACTCCCAAGTGTACTCTTGATAAGGGTCAGCTTACCACCTTTGGATAGGAAACGGGATTTCCAACCTGCGAGTCTCACGGAGAATTTGTCAATGACTGGAGCCACACAAATTTGGATTTGAAAGAGGTCCCCAGAGGGAGACTGAGGTAAGTGGACGGGAGAGATCCTTTCTGACACCCTAAGCAACTGGCCAAAAGTTCGAGGTGAGGGATATCACCATCTGGCACTATTTCACTCCTCCCCAGGTTGACTCTTAGACCAGACACTGCCTCAAAACACCGTATAATACACCAGAGGTTGATAAGTTGTGAGCAGGGGGCACCACAGAACACGAAGGTATCATCCGCGAATTGCAGATGACAGATACTTAGGCGTTCCCGACCAATGGTGAAGCCGACAAATGCCCGTCCATTCGCGCGGAGCAACATCCGGCTTAGGGCTTCCGAAACGATAATGAAGAGTGTCGGGGACAGAGGGTCTCTCTGCCTTAACCCTTTAGAACTACAAAAAAAGCCTTTTGAGCTCCCGTTAAGGAGGATTGAAAAATGGGCGGATGAGATACATGCTAGCATCCACGAGCGCCACCTAACTCCAAATCCCATTCAGCCCAACACATAGAGGAGGAACTCCCAATTATCATTATCGTAGGCCTTTTCCATATCTATCTTACAAATAAGCCCCAGAGATTTGGTCCTAACGCGCTCATCCACACGCTCATTAGCGATGAGGATACCGTCTAGAATCTGCCTCCCCATCAGAAAGGTCCCTTGATTAGAGGAGATGATGGATCCAAGGCAAGGTGTTAAAATTCGACTCAATTCGGTAAACTTCGGCCGAATTGAGTCGACTTCGGTGGTGGCCGAAGTAAAATCAACATGTAATTTAAAAATTTTGGAATTCGTGATGCATTTCGGCCAACTTCGGTGGACATCGGTGGACTTCGGTGGAAACGAAAAAATTTTAGTAGAAAAAAAACTTAACTTCGGTGGAAGTCCACCGAAGTCTACAGAGATCAGTCCCACTAAGGCACTAACCCGAAAAAAAAAAAAAAAGCTTCAATTCACACGGACTTCTCTCCACTAACCAAAAGAATCCAAAAAAATGAAATTACAGAGATCTCTTTGGTGGCATGCAAGCATCCAAATACTTAAAAAAAAATTTTACAGAGCAAAAGGAAGTCACAGCCTTTGATTTAGAAAAGAAAAAAAGATAGAGAGTGGAGAAGATTGAAGAATAGGGTACATACTTGGAGAAGGTTTGCTGTTCGCCGTCGCCATCGCCGTTGCCGTCTCCGTTTCCCTTTGCCTTTCGCCGTCTCCGTTTCCTTTTGCCGTTCGCCATCGCCGTTGATTGCAGAAACCCTAGCCTTCGTTATCCCTCCCCTCTTTTTTTTCCCCGGAGCTCTGCTATGCGTCTGCTTTTTTTTTTTTTCCGAGTTACAGAGACTGAGACCATCAAGAATAGGCCTTGGCTTGTCTCTGGCGAAGCCAGAAAGGCCTCTCGGGGTTCCATACATTGTGCGACAGTTGGCGTCAAAATGGGGAGAAGTCATTCCATTTTCTCCCCATATTTTTGACTTCTCCTCATATGATATCTCACCCTTATTCTCATACACTTATTGCCACATGTCTTATAAAGGGTGGAGAAGTCAAAATCATGGGCCCCATGATTTTGACTTCTCCACCACTTGTCACCTATTCTATGGAACCCCGAGGCAATGCCTTTGTGGCTTCGCCAGAGACAAGCCAATTGCGATTGAAGTTCAGTCATTGAACTGGGAGCCCCGATTTCAATCGCACCCACAGTCCAACACGTGTCCCTTTTAATCTTTATTAACTATGGTTAAGATTCATTAACCTATGGATTTTAACAATATAACCTGAGTTTTAAAAAATAAATATTAACCTTAAAGTTAAAAATTCGTTTTTAACCCGAGTTAATTTTTTTTTTCTTCTAAAAACTAAGGTTATATTGTTGAACCTAAAGTGTTGTGACATTTTTTAAAAAATTTAGCTCTAATGCCTGGGACACATTCAAATTAAAAATCATTTAACTACCTACAAAATTTCTTTCTTTTTTTTTTTTTGCACATTTTATAGATAATAAGACTATGCCATAAGAATTTTTTTTGAAATATACTAACATTTTGACTAATCAATTAGCTATAATTTATAAGTAACAAAATAATTCTAGTACAAAAATAACTTAAAAAGAATGTGACATTCTTAAGGATTATACTTAAAATTCATGGATATTTTATTTAATTATGAATTTTTTTTCTAAAAATTAAGGTTATATGCTTTAACCCTAAGGGTTAATGAATCTTAACCACAGTTAAATGATGCCCTTAAGATATTTCATAACCCCAGAAAGCCCCTTTAATTACCCTTCAACTATTGTTAACAAGTTTTAACCCATGTGGTTAATTCTTTTTGAATTTTTTTCCTAAAAACCAAGGTTAAATGCTTTAACCCGAAGGGTTAGTGAATCTTAACCACTTGTTAAAAAAATTATAGATAGAAAAAAAAAACCTTTTGAATTTGTATTTTGGCATAGAAGTCTTGTTTGTTTACATCAAAAATAAAAAAAAAATAAAAAATTTGAATAGGGCCCTGCTTGTTTATTTGGAAAAAACTTTATATTTACATAATTGCATTCACTTCCCAGTCAAATAAAATTACAATCATCTTCTTTTTCTCTTGATGCAGGGTCTTCGACAATTTAACCATCTCATCTTCTCATATTGATTCAGTCCTGTAAAAACATTGAACTTGTCAATTGCAGATAAAAATAGGTTTCGAAATTAAATTGAATTTTAATTATTTATCAACTTTAACTGCATTCATAAGTTTTTCAGATCTCTAAAACAATTAACATGGATATTCATTAAAAAAAAAAGAATAAATGACTTTACATATCCCCTTTACTTGACAAAGAGAATAGAATGTAGTAAAAAATTTGACAATATAGAGAAATATCAAGAAAAAATTACAACACAAACAAGCAGACAACGCATACGACTTAACATGATTCTCACATTTGATACTTTACATTGCATTCAGTAATATAATGAATTCTAAATGTGTATTTATACTTAAGTATTGAATATCTAAAGTTTCATCATAAAATTCCAATATTTCTTTAAAGTTTCCTAAACTTCTTTAATTTTTACATAACTTCCTTGGATTTCCTTAAACTTCCACGAATTGAGTCAACTTCCTTAGCGACCGAAGTTTATACCGAAACCGAAGTTTAATACCTTGATCCAAGGACGCTTCTAAGACAAATGTACTCTCTCTCTCACCTCATGACCTTCAGTGTAACATAATATGTGGTCTAGTTGATTCTTGAAACCACTTTTAACCTAGAAAGCTTTGTCTAAATAAAACTGCAACACTTATAAATTATAATCAAAGTATTATAGTTTTTGTAATCATAATTCTTTAAAACTCGATCTATAGTTTTAAAATTTGATAGGGATCAACCCGAAAAGGACTAGGTCAGTTCTAGATGCGTTGACCCAGTTCAACCCGATGAAGTCTTCCAGCATGACAGTTGACACATGTATAATATTTTCTTTTGTTTTATTAGAATTTTTTCTTCTTGTATAAACCTTGTATTTCCTTTTGCTTCTTTTCAGATCCCCTCTTTCTGTCTTTCCAAGGGAGACGGCGATGGGAACCGGCAACAGAATCATCTCTCTCTCTCAATCAGTCAAGGATAACTTCTCCATCCCCAAATCCTATCCATCCATCCATCCATCTCTCTTTTTCCCTCTCCATCTCTCTCCCCAAACGTCCATCCAATTTTCTCTCTGCATTTTGGGTTGTAAATCATATCCTAAAGCATCCAATATGGGTAAACTTGGCTAGGTCAAGCAAGTTGTCTCAGTCCTTTTTTTTTTTTTGCACAATTTCCGGGTAGGTAGGGAAATATACCAAATCGGGGTTCGGGAATAATTCGTCTAGGAAAAAGTTCGGAAAAAATCGCCAAAATTTGGAAATGAATCGGGAAAATATCAGGTAAGAAATAAAAAAAAATACAAAATAAGATTAAATATATAAACAAATATATTTCAGATATTCGATATTTATTCAGGATTTTTTCAAAAAATCTTGAATAAATCGTGTTTAATTTGGGACTTTTTTTAAAAGTCGCTATTTTTCCAAAAATTCACGAATGCTTCGTGTATTAATCATTTGACGAAAAAATCGGGTATTATTTGGGAATTTTTGAAAAAATCAGAGTACTTGGTGTAACGACCCCAAAATCCCACAAGGCTAAAATAGGACTTTGGAATCGCCAGAATTACTTAAACCTGCTTAAAACCATGCATACAAGGCTACTACATGAGTCTTCAAAAATGAGAGTAATAAAATTTCCGATATATATAACCCAAACCAACTAAATAACACGAGTCTATAGTCAACAATTACAACCACTAAATCCAAAGAGTCTGATACACAACTATAAAAGTCTACTGAGCAACATCCTCTAAAAGTCAAGTACAAAACTCTCTCAATGAAAAGGAATGTAAACTAAGAGGTGTAGCCGCCCAAGTCTCCGGCTCCCTCCTCGGAAGGCTCACCTTCTCCTCCTTCCTCTGCGTACGTCTCTTCAACCCACGGCTCTACCGTGTACTCCTGCTCTAAACCTGCCAAGACAAAGTTCGGCTGAGTACAAAGGTACTCAGTATATATAAAATCCAACCAACAATAATAATATACTTGCACTTAGTCAGAAACATATCCAATAGCATAATAACATAATCAGAGTGCGGAAGAACGTGTGCGCATATACATCATATCATCACCTTGACTCGTGTACTTGTGAGAATCTTAGACTTAGAAAACCATACACTTATGAGGTACTTATGCTTACGAGACCATGTGCTTGTGAGATGCTTATGCTTATGCTTATGCACTTATTCAGATCATACAAGGGTGAGACATGCCGTTCTTGGCGGATACGGACCATGCCTTATGCACTTATTCAGATCACACAGTAATGAGACATGCCGTTCTTGGCGGATACGGACCATGTCATGCTTATGCTTATTCAGAATGTCATACATATGCCATGTTCATGCTTGTGGTCCACATGTGTGACTTGTGAGACTCTTATCTTCGCATACACGTGCTTGTGTGCTTAAGTGTCGAAATTAATATTTGAGTTGATAATTGCTTAGATTCCGATCTCCCACCATGGAAACTCCACTATATGTCCCATACCAAATAGTTAGAGAATTCCCGGTCTGAGAGATTTTCCTTTAAGTTCTTACCTTCCCGACTACCAATTTCCATGCAAGTAATTAGATATACTTACCAAACAATCACATATATATCTTATCATAATCATTAACACAATTCATAATCAATTTACCACCATTTCATAAGAGTATAATCGCATTTATCCATTCAAGCCTTTTCACAAACACTTTGAGTACACATATAATATGAATCAATTGTTTCTCTACTTTTCATGCATTCATCAAATCATAATTTCATCCATACAATCCATATATTCATCCACATCCACAAATTAATCCCATCCTCCATACATTCTATCCACATTCAAATCCATATTTCCATTCACATTCCCATCCATAATTAGCTTATTTCATAGAAAATTAGGGAAAATGCATCAACTATCTATTTCTACAATTCTTAGCACATCAACATTCATAAAACCTTAAAATAGAGTTGATTAGGATAGTATATCGACCTTAGGAATCCTTCCCTTGGATTCAAAACGCTCCCGAGACGATTTGGAGAAGCTTTGAGGATGATCTCCAAGCTTTCCTCTCAATCTTCTACCAATCTCCTTCCTCTCCAAGCAACCCTCTCTCAAAACCCTAGGGTTTCTCCCCCTTTTTGCCAAATTAGGTTAGAACTAGGTGGAGTATTTTAATATTTCGAGTAGGACCCCCTATTTATAGCCTCAAGGTCTGAGAACAAAAAGACCAAAAAGCCCTTACTAAAAATCAGCAAAAATGCTCGAAGGACCGAGCGATCGGTGGTTATGACCGAGCGATCGGTTGCCTACCGATCGATCGGTGTTTATAACCGGGCGATCGGTCAAAAACACACTCTCTGGAAAATTTCCCCATACAAAATTTTGGACCAGTCGATAGATACCGATCGATCGGTTTTAGATCGATCGATCGCTGATTCTGACCGAGCGATCGGTTCTTGCAGATTTTTGGCCCACTCTACTGTTTTGGCCATAACTTTTGACTCGCTTGACGGATTTTGACGATTCAACTTGGGTTGGATTCGTATTTCGAAAACAAACATTTCTGAACATTTTAGAATTTCCAATTTCCACTTAATTTATAGACTAAAATATCCCAAAAGTTGACTGATCTGTAATTCCATTAGACAAAACTCACTATTGATTTGACTTAAACTCAAAATGAGGAAAAACACTAAACTTGAACCTCGAAGAGGGTTCCAACACCTTTCTAATGGTTCAAGAATCACTCAATTCCCATGAACGGTGCCAAAACTAGAGCTTCCTAAAGTTTAGGATGTGTTATGACATCCATCCGTTACAAGTTGATTAAGCCTAGTTTACATCACAATAATTAGATATAAATACACACCTTAACACCTTATAAAGACTAAAATACCCTTAATGCAATGCAATAAAAACATGAAAAAGATTCGGGTCTCTACACTTGGTAACTATGGGTAGGGAGACTGATCGGATCAGACGGCTGATTCCTGGTATTACCAGTTCGACAGTCGTTCTGGTCCGGGTTTGATAGTTATGATTTTCGTTATTTCATGTGCCCTAGTCTTAGATTTTGTGTACTCTTCTTCTCATTCTACTTTCTACATATTCACTAGCAAGCAGTCAGTTTTGCCATCAAAGCTCTTATTTCAAGCCTTCTTATTTACCTCATTGAAAGTAGGAATAATAATTTTTTATCGAATTTGCAGCCAATCTCTTACATGTTAATTGCTAATATCAATTTTATTTGTTAGTTGCATATTCCAGAGTTAGAATTAAACTACACATCTATTTCTTGTGATTCCCTTTTATATTCCTGATAAGTTTTCATTTGTTTCGCATACAGAGGTTAATATTCGATAAGCCTGAGGATGGAGTGAGGAAAATAGTGCTGGCGACTAACATGGCTGAGACAAGTATCACCATTAATGATGTGGTTTTTGTTGTTGACTGTGGGAAGGCGAAAGAAACATCATATGATGCCCTGAATAACACTCCTTGTTTGCTTCCTACCTGGATCTCTAAGGCTGCTGCTCGACAAGTAAGGTTTATATTCTGGTTGCACATTTGATCTTTAATATGGGATTTATTAAACACTTCTCAAGTTGCCTTTGATAAGCTCGTGAAGCTGTTCTTTTGTAATTTTGTTCTGGCATCTGCCTTTGTTCATAGAGCTGTCCATTTTTTATTTTTTTAATCTCCTTTATTTTAAATGGACATGTAATGGACTACTGGAAATTGGTACTAAGCAGCATATCTCTTGTTTCAGGCCACCGTTTGGTTTTATTTCTGTGAAGATGTGTTATTAGGAAATAGAAAGCCTGTAGTCCCACTCACATGTATTTGACTATATTTTTTGACAATCAAAACAGGAAATTATTCTTTCTCAGTTCTAAAATTTCAAGACTCTGGACCTTTAAACAGATTTCCCAAAGTTCAGACATGCAAATTTGTTGCTAATTATTCTCAACTAACATCTGCTTTTAAAGCTATTTTAAATACCTTTTAAACCTATAACAACTTAAAACAAATTAGAAACAACTTTCTTAGTAGAAGAAAGAAAAACCCAAAATCTGGCTTGCTAAAACTCTGACAGAATATCACATAGAAATAAAACTTCTCGAAGACATTATAGTCTGGGAAAATCCTAGCCCATTCTGAATAGAAGAAACTACGTAGAAATTCCAGCACCTTATGTATTTTGTAGGGCAAGTTGTCGACAGCAGAAATTCGTAGTATAAAGTCATCAGTGAACCCCAGAAGCATCCCCTTTTCTTCTTCAATTCCTTCATTTCTTTTCTTGGTCCCTTTGCTGAGGTTCTTCAATTGCTACTGTTGCTGCCTCACAAACTTGCAGAAACCTCTTGGCTTTGGCCTGCGCGTGGGACCTTGTGGAAGGGCCAAAGGTGAGTAAGGACTAAGGAGTCAGACCACTTAATCAATATCTCTCCCTCACATAGCAAGAGGTTAGTGCAACGTCACAAAAATTCGTTAAAGCCCCTATTTGGGTTCTCTTCTTCAATAAGATCAGGTATTGCAATGGTGGGCGGATTTTGTGATGACGATCCTTTGGTCACTTTAGAGTATGAGAATCTACCGAGGTTGGCATTGAAGGAATCAGTACCCAACTCTCAACCCCACTCTGAAGTTGGTTTTGAGGGGTGTGTAGCAGAGCAATCACCTTCAGAGAATGCTGGAAGCAGTGACTTGACACCAATCACTCTGATAGTGCCTAGGGCAGTCTGTTTGGAAGGATTGTGGTCAGAGTTTTCAGGTCAAAATCCTTCTACGGGTCCCGAAAAATTGATCGATGCAGGGTCGAATCGTCCAAGCTCAGTAGCTTTCGCCATTATTCATCCCATGGCCTGAGTCCAGTATGTTTTGAGGAAGTAATGCCAGGAAGAGACTCAAAAAATCAGTCTTCTCCTAATGCGAGTGAGGAAACTACTCCCACATCAGCTCTACCTCCATTTAGGGGGATGGAAGTCAGGGAACAAGGTAATACACTACCTCTTCCCTTGGGAGGTACGCTTAAACTCTCTTCTCAGTGTATGTGTATCTACCCACCCTATCTAGCTAAATAGCAGGGATAAGGTGGATAGAGTTCGTGATTTGTGTTCCATGTTGAGAAAAACTATTCTTTGATGCAAACTTATGGAGATATGCTACCACATTCTAATGAGGGTATGGTCACTAGAGTAAGGTCTAGATCAACGATGGGTATTAGAAATCCTAATGCGATTGTTAGAAGACCAGAGTTGATGTTTTCAGACCCTATTTCCTGCTTGTCCTTTGGGTCCCAGGTGGGGTGCCTTGTAGAGATCCATAGCTGGGGCATACAGATGTCTCAGACTGAGGTGTTGATCTAGATTGAGGGTTTGGTAAGTTCTCAGGTCTCTCTATTGAGGGGCATGAGGGTGAGGCTAGGACACTGTTCCAGAGTCACGAAAGGAGTGGGGTTAGAGGGGTGGTTAATTCCGAACCCATGTCCACAGTAGACCAGAAAGGTCTCTCAGCAACGGAGCTGAGGAGATCAAAGTGCAGCGTTAACTACGATAAAGCTAACCCTAGAGGAGTGTCTTGTAGTCCGAGGTCAGGTAGGGTTCGCAGAGTTGTTAGATGGCAGGTTTTTCCATTATCTCACGGATCATAAGGGGTTTGGGGTAATCAGAGAAAAGAGTGCAATAAAACATTTAGTGAAATCAAAGAAACCGTCAATCTTATGTATTCAAGAGACTAAGTTAGAAGTCATTCATGATTCCCATATCAGAGATTCTTGGGGGTTCCCACCCCGGGATGGCTTGATATTCCGTCATTAGGTGCATTAGGGAATGTGGGATAATGCTAAAGTGGAGGTCTTGGAGTCTAAGCTAGGGATTTACACGATCTTCATCCTTTGTCAATTGGTAGGGGATCTTTAAATGGGTTTTCTCCAGGGTCTACGGGCCCTCAAGTGGGTCAAATGATACGGTTCATTAGAATGAATTAAATGATGTTAGTTTGAGATGGAGAGTCTCGTGGTGTTTGGTAGGGGATTTTAACTGGATTTGATTTTCTTTGGGGAAGAAAGGGGGTTGCCAGTTGTGCTTTTAGTGCTAAGATGAAAAGGTTTGGGGAGGTCATTTTTCATCATGAGTTGATAGATTACCCGACCAGGGGAGCCCAATTCACCTTGTCTCAATCGGCATCTAGTTCAATAGCGAGCCGACGGGATAGATTCTTACTAAGCCATGCTCGGGAGAGTAATTTTCAAAATATATTTAAGTCATCCCTACCACGGCCCATATTAGACCATGTGTCAATTATATTAGTGTCGTGACATTTCAAAAGGGGTTCTTGTCCTTTTCGGTTTGAAAATATGTGGCTTAAGGATGAGAGGTTTAAGGACTTAGTGGCAGAGGTATTGTGAGTCAATGGTGGGTGGGGGGTTGCTAATACGAGATTCAGATTAAAACTAAAACCCCTCAAAGCCAGTTTGAAGGATTGGAATAAGGTGTTTGGTAATATCCAGATGAGACTAGCTGGGTTATTCAGGGAGATTGATGGTATTGCAGAACTTCGAGATCTCTCAAGTGCCGAAACCCAAGCCAAAGAGGCCAAGAAATTGGAATATTTTTTGTTCTTCAACTAGAAGAAATCAGTTGGAATCGAAAGGCTAGAACTCGATGGCTTATAGAGGGAGATCATGATAACTAAATTTTTCACTGAACGACCAACTTTAATAGGAAAAGAAATTTTATGCCCATGTTAAGGGTGGATGAGGTTTGAAAGAAGGGGAATAGTGAGATTGAGGATAATGTGGTCACATACTACAAGGAGTTGTATAGAGAACAGTAAAGTTGGCGTCCTAGTTTGGATGGACTATCTTGTGAGGGTTTGTCACATGAGCAAAAGGAGGCCTTGGTGGGTCCGTTTGAGGAGGAGGTGTTGGGTGTTATTCGAGGTATGATCGAGGGATAAGGCTCCTGGACCAGATGGTTTCACCATTGAGTTTTATAGGGCATGCTAGGAGATAGTGGGGAATGACTTTCTAGATGTGATGGAGTTATTTGATACGAGGCGTTTTGATAGAGTGTCAATAGTACGTTTGTTGTGCTGATTCCAAAAGAGGGTGCCATCAACCTAAATGATTTTCGTCCAATCAATCTTGTGAGTAGCGTATATAAGATTCTTTCAATGATGTTGGCAACTAGACTTAAGAGGTTGATGGCCTCAATCATCTCCCCTCAACGTGAAGTGTTTGTGTGTGTGGAGGGAGGGGTGTGTGACAAATATTAGATGAGAAATTGTTAGCTAATGAGTGTATTGATGAGAGCATTAAATCAAATTCTCCTGGAATCCTATGCAAAGTAGATATGGAGAAAGACTATGATCACGTAAATTGAGGGATTCTTAGAATAAGTTTTAGGCAGAATGGGTTTCGCCGTTTCGGGGTAAAATGGAGGCAGTGGATGGGGATTTGTATTTCCTCTGTCATATTCCATTATCCTTAATGGTAGCTCGGTGAGTTATTTTCCTAGTTCCAGGGGTAGAGACAATGAGACCCGCTCTCTCCGTTCCTCTTTGTGATTGTCTTGGAGGCTTTGAGTAAAATGCTATCTAGAGCAGAGGGGTTCATGTTCGAAGGATTTTCGATAGGCCAAGATCATTTGCGCATCTTCCATCTCCAATTTGGGGATGATACTCTGATCTTCTACAAAGCGTCAAGTAGGCATTTATTGTATTTCAGGTGCTTACTTAATGTTTTGAAGCTGTGTTCGGTCTGTGAGTGGATTTGGCTAAATCAGAGATTGTGAGTATAAGAGAGGCCCTAGGCATAGAGCAACTAATAGTTTGCCTTGGATGTAGAGTGGTGTCCCTTCCATCAGTGTACCTGGATGCCTCTGGGAGCAGGCTTCAAAGCTGAACCGATATTGGCTTTAGTGTTAAATAAGTTTAATAAACAATTATCAGGGTGAAAATCACACTTTTTATCAAAATGGGGGAAATTAACTCTAATTTCCAACTTTTTATCAGGGTGAAAATCACACTGAGTAGTCTTCCAACTTTCTTTATGTCTACCCTGATAATATTTCATTCAGTTACCGCCTCTCTTGAGTGCAGAGGGAGTTCATTGGGAACAAGAAGGTCGATACATTCAAATATCACATAGTTTGTCGTCCATAGGTGGTTGGGGGTTATAATTTTCAAGGCTTTAGTCCAAGTTATAGTAACAAAATTCTTTGAATTTTTTAAAAAATCGCGGATTATTCGTGAATTTTAGTTGCTCCGAATTATTCTTCAAATTATTCATGATTTTTAGATTTGCCAAATTATTCGCGGAATTTGCAAATTATTCCCAAATTTTATAAATGATTTCCGAATCAATAATTCGTTTAGTTCGACAAAGTAAACTGCTTATTTTGTACATTATCTAATCAAATTGAAGGATATTTTTTTTACAATTGATATTTTTCCTGAATTGTTCCCGAATATGTCCTAGATTTTTCTAACTTTTTTCGAACTTCTTGCTGAATTATTCCCAAACCCTGACTTTGTCACTATGGTCAAAGTGAACAAGGCTTTGTTAGGAAAATGAATTTAGAGATTCGGGGCGGAGAGGGATAGTCTGTGGTGAGCTGTGACAATGGCCAAATTTGGGGAATCTTCATGTTGGGTCCTGAGAGAGGTAAGGGGTTCTCATGGTTTGGGGTTATTGAAGGGTATAATTCATGCAACTGTCAGTTTGGTTGTGCTTAACTTCAAATTTAAAGTGGGGCGAGGATTCGAGATTAGGTTTTGGAAGGATGTGTGGTGTGGTGACATTAGACTCAAGAATGATTTCAATAATATTTTTTTGATAGCCACCGATAAGGATGCCTTAGTAGGGAATTATTACGAGAGGAGGGGAGAGGGGTGGTGTGGTGTCCCGAAGATGAGACTTGATTTGAATGATTGGGAAATTGAAGATGTGTCTTGACTCTTAGAGCGCATCAGCTCTTTTTTGCCTTGTTCCGAGATTAGGGATTGCAGGTTTTGTTCTGGAAGTGACCATGGTCGTTTCTTAGTAAGATCACTATTACAGTCACTTTGTCTGGTTCCCTCTGGTTCGTTTTCTCATAAGATTGTGTGGAGTCCCGGTATTCCCACCCTGTACATAGCTTCCCTGCAACAACTATGGTTTGGTATATGAAGTTATTTCCTTTCCTGCATGGGTGTGGATTGGGTCTCTCTCTTCCTTTCATAACTTCTTATCGTGGGGGTCTTTGCTTAGTGCGGATGATGCTCGAGAGACGATTTGGTTGGTTCTCCCTGGAGCCATATCATGGATGATATGGAAAGAGAGAAATCACAGAGTTTTTGAGGATTCTTCATCGTCCTCTTCTCACATTTGCGCTTGCATCCGATTGGGGTTGCATTGGAATGGGTGGGGCTCGAAGCGTAGGGAGGATCTAAGGGAGGTGTTAGGTTGATCTCGACGTGACCGTAGCAATATGGGCTGCCCCACTAGCAGGCTAGGATGTCATAAATGTTCTCTTTGTTTTATTGCCTCGGAGTTTACTTGCTTGTAATCTCTTGCTTTTCATTGCTTTCATGCTCCTGTAGCTTTGCTTCTCTTTTAATATATTCTGTTTGATTACCGACCCAAAAAAAAAAAAAAATCACCTATCCCTAATTTTTCTCACAATTATTGTCATTGATATTCAGACCACTTTTTGAGGCCCAGAACGAGAAACTGAAAGAAATAGTCATCATACATTTGGAAGAGGTCTTACCAATGAGCCTAAAATAACAAAGAACCAATATCGAGTACGAAATTATCTCTCTTGAAAGTTGAACGAAAAAATGGAAGAAATAGCCATCGTAATTCGTATGTTTGGAAGAAATAGCCATTTGTAATTTCAATTTTTAGCAAATTTTCTTTGTTGCCATGTACGTACATAAATTTATAATAATTGTTATTTATAAAATGGGGAATTAATAACATGAACTATGTATACCTTTGTCCCTGTTCTTGAAAAGGGTGTTGATCTAGTTCGACACCTTGACCCATACCTGTAGCTGAGAACTGTACGTATACCTGGGTCCTGGACTACACATTCTATGCTTCCTTATCTCATAGCATTAAGTTTTTAGACCAATTGTCAACAAAAAAAGAAAGAAAAATTGGAGGTAAAATCATATTCCTTGCGTCATCTTACAAATTGAGGTCATTATTATTGTTAAATGGCTCAAATATTAATTTTATTCTAACATTTATTTTGCATACGACAGCAGGTGGGTTAGGAACACCAACTATTCATGCTTGACTGAATTTTTTCTACTGTCTACTTTTTGGTATATCTTGTTCATATAGAAATCTTTTAGTTCCCCTAGAGCAATCAGTTTAGTTTATAGAGGCTTCCAGTTAGATCAATATGACATGTAGAATATTCCTTTTGCATTTTATTTGACCAATCTTTGGGGTTTATCATGTAGATTAGTTATTTTCGTTTTTCTGTCCTTCATGTAGAGAAGAGGAAGAGCTGGTCGTGTTCAGCCTGGCGAGTGTTATCATCTCTATCCCAGATGTGTATATGGTGCTTTTGTAGATTATCAATTGCCAGAACTTTTACGGACCCCTTTGCAGTCTCTTTGTTCGCAAATTAAAAGTCTACAACTTGGAAGTATTTCTGAGTTCCTATCTAGGGCTTTGCAGTCACCGGAACTACTCTCGGTAAGCTTCAATTGGAGTCGGGTTCTCATTCTCCTTGACTGCGCTCCTTAAACTTGCACAGCAAATAATGTGGTGTCTCTTTACTTATTTGTCAAATATTTACCAACTATCCAGGAAGAAACAAGGCATCTATTTGCCACTGCTCAATTCATATAAGGCGCCAAATCCTCTCCAGTTATAATTAGATATTGCTGGGGTTGTCATCTCATCAGGAGAAGAGGATGACCATTAAATGACCATGGCTGAAACTTAAGAACTCTCTCCATATCCACTTTCAGAGTAAACTTAAAATGAAGAAACCCATGAGAAAGAGCACTAACACTCACCGGGGATTCCACTCTCTCTTCCCCTTTCCTCTCTCACATGCATCGCACGTGCGGCCCACTAGTATCTCATAATTAGATATTGCTTTACTTTGAACAGTGTGATGGATCACACTAACTAAGCAATGTGGATCTCAATGCTAAGTTTATGTAGTCATAACATATCTGGTTTAGGGTGGGCAGAGGAGCCGAGATTAAATTCTGGAAGCATATGGTGCGGTTCAATTACATTAAGGACATACTTTAATGATTTATATACAATAGCTTCGTTCACAAGTTGCTTGGTTCAAGATAGTAATAAGGTAGCTTTTAACAAAGTCTCTGGGTTTAAGAAGTTTGGATGACTGGGAGATGGAGGGTCTAGTGTGCCTTCTAGATGATTTAATTCTTCTCAACCTAACTCCCTTGTAAGAGATGTCAAGAGTGTGGAATGGGGACAGTAATGGGTGGTTTTGCAGTGAGATTTTTTCCTTTTTATGCGCTATATGAGAATTCTAACCTTCCATTTCCTTATCGACTTGTTTGGAATCCTGGAATTCCCTCACAAGACTGCATTCTTTGTTTCAACTGCTTCATTTCCCCCTAGTCAACTGGATATGGGGCTAGTTCTTTTTATTAGGAGTGCATTAGGTTTTACCCCGTCGATTCTTGGATTTCATTTCCAGATGGATTGTGCGAGACTTAGATGCCCCTGCCATTATAGTGTGGAATATGCTTACAGGTGCTATTTTCTGGGGTATGTGGGAATTGGGAGGAGAGGAATTCAAGGGTTTTCGATAACCTCTTGTTCAAAGGAGAATCCTTGGTTGTTCATTACCAAGTTTATACTTTCTTGATGTTCTATCACAGTGGGTTGCAGAGATGTGGATTGTCTCTTTGTGGCGCTGTTGGGAGGGGTTATATGTCTCTTTTATTGGCTTTTGTAAGGTCTTAGTTGGGGCTGTGTGTTCCCTTTTGGGTTCATTTCTTGTGGATCCTGCTCTCAACTTATTTTCGTTAATATATTCTTGCCTTACCGATCTAAAAAATATGCTAACTTTATGTAGTCCTTTGAATTTAAGTGACATCATTTCATGAACAGTTTGGTTATAATTTAGATTAATTTTTACATAAAAATACTTCTATTGCCAGTAACAATTTGGATCGATTACTTAAGGTTGTTGGGAGGAGGGGGATAACATTACAAGTATCTTCTATAAAGTAGGCATGGGCCCGTTAGATAGTAGTGGTAGCTCAGTGATGGCGGTGGAAGTTACAGAACCAGGAAGTTCAACGCTTTGCTAACTTAAAGTAAATTCGTAGATTCTCACCTATAAAGCATGGGTAAAGACAGCATACAACTGTTGTTCCCTTTTTGCAGCTTGCGGAGTCTGCTAAAGCTCAGTTTGCTGCCTGTGGCTACAGTGACCATCTTGCACTTGTCCGAGCTTATGATGGCTGGAGAGATGCTGAAAGACAGCAATCTGGATATGAAAACTGTTGGAGGAATTTTCTTTCAGCACAGACACTTAAAGCTATTGATTCACTAAGGAAGCAGTTTCGTTTTTTGCTCAAGGATACTGGTCTGGTTGATGATGGCTCAGCCGCCTGCAATGCATGGAGCAATGATGAGCACCTCATCCGAGCAGTTATTTGTGCTGGTCTTTATGCTGGAATTTGTTCAGTTGTGGTGAGTCGTCATTTTATTTTTCATTTTTGTCTTGTTGTTACATTTTTTTGAACCTTTCTATTTTTGATATGCGTGTAAGAAACAAATCTCTTTGATGTTTGATGGCCTTCTTGCCACCTCTGCTTAAGTATAATGTTTTCTGCTAGAATGAATCCATATGTTTTAAATGAAATGATAATCGAAACCCCGGTGAGCCAAAAAAAGTGGCTTTGATGGCCATAGTTTTAGGACTTGGAACTTCTTATAAATTTGGTTTAGCTGAATGGAAAGACTCAGCAAGGCCAACCTTTTTCCTGTACATGACTTGACTGTTTCTTTCCTGTAAATATAATTCAGTTAGCACTGATATAAATGCATTTGCAGAACAAGGAAAAGTCGATAACATTGAAGACAATGGAGGATGGTCAAGTGCTTCTGTACTCTGTAAGTTTCATGCGCCAAAATTGTTTTACAGCTAGTATTGTGTTCCATGAAGCATAACTATTCAACATAATTACTCCCCTTCTGAATTGAGTACTTGGATACGTCAAAAGTCAGGTCATCCATTTTTTTCTGTTCTTAATTGCTGCATTTTCTTTTTCTCATTTGCCTAGAACTTGGTCAATGCACGGGAACCTAAAATTCCATACCCATGGCTACTTTTTAACGAGAAGGTTAAAGTAAACTCGGTGTTCCTCCGGGATTCGACGGCTGTATCCGATTCTGTGCTTCTCCTATTTGGAGGCAACATTTCCAGAGGGGGACTGGTAAGTTTCTTATACTTCCCTCTATGCTCACTTCTACAATGAAGACTTGCAAGAAGACATCCATTCATGCTTATTTTTATCCAAGGTTATGTCGTGGTTTGCATTGGAATTGGTTTTATGTTTTACAGGATGGGCACTTGAAAATGTTGGGAGGATACTTGGAGTTCTTCATGAAACCTGCCATGGCAGAAACATATCTAAAGTTAAAGATAGAGCTTGAGGAATTAATTCAGAACAAAGTAAGTCAAACCTTGTATTCAGCTACATAGTGAGAATGAAACAAATTCCTACAGTTCTCATTCATGTTAGTTTTGTTTAACATGTTGTGGCCAAGTTAGCAAGGCAGCATTTTCTCTTTTTCTTTCTAAGCTTCTACCTTCACCTAAAAGAAAACGCAAGCAACTTATCTCAGCTTGTCCTTTTGTTAATTTGTAACAGATAATGAAATTTAGATTTGGTTCTTTTTTTTGTTTGTTTGTTTTAATCTCGACCCGTGATTCTCTATGGGCAGCTTTTGAATCCCAAGATGGACATACATACCCCCGAAGTGCGGTTGCTGATCTCAGAAGACCAATGCGATGGTAGATTTGTCTTTGGTCAGCATGTCCAAAAAGCTTCGAAAATGACAGGAACAGCAACACCACCGGGCAAGCTTCCTAGGAGTTCCACAGCACCCGGGGGTGATAATTCCAAGAGTCAGCTACAAACATTGCTCACCAGGGGAGGACATGAAACACCCACTTACAAGACAAAGCCATTGAAGAACCAGCAGTTCCGAGCCACCGTGGAGTTCAATAGGATGCAGTTCATGGGGCAGCCTTGCAACAACAAGAAGCTGGCAGAAAAAGATGCGGCAACTGAGGCTCTTCAGTGGCTGAGAGGTGGGACCCAATCACACCCTGTAGATTTTGATCATATGTCAATGCTTATGACGAAGAGCAAGAAGAAACATCACAGAAGAACTTAAATTCACGGTACAAAAGTGAATTTAAGAGCATACAAGGGATCAGATACATTATTATTGTATCACCAACAAAGAATAGAGTTGCAGGTACTAGGTGAAAAAGTTGTGGTGGATTGGAAAGTCAGGCCCTACGTATACAGGACACGGAGTTACGGCCAAACTGATGACTTGCAGTTTAAGGTTCAAAGATGATCAATCCTATCTTTTTCACTCCCTTATTTTCGTAACAGGGTAGTGATGGCGATCAAGTGTTCATCAGATGTAGAGGATCCTAGGTGGTTGTAGAACGCTGATGAAAATACGCCCTGAATTTAGAGAAGGTGATATTTTAACCATTTGAGCTCAGGGATCCACATTGATCTGAACTCTAGTGCATCTCATCTTGCCATTATCACTTTTGTATATCATCATTACTGAGGAGAATTACCAATGTACCAATATAATTAAAGAGGAAATGTTTTTACCTTCATGTATTAGATATATTTTTACAACAGCAATGCTTCATGGATGCACTCTATTTGATGTCATCTTGTCTTTGATCTGCAACTTAAGTCAACACAAGGGAAATGGGATTGTGTCCATCATACACTATATCAGACCATGCCACAACTTATTATATGACCACTCTTGTGTAAATGATGAATTTATCTCTACATTTTCTTGTCTAAAACTACTACTTTACTGGAATTTTTGACAAATAGATGGGACCGAAATTTTGTGATACGGTTATTATCCAACCGTCAAAACAACAGGGTAACTATAACTCACTTCTATTATCAAAAAAAAAAAAACCCACTTCTTGTTTTTGTTTTTTGGTTGAACTTAAACTCTAATCGTTGGGATTTCAATCCGAGGTGTGGACTGTGGACCGTTATTTCATGCGAGCGTATGTAAAGCGTCTTCAAAGTTCAAACCTCTGTGGCTCTGTTGCGCGTCATACTCAAATTCTCTTCTCTGTCTTCGCGGAGAGAGAGGGATCCATGGGATGGCCAGGATCTTCCTCGTTTTCTCATCGTACGGCTAGGGCCAGCTGTTCAGCTTCTTCTACGTCAAGTTACATTTCTTCCTTTTTCATGTCAAAATTCTTTTTATAGCGTATGAATTGTCATAATCTCTCTTGCTTTCTTTCCTTTTGATTTATTTATTATCTTTTATTTTTGTAACATTGCTTTTGATCCCCAAAAGGAGCGTTTTCCCCATTTTTCCTGGATAATTTGGGATTTTTTTTTTCCCGAAAATTTTGTTTTTGAGATATTTTTGTTACAAGCAGTGGACTTCTTTTTAGCTTATAATGAGTGAGTTTTCATTCTACTCTTTTAATTACTATTTAAATCACAATCATTTAATGGAGAATTTAAGTTTTTATTATGATTGTTAATAAATTTATCATTCTACAGTTCTGGAAAAGACTTGTTAAAATTATACCTCTATTTTTATATTGGGTGTTTGTATTGGAAATTGTGGTTAATATTCCGAAGAATTTTATTATTATTATTATTATTTTAAAATTCGTGATTAGATGACCAGAGAGTAGTTGAGTTGGTTTAGTTTGAGATTGTTGTCTGTAAACTACATGTGGATCTAGTTTCATACTGTTAATTGGGAAAACTTCAAGTGTGAGATTTGAAGTTCTTTGGTTTTGATAAGGATACTATGATTCTCTTGTACTTAAAAGCATAACCTAGGCATGTCTAGGTCACAGCAACACCCAGTTAGGATCGGGGTCTGGGTAGGCGTTTGCTAAGACACATTTGCACTGTGGCGCCTAGGCGTAGTACCCCAGAGGCCCCATACATAAGACACGAACTCCTACTGCGCCGATGCTTCACCACCTAGGCACTAAACTCCTAATGACATGCAGTCACCGAAGACTTATTAAGTTAGACCAATTATGTGGTCTTTTTTCTGGTAAACAACCATATTGTCTGTTATAACTTATAACGAACGGATAGCAGCATCGCATTGAGAATTGACTCGTCGGATTAACCACCTTCACGCACGAAATGAAGATTCTATTAGAAGTAGAAGGTGCTCTGGTGGGATCCTCACGGACAGAAAAAGATTGTAGTCAGTTTGATAATGATCGAGTGACATTGCTTCTTCGGTCCGAACCAAGGAATCCCTTAGATATGATGCAAAATGGATCTTGTTCTATCGTTGATCGATGTCTACTCATTCTTACTGTTGGTTTCAAATCCCTACCAAATGATGTGATATAATCTTAAAACCAGACCAATATATTGGTGATTTAGAAACATTTATATATGTCATTGCTATTACAAATATATATACACTAGTAATAAATCCTTGTCTTAAATTATTTATTTCATCCATGGCTTTTTTCAATACATGATTTTTGTTGTGTCGTCTTGATACCATTCCATGAATTTGTTTTTACACCTCACATCATACCACTGACACCATCTTCAAGATATCTTTCTTCGGAATCAGAACCCGATCATCAAAAAATTCAGAGATACACACCATTCTTAACAGCAATGCCACTTTCATTATTGCAGAAAGTTATTCCATCCTTTCTTATCTCATATTGATTTGAGGATGTTTGATTGATTAACGTTAAGTGAGGATCAGCTGGCTAAAATCCCATAATCCATCTAATGCAATTCACTAGGTAGGAAATGGCATAGTAGCGAGCTTTCTTTTCCATGTGGTTCTTCCTCTTAAAATCTCTTCATTTTTGGGCTCCCCACTACCTTGAAGGAGATGTGTATACCTTAATGGCCACTTTTCAAAGGACCCTAGGAGTCCATGACCCTCAAAAATTTCTGATGCCAATGAAAATCCACTGAGTAGATTGCTGTCGTTATTCTCTTGAATTGCGTCTACAAGAAGTCCATCTTCATCAGGTTCACAAAGGGATTGAACTACATCCAAACTTCCACACTCCCTTCTATATTCTAGTAGGCCTTGGCTTGTCTCTGGCGAAGCCAGAAAGGCTTATCTCTGGGTTCCATAGAATAGGTGACAAGTGGGGAGAAGTCATTTCATCTTCTCCCATTTTTTTGACTTCTCCCCATTTGATATCTCTCCCCCTTATTCTCACTCACTTATCGCCACATGTCTTCTTATGGGTGGAGAAGTCAAAATCATGGGGCCCACCATTTTTGACTTCCCCACCACTTGTCACCTATTCTATGGAACCCCGAGATAAGCCTTTCTGGCTTCGCCAGAGACAAGCCAGGGCCTTTTAAAAAATAAACGGCCACTTGCTATTGAAAAACAATGTAATTGTTCTAAAGCGAGGTAGCGCTCCTAGGACGTGTGCACGATCCTGCGCGAATGCTTACCTTGGTTGCCCACCAGGATACCTAACTGGTACAAGTTGCATGGAGGAAAACCAAACCTTTGGGGGTCCCTTTTTTTTTTTGCTGAGACTTATAAAGCTCGGCACTTTAGACTTCCTCATGCTAGTTGGTAGGAAATTTGAGTAATTTTGTCAAGTCTTACCAATTTTTTATTTATGAGATTTGAAATCATTCAATTGCATTTAAAGTCTTCCCGGAATTACAACCCAAACCCCGTAGATGAAAAACATTTAGCTCTCCAAAGAAAATGCATATTGTCCATTAACAAAACTTGCAAAGTATCGGACTTTTGCAAAGAGAACGGACCTTGGGTGGAATTCACTAGTGCCGGCTTCAATGGTAGCATTATAGTTACAAAGTCAAGGTTCAGGAATAATTCAAATAGGTTTTTTTTTTGGTTGAAAATAATTCAATTAGGTCAAGTTCGAAAATTTGAGGAAATATAAATAAAAAATTAATAATTATAAAATATATTCAAATTTTAATTAAATAATATACAAAATAAGTAGTTTACTTATTGAATTAAACAAATTATTCGTGTCTTTTAATAATTTATACACGAAATTCATGAATGATTCCACACAATTAAAAATGGTGCGCGAGTAATTTGACATGGGTAAAATTTGTGAATAATTTACAATTTGACAAATTTAGCATCAACTTCGACTGATTAGCTAGCGTAGGCTTGTATATTCAGTAGAGAGAATATGGCATGGCGCGCCTATGGGAGATCAGCACTACCCAGGATCAAATCCAACCCAAACAATCCCTGCACTGCAGTCTGCATTATGCAGTGCAGGAAGCCACAATATGGTTGAATATGATGACTGTTTAGCAAAATGCATCTGCCACCAAATAACAATGCAGGAATTTGTTTAGTCTACATGATGAGATGAATTTGTGGAACTATTACCCAAATGAGAATCATTTGATTCTGCAAGTTGAATTTACTTCCCCAAGGGCTCATTTCTTAACCCTAGGCTCAACCCGGGTTGATGTGGGTTGGATTGGGCTAGGTCAGGTATTAAAGATAGTACTGATAGAGATTTAATAAAAGTTTCAGAAACTATAGAGAAACCTTAAGTAATTATGGAACATAGATCCTTTGGGCTCTGGTTGGATTGGGTCAGGTTGGGGCTTTAACCCAAGTCCAAACCTACATCAGGTTGGGCTGACATTTTTTCAACCCAAATCAACTTAAAATCTGAAATGCTCACCCAAGTCTGCCCATTGATCAGGTTGGTGGTTTAGGATCTTGGAAGTTGGAATACACTTTGATAGGCGACCCGGGTCCTTTGGTTGGGCTAAAACGGGTTTTTGAACCCATGTCTAATTACATAGTTGGAATTTGGCAAATATTCGGCTACTGAAAATTTTGACAAAAAAATGAATTATTCGAAAATGTGTCGAGCAAAATATAAAATAACAATAAATAAAATTATTAATTATAAAAAATATTAACGAATATATTGCTTACATGGGCGTGATTCTTTATGCGTGGGCAGAACGTGCATGCCTCCCAGCTCACCACATGCCCCTTTGAACTCCTTTATCCCTGGTTAAGACTCACTAACCAAGCGCTTATTTTATTTTTTTCTCCAAAAATCAAGGTTAGATTTATTAATCCTAAGGGTTAAATGGAGTAAAAAAAAGGGCACGTGGTGAGCTAGGGATGTGCTCGTTCTACACGTAAACAATCTTTCGTCTTCATATATAAGATATTAAGACTTTTTAAAAAGTCATACTTTATTTAAAAGTTGTGAATATATAGTAAATTAATCATTCGACGAAAATTATGCAAATAATTTTGGACTTTTTGGAAAAATAAGCAATAATCTTCAAACCATTTTTCTGTGTTGTTTTAAATCCCAAAATTTTCCTATTTATTCAGGTTCTGACATCTTTTCTGTTTTCTTTTTCTGAAGTCACGCTTTAATTTAAAAGTTGTGAATATTTCATACACTAATCGTTCGTTGAAAATTATGTGAATTAATTGAGGCTTTTTGAAAAAATAAGCAATAATATTCAAACCATTTTTCTGTGTTGTTTAACTTGTTTTAAATCCCGAATTTCCCCCCTATTTATTCAGGTTCTGATTTCTCTCTGTTTTCTTTTTCTCTGAATATCGCATCTTGTCCATCAAGGCCTCTGGCCTACAACCTTTGTCCTAGCAAAGGCTTTTTTTTTTTAATCAGTAAAAAGCCATATATTAAAAGGAAAAGAAATACAAGCAAGGAAAACGAAAAAGAGTTTACAAGCTAATAAACTCGGAGCACCAAGGCCTGCATACAAACTAGAAACCTCGCAACAACCTCAAAAACAACTAAGTCGAACCAACAGCGCCCGAAGTTCCTCCTCATCTGATTTTAGGCTCGCCCACTCCAAAATGACCATACGAATCCTAGCGCACAAGCGGGATTGAGAAGCAGAAGAGTCTTCAAAGACTCGGAAGTTCCTCTCTTTCCAAAGCATCCATGATATGGCTCCCGGCAAAATTGCCCAAATTATCTCCCAAGCCCCGTCCTTTCTTGGCCTAGACCAACTAGCTAATAAGTCTTGTAACGACGAGGGAAAGACCCATGCCATCCCCAAGCGAGAAAGAAAAAAACCCCAAATGCCGGTCACAAACGAACAATGAAGGAGCAGTGATCCACTGACTCTTCTGCCTCCAGACACATGAAGCACCGGTTGGCCATCATCCACCTCTGATGTTGCAAATGGTCGCACGTGAGAATTTTGTTCAAGGCAGCATTCCAGAGGAAAAAAGAGACCTTAGATGGAATGCTAGTATTCCAAACTACTCAATGAGGAAAGAAAGCCATGGGACCATGGACCAAAGACTGATATAAAGAGCTAACCGAGAATCTCTCATTCTTACTTCCTCGCCACACTCTACAATCCCTCATCTCCACATTCAAGGAAGTGGAGCTTAAGCGAGCCAGCAGGTGAGACACATCCTCAACCTCCCAATCATTTAGGTCACGTCTAAGAGACGGACACCACACCGCCCCCTCCCCCCTCCTTTCGAAGTAATCCCCTACTACTGCCTCCTTATCTGTAGCAAGCAGGAAAATATTGCCAAAATCATCTCTAAGCTTAGAATTCCCGCACCACACGTCTTCCCAGAAATGCACTTCATTCCCTTGTCCCGCTCTAAAACTAAACAAAGGCACCACTAGACTCGCTGTGGCCATGATACCCTTCCAGAGACCCACTCTATGAGATATGCTGACCTGCTTAGGGACCCAATACGACTCTACCCCATATTTAGCCATAATCACCTCACGCCATAAGCTTGCTCTTTCCACCCCCAAAACGCCAAATCCATTTCTCTAGCAAGGCTTGATTCATCTTAACCAATGACTTCAGATTCAAACCCCCGCTCTCCTTAGACCGGCATATATTCTTCCAAGGCACCAAGTGATATCTGAAGGAATCCACCCTCTCACTCCAAAGAAAAGCTCTCTGCATACGCTCCAGCACGAGGGCCACTGACTTGGGCAGAGTTAAGGTAGACATGTAATAGGTGGGGAGGCTACTAAGGGTGCTATGGATAAGAGTAAGTTTGCCACCTTTAGAGAGGTAATAAGACTTCCAACCCGCTAACCTTCTCTCGCATCTCTCAATTACCGGTGTCCACATCTCGAAAGATTTGAACCGACCCCCTAAAGGCATGCCCAGGTACTTCGACGGAAGCACTCCCATCTTGCATTCAAAACAAACTGCCAACTGCTCCATGTTAAGAACCTCTCCTACTTGCACAATCTCGGATTTGGCCAGGTTGACCCTAAGCCCGGATAGCGCTTCAAAGCACTGAAGAAGACACCTGAGGTACAACAAATGACTAGGCAACGCGCTATAGAAAATCAGGGTATCATCTGCAAACTGGAGATGGGATATACGCAACTGAGAAGCACCAACCGAGAACCCCTCAAACACCGACCCTTCAGCTCTAGCAAGCATCCTACTTAAAGCCTCCGAAACCAACACGAACAAGAAAGAGGATAATGGATCTCCCTGCCGTAACCCCCTAGAACTAGGAAAAAACCCACTGAACTGCCATTCAGCAAGATAGAGAACAAGGCAGAGGATATACACATCTGCATCCAATTCCTCCATTTCTGCCCGAACCCCATTCTACCAAGAACATAATCCAAGAAGCCCCAATTGACATGATCATATGCTTTTTCTAGATCTACTTTGCAAACAATACTGGGGAAATTAGCCCGAATGCGACTATCAATACACTCGTTGGCTATCAAAATATCATCCATAATCTTTCTATCTCCCACAAAAGCCCTTTGGTGGGGGGAAATGATGAAGGCTAAAACTTTCCGGAGCGACTCGACAAGACCTTAACAAGGATCTTGTACAAGCTGCTCACAAGACTAATCGGCCAAAAGTCTTTGAGCTCCACTGCACCTTCCTTTTTTGGGATCAACACCACAAAAGTATGGTTTAACACCCGCTCAAAACGTCCTGACACATGGAATTCGTGCATCACCTCCAAAACATTTTTGCCGACATATCCCAGCATGCCCTGTAGAATTTAATAGAAAAACCATCCAGGCCTGGGCCTTTATCCCCCGCCAAACTACGAATAACCCCCAACACCTCTACCTCCTCAAAAGGCTCCTCCAAAGAGGATCTTTGATCCAAGGTCAAGCAGGCGAACGGAAAACCATCCACCCTCGGCCGCCAAGTCTCTCTCTCTTGATATAAATCCTCATAAAAGGATAATACACTGTCTTTTATGTCACGGTGCCCCTCTCTCCATTCCCCGTCCACCTTGAGCTTCGAGATAAAATTCCGCTTCCTGTGATAGTTTGCTGAACGCTGAAAGAATTTAGTATTCCGGTCTCCCTTTTTAAGCCATCTCATTCCAACCTTCTGTTTCCAACTAATCTCCTCAAGATTGAGCACCGACATATATTCCAACCTCTTAGCTTCAAACTCCTGAGTTTCCACATCCAACAACTCTCTGTGATCCGCTAGGCACTCTTCGGAGAACAAGACCTCCGACCTGAAGCACTCTCCGTTGTACTTTCTTGTTGTAAGCTTTCCTTAATCGTTACTGATACCTCCTCATCTGAATGCTGGCATCTTCTCGCTTCTCTTCTAGTAGATCGAGATGGATAGCCATAAGCTCTACGTTCTGATCTTTCTCTCCATCCTTCCTCTTGTTATGCCAATAACGTACTGTAGGCAAACTGATCTCAGTAGGAATGACAGCTTTCATGCCATACGCTAGAGAGAAAGGTGTTTCATTGGTAGGACTCCTCGAAGTTGTTCTGTACCCCCACAATACGTTGTGCAGCTCGGCGGTCCACTTCCCCTTCGAATCTTCCAATCTTCTCTTCAAGGCATTCAGAATATTCTTATTGGCTGCCTCGGCTAATCCATTCCGCTGAGGATAATATGGGGAAGAGAAAACATGCCTGATCTTCAGCTCGCTGCAAAAGTCGGCAATCAAACTTCCTGAGAACTGCTTCCCGTTGTCAGTAATGATGGACTGCGGTATGCCAAATCTGCAGATGATATGTTCCCACAAGAACTTCTTCATTCTTGCTCTCTGATACGAGCAAGAGGAACAGCTTCAATCCAACAAGAGAAGTAATCAGTTGCCACTAGAAGAAATATCAGATTCTCTGGAGCCTTAGGGAAAGGTCCTACGATATCAAGCCCCCAACGCGCAAATGGCCAAGGCTGAGATACAGTGTTGAGCTCTTGAGCCGGAGCATGAATCAAACGAGCAAACCGCTGGCACTGACTGCACTTCTTCACATACTTCTGAGCATCAGCCTGCATGTAAGGCCAGAAGTAACCTTGCCCCAGAGCTCGATGGGCAATGGTTCTCCCGCCTGAATGTATACCACATATACCTTCATGCAACTCAGCAAGTATTCTCTCCACATCTGCAGGATGAACACACTTCAGCAAAGGCCCACCAAAAGATTTCCTGAACAACTCTCCTTGCACCAAGGCATAACGAGGTGCCTTGAACAGAATGCGCCTCGACTCCTTCACACTGACAGGAAGAATTCCATCCTTCAGATAAGCCACCAGCCCTGTCATCCAGCTCGGAACTGGATTGACAAAAAACACCTCTCGCTGTGCCTGAAGAGCTATTGAAGGATACTCTTGGAACTCCATTAGAATAGCCTTAGGCTCGTCAGACTGCACCATGGAAGCTAGGTAAGCCAAAGCATCAGCATGCCTGTTCTCATCTCTCCGGGTGTGCCTGATCTCCACAACGGTGAATGCTTCACACTGCAAACGAATGAGAGTAGCATATTGCTTTATCCGGTCGTTCTTGCAGTCATAAACACCATTCACCTGATTCACCACGAGCTGTGAATCACAAAACACTCTCAACTTGGAGATCTGCAGCTCTCGAGCACTCTGCAACCCAAGCAGTAAGGCTTCGTACTCAGCTTCATTGTTGGAGGCAGTGAACCCAAGACGCAACATCTTCTACACTTTGATGTTCTCTGGACTTACAAGCACAACACCAAGTCCTGAACCACTCAAATTAGAAGATCCGTCCACGTACAATAACTAATCATCTCATTCTGATGACTCGGCTCCATCCACAACGACATCTCCGTTGTCAACTTCAATAGGAAGTTCCCGAAGATCAATAACCACCTCTTCTGCTTCCTCCTCTACAGGGAAATCAGAAAGAAAACCTGTCATTGCTTGCCCCTTCTCTGAACTCCTAGCCCGATACTGGATATCAAACTCACTCAGAGCCACAGCCCACTTCGACATCCTCCCCGCCAGCTCGGGTCGTCCCAACACGACTTTCAAGGGATACGTTGTGATGACAATGATAGAATGAGCATGAAAGTAAGGACGAAGCTTTTCCGCAGAAAAGACAAGAGCTAGACATACCTTCTCGAGCTTGCTGTAATTGCACTCCGCCTTGAGAAAGGTTTTACTGATGAAATAAACAGGCTTCTCCACGCCATCACAATTCCTGACCAGGACGAAACCAAGGGCTTGCTCTGAAACAGATAGATAAAGATATAAGACTTCACCTGGCTCAGGTACCGAAAGGATAGGAGCTGAGCCTAAATATTCCTTCAAGGCAAGGAAAGCTCGAGAACACTCTGGAGTCCATGCAAAAATGGAGTCCTTCCTCAGTAACTCGAAAAGAGGTTTGCAACGATCGGATGACTTAGAAATAAACCGATTGAGTGCAGCAATCCGGCCTGTCAGCTTCTGGATCTCCTTCTTCGACCTAGGCTCTAGCATGTCCAGCAAAACACGAATCTGAGCTGGATTAGCCTCAATCCCCAGCTGACTCACAAGATAACCCAAGAATTTTCCTGAGGTAACCCCGAAGGTGCACTTCTCTGGGTTGATCTTCAGATTGAAAGATCGCAGAACAGAGAAAGGCTCAGCAAGGTCTGCCACCAGAGTACCTCGTACTCGACTCTTCACAACGATATCATCGATGTAAACTTCAACCGTCTTGCCAAGAAGTGGCCCAAACATGAGATTCATAAGACGTTGATAGGTGGCACCCGCATTCTTCAAGCCAAAATGCATCACTCGATAACAGAACAAGCCCCACTCCGTTATGAAGGTGGTCTTCTCTCGATCTGCTTCCGCCAGGAGGATCTGGTTATAGCCTGAATAACCATCCATGAAGGATAACATCTCGTGGTCAGCAGTGGGGTTGATGAGCCTGTCTATCCTTGGCATGAGAAAAAAGTCCTTGGGGCAAGCCTTATTGACACCAGTGAAATCAATACAAACTCTCACATTCCCGTTCTTCTTAGGCACAGCCACAACATTGGCTATCCAATCAGGATACTGCACCTCATGAATGAACCCAAACTGAATCAGCTTGTCAATCTCCTCATTCACTGCATCATGATAAGCTGGAGCAAGCCTCCGAGGTTTCTACTTCACTGGAGGGATAGCAGGATCAACATTGAGATGATGACAGATAACACTCGGATCGATGCCAGTCATGTCTTTGTGAGACCATGCAAAGACATCAAGGTTCTGCCTAAGGAAACTTAGCAACTCGAGCTCTTTCTCCGCTGTCAAGCTCGTCCCGACCTGCAACACCTTTGGCTCTTCTTCCGTTCCCAAATTGACAGCTTTCGTGGGCTCAACGGAAGGTCTGCACAACGATGTTTCCGAGCTCTCTTCCACAACGGGAACGACCTGTAACTGCTATGGAGGCACAACGGAAGCAGGAAAATCGCACTTCTGCGATGCGAGCTGATCACCCCTGATCTCCTGAGGCCCGTCCTGTGTTGGGTATTTCAACACCTGATAGTACGAGAACGGAACAGCCTTCATCTCATGGGTCCACCAACGACCCAAGATGGCATTGTACGGCGATGGCGCATCCAGAACGGAGAACCTGGTCCGAAGGACAACGGGTCCAGCCACAACGGGTAAGGCAACGTCGCCTACAGGCTTCATCGAGCTACCATCAAATCCGAACAGCGGAGTCTGAGCAGAGATGAGAACGGAAGGATCTAGCTTCATCTAGGTGAAAGCATGAAGATACAAGATGTCTGCTCCAATCCCAGAATCCACGAGCACTCTCTTGATGTCAAAATCCCCTATTCTCATGGTGAGAACAAGAGCATCATAGTGAGGTCGGATTACTGCTGCCAGATCACGATCAGTGAAGGTAAGTGCCTGCTCAACGCTTCTGGTAGACACTTGCACCTGACACACTGCAGCATCGTGAGACAGCTTCCTAGCCTTCGCCTTGAAGTTTCTCTCCACATCTGCTTCCGGTGCTCGCACACGGCAAATGACATTGATTGTGCCCAAAGAAGCTCCTCCACTGGTACTTGGATTATTGGCAGGCTTCCCTCCACGAGACTGGGATACCGGCTCCCTGGCATGCACCATGCCGCTGCTGCCAGAAGCAAGATACTCTCCCAAGTACCCTTCCTGAACCAGCCTCTCCAAGTACTCCCTCAGAATACGACATCGGTTGGTGAGATGACCACGGCACTTGTGATAATGGCAATACTCATTCACCCGGGGTCCCGATGTAACATCCTGCACAGCCCTAGCCGGCCACTCGAAGTACGCCTGGTCCTCCATTGACCTCATGATGGTCGTCGGGCTAACTGTGAAATTGATGGGCGGTGCTCGATCTGCAAAAGGTCGCCGCTCACTAGGCTGCACGCCTCTCTCTTGCTGTACTTGAGGCTGTACCTAGCGTGGCTGATACTGCTGCCTCGCCTGCTGCTGGTCATTAGGACGTCTCTCCGTCCTACTTTGCTGCTGAGATTGATTAAAGTTTCCTTCAAACGGATGCCGAACCGGCTGATCCCGCTGAGTCACATAGACTACTCTCTCCTTCTGCTTTCTTGGTGGTGAGTCCTCAGATGATGAAGACTCATACCTCTGCTTCTTCTCCTTCCTCTTCGAAGATCGGTGTGTCCTCTCTACGACATCCACCACTCTCGTCCTGGGCTTCGGCACAACAGTTACGTCCTCCTCATACCTTCCGTACTTGGTGGCACGAACCATCATCTCGTCCATCTTGACAGGATAGTCAAGAGCCAAGGACTTATAGAGCTCGGAATGCCTAGGGATAGCATTCTTGAAAGCAGCGATACAGCTCCCTTCGTCGACCTTGTCGATGTTGTGGACTTCATCAGTGAAACGCGAAATAAAGTCCGTCAAGGATTCAGCCGGCTTCATCCTCAAAGAGAAGAGAGTATCTGCACCTGCTTTCTTCTTTTTATTGATAATGAAACGATCAATAAAAGCTGACCTGAGCTCTGAGAAATTACTGATGGAATCAGGAGGTAAGTTCCGAAACCACTTCGACGCTGCCCCAGACAGGCTGTTGGGGAAAGCTTTGCAATACAGGTCATCATCTGGATTGCGAACAGTCATCGCATGTTTGAAATCAAACAAATGCTCCTCCGGATCCGTCCTTCCAGTGTACATGGGGAAGATCGGAGTCATAAACTTGGAAGAAGTATATGACTGATTGATGGCGTCTGTGAAAGGAGAGTTCTCAACGTTGTCCTTTACTGACTGAGCAAAGTGGTCAGGAATCCCTCCCTTCATGCTCTTAACACGAGCACCGATCAAAGCCTCCACCTCCTTGGCAGTCACCCAAGTCTTGTGGGCGTCTGCACCTCCGGTAGCCCCTCTCAAGTCTTCTCGCCCTGCCCCCTCTCGCAAATCCACACGATCTGAAGGAACACTCTTCTCTGCCTGAACCTGAGGCTGTCTTACCTCCCCTTCAGTAGGAAGAAGCACAAACCTGGTTTCACGGTTCTCTGGTGCAGAAGGGGAAGAAGAGAGGTCAAGCTGACGTCTCACGGAAGACCTCTGCAGTGGCACCTCATCCACTTCGAGCCTGCTATGCTCGAACGCCTCCAGCCTCTCCTGCATCAACTGCTGCTGCCTGGTTATCTGATCCAGAGCAGACTGCTGCCTTTGCAACATCGCCAAAATGCGATCAGAGACAGAAGGCTCAACAGGAGGAGGCATGGTCCTCTCTGGTTGCCCAGACGAAGGACTGACCCCAGGGATGTGCACGACAGAAGGTGCAAAAGGAGTGGCCTGAGGGGTTTGATCCTCACGCCCGAACACAAATGATTGATCAGCTATGATCACAAAGAGCAAATGGAGGTTCGTTTACAGATTGTTCCCAAAGACGGCGCCAATTTTGAAAGGGAGAAAATCCGTCACGAACACGCGTTAGCTACAGCTTCACACACTCTCTGGTTTACTGGTAGAAGGTTGGAGTGGAGGGTGTGACACCCTGACCTGTACTCCGATGGTAAAGTAAGTAGATGTAGAAGATGATGAATAGTAAACACTGAAAGAGGCACTGAAAGTTATGCAAGATTCTAGGAAGCACTGAACAAGTATTCTCTGAAGTACTGCCAAAAACGTGATTATCAAGCACTGAAAATCATAGGGTATTTATAGGGTAAGGTTGATATGGCCATCGATGACCATGGATGGCCATAGATGTCCATACCACTTGTCCTGCACTCATTGCCAAATATGTTAGACATATCTGCCACCTGTTGCATCACACGTGAGAGCCTACTATGAGTTCAGTCGGTCGGGATCTGACAGTACGCAGAAGTGACCAGCATTAAATGCCAAGACAGTGCTTTCGGCACCAAACAGTGCTTTCGGTACACATGTTAGAATCATGGATCGCCTCCTGATCACTTCCTCCTACGAGTCGGTCTCGTTGTTGACTCGAGCTCGGTTACGGTGTAAATGTCTTAAAATACAGCCTGGACATCGTTGTTGGTGAGACAATGGACTCGTTGTTTATGTAACGACAAAAACGTTGTCAAGAGTACAACGGTTACGTTGTGCTTCAGACAACGAGCACGTTGTCAAGCCACAACGGAAACGTTGTTCTACAAGAAAACAGATACGTCGTAATGCGCACAACATGAACGTTGTGCATTAGACAACGTGTGATCCCTTTATTTTAAGCACGTGACCCCAACTCGTGTCCACGTGTCACTTTCGTGAACAAAACAACAAAAACGAGCTCGTTCCTCAACGCTAAGTTGATTTTACAAATTTTATCCTTTACAAAGGTCACTTTCAATAGACTACATATGGTGAATATATATAATCCACCTTCTTTTCCTAATTCTGTGAGAAACCCAAGGTTTGTTTTGTCTTCTCTCTTTACCCCACCTTTGGAAGAAAAGTGAGGCATGAGGAATAATCTAACAGGGGCTAGAAAGTAACAATTCTTCAAAGTAAGGTTGAAAAAGTGATATCACTACTGAATGGTGTTGAAAAATGAGAAAATAATCAAGGTTTAAGAGACAAAGTTAATGTAAAATAAAGGGGTTGATTCTCTTGTAAGTGTGGTTTGGTCAACATCATGTGATTGATGCAATGTCTAAATGTGATTAAGGTAAAGTCATCGGGATCCTTCAAAATCATTTAGTACCATCTTACTATAAAATTGTGTATCGTACATCTTGGAGCATATGCTAAAAACATCATATGGAGATCATAAGACAATTAATCTATGTAAAACCCTAAAACCCATAACTCAAAATTTATGTATAGAGATCACATTGAGTGATAACAAATTTTTTTTTTAAAAGCCACTAAACTATGTAAAACCCAGAACTCCAAATCTATGTAAAACCCTAAAACAAGAAAAAAAAAAAAAAAAAAAAGGGGGAGGGGGGGAGAATCCAAAAAATAAAAATTATACCTTGCACAAATTGAACTCTGAAAAATTGTGGAAGGCTCGCCTTGAATTCATAACAGCACCTAAGAGCTTGTGAGAGAGATTTGAGAGAGAGATAGAGAGAGAATCCAAAAAATAAAAATTATACCTTGCGTGAATTGAGCTCTGAAAAATTGTGGAAGGCTCCCCTTAAATTTGCAGCAACACCCAAGAGCTTGTGAGAGAGATAGAGAGAGAGAAATTACTGGAGTGGATGGCCGGAGAAGGAGGCCGAAGCAGATGGCCGGATGTGGCAGCCGGAGAAGGTGAAGAGAGGAAAAGAGGAAAAGTGGAGGGAAAGAGGAAACGAAGAGGGAAAGATCGGGGCCCTAAATCCCAAAATACGTGACTTTTAGCAACGGTTTTCAAGACCGCGGCTAAAGGCTCTTAAAAACGGCCGTAGTTGACTTGCCGCAAACTAGTTTCCACGGCAGTTTCTAATAAGTGTCGTTGAAACTGGTTTCCCGTCATGTTTTTAGCGACGATTTTTCATAAACCGCAGCCTAAACATTACAAATAGCAGTGGTTTTGTAACTAGCCACCGTTGTAACTTGTTCTCGCCATGTAATATGCGATGGTGTGTACAAACCGCCGCTGTAGATGAGATTCAGTAGCGGTTTTCTCTAATCGTTGCTAAAAAGTCACCGCTGAAAGCTTAAATTTTTGTAGTGACGTTTGGCATTACTAGCTGGTACTTATTTTAAAAAACAAAAAATAGAAAAATATGTTTGGTAAATATGATTAACAAAATAATTTGGGTAAATTCAGGACGGAGCTAGGAATTTTTCCTTTGAAGCGCTGAAATATATGTATCAAGAAAATTAATGAATTTGAGAGTATGAGACTGGTCCATCGTGTTCATAAAATTCGTTTATGTTACATTCTAATAAAGTTCTAGGAACATGTCCCTTTTGAGAGAATCATTATATAAATAAAAGAAAAATTGATAGTGAACTACGCATTCAACTATGTAGCTCCTACTGAATGTTGGTCCTCATTGGTCCACGCTCTCCTTCTTAACACCCACCAACTATGGTTAAGATTCACTCATCCCTAGGGTTCATCCATCCAACCTTGGTTTTTTTTTAATTATTAACCTTAATTTAATTAAGCTTAATCATAGTTAAAAAGAGTGTTAAAAGGGACACGTGGATCGGCGCGGTTAGCTAATCACTGCTCTAAATAAAATTAATTATATTTTTAATGTTTTATATTATACATATCAAAAAATGAAAAATGCTTAACTTACTACGCATTTCCACTATGTAATGGAATGTCGGTCCTCATTGGTCCATGCCTCCTTTTTAACACTCATCAACTATGATTAAGATTTACTCACCCCTAAGGTTCATCAATTTAACCTTAGTTTTTATATAAAAAATAATAATATTATTTAACCTTAAGATTGTTAAGCTTAATCACAGTTAAAGACAGACGAAATGAGAAGGCATTCGATTATGTAGCCAAATGCAATGTGGGCTAATTAGTACTCTAAAAAAATTACAAAATTTTGGAAGGATTGGGCTTCCCACATAGCCCTAATCAGTACTCTAAAAAAATTACAAAATTTTGAGAGTACCAAGCTTCCCACATAGTCCTAATCAGTACTCTAAAAAAATTACAAATTTTTGAAAAGACCAAGCTTCCCACATAGTCAACTAATTAAAGTTATTTTGAGAGCATTATATAGAGATAATAGTAAAAATATATTTTTAAAATTTATAATACTATATAATAATAATAAAAAATAAGAAGAGGGGGGGGGCATGCGCCTGACTTTGCCCCTGGGTAAATTAAATCCTTCCAATTCGTGGTGGTGGAGTGTTGTGGGTGGTGGCAGTGTTAGGTAGTGGTGCGGAGCACCCGTGTTTCTACTTTTGATTTTTATTTTTAAAAATAGAAGTAACAGAAATATTTTTTTTCTTTGATGTTCAAAAGTTTTGTTATTAGTTTCTAAAAACATTTATGCAAAAATTTCTAAATTTTTATTTTTAAAAACAAAAAAGCAGAAAGTAAAAATGTACTCAAACACGGCCTTATCAATTTTTAGTTTATCCATTGATCCCCCTTTTGACCTTTTGTATAGAAAATATGGGGCCTCGTATTCTCTCTAGCGAAGCTAGAAAGGCTTGTCTCGAGCATCCACTAAATAGTGGGCATGTGGTGGCGAAGTCAAAATCATGGGTCCCATGATTTTGACTTCTTCCCACACTAAATGACATGTTGTGATAAATGGATGAGAATAAGGGAGAGAGATATCAAGTGGGGAGAAAATGAACTAACTTCTCCCATATTTCATGCCACTTTGTCACGGTCAACTTTTTGATTTTACAGAACAGCCGTGCGACGCCTCGATCATCCCATAATCTCGGCCAGCCTTACACCATTACACTATCTGTCTACTGAACTGGCCCAACGTCTCGTGCTACGATGTTACGACAAGGTACGACCCGCTACCGAGTCTCATCCGCTAAGCTACGCTCAGCTGGCTTACGCATTACTTCATTGTGTCGTACCCGACACTCGTCCAACACATAAGGTTCCTGCGTCACCGAGGTTCCGTCTCGCACATCTCTCATAATACTAAGGTTCCCCGATCAAGCCGAACATCCAACACGGCCCAATACTCTCGAACACGACTATCGGTCCTCCCCACCCTTCGCGGATAACTTAGGAGCATCACTGCCTCGTTTACCGAGCATTAAGGGTATAACACCCACAACGCGATCCTCAGTCCTCTGACCAAGTATTCCAACCATACCTCGCATACCTCCTAGATGACCATGATGTCCCGCACGCTTAAAGGCCGAGTTAGGGTGAAACCTCTTGCCCGAAGGCTCTTGCGCAGTATTAGGATATTCGTCTCCTTTGTACCGTCCTTAGACGTTCCGACAACCATCTAAGGAGACTCCAAGATCCCCTTTAGGATCCTAGAGCCCACCCCCAACTCCTTTGGGGTTGCCCATTAGGTGGCCCCAGATGTGCCACATGAGAAGGCAGAGCTACGCCCTTCTCCTCAAGGTGAATGATAAACCTTTCACCCTTCACCAGAAGGAAACATCACCATTGCTGGTGGAGTCATACTGGTCTTTTACGGAACAGTACATTGAATATCCACAAATCGTTTGTATCATTGAACTCATATTAACTTTCTCTTTGAATGAAAATACTATCGGTCCTACTTCCAACATACTATATGGGTCCCACAACACTCGCTCACTTGTGTCTGACCAAGCACAAAACTCAAGCTTCACTTCATAACTCTTCGTGTGCACTTTACCCAAATCACAGTACCTCATACACAACATCAAGACACATCCATGTACCTTCACTTCGGTACCCAACACTAAGACACCAACTTTGCACCACGCTACGCTATCGCTTGCATAGTGTCTCGCCTATCTCTTAGGCACCGCATTGGCATCCTTTGCTCATACTCAGGCCATCCCAACCCAGTATCACAATCATGAGATTACTTAATAACTTTTGACCGTGACAACTTGCCCATGATGTATGGATGCCGCCAAAATATGGAGATGAGCTTAACAGTTATGTTATCCAAATCTTAATGGTATACCTAATACCCATAGGTTGGCAGGAGAAAAGGTCCGCCTAATGAAATTGTATCCATAACAAATGACTCCGTTAAAAGGAAAGGACCTAATCTCGAAACTGCCTGTGACAACCTTGCATCCAAACACGGACAAAGGGGTGCAATCACCATTTGATGGCCAACAAGGAGATCATCAAGAAATATAATACTACGAACACTCCATTAGCTTCTTGGGGGATAGTTTGAGATCGTCTGATTTTGTTGATGAGTTCTGATTAGAAGATCGTAAGGTCTTCTGCCAATTAAATTTCAACACATTGAAAAAGAGGAAAAAAAAAGGGAATTCATGGAACACGGAAGCTTCGTAAATGAGCACGAGTTGATTTTTTTCTTCTAAATGTGGTCTCCTCGATTAACTAACGACTTACTCTATTTTGTCTCCTATGATTTTTTATTTTCTTTTTTCTTTTTCTTTCACCCCTCTAACATGTGTTCCTTTTAACACAAACTAAGGTTAAGATTCACTTATCCACTTATCGTTCTTCCATCTAACTTAGGTTTTAGAAATAGTCACGTGTACCTTTTTATATTTATTAATTGTGGTTAAGATTCACTCACCCTTTTAAATTTATTAATTGTGGTTAAGATTCACTCACCCTTAAAGTTCATCCATCTAACCCTAGGTTTTAGAAACCATCACGTTTCTCTTTTAACACCCACTAACTATAGTTAAGATTCACTCAATCCTAGGATTCATCCATTTAACTTTGGTTTTTAGAAACTACCATGTGTCCTTTTTAACATCCATTAATTGTGGTAAAGATTCACTCACCCCTAGGGTTCATCCATCTAACCTTGGCCAATGTCAGATGGAAACCCTAGGGATGAGTGAATCTTAACCATAGTTAGTAGATGTTAAAGGGACACGTGGTAGCCTAGTTAAATTTGTTTCCTAAAATAAAGGTTAGATGGATGAACACTTGGGGTGACTTAAATTAAACCACAATTAGTATGTGGTAAAAAGGGACACGTGGCGACTAATAAAGCCACCTTTAATTATGGTTAAGCATAACGTTAATATTTTGTTTTCCTAAAAACCAATGTTGGATGAACCCTAAGGCTATGTTTGGTTGTTGAGAAAATAGGGGAAAATATGGAAAAAAAAAGAAAAATTTGAATTTCTAATACAATTTTTAGTTGAGTTTTGTCTCATTTTCTTTTCTTTTCCATGTTTTTTACTTATTTTCTCGCCAATCAAACATAGGGTAAGGGTGAGTGAATCTTAACTACAATTAATGGATGTTGAAAGGGACACGTGGTGGTTTCTAAAAACCAATGTTAAATAGATGAAACCTAGGGGTGATTGAATATTAACCACAATTAGTAGATGTTAAAAGAAACGTGTGGTGGTTTCTAAGAACCAAGGTTAATGGATGAACCCTAAGGGTGTGTGAATCTTAACCACAGTTAGTAGATGTTAAAAGGGATACGTGGTGGTTTCTAAAATCGAAAGTTAATGGATTAACCCTATGAGTGGCTAAAGCTTAACCACAGTTAATAGATGTTAAAAGAGACAAGTGGTAGTTTCTAAAAACCAAGGTTAAGGGATGAACCCTAAAGGTGAATGAATTTTAACCATGGTGTGTATTAAAAAGGGACACATAATAGAACATAGGAAAAAAAACGTGTTGCCTTTACTTCAGCGTTCCTTCAATGAAACGGGGAAGCGGAGACTGTCAATTCCCGTTTTTTCTAAGTCAATAACAGCCTTGCTTTCCAGGAAACACATTTGTTTTTAAGTGAATTGGACAGAAGGACAAGGCCATACATCTCAAAACCAATCTCTATATACGTGGAACTGAGGTTAATATGATGAGAAACTTATTGGGTTGATTTTTAGAATTTTCAAGATCTTAGAATGGCAGAAGTTAAGGTGCTTGGGAGTTCTCTGAGTCTTTTCTGTCACAGGGTTGAATGGGCACTAAAGCTGAAAGGAGTAGCGTATGCACATAGAAGATCCAAGAGATAAGAGCCCCATGCCCGTCAACAAGGAGATCCCACTTCTCGTGCACCACGAGAAAGCCATCGCCGACTCACTTGTAATCCTCGAGTACATTGAGGATACATGGAAACACAACCCTATATTGCCTCAAAATCCTTATGAGAGAGCTAAGCCGCGTTACTGGGGTAAATTTGCAGATGAGGAGGTATTACGCTTATCCCTTTTTATTTTTGGTAATATTTATATGCTTATCCTTCTTTGCCAACTAGTGAGGATCTAACTAGGGCTGTCAACAGATTAGGTTCGGGCAGGCCAATTGGCCGGATTCGGGCCTGCCCAAGCCCATCTATGCCCTATTATTAGGGGAGGGTATCAAGCTCGAGCCAATTCAAGCTTTAAACAAGCTTGATTAAATATAATTTATTATAAAAAAAACTGTTAATATTTGATTAATTTAAAAAATAACCCTTCAATGAAAGTATTTAAATCATATATTTACATATTTTATAATATTTTTCAACATATATAAATACATATATTATTATTTTGTATTTTTAATATATACAAAAAATACATTTATGTATATTATTAATTTATATATATATATATATATATATATATATATATATATATGTATATATATTAAATATATTTAAACAAGCCCAATAGGAAGGTGTTTGAGCTTGGCTCGTTTAGTAAGCCAGCCTAAAAAACCTGTTCAAGCTTGTTTGATAAGCCATCCGAGCTGAGCCGAGCCCGAGCTCGAACAGCTCATGCCCACCCCTACCAATTAATAAGCGGATTAGCCCACTTACTAATTGGTCAAAACTAAATTGGGATCGGGCTGATCCTTTAAGGAAATCAAGGGAAAAATGATTTTTTTTTTCCGGGTTTTAGTAATCTATCCTTATCCGACAGGGCATGTTGAGCAAGGTTAACAGCCTAGTCTAACGGGCCTCTAAGCAAAGCCCATCCAACCATGTAATTGGGGCACGCAGCAGGACAGCCCAGTTTATTGACACCCCTTTTGATTGAAATCCAACTCTATTTTGTTGGATCCATTGGAGCTTTTGCTAATGAAAAACAATGGTTTTTCACTGCAGTGTTTGCTTGCAGTATGGACAGCTTACTGCGCTGAGGGACATGAACAAGAGAAAGCTGTAGAGTCTGCACTAGAAACATTGAAAATACTGGAGAAGCAGGTCGAAGGGAAGAAATTCTTCGGAGGACAAACAATTGGATTCCTAGATTTGGTGGTGGGCTGGATCCCTCACTGGCTCGGCCCTTTAAAGGAAGTTGGAGGCATGAAACTACTTGATGAATAGACGCTCCCATTTCTATATAAATGGGCTCATAATTTTATACAAATTCGGGTAATGCTTCTGAGACCGTACGGTCTCAGACCTAACCGAGACCTCGCCTCTCATTGGGGCGTCCAACTCTACACCCACCAGCCACTTGCTTAACCGGTGAAGCAAGTCTAAGGGTAGATTGGTAATTGCAAATTTAATGAAATGACCTTCTTCTGACTTTCTTTGTTCTTCCCGCCTTTAGTGAACACTCCCTGACTCCAGCGTTTCGGAGAGAAGAAGACAACCTCAGCTAGTTGAAATTACTGTGAAAGGCTTTGAAACCCATTTTGGAGAAGAACGAGAGAACTCAGCCAATTGAAAATTCCTCCTCGATCCTAAAAACAGCAACAACAAACAGTTGTTCTTCCCGCCTTTAGTGAACACTCCCTGACTCCAGCGTTTTGGAGAGAAGAAGACAACCTTAGCCAGTTGAAATTACTGTGAAAGGTTTTGAAACCCATTTTGGACAGAGACCTTCTTCTCTTCTCCAACGAGTATACTGGTCTCTTCAGTCTTCCCTGCTTCTTCCTCTTTGCAAATCCTCTGGTTTTAATCTGCATGCGGAAGCAAATCGTCCTCTTCCCTAGTTCAAATCAATTGGGGTGACTAGCCAAGACGGATTGAGCTAATGGTGTGTCGAAAAAGCTGAGTGAAAGGGGGAAAAAGAGTGGGGAAAACGTGTAGATTTGCATTTCTACCTGCTTGCAAAAAGAGAGAGCCATTGCGATTTGGAGCTCAGAAGAAGAGAAGAAAGGAAAATCCAAAGTAAGTGGGGAAAACCCATTTTGGAAAAAGAGTTGTTTTTTTTTTAAATGATTTTGTGCTATTTTTTCCTTTTCTTTTCATAGTGAATTTTTTTAGTGTTAGATTTGTAATGGGGGTTTACTGTCTTCGCATGGATCATTCCTTTCTAGTTTAATGGTTTGATTTTCCTTGATCATACTTTATTTCTCTCGTAGCGATTTTTTCTGTCTTCTTTTGATTTCTCTGATTTTGTTAATATGGGACGATTGGGGTTTTAATACTACATTGAGGATTCATAGGTAGAGGTTTCATATCGTTTGCATGGATATTTTTTGTGGTTTTGATTTGCAAAATCAACTAGACTGTTGTAGTTGTGGGTAATGTGTCACTGTGTTGTCTGCAAAATCAAAAAGAGTGGGGAAAATGTGTAGAAAAGAATGATGGTTGTTGACGATGATGATAATCTTGGATGATTCTAGTTTTGTAATGTGTTACTTTTTTTTTTTTTAGAAGTAGATGATAATTAGAAGTTGTAGTTGTGGGTAGTAACTAGTAAGAGATGATATGTAGATTTATACTCTTATGGGGGTGATTTTTTTAAGGACTTTGCTACTGAGACCGCATTAGGGCCGAGACCTCGCTCATGTGCGCGGGATTTCAGGTGGGGCCCATCATCACATGGTGGGCCCCACCTGAAATCCCGCGCATGTGCGCGAGGTCTCGGCCCTTATGCGGTCTCAAAAGCATTTCCCTTTTTTTAAAGCGTCTATTGTTAATAATTAACTGCCATCTAATTCAATATTTTTACTTAATATATACGTCAGTTCATAGCCACTTGCTTAACCGGTGTAAAGGGTAGATTGGTAATGCCGAAATTAAATTAAATCACCTTCTTCCCCATTCCTCTTCTTTCTTCCCGCCTTAGTGAACAAGAGGAGGGTTTCATCCCGCCTTAGTGAACACTCCAGCGTTTGGGAGAGAACTCAGTCAGTTGAAAATTCCTCCTCGATCCTAAAAACAACAACAACAAACAGCATTCTCCTTCAATTTCTCCTCTCAAAGGTACTCTCTCTCCAATCTAATTTGAGAAAATGGTTTATCTAATAACTGTAAAAGAAATTCTAAGGTTCTAGAAACTCCAATGAATTGTAAACAAGGAAACCCTAAGATTCAGGTAGGAAAGAATAAAATAAAAATAGCATTGTTTCTCACCTACCATTTTGAACTAAACTTAAAAGGACAAAGTAAGTGTGCTGTTTATATGTGGTCTGTGTGTGTGTGAGTGTTTGGGGTGTGAGTGTTTGAGTTTGACATTTGATTAAGGGGTTTTTCCCTTGAATTACCTTCTAGTTTGCCTTTCTTCTCAAAATACCTGCCTTTTAAAACCCTTCTCATAATAATGCCATATGATTATTTTCTCAAACTCCTTATCTATAAGGCTCAGGATCCTCTTGAGTTCAAACCGGGGAGACTCTCTCCGGTTTGAACCCCTAGAGGTCGCCATGTGTCTCCTTTGACACCCCTTAACCATGGGTAAGGTTCACCCACCCATGTTTTTATTTATTTTCTTAGCAACCAAACATAGGGTAATTGATTTAATAGTTTTCACATATTTCTCTTTGCCAACTAATATTCCGATTGCTGAAGTTGATAAAAAGGAAGGAAAAAGACAAAACTGGGTTAAGAAGATGTTCTTAAAAGGAAATGCAAAGGAACCAAAAAGATTGGTTAGGTGATAAGGCCATTAAGAGATATTTGTTCACAGAACATTTCCATTTTCACAGCTTAAAGAGTTGCCCCTGAGGATCCTTCTCTAATATGAATATGTGGGTAGTAGCATTCTGGTCATGGATGGTGTTGGTTATTTGGTAGATTTAATACCCAGCAAAATGGATGAGAAAGCATTACTTACAAATGTGTGAACGAAAATGACACTGCACTTCTAATTGTGCCATTCCATCATTCAAAACCCTCACATCCCTCAAAATTTTTCTTTAATATTTTTTTCCGTTTCCTTAAATATTAAAATTAACCTTTTCCCCTGTTCATTTTTATGAAAATTCTTCCTAAAACCACACTTGCAAATACAATAAAGGTCAATAATTCAAGAATGAGTCCATAATCAGATGGCTATAATTCATTTTGGCAGTGGTTTTAACTGATACATGTTATTTAAGTGATAGATGTTAGTTTATTTTTACCACTTAATTTTAACTTAATCATATGTTTGTAGTTGTATCATTTTACTTGATAGGAGAATCTCAACCCTTAGATCTATGTTTCTCACGTACAATAATAAATCTACATCACTCTTATAAGGGTTTCATTACCGAATTTATGATCACTGGCTAGTGCCAACAATCGATCACTATAATTCAATCTCTTACATGACATGGTACATGATTCAAGTTTTTAACATGGACCAATTACAATAAACTGAATCATGTCATTTTAACTGGTACACATAAGTTTAACTGAACCATGTTATTTTAGTTGCATCATGTTACTTGATAAGGGAATTCCAACCCTTAGTGATGGGCACAAACTATCAAGCCTATTATAAAAGTAGTTTATTTTATATTATTGGTACTTTGGCACACACTCGAAGTAGGATGATATTATTGGTACTTTGCGTCAAACATCACTGAAAATAAAATTGAGTCATTAGATGAATCATTGGTAAATGTTAGCTGTTTTAGGTAAGACTGAGAACCATTTAAATTGTTGTGAACATGCCATGAATATGAAAGTTAATTAGCAATGAAGTATCAGACATGGTATTATATGTGTATGGAACAATGTGCAAAAGTTATGCATATGGGGCTAGAGTTTTTATAAAGTGACTCTGGAAATTTAATGGATCTATGTGACTAAAAATTTCAAGCAAATTTATCTTTATTCCATTACCAGTGGCAGATTATTTGCATGTTTGTGTAGTATAATGGACATTTTATGTTAATGGGTAATGCTTCTGTGACCCTATGGTCTCAGACCTAACCAAGACCCTGTATATATAGAGATTTTCAAACGCAAGGGTCGCCCTGTTCCACCGGTTTTAAGGGTAAAACCGTCAATCGGGTTTTAGAGTTTAAAGAGAGTTTTGTCTTCCCGCTTTTCAGAATTTTCCTGTTTTAGAGAGAAGAAACGACAGTATCAAGATTCTCCATTTCACCTCCAAGAAATGGCAGCAACTGACTCCCTCTCTAAGGTGTTTTCCTTCGTACTTCCCTCTCCCTCTCTTTTCATTTTTTTAAGGGCTTTTTTTAGATGAATGGTTTTGTTTCCATTCTCCATTCCTCCCCTCAAACTTTAGAAGGGCAAGACCCTAATCAAAAAGAGGGGAGCGACTATTAGGGTTAGAGATCGGGTTTTTGCATTTTCTAGGGAATAATAGAGAGTTCAATGGCCTCTACAGTTGCTTAGAAGGGGAAAGGCAAGTCCTCAAAGTGCACAAAGAGCTCAAAGAACCGATCAATAGCGAAATGCATGAAGGAATGGAGCACATGGGCTGTGAAGAAAGCCGAAGTCATCACTCACTATGGTTTCATTCCTCTTGTCATCATCATCGGCATGAATTCAGAGCCCAAACCACAGCTTTATCTGCTTTTCAGCCTCGTCTGAGTATAATAGGATGATCCCTTTGATGTGTCGGCACCTATTTGTCGAATCTACCCGAATCGAATCAGGGATTTCATTTTTATTTCTTCCCAGTTTAATTATGTAGTAGTTGCAATAGACAGATTGAAGTAATTTTCTTTTGGATGATTTAGTCTGTCTTTAGTTGATAAATTTAGCACATGAAAGTAATATTTTTTTTCCTTTTTTTTCTGTAATATGTTTGAATGATTTCTCGGTGGATCGGTGTGAACTTCTTGAATCTACATGAGATGAATTAGTTCTATTATTTATTTGCTTTTGATTGTTGGCTTGCCTTTATGGATTAAAAATGGCTTATTTTTCTCTAATATGTTTGAATGATTTCTTGGTGGATTGGTGTGAACTTCTTGAATCTACATGGGATGAATTAGTTCTATTATTTATTTCTTTTGGATGAATTAGTTCTATTAGTTCTATTATAATTAAGGCTCAAAAACTTTTGTTTCAAGAGAAAAGTCCTAGCCATGAATCACATAGACTAAGAAAATGTCTTAAAATGGCTTACAGATTAAAAAAAAAAAAAAAGGCATAGCTGTGCATGTGGGGATATGGCACAAACCATAATCAACCCAATGATGGTCTCACCTAGGACCTAGAAGTATATGCTGAAACTAAGCCCAATTAGATGATTATGACCAATCTTTCATCCCATTCTTTTGCTGAAAGTATTTGCTATGGACAGTCTAGAGAAATGTCTGGATATGTTGATTGTGGCCTAGCAGATCTCCTAGGTAGACCTTGCCAACTTCCACATGCACAATATGTGTAGGTATGAAATAATAAATGACAGTAATAATCTATAATGTTGGTGACTTTACACCATGCCTTATCAATATAAATGGATCTACTAAATAGCAGTCATAATCTGTAATTTTTTAGACTTTTCTCATGCCTCATCAATATAATTAAATGGATGAAGAAAGGGCTTGAACTGATAAGTGAAAAGCATTTAACTACTACTTATGGTACTTATGGCAGGAAACCTTGGCACCTTACAATCCAAATTGCAGTCTTTGTTCTTGTGGAGATTTATTTGGTCTTGATTTCTCAACTTATATATATATATAGGCTTCTACCCTGGAAAATTCTCGTTGGAGCTGAGAGAGATTTTGAAGATACAGAGTATTCCACAGCTAGTTAATCAATTAAAAGGTAAGAGTATTAATATTTTATCACTTATTCTTAAGAAACCATATTTTTTCCTTAGGTGATTGTATACTGATGACCTGCCCAAACTTTCCTACCGTATATCATTATAAAATGATGATAATTAAGAATGAGTTCATCGTTGCTTCCTGTTTATGGAACCCCCAATGTGGCATTTGTATTTATGTTTATATTGGTTTGTTTTTACAATAGAGACCTGTTGGAAGGTGTTTTTCTATGCTATTTATGTATAAATTGTAGCTTTGATTGTTTATTTTCTTGGTTTATATGGTATTATGGGAACATATAATGATTTAGGTACTGCTTGTCATGCAATTGCATTCTTTTGTGCTGCTGCTGTCCTTGGATGCAGTCCTTGGACAGAGTCATTTCTGCTAGTCTTCCTCTGTACTGAGTCGTTTCCTCTTAGATTTGCACTAAATCATTTGATAGAATTTGGTCTTGAAATGTATTAGCATGATCCCAAGACAAATTAGAAAATTAAATTACTTAGATGCATGTGGAATTGATTTGGATTTTTTCAGTTTTTACATGCTTCACTTTTGCCATTAGGATGACCATATTACAGACAATGCACATCCCAAATGGGTTTTGCGATTTTGTTATTGCAGTTAAAATTGATACTTAATAAAGTAGGGGCTCTTAAAAGTGTTAAAGGTGACCTATATCATATATGGTGTCAGCTTGTGCTTGTAATGAATATTATTGGTAGAACTTACCAAATGGTGTCAATGAATCTATTTCAATGTATATGATCTTACAGCATTGTCTTAAAACTTAGAAGTTGCTACTGGTTTTTTTAATGTTAATTGAATCATGTTATTTTGATTGAATTAGGTTATTTAAATTCTCACGCTATTGCAAATGGCTAATGCAAACATTGGTCCTAGAGATACATCTTTACTACATTTAAAGGACAAACATATTTCATCAAAAATATGTAAAGGAGAGGTATATGTTCAATATTTCAATTTATTTCTAGAATGATTTCTTATTTATTAGGAAACAAGTTCATGATTACTTACCCAACTTTCTATTTTTTATAATAGGAAAAACCTATACTATGCCTTTATTCCAATGTATATGATCTTACAGCATGGCCTCTCTCAGATGGTCAGCTCCAACTTGTCCAAAGAGCGGGTCTTCTTCCACTTTTAAAGTGGCATTCTTTCAGTCTTGATGCGCCACTCCTTACTGCAATAGTCGAAAGGTGGCGGAGTGAAACAAATACATTTCACTTTCCATGTGGCGAAATGACGATAACTTTGCAAGATGTTGCCCACATACTCGGTTTGCGAGTAACAGGAGAGGTTGTATCAGGATGTAGTATATCGAAAGATGATGCAAGAGAGTTATGTAACAGGCTATTGGGGAAGGTACCGAACCGATTTAAATGTGGTGCGATTAAGCTTCGTTGGTTGGAGGAAAATTTTTCAAAAGAATGTACAACAGAGACTAAAACCAAGGTCATGCTTCAACGTACTCGAGCATTTCTACTTTGGTTGATAGGAAAAACTTTGTTTCCAGAACCATCTAGGAGCTTGGTCTCACCAAATTTTCTTTGTTTATTTGACAATATCGAATTTGCCGGAGAGTATGCGTGGGGAGCAGCTGCACTTGCATTTTTATATCGGTCTCTTTCCAAGGCATGTACGGCTACGGCAAAATATATTGGTGGTAGCCTCCCCCTATTACAGGTTAGTCTATTACAAATGAACATTTAAGTTTTTATCAAAATGCCTTTATTGTAATCAATGTTACATTATTTAATATTTACATTTATTGTTATGTTTTTTTAACTAGTGTTGGGCATATGAGCGTTTAAATATTGCACAACCTCATGTGGAGGAGAGCGAAATATTATATCCACGAATTCTTCGATGGAATTTTAGAAGGGAAAGAAGTCATGTATATAAGGCCCTCCAATATCGAAAACATTTCAATGAAATTAAAAATGATCAAGTAAGTATCATGCATATGTTTTTATTATATAATTCTATATTTAACAAATGGTATAATTCTGAATTTTCAGTTGTTCTGACATTGGTTTTTGGCTAGGTTCATTGGGAGCCTTATAAAAATGCAATGCTTGATGATGTTCCTGACGAGTTGCAGCAAATATTGTTGGATTCTGAAACTGCCCAAGGAAGTATTTGTTTATTTTTTTTCTACATTAAGGAGTGGCATACATCGGAGAGATGTGTCCGACAATTCGGCATCACATCAAGCATTCCTGCCAATCCTCCACATTGGTACCGTAAAGATGCTCGTGGCTATGTTGATTGGCGTCGCATGTATCAAAAAGAAATAAAGGATTGGGATAGGTGGCAAACTGAGCAGGAGTGGTTCGATGGACCACCTGCCACACATGAATTGAGTGTCTCGGGAGATTATATGGATTGGTATGAAAGGATTACTTGGATGCGAATTCAATCCTGTACAGAATGGACGGAAACTGGGGATCGAGATAGGAAACTTCAATATTTTGTAAGTTTCTTTGTCTTTTTTTTATTTTATTTACTTGTAAGATGTATTAACATTGTTTATTTTTCATTACAGCAATCGGTAATCAAACGGGTTATTGGAGTGCTACGACCCGTCCTCTGTAGGAGTGATGATGTCGGTATTGAGGAAGCTTTAGGGGATCTTCAAAATCTTGCAAATATGGACATTGATGCATTGGATGTAGACAATGAAGAGAATCGTGAACATGTTCGAAGTGAGTCGACACCTACAATACAACATGTTTATGTATCTAAAACAAGAGCAGGAGGAAGGGGTGCAGGGAAAGGAGACGAAGGAACAAGCAAAGGGCATGGAGGAAGGGGCGCTGGGGAAGGAGAGGAAAAAACTACTAGAGGGCGTGGGGGGCGGCGCGGGGGAAGGAGAGGAAAAAACAAATAGAGGGTGCAAGGGAAGGAGAAGAAGCAAAGATAGAAATTTTGTGTTCGTCATGTAATTGATGATACTTTTTTTGTTCTTTCATGTAATTGATGACGCTTTATATGCTAGTTGCAGTGTAATGACTAATGAAGTAATGATCTCTTTTATACATATTAGTTCTCATAATTGATGTTCTTACTATACAATTTATTTGAATTGTGACAGGTCTTTACATAACCTGTTTCTTATTTGGAGAGTGACTCATGTCAAATGTTATTTTAGATGCAGAATGTTATTTTATATGAAGAATGCTATTTTAAATGCAACATGTTAGTTTAGAAGGGAATTCTCTTCTTTTAAGGTTTCTCATTTCAAGAAACAAATATCATATATTATACGGCATCAAATGAGAGTTTCATTGCCGAACTTGTACGGCTATGCTATAGTCACATTCAGTCGCCATAAAGGTGCTTATACAAAATGAGTTACTTGATTCAGTGTTTATCATGGACTAAGTCAAATAAGCTGAAACATGTCATTTTAGATATTAAATGTTATTTTAACTTTATAATATTATTTTAGATGCTAAATGTTATTTGAGATGCAAAATGTTATTTGTATGTTACTTTAGAAAGAACTTCATTTCTTTCAAGTTTTCTCATTTTGAGAAACTAATATTGTCTATTATACGGCATCAAATGAGGGGTTCATTGGCGAACTTGTGGTACAATGCTATAATCTCATCCAATCGACATAAAAGTGCTTGTACAAAATGAGTTACCTGATTCAGTGTTTATCATGGACTAAGTCAAATAAGCTGAAACATGTCATTTTAGATGTTAAATGTTATTTTAACTTTATAATGTTATTTTAGATGCTAAATGTTATTTGAGATGCAAAATGTTATTTGTATGTTACTTTAGAAAAAAATTCTTTTCTTTCAAGTTTTCTCATTTTGAGAAACTAATATTGTCTATTATACGGCATCAAATGAGGGGTTCATTGGCGAACTTGTGGTACAATGCTATAATCTCATCCAATCCACATAAAAGTGCTTGTACAAAATGAGTTACCTGATTCAGTGTTTATCATGGACTAAGTCAAATAAGTTGAAACATGTCATTTTATGTGTTAAATGTTATTTTAACTTTATAATGTTATTTTAGATGCTAAATGGTATTTAAGATGCAAAATGTTATTTGTATGTTACTTTAGAAGGAAATTCTTTTCTTTTAAGTTTTCTCATTTTGAGAAACTAATACGCCTATCATACGACATCATATGAGGGTTTCATTGCCGAACTTGTACGTCTATGCTATAATCACATTCAATCGCCATAAAGGTGCTTGTACAAATGAGTTACCTGATTCAGTGTTTATCATGGATCAAATCAAATAAACTGAGACTTGTCATTTTACGTGCTAAATGTTATTTTACCTGTACAATGTTACTTTAGATAGGAATTTCAACCTGTTAAGGTTTCTCATTTGGAGAAACTAAGGGAATTTCAAGTAAATACGATGTTTCTCATTCAAAGAAAATAATTAGTCTAAATCACTCCACCAACATAAAGGTTTCATTACTGAACTTGTGGTAGCAGGTTATTACTAACATCGGGTCACCAGAATTGCATCCCTTACATGACAAGTTACCTTGTTCAAGTTTTTGACATGGAAAAGGTCAAATAAGCTGTAAAAGGTTATTTTAACTGCAAGATGTTATTTGAAGTGTGAGATGCACTTTTAATTGAAGAATGTATTTCAACTCTTGGATCGGTTTCTCATTCGTAGCAAATTATAAGTCTACATCACTCTTACAAGTTCCGGTTGCATTTCCGAACTTGTGGTCATAGGTTAGTTCCGTCGTTGGGTTTGCCACTAACATGACGTACTCTAGGATTCATTTCACATAAACATGACCCAATTACAATAAACTCAATCATGTCATTTAACTGATGTATGTTATTATAACTGATACATGTCATTTTAAGTAGTGCACTTAATTGTAATTGAAATATAATATGTTAGTAGTTCTATTTTTCTTGATAAGGGAATTTGAATCCGATGTTTCTCATTCGCAGGCATTAAGAAAGACATCACTCTTAGTTTAACACTATCACTTAATTGAAACTGAATTATATACAAAGTGAAACTCTTTCACAATAATTCAAATAATACATAAATAACATTGTTTACAACGTTTTCTTGTACAAAAGACACATTTTACTAGAATACTGCTCTAAAAAAGAAGAATACTGCTCTAAAAAAGAATCCTGGAGGAACTTGAATATTGAGCTTCATTAATTCTTTGAGAATGACTGGACATAGTACTTCACCCCCAACCTCATTACTTGATCCTGTAATTAAGAAAGAAACATCAAACAGTCCAAATCAGTCAAATGACTAAGGATAAACATGTATATATTTTAACTAAAATACATTACTTGCGTAATAGAATATTGTTTTCAAAAGAAGGATTCCTCATAAAACTTGAATTCTAGGCCTCATTAATTCTTTGAGAATGACTGGTCATATTACTCCACGCCCAACCTCATTTCTTGATCCTATAATGAAGAAAGAGACAACACTCAATTGTGTAAGAAAGAGATTGAATCAGCCTAGTAACTAAATATGAACATAAGAGTATATAAATGTAACTAAAAAAAAACATACCATGAGTAATTGCATGAGAGTTTCATTTCACACGGACTCCTTATACAAAATACACCCATTGTGTAACAAAATATTGCATTGAAAAAAGCTTCTCACAAAACTTGGGGCTTTGGTCTATAGTTGATCCTATAATTACGAAAGAGGCATCAATCAGTCCAATGGTTAAGTATGAACATAAGAGTATATAAATGTAACTAAAACAAAACATACCATGAGTAATTGCATTAGAGTTTCATTTCACCTTGTTTACATGGACTCCTTGTACAAAATACACCAATTGTGTAACAAAATATTGCATTTGAAAAAGCTTCTCCCAAAACTTGAGATTGTGGTCTATAGTTGATTCTATAAGGAAGAGTCATCAATCAGTCCAATGCTTAAGTATGAACATAATAGTATATAAATATAACTAAAGCAAAACATACTATGAGTAATTGCATGAAAGATTCATTTCCAATTGCAGGTTCCGACACCACTTGTTGTACCTAATCAAATGGGTAGAATTAATTATAATAAGTTAATTATAATGAGTTAAATCATATTGTGAGATTGTTTACCATATGTTGGATGTTCTCTTGAGTATTATATTGATTGGTATGAGATGAAAGAGTGGTAGGACCAGTTTTCAGCTGCACTAAAAAAGTATTAATACAGGTTAAGTAAATGAATGATTTTTCAAAAAAGTTAATAACAAGTGACTGCACCTTTTTTGCTTTGTTAGTTTTTTTCTCATATGCAGGTTTGTTCCTTTTTCCAGTCGGACGCCCTTTTCGTGTCACCCGCAAAGGATCCCGAACAATATTATGATCTTCGCTCCATGGATTACACTCAATTCCTTCACAAATGTTTTCATTCCCACTACAGCTACCAACATGAGTATTTTTTGTATACTCAATTTCACTTTTAACCTCCGAACATGCCTTTTTCAGTGCTCGAAATGCAACTTCATATGTATGCTGTGATATTGCCCCTTCCTCCACAAGATGAATTGTCAATTGATAGAGATTGTCATATCGCTGCACAGGAACCCCAACCACATTGTCACCATAACAGTTATCAAAGTTATATGAACGTTTAAAATCCTTTCTCCAACGTTACAATATATACTGAGTTGGGACCTTATCTACACCATGATAGTTTAAAATGTACAATGCATGCCTACATAGAAAGCCTTTAAAATAAAACAAACCACATATGCAATTCACTTGGCTTGTATCTACATCAAAAAGAACTTCAAACTCCTTAATCTCTGTTCTATTGAGGTCTTGGTAAAAAACCCGCTCCTTTACAACATATGTTATAATTCCCTCATCAACTTTAACTTGATCAATGGTAAAACAACGACACATGCCAGTCACCTCGCGCTGAAACTTCTTGAATATTCCTTTTGTGTACACTTTTGAAAGTTGTATTTCAAAGCAGCATTCTGTTGTCAAGACTGGACATCCATTAAATGACTCAAAATCTGCCTTTATTTCCTTTTCATACTTGTCTTTTAGAGCCATTTCATACTTATCTACAAACTCCTTCAAATAAGTCTGTGAGTTTACATATTTATCAAAAAATGCATTCATACTCTCACTACGCTGAGTAGTCGACATTCCAGCATAAAATGTATCCTTCAAATATACAGGAACCCATTTCTGTCGAATTTCATACAAATTTGTAAGCCATTCATTCTCTGCAAGATCATATTCTTTGATCATACTCATCCAAGAAGTTTCAAATGTTTCAATTTTTAAAGAGTCATACACTGCATTTTCAAGTGCCTTCTTCACCGCGTGATATTGAGACAACCCTCCTAATTTTTCTGAAAGCTTCCTCATAATGTGCCACAAGCAAAGACGATGGCCGGTTCTAGGAAATATCTCTGCGATTGCACCTTCTATTGCCTTACATTGGTCTGTTATTATGGCTTTTGGATGACATTCCCTCATAGCTGCTAACCAAGCCTTAAATAACCAAGTAAATGACTCCTTAGTTTCATGAAGAATCAGTCCACAACCTAATAAAGTTGATTGCCCATGGTGGTTTACTCCAACAAATGGAGCAAAGGCCATATTATACCTATTTGTTAGATATGTCGTATCAAATGTAATCACATCACCAAAATAACCACCACTAGCCCTCGACTTTGCATCTATCCAAAAAACATTTTTCAAACTCTCATCATCATCAAAATCCATCAAGTAAAAGAATGAAGAATTCTTGCATTGCATGCGACAAAAAAACTGATGAAGGGCTGTTGCATCCCCTTCTGCAAGCTTCCTCCTCCTTACTCGATCAATATGATTCCTACATTCCTTCTCTCCGAAAGATAACTTCTCATATCCTCCTGCATCAACAACTAGCGAGTGATAGGACTTATTAAAGCGTATACCAGCTTCATTATTTAATTTCAATCTTCTTTTGCTACCAGCATCCAAGTGTTTATGTGATTTATAAAATCTTGCATTTCTTGGAGTCACTTGATGATTGTGCTCAATATTAACTTCAGTCACTCGCCATTTTTTATAATCTGTTAACTTCACTTGTAGTCTTGCCTTGCAGCCTGTTCTTGTATCGGGTCTTGAATATTGAGTAATTGCAATTCTGTTTGTGAACCCCTCTTTACAACATGCAAATAAAACGTGACACAGCTCTTGAGTAGATTTTCTCACATGCGAAGACTTTATTTTAATGCCAAATCCCTCTTTCATGGCATAGTAGTTGTAAAATGCATGTGCTTCTTTTTCAGTTTCAAATTCCATCCCTACCTTCGGAATATAATTTTTAACTGAACCTATGACTTTGCACTGTTCAACTATTTCATCTTCAAATGTGACATTATCTACTATAAAGTGTTCATTATTTTGCTCCATTGTAGACGGCTCTGCAATAATCTCATTTTCTATCATGCAACCTTCCAATATTTCAGATGTATTGATATCCGTAATAACCTCATTTGGTGCCATCTCATAGTCTCCAGCATATGAATTCATGCTGCATCCTACATTTTCCTCCATTGATGACTCTATAATAAGTCTTCCTACGCTCAAAATGAGAAGCCTGTGTCAAAAAAATAAATAAAAACTTTAGAGGTCGCATAACATAAAATAGATTGTAATGTATAAAATAAACTACTTTTATAATAGGCTTGATAGTTTGTGCTCATCACTAAGAGTCGAAATTCCCTTATCAAGTAACATGATGCAACTAAAATAACATGGTTCAGTTAAACTAATGTCTATTAGTTAAAATGACATGATTCAGGTAGATTTGTAATTGGTCCATGTTAAAAACTTGAATCATGTAGCATGTCATGTAAGAGATTGAATTATAGTGATCGATTGTCGGCACTAGCCAGTGATCATAAATTCGGTAATGAAACCCTTATAAGAGTGATGTAGATTTATTATTGTACATGAGAAACATAGATCTAAAGGTTAAGATTCTCCTATCAAGTAAAATGATACAACTACAAAAATATGATTAAGTTAAAATTAAGTGATAAAAATAAACTAACAACTATCACTTAAATAAAATGTATCGGTTAAAATAATATATATCAGTTTTTTTTTTTGGTTAACTCAACTACACCACGAGGTGATAGCTAAAGGCAAGACAAAGGAAACACACACCCCAAACACTCACTCACACACACACCCACACACCCACACACACAACCACACTTGTAACCCAATATAAGCATCAGCCAAGCAATCCTCAAAACCTGTTACCAACCGTTTGAGGCGTGATGACACTTATGAGGGAGGCAAGCTCGGCTTACACAGCCGATGTGGGACTAAACACAACACCCTAAGGTTTAGTTTTTTGGTTAACTCAACTACACTTCAAGGCGATAGCTGAAGGCAAGACAAACTCAAACACTCACACCACACACACACACACACCAGATATAAACAGTACACTTACTACCAGATATAAACAGTACACTTACTCTGTTTTCCTTTTAAGTTTAGTTCAATAATGCTATTTTTATTTTATTCTTTTCTACCTGAATCTTAGGGTTTCCTTGTTTACAATTCATTGGAGTTTCTAGAACCTTAACATATCTTTTACAGTTATTAGATAAACCGTTTTCTCAAATTAGATTGCAGAGAGTACCTTTGAGAGGAGAAATTGAAGGAGAATGCTGTTTGTTGTTGCTGTTTTTAGGATCGAGGAGGAATTTTCAATTGGCTGAGTTCTCTCGTTCTTCTCCAAAATGGGTTTCAAAGCCTTTCACAGTAATTTCAACTGGCTGAGGTTGTCTTCTTCTCTCCGAAACGCTGGAGTCAGGGAGTGTTCACTAAAGGCGGGAAGAACAAAGGAGGTCAGAAGAAGGTCATTTCATTAAATTTGCAATTACCAATCTACCCTTAGACTTGCTTCACCGGTTAAGCAAGTGGCTGGTGGGTGTAGAGTTGGACGCCCCAATGAGAGGCGAGGTCTCGGTTAGGTCTGAGACCGTACGGTCTCAGAAGCATTACCCTCAGAGGCGAGGTCTCGGTTAGGTCTGAGACCGTACGGTCTCAGAAGCATTACCCTATATCTAATGCTAATGTGTTGATGGTCACTTTTTGATATGCTGATGTGGACACTGTAGGGACACATGTCATTCAACCAACGAAAATTGACATTGTCAAAACTAAATAGTGCCTCCAGGGCGCCGCCAAACATCTCCATGGCACCACCACCAAAAGCATCGTCAAAAATCTCCAAAGTACCGCCGATCACACCACCAAAAGCATCGTCAAAAATCTCCAAAGTGGCGCCGGCACCACCAAAAGCATCCTTAAAAATCTCCAAAGTGCCGCCGATCGCACCACCATAAGCATCGTTAAAAATCTCCAAAGTGCCACCGATCGCACCACCAAAAGCATTGTCAAAAATCTCCAAAGTGCCGCCGGCACCACCAAAAGCATTGTCAAAATCTCCTGCCGCCGATCGCACCACCAAAAGCATCGTCAAAAATCTCGAAAGTGCCGCCGGCACCACCAAAATCATCGTCAAAAATCTCCGAAGTGCCGCCGATCGCACCACCAAAAGCATAGTAAAAAATCTCCGAAGTGCCGCCGATCTCCATGGCACCACCACCACCAAAAGCATCGTCAAAAATCTCCAAAGTGCCGCCGATCTCCATGGCACCACCTAAAGCCAAAGGCTCATCAAGCATTTCCAAGGCTCATTAAAATTCCAAAAAGTTGTAATTTTTGCCTTTTATGTGGCAATAGTTTTTTTTTTTTTTTTTTTTATCACATACCAAACACACACAAGACTCACACAGCCCTCAATCTCAACTCAAGCATGAATGAAACTTTGTTAATTTGTCATCCATCTTATTGCAAGCACGGGAATATTAACACGTCTTTACTATGGGCAAAGGAATGAAAGAAGAGCCGTGCAACCCACCTATGTGTCATATAAACCACCAAAGTGCCATGCAAAGCCACCTTGTTGTAATTCTTTTTCTACCATTTTTCATGTGCATGAGAGAGGGCTGCGGTAAGTAATAGTTGACACAGGGAGAGTAGGCAAGTAATAGTTGACATAGGGAGAGTAACTATTGAATCATGCTCATTGAAACTGAAACTTGTAATGAGTGATCCCTCTAAAAAGATGACACATGAGAATGCTCATTATAAGCTTCAATGAGCATGACTTATTAAAATGCTAATAAGTTGACATCATTGGAATAAACTCTATTTCATGGCACAAAAATAGTTGGGTTTTGAAGTCACAAAATAGTTAAGGAGTTTGAACTTCAAAACCCTAACTATTTTTGAGCCCTAAACAAAGGGTAATGCAAGTTCTGGTTAGCTATGATTCCATATTTATCTCTCTATACTAATACTATATGTCAGTTGGTTTCACATGACATATCTCATTGATCTCTATTTGTTATTATAATTCATACAACATATCTTCTAATTGATCAAATAAGAAAACGTCACATCACCCTTTTAATTATTGTTCTTCCATCTTAATTAAATGATGGGTTAATTGTTCACCTTCACCCACTCATATTCTATTTTTTTTTATTACAATTAATTAAATTATAATAATAAAAATTTATTTTTTCTTCTAATTCTACTCTTTAATTGCAACTAATTAAATTATAACATTTAAATTATTAAAAATATGAAATCTAAGGGTCTCTTCTTCCTTCCCCCCAACATTCTCATTCTTTAATTGCAATTTATTAAATTGTAACATTTACCACCCTCAAATTTTCTAACTCTTGGTCTACCTTCTTCTTAATCCCCTATAAATAGTAAACAAATCCATAAGATAATTTTCATTCTCAAACATGTAAAGATTTGGCATGCTGTACATTTTAGTTAGTATGGTTCACCAGAAAGGTTTTTCCTAAACATCGGAACATCTAGAGTGGAAATCTTAACGTAAATATGTTTTCCAACACGGTACCCCTATTAGGAATTCTAGAGTCTATGGATAGCATTATTGCATAAGTACAGTTTTCTGGACACACACACATATATATATATAGGGAGAGGTACTAATGTGTCATGCTCATTGAAGCTTGTAATGAGCGGTCCCTCTAGAAAGATGATACGTGTCATACTTTTTTTGAATCCGACCGTTGGATGTTAAATTGGCTCCATTAGAGACACGTGTAAAAAAAAAATAGTTCGGTCGGACATGCTTAGACCATCTAATTAGACCCTAATTTACAGGATTAACTCCTTAGGGTTCACTAGACCCTACCTAGGATTTAGAAATGACTAATTCCTTTCTTCGATCAGACGATCTATAAATGTTCGTTCAAACAATTTTTTTGTCACGTGTCTCTTGAGCAACCCGTGTTGACATCCAATGGTCAAATTCCAAAAAACTTGTCACATGTCTCATTATTAAAGACTGCTCATTACAAGCTTCAATGAACATAACTCATTAGAATCCTACTCTCTCTCTCTCTGTATATATATATATTATAATTTTATGTTATTGTTGCATGATGAAGTCATTAAACTAGATAAGGGTGCTGCTTCATGCTTTACGTTGCTAAGCAAGTAGATACTTGGCTGTTTTAATAAGATGGCTGCTGGAATTTACCACAAACATCTATTGATACCCATGCTACACTTTTCTTCATCTAAAACACTGCTAGCATACATGCAGTTCTTCCTGCTTGTGGGTTTTTAACCATTTTTTCACTACATATATTGGTGCAAGGACCTAACCAATACTCTACAAAAGCCGCGACTGATGGGAGCGGAAGGTTAAATCCCTTTATCATCATAGCTCGTCACCCGAGCTGAGTCCCAATGGGCCCTGCCTGCATCAGACTCCCCTGTTGAAATCTCGCGTCTCGCGAGAGGGTGACACAGGACACGGATCCCATCCTAGTGCTCACTGAAATCACAAACGCTAGCAAGGGGACTCGAACCTGAGCTCTGATACCATTTGGTGCAAGGACCTAACCAATACTCCACAAAAGCCGCGACTGATGGGAGCGGAAGGTTAAATCCCTTTATCATCATAGCTCGTCACCCGAGCTGAGTCCCAGTGGGCCCTGCCTGCATCATATATAATGTGTGATTTCCTTATTTTAGAAACTGTTTGCTTTGCTTTTGGATATTGTTCCTCGTTTCAGAAGCTGCTTTGCGTTGTTGTTGTATATTGTTATTGGGACTGTTACTTTTCTAAAAACCGAGATTTAATCTTACTGGTAGTTTCACAATATTTGGTTTTTTTACAGGCATTTTCTCAGCTATTGCAAGCTCCTGATGATGATGCACAAATGATCATCCGGGATCGATTTCCTGTCCCAAGATTGGTGGTTTGCGATCAGCATGGCTCCCAGGTCAGTAATTTTGTATCAGCCTACAAGCTAAATACAAGTTTACTTCTTCCTCAAGTATTGAAGGAGCTGTAAATCTACTCAACAGATGTTCACGTGAACTTGGACAAAGAATTAGTTCTTTATGTAACTTGGATGACTTTTGTGTTATCTTACCGAGTTTCTCAAAAACTTGTTGATTTGACACTATCTTGCTCAAGTTTATGATCTTCTTTACGTGTTTTGGGCATTGATGCAATCTATGGTATGAAATTAACCTTAAATTGGTGTAGAGAAGAAGATAATCAAAAGGATTTTGTAATCAATCTAAAGCTATATGAAATCTCTCTAGAAGAAAAGTCTTTGATATTATTCAATCGAAGAAACAATAACCTACAGTTTTACGGTTGGGCCATAGTCACCAAGTCAAAGTTTGGGATTTATTTGGATAGTGTAAAATCAGTGTAGTCATATAATGTAGCCTAGGCCACTGCCTCACCTAGCCATGACTCGTATTGCTAATCATGATTTAGGCGAGCGGTCTTTCAACTTTTATAATTTTAATAGAAAAAAGGTAAATTTTGGTAGCCTAAGCCAGGCGAGCACTTAATTCAACTTTAATAATTTGAATAGAAAAAGGTAAATTTTGGTAGCTTAGGTATCGCCTAGAGAACCCCTCATATCCATGGTAATAAAAATCACCAAAACCGATACGTATCGTGTGATATGTATTTGTTTCTTTGGGGTCCAATTCATTTTTTACACTAATACGTTATTAATGCATGATTTGTAGGACTCTTCTTAAACTAATACGTATCGGACGAGTCTTACCAATACGTATCAGTTTAGATGAATCTTACAAATCATGCATTATTAACTTATCAATATAAAAAAAAAAAACGTGTACTATGTATCGGTTTGGATGTAAAACTCATTCGATGCTATCTTTTAATATGAGTTATCGTATAACCCTAAATACTTGCCTGTTGTCTCTTTCATATTTTTCTCCCTTCCTATCATACACCTCAAAACTTGTATTCCTTTTGAGTTTTTGTAATTAAAAACTTGATTTTGGGTTTGAATTAATGAATTGATGAATTCAACATCAAGTTCTTCATTTACTGAAAACTTCATCTGAATTGCTCAATCGGGTAAGTTTTTTTTTTATAATGAAAATCATGTTTATTGCAAAAAAAATTGGTAAATAGTAGTGAGTTTTATGGCTTCCAATTAAAATCTATGAACATTAGTTGATTTAGGTTATTAGGATTTCCTTATTCTAATTTTAATTTATTGTTATCTTCAAAATCCATGGATTGATAGGTCAAACTCAATTTCCACCATTACTTTGTCTGAGTCATTTTTCATGACTTAGTGTTATTTGTTATTGGCTATTTGGTAATTTAATTGGCTACTCTACTGCACAGGTTCTTATACTATTAGTCCTAGAATATTAACTCTATACTGTACAATTGGTGCATGCCTTCAGGTTGTTGTGGATCATCAATTAGTGAGCCGCATTTGGAACACGTTTCAAGTCAATTTAGCTTGATTGGGTGTATTTACCATCTGATGAATAGACCATTTTCTATATTAATCATCCTTCTATTTATTTGGCCATCTGAATAGAATTCAATTGGATGATTAGGATCACCCAGTTGGGATGATTTTTGGTATAGGGAATCTTCTAGATGGTTCCCATGTTTGGATGGTTTGAGAGTGATAAGAATGTGCATTATTTTCATTGTCTCCATGAGTTTTAATATTAGTAAGTATACAATAGCATCAAAACATTATTTTCATTGTGTCCATGAGTTTTAATAGTATGTAAGAATACAGTCGCATCAAAACTATTTAATAGAACTTGGTTTTACAGAACATGAATTGAGATCTGTGTTAACCTGCTCAGAGAACTCGACATTTTGACTCAATGCAGACTAATTTTGTGATTCCTTTTTGTTTTGTTTTTTTTTTTTTGGGGAGGGGGGGGCGGGGGGGGGAGAGAGTGGAATCTACGTCCTGAGGGTTCACTTAAGGTCTTTTCAAACCTGAAGTTTTCCAGCTAATTTACCCAGTTCACTTCTGGTTGGCCGACGAGTTGGAATGGTGAAACTACGTCTTTTTGAACCTTGAGATAAGTAGCAAGGTTTTTAGAGTTTATAACCGTAATTAAATTAAATCATTTTTAGGGTCTCACATAATGAATATAAAAGAATCAAATTATTATTTATAAGACTTGTGAATTCTTTAGAAAATATTGTTTCAAAACTTTTGTTTATGGATCATGATTTGTCAAACATATATTTAATACACCAGTATATGCACTGTTCAATCCATTAAACATCTAAATCATAGTTACAGGGAAGTTATGTACAGGTGGGCTACTTACGTCCCAAGAAGCTCGTTTCCTAGGAAGCAAGCTTACATCACTTCCCATTGAGCGGTCAAAGGGAGATATGTCTGTGGAAAGTGATGGGATAGACCCGATTCTACAACCTAGGATAGACCTTGGGCAAGTAAGTTGTGGAGGAAATTTTGATGGCAATCAAGTATTGGATTGAAATCTAAGGCACTTACTTCTCCACAAATATATCATGTGAGATAAAATCTGAAGTGTGATTGCCCATACTAATATAGTGAGAATGAGATGCCTATATCTCATTTATTGCCTTTTAAGGATGCTTCCCGCAATTCGACCTCCTTCTTGTTTTCACTTCTTGTCTTGTAACTAGGGGTGAAGCTGCCAAGATTTTCTTGTGTAATGGATCCATCATGGTCATACAATTCTTTAATATTGCATACCAATAAAGGTCCATATCAAGAAAAATAAGGCCCCCTTTTGATAAATTCATTATAAAAATAAATAAATAATATTTTTATATGATGAAATTGTTTATTTCCGACACACATTCCACTAGGTGGAATGTGTGCGCCTCTCCTGTTTGACACGTGTCCCTTTTAAAACCCATTAACTGTTGTTAAGATTCACTCACCCTTAGGATTTATACTTTATACATCTACCCTTGGTTTTTAGAAAAAAATAAAATCTTGAGTTAATAAATCTTAACTAGGACTAAAGAAGGTTAAAAGTGTATGCATAAAGAATTAGTCCCTTTATATTATACATATACAACATTACAATGTTTTTTGGAGGGGCCACTATATACAAAATTTAGATATTATGGATTTAAAAAAAAAAAATTATACCTACAATATAATGAATTAAAAAAAAAATTAGGTGGGGCCATGGCCCCTCCCCATTCCCGTGGCTCTGCCCCTGCTGGTAACTATGATCTAAAGTGATTTGTATGAGTGTGAGGCTTATTGCTAAAAACTTTATCTAATAACTTTGGATGTAGTAAAGAATAAAAAAGATTTCACAAAATATCTTTAAGAAATGTCATGTACAAAATTTATCATCTTTGGTGATATTTTTTCTGCATGTGACTGAATCATGAAAATCAATCGAATTGTGTAATCCAATTTATGGGATTCAGATCCAGTTCTGCTGCCCTAGGATTCCAGAATGCGGACAACATTTTGAGCCCATCATTCAAATTACATATCATGGGATATCAAAACCTCCCATGGGGTGGATTTGTAAAAGGGGATCTCATGTCAACTGACCAATTAGTAGTACCATTCCTTCAATTCCAAGTCAGCGATAGGTTTGAGATTAGGTTTTGGAAAGATGTTTGGTGTGGTGTCCTGAAACTTTAGGATGAGTTTTGGGCCATTTTTCGGTTAGCTATAGATAGAAATGTGTTTGTTGGGGATTACTGCGAGAGGGTTTAGGTGGGGTGGTGTGGGGTCATAAACTGAGGAGGAGCTGAAATGATTGGGAGATAGTCGAGTTTGGGAGGCTTTTAGAGCGTCTAGGATCATACCTTTTGCTATCTCAGGGCAGAGATTGTCGAATTTGATCTAGAGGCAACAAGAGTCGTTTCTCAATGAGATCTCTTGGATAGTCACTTGGGCCAGTCCCATCCGACCTCTATCCTCATAGGATTGTGTGGAATCCCGATATTCTTATTAAAGTATATTTCTTTCTTTCTTTGCACTGCATTTTTGGATAAAATTCTCACTTGTGACCACTTGAAAACTAGAGGGTGGAGGATGGATAACCGCTATTATATGTGATTTCAAGCGGAAGAGTCGGTAGATCATCTTCTTTTGCAATTGTCCTGTTGCACGTGAGATTTGGAGTTTCTTTCTATCCCGGGTGTGTATGAATTGGATATTTCTCTCTTCCTTTCACAACTTCTTATCTTGTTTGTATTTGGTTAGTAGGGACTAGGGAGAGCTCAATGATGGTTATTTGGTCTGTACTATCGGTAGCTATAGCGTGGTCCATCTGGCCAGAGAAGAATAAGAGGATTTTTTTTGTCTTTTTGAGGACTCGCTTTCTATGCATCTGAGTATCTGTTCTAGAATCCAACTACTGGTTTCGGAATGGTGCTCCATTGGCCATGTGGGAGAAGACTTCGGTGGTCTATTAGATTAATGGGTCTTCGCTTTGTCTTTTTTATTTCTTTCCCATTCTCTATTTCAGTTCACGAGCTTGTGAACTCTCTTACTATGTTTTTGTAGTTCTTGCGCTTCTTATTTATATATCTGATTGATTACCAACCCAAAAAAAAAAAAACAATTTGAATTGGGATTTTAATAACCATGCTTTGTATAGTTTGGCTGGACTTTCAATTAATTTCAATATTTCGTGGCATTGTGTTGCAGGTGAGATTCCTATTGGCCAAGTTGAACCCATCGTCTACATACAACTCCACACATGACATGGCCTCTGGTTCAGACGTAATCTTCGCAGACGATGTGAGCTTGCAAGTGTTCTTTGAACATCTTCAAAGACTGGCTGTGCAGCAGTCTTGAGAGTGAAAAAGGGTTGGGCCCTTATAGTTATATTTGGTTTCTTGGTGTGGTGGAACTCTAGGTAATTATTTGTAGTTCTTTTTTTTCCTTTATATTCCTTTCTTTATGATGTTCTTCACATCTGAGGCCAGTCAAATAAGGAACGTGAAATCATTCTTTTGGGTGTTGGAGATATATGGCTTCCTTGCAAGAATAAGACCTACGCAAGGCAGGTTGATTTTGAGTTCTTTGGAAAGAACGGAGAATCTGATGTAGGTTAGAGGCTTTGCTGCCTCGGCAACAGATAGGGTAATGTGTTGTCAGCTGTGGTCTTTCTTATTCTCTTTTTGTTAGTCAAATAAAGCAGAAATGTGTTTTGTGTATTGTTAATTTTATGTACTTATGGGCTTAAGGTCTTAGGTTGAAAAGATGAAAATGGCGGGTTATATATCTTTCTTTTCGCTTTCCCCTTCTTCCCTACCCCCTCAGTATTTTCACCTCTGCATTTGCAGTAAGGTTATATCTAAATTATCTGAATTCCATCATTCGTTCAATTGCACGATGTCCTTGAGAAGGTTATATATTGATTTCATGTAGTGGGTGCATCGTGATCCTGTTCCCTTAATTTTTGAATGTTTTGGAATGCGATTGTGATTCATGTTCCTTGATCGGAAGTATGATTACATTGTTGTTGCCATCAAAGAAGCCAAATATTTGGAGTCCATGACCATTGATGAATTCATGGGTTCCTTCGAGGAACAAGAGGCCGGGGAAGGAGATGTGGTTTCCAAGCCAAAAATTATGAAGATCAAAATCCAAAGTTCACAAGAAGCCGTGGAAGAGGAAGGTATGATAAATCTCAAGTTCAATGTTACACTTGCAATAAGTATGATCATTATTCCAAAGATTGTTGGTATAGTACTTCTAATGTTGAAGGAGAGAATAACTGTGGAAAAAAGAGGTGAAGAAGAACCACTCTTCTTTTATCATTCAAAGGAGATGGAGAAAAAGAAGGCTATCAATCACATGTGCGGGCCGAGAAGCATGTTCGTGGAACTTGATGAATCTGTAGGAGGCCAAGTCACTTTTGGCAATTCTTCCAAGGTTCCTATAAAGGGAAGAGGTAAAATTCTTATTCGTCAGAAAAATGAAAGTCATTCATTTATTTCAAATGTTTACTTTGTTCCCGATATGAAGAACAATATTCTAAGCTTGGGTTAGTTGTTGGCGAAAAGATATAATATCCAATGACGGATCGAGTCTTCTCATAAGAGATGAAAGAAAAATGTTGATTGCAAAAGTTCAAATGACAAATAATCAGATTTCTTCTTAATATCCATGGTGGTGATGTGGAGTGCTTAAATGCATGTGTCGACACTTCATGGCTATGACACTTGAGATTCGGTCGTATAAACTTTGGCAGTCTCAATTGTTGGCAAAGCAAAATATGGTAAGAGGATTACCATTCATAAATCAATCTGATCAACTTTGTGAGGGTTGTCTACTCAGCAAACATCATCGGAATAGTTTCCCTAAGGAAACAACATCTCAAGCATCGAAGCCACTACAACTGTTCATATTGATGTTTGCGGTCCAATCTCTCCAAATTCTCTTGGAGGGCGAAAGTATTTTCTAATCTTTACTGGTGATTACACTAGAAAATCTTGAGTTTATTTTCTAAAAAAAATTGAAGTATTTGCTGCATTTAAAATATTTAAAGCTTATGTGGAGAAGAAAAGCTGATTTTTTCTTAAATCTATGAGGTCGGATAAAGGCGGCGAGTTCACATCAAGAGAGTTCGAAGTTTTTTGTGAAGAACATGGGATTTGTCATTCCCTTATGGCTCCCTACTCGCCTCAACAAAATGGAGTGGCCGAGCGGAAGAATCGAACCATTCTAAATATGGTGAGAAGCATGTTGAAAAGCAAGCAAATGCCTAAAGCTTTTGGGCAGAAGTGGTGGAGTTTGCGGTTTATCTTCTAAACCGTTGTCCTACGAGAAGTGTATGGAATCATGACTCCACAAGAAGCATGGAGTAGACGGAAGCCTGGCATTGAGCACCTAAGGGTGTTTGGGTGCATCGCCTATGCACATGTATCAGAACAAAGAAGGATGAAGATTGATGATAGAAGGCGAACATGTTCTTATCGGCTATGATTCAAGAACAAAGGCCTACAAGTTGTATGATCCACGTAGCAACAATGTCTCTTTAAGTAGAGATGTGGAGTATGATGAAGAAAGAACATGGGAGTGGAAAGCACAAGAAGAATGGAACAATCCAAGCATGTTCTTTGAAGAAGAAGCTCAAGAGCCTAAGGAAGCACAAACTCCATCACCTCCATCTTCTCCTATCCATGGTGGTTCTCCAGCATCATCATCCTCATCTCCGGCATCATCATTCTTCATCGTCATCGGGTTCCTTTTCTTGAGTGCCCCAAAAAATGAGAACACTTTCTGAGTTGTACGAGGTAATGGAAAATCAAGACAATCTCATTCTTTTTGTCTCTTTGCTGATTGTGGGCCTCTACACTTTGAAGAAGCCATTAGAGACAAAAGATGGAAGGAAGCCAGGGATGAAGAAATCAAGGCAATTGAGAAGAATAACACATGGGAGCTTACCTCGCTACCAAAAGGCAAGAATGCTATTGGAGTCAAATGGGTGTACAAGGCAAAGAAGAACGTGAAAGGAGAAGTTGAAAGGTACAAAGCTCGTTTGGTCGCTAAAGGGTACAAACAAAAGGCCGGAATCGATTATGATGAGGTATTTTCTCCTGTTACTCATCTTGAGACAATAAGATTGATTGTTCCTACTGCTGCTCAAAACAATTGGAAAATCTTTCAAATGGATGTCAAATCGGTATTCTTGAATGGTTTTCTTGAAGAAGTATATGTGGAGCAACCTACGAATTATGTTAGAAGAGGACATGAAGAAAAATTCTAAAGTTGAAGAAAACTCTATATGGTTTGAAACAAGCACCAAGGGTTTGGAATAGTAGAATTGATGCCTACTTTAAAGCAAATGGTTTCATCAAAAGTCCTTATGAGCATGCCTTATATACAAAGAAGGATGAGAATGGAGATTTCTTGCTTGTTAGTTTATATGTAAATGATCTTATCTTCACAGGGAATAATCCAAGGATGTTCCAAGATTTGAATTGGGATTTTAATAACCATGCTTTGTATAGTTTGGCTGGACTTTCAATTAATTTCAATATTTCGTGGCATTGTGTTGCAGGTGAGATTCCTATTGGCCAAGTTGAACCCATCGTCTACATACAACTCCACACATGACATGGCCTCTGGTTCAGACGTAATCTTCGCAGACGATGTGAGCTTGCAAGTGTTCTTTGAACATCTTCAAAGACTGGCTGTGCAGCAGTCTTGAGAGTGAAAAAGGGTTGGGCCCTTATAGTTATATTTGGTTTCTTGGTGTGGTGGAACTCTAGGTAATTATTTGTAGTTCTTTTTTTTCCTTTATATTCCTTTCTTTATGATGTTCTTCACATCTGAGGCCAGTCAAATAAGGAACGTGAAATCATTCTTTTGGGTGTTGGAGATATATGGCTTCCTTGCAAGAATAAGACCTACGCAAGGCAGGTTGATTTGAGTTCTTTGGAAAGAACGGAGAATCTGATGTAGGTTAGAGGCTTTGCTGCCTCGGCAACAGATAGGGTAATGTGTTGTCAGCTGTGGTCTTTCTTATTCTCTTTTTGTTAGTCAAATAAAGCAGAAATGTGTTTTGTGTATTGTTAATTTTATGTACTTATGGGCTTAAGGTCTTAGGTTGAAAAGATGAAAATGGCGGGTTATATATCTTTCTTTTCGCTTTCCCCTTCTTCCCTACCCCCTCAGTATTTTCACCTCTGCATTTGCAGTAAGGTTATATCTAAATTATCTGAATTCCATCATTCGTTCAATTGCACGATGTCCTTGAGAAGGTTATATATTGATTTCATGTAGTGGGTGCATCGTGATCCTGTTCCCTTAATTTTTGAATGTTTTGGAATGCGATTGTGATTCATGTTCCTTGATCGGAAGTATGATTACATTGTTGTTGCCATCAAAGAAGCCAAATATTTGGAGTCCATGACCATTGATGAATTCATGGGTTCCTTCGAGGAACAAGAGGCCGGGGAAGGAGATGTGGTTTCCAAGCCAAAAATTATGAAGATCAAAATCCAAAGTTCACAAGAAGCCGTGGAAGAGGAAGGTATGATAAATCTCAAGTTCAATGTTACACTTGCAATAAGTATGATCATTATTCCAAAGATTGTTGGTATAGTACTTCTAATGTTGAAGGAGAGAATAACTGTGGAAAAAAGAGGTGAAGAAGAACACACTCTTCTTTTATCATTCAAAGGAGATGGAGAAAAAGAAGGCTATCAATCACATGTGCGGGCCGAGAAGCATGTTCGTGGAACTTGATGAATCTGTAGGAGGCCAAGTCACTTTTGGCAATTCTTCCAAGGTTCCTATAAAGGGAAGAGGTAAAATTCTTATTCGTCAGAAAAATGAAAGTCATTCATTTATTTCAAATGTTTACTTTGTTCCCGATATGAAGAACAATATTCTAAGCTTGGGTTAGTTGTTGGCGAAAAGATATAATATCCATATGACGGATCGAGTCTTCTCATAAGAGATGAAAGAAAAATGTTGATTGCAAAAGTTCAAATGACAAATAATCAGATGTTTCTTCTTAATATCCATGGTGGTGATGTGGAGTGCTTAAATGCATGTGTCGACACTTCATGGCTATGACACTTGAGATTCGGTCGTATAAACTTTGGCAGTCTCAAGTTGTTGGCAAAGCAAAATATGGTAAGAGGATTACCATTCATAAATCAATCTGATCAACTTTGTGAGGGTTGTCTACTCAGCAAACATCATCGGAATAGTTTCCCTAAGGAAACAACATCTCAAGCATCGAAGCCACTACAACTTGTTCATATTGATGTTTGCGGTCCAATCTCTCCAAATTCTCTTGGAGGGCGAAAGTATTTTCTAATCTTTACTGGTGATTACACTAGAAAATCTTGAGTTTATTTTCTAAAAAAAATTGAAGTATTTGCTGCATTTAAAATATTTAAAGCTTATGTGGAGAAGAAAAGCTGATTTTTTCTTAAATCTATGAGGTCGGATAAAGGCGGCGAGTTCACATCAAGAGAGTTCGAAGTTTTTTGTGAAGAACATGGGATTTGTCATTCCCTTATGGCTCCCTACTCGCCTCAACAAAATGGAGTGGCCGAGCGGAAGAATCGAACCATTCTAAATATGGTGAGAAGCATGTTGAAAAGCAAGCAAATGCCTAAAGCCTTTTGGGCAGAAGTGGTGGAGTTTGCGGTTTATCTTCTAAACCGTTGTCCTACGAGAAGTGTATGGAATCATGACTCCACAAGAAGCATGGAGTAGACGGAAGCCTGGCATTGAGCACCTAAGGGTGTTTGGGTGCATCGCCTATGCACATGTATCAGAACAAAGAAGGATGAAGATTGATGATAGAAGGCGAACATGTTCTTATCGGCTATGATTCAAGAACAAAGGCCTACAAGTTGTATGATCCACGTAGCAACAATGTCTCTTTAAGTAGAGATGTGGAGTATGATGAAGAAAGAACATGGGAGTGGAAAGCACAAGAAGAATGGAACAATCCAAGCATGTTCTTTGAAGAAGAAGCTCAAGAGCCTAAGGAAGCACAAACTCCATCACCTCCATCTTCTCCTATCCATGGTGGTTCTCCAGCATCATCATCCTCATCTCCGGCATCATCATTCTTCATCGTCATCGGGTTCCTTTTCTTGAGTGCCCCAAAAAATGAGAACACTTTCTGAGTTGTACGAGGTAATGGAAAATCAAGACAATCTCATTCTTTTTTGTCTCTTTGCTGATTGTGGGCCTCTACACTTTGAAGAAGCCATTAGAGACAAAAGATGGAAGGAAGCCAGGGATGAAGAAATCAAGGCAATTGAGAAGAATAACACATGGGAGCTTACCTCGCTACCAAAAGGCAAGAATGCTATTGGAGTCAAATGGGTGTACAAGGCAAAGAAGAACGTGAAGGGAGAAGTTGAAAGGTGCTCGTTTGGTCGCTAAAGGGTACAAACAAAAGGCCGGAATCGATTAGGATGAGGTATTTTCTCCTGTTACTCATCTTGAGATAATAAGATTGATTGTTCCTACTGCTGCTCAAAACAATTGGAAAATCTTTCAAATGGATGTCAAATCGGTATTCTTGAATGGTTTTCTTGAAGAAGTATATGTGGAGCAACCTACGAATTATGTTAGAAGAGGACATGAAGAAAAATTCTAAAGTTGAAGAAAACTCTATATGGTTTGAAACAAGCACCAAGGGTTTGGAATAGTAGAATTGATGCCTACTTTAAAGCAAATGGTTTCATCAAAAGCCCTTATGAGCATGCCTTATATACAAAGAAGGATGAGAATGGAGATTTCTTGCTTGTTAGTTTATATGTAAATGATCTTATTTTCACAGGGAATAATCCAAGGATGTTCCAAGATTTCAAAGATTCTATGGTGCGGGAATTTGAGATGACGGACATTGGGCTTATGTCTTATTATCTCGGCATTGAAGTGAAGCAAGATGAAGGTGGGATATTCATCACACAAAAAGCTTATTCAAAATCCATTGTAAAGAAGTTCAATATGGAGGAGTGTAATCCGGTTAGCACACCTGTGGATTGTGGCATCAAGTTGTCAAAGCATGATGAAGGAAGTAAAGTGGATCCTACATATTTCAAAAGCTTAGTTGGAAGTCTTCGCTATTTAACATGTACGAGACCGGATATTCTCTATGGAGTTGGGCTTGTTAGCCGATATATGGACGAGCCCAAGTCCACCCACTTGTTGGAAGCTAAAAGAATCCTTCGTTATATCAAAGGTACATCAAGTTATGGTTTATATCATTCAAGTGTTGATGATTTTTAGCTTGTGAGATACACAGATAGTGATTGGGCAGGAGATCTTAATGATCGGAAAAACACTAGTGGCTATGTGTTCTTTATGGGGAACACGACATTTTCTTGGTTGTCAAAAAGCAACCTATCGTCACTCTTTCTACATGTGAAGCAGAATATGTAGCTGTATCATCGGGAGTTTGTCATGTGATGTGGTTGAGAAATATGCTAAAGGAGCTACAAATTGTGCAGGAGGAACCGACCATGATCTACATGGATAACAAATCGGCAATAGCACTTGTAAAGAATCCAAATTTTGCATGAAAGAAGCAAGCATATTGACACTCGCTTTCACTTCATTCGAGAGCATGTAAAGGACAAGGAGATAAAATTCATCTATGTCAAATCTCAAGATAATGTTTTTGATATCTTTACGAAGCCATTAAAGCATGAGATTTTTTTCTTACTACGGAAACAACTCGGCATGGCTAGATCAAGTTTAAGGGACCATGTTGAATATTAAACTTTGTAATGGGTGGTCAAAGTCAAGATGTATCTAGAAGGTTTGGGTGAACCGAACAGTTTTTCTTGGGTGTTTAAGAGTCTTCAAGTTAAAGTGGGATATGAAAAGTCTACATGAAGTCTATATAAGAGACTATTGTATTAGTTTTGAAAATAGGTCAAGTCAAGTGAAGTAATAAACGTACAGACCACTTGTCCTCTTCTTCTTCCATTTTTTATTTTTCCTCCACCAAATTTTTATAAAGTTAACAGTCGCACGGTTTCTTCTCCCAATGTTTCTAAAGAACTTTTTACATGTGAATATATTTTTGGCAATAAAAATTGGGAAAAAAAAAAGCATTTCCGGCAAAAAACAAAATTCTAGTCACGCTATAGATGTGAATATATTAACTTGAGGAAGCGATTTTGAACCTACATATTCCACCATGAAAAATTGGAAAACTCCCTAAACTAACCAATTCCTAGCCCATATTATAGTTGATTTTAATGAACATTGTGTCATTTATGTAACTGTGGTGAGTAGATAAAGGGATGAGAAGAGTTCAAATGTCTCTTCCTCTTTCGAATATTTAGCGACTAATCACCTTGAAATCTATCTCTAATCTCTTTTTTTTGGTACTAAGAAAATGGGATTTTGAGACGAAGCTAACCTCAAAAGAGCAGAATGGGCTTCTCCCCTCGTCCTAGATACAACACTATTACTGGGTGGGACATGTGTTAACCCGCAGGTGCGATTGAACTCTCCCCGAGTTCAATCGCAATTGGACTGTGATTCTAAATAGATAGATGAGCAAGGGGTAGTTTAGGAATTAAAGTAAAACATTAAATCAACATTTTGTTTTTATATAAGGGTAGTTTGGGAATTTTGGAAAAATCATCTACACATGCCTCGCACATTATAATGAGAGTTCAATCACGATTGGACTGCGATTCTAAATAGATAGATGAGCAAGGGATAGTTTAGGAATTGAAGTAAAACATTAAATCAACATTTTGTTTTTATATAAGGGTAGTTTGAGAATTTCGGAAAAATCATCTACGCATGTGTCACATTATAATAATAAAGATATATTACTTGTTTATCGCAAAATATTTTTCCTTACTCGAGTAAAAAACTTGCTTCATGTCATATTACTTGAATCACTAGAATTGTATAGTTTGTAAAAATAAATCGACTCCATAAAATAACTTAAAAAATATTTTACCAGATAAATAAGTAACGGACAATGCGTCCTAAGATTTTGACGCCCAATTATCATGTCTCCTTGTGAATAGTTTTGAGTTACCCCATGACCGTACTATCTCAGTTGTATTTTTTTAAAATTAAAATATGCCAACAATAAGGGTATTTTGGAAAATGCATAGAAAATAATTTGAAACTCCTTGCTCTCACACAGACGCCCATTCAACTGCCTCAAACTCGGGTTAATTTTTTTAACCCTGCGGTTAAATTTTTGCTATATTTTATTTTTCTAAAAACCAAGGATAGATGAGTGAACCCTAAGGGTGAATCAATCTTAACCACGGTTAAAGGGGTTAAAAAGGGGACACGTGGCAAGAAAAAGGGAGTCAAGATGCACCTCTTCAAGTCACCGACCGAGGAGGTGATCCTATCCAAATAGTTGAAATTACAAAATGTAAGGCAATGATGCTCCGTCTTCTTAACTTGTTATTTAAAGTTTAAATTCTTTTTATCATGTAAATAAAAAAATAATATCAGAAACTTTAATCACAGCATAGGCTATTTACTAAGGGAAATACCCAACTTACTGTGGCATTAGAGTATGTAGCAGTATTACCTAGTTTGTTGGGCACAAGTCCGAACCGTGAACTGGTTCGAAGCGAAACCAGTTCGTTAGGTCCAGTTCAGTATTTATGAGCGAATCAGTAGGTGCAAAACAATGTTCGTGGTTCGCCAGGTTCCCTAACCGGGTCGGCAGTATATGAGAGAGACTGGTATATTTTAAAGGGATAAAGATGTCTTTTCATCAAAAATAACTTTTCATGTCATTAATACAAACATTAATACAAACAGAGAAGTACTTTTTTTTTTGGTCAAGGTAACAATATCACAAAGCACAGCTTCAGGTAATAGAAAGGAAAACACACACCACTCACACACACACAGCCACATGCAAACCACTAAGCCCATGAAGAATCAACCCACAAGAACCTCAAAACGGGTACCAACCGTTTGAGGGCCATGGAACTTTACACACACCTCAAAACGGGTACCAACAGAGAAGTACTTTCACTCTCTTACTTTTGCACATTCGTTTATGGAAAGTCTTTTGCACATTGGTTTATAGAAAGTGGTAAAAAACGATGGGCTCACTTGTTTATTTATTTTATTTTATTTTGGTTGACCACTTGTTTATTTGAACTTTGATTAAATCTAACCTTAGTTAGAATTTATTAAAATTATGATATATGTAAGCGAATTAAGATAGCGAACCAAACAAAAAACCTAAGCGAACCGAAAAACGAATTATCTCATCATATCCCTAGCGAACCGGGTTCACTCTAGAGTGGCGAATTAAGAATTGCGAACCGACAAATTAGGTAACATTGGTATGTAGTCTAATGTGCAGTCCTCATTGGTCCATGCCCTCCTTTTTACCACACATTAATTATAGTTAAGATTACACGCCTGGGCTTGTCCTAGTAGTAATGTATCTCCCTTTGAGGAGGAGAGAATCGTGTTTGAGTCCTGGTGTGGCCGTTGAGCACCCAACTTTGAGTTCTAACCCGTAACCTTTAACCTTTGACATAGATATTTGATCTAGGACTATCAAAATAAAAATAAAAATTGTAGTTAAGATTCACTCACTCCTAGGGTTAAGAAATCTAATGTAGCATTTTAATAAGAAAAAAGGAAAATACAAAAATATTAGCTTAACCATAATAAAAGGATTGTTAAAAGGACACGTGGCCATGGCATTAGACTACGTAGTAGTCTAATGCATGGTGTGCTAATCACTGCCCATTTACTAAATCTCGAGCTCTGAAATAATTTTAAGAAAATGAATTTTATGAACAGGAGTTATGCCTCAACAGATGTTGGGGAGCCCCTAAAATGGGTATTTGGGAATTAAAAAAAATTAATAGACAGAGAGTGAGAAAGTCCCTTTTATTCACGAAACTCCCAAAATACCCCTGAGGCTTATTATGGAGGGCAAAAAGAGAGCTCCCGTCAGTACTCTCTTAAATGTAACAGAAACCACTACTGAACGAGCTAAATATAATTTGGATTTGTGGAGCTCGGGAAATCTAGAGCTCCGGTTCAAATTTTAACAGCAGATCTTAATGCATTTCTAAAAATAAATTATTTTCGGTAGACTTTCATTTAAAACAAGCACTCTCCCTACGTGTCACTAACCCATTTAAAAGAAGATCTGGGGGAGGTGCTGAACCTTTGGATGATCTACGCCGCTTTCCATACACTCTTTGAGTTCCTTTGATGCAGACCGCAGTTGCAGCAGTTGGAGATTGCGAAGATATTCGATGCCCACAGGCAGCGTCTTTAATTCCACACACCAATACAGGTGTAGCACCTTGAGACTAGGTATCACTCCCTTCTCTATTAGTATATCATTCAACTGAGGGAAGTTAGCCAAGGCCAAACTCTTGAGCTTAAGGAACCCTGCTTGGAACCACAATTTCCTCCCATCGTATGCATTCTCTAGCTCAAGTTTCACCAGATTGGGCAATGTATGTATGTCAGATAGCGGATCTTCAGTTAGTCTGGACCAACTCAAATACAATTGTGTGAGATTTTGAAGTGAGCGAAACCATAGAGGCACCTTCTCCAATTTCCCAAACAAGTGAAGAGTTTGAAGGAGAGGAGGAGGTGAGGATAGAGCATCCATTCGAGGACATTCCTCCTCATTAGATACCTTAATTCCTAATCGGCGGAGAAGACGCAATCTACTGATTGAGGCACACAACTCTATCACTTCTCCTTCTCTCACTTTTGTGATCCCAATAGTTGTGAGTTGCGTCATATTCCCAACTTGTTTAACTATGTCACAATTTGCTTCGATGCAACATAGTACTTGCAAGTTCTTCAACTTCCACACATCTGCCGGTGCCTGCGTCCCCTTAATGCGGTCGAAAGTTGGTAGCTCATCTACAGAACCAAGACGGTAGGTAATAAGATGCTGCAGTCTCTGTAACTTTAATATTCCACTTGGAAGTGACTCCACTTTTGTTTCACTAATGTCCAAAGTCTCTAGGTTCCGGAGCCTTCCCAAAGACTTTGGAAGCTCCTTAACCTGAGTTTTTCTCAGATTCAGATACCTTAAATTGAATAAATCAACTACTTCATCAGGTACTTTGTCAATTGGAACGCCCTCCAGATCCAAGAACCTTAACAGTCTAAAGCCTGATGGCAATTCAGTCATGTCGTTAATGAAGACAAAGAGTGTGCGAAGCTGTGAGATATTTGTGCCCAACTGAATATTTGCGTAACAAGTGTGTATCGACAAGCGGCGTGCTTTACCCCCCTCTCTTGCTACTCTCCCAGCATATATGGTGCATAAATTCTCTTTCTCTGATGTGGACAGAGCAAGCTCTCGCATAAGATCATGCATTCTGCACTCTATTTCCATTCTACAATGTTTGCCAGTCTCTGCAAGTTGAAGCATGCTTCTGGAAATGAGTTCCCAAAAATAGGTATCTGCAACCTCCTCTTGCGTCATACCTCTCCGATCTTTTACAAACCCTTCTGCCATCCATAGTCTAATGAGCTTCCCCGTTCAAGGATACAATCCTCCGGGAAGATAGAATAGTACAAGAAACAACGCTTGAGGTGGTATGGTAAATCATTGTAGCTAAGCAACAAGATGCTCTTCACCACTTCTAGCATGGGATTGTTGCTCAACTCCCAATTGAAAGTATCATAAACTTTCCTCCATTCATATTCTGTCTTATCTTTGGTAGACATGAGACCTCCTATAGCCACAATTGCAAGTGGCAGGCCTTCACATTTTCCCATGAGGTCTCGAGCCAGGGCTTCTAGTTCCGGAGGACAGAGTCTGTTGGGATCGCTTGAGAGTGCCCTCTTACAAAAGAGGGTCAAAGCCTCAGTCTGCCTTAGAGGTTTGAGGTGGTGAACATGGCTTCCAACTCCGAAAGAGAAAGAAGCTATGTCTTTGTTTCGAGTTGTAAGCATGATCCGGCTTCCATTTGTACCATTAGGAAATCCAACGTTTATTTTCCTCCAAAGATTGATATCCCAAACATCATCTAAGACAATAACATACCTCTTTGGCTGTAGGAAGTTGACAAGCGTCTCCACTAACTTTCTGTAATACATGGAGCTCAAGTCCATTGGAACCATTTCCTTGTTTGGCTCGAACTGTTCTCTAATTATTCTTCTAAAGAGGTCCTCAATCGCATAAGTTTGGGAGACGGTGATCCATGCGTAGCTATCGAAATGTTGCTTTACAATTTGGCTTTTGTAAGCCTTAGCAACCAGAGTAGTTTTCCCTGAACCCCCCATTCCAACCACTGAAATTACAGTGCGTTGGGGTTGTTCGTCCGTCAACCATTTCAACAGCAAATCACTTTCCTGCTCAATACCCACGAGATCGTCATCCTCAATAAAAAGAGATGACTCTCCGTGGTTTCGCACCCATCCTAGAGCCTCATGTGAATCTCCACCTTCTTCTATTCGTTCAAAACCATACCGTTTGCTTCTCTCCGAAATGGCTATGATATCGTTGTTGATCTCTTGTAACTTGGTAGCGATCTGATGCTTCTTTGGGAGGTGAATGGTTTTAAGGAAGAAACCCCTGAATCCACTCCTTTTTGGCGGGCTGTCCATGTGATACGTGAACTCGTCGATGATGTCTTCCACATCGTATGATACGTCCCTTACTTGCACCACCCATTCATTCACCCCTTCGTTGTTGTGTCTCCTTCTATCTGCATCTCCTAAGAAGGATCTCATGCTTTGTAACTCGCGCTTGATTTTGTTAAATTCATGTCGGACGCCTCCTAAAAGGGACGCTTCCCTCTCAAGGAGTGACAATATATTGCCTACCACTGCTTCAACAGCACCTTCTGCCATGTTTGCTTTCTCAGAGACTCTCTCAGATATCCAGATACACAGACACCGTTCCAACGCTAATGTATACAAGATATGGGGCTAGCATTTCTCATACAAGATATGGTAGGGTGACAATTGGGTTGGACCAAAATAACCCCACTTTTTACACTTTGAAATACTGCATAAAACAATGGAGAGTTTTTTTTTTTCAGTTAAGGTAACAACACCACAAGGCGAAGCTACAGTCATAGTCATAGGAAAGAAGACCACACACACTCACGCAACAAGGGAGAATTCAGTTCCCCTAATGTGGTCTCATAAAATCCGTAACACATGTCCTAATACTTAAATGAGTAGTGATTAGCCGAGGGACCGCATTCGGTTAGCTAATCCAATACCTTCCCAGTTCGTCCCCCTTTAATTGTGCTTAAGCTTGATTAAGCTTAACCAACTTAAGGATAATATTTTTTTTCTCTAAAAATCAAGGTTAAATGGATAAACCTTAAGAGTGAGTGAATCTTAAACACAGTTAATGTGTTAAGAGTGACACATGGCACCTGCTAGATAACCCAATGCGTAGTCGGCTATCTATTTCTCTACTTAAAAACCTGAAACACTAATTAGATTAGCATTAATCTTAAGAGTAAAGGGCTTGGCTTTGGTTTTTTTCTTAAAAATTTAATCATTAACAACTGATTAAAAGAGAAGTGGTAGCTCTGCGTTCTAATTATCACAGTTTTGTAATTAATGGGAGAAATCATGCTACAAATTGCTACTTTCTTTTCTATCTAATTACAAATTGCTACTATATTTCCTCCTAATTACAAAACTGTTACAAAATTTGCATTAAAATGGGTGATGACTTGCAACCGCTCACTCACTAGTCACTACTAAGTGATGTTAACTAACATGTAAATGATATCAGTTCAAAAAATTAATAAAGAGCGGTGATTAGTATGTCCTCGTGTCACTTTTAACACCCCTTTAACCCTAGTTAAGCTTAACTAAATTTAAAGTTAAGATTTCAAATTTTTTTCTAAATACCTTGGTTGGATTGCTTAACCTTAAGGATGAGTGAAATCTTAATCACAGTTGGTGAGTGTTTAAAAGTGGGGCGTGGACCAAGTGGGTACGATAAGCATTTTCCGTAAATAAATATGGTTCCTCTACTATTGTTGTTGTTTCTTACGGTGGCTCTAAGGCTTGAACCTGGGACTGGTCCTTGATTAGGATAGGTAATATTGCTTGACTTTTTTTGTTGTGGGGGGAGTGGGTAGCACGTTAGAACTTAAAATAATAAGAAGTCCTGATCACCCTGGTTGGGGCCAGAGTAAAATACTCTGGCCTAGCCTCTAACATCCTTTGATTTTGGTTAAAAAGTTTTAACCGTTGCAATTAATTTTATTTTATTTTCTAAAGTCCAAGGTTAGATTCTTTAACCGAAAGGATAGTGAATGGTTAATTATAGTTAAAGGGAATTAAAAGGGACAGATGGCGAGTTGGAGAGGTTAGGCTAGACTATTTTACTCTAGTCCAACCAAGTTGGTGCATTGCTATCCTAGTCCAAGTCAGATAATTTAATGCATGAGAGAGTCTCTCATGGCTCTCAAAGAACCGTAACACATCTCTCATGGCTCTCAGAGAGTCAGATAATTTTTTTTAACAACCAGAGAACTCTGAGCTCCCAAACATTGGTAAAAAATATAAAAATAAATAGATAAAATGTACTTACAATATATAAATATTTTATCATAAGCCTGAAGTTTTAGAAACTCGGGGAGTCATATTTAAACTCTTTTTAAATCTTTAATAAGATGAGTACTAATCTTGAGAGTTAGGGTGTACTTGCTTATATTTTTTATTGATTTAATTGTTGCAAAAATGATTAAAAGATTTAATTTTTCAATAAACTAATTTGGATAACAAGTGCTTTAAAAGAAGAGATTAACTATCAACAAAAGGTCCCGTTGAAGAGATAATTGGAACACCCTGAAAATTGCCTTTGACATGGTATTTTCGGAATTACATAAAAAAGGTTTTAGGGGACAAAAATAGTCATCGTATATTTGTAATTCACAAACTACCCCTGACATAAGGCAAATATGGAGTTGCTCCCTAAAAGATATGGATTATGTTCATGTTTGGCTTCCAAAACCCGACCGTTTAAATTCCCGGTCAATTTGGCATTGGTGGGGGCGGGGGGGTGAGTTCGATACTAATCTGACGCTTTGTCCTGTTTATTGTGGGTTGAATAAGTTATTGCCCATTGTGCACTGATGCTAATATGATACCTTACTTTTTCATTGTGGGGGATCTGGGAATGGGTAACATTAGACAAATATATAATTTTTTGCAATCACTCGAGTGCTACTCTTACACTGCATTGTTGTCCAACTCCAAGCTAGATAAAGGGAGATCAGGTCACAGCCAATTGGAATTGAATTCAAGAGAATTCAATTTTAATGTTTTTTCGCTTCCAATACCCATGTGACACATAAAAAAAAAAATTCTTCCCATACATATGTGAAACTTATGCAATTGAATTCTCTTGAATTCAATTGCAATTGGCTGTGGTATGATCTCATATAAAGAAGGGACGATTGCGTACACCGCAGTCATCCTGAAGCACTCAGAAGTTCCAGAGTTTATTTTTATTTATTTATTCAAGTAATACCCTAGTATTCACCACCATACCCTACTTGGCATCGAAGCACCTTAATGTCCTTGCGTGGGAAGTGAAACATTGCAACAAGTTGTTGCCCAAAGCTACAAACACTCAATAACAGATCAAAAATTGTGTAAGCTTCTATTGATACATGGAAATGATATTGACACACGTCATTTTGCCATTCAGCAAAGTCAGCAAAGCCTGCAACACATACCGAACAAACAGCCCGAAGTGCCTACATTTACATATATATATATATATATATATATATATATGTATGTATGTATTTACGCATATGTTCTAGCCTATGTGTTAAAAGTCTTTAGAGTCTCAGCAAGACATTTGATGTGTAAGACTTGGCGGATCCCCAAGCAATGTATGGAAAGTCATTGGTAGTATTCGCAAAGCGCTCATTTAAATCCCGATAGATTTCTGGGCCATTTATGGAAGGTCTTGACAAATTCCTAGGCCATGTAAGCTCTATCATATTCCCATGCCATGTACAATCAGCAAATTTCTGAGTTTAATTTTATGTTTAAAATTCATGAGAATTATTATTAATGAAAGGTGTTATAATTAGAATGTTGATCTTGATTGAATAAAAAGGAGATTTTGAAATTTAATTAGATCGTGATTTATGAATATTTTTAATAGCAATGTGATGTTTGACTGTTGAATTATAGGAAATATGAGAGGTTGTATGTTTTTGTTATACTTCTTAATACGTGATATACCATTGAGTAAACAAACCTCTAATGAAAGTCAAACTTCCCTAGGTTTGATTAACATAGTGGTATGAGATGCTATGGTGAGATGTCCTATAACCCTTGACGGTTAGTCTTAGGTGTAATTTAAACAAAAAGTATATCATTATGCACTCATAAATGAAAAATATGTAAAAGTATAAAGAAAGAATTAAAGACCTTAATAAGATTTTAAGTAAGAACAAAAGTAAGAAAGAAAAAAACACGAAAACGATAATGCATGTATGTGTTTTGCACCACCGGATACCGCCAGCAGGGCGAGATATATGCCAAAGTAAGTAAGTCGTCGTACTGAAAAATGTCGCGCCTCAAAATCCCACCTTACTTAATGTGAGACTTTGGCACGTGACTTAATCATTAATTCCATAACTTCCTGTCATAAAACATTTAAGGCAATTCTAAAAACATGGACTTAAAAATTTTTCTCTTCAAATAAATTCTAATAAAGTCCAAAATCTGAAATAAATACTAAGACATCATAATCAATTTAAAATCATCCTCTATGAATCCCCAATCATAAATTCAAACTAACTATAAATCCATAATTAGTCTATTACAAGTCTAAAATTCAAAATCCAAAATACTAGTGATCTAATGTCCAGTGTATGGCCAGCAATCCAAATTTCATTCTCCATCAGGGTAATCACCTGCTGGCTCTTCCTGCTCCTCTTCATGCTCTTCCTCCTCCCAATGTCCTAGAACACCGGTATCAAAACTATAACCTGTCGACAACAACAGTCATCGGCTGAGTAACAAGTTACCCAGCGTATATATAAAATCATATCTAACAATATAACGAGATTTAATACAAACATGGTTTAAGATTCATATATCATGTGAACATGTAACAATTCAGACTACAGAAGCATAATTCAATTTCGATTCTTACACATGATCACTTGTGCTTGTTTCTCTTGTTTATCTTGCTTATTTTCCTGTTCGTGAATTTATCCAACAATATACAAATGTAATAACTTAATATAACTTTACCCCATATATTGGGTAGAGACTAACATATACCCTACTTTCTGAAGTACCACACAATATACACATTATCTAGTGTATACGGCTTGTCTACACATTATCCGGGGTATACGGCTTGTCTAAACATTCGCCGTTGTATACGGCTGGTCTTGCCTTGATCATAGGCCTGTGGGTACTCGGTCAATGTAAAACTCAATCATACATAATGCTAGTGTCCTTGTGTACTTGCATAATACTTGTCATCTTGTTTATTCTCATGCTTGTTCATGTTTAGATTTCCTGAATCCATCTGAGTGAATTAAAAATGCTTGTAAATCATGCATGCATTTAAACATGTAGGGGTTCTTATAAATGATCAATATAAACCATAGATTTTTCAAATAAAATAAGGGACAATTTTATTTATCGTGTCTAAATTTTCAATACACAATTATAATCAAATAAATCTCACAGGGCCGTAGTTTTTATAACACATCATGATCTCAAAGCAAACTTATAATAGTTCATCAATTGCAAACATCTTCCCCTTCCTCCATACTCCATCATCCATAACCATAAAATCAATCTCTTTCCCCTTGTTGATATAAAATTACAAATCATGAAGAACATCTTTCACAAATAATTTTCACAAGGAAATCACCATCTAGAACCTTTTCTATTCATCATATATACTGTCCATGAGAAATCATGATTTTAAAACTCTCTAACATCCTATATAAATTTTTCAAGGAGAAATCGTGATTTAAAACATCACAAAATCATCATATATTTTTTTCCATAGGAAAATCCAGGTATAAACCTCATAAGATTATCATATTTATTTTCCATAATAGATTGAAACATCACAAACATATTTACTCTTGCTGTTCTTGTTTTAGATCTATTACTTCATCATATTTATATCAAAAATCCCTATATTGATAGGAAGGAAGTCATATTTACCTCTCACGATTGCTTCCCTACGATCACACGCTTGTGAATGGGATGGATCTAAGTTTTTTCATTATTTCTCCTTGAAAACCTTTAATCTCCCCTCTTGGATCTCTCAAAAATTCATTCTCTCACTCTCTTTTAGGTCTAAGAAGTTCTAAAAACCCTTAACCCACGAGTATAAGGGGTATTTATAGTGTTGGGAGCCCTAGGGACTCCACAAGTCAGAAAAACTCGTAAAAATAAGGTCAAACGGCGTTTTTGGCGATCTGTCACCGCCAAGGGCGATCGATCTCCGCCGGTGGGCGATCAATCAGCCATGGCGCCGAATTTTATTTTATTTATTAGTATTTTTTTTAATTCTTTTGCTACTTTTTGATTTTCTTTCTTTTCATGCAATTAAACCTCAAAAACGACTTGAATTTAGCATTTTATTTGGGTTTTAAAATCACTACTTTTCGCATTAAATTTATAGGCTTAAATACATTAAAAATTAAACACATGTTTCCATAGCATTTAATAAAGATCACAGTTATTAAGAAATAAAAAATTCGGGGTTCTACAGAAAATGTACTAAGCTATCCGTGTCGGATGATGTACGAAGGGTGGTATCTCGGTAAAGTAAAGTATAGTACCCTCTTTCCTTATACGGTAAAGTGGTATTTTAAGTTATTACAAATGTATGTGAATGTGTATTAATGAGACGATAATGTATGAAATATGAAAAGAAAGAAAATTAAGAATGTAAGAAAAGAAAGAAAGAAAGAAAAGAAAGAAATTAATATAATGTACATGTTTATTTTCTGCACTTTGATTATATGTGTAAACTGATGTATAAAGTGATAAAATGTATGCAAAATATTATTTATTATATTGTTTATTATGATCTGTTATATACGTGGAGTAACTCGTTACTCAGCCGATGATTTTTGTTGTCGGCAGGTTCAGGTTTTGACATTTGTGCGCCTGGACCTTGGGAAGAAGAGGAGTACATCAAGGAACCCGAATGTGACTATCCCGAGGAAGAAAGGGACCTTGATCGATGACTCTATTATTGAAGTTGTTTGGTGGTTATTTAAATTCCGGGAGACTTTAATTAATTTTATAGAGATACATGTTAGTTTAGTCTTTATGATTATGGTCAGGATGGATGACCAGGATTTATTACTTTTCAGTTTCATCATAGAGTTTGGATTTTATTTGATGGTTTAATTGAAGAAAAAATTTTATATCCGTATTTTAGTATGCTTTAATTGCTTCTAACATGATGAATTATTAAGTATGTCACATGCCAAGATCTCACATTCTCCTATGTGAGGTTTTGGGGCGCGACAACGCGTCAGCAAGGAAGCGAGGATTTGCCCTCCCCCCCTCCAATTCCCAATCCAGAGCATCAACCAGTCCAAAAGAGGATGGCATTAAGGTAGATCGATGACTTACAGGTATCCAAGGGTAGTGTGCCCATGGTTGCATGTGAGTGTGAAGATGAGGTGAATAATGCCTCCTATGTCATTCGATTCACGCATGCACAGTTGTGGTGGGTGATCAAATGGAAACCCCAAAGTTCCCACCAGACCTGCCGTCCAACACCATTCCGGGATGCAGCAGGGGATTCCCGTGGTTCATGATCACACTAACAGTGATTCCTCGGAGTCGCCGTGTACATATAACCCAAGGGATTTCGTACCAAAAATGTGCGCAATGCTTCATGCGTTGGACTCGAAGGTATGTGTGGAGTTTATGGTTGGGTCGACCCGATGTTGTGTAATGTTACCCTTACAATCGCCCGGATCCTGTGTATACAGTGAGCCGGTCGTACAAGAGATCCCTGTAACACCAACGCGAAATCCTATATCCAGTGCATGTACTGTTCTAGAGTCAGTGGTAGACACCCCTTCACAATAACAGTAAGGGGTATTAAAGGTTGTGTTGGTATCCATTAGGGCTCAGCTGTCGTGCAAAGGTTGGCTCGGTTGGCGAATTAGTTCGTCGGCACGCCCAAACTGATGCGAGAACCTCCTCGTACACATTGAGATCGTTTTGTGTGTGCAACCCTGCACACAGATCTTGTGTGCACCTTACCAAATGACGCCATGTGTCCCTAACATCCATCCATGACCAAGTGAGATTGACGTCATCCATTCTGTTTCTAACAAATAAGAAAGGAAACCAGGTGAGAGACGTTAACCAACAAGGAAATCTTGCCCTGTCCCTCTTCTCCTCTTCTTCTCTCCGCCCTTTGCTTTCATCCTCCCCTCATTTAACTCCTGCGTTAGAAAAGTTGCAGAGGACTATCTTCCCCTTTGATTTTTACATTCAGATCTGGATTAGGGACATACAGGCCAAAAGATATGGTCATTGAAATAGGGTTTCATGTGTTTTTTGAGGGGATTGAATACTTGGTTACTCAAGGATTATCTAGCAGCTTTTGCTAATTCTTTTAAATATTGAAAACTTGAAACCCATCTCTCTCTGGTCATTGATCATCTGCATTGTAGAGTGCATTTAACAACAATAGCACTGAACATATTTTATCAAAATCCTCAACCGTAATCGCTCCAAAAGCAACAGATGAAATTGGAATAATGCACAGAAAATTAGCCCAAGGATGGCACATAAAAATCAGTAAATTGTTTGAAGATTTTCGTCACAATGTCTCTACAATGTCTTTACCCGAGAGTTAGAAGATGGAAGGGAGAAAGTAGAAAAATGGAAAAGAGAAGAAAGAGGAGAAGATGGAGATGATTAGAAACTTTCCTTATTGTCTCACCTAGTTTCTCTTTTTATTTGTTAGAAACGGAATGGATGGAGTTTGATGCCGTCAATCTCACTTGGCCATAATTGCATGGTTAAGGACACGTGGTGTCATTTGGTAAGGGGCACACAAGATCTGTGTGCAGGGTTGCACACACAAAACGATCTCGTACACATTTATGTCCTGACACTAGTGCATTTACTCATACGGGTTTGTACACGTAGTACTATATGAAAAGTAACAAGCGGAAATTTATGTACTTACAACTGCTTGTCGAACTTTGCAGGAAAAACCAAGTGAATACACGGATGGTCTCAAGCCTTACGAATTAAGTCCAACCAGACCATGGTTCGCTGAAGATGAACGTCGTGCCAACTTAATTTGGAATGACACGAGGTTTGCATCTTCACACTGTCCCTATGTACTCTATGTCTTCTCATGCTCCTTGTACAAATCTATGACATTCGATAAAGGGGTGGGGGCTATACCAGTAAGGCGATGCTCACAATATGTGGGACGGTGATTATCGTTGTGCACACTGAGTGGCTCGAACTGGGTTGATAGCGAGGTAACAATGCGCTCTTTCCCGCAAATCCCAACAACAACACTTTAAAGCATCATCTGTACACTTGCCCCCATGCCCATATGTTGGCATCACTGCCTGAAATTGCCATTGTTCAGGTTGTAGACACGTATTGCAAACTATTGAAGGAGCGCGAGCTTTCCAATCCTTCCCGCTACGTGAAGTCCCAATTCTTCTCAGCATACCTTATTGTAAGCCGCCTTATTACTTACCGAAAGATACATATCTTTCTCTGCGTTTGTCTGAGCGATCTTACATATTTAGAAGTTTGTTGGCATCCCATCCTTCGTACTGCCGATGACGAATATCGGCACTGTGTCACGGTCAAAAGTTGTCAAGTACTGCCATGACCGTGATACTGGGCCGGGATGGCCTGAGCATGGGCAAAGGATGCCAATGCGATGCCTAGGAGATAGGCGAGGCACTATGCAAGCGATAGCATAGCGTGGTGCAAGGTTGGTGCCTTAGTGTTGGGTACCGAAGTGAAGGGACACAGAGGTGTCTTGATGTTGTGTACGAGGTACTGTGGTTTGGGTGAAGTGCACATGAAGAGTTATGGAGTGAAGCTTGAGTTTGGTGCTTGGTCAGACACATGTGGGCAAGTGTTGTGGGGCCCACATGGTATGTTGAAAGTAGGGCCGATAGTACCTTTATTCGAAGAGAAAGTTAATACGAGTTTAATGGTACAGACGGTTTGTGGATATCCAAGTGTACTGTTCCGTAAAAGACCAGTATGACTCCACCAGCAGTGGTGATGTTTCCTTCTGGTAAAGGGTGAAAGGTTTATCATCCACCTTGAGGAGAAGGGTGTAGCTCTCCCTTCCCTTGTGGCACATCTGGGGCCACCTAATGAGCAACCCCAAAGGAGTTGGGGGCGGGCTCTAGGATCCTGAAGGGGATCTTCGAGTCTCCTTGGATGGTTGTTGGAGCATCCAAGGACGGTGCAAAGGAGACAGACTTCCTAGCACTGCGTAAGAGCCTTCGGGCAAGAGGTTTCATCCTAGTATGGCCTTTAAGTGTGCGGTATGCATCATAGTCGTCTAGGAGGGACGCGAGGTATGGCTGGGATACTCGGTCAGAGGATCGAGGATTGTGTTGTGGGCGTTATGTCCTCAATGTTCGGTAAACGGGGCAGTGATGCTCCTATGCTATCCGCGATGCGTGGAGGATGACCGATAGTCGTGTTCGAGAGTATCGGGCCGTGTTGGATGTTCGGCTTGATCGGGGAACCTTAGCATCATGAGAGATGCGTGAGACGGAACCTCGGTGACGCGGGAACCTTATGTGTTGGACGAGTGTCATGCGCGACACGATGAAGTGATGCGTAAGCCAGCTGAGTATAGCTTAGCGGATGGGACTCGGTAGCGGGTCGTACCTTGTCGTAGCATTGTAGCACGAGACGTTGGGTCGGTTCAATGGATGGATAGTGCAATGGTGTAAGGCTGGCCAAGATCATGGGATGATCGAGGCGCCGCACGGTTGTTCCGCAAAATCAAAAAGTTGACCGTGACAGTTGGTATCAGAGCATGGTTGCTCGTGGGAGCATGGTTGCTCGTGAGAGCCTGAAGCTACGGTTTGCAACAGGTGATCAGTTGGAATGCACAAGATGTTTCTACTGTGGTTCTGAGTAGTGAGAGTACTACTGGCTACAGAGTTTGTTGGCTTCTAGAGAGTGGACTTGTTACGGGAGAGACTTGTCCGGGATCGAGATGAAGTTCGACAACAATATAGGTGTTGGTCTCTAATGCCGTGGTGTGTTGGAGCAAGGCTACTAGTGGATAGTGGTCGATGGAATATTCAGGGTCAAATGTGTACTCAGGGTGAAGACAGTGTTGGGACTTGAAGAGCACAGTGTTGGTTCAAGATGAAGACTCCAGGAGTTGATGTATCAAGACCTCACGTAGTGAAATAGTACAGTGGTGTGAAGGTCAGGTGAAGTGCTCTCAGTGAAAGACACAAAATGTTGAGGTACTAGAGTCACATAACTATGTTGGCAAGGTGTCAAAGACTTGAGTAATCAGATACTCTAGTCAAGGTTGGAAGCTCAATTGTATAAGATGATGCAATAAGAGTGGATGGGTGCTATCTTAGGTTGCTCAAGGAGTTGAGGTACTAGAGAGGCACAACAAGGATGCAAGATGTAAGGCAAGCTTGAGTGGGGGAGCACTCGGGTAGAATATCAAGAGTATGAGAGGAGTCCTCAAGAGTGAGGCAAGTTGTTAATGGTTGAAATGATGCAGTGGCTTCAGACAACTTCATAGGTTGTTGGCTACGAGAAGTTGAGCTCGACGGATTGAGTTCAACACAAGTGATTGATTGAAGGATCACAAGGAGAAGTGTGCCAATGGATTGGTACACAACCAGGGAAGACATGCAAAATGGTTTTGCACCAAGAAATGGAAGAAACAAGATTAGTGCGTCAGGGATGTGATGCACCAATGGAGAGTTTCACAGGGATTTGGCGTAGTGGACGCTATTGCGGTTTCGAGTAACGTATAGGGTTGCTGGCCGTGTTGCATCGGAGGATGTGTTGAGTGTGTTTGTGACTTTAGGTAAAGGATGTGGATGTCGGTGCTATTATGGGATAGCTTTAGTGTTGAAGTGGGACAACACGCCGATGCTCGCATGTGTAAACTAAGGAAGCAGACCGCAGAGGAAGTACCGTATGAGATACGGTTGGCTTGCGAGCCTCGTCATAGGTGACGTACTTCATGTTCAAGGTGAACGATGAGTGTAGTTCAACAGAGTGAACTGCAGTGGATGAAGCTTCAAGAGTGAAGTGGATGGCGGCTGAATGCCTAGTGGAAACTGAAGATCAGGGTTGTGAGACCGAAGATCGATGTTCGTGGTGACAATCAGTGTCAGCATAATGCTTGGGACAACTAAGTGATGGTCCTGGGAGGACCAAACATGCGCATGGAGATGTGCACTTGAAGAAATTCGAGGAAGATTACCTCTCTCAGAAGTTTGGGCAACGTGTTGAAGACAGAAATGTTGAAGACAAAGGCAGTGTACAGAGTCTCTAAGGCCAAGTTCAGTGTGAAATTGGGTGAAGTGTGGTGAATGTTTCAGACAAAATTCGTGAGAAGGTAAAGTTTGAGACAGTAATTGATATGTTAGGCCGTCAGAAGTGAGTTCTGATCTATGGAATGAGCAAGTGTGCAAGCTGTGTTGTACAACTGATGAATACTCGGTCAAAGTCGATGAGGACATCGACCTAATCAGGTGGGGGAGAGTGTCACGGTCAAAAGTTGTCAACTACTGCCATGACCGTGATACTGGGCCGGGATGGCCTGAGCATGGGCAAAGGATGCCAATGCGATGCCTAGGAGATAGGCGAGGCACTATGCAAGCGATAGCGTAGCGTGGTGCAAGGTTGGTGCCTTAGTGTTGGGTACCGAAGTGAAGGGATACAGAGGTGTCTTGATGTTGTGTACGAGGTACTGTGGTTTGGGTGAAGTGCACATGAAGAGTTATGGAGTGAAGCTTGAGTTTGGTGCTTGGTCGGACACATGTGGGCAAGTGTTGTGGGGCCCACATGGTATGTTGAAAGTAGGGCCGATAGTACCTTCATTCGAAGAGAAAGTTAATACGAGTTTAATGGTACAGACGGTTTGTGGATATCCAAGTGTACTGTTCCGTAAAAGACCAGTATGACTCCACCAGCAGTGGTGATGTTTCCTTCTGGTAAAGGGTGAAAGGTTTATCATCCACCTTGAGGAGAAGGGTGTAGCTCTCCCTTCCCTTGTGGCACATCTGGGGCCACCTAATGAGCAACCCCAAAGGAGTTGGGGGCGGGCTCTAGGATCCTGAAGGGGATCTTCGAGTCTCCTTGGATGGTTGTTGGAGCATCCAAGGACGGTGCAAAGGAGACAGACTTCCTAGCACTGCGTAAGAGCCTCCGGGCAAGAGGTTTCATCCTAGTATGGCCTTTAAGTGTGCGGTATGCATCATAGTCGTCTAGGAGGGACGCGAGGTATGGTTGGGATACTCGGTCAGAGGATTGAGGATTGTGTTGTGGGCGTTATGTCCTCAATGTTCGATAAACAGGGCAGTGATGCTCCTATGCTATCCGCGATGCGTGGAGGATGACCGATAGTCGTGTTCGAGAGTATCGGGCCGTGTTGGATGTTCGGCTTGATCGGGGAACCTTAGCATCATGAGAGATGCGTGAGACGGAACCTCGGTGACGCGGGAACCTTATGTGTTGGACGAGTGTCATGCGCGACACGATGAAGTGATGCGTAAGCCAGCTGAGTATAGCTTAGCGGATGAGACTCGGTAGCGGGTCGTACCTTGTCGTAGCATTGTAGCACGAGACGTTGGGTCGGTTCAATGGATGGATAGTGCAATGGTGTAAGGCTGGCCAAGATCATGGGATGATCGAGGCGCCGCACGGTTGTTCCGCAAAATCAAAAAGTTGACCGTGACAACTGGCTGATTGACAACCCCCACGACCCTAACCCAAGTGCAAGAATTGTTGAGATCCTCGGTACTCGTTCCAACAGCATCAGTCTGGTGGACCCTAAGGTGGTGGGTTACAAAATCACCGATTGTGAGCAGGTAATATCGAATGCAGCATCGTCGTCACATTGTACATGCACTATGTCAATGTCATGAGATTTTGTGTCTAAGGTTGAGTTCGTGCATTTTCAGGTTTTTGTCCCAATATGCAGCTCGTCGCATTGGGTGGTGGTTATAATGTATTTCCGGCAGAGGAGAATTCAGCTGTGGGACTCCCTGGGATGCGACCGATTCGGGGGTTAATCGACCTTTTATAAGCTACTGGTAATGTTGGATCATCCGATGTAGTTCTTAACCATGCACATTGTGTATTTTCATACTACCAAAATGGTTATGCCCATTGTGGTTAATCCCCTACTACTTTGTAGACGACATTTCTGCCGATCTTGTTAGTTCACACCGGCAATGCGGAGCTTGACATTGGGGCCTGGTCTTGTGAGCCTGCCCGTGGAATCCCAACACAAAAAAAAAAACTCGTATGTCAGTCCTTGCTTGTTCTATCTGGTCATGTTGCTATCCCGCTTGCCTTTGGAGAATATTTCAGGTCTGCACCTCAACTTAACAGGTATGATGGTGGGATCTTTATGGTGAAATATATTGAGTATGCATCACGCGGGGCTCCGTGCTTCTTCACCCAGGTGAGGAGGAGCCCAATTAGCTGGTGGGGATTCATTTAGAATGCATGTACGTTGGTGCGATTTGTGTATGAATTGATATTGCCTCTCACTCCTAGGAGGACGTGCCATAGTTTAGGCGCAAGATTCTGCTGGACTTAATGGACAAGAAGGCCGGTGTCTATTAATTGCAGCCTCTGGCCTATCGAGCTGCGGGTGGTACAATTTCTCCTAAACACATGCACGAATAGACAGTTCCCATGTTAATCAGTGTCACTATGACAGCAACCACTATAGTACACTCACATCAACTTGTTGTTGCGAGATATTAACATTGTTACTTATGTTTGCATAATGAATTAACTCCTAAATTGCACTACCACTGGGAAAGTAGCATCTCCATTTGGTACGACTATGGGGACTAAGCCAAATTATGCCCGTCTCTACTACACACCTCTATGTTACATTGTTGCTACTACTACCCTCGGCCTTGTATGGTTTCTGTCCTCAACTATGTGCCTGTTCCATTTCATAAACCGTAGCTCTTGTTGTGCCTTTGCGTGGGCAGGCGCCATTATATAAATAAAAAACTTATAACACCTTTGATTTTTCTCTTTGATCTCCAAATTCCAATCCCTTAAATTCTAAAAGTACTGATATAACATCTTTAAAAATGAGAGTGATTTTTGGGGATTTTGATCAATCTGAAAGATTTTAGGAGATTGTGATAAAAAGAATAGAGAGGGAATGTGAAGACGAATTAATCCGAGAGATTTTAAGAGATTGTGATAAGAGGGAAAAAAAGTGTAGAGTAATTATTTATTTAATTTTTTCCTATGAATCAGTAAGGGTCCGGATAAACATTTATATAAGAAATTCCTCCTCCATGGTTGTGCGTAATGACACTTTGAGCTCTTATTTACATCTGGAAAGTTTATTACTCTCAGGAATATCCTCAATGTCTTTAGTGCTTTGCTTAGCATGAATGATAAGTTTGTGGGTAAGGGTTATATCATATCAAGAATGTTCAAACTTAATGCTATGAATGAAATTTCCTTAGTAATGTTAGATTAAGTCATGTCAATTATGCCCCCCCAACCCCAAAAATAATAAAATAAAATTCATTTACAATAGTTCCCACCAGAAGTGCTTAGCTTTTAGTAAATAAAAAATTACGAGAACTCTTTCAAGAGTGTTGTGAGGACATCTAAGGTCCTAAATCTTGTACATAGGCTCCGTTTGTTTGCATGGAAAATGAGAAGGAAAAAAAAAAAAACTTTTTCGTTGGAATTATTTTTCAAGAAATTTTTTTCAAATCTTCTATTGTCTACCGTTTGGCTTTATGAAAAAAAATATCTCAGAAAATCATATATATATATATATATATATATATATATATATATATATATATATATATATATATATTTTTTAGATTGCTATTTTCTAGATTGCTATTTCAAGTTCCCTGTATTAAACCCAATTAGTTCCAAAACTGCCACCATTCAGCAGCAAATGCATTGCTGAAGGAACGTTGTGCATAAGAGATGAAGGATAGTGAGCCCAAATTTCCCTCACATTAAGCTCCAATCCAATCAAAATTTCACTTACGGGAACCCAAATCCAACATAACCAGAGTTCGATTCCATGGGAACCCAATTTTCCGTCACTTTAAGTTTGATCATTACACATTTCAGCCCTCAAATCCAGACCAAAATTAGAGTATGGCTTTGATGGTGAGCTCCAATCGAATCAAAAGAATAAAAACCAAAATACAAACAAAACAATATAGATTTTAAATGACAAGCAAGGGTTTGAGACTTAGATCAAAACCCTAGATTTCATATTAGGGGTGTAAAGATTGAGTTTAGGCTAGAGAGATTTAAACGTGAAAAGGGTCTTGATTTAGTGGCTTCAAAGTGTGAGTCGATCTCAATGTGAGATGACAGTAGAGAAGGAAGAACAAGCGTTGATCTCGGTGTGAGACAACTGTAGAGAAGGCAAAACAAGCATTGAGGAAGAGCGAGCGTCGAAGAAGATTGAGCGTGATTCAAGGAAATGACTTCTCTCTATATTTAAGAAAAAATTTTCCTTTTATACAACGGAAAACATTTCTATAGGCTCCATTTGTTTGCATGGAAAATGAGATGGAAAGAAAACTTTTCCAATGAAATTATTTTCCAAGAAAAGTTTTTCTATTCTTCAATTTTCTACCATTTGACTAGAAGGAAAAAATCTCAAAACATTATATTTAAAATTATTTTGTGTTTAAATGGTTGATTTTTTTTAAAAAAATTTATTCATGAATTTTTGGAAAAAAAATTATTAAAATATATATGAATAAATGTTTCTAACCCGATCATGACTCTACCTTCTTTGTGTGTTCAGATTAAGTTTCGACCGATGAATCAATATCAAATTTGATTTTCTCATTCTAAAAGATAAAAAAATCAATTCATCGTGAATATATTAGCATAACAATATCCAAATGTGTTAATCCATATAGTTTCAAAATATAACCTAACTCATCTCAATCAATAAACAGCCCAAAATAGTAAAGTAACTACGTACAAGTCAATAAGAACAAAAGCAAAAGATGTGTACTAAATCTAAAATAGTTAGCCACAAGAATAAAAACAAAAGATGTGTACTAAAAACTCACAATAGTTACCCACTGATTGTAGAGACCCGAAATTTAGCCCCTCGGTATTCATGCAATTTACATGAATTTCTTGAAATATGTACCTGATTTTAAATGCATGCGTTTCTAAAAGATGAATTCAAATGGATGCCTTAACATACCCTCAAGTTCAAGAAGCCATAGTTTTATCACCGCAAATCGGAATCGAGTGATTCTTGAATTTTTAGAAAGGTATTAGAACCCTCTTAAAGGTTCATGTTTACCATTTTTCTAGATTCTTAGTCAGAGTTAGGATAAAATGTTAGATTTCTGAAATCGGGTCTGCTACAAATCTGGGCTGCTGAAATCCATTTCCAGATCAGTCAGCTTTAGGGACAAATTAGTCTATGAATAAGGAAGAATTAGAAATTTTGCAGAACATCAAAGTTGTTTCCCTTCGAATAATGGTTTCAACACAAGTTGAATCGTCCAATTCCGATCACCGAGTCAAAAGTTACGGGCAAAATATCGGAGCAAGGTTTAGAAAAAATAAAGGGATATATCCAACCGATCGGCCAGCTAGCGTCGATCGATCGGTGGTGACAGGGATCGATCGGCCAAAATTCGCCGATCAATCGGGTGGGCACTGAAATATGTGCAAAAAGGCCAATTTTTGACTTTTTAAGTTTCCTTTGGTCCACAAACTCTATAAATAACCCTCAAACTCGTGAGTTAGGGTTTCTATAGGCTTCTAAACCTAAAAGAGAGAAAAAAAAGAGTTTCCTAAGAGATCAAAAGGGGGAATCTTGAGGAGTTCAAGGATTAGATCAAAGAAAAGGAGGCTTGAAAATCGAGATCGAGTCTTATTTACAAGCGATAGATCGTAGGGAAGCGATCCAGTGAGGTAAATAACTTTTCCTAGTTTTCAATTTTATAACTATTTATCTAAAGTATGAATCTAATGATAAGTTCTATGTAAAGAACATGATTAAGATGTGAATAATGTAAATAATAATCCCTAATTGTTAGTTTTCTGAATGTTAATGTAAAGTAAGATTTAAAAAGGTAGATCTAAGTAAGAACTTGAATACAGATGAGATCTATGAATTTCTATCATTCCTTATATATGTTTTCTTAAGAATTGTTAAAGTAGGATGTGAATAACATAAGTAGGATGTGAATAACCCTATTGATATTATATTTTCTGCAAGAATAAAGAGAAAGAAAATGATGGAGATATATGAATGTATCTAGTAGAAGGGATGTATGCCGGAGATTGAGTTGAATGATGGTATGTAGAAAGGATGATTTTTATATTTTTGTGTAAGTGAGGATTTCATGATTACTACTTTATGCATGAATTACTTGAAACCAATGTATGATGAATGACTCATTATGAGTTTTAACAACCGAAAAATCATGATGATGTATGATCTATTGAAGTAAGATTCATGAACATATGTTATTATTGTTATTGTAAGAACCTTGATTTATTGATGTTTAAATTATAATGTATAGAATTTATATGGATGATGATCAATAATGGATGTAAGATATGAATTGCTGCATGGGTAATATGCATTTGGGTAAATAAGCTTTGGTTAGGGTTTTAGTGGTTTTTGGATTTTATCATGGTGATGTGAATTGCTAAGATGGATTCTCGATGCCCTCGACCTATGATCAAGAGTGAAATTTAACCGAGGGTTTATTACTGATTTCAATCACAACAATGTTATATACATACGCACGATGTGAATATAAATACAAAAAAGTAAGAGTCACATAAATAAGATTGCATGAACGAGTTTTCTCATCAATAATGGATACCAATAAAGTAAGTAACCAAGGGTACATTGTACCTAGCTTCAAGTCTAAGTTCATCGATGGTATATCATGCCCGACTTCAAGTATAAGTATGCAAGGGTATGTTATATTTGACTTCAAGTCTAAGTGACAAGGATGCTAGTGCCTGGCTTCAAGATAAGTTTTCAAGGGTACTAGTTATCTGGCTTCAAGGAAGATATCAAAGAAAAATCAAATAAAATAAAATAAAAAATAAGAAAAACAAGGATGCTAGTGCCTGACTTCAAGATAAGTTTCCAAGGGTACTAGTTATCTGGCTTCAAGAAAGATCTCAAAGAAAAGTAAGAAAAGAAGAAAAGTAAGACAAGTCAAGCAAAATAAGATAAGAAAGAAAAGTCATGTAATATGAATAACAAGATAAGTAAGATATGTATAAGTGAATACACGAAAGAATTGTAAAAAATATGTTCCACACTCTGATTTGTGTATGAGAATTGTAATTGAACTGTCACTTTTATGCATATTATCGTTATAATATTGTTTACTATGAATTGTTATATACGCGAAGTAACTTGTTACTAAGCTGATAACTTTTGTTGTCGGCAGGTTCGAGATTTGATAAGTGTAACCAGGAGCCTTGAGTTGAAGAGGATCACGTAAGGAAGATCTTGTAGGTGATCATCTCAAAGAGGAACGGGATTTCGAGGAATGGTTTTACCATTATTAGAAATTGTTTAAATTCTAGATAGATTATAATTAGTTTAATATGTTTAGTTTTAAATTGAGATATTTAGATTTGATGTGTTTAATTAATGAGTTGAGAATCACGGGGATGATTCAGATTATGTAGGTTCAGTTTAATTACAGATTTTAATTGATGTTCAGTTGAGGTATTAAATATTATTTCATTGAAGAAATTTTTAAGTTCAGAATTTTGTATGCCCTTAAAGCTCATTAAATGGGTTAAGTCAAGTAAGTCACGTGTCAAAGTTCTCAATTCTTCTAAGGGGGATTTTGGGGCGTGACATTGATAGCTAACTACTCTTGTTAGCACCATCCTTATTAGCCATCCCTTCTAACATCCTTGGGGTGGGACCAAATATCAGTTACTTTGCTGGTAAGCCCACTTAGGTTCGGGGGCAATGTCCCTCAGTTCTTAAAAACCTAGGTAGAATCCTCAGAAGAATATCACTAGATAGAGCACCAGTGATTTCTATCCAGTCCAAATCTTGGCTAATTGATCAAAGTGGTAGCTCCAGTAGACCCATAGATCATGGAAAAAATAGGGTGGGTAGGCCCAACTAGGCCCCCTTTCCGATTTCGCTTTGCTGCCTATTGAGAGAATAGGTTCCATTCAAGCGGCCCACCTTTATTTATTTATACCAGCAACTGCACAACCCTATAGGAATGATTTCTGTGTCCCTCTCTAGATAAGAGCCTATAGAGTCTAAAGCAAAGGAGCGAAGCAGCAGCTTTGCCCTTTGCCCTTTGCCCTTTCAATAAAGAAGGCTAAAGCTAGAACTGCTTAAATAAACCTTTCTGCTGAGATCACTTTGGAGGACACTATGATTAGGGATCTTTACGTCCGTTTCCTAGTCCAATACATAACCTTTGGTCTTGGAACATGTGGTCATTGTAGTGATATGAATGGTTTTGGGGGTGATTAGGAGCACTTTGTTTATAGGGCTCTAGTTGCATAGGGTGCATTGATTGATAAAAGCGGCTAGATTTGGTTGGGGCAAGCTATCGCATGCATAGAAGTGAGGCAAGCTGAAATCATAATGTAAACCAAAGTCATCGGTTGGCGGGGAGTTCCAACTTCCAAAAGAGGAATGTACAATTCATCAAATTGATTCAAGAGAGGGGTTGCGTCCATGTCGGACATAGTTAGAACCTCCACACAATCCAGATGGGGGCAACGAGATGAGAACGCAAGCAATGGCCCGGCATAAGGGGATTGACTCGTGGCAATGGATCGTAAAATCAATATGCTCATGGATTCATTTATGTTCCTTTAGGTTGAATCCCTATTCGCCCATATTGAGATTCAAGGACAATTTCAAGCAACTTCTTCGGGCATAGAATCGATCACAAATTTCTACTATTGAATAAGGAAACCGTTCCTTCAAGCCAATTGGATCAAAGATTCGATTGACCCAGCAGTCGACATAACAACATTTTGATTCTAGGTTGGCAGAAAAGAATAGCCCCTATGGAAAATGAGCTTTTGATACTCGTTCCCTATGGAAAATGAGCCTTAGAGATTTCGCCCATAGGTGAGTTCAACACTTTCTCGAGCCTAAAGCAAAGGAGCGTCTCAAGCCTAAAGCAAAGGAGCGAAGTAGCAGCTTTGCCTTCTCAATAATGAAGGCTAAGGCAGCTTGCTAGGACTTCTAGTTCCATGCTCTAGGGCTTGTTTTGACTTCTAAGAGCAAGAGTTCTCATGAAATTAGGGAAGGTCGTACATCACTTCTTTATATGCAGCCTAATTGCATTGAAATCCCCTCCAATACAACAAAGAAGATCCAACCCAGCCACATCATCTAACTCATCCCAAAAACAAACCCTCAACATGCTCTCATTTTGGTCATACACCCTTATAACGACCCATTGAGCTTCCTCCCCGACAAAGCTAGAGCTTCACTCGCCATCCGAAGAACTAAGAATCCTACCTAAAGACGCCTAGCAATGCAAAGAGAAAATCCTTCCCTTTCTGGTTAGTCTTTTAACAAATCAATCGTTCTCAGTCTAGCCAGTTACTAGAGCTGCTGGAATGGCTCTTCTTGCTTTGCTAGAGAAGTAGCTAAGCGACTAGGGCAGCTATCTTAGCTCCAATGAAAGAGAGGTGTAGTTCTCATATTGCTGATTTAAGTATGTGAAAAGAGATGCTACCATGAGAATAAGTCCTACGGTTCTCTTCTCCTAGAGCAGCAAGCTCAAGAACTATTTGAACACCACGTTTCCTAGAGAGTCGGCATCCATTGTGTGGAAGTTGGGTCACATCATGGATGTACATATTTTGAGATTGATCTCAAACTCCTTCACTTTGCTTGGCAAAAGCCCCATTGCTCAAGTTGACAAAGGTTGAAGGGTTCAAGTGGAGAGAAGAGCACAAAAAAGCACTACAATCGATGAAAGAATCTTTAACAAAACAAACAGTCGAGAGGAGGCATGGCTTCGGTATCGATGATTGTCCTAAGAACTAAACACCCTCTCACCATGAAATAATTCCTGACCACCGCCCCTGTCCCAACAAAAAAGAAAGGCCTCTCCACCTGGTAGAGTGAAGTCGGACATTCAGCATATTCTAAAGTTGCTATTACCATATTCTTTTGTAGGAAATGCTTCCTCTTTGGGTCTTAAAAATCGTCATCGATCTAAGCTCCAATAAAAAAAAATGGAAACGAATGTCAAACAAAAGGGACCGTATAAGCGTGCAATGGGAGAAAATTTTTCTTCTAACATGGATGAATCTAATCAACCTAGAACATGCTAATAACCTAGAACATGCTAATAGTCCGTCATCTCCTATCCATGGTGGTTCTCCAGCATCATCATCCTCATCGTCATCGGCCTCTTTTTCTTGAGTGCCCCAAAAAATGAGAACTCTTTCTGAGTTGTATGAGCTAATGGAAAATCAAGACAATCTCATTCTTTTTTGTCTCTTTGCTGATTGTAAGTCTCTACACTTTGAAGAAGCCATTAGAGACAAAAGATGGAAGGAAGCCATGGATAAAGAAATCAAGGCAATCTAGAAGAATAGCACATGAGAGCTTACCTCGCTACCAAAAGGCAAGAATGCTATTGGAGTCAAATGGGTGTACAAGGCAAAGAAGAACGTGAAGGGAGAAGTTAAAAGGTACAAAGCTCGTTTGGTCGCTAAAGGGTACAAACAAAAGGCTGGAATCGATTATAATGAGGTATTTTCTCCTGTTACTCATCTTGAGACAATATGATTGATTGTTTCTACTACCGCTCAAAACAATTGGAAAATCTTTCAAATAGATGTCAAATTGGCATTCTTGAATGATTTTCTTGAAGAAGAAGTATTGGAGCAACCTATGAGTTATGTTAGAAGAGGACATGAAGAAAAGGTTCTAAAGTTGAAGAAAGCTCTATATGGTTTGAAACAAGCACCAAGGGCTTGGAATAGTAGAATTGATGCCTACTTTCAAGAAATTGTTTCATCAAATGCCATTATGAGCATGCCTTATATACAAAGAAGGATGAGAATGTAGATTTCTTGCTTGTTAGTTTGTATGTAGATGATCTTATCTTCACAGGGAATAATCCAAGGATGTTCCAAGATTTCAAAGATTCTATGGTGCGGGAATTTGAGATGACGGATATTGGGCTTATGTCTTATTGTCTCGGCATTGAAGTGAAGCAAGATGAAGGTGGGATATACATCTCACATGAAGCTTATTCAAAATCCATTGTAAAGAAGTTCAATATGGAGGAGTGCAATCCGGTTAGCACACCCGTGGATTGTGGCATCAAGTTGTCAAAGCATGATGAAGGAAGTAAAGTGGATCCTACATATTTCAAAAGCTTAGTTGGAAGTCTTCGCTATTTAACATGTACGAGACTAGATATTCTCTATGGAGTTGGGCTTGTTAGCCGATATATGGAGGAGCCCAAGTCCACCCACTTGTTGGAAGCTAAAAGAATCCTTCGTTATATCAAAGGTACATAGTTTTATGGTTTATATCATTCAAGTGCTGATGATTTTCAGCTTGTGGGATACACAGATAGTGATTGGGCAGGAGATCTTAAAGATCAGAAAAACATTAGTGGCTATGTATTCTTTATGGGGAACACGGCATTTTCTTAGTCGTCAAAAAGCAACCTTTACAATATCAAATCTCAAGATAATGTTTCTGATATCTTTACGAAGCCATTAAAGCATGAGAGTTTTTTCTTACTACGGAAACAACTCGGCATGGCTAGATCAAGTTTAAGGGAGGATGTTGAATATTAAACTTTGTAATGGGTGGTCAAAGTCAAGATGTATCTAGAAGGTTTGGGTGAACCGGACAGTTTTTCTTGGTTGGTTAAGAGTCTTCAAGTTAAAGTGGGATATGAAAGGTCTACATGAAGTCTATATATGAGACTATTGTATTAGTTTTTAAAATAGTCAAGTCAAGTGAATTAATAAACGTACTGACCCCTTGTCCTCTTCTTCTTTCATTTTTTATTTTTCCTCCACCAAATTTTTGTAAAGTTAGCAGTCGCATGGTTTCTTCTCCCAATGTTTCTAAAGAAATTTTTACATGTGAATATATTTTTGGAAATAAAAATTGGGAAAAAAATGCATTTCTGGTAAAAACAAAATTCTACTCACTATAGATGTGAATATATTACTTGAGGAAGCGATTTTGAACCTACATATTCCACCATGAAAAATTGGAAAACTCCCTAAACTAACCAATTCCTAGCCCATATTATAGTTGATTTTAATGAACATTGTGTCATCTATGTAATTGTAGTGAGTAGATAAAGGGATGAGAAGAGTTCAAATGTCTCTTCCTCTTTCGAATATTTAGCAACTAATCACCTTGAAATCTATCTCTAATCTCTTTTTTTTGGTACTAAGAAAATGAGATTTTGAGAGGAAGCTAACCTCAAAAGCAGAATAGGCTTCTCCCCTTGTCCTAGATACATCACTATTACTGGGTGGGACACGTGTTAACCCGCAGGTCAGATTGAACTCTCCCCGAGTTCAATCGCGATTGGACTGTGATTCTAAATAGATAGATGAGTAAGGGGTAGTTTAGGAATTAAAGTAAAATATTAAATCAACATTTTGTTTTTATATGAGGGTAGTTTGGAAATTTCAGAAAAATCATCTACGCATGCCTCTCGCATTATAATGAGAATTCAATCACGATTGGACTGTGATTCTAAATAGATAGATGATAGATAGATGAGCGAGGGATAGTTTAGGAATTAAAGTAAAACATTAAATCAACATTTTTTTTTTATATAAAGATAGTTTGAGAATTTCAGAAAATTCATCTACCCGCATGCCTCTCGCATTATAGTAGTAAAGATATATTTAACAAAGAGAAATGCTATTAAGACAGACTCACAGGGCAACCTAAGACCGTTCTTGAGGAGACATGATACGAAAGCGTAAACAATATTGCGACGTCTTAGTGCATTTATTACTTGTTTATGGCAAAATATTTTTCCTTACTCGAGTAAAAAACTTGCTTCAAGTCATATTACTTGAATCACTTTATATGGTTTGTAAAAATAAATTGACTCCAGAAAAATAACTTAAAAAACATAAGTAACGGACAATTTAGTGCTTCCTAAGATTTTGACGCCCAAATATCATGTCTCCTTGTGAATAGTTTTGAGTTACCCCCATGACCGTACTATCTCAGCTGTATTTTTTTAAAATTAAAATATGCCAACAATAAGGGTATTTTGGAAAATGCATAGAAAATAATTTGACAACTCCTTGCTCTCACACAGACGCCCATTCAACTGCCTCAAACTCGGGTTAAATTTTTTTAACCCTGTTGTTAAATTTTTGCTATATTTTATTTTTCTAAAAACCAAGGCTAGATGAGTGAACCCTAAGGATGAATCAATCTCAACCACGGTTAAAGGGGTTAAAAGATGGACATGTGGCAAGAAAAGGGGAGTCCAAATGCACCTCTTCACGTCACCAACCGAGGAGGTGATTATTTTTCTATCCAAATAGTTGAAATTACAAAATGTAAGGCAATGATGCTCCGTCTTCTCAAATTGGTATTTAAAGTTTCAATTCTTTTTATCATGTAAAGAAAAAAATAATATCAGAAACTTTAATCACAGCATAGGCTATTTACTAAGGGAAATACCTAACTTACTGTGGCATTTGAGTATGTAGCAGTATTACCTAGTTCGTTTGGGCACTAGTCCGAACCGCGAACTAGTTCGAAGAGAATCAATTCGTTCGGTCCAATTCGGTATTTATGAATGAAACAGTAGGTGCAAAACAATGTTCGTGGTTCGACAGGTTTCCTAACCAGGTCAATAGGGTCTTTTCATCAAAAATAACTCTTCATGTCATTAATACAAACAGAGAAGTACTTTTCACCCTCTTACTTTTGCACATTCGTTTATGAAAGTGATAAAACACGATGGGCACACTTGTTTATTTATTTTATTTTATTCAGGTTGACCACTTGTTTATTTGAACTTTGATTACTTTATGTTTTTGGTTTTGGTTAGAGGGTAAACTAAACACACGTCAAGACCTAAAGTGTGCCACAAGGGTAAAGTTAAACTCACTTATTTTTGTTAATGGAAAACACTTAATGTATTTGGGGTTTCCGTTATATAACAAAATGACTCGCCCTCATTGGTTTATGCCCACTTTTAAATAATCATTAATTGAGGTTAATATTCACTCACCCTTATGGTTAAGCAATCTAATCTTAGTTAGAATTTATTTAAATTATGATATATGTAAGCGAATTAAGGTAGCGAAACCCAACAAAAAACCTAAGCGGACCGAAAAACGAATTATCTCATCCTACCCCTAGCGAACCGGGTTCACTCTACAGTGGCAAATTGAGAATTGCGAACCGACGATTTAGGTAACATTGGTATGTAGTCTAATGTACAGTCCTCATTGGTCCATGCCTTCCTTTTTACCACACATTAATTATAGTTAAGATTACACGCCTGAGTTTGTCCCAGTAGTAGTGTATCTCTCTTCGGGGAGGAGAGACTCGTGTTTGAGTCTTGGTGTGGCCGTTGAGCGCCCAACTTTGAGTTCTAACCCCCTAACCTTTAACCTCTGACATAGATAGATAAATGATTTAGGACTACAAAAAAAAATTGTAGTTAAGATTCACTCACTTCTAGGGTTAAGAAATCTAACGTAACATTTTAATAAGAAAAAAGGAAAATACAAAAATATTAGCTTTAACTTTCTTAAGCTTAACCATAGTTAAAAAAGTGTTAAAAGGGACACGTGGCCATGGCATTAAACTACGTAGTTTAATGCGTGGTGTGCTGATCACAGCCCATTTACTAAATCTCGAGCTCTGAAATAATGTAAAGAGAATGAATTTTATGATCAGGAGTTATGCCTCAACAGATGTTGGGGAGCCCCAAAAATGAGTATTTTAGGAATTAAAAAAAATTAATAGACAGAAAATGAGAAAGAACCTTTTATTCATGAAACTTCCAAAATACCCCTGTTTCAAGGCATATTATGGAGAGCTCCCGTCAGTACTCTCTTAAATGTAACAGAAACCTCTACTGAACGAGCTGGATATAATTTGGATTTGTGGAGCTCGGGAAATCTAGAGCTCCGGTTCAGATTTTAACACCATATGTTAATGCATCTCTAAATATAAATTATTTTCTGCAGACTTTCATTTAAAACAAGCACTCTCCCTACGTGTGACTAACCCATTTAAAAGAAGATCTGGGGGATGTGCTGAACCTTTGGATGATCCACGCCGCTTTTCATACGCTCTTTGAGTTCCTTTGATACAAACCACAGTTGCAGCTCTTGGAGATTGCTAAGGTATTCGATGCCCACAGGCAGCGTCTTTAATTCCACACACCAATGCAGGTGTAGTCTTCGGATACTTGGCATCACTCCCTTCTCTATTAGTATCTCACTCAAATGAGGGAAGTTCCACAAGAACAAAGCCTTGAGCTTAAGGAACCCTGCTTGGAACCACAACTTCCTCCCATCGTATGCATTTACTAGATGAAGTTCGACCAGATTGGGTAATGCATGTATGTAAGATAGTGGATCTTCAGTTAGTCTGGACCAACTCAACCACAATTGAGTGAGATTTTGAAGTGAGCGAAACCAGAGAGGCACCTTCTCCAATTTACCAACCAAACTAAGAGTTTGAAGGAGGGCAGGAGGTGAGGATAGAGCATCCATTCGAAGACATTCCTCCTCATTAGATACCTTAATTCCTAATCGGCGGAGAAGACTCAATCTACTGATTGAGGCACACAACTCTATCACTTCTCCTTCTCTCACTTTTGTGATCCCAATAGTTGTGAGTTGGGTCATATTCCCAACTTGTTTAACTATGTCACCATTTGCTTCGATGCAATATAGCAATTGCAAGTTCTTCAACTTCCACACATCTGCCGGTGCCTGCATCCCCTTAATGTAGTTAAAAGTTAGTTGCTCATCTACAAAACCATAACGGTATGTAATAAGATGCTGCAGTCTCTGCAACTTTAATATTCCACTTGGAAGTGACTCCACTTTTGTTTCACTAATGTCCAAAGTCTCTAGGTTCCGGAGCCTTCCCAAAGACTTTGGAAGCTCCTTAACCTGAGTTTTTCTCAGATTCAGATACCTTAAATTGAATAAATCAACTACTTCATCAGGTACTTTGTCAATTGGAACGCCCTCCAGATCCAAGACCCTTAACAGTCTAAAGCCAGATGGCAATTCAGTCATGTCGTTAATGAAGACAAAGAGAGTGCGAAGCTGTGAGATATTTGTGCCCAACTGAATGTTTGCGTAACTAGTGTGTATCGACAAGCGGCGTGCTTTACCCCCTTCTCTTGCTACTCTCCCAGCATTTATGGTGCATAAATTCTCTTTCTCTGATGTGGACAGAGCAAGCTCTCGCATAAGATCATGCATTCTACACTCTATTTCCATTCTACAATATTTGCTAGTCTCTGCAAGTTGAAGCATGCCTCTGGAAATGAGTTCCCAAAAATAGGTATCTGCAACCTCCTCTTGCGTCATACCTCTCCGATCTTTTACAAACCCTTCTATCATCCATAGTCTAATGAGCTTCCCCCTTTCGAGGATACAATCCTCCGGGAAGATAGAACAGTACAAGAAACAATGCTTGAGGTAGTATGGTAAATCATTGTAGCTAAGCAACAAGATGCTCTTCACCACTTCTAGCATGGGATTGTTGCTTAACTCCCAATTGAGGGTATCATAAACTTTCCTCCATTCATATTCTGTCTTATCTTTGGTAGACATGAGACCTCCTATAGCCACAATTGCAAGTGGCATGCCTTCACATTTTCCCACGAGGTCTCGAGCCAGGGCTTCTAGCTCCGGAGGACAGAGTGTGTTGGGATCGCTTGAGAGTGCCCTCTTACAAAAGAGGGTCAAAGCGTCAGTCTGCCTTAGAGGTTTGAGGTGGTGAACATGGCTTCCAACTCCGAAAGAGAAAGAAGCTATGTCTTTGTTTCGAGTTGTAAGCATGATCCGGCTTCCATTTGTACCATTAGGAAATCCAACGTTTATTTTCCTCCAAAGATTGTGTGAGGGGAAAAATACCGGACGGACACACGTCAGCAGCAGCTTCTTCCACGTTCTGGTTTACTGGTGGAAGGTTGGAGCGGAGGGTGTGGCACCCTGTCCTGTACTCCGATGGTAAAGTCAGTAGGGGTAGAAGATGATGAATAGTAAAGGCAAGAACAAATACTGAAAGATACGCAAGACCCTAAAAGCTCTGAACGCGTCTTCTTGGATCTGGGTTCCTCAACAACTGTCTTCTGCACTAAAAATCACGGGGTGTTATGTAAAATGGGAGAGTTGTGCAGAATTGGAATATGCCGCCTTACCTACAGATATTAGGAAAAAAATAATGTGAGACACTTTTAAAGAATTACTATACTAATGCTCAATCATATGACATTTTGAAGGCAATTATGAAATCATTACCAAAGAATGACTTAGTAGTACATAAAGAATTAATCAATGATAATCAATAAAATTCACCAAAGAATGTCTGCTTCAAAGCTATGGGCTACTATGGGGTACCTCATAAATTGGAATCGATGAAAGTCCAAAAGAATCCAACATTTGCACATGCTGTTGGCCAGAATGTGAAATTGAAGTGTGGATCAAATCTATCGGCCAATACACTCTTCATAGAAAGATAAGAAATCGTGAACATCCACTACGGTTTCCTATATAGTGTAGAAACCACCGTAAAATATGTTTTATATAAAAATGATTACCAAATTAGAAAATTGGTACTTCAATACAAATAGGGATGTTAGTTATAGGAAATAAGATATCTGTAATTAAACACCTAACCATACCCAAGAGTTTGTACAAGGAACATAGAGAAGGGGTTCTTGGCACCATTGGGGTTGTGGCGTTTTTTTCCTGGTCTAGCCTTTTTAATGTAACCATACGAGTACCTATAATGGACGAGGCCATCAAGTCGAATTGATGAAAGTTAAAAATAATCCAAAATTTATGAATTGTTGTTCAAAATGGTAAAATGACGGGGTGGATCAAAACATAACATGAATAGGAAGAGAAAAAATCACCTTCCATCTTTCGTTTTTCTCTTCTGGCTAATCTTCTAACTTCAACACTATATGGACTTCGAACTGAGTCTTATTCACCGGGTAGAAGATATAAAGAAATGATCACATGTTAGTAGTGTCAAAATATGTTGTTCCCGGTACCTTCCAAATGCCATATACAGATGCGGCGAAAAGGCCCGTTGTGGCTCCTACTAGGTTTTGATGCGGTCCCAAAATGTATGATCAAGATTGCTGAACCAAAGACACAACGTGAACAAGACGGGTCCGTATACTCCCACCGAAGGTCAAAATTTCAGGGATGACGACTACTCCCAGAAGGGGAAAAATAGCAGCTCACACGTGCAAGGTACATGTACGTGATTCGGCTATAAAACAAGCCTTAGCAATTCCTGGATGAGCAAGACCCCTGTATAGGTCTAGTGCCATCCGCTTCCATGAAATACGGCATGTTGCTCTAATAAATCTGAAACAACGGAGTGTCAGATCATTCCTTTATAATTCTAGTGACCTCGAATTGAACTGGAAACTGTGGCGATGTGAACATAACTGTGAAAAAGTCGTGTCCCTGACAAATCAAAGCCGAAGCATATGTAATCGGCGTATTTCACCACAAACATACCACAGTCATTCTTGCGCATGTCGTTAAAATATAAGATTGAGAATAACAAAATAAACCCGGATGGTCGTAGGGTTGAGGTCAGTGACAGGAGGGTAGTACGTGTTTGCTGTCGAGGAATATCTACTGCTTTGCAATCTGCAGTCCCTCCCACCCTTTGCAGATGGATCCCGACTACCTCAAACAATGGCTAAATACCAATAAGTTGTGACAAGTGAGATTATGATGTCAGGTATATGATATGACTTAGGGTTTCCTTCTTATTGCCCTAGACGTGTAGTTAGAGTTTTACCAAATCATCGAGTTGGTGGGATATCTTTCCCATGGGTTCGTCTTTAATGGGTCAAAAATGTATATTACCCTTTCTTGACAGCCAGTACCACAAGAAACCAATGGTTGTTGGCCTCATTAATGGGTATATATACGTACTCTTGTGCCCACATGCCAGGATGCACCCGATTGCCAGATGCGATGACAAGCACATTGTCTCCCATTTAGAATGCCTCATGGGTTGATACATGTCCACCCTTATTCCACTGGAGCTAAGTATAGTTGTATAGTGGCGTGGCCCTCCACTTATTCACTGTTGAGTGGAAAGCAAACTGTTTCAAACCAATGATACACACGTCATGTTTGCCCAAGCGCTCAATACACAGTAAACACAATTAATATAATTCAGATATCTGTCATATGTAATGCCTACCATGAATTAGGTAGGTACAAAAGCGCATGCTTGCGCATACAAATTAGGGTGGTTGAGGTTGCATTGCACTATCAGGACAAAGTATCATCAATGTGCTGTACATAATGATCAAGGAAGGAGGATAGTATAAATTGTGGAGGCACGAGATAGAATAAAGCAACTGCAATCACAGAATACAATCCCCGTATCTTACTTGGTCTCCAAGCCAGCCCCTTCCGAGAAGGTCTCGCAACAACTGTGTGTGTGATGCTTACCCGCCTAGGCATGATGGCATATATGCACACTTTCCTTGAGCACCTCCCTTCCCTCTATGAAACAAAGATAACAATTTGGACAAAACACCCACGGGTGCAGAACAAAAGTTTGACCCAAAAGTATGTAGATGAATGACACCGATATAATGCACATTGATACTGTACCTTGCATATCCAAGCAATCACTGGACTCCCTGCTTATCCAGCTGCTCGAGAGGGTAATAATTCATTACTTTTTGCCCTAACCCAACCCTCCTCGTCAGTGGGTTTTTGGGGGGGGGTCTAGGGCAAGGTAGGACCGGGGCATGTTTAATTAGTCTCTTATGCCAGCATGGCCTATTTATCATGGTGGTTGGTGACGACAAATGGGGTCGCCAATCAGGACTCTGTAACATCAAACAAGTACGTCAAGGCATTGATATTCACTACAAAGTATAATGGTTTGCTACAATAATGCGTACGAGGGGAGGCCAATACCTTCGGTATTGGCTTGGGGAATTGGAAGTTAGTAGAGTTGCAACACCCATAATTTCACCCATAGTTTCTATATGCCTCTGCAATGCATGTCACCCGCAACCCCTATAATGTACAACTTTTTGTAAAAGTTGTTGGGAGAAAAGGTTTCTAGTTTCCCATGTTGGCATGCGAAAAAAAAATATGTCGCACGCAAAATACCCCCTAGGAGTTAGGGACACTTTAGTTTGTGACGCCGTATCATATCGTCCTGTATGACACATATAAGGCATACATACCATCCTGCCAGAGTACACAAGTCATAACACATAGCGGAAACAATCGGAAACAGTTTATAATAAAACACTCCTATCGTTAGGTTCAAGTTTGAACCAACAGAACATATCCAAAAATATGGAGTGGACAAGTCCCACTCTCAACATATACAAAATGTCTCTTCCTGGCTCGCTTAGCAAAAATCAAAATCGGGCCGCCTATCTAGTGCTCCTCATCCTGTTAATGATTCATGGTAGGCTCCGGCTCGAATACTCTTCCTCTATCCAAGGCTCCGAACCACAGACGTCGAAAGGAACACGTGCACCTGCCGAAGTCAATAATTCGGCTGAGCATGGAATACTCAGTCAATACAAACTACTAGCTAACAGTGAATAATATCATGAACATGCAAAGCTTAGTTATAGCTACGTGAAAGTAGTTTCCCAAAACCCTTGTCTTAACAGTATTCGTGTGAAATCAAAACCAAGTAAATCTTGTGAGGTCGTGTGATAATCATGTTCTTGTGAGTTCTGTGAATTCTTACGAGAGTTGGATTCCTTGTGAGTATGCGAAAGATCTGAGTAAGCATGATTCTTGTGAACTTGTGAGCTTGTGAGACATGATTACTTGCTAGTCATGTATAGTGGGATTCCTTGTGAGCATTGAAACGATCTTAGAACACCAACCCAAAGTTTGGCCTTATCTTTACTTGTGAACTGTGAGCATTCTTTTACAAAAACCTTGCTTTGAGCTTTATAAAATACATTTCTTGTGAGAAATCATCGAATCATGCGAGACTAGTGAACGTAGAGTGCTATAGTAATTATGAACATCATGGTGAACTTATAAATCTTGTAAACATGGAATCATATTCATAGAAGTTCAATAGTAGTGATAGTTTACATCTTTAGTACAATCATCATCCACTCAACCCAAGAACATACTTAAATCAGGTTTCTTTAAAAGAATAGCAATGATAGGTAGTAGAGTGTATCTACCTTGCCAAAACCGATGCCCTACGGTTAATCACTTAGAATCTCCGTAGAAGCGAGCGAGAAGAAAGATTTTTAGCAGCTTATGGAATCATTCCAACTTGAGAAGGCTAGAGGAAGTGAAGATCGCACTTCAAGAAGCTAGAACAAGCTTCACCTTTTGATCTTCGAAGAACACTAGCAAGCCCTTCAAAACCCTAACTTTCTTCTCAAAATTCACAAAAATATATTCTAAGGGTTGTGTAAACCCTTAACCACAAAATGGGTTCATATATATAGGCAAAAGGTTGTCAAAAGACCAAAAACACCTTCAAAAATATCCCCAAGGTCGGTTTCAGCACAAATGGAAGGAGGGGTCGACCGTGGTGTCCATTGGTAGATCGGTTAGCTTTCGGTTCTGAAAATGAACCCCATACAGTTTAGTGTGAGTAGGGGTCGACCCCTGGTCATGAGGGGTCGACCGTGTAGTGGAGGGGTCGATCTCTGGTTACCTGTTGGTTTGATGCCTTGGAATTTCAGCCATAACTTTTGACTTGGTGATCGGATTTTGATGATTCAACTTGAGTTGGACTGTCCATTTAAAGAAGAATAACTTTCATGTTTGTACAAAGCCTAATTGTGAGTTATTAATGGTCTAAATGGGCCCACAAGTGGACTGGTCCAAACTGACTGCTAATTTGCAGGCAGACCCATCTTATGAATCACTTGATTCTGATAAGCGATGACGAATTAGAGCACCATAAAGTTAAGGTTATGGTAAGAAATCCACCTTCTTTGACACTTAGAGTATTTGTACTCTCATTTGGTTCCCAAAACCACATACATCATACTTATGTTGTACACACCAAATTAACACCATAACACTCATTAAAATAAGATACCTCATCTCCATTTAAATCAACACCAATCACACATGAAAGTCCTTGGTTAAATAAGCCTAGTGCAAAAGCATATCATAATACTATTCACAACACTATTCACAAGCTAAGTGAGTGAGAGCGGGTTTCTACATCCTTCCCCCTTACAGAATTTCGTTCTCGAAATTAGGACGCCCACGGAATGGAAAAAAAAAACATAAAAAAACAACCAACTTTCACACACAAGGAAAGTGCTTACGCAAACAGATGAGGGTATTCTCCTTACTTTAGCCTCGCGTTCCCCAGTAGCTTCCTCTGACAAAATGGTGTTGCCATTTCACGAGGATAATGGTATGGTTTCTTCGTGCGTAAGACCTAATCTCTACGATCCAGAATCTGAGCTAGTTGTACTCCACTATGTAATCCTCATGAATTCTCAATGGATTAGATCAATGAAATGCAAAGGGTCAGGCACAAAATTTCCGAAGCAGGAACATGAAAGACGTTATATATGGAGCGCTTGCCAGTTGATGAGGTAAAAAACTCGGTAAGCGACTATCTGACACATGTGATCACCTCAAAACGGGTCCAACATACTTGGTGGCTGGCTTCTTTGTGTAGCACCCCGGACTTTTTCATCCTAATGAATAGCACCTTCGTAGCTAATTGGCCGTTTTTGTAGTCTAATTAATAAATAAGGAAGAAATCGGAAATTCCGAAACGTCAGAAATGTGCGTTTTCGAAAGACGAACCCAACGCAAGTTGAATCGTCGAAATCCGACGAGCGAGTCAAAAGATATGGTCAAAACAGTCCAGACATACAGAGAACCGATCGCTCGGTCCAGTCAGCGATCGATCGGTCCATAACCGATCGATCGGTAGCTATCGCGCGGTCAGAAATTTGGTATGGGGAAATTTTCCAGAGAGTGAGTTTTTGACCGGTCGATCGGTCATAAACACCGATCGCTCGGTAGGCAACCGATCGATCGGTCATAACCACCGATCGCTCGGTCTTCGCGTTTTTGCAGAATTTCAGTAAGGGCTTTATCGTCTTTTGGGGGTTAAACCCTTCTCCTTAAGGCTTGCCGAGCCTTTAGGGCTCATTCACAACACTAAGGGATTTTGAGAGATAGGAGAGAGGAGAAGGGGATTGCAACTAGGGTTTCCATTGGAGAAGAAATCAAAGGGGTGAAGACCCTAGATCGTCCCCAAGCTTTTTCACTCTTCAGGGGCAAATGTGTAATTATTGATAATTACACATTGCCCCTGGACAGTGTAAAAGGGAGCTCCGCACATGCAGAGCTCCGCATGATATTTAAACTGTTTTTACAAATATAAAACAAGGGAGAGTTCAGTTCCCTAATGTAAATGCATGAGAGAGTCTGTAGTGGCTATCATAAAATCCGTAGCACATGCCCTAGTACTTAAATGAGTAGTGATTAGCCGAGAGCCCACATTTGGTTAGCTAAGTCCAATGCCTTCCCATTGGTTCTCTTTAATTGTGGTTAAGCTTGATTAAGCTTAATCAACTTAAAGATAATTTTTTTCTCTAAAAACCAAATTAAATAGATAAAAACCTTATGGGTGAGTGAATCTTAAACACATATAGTGGGTGTTAAGAGAGACACATGGCACCACTAGGTAATCGAATGCCTGGTCCGCTATCTATTTCCTACTTAAAAACCTAAAACACTGACTCGATTAGCATTATCTTAAGAGTTAGGGGCTTGGCTTTGTTTTTTTCTTAAAAATTAATAGTTAAAAACTGATTAAAAGAGAAGTGTTAATATGAGCCGGAGCTCTGGATTCTAATTATGACAGTTGTGTAATTAATGGGAGAAATCATGCTATAAATTGCTACTTTCTTTTCTATCTAATTACAAGTTGCTTCTTTATTTCCGCCTAATTACAAAACTGCCGCAAATTTTGCATTAAAATAGAAAGATCCGCCTCAATACATTCAAGCTGCTTATATTTAAATTGTTCAAATAGTTTTTAAATTATAATATCTGAATTACAAGTGGTTTAATCGAACTTTATCAGGTTCAGGTTTGGCTTCCCAAACCGGACGGTTTAAATACCCAATTAATTTGGCCCAGGACTTGGATGAGTGGGGGTGATGGGACCATGGTGGGTTCCACAGGGTTATTATTTGGGTTGAAATTGAATGCATTATCGGGGGACAGACACTAATATGCTCACTCACCACTAAATGATGTTAACTAACAGGACTTTGCTACTCAGACCCCTTAGGGCTGAGACCACCGAGACCGTGCTCTAAGAGCATGGGATGGTAGGCCCCACTGAAATCCCGTGCTCTTAGAGCACGGTCTCGGCCCTAAGAGGGTCTCAGAAGCTTATCCTAACTAACATGTAAATGATATCAGTTCAAACAATTTAATAAGGATCAGTGATTAGCAGACCACAGGGTCGGTGCTTAGCTGCCACTAGGTTCTCGTGTCCCTTTTAACACTCTTTTAACCCTGATTAAATTAACTAAATTTAAAAGTTAAGATTAAAATTTTTTTTTAAAATCATGGTTGGATTGCTAACTTTAGGGTGAGTACAATCTTAACCATAGTTGATGAGTGTTTAAAGGGAGGTGTGTACCAATTAGAACCTGTCATTTCGTTACGTAATGGAAACGGTGGGTACAATTAAGCATATTCCATACATATGGTGCCTTGACTATAGTTGTTGTTTTCTTTTGTTTTTGTAAAGTGAGGTGTGTACCAATTAGAACCAGTCATTTGGTTACGTAATGGAAACGGTGGGTACAATTAAGCATATTCCACAATTGTTGTTGTTTCCGGTGGCTGTACTTAGACTTTACTTTCTTAAGACTTTTTCTTTCCTAAACTTCTTTCCCGTCCCTGTACTTAGACCCGAGGCTTGAACCTCGACTGGTCCTTTGATTAGGATAGGAAATATTAGGAGTCAAATAATCTCCGGTGATAACCGGTTTTGGCAAATCCTGTTATCACCCCTAGAGGTCGCCACGTGTCTCTTTTGACACCTCTTAACCGTGGGCAAGGTTCATCCACCCCTAGGGTTCACCCACCCATTTTTATTTTTTTTCAAAACTATAATTTCTTTTTTTAAAATTAAAAAACTTTTTTTAAGATTAAAAAATACTCTAAAAACAGTTTTTTAATTTTTTTAAAAAAATTAATATTTAAAAACAAAAAAATCAAAAAAATGGGTGGGTGAACCTTACCCATGGTTAAGGGGTGTCAAAGAAGACACGTGGCGACCTCTAGGGGTGATAACCGGATTTGGAGATGATTTGGCTCCACAATATTATTGCGTTACTTTTTTGTTGTGGGGGAGTGGGTTAGCACGTTAGAATCCTAATAAAAAGGGGTGATTGATCATGCAATGCTTGGTTTCAATCTTATTGACCATTTCGTGCTTATTTTGAAACAATTTCTCTTTTTATGCTTCAACATTATTAATGTAAATAAAAAATGTAAAAAGACCATTTTGCCCTTAATTGCAAAAAGACAATTTTACCCCAATTAGAATAGTATATAAGTCAAATTTTTAGGGTTAGAGCAATTTTTCTCATCCTATAAGAACCAAGAGTGGTCTAGCGATTCCAACTTTACGACTCATTGATAATGCTCCCTTCTTATAACCCTAAACCGACATCTAAACCCTCATTCGTGTTGACAGAGCTTCACTTTTCATCTTTGCAGATCCAAAGCTTTGAATTCATTTAGTAGAGACGAAGCTTATTGCAACGTATTTCTCGCTCTTTTGGGAGGGAACATCAAGAGTGTTCAAGATTAGGATCCTGATGTGCAGAAGCTAGCGATCGAATGGATGAGGTAATGACAATGTTCTTAGTTTAAATGTTTTTTGAGTTTTTCCTTCCTTATTTTGTTTGAGGTTGGTGTCTGTGTGTGTTTTCTTTGGCCCTTCTGCTACAGAATGTTTTCTCTTGTTAAATTGGATTATTTGTGATGTGTAATGGATATGTACTTTGGCTAGATAATGCGGACACTTAATTGCATTCATTACCAAAAGTGGCTGCCTGGGAAGAGAGAAAAAATTACAATAAAAAGTAATATGAGGGAATTATAAATATCTCTCTATTGAGCCATTTGGGATGTTTGTGTTCAATAGTAATTATTATTTTTGTTATGGTCAGCTGCAAGGCACCTTAGTTGGTAATTGTTTCATAGCTTCCTGAATATGACCATGCGATTGGGTATTTATTCGATTTAGGCAGAGTAAAAAGAATCTGGGAAATGGGGCATACGCTAACATAGAAGAATTTTGAGCTTTTGTAGCCAAAAATTCATTGTGTAGGGTTTGTGTATTTATTTCTTTTTTGAAATGTATGTTTTCTCTTTATAAATGGTAACTGTTATAGGCATTAGTTGTCAATGCAGTCTTGATTTGGTTCCCGCCTTCCCTCACGTTGTCCATGAGTTGTAATAAAGTATGACTCAGGCCTTTCATAGTAGAAGCTATTATATCTAGGTATTATTGTAGAGGAATCCTAATTTTACTGTTATCTCCTGCTATAATTGGTCACTTATCTGAATTCATTAACAATCTTGGTAATTATTTTACCCCCCATTAATGATTTGAGGATTGTGGGATGGGTCGAATCCTATACATTATTTGGTCGTAATGAGTTGGGTGTTCTTTGCTAGGTGCAATCCTATTCATTATGTGGTGTTTCTTCTTGATCGACTTGTTGGAGAGATGGGGTTCAATCTCTTGGACTGAGGGATTGGGAGTCGGAACATTGGTGCTTTTAGTTATAATTGTTAGACTTTTATGGTTGTTTATTTTATTCTTCAAATGTATTGAAATGTAGTGCAAGACCCAAAATGTTTGTTCTATCCTAAGAAAAATACATGAAAACATCACCCCTCCGGAATCATTTTGAAATAGGATTGTAAAATTTTAATTAGGATAAGGCTCCACCTCTGTAAGCAAGAATTTGTATTGGATAAGGCTTATATGATGAACCTGATGCTGAGCATTCTTAACAAACTATTCCCCTATGTCATATATGATGACTCACCACACTATCATTTTAAGAAACCGAAGAACCATAGAGGAAATGTTGGATTATTTTTTCTTTAATCAATTCCAATTGAAGATCTAGGACATAACAGGTACTGACATTGCTTATAGAAAAAGGTTACCGGACAATGGTTACAGAAATTCTTTCTTTATGTTCCCTGTACCAACAATTTCGTAAAATTATATTTGGTTCCTCTGACATCCGTATTTGCAATGGAATACCATTTTCCTGACTTATTGTGATTTATGTATTAGTTTGTTTCAGGATCGGTTAGAACTCTTAAATAAGTTGATAGATGGATTCTTGAGATTATTTATCCGTCTCGGAGAGCCACATCCAATATTTGCATTAGTAATGTCCGCTTTCCATTTTATTTGCATAATTTGTCCGTCTAGTTGATGGATTAGCTTTGGATGAATCTTATTCGTTTATGAAATAAGGAAAAAGAACGAACTTGGTCCACATTTTGACATGAGATCCACTGGTGGTGTATTTTTTGAGGAATGAACTTTGAAGCAAGCATCAATGCGGGTTTCATAGATTATATTATGATTATTTATTAATGTTGTTCTTACTTATTTTAGTACCATTTTAGTAGACATGAGCCATATGTCTCCATTCCTGGTAATGGTTTTCGAATTTCCTTACAAATGTCACGCGCTTGAGCATTGTTGTAGTTAATATCTATAGGTGAGGCGGCATTCTCCAGTTGTCCTCGAGTTTCGCACGAACTTAACATCCACACATTTTTTAATAAAGAATTTAAAGAAGATGACTGTTGCCGTTGGACTCTTCAATGGAGATGCCATACCATTTGTCGATTTGTATAGCGTCATAGTAGTTGGATGACATACATTACAGCGATACAGCAATTGTATGAAGGAGAAGGGACACATAGAAATATTACAGTTTGCGATATAATTATTTGGCCCAAACCCTTTTTGGAGTTAATTTGACATCTTTGTTATTTTGTTTATTCTATGTTGCAAATTGAGGGCTATATAAATACCTTGAGTCATGGCTCCTTAATTATAATGCGATCATCTTGAGATGTATAACATATAACTCACATGTTCGGTTATAATATGGTGTATTCTTAACAGTTGTTACATGTGATGGTTTAGATTTAAGTGTATTATGATGCATGAGTGGTTGACATGATAGTTCGGCGTTTGAAGGGTATGACAGTGGGTCAAATATATGTTAATGTCTTACAGGTTTTGTTCCATCTTAACTGTGAGGAGGTGAAATAGAAGAACAGGACAAAGATACATCGATATGTAAAAAATGATTGTCAACCTGAAATTCTTATTGTAGTGCGAATGGAAAATCTCAACATATTGAACTCGTGGTTAGATGATTGAAGTTTTTCCTAAATTATTGAGATATTCTAATAATTGTATATTTCACTTCAGATTAATAAGAAATTTATTTGGTATTGCCAATCTCTTAAATTATGGACACTTAAAATAAGATATGGATGTTCAAATGTTGATCGATACAGTCGAAAGTTGTGTAAATGTCTTTAAATCTCGATAATATTCCTCACGAACCCATACTACTGAACCAATTATACCAATTGACGAAAGAAGCTACGTCTCTTACATAACTTTAGTTATATTTTATCTTTATTATTATGAAATTGATCTAATATGGTAAAATTATCTTCGATAATTTGAAAGGTGCTCTAGCTAATGATTATTCTGAATTACAGTAAAAGCAATTATAATCTAGTCAACTAATTATCCTATTAGAATAATGGAATCGAATTGAAACCATTTATGAAACTAACCTAAAATTTCATAGTTTAACTCCATGTGAAGTAATTAATCGTCTTGTTATATTAACAGAACCGAAGATCGACATTGTAATGTTGAACATATTTGTAACGATAGGAAAAAATAGAGATATTTGATCGATAATCTTGATAATCATAGGATTATGTCTGATCACTATTAAAAATCGATAAATATCAGATAACAATTGATATATGTAGGTAACTTTTCATAGTTAGGAAAAATAAAGTGGTAAATCAAAATAGGAGTCGTGTTTTATAATCCCCAAGCTAGACCCAAAATAAAGAGCTTCTCTGTTAGTAAATTTAGAGCGTTAAACAGAATGTAGTGTTACCCCAACGGCGATACTGTATTGCAAACACGTTCAATTAAAATTATAAAATTTGTACTTATTGTATTTTGTTTGTTAAAGTCTGAAATTTAATATTACTCCAATACCCCTACTAACTTTTCTCAAGTAAAATAAGATAACATAATTCCGTATTATTATATTGAGTTATGGATAAAATAGGAAAAATATAAAAAAATTCACCTTACTAAGTATGTGTTTGGTCATCTCCGATCAGTACCTCGTTATTACACTAATTCTGAAGAATATTAGCAAGTGTGGAGGGTGTCGAACCATGAGAACTGCGCTGATTATTTTACTTAAAATTCAAAGATAGATTTTTGATGTAAAGATAAACACATGAAATTGGGTTGTTGATTTAATGTCCTAAATTAATCTAACTATTAAAGCAAATAAAAGTGATTAAGAATCTTGATAAAGAAATCCAGGGTATCGACTCTATCTCTAAACTCCTAACATTGATTTCCTACATTCAATCTAGGGTTTATCATTTGCAATTGCATTTGATTTATTAAGACTACAAGTCTTAATTAAATCCATTAAAAAGATTAAGTACTCGAATCCTGAGCATGATCTATCTTTGGTTGGCACAGATCGTCCACATTATATAAACTAATCTAGGGTTATGGACACGATCCGTCCATCCTAAGCATAGATCATCTTAAGATTTGAATACTTAAACAAGAAGCTCTATTGCATATCATTCATGCATAAAATCACAGAATTGATACCTGAATTGATTTCAATCAAGAGAGAAAATAATTCCTAAGACAAGGAATACTCTATTGCAGATTGAATCTTCACTTTAAATTCGATTACAAAAGTAATCTTCAAAAATATGCAATCGTTATTACAAATAATAGAAACCCTAAAAAGAAATATAGAAAACACAACATTACTCAACTAGGGTTTAATCCAAACCCTAGATGGGAGCTTAGTTACTCATGATGGATAGATCAGCCGCCATAGATGATGAAGACTTCACGATCTCCATGATCTCCACGCTCTTCTCCCGGCGAGTTCTCCTCTTCCGGTGAGTTCTCCTTTCCAAAACCGAACCTTCTTTAAGGCCTTAGTGTTTTTCTATTTATAGGCCTTTGAAAATAAACTTTAGGGTTCCCTTTTACAAGTCGTACACGCGGTTGGATTTAAGAAAAATTACGCGCGCCGATCGATTGGCCATGGGGCCAGATCGATCGTAATTTCTCTGTCGCTCCCCGATCGATCGGCTCTGGGGGCTCGATCGATTGGCCCTTCTGCTGGTTTGACTCGATCGATCAGCCTTGTGGGCCCGATTGATTGGCCTGTCTGATTTTCGGTATGTTTTTCCAATTTTGGTTCATTTGGCTTATCTTAGACCCTTCCGGCTTCTTCAATTGGGGTAAAACAACAAATTTTATTCCATATTTCTATCAAATACCTGAAATAGAAAAACAATGCCCTGTTAAGCATAATAGGAACAAAACAAGATTTAGGTACATAACAAGCGTAGCTTTGAGGTGTGTAATTGTGTACAATTACACCCGATCAGTGTTCACACTAAGATACCAATATACCATGAAAAGATTGAGACTCATTAGGAATATTAGAACAAAATCATCCAACTCATAAAGTAGGTAACCGTCATTTCAAAACTAGTGTGCCATGGTATCGAATCCCTTCCTCGGTACACATGAGAATCTCATTACCTTCAATCTCTTAAATTAATATAATTTTCATTTATATCAATAAAAACTTGAGATCGACACTGTAATTTTTGATAAATCGATCTCTCTTTACTTTCAACTCCTCATAGTTGAGATAGAAAAAAATTGATATATTTGCAACATCAATCTATGCAAAAAAAAAAAGATAAAATTTTAATCATTTTTGTTAGACTCTTTTGCACTGAGAATTTAGAACACCATCAAATAGGAATATCAAAAATACTGGTTATTATGAAATAGTTATATGATCAATACTCTATCATATAGAACGTTTTTATTTCTTATATAAAAAGTTTTCTTATAAATGTGGTTAAGAAAACACAGTGTCATTAACATATGATAGCAACAACACTGGAACCTATAAAATGTTTTTAACAGCTCTATAAAATGTCATCTTATGAATTCACTAGTCTGAGAATATATAACACCATAAAGTACGAATACCAACAACATTGGACATTATAGAACGTTTTAAATAATTCTTTTGAATGTCTTCTTATGTTTTTTAGTATTACAAATGTAAAACCCTATGAAATAGTTATATGATCAGTACTCTGTCATAGTGTTTATATAAAACGTTTTCTTACAAATGTGATTAAGAAAAGAAAGTGTCATTAACAAATGATAGCAACAACACTAGAACTCTGTGAAACGTTTCTTAACATTTGTATAGAACGTTATTTTGAATCCACTAGCCTGAGCATATATAACATCATAAAATAGGAATACCAACAACACTGTACATTAAAGAACGTTTTTAATAGTTCTTTTGAATGTCTTCATATGTTTTTTAGTATTACAAATGTAAAACGCATTGAAATAGTTATATGATCAATACTCTGTCATATAGAACGTGTTTAATTTTTATATAAAACGTTTTCTTATAAATGTAGTTAAGAAAACAATGTCTCATTAACAAATGATGGCAACAATACTGGAACCTATAAAACATTCTTAACAGCTCTATAGAACGTCATCTTTTGAATCCACTAGCCTAAGCATATATATATCATGAAGTAGGAATACCAACAACACTGGATATTATAAAAAGTTTTTAATAGTTCTCTAGAATGTCTTCTTATGTTTTTTAGTATTACAAATGTAAAACGCTATGAAATAGTTATATGATCAATACACTGTCATGTATAACGTGTTTAGTTCTTATATAAAATGTTTTTTTATAAATGTGGTTAAGAAAATAAAGTCTCATTAACAAATGATGAGAACAATACTGGAACCTATAAAACGTTCTAAACAGCTCTATAGAACGTCATCTTTTGAATCTACTAGCCTGAGAATATATAACATCATAAAGTAAGAATACCAACAACATTGGACATTATAAAATGTTTTTAATAGTTCTTTAGAATGTCTTCTTATGTTTTTTAGTGTTACAAATGTAAAACGTTATGAAATAGTTATATGATCAATATTCAGTCAATAGAACATTTTTAGTTCTTATATAAAATGTTTCTTATAAATATGGTTAAAAAAATAAAGTGTCATTAACAAATGATAGCAATAATACTGGAACCTATAAAACGTTCTTAATAGCTCTATAGAATGTCATCTCCATGTATGAACAAATTCTACAACCAAACATATATCTCCAAATACATGTTAAATAAATTGAAGTTATAACCGATATGATAATACCTCAATGTTTTTCCATTTATATCGATGCAACACAACTCATAGACTAAAACCAATACCCTTATAATTTGATCTGTGAAACGGATAGTAACCACAAAATATTATCTATATATGATCCATCCTCATATCATTTAAAATTTCTACAAGTTTCACACATCGGGAAAAACAAGACTATCTCCATATTAGATTATCCGGTAAGGAAAGGATGACACAAAACATATTTGTCAATTTCAAAGAAGTGTGACAGAAAATGCATATTGAGAAAATTATAAAGAAGCATCCTACTAATTCTTAGGCTATTCAAAGTAAAATAACAGCCTGATCGTCAGGCATCACCATTTTAAATCAGGCCATTTATATGGATCCAAGTCACCTGTTCCGGTCACTACACTACTGGATCTACAAGGGAAAAGAAAATTTGAATATTCTTAGAGTAATGTAATTGATCATGGCAGTTAATCAAACTATAGCAAACCTTCTATAGAACATCATGTCCTATTTTTGTCACAGGAATGATGAAACGCAATCAAACACTTATTTTAAGAACAATGAACATTATAGATCGTTTGGAGTAATGATTTAGAACTCCCTCTTATGTGGAACACTATTCAAGTTGCATAACGAAAATACTACGTCATTTAAAATGGTCTTAGAGCTTCTACAAAACATTATGTTATAATCTATGACCATGAAAAATATTTAGAACAGGTAAGTATAACAAGAACGCTGAACATTATTAGACATGCCACCTAGATTTCACAAAATAACCAAAGGTCATATAAGTCCGTAAGAGGTTTGGGCCTTAAAAATTACATCGGCCGGCGACTGTAATATCTCTAAGTGTCTATTCTCCTTTATACAACTTAGTATTTATATTAGAGACGTCTTCGATCTGCTACAATGCTATACAAATAAATATCCCAGTGTTGCATCTCCATTGAAGCATCCGAAACTGTAACAATCTATGTCTTGAAATTCTTTAATAAACAGCAATGGGTGTTATGTAAATGGGAGAGTTGTGCAGAATTGGAATATGCCGCCTTACCTACAGATATTAGGAAAAAAATAATGTGAGACACTTTTAAAGAATTACTATACTAATGCTCAATCATATGACATTTTGAAGGCAATTATGAAATCATTACCAAAGAATGACTTAGTAGTACATAAAGAATTAATCATAAGATAATCAATAAAATTCACCAAAGAATGTCTGCTTCAAAGCTATGGGCTACTATGGGGTACCTCATAAATTGGAATCGATGAAAGTCCAAAAGAATCCAACATTTGCACATGCTGTTGGCCAGAATGTGAAATTGAAGTGTGGATCAAATCTATCGGCCAATACACTCTTCATAGAAAGATAAGAAATCGTGAACATCCACTACGGTTTCCTATATAGTGTAGAAACCACCAGTAAAATATGTTTTTATATAAAAATGATTACCAAATTTAGGAAATTGGTACTTCAATACAAATAGGGATGTTAGTTATAGGAAATAAGATATCTGTAATTAAACACCTAACCATACCCAAGAGTTTGTACAAGGAACATAGAGAAGGGGTTCTTGGCACCATTGGGGTTGTGGCGTATTTTTTCCTGGTCTAGCCTTTTTAATGTAACCAATACGAGTACCTATAATGGACGAGGCCATCAAGTCGAATTGATGAAAGTTAAAAATAATCCAAAATTTTCTGAATTGTTGTTCAAAATGGTAAAATGACGGGTGGATCAAACATAACATGAATAGGAAGAGAAAAAATCACCTTCCATCTTTCTGTTTTTCTCTTCTGGCTAATCTTCTAACTTCAACACTATATGGACTTCGAACTGAGTTCTTATTCACCGGGTAGAAGATATAAAGAAATGATCAACATGTTAGTAGTGTCAAAATATGTTGTTCCCGGTACCTTCCAAATGCCATATACAGATATGCGGCGAAAAGGCCCGTTGTGGCTCCTACTAGGTTTTGATGCGGTCCCAAAATGTAATGATCAAGATTGCTGAACCAAAAGACACAACGTGAACAAGACGGGTCCGTATACCTCCCACCGAAGGTCAAAATTCTCAGGGATGACGACTACTCCCAGAAGGGAAAAATAGCAGCTCACACGTGCAAGGTACATGTACGTGAATTCGGCTATAAAACAAGCCTTAGCAATTCATGGATGAGCAAGACCCCTGTATAGGTCTAGTGCCATCCGCTTCCTGAAATACGGCATGTTGCTCTAATAAATCTGAAACAACGGAGTGTCAGATCATTCCTTTATAATTCAATAGTGACCTCGAATTGAACTGGAAACTGTGGCGATGTGAACATAACTGTGAAAAAGTCGTGTCCCCTGACAAATCAAAGCCGAAGCATATGTAATCGGCGTATTTCACCACAAACATACCACAGTCATTCTTGCGCATGTCGTTAAAATATAAGATTGAGAATAACAAAATAAACCCCGGATGGTCGTAGGGGTGAGGTCAGTGACAGGAGGGTAGTACGTGTTCTGCTGTCGAGGAATATCTACTGCTTTGGCAATCTGCCAGTCCCTCCCACCCTTTGCAGATGGATCCCCGACTACCTCAAACAATGGCTAAATACCAATAAGTTGTGACAAGTGAAGATTATGATGTCAGGTATATGATATGACTTAGGGTGTTCCCTTCTTATTGCCCTAGACGTGTAGTTAGAGTTTTACCAAATCATCGAGTTGGTGGGCATATCTTTCCCATGGGTTCGTCTTTAATGGGTCAAAAATGTATATTACCCTTTCTTTGACAGCCAGTACCACAAGAAACCAATGGTTGTTGGCCTCATTAATGGGTATATATACGTACTCTTGTGCCCACATGCCAGGATGCACCCGATTGCCAGATGCGATGACAAGCACATTGTCTCCCCATTTAGAATGCCTCATGGGTTTGATACATGTCCACCCTTATTCCACTGGAGCTAAGTATAGTTGTATAGTTGCGCGTGCCCTCCACTTATTCACTGTTGAGTGGAAGCAAACCTGTTTCAAACCAATGATACACACGTCATGTTTGCCCAAGTCGCTCAATACACAGTAACACAATTAATATAATTCAGATATCTGTCATATGTAATGCCTACCATGAATTAGGTAGGTACAAAAGCGCATGCTTGCGCATACAAATTAGGGTGGTTGAGGTTGCATTGCACTATCAGGACAAAGTATGCATCAATGTGCTGTACATAATGATCAAGGAAGGAGGATAGTATAAATTGTGGAGGCACGAGATAGAATAAAGCAACTGCAATCACAGAATACAATCCCCGTATCTTACTTGGTCTCCAAGCCAGCCCCTTCCGAGAAGGTCTCGCAACAACTGTGGTGTGATGCTTACCCCGCCTAGGCATGATGGCATATATGCACACTTTCCTTGAGCACCTCCCTTCCCTCTATGAAACAAAGATACACAATTTGGACAAAACACCCACGGGTGCAAGAACAAAAGTTTGACCCAATAAGTATGTAGATGAATGACACCGATATAATGCACATTGATACTGTACCTTGCATATCCAAGCAATCACTGGACTCCCTGCTTATCCAGCTGCTCGAGAGGGTTAATAATCTCATTACTTTTTGCCCTAACCCCAACTCTCCTCGTCAGTGGGTTTGTCTAGGGCAAGGTAGGACCGGGGCATGTTTAATTAGTCTCTTATGCCAGCATGGCCTATTTATCATGGTTGTTGGTGACGACAAATGGGGTCGCCAATCAGGACTCTGTAACATCAAACAAGTACGTCAAGGCATTGATATTCACTACAAAGTATAATGGTTTGCTACAATAATGCGTACGAGGGGAGGCCAATACCTTCGGTATTGGCTTGGGGAATTTGGAAGTTAGTAGAGTTGCAACACCCATAATTTCACCCCATAGTTCTATATGCCTCTGCAATGCATGTCACCCGGCAACCCCTATAATGTACAACTTTTTGTAAAAGTTGTTGGGAGAAAAGGTTTCTAGTTTTCCCATGTTGGCATGTCGAAAAAAAATATGTCGCAACGCAAAATACCCCCTAGGAGTTAGGGACACTTTAGTTTGTGACCGCCGTATCATATCGTCCTGTATGACACATAAGGCATACATACCATCCTGCCAGAGTACACAAGTCATAACACATAGCGGAAACAATCGGAAACAGTTTATAATAAAACACTCCTATCGTTAGGTTCAAGTTTGAACCAACAGAACATATCCAAAAATATGGAGTGGACAAGTCCCACTCTCAACATATACAAAATGTCTCTTCCTGGCTCGCTTAGCAAAAATCAAAATCGGGCCGCCTATCTAGTGCTGCCTCATCCTGTTAATGATTCATGGTAGGCTCCGGCTCGTAATACTCTTCCTCTATCCAAGGCTCCGAACCACAGACGTCGAAAGGAACACGTGCACCTGCCGAAGTCAATAATTCGGCTGAGCATGGAATACTCAGTCACATACAAACTACTAGCTAACAGTGAATAATATCATGAACATGCAAAAGCTTAGAGTATAGCATACGTGAAAGTAGTTTCCCAAAACCCTTGTCTTAACAGTATTCGTGTGAAATCAAAACCAAGTAAATCTTGTGAGGTCGTGTGATAATCATGTTCTTGTGAGTTCTTGTGAATTCTTACGAGAGTTGGGATTCCTTGTGAGTATGCGAAAGATCTGAGTAAGCATGATTTCTTGTGAACTTGTGAGCTTGTGAGACATGATTACTTGCTAGTCATGTATAGTGGGATTCCTTGTGAGCATTGAAACGATCTTAGAACACCAACCCAAAGTTTGGCCTTATCTTTACTTGTGAACTTGTGAGCCTTCTTTTACAAAAACCTTGCTTATGAGCTTTATAAAATACATTTCTTGTGAGAAATCATCGAATCATGCGAGACTAGTGAACGTAGAGTGCATATAGTAATTATGAACATCATGGTGAACTTATAAATCTTGTAAACATGGAATCATATTCATAGAAGTTCAATAGTAGTGATAGTTTACATCTTTAGTACAAATCATCATCCAATCAACCCAAGAACATACTTAAATCATGGTTTTCTTTAAAAAGAATAGCACATGATAGGTAGTAGAGTGTATCTACCTTGCCAAAACCGATTCCCTACGGTTTAATCACTTTAGAATACTCCGTAGAAGCGAGAGAAAGATTTTTAGCAAGCTTATGGAATCAATTCCAACTTGAGAAGGCTAGAGGAAGTGAAGATCGCACTTCAAGAAGCTAGAACAAGCTTCACCTTTTGATCTTCGAAGAACACTAGCAAAGCCCCCTTCAAAACCCTAACTTTCTTCTCAAAATTCACAAAAATATCTTCTAAGGGTTGTGTAAACCCTTAACCACAAAATGGGTTCATATATATAGGCAAAAGGTTGTCAAAAGACCCAAAACACCTTCAAAAATATCCCCAAGGTCGGTTTCAGCACAAAATGGAAGGAGGGGTCGACCCGTGGTGTCCATTGGTCGATCGGTTAGCTTTTCGGGTTCTGAAAATGAACCCCATACAGTTTAGTGTGAGTAGGGGTCGACCCCTGGTCATGAGGGGTCGACCGGTAGTGGAGGGGTCGATCTCTGGTTACCTGTTGGTTTGTCTGCCTTGGAATTTCAGCCATAACTTTTGACTTGGTGATCGGATTTTGATGATTCAACTTGAGTTGGACTGTCCATTTAAAGAAGAATAACTTTCATGTTTTGTACAAAGCCTAATTGTGAGTTATTAATGGTCTAAATGGGCCCACAAGTGGACTGGTCCAAACTGACTGCTAAATTTGCAGCAGACCCATCTTATGAATCACTTGATTCTGATAAGCGATGACGAAATTAGAGCACCATAAAGTTAAGGTTATGGTAAGAAATCCACCTTCTTTGACACTTAGAGTATTTGTACTCTCATTTTGGTTCCCAAACCCACATACATCATACCTTATGTTGTACACACCAAATTAACACCATAACACTCATTTTAAAATAAGATACCTCATCTCCATTTAAATCAACACCAAAGTCACATGAAAGTCCTTGGTTCAAATAAGCCTAGTGCAAAAGCACTATTCATAATACTATTCACAACACTATTCACAAGCTAAGTGAGTGAGATCTGGGTTTCTACATCCTCCCCCCTTACAGAAATTTCGTTCTCGAAATTAGGACGATCCTACATACATGGAAAAACATAAAAACAACCAACTTTACACACACAATCAAAGTGCTACTCAAACAGATGAGGGTATTTCTCCCTTACTTTAGCCTCGCGTTCCCAAGTAGCTTCCTCTGCAAAATGGTGTTGCCATTTCACGAGGACTAATGGTATGGTCTTCGTGCGTAAGACCTAATCTCTACGATCCAGAATCTGAGCTAGTTGCTCCACTAGTGTAATATCCTCATGAATCTCAACTGGATCTAGATCAATGACATGCAAAGGGTCAGGCACAAATTTCCGAAGCATGGAAACATGAAAGACGTTATATATGGAGCGCTGCCATGTGATGAGGTAAAACCACTCTGTAAGCGACTCTCTGACACATGTGATCACCTCAAAAGGTCCCACATACTTGGGGCTGAGCTTTCTTGGTGTAGCACCCCGGACTTTTTCATCCTTAATGAATAGCACCTTCGTAGCTAATTGGCCGTTTTTGTAGTCTAATTAATAAATAAGGAAGAAATCGGAAATTCCGAAATGTCAGAAATGTGCGTTTTCGAAAGACGAACCCAACGCAAGTTGAATCGTCGAAATCCGACGAGCGAGTCAAAAGATATGGTCAAAACAGTCCAGACATGTAGAGAACCGATCGCTCGGTTCAATCAGCGATCGATCGGTCCATAACCGATCGATCGGTAGCTATCGCGCGGTCAGAAATTTTGTATGGGGAAATTTTCCAGAGAGTGAGTTTTTGACCGGTCGATCGGTCATAAACACCGATCGCTCGGTAGGCAACCGATCGATCGGTCATAACCACCGATCGCTCGGTCTTCGCGTTTTTGCAGAAATTTCAGTAAGGGCTTTATCGTCTTTTGGGGGTTAAACCCTTTCTCCTTAAGGCTTGCCCGAGCCTTTAGGGCTTCATTCACAACACTTAAGGGATTTTGAGAGATAGAGAGAGAGGAGAAGGGGATTTGCAAATAGGGTTTTCCATTGGAGAAGAAATCAAAGGGGTGAAGACCCTAGATCGTCCCCAAGCACGTTTTCTTCAAGATTTCAACTCAATCTCGTGTGGGGTTCCATTCTCCAACCTAGGGCAGCAGCCCAAGCACGTTTTTGAAAGGGATTTCTTCCCCAACTCAAGTCTCCTTCAAGCAAAGGTGTTCTTCCTTCAAGTTGGAGCTTCAATCAAGGTTTCTACCAAGGATCAAGCCTTGATTTAAGGTTAGTACACCCTACTAACTTTCCCTAGCAATAACCTAGGTTTTCTAGTGTAAATGGTGATTATATATATTATGCTTTTCCTTCCCTATGCATTGTATTAACTCAACAAATATAAACAAGATAAGGGGAATGGAATAAATGTGTGGATGGGATGTCGATTGAGGCGATTGGATGCCGTATGGATGTTGTGTGATGTGTGAAAAGGAAAATGGAAGATGGGCACTTTACAAATAACGAATGTACCTTGATGTCTTGATGAAAAATACGCACTAAATAAGGGAAATGGAAGGACTAAGAAATGTGGCCCACCGTGTGTTTGATAAAATGACTAAACAAGGGATAAACGGACTTAATGAAGAAAATGGAAATAGAAATTGTGTAAATTTTCTTGGGAATGATAAATTGCTCAAATGTGCTATATGTTGCCTAAATTTTCATACCACTATGTTAAGGATTAAAATGCCATATTCATGTGATCCGCCCATTCAAGTATGTCATCATGATTACCACTATTGACAAGCACACAAGCACGCATGCATGCATGAATTGGGTTTTCCAAGAGTAATTGTGCATAATAAAGCAAACAAGAAAATGAAACATGACAAGGAGGTTGGTAGCCCAAGTGAAGGGTGCTAGCCTCTAGCTCACAAGTGAAATGAATCAAGAACATGACAAGGAGGTTGGTAGCCCAAGGAAGGGTGCTAGCCTCTGGCTCACAAGTGAAATGCAAGAGAGAACATGACAAGGAGGTTGGTAGCCCTAGGAAGGGTGCTAGCCTCTGGCTCACAAGTGAAATGCAAGAGAGAACATGACAAGGAGGTTGGTAGCCCAAGGAAGGGTGCTAGCCTCTGGCTCACAAGAGAAATGAAGCAAGAACATGACAAGGAGGTTGGTAGCCCAAGGAAGGGTGCTAGCCTCTGGCTCACAAGAGAAATGGAACAAGAACATGACAAGGAGGTTGGTAGCCCAAGGAAGGGTGCTAGCCTCTGGCTCACAAGTATACAAGTCAAGAACAAATCAAGACATGAAATACAAGACAAGACACGACACATATACATGATTTGACCGAGACACGAAAAGGGTTTCCGAGACATGAGTTTTACCGAGGTTTTTGCATTCATACACGCATGTCAAGATATGGCTATGTATCTTATGCTTTCACTATTGCTTTAAATTAATATCTTGTATTGCTCACTGTTGTTATGCTTTCGCTATTGTTATGGTTAGCTAGTAGTTTGTACTCGCTGAGTATTCCATGCTCAGCCGTACTTTTATGTCGGCAGGTACTGTGGATGTCCTCGACCCCGAGCCTTGGGTCGAGGAGGAGTATGTAGAGGAGAGGGAGCCACCTACCCCATGGCAGTCTCAAGAGGATGGGGACTTGGATGTGTGGCCATACCTCGACTACTGTTGAGAGGACAGTGTTAGAAAGTTCCTTTTTGTATTTTGATAGGTGGGCATGTCCACCTTTACTTTGATTGTATTTAGTATATGTTAACTTGGAATACTATATGGAGTAATAGAAGAAAAGAAAAAGTTGGCTTATGCTTTCGCACTTATGTTTAGTTCCGCGCTCTGATTATCATTGTATTATGTTATGTTTAGCCTCTTGCATTACAGGATGGTTTGACAGGTACACGTAGTCACCTCTAAAGTATCCCTTAACTCCTAGGGGGTATTTTGGGGCGTGACAGAAGTGGTATCAGAGCTCTAGGCATTAGAGTCCATAGGGTCACTTAGATGATTGAACAAGGTATTAGAATCACCTTAGAGAGTTGTATTCCAAGTATAGACTAACAAGTTAGTCTTAGTCAAAATGGGTTGAACTTCAACCGAACATAGAGTCCTACGCTAGGAATACGGATTGTATGTTATGCTATTGTGTTATATACCATGTGTACATTATTTGTGTTGTACTTATTAAATGTGCTTGATGAATATGTATTAAGTGAATTGCGAAATTGTACTAAATGCGTATCCAAGTTAGACTCATGTTGTATTGTCGTTCTCAGGAGAAATCATGAGACGCAATACTCGGGGTCGCGGGTACAACACGAGGGGTAATGGAGGTGATGCTCCATCGGGTGATGATCAACCCGACTTTGCCCAAGCATTCGCATCCATAGCCGAGACCTTGGCTATGTTGGCGGCAAGGCAACCGGCCACCCCGCCTAATGCGGCACTTATACCGGCTCCTCCTAACCGAGCCCAAGCCGGGATAGAAGCTTTCCGGAGGATGAGGCCTCCAACTTTTTGTGGAAGCATTGATCCACTTGTTGCCGAGGGTTGGATTCGGCAACTTGAGAAGATATTCTCGGTTTTGGCACCTACGGAAGTAGAGAGGGTCACATGGGCTGCCTTTATGCTTGAAGGCGAGGCCGACCATTGGTGGAAGTCTGCACTTCGGACCCGAGAGTTGACCCGGCAAGGCCAAGAATGGACATGGGGAGAATTCTTGGACGTTTTCTACAAGAAATACTTTCCGGTTGGGATGAAAGAAAAGAAAGAAATTGAATTTATTACCTTGGAGCAAGGTAATATGTCTGTAGCGGCTTACGAAGCCAAGTTCTCAGAGCTATCTCGATTTGCTCCACACATGATAGCTACCGAGGCTATGAAGGCCCGAAAATTTGAGAGGGGGTTGAAGGCCTACCTCAAGGATCGTGTCTCAATGTTCCGACATGAGACATATTCAGAAGTTGTGGACAAAGCATTGTTGGCCGAGTCTAATTCCGAAGAGTTCTTTAAGAGAAGAGGAATAGAGAAGGGACAGTCTAGTAGTTCAGGGGAGAAGAGAGCTAGGACTATGTCTTATCAGTTCGCAGGGCCGGCTCAGTCACAGAGGATGTACTCGGCACCACAGGCTCTCCGCCCTTTTACTCCACCGGCTTTTCGCCCGGCTACCTCGTATGCTCCTCGCCCCGCAGTGACTCAGGCTACGGGTTATACTCCTCCCACTTATTCACATGATGTCTGCACCCTTTGTGGAAGGAGGCATCCAGCAGGGGAATGTCGGAAGGCTACAGGAGGCTGTTTTCATTGTGGCGACCAGGGCCACATGATTAGAGATTGTCCCCGACGTCTATTGCCAGCTCAGTCTTCGGGGAGCAGGCCCCCGATTAGGCAGACATCTCAGCCTAGCTCTTCTCAGGCTTCGAGGGCCTCACAGTCTACCCGGCCTCCTCGCCCAGCCACACAGGGCCGAGTCTTTGCCTTATCCGAGAAAGACGCACGTGCATCCGACGATGTCGTGCAAGGTACGCACGAATTCTAGAATTTAAATTGTGTAAAATTTCTATAGTTTGCTTTGTGAGTTTCTATACTAAGGGTTACCTATGTATGATGCTTGTTGTTTGAAATCTACTAATAGTAGTCACTTAATCGCACAGGCGCTTTATTAGTGAACGAATGTCTCGCCCGAGTGTTGATCGACACAGGATCCACTCACTCCTTTGTGTCACCTAGTTTCGCGAAGGGATTTTTGACTGAGGCTATTCCGTTAGAGCGGGAGTTGACCATTTCAACTCCACTCGGTAAGTCAGTTGACACGAACAAGATATTCAGAGATTGTGTGGTTCAAGTAGGGGAGAATGAACTAGTGGCCGATCTTATCATTTTGGATTTCCAAGATTTAGACTTTGACGTCATTCTTGGTATGGATTGGTTGGCAAACCACCACGGGCATGTTGCGTGTTTTGAAAAGATGGTGAATTTCAAGCCGGAAGGGGGTAAGCCTTTTCACTTCCGAGGATTAAGAGAGAGGGACATTGCTCGCCTCGCAGCCTTGAGTATAGCACACCCAGAAGCACAAAACTCATCGGCTATTCCAGTTGTGAGTGAGTTCTTAGATGTGTTCCCGGAAGAACTTCCCGGATTACCTCCTGATAGAGAGATCGAATTCGCTATAGAGCTTGCTCCGGGTACCGCTCCGATTTCAAGGGCACCATATAGAATGGCCCCTATAGAGCTTGAAGAATTAAAGAAGCAGATTGAGGAGTTACAACAACTTGGTTTCATCCAACCAAGTGTCTCGCCGTGGGGAGCTCCGGTTCTCTTTGTGAAGAAGAAGGACGGGTCTATGAGGATGTGTATAGACTACCGTCAGTTGAACAAGGTAACTATCAAGAATCGTTATCCCTTGCCAAGGATAGACGACTTGTTTGACCAACTGAAGGGAGCGAGATTCTTCTCCAAAATTGATCTTAGATCGGGGTATCACCAATTAAGGATCAAGGCGGAAGATGTTCAGAAGACGGCTTTCAGGACTCGGTATGGGCATTACGAGTTCCTTGTCATGCCTTTTGGGCTGACGAATGCACCGGCGGCATTCATGGATTTGATGAACCGGGTGTTCCGATCTTACTTGGATCGATGCGTGATTGCATTCATTGATGACATTTTGGTGTATTCCCAGACACGGGAAGATCACGCACGAGACCTCCGTCTTGCTCTGGAGATGTTGAGAGAGCATAGGCTATATGCCAAATTGAGTAAGTGCGAGTTCTGGCTAGAGAAAGTCGCATTTCTTGGACACGTGGTGTCGGCCGAGGGTATTTCTGTAGATCCAGCCAAGGTTGAGGCAGTCATGAGTTGGGAGAGGCCCAAGAGCGTTACGGAGATACGTAGTTTCCTCGGATTGGCAGGCTACTACCGGAGATTTGTGGAGGGATTCTCCAGTTTGGCTGCACCTCTCACCTACTTGACAAGAAAAAGTGCGAAGTTCAGTTGGAGTGACCGATGTGAAGTAAGTTTCCAAGAGTTGAAGAAACGCCTCACCACAGCCCCTGTCCTTACTGTGCCATCCGGACATGGTGGTTATGAGATATATAGCGATGCTTCGCATATCGGACTTGGGTGTGTCCTTATGCAGCATAAGAAAGTCATTGCCTACGCATCAAGACAATTGAAGGAGCATGAAAAGAATTACCCCACTCATGACTTAGAACTCGCCGCAGTTGTGTTTGCATTGAAGATTTGGCGACATTATCTTTATGGGGAACAATTTGAGGTATTCACAGATCATAAAAGCCTTAAGTATTTGTTTTCCCAGAAAGAGTTGAACCTGAGGCAAAGAAGATGGGTAGAATTTTTGAAAGACTATGAGTGCTCCATTCAATACCACCCGGGCAAGGCAAATGTAGTGGCCGATGCTCTTAGCCGGAAGCCTACCGGACTTTTGGCGCATATGATGCTGAAGGAGTGGAGATTGCTGGAGGATGCATCCAACCTCGACATCAGTTTTAGTCTCCCTACCTATGGGCCGGTAATGGCTAGCATCACAGTTAGGCCATTTATGTTGAGCATGATCCAGGAGTTGCAGGAAATGGATGCCGAACTACTTTCTTGCCGAGACAAGTCAGTTAAAAGTGGCAGTAAGGACTTTACGGCGAGGGAAGATGGAATTATCACTTTCAAGGGAAGAGTATGTGTCCCAGCCGATGAGAAGCTTAAGCGAGAAATCTTGTACGAGGCTCACCGGTCCAAGTACACCGTTCACCCCGGGGGTACCAAAATGTATAGGGACTTGAAGAAGCATTTTTGGTGGCGGAACATGAAGCGAGAAATAGCGGAGTATGTGTCTAAATGCTTGGTGTGCCAACAAGTCAAAGCCGAACACAGGAGACCGGCTGGACTTTTGCAGTCCCTCCCTATTCCCGAGTGGAAATGGGAACATATCTCTATGGACTTTATCGTGGGATTGCCGAAGACGGTCAAGAAGACCGATGCTATATGGGTAGTTATTGATAGACTCACGAAGTCCGCTCATTTCTTACCGTACCGGACTACATTCAACTCCAATCAGTTAGCGGAGCTATACATCAAGGAAATAGTCCGATTACACGGGGTGCCAGTGAGTATTGTGTCGGATAGAGACTCAAGATTCACATCCAGGTTTTGGAAAAGTTTTCAAGGTGCAATGGGCTCCCGATTAGACTTTAGCACAGCTTTCCACCCACAGACCGACGGGCAAACCGAGAGGGTGAATCAGGTTATTGAAGATATGCTCCGAGCATGTATGCTAGACTTCAAGGGAAGTTGGGAAGATCACCTACCTTTGGTGGAATTCGCTTACAACAATAGTTATCAAGAAAGCATACAAATGGCGCCTTTCGAGGCTTTGTACGGAAGGAGTTGTAGATCCCCGTTGTATTGGGATGAAGTGGGAGAAAGAAAGATTTTGGGCCCTGAGTTAATTGAACAAACCGCGGATAGGGTCAAGCTTATCCGGGAGAGGTTAAAGACCGCACAAGATAGACAGAAAAGCTATGCCGACAACCGAAGGAGGGATCTTGAATTCCGAGTCGGTGATTTTGTGTTTGTAAGGATTTCACCGACCAAAGGGGTTATGCGATTCGGGAAGAGAGGCAAGCTTAGCCCGAGATATGTGGGTCCGTTCGAGATCATTACTCGAGTTGGCGAGGTGGCTTACCGTGTTGCTTTGCCCGCTCACATGGCGGCAGTCCACAACGTATTTCACATCTCCATGCTCCGGAAGTACATCTCGGATCCTTCTCATATCATCGAGCTTGATCCGATAGAGATCCGAGAGGACCTCACTTTAGTTGAGAAGCCGGTTCATATTTTGGATAGGAGAGATCAAGTGCTTCGCAACAAGACTATTCCGCTAGTTCTCGTGCAATGGCAACATCACGCTCGAGAAGAGGCTACATGGGAACGTGAGGCCGAAGTCAAGGCGAAGTACCCCGAGTTGTTTGAATGATTTTATGTATGACTTGTAATTTGTTTCAAATTGTTATGCTAAGTTGTTTAAATTGTAAAGCACGCATTGTCCAAATTTCGAGGACGAAATTTTTGTAAGGGGGGGAGAATGTAGCACCCCGGACTTTTTCATCCTTAATGAATAGCACCTTCGTAGCTAATTGGCCGTTTTTGTAGTCTAATTAATAAATAAGGAAGAAATCGGAAATTCCGAAATGTCAGAAATGTGCGTTTTCGAAAGACGAACCCAACGCAAGTTGAATCGTCGAAATCCGACGAGCGAGTCAAAAGATATGGTCAAAACAGTCCAGACATGTAGAGAACCGATCGCTCGGTTCAATCAGCGATCGATCGGTCCATAACCGATCGATCGGTAGCTATCGCGCGGTCAGAAATTTTGTATGGGGAAATTTTCCAGAGAGTGAGTTTTTGACCGGTCGATCGGTCATAAACACCGATCGCTCGGTAGGCAACCGATCGATCGGTCATAACCACCGATCGCTCGGTCTTCGCGTTTTTGCAGAAATTTCAGTAAGGGCTTTATCGTCTTTTGGGGGTTAAACCCTTTCTCCTTAAGGCTTGCCCGAGCCTTTAGGGCTTCATTCACAACACTTAAGGGATTTTGAGAGATAGAGAGAGAGGAGAAGGGGATTTGCAAATAGGGTTTTCCATTGGAGAAGAAATCAAAGGGGTGAAGACCCTAGATCGTCCCCAAGCACGTTTTCTTTAAGATTTCAACTCAATCTCGTGTGGGGTTCCATTCTCCAACCTAGGGCAGCAGCCCAAGCACGTTTTTGAAAGGGATTTCTTCCCCAACTCAAGTCTCCTTCAAGCAAAGGTGTTCTTCCTTCAAGTTGGAGCTTCAATCAAGGTTTCTACCAAGGATCAAGCCTTGATTTAAGGTTAGTACACCCTACTAACTTTCCCTAGCAATAACCTAGGTTTTCTAGTGTAAATGGTGATTATATATATTATGCTTTTCCTTCCCTATGCATTGTATTAACTCAACAAATATAAACAAGATAAGGGGAATGGAATAAATGTGTGGATGGGATGTCGATTGAGGCGATTGGATGCCGTATGGATGTTGTGTGATGTGTGAAAAGGAAAATGGAAGATGGGCACTTTACAAATAACGAATGTACCTTGATGTCTTGATGAAAAATACGCACTAAATAAGGGAAATGGAAGGACTAAGAAATGTGGCCCACCGTGTGTTTGATAAAATGACTAAACAAGGGATAAACGGACTTAATGAAGAAAATGGAAATAGAAATTGTGTAAATTTTCTTGGGAATGATAAATTGCTCAAATGTGCTATATGTTGCCTAAATTTTCATACCACTATGTTAAGGATTGAAATGCCATATTCATGTGATCCGCCCATTCAAGTATGTCATCATGATTACCACTATTGACAAGCACACAAGCACGCATGCATGCATGAATTGGGTTTTCCAAGAGTAATTGTGCATAATAAAGCAAACAAGAAAATGAAACATGACAAGGAGGTTGGTAGCCCAAGTGAAGGGTGCTAGCCTCTAGCTCACAAGTGAAATGAATCAAGAACATGACAAGGAGGTTGGTAGCCCAAGGAAGGGTGCTAGCCTCTGGCTCACAAGTGAAATGCAAGAGAGAACATGACAAGGAGGTTGGTAGCCCTAGGAAGGGTGCTAGCCTCTGGCTCACAAGTGAAATGCAAGAGAGAACATGACAAGGAGGTTGGTAGCCCAAGGAAGGGTGCTAGCCTCTGGCTCACAAGAGAAATGAAGCAAGAACATGACAAGGAGGTTGGTAGCCCAAGGAAGGGTGCTAGCCTCTGGCTCACAAGAGAAATGGAACAAGAACATGACAAGGAGGTTGGTAGCCCAAGGAAGGGTGCTAGCCTCTGGCTCACAAGTATACAAGTCAAGAACAAATCAAGACATGAAATACAAGACAAGACACGACACATATACATGATTTGACCGAGACACGAAAAGGGTTTCCGAGACATGAGTTTTACCGAGGTTTTTGCATTCATACACGCATGTCAAGATATGGCTATGTATCTTATGCTTTCACTATTGCTTTAAATTAATATCTTGTATTGCTCACTGTTGTTATGCTTTCGCTATTGTTATGGTTAGCTAGTAGTTTGTACTCGCTGAGTATTCCATGCTCAGCCGTACTTTTATGTCGGCAGGTACTGTGGATGTCCTCGACCCCGAGCCTTGGGTCGAGGAGGAGTATGTAGAGGAGAGGGAGCCACCTACCCCATGGCAGTCTCAAGAGGATGGGGACTTGGATGTGTGGCCATACCTCGACTACTGTTGAGAGGACAGTGTTAGAAAGTTCCTTTTTGTATTTTGATAGGTGGGCATGTCCACCTTTACTTTGATTGTATTTAGTATATGTTAACTTGGAATACTATATGGAGTAATAGAAGAAAAGAAAAAGTTGGCTTATGCTTTCGCACTTATGTTTAGTTCCGCGCTCTGATTATCATTGTATTATGTTATGTTTAGCCTCTTGCATTACAGGATGGTTTGACAGGTACACGTAGTCACCTCTAAAGTATCCCTTAACTCCTAGGGGGTATTTTGGGGCGTGACACTTGGCCAGTGTCCGCATAGCTCTTCCGCCTGTGCTGGGCAGTCTTCAACCTTTCTCGAATGATCCGGACTATCTTGGCAGTCTGCTCAATCAACTCAAGACCCAATATCTTCCTTTCACCGACTTCATCTCAGTATAGAGGAGCTCGAAAACTCCTCCCATACAAGGCCTCGAAAGGTGTCATTTGGATGCTTGCCTGGTAACTGTTGTTGTAGGCGAACTCAATCAACGGCAAATGATCCTCCCAACTGCCTCAGAAATCTAACATGCAAGCTCAAAGCATGTCCTCAATCACTTGGTTCACCCTCTTGGTCTGCCCATCAGTCTGAGGATGAAAGGCGGTGCTGAAATCTAACCGAGAATCCATAGCACTCTGAAAGCCCTTCCAGAACCGGGAAGTAAACCTTGGGACTCGATCAGATATGATAGAAATAGGCACCCCGTGCAGTCGAACCACCTCCTTGGTGTACAAGGCTACTAGCTGGCTCATACGGTACGTAGTCTGATAAGGTAGGGAATGCCCAGACTTTGTCAACAGATCAACTAATACCCAGATAGCATTGGAGCCCCTTACAGTCCTTGGCAAGCCAACTATGAAGTGAAGGAGGATCCGGACAAAAATTATGTAGAAAATTGGATGCCCTAGATCTTAACACCATAGAAAACATCAAAATAATCTAAGAGTTTTAGTCATACCACCTCGGTGAATGATGTTCACCGGTGAAGCTTAAATCCACTCGAACCATCAGAACTCTTTGTAGAGATTTCTCCAAAAAATACTCGATGCTCGATCCTTGTTCTTTGCTATCCCCATGAAGCTTTAGAATCTCTTTTGGAATTGATGAAGCAAGAGGAAGAAAGATGGAGTGGTGGTGTAGACTTTCTATCACACACAACCTTAAGGTTCAAAACCCTAAAGTAGCAAAACCCAACTTGAAGTACCTTGGTAGCTCACGAAAATCCCTAGGGGAGACCCTAGGGGCTCACGGTTTGGAGAGAGAGGAGAGGGAGAGAGAAAAAATTCTGGAGAATTATGATTACCCTCTCACACGTTTTGGGTGTTGGTGTATTTATAGATTGGATCTAATCCTAATCCTAATACAACTACAACTTATCCCTAGTGAGTTATTAATTAATAATAACTCTTATTATTAATAAACTCCTAGTTTGACTATAACTACTTTAGTCATAGTAATTCTTTTAATTAAAGAGTCTCTTTTAAAGAGGATTCCTTAATTAAAAGGGATAAGTCAACAACCAACACAAGGTAGGAATCCTAGTCAAACTAGGAGACCTCAACCAAAGGGGGGCATGAGCCAAGGATGGGTGTGAGCTATAGGGGAGTTAAAACTCCTAGTTGTAATTGAATTACTACTCTTCTTAATCCTAGTTGCAATCCAATCATTGGATTTAAATTCCATCATTAAAGGAATTATATTTCAACAATTATTCAATTAACCTAATCCTAATCTAATTAGGATTACTTCAAGGTGGCGCCCAACCCTAGGGTTTTAATCCATGGGTTTAGGTCCATATTAAAGGTCCATATTAAATGGGTTTATGGATATGGGTCAAACCCATTTTCCCTTTAAATATGTTAATTAAATAATTATTTAAATAATCCCTTTATTTAAATTAACAATTAATTTAAACAATAGATTAACTTTTAATCTATTTAATTAATGATTAACTTTTAATCACTTAAATAATTGATTAACTTTTAATCAATTTATGAGCTTTTATTTCTTATGTGAGCATCTCCACAGATTGCTCTGGGACATTCTTACCCTGGCTTACCCAATGTTATCCCATTGACCCTAAACAGGAATTATGTCGGAATTGCAAGTGACGTGAGATATCCATGTTGCAATTGAATCCCAATGTATGAACATTAATCAATACGGATCTCGCCACATGAACTTTTAAATTTGATTTATCCTTCCAAATATATTATCCCTAATGGGTTTTCGAGATTGACATACTATCTAACTCATAGCCCATTTCACATCATTCGGGTTTCCAACACTTATGATTAAGCCATGAGAAACAATTTCTCATGAAAAATATTTTGAGAAAATCATTTGATAAGTATAATATCTTTTAATAAAAGTATATTTCAAAACTTATTTTGATTTCAAAATCACCTGCGCAGGATTTGAACTTAATCAACTATCTTACCCAGAACTTGGATAATATCTCAAGTTAATGAGCATGGATTTCTTGTTTAAAATTCATCATGACTCGAACAGATTTCTAACTATCCAACTGTCACTGTGTTGTATTCCGTATGTACAAAATACGTTGGTGGAATCAAAACAGTCAGATCACTGATCAGTCATAGATGAACTCATCAGATCTAAGGATCATCGAAACTGTTCAATGTGAATAAGAGACCAACTATCTGATAGTATGTTTATACAAGAGGTCTCATTGATTGCAATCAGTCAGTGTACATTTAAGCACCCATATGCGTATGTGTAGTCTCCACTACAATAGTTCGAGATAGAACTACATCTCAACTATTTAAAACATCTTAGTATTCTGGCAGCCATATAAGTGAAGTGCCCAGCTTTACCCACAGCTGTGACTATATAAGGTATAAGGAATTGGAAAGTTATATCTGCCTCTGATAATCCAATCACATAACTTCCCTAAAATATATCCTATGGACCTTTATCGATATCTCATATCGTATAGATCATGGTCAATTACCCATAATGAATACACAATGGATAAAGAAGAAGTCTCTATTAATCAAATTAATAAGAATCTTACAATCTAAATGACTTTTCTGGTCATCAAGTCTAACAATCTCCCACTTGCCCTAAAAGTCACTGTGTCATAGATTTCAATCCCATACTATCTAAGTGAGTTACGAACACTTTACCTGATAAAGCTTTAGACATAGGGTCAACAATATTAAGTTGAGACCTGATTTTTGTAACAAAGATGCATTGCTTCTCAATAATCTCATTAACGAGAAATACTTCCTCTATGTGAAAAGTAAGCACATAATCCTTAGTCCTTTTCAGGTACTTCATGATGTGCTTCACTCCAGTCCAATTATCTGATATTTGGATTGCTTTGGAACCGACTAGTACATGACATGGCATACATGAGTGAAAAGGTATCCTCATAATCAACTCCTTAAATTTGAGTATAACCTTTTGCAACAAGTCTAGCTTTATAGGTCTCCACGTTACCATTGGCACCCTTCTTCCTTTTGTAAATCCATTTGCATCCAATTGTCCTTATACCATCTGGTGGATCGACTAAAGTCCAAATGCCGTTGCCATACATGGAATCTATTTCAGCATTCATGGCTTTATTCCATTGAGATGCATCTACATCCAATGTAGCTTCCTGATAAGTATTAGGATCTGTATCCTCATAATTAGGGGTAACTAGATAAACTTTATTATTGTAATACTAAAGTCTATCCAGTGGTCTAGAAACTCTTTCTGACCTTCTCAGTGGAATAGAATTAGGAGAAATAATAGTGGGAGGATTAGGATCAGGTTGGATATTGACTGTGTTGTCTTTCATCTCATGAAATTCAACCTTCTTAAGAAGATCCATTTCTTCCTCCAAGAAAGTGGCATGATGCCTAACAACTATTGTTTGGTCATCCTTGGAGTAGAAATAGAAACCCTTAGTTTCTTTTGGATATCCTACAAAGTTTCATTATTCTGTTCTAGATTCCAATTTAGTGGGTTCGAGTTTGCGAACATGTGCAGGACAACCCCATACCCTTAGATGTTGTAAATTAGGTTTTGCCCAGTCCACAAGTCATAGGGTGTAATCGGTATAGACTTAGATGGAACCCGATTCAGAATGTAAATGGTAGTTTGTAAAGCATTCCCCCAAAGATAGGAAGGTACATCGGCATAGCTCAACATAGAGCGAACCATATCTAATAAGGTCCAATTTCTTCTTTCAGAAACTCCATTTTGTTGAGGAGAGGCAGGACTTGTCCATTATAAGATAATCCCATTATCCCTTAAGTAATCCATAAACTCGTTGGTGAGGTATTCACCACCTCGATCTGATCGAAGTGTCTTTATGGATTTGTCAGTTTGATTCTCAACTTCTAATCTGAATTCTTTGAACTTCAAAAGTATCAGATTTGTGTTGCATCAAGTAGACATATCCATATCTAGAATAGTCATCGGTAAATGTGACAAAATATCGGTATTGCCCTTGTGCAACAATGTTAAATGGACCACATACATCACTATGTATGAGTCTTAACTTTTCTTCGGCTCTTCCTACCTTTTAAGGGTAAGTCTTCTTGGTCATCTTCCCTTCGAGACAAGACTCACAAGTAGGGATTGGTTCTACCTTGAGAAAGTCAAGGGGACCATCTTTTACTAATCTCTTGATCCTATAAAGATTAATATAACCAAGTCTCTTATGCCAAAGATAAGTAGACTCAGTGCAATGTCTCTTCATTCCAGACATTCTAGATGATGAGACATTGTCATTTTGCAGACTTTCAATATTTACCAAAGGAAATATTAAATAAAGACCATTAATGAGATTACCAGTAATCAAGACCATTCCATCTTTCTTAATTTCAACAATTGAATTAAAATTGATAGAGAATCCACAATATAATAGTCTAGATACGGAAATCAAATTACGATGTGCAAAAGGCACATAAAAGCAGTCTTCTAAAATTAATGTCTTTCCATTATGTAAATAAAGAGTAAACAAGCCAATTGACTTCACTGCAACATTTGCACTGGAGCCAACTTTAAGCTTCTGCTTCTGTTTGGTTGGCTTTCTGGTTTCCCTGAACCCCTGCAAACAATTGCAAACATGTACAGTGGATCCAGAATCCACGCACCATGAGTTAGGAGGACCATTTAGAAAGTTTGACTCAACAGTAATCAATACTTCAAAGCATCTCATACCTTGAGTATTGCCGCCACTCTTCTTAAGAGTTGCGAGGTAAGTCCTACAATTCCTCTTCCAGTGGCCTATTTTACCACAGTGGAAACACTTTCCATTGCCTTTGTTTTCCTTGCCAGCTTTTCCTGAAGAACCTTTGGTAACTTTTGCCTTACCCTTATTGTCATTAAACTTACCTTTGTCTTTATTCCCTTTTATAAACTTTTTAGATCTCTTTGAGGTATCAGGTTTATCGACGATTAAAGTTTCACCCTTAGTTGACTTTTTGATCAAATCTTCTGAAGCCACAAATGAGTTCATAAGCTCTGTCACGACCCAAAATACCCCCTAGGAGTTAGGATACTCTGGCGTCGTGAACATATCACTAAACATCCTGTACAACCCGTAAGATATATGATACCTGTGATAGCGGAAGCGTAATTCAAAATCTACATATGGTAGCGGAAGCATAATCATAAGGGCAGAAGAAAACTAAAATTTTCCTTCTCTATACATACGGTGTTCCAAGTTTATACAAAAACCTAAGAGTAAAGAATGAACATACTCGCTCAACAAAATTTATGTACAAGTCTCTCCCTCTCGTCACTCATGATGGGGCCACCTAACAAAAGCCCTCTGCTCCTCCTGAGCCCTCTACTGCTGAAGACTACCCCAAGTCTCCTCCTCCTCAACATACCCTTCCTCGACCCATGGTTCTTGAGGATGCTCGCCACGAATATCGAAGGGACCTGCCGACATAATATGTACGGCTGAGCATGGAATACTCAGCGTATACAAACCAGTAGATAGAAATATCATAAACAGTAATCCAACATATATCACAGTTTATCATTTCACATGCATTCTTAAAATCAGAGAGCGAAAAACCAAAATCATATCATGTGCATATATCTCGGAAAAATACTATTGAAAAACATCTTTTTATCATCTTTTGTCTTTTACATCTTCTTATCATCTTTTGTCGAAAACATCTTCTTGTCATCTTTTATCATCTTGTACCTTTTGTATAGACGGGTATTTAAAATACCTTGGCTTTCATCTTTTATTATCCTGTACGGGTATTTAAAATACCTTGGTATTCATCGTTTGCTACCTCCGGAGTCGAACAACTAGTACCCGTACCCACGTAAGCTGGGTGGCCTAATGTTATCCTCACCTTCGGCTACCTTCGGGGTAGATGACCAGTATCCATCTCCCTTCCGGGCGGCCTGCTATCATCGGAGTCCGATGCCAGTATCTCTTTCCCTTTCAGGTGGCCTGCTATGGTTCGCATCCCCGTCGGCTTTTTCCGTATACTTTTCATCTTCTTGTATTTCTTGCAACATCTTGTGCTTCTTGTACTTTCCATATACATCTTGTGCTTCTTGTACTTCTCTTATTTATCTTGTGCTTCTTATACTTTCCGTATACATCTTGTGTTTCTTATACTTTCCGTACACATCTTTTACTTCTTGTACTTTTCTTATACTTCTTTTGCTTCTTGTACTATTCATTTGGTTCATTTGCATCTTATACTTTTCATGTGGTTCATTTGCGTCTTATATACATGTACTTCTTCTTTTGGATACTCATAATATAGAAAAGCTCGATCATGCATATGCATATGTGCCCGTGTAGCAATTGTGATATAACATGGTAGACAATTAAAGAAAACACTTTGCATATGGTCATATGTCTCATACTTAACATAATTCATCCATCACTATAATCCATATACAATAATATCACACCATTCCAATCACATTTAAAATAAGGTTTTTCTACTTGTTTTTCCCAAAACTTATGGCTTTTAACATGCTTTTCATCTTTTGGATACTAACATATATATAACAACTCACTATTTACCGTCTTTTATTTGTTGGTTACAAGCATAGCATCATCACAATTATCTCACATCACCATCCATAGGATTTTATCTTGATATAAAGAAGGTTTCATGAAATCAATAGCTAGAAGGGTACATTTCCATATATACTAGGCCATCTATCTCTCTACTTGTCAAGAAAATCATGTTTTTCATTCATGGTTTATGAAATTAGAACCTAGTAGAGTGTATCTACCTTATGGGATGAAATCCCTTTGATCCAATACTTGAAGAAGCTTGAGGAAGGTTGTAGAAGTGAAACCCTAGCTTTTGGATAAAAATCGAAGCTCCAATGGTGTGTGAGGATGAGATCCAAGCTTGAGGAAGCTTGGGAAGTGATGATTCGAGCTCCTCTTTGATCTACCACAAAGTCCCCTTTTGGAAACCTAAGTTTACTCCTTTTTTCTCTCAAGATATCATTCCCTAGATGTTAGAAACCTTGGACCCTCAAAAATGGGGTATATATAGTGTTAGGTTTATGAAAAACATAAAAAAAAATGTTTCTGGGTGATCTCGCTCGAGCGGGTTGCTCCCGGGACTCAAAAATAGCATTTTGGTTAATCTCGCTCGAGCGGGTTTGGATCTCGCTCGAGCGAGTTTTTCTGCAAAAACGCGCTTCGGTAAATCAGCCATAACTTTTAACTCGTTGGTTTGATTTTGATGATTCAACTTGCATTAGATTCATCTTTCGAAGGGAAACAACTTTCATGCTTTGTACAATTCAAAATTTTGAGTTTTAATTTACCAAAAATGGCTCCAAACTGACTGGTCTGTAAATGGGTTTCGACAGCCCAGATGTTCAACAGTCCCAACTTTGGAAATCGGACTTTTGACTCAACCCCGCCTCAAAATCAGGGAAAGTGATCAACATGAACCTCGAAGAGGGTTCTAATAAATTTCAAAAAATTCAATACTCACTCGATTCCGAGCAACGATGACTAAACTAGAGCCCTTTAAATTTGAGGTAAATGCCGAAACATACCTTTTCAACACCTAGAACCCTACGAGTGTTTTCACACTCCTTTCCCCTTGGGTCCAACACCCTACTTAGACCTCATAAATCATTCTCCATAGGTTTTTAACCTACCTCAATGATCATTAAAGTCACACCGACATACATGAGAGGCTCCGACCTCTTTATGTCTCATGCACTAGCACCATTCACCTACAGCCCATTTAAACAGTTAGAGTATCTTTATACTCTCTTTTGAGATTCAAAACACGTACCTTAACCTTCACTCGACTCACCATAATAACCAAAACTCCAAGGAAGGCCTTTGGCCTTTACACACATCATGTAAGGGCACTATTCACATGAACAGTGAACTCAAATTCCGGGGCTCTACATCCTCCCCCCTTATAAGAATTTCGGCCACGAAATTCAGATGAAGCACAATGAAGCAGGGATACCTTTCCCATGCTTTATTAACTCCTACACTTTATCATTCACAATCATCAAGTAATGTATCACAACACATATAGGATATAATTAGCACGTTCTATCAACATATATCACATATTTACACATCATATGTTTAAGCACTGAAATGGGCATACCTTGCACAACATCTTCGAATGCATGTGCGCCTTGCTCGGTCAAGGCAAAGACTCTGCCTTGATTTGCCTGTCGAGGTGGTTGGGTGGGCTGTGGGGGACCAGAGGCCTATCGATACCTCTGCTGGGGAACCGATCTACCTGGGGGCTTGGAAGCCTAAGAAGACCCCTGCTGTTTGACCTGTCGGGCCGGAGGCCTATTCCCTTGCGACGACAATGGCAACTGGCGGTGCAGGCAATCTCTAAACTGATGTCCCCGATCACCACTGTGATAACATACACCTATGAGTGTACAACAATCCCCCTTGTGATTTCTCTCACACGTACGCGAGATGAGACATAAGCTTGTCAATGGAACCCTAAATGAAATGAGGCTCGACAACTAATAAATTGATCTTGCATCGATCAACACATGGCTAGGCAGGTGCTCATCAACAAGGCACCTAAGTACAATACCTAACTACAGTTTTATTTTGCATAAAGCACACATAAATTCATACATCACAATATATTGCACATATAGTAGTACAGTAGCATGTTTTACAATCATCCTAGAACTTCATACTAGGTTCTTCTTCGATTCTTGCATATCATGACTATGGTCCTGAGAGCAATAACACAATGCGAATCTAATTTGAATCAAGCTCTTTGAATAGTTCAATGAGCATATAGTATTTATATATCGCTTCGTATACATCATGGTATACAATTAATAGTATAAGCATACTATAGACTTCCTAACTAACTTAGCATTTTCCTAGCGATACTAACCTCTTTGAACATAACTTCAGCGAGCATATCTTGCCTATATAAGCGTACTATATACAATCAATATATCAAGATATACACATAATAATATCGTATACATTTTGGTTTCCTAGCGAAGCTACATTCTAAAATGAGGTTAAAACACCAACCTATAACCTACTTAAGACATCAACTGGCGTAAGGCTAAGACAAATGATTAGTTTACAACCCTGGAGTTATTTAACCAATTCCTTTTAAATGTTCGTGACATGTATGAGGCTCTTAGGATCTATATGATGCATATGGGATGTGAATGATGCATATGATATGTATGAGGTGAATGCTATGTATGATGCCCATGCTATGCATGATGATATGTGTGATGCTATGTAGGATGCTCATGATATGGATGATGCATATGATGTGGATGACACTTATGTATGATGCTAATTATCTGTGGAGTTTTTTCTTTTGATTTGTTTATCATTTTGGACTGAGCAATGGGTCTAGAACGTGCTGCAGAATTAACGTGCATCTGTATCTAGGCTTTGGACCGAGCACTGGTTCTAGAACGTGTTGTAGAACACGCATCTGTATCTAGAAGCGTGCATCAGACATCCGTGTGCTTGTCCAAAATTATATCTTTTATCAATTGGGACTGAGCACTGGGTCTAGAACGTGCTGCAGAATTAATGCGCATCTGTATCTAGAAGCGTGCATCAAACAGCCCTAAGCTTGATAAAAATTATACATATATATATTTATTTAATCATTTATTATTATTATTTCTTTCTTCCAGGGTTCCTAACCATGATGTGACACCGTACATACAGTACACACGTAATGGGGATTCCTAATTAACTTAGCGAGGCTAGGAATCGAGCTGGTTAAAGTATCCAAGTAGTCAATACTTGGAATACCATTTACTATATGGATCTAATATCTTACTTTTTTTCTATTTTGTGGTTTGTATCATCCTAAAATTCAAGCTCGAAGTTTAACTCAAGGGTCAGTTCTACCCATACCTTGTAATGCCTAGACTCGAACATACTCCAACTTGAAGGAGACATGTCTACCCTAAGACAACAACCCTAGCCCGATGGAATCTAGAGCCTAAGCTCTAATACCAAAACTGTCACGACCCAAAATACCCCCTAGGAGTTAGGATACTCTGGCGTCGTGAACATATCACTAAACATCCTGTACAACCCATAAGACATATGATACCTGTGATAGCGGATGCGTAATTCAAAATCTACATATGGTAGCGGAAGCATAATCATAAGGGCAGAAGAAAACTAAAATTTTCCTTCTCTATACATACGGTGTTCCAAGTTTATACAAAAACCTAAGGGTAAAGAACGAACATACTCGCTCAACAAAATTTATGTACAAGTCTCTCCCTCTCGTCACTCATGATGGGGCCACCTAACAAAAGCCCTCTGCTCCTCCTGAGCCCTCTGCTGCTGAAGACTACCCCAAGTCTCCTCCACCTCAACATACCCTTCCTTGACCCATGGTTCTCGAGGATGCTCACCACGAATGTCGAAGGGACCTGACATAATATATACGGCTGAGCATGGAATACTCAGCGTATACAAACCACTAGATAGAAATATCATAAACAGTAATCCAACATATATCACAGTTAATCATTTCACATGCATTCTTGAAATCAGAGAGCGGAAAACCAAAATCATATCATGTGCATATATCTCGGAAAAATACTATCGGAAAACATCTTTTTATCATCTTTTGTCTTTTACATCTTCTTATCATCTTTTCTCGAAAACATCTTCTTGTCATCTTTTATCATCTTGTACCTTTTGCATAGACAGGTATTTAAAATACCTTGGCTTTTATCTTTTATTATCCTGTACGGGTATTTAAAATACCTTGGTATTCATTGTTTGCTACCTCCAGAGTCGGACAACTAGTACCCGTACCCACGTAAGCTGGGTGGCCTAATGTTCTCCTCAACTTCGGCTACCTTCGGGGGTAGACGACCAGTATCCATCTCCCTTCCGGGCGGCCTGCTATCATCGGAGTTCGATGCCAGTATCTCTTTCCCTTTCAGGCGGCCTGCTATCATCGCATCCCCATCAGCTTTTTCCGTATACTTTTCATTTTCTTGTATTTCTTGTAACGTTTTGTGCTTCTTGTACTTTCCATATACATCTTGTGTTTCTTGTACTTTCCATGTACATCTTGTGTTTCTTGTACTTTTCTTATGTATCTTGTGCTTCTTATACTTTCCGTATACATCTTGTGTTTCTTATACTTTCCGTACACATCTTTTACTTCTTGTACTTTTCCTATACTTCTTTTGCTTCTTGTACTGTTCATTTGGTTCATTTGCATCTTATACTTTTCATGTGGTTCATTTGCGTCTTATATACATGTACTTCTTCTTTTGGATACTCATAATATAGAAAAGCTCGATCATGCATATGCATATGTGCCCGTGTAGCAATTGTGATATAACATGGTAGACAATTAAAGGAAACACTTTGCATATGGTCATATGTCTCATACTTAACATAATTCATCCATCACCATAATCCATATACAATAATATCACACCATTCCAATCACATTTAAAATAAGGTTTTTCTACTTGTTTTTCCCAAAACTTATGGCTTTTAACATGCTTTTCATCTTTTGGATACTAACATATATATAACAACTCACTATTTACCATCTTTTATTTGTTGGTTACAAGCATAGCATCATCACAATTATCTCACATCACCATCCATAGGATTTTATCTTGATATAAAGAAGGTTTCATGAAATCAATAGCTAGAAGGGTACATTTCCATATATACTAGGCTATCTATCTCTCTACTTGTCAAGAAAATCATGTTTTTCATTCATGGTTTATGAAATTAGAACCTAGTAGAGTGTATCTACCTTATGGGATGAAATCCCTTTGATCCAATACTTGAAGAAGCTCGAGGAAGGTTGTAGAAGTGAAACCCTAGCTTTTGGATGAAAATCTAAGCTCCAATGGTGTGTGAGGACGAGATCCAAGCTTGAGGAAGCTTGGGAAGTGATGATTCGAGCTCCTCTTTGATCTACCACGAAGTCCCCTTTTGGAAACCTAAGTTTCCTCCTTTTTTCTCTCAAGATATCCTTTCCTAGATGTTAGAAACCTTGGACCCTCGAAAATGGGGTATATATAGTGTTAGGTTTAAGAAAAACCTTTAAAAAAATGTTTTTGGGTGATCTCGCTCGAGCGGGCTTCAATCTCGCTCGAGCGGGTTGCTCCCGGGACTCAAAAATAGCATTTTCACTACAAGATATATGACTTTTAGTGGGGGCCGCGACCACCGCTAATACAAGCAATATTCGACGCTAAAAGTTTTAGCGGCGTCCACAGTGGCCGCCGCATGCCGACACTAAATGTCTCGACGCTAATGCTTTTTGCAGCGGCCATGTGGCCACCGCTATAAACTAAAACTTTTAGCAGCGGCCTTTGGCCGTCTCTGATTCCAAGTTTTCCTACAACATTTGGAATATTAGTGGCGGCCTTTGGCCGCCACTAAAAGTATTTTTAAAAAACCAAAAATCTCTAATTATTGGTATTAGCGGAGGCCAACGACCGTCACTAATTCTTTTTAAAAAATTATTATTAGTATTAGTGGCAATTGCCGGCCACCGCTAATATATATATATATATATTGCTGAAATTTCAATTAAATGCTAATATTTCCTATAATTGACCTGTTTAAAAATATGCAACCAAGTATATAAAGAACTATTGTAAAATAGATAAAAATAAAATCAAATTGATCTTTTCATTTATTATATAACTCCATATGTTACAAATACAATCCATCATCCAATATTACAACGTTTCATATAAATATAAAAATGACAACCATAGGCCATTTGGAAAGAGACTACTTTATTGATATAAAGCTCAGAGAGAAAGAGAGAGGTAGCCTAGAGGCAGTGGCAGGGGCTATTGAATTGGAGACAATTGATGGTGTGGTCTCCAGCTGCCTCAGTTTTCCATCAGTGTTGCCATGATTATTTCCAACACATACCTTCAAATAATCAATGGTACTCTCAAGGTGGCGGGTTCTGCTCTCCAACTGCGACAATCGTGCACTGACACCTTCTAGTGCATGTAGCAAAGTATCAACATGTTTCTTCATTGTTCAATCAATTTTAGACATTCTTGCTGCATCATAGACATCTTGCTCTTTCTCCTGGGTGCCTTTTGTAGATTCGTTGGGGTCTAGAGAACCATAATTCTGTGTGGATTTCGGAAACACCAAAGATAATTTATGAGTTTATTAACAACATTACAAATAAAGAAATCAATGATTAAATCATGGTTGGCCTTCTAAAAATATAAAGTTTTGCCTCGTTACTCACCTAAATTGACTCAAATTTAAGGCATGTGATTCATAGAAATCAGTGACTAGATCTCCTCTTATATTTCCCTCCTGAGAGCTGCCTGCTAAAGTATTTCTGCCTGCTAAAGTATTTCTGAACATGGCTAGCCACTTGAGTTGGTGTCCTACAAACTACGAAATTGCGGGAGATATTTCGCCAGTCCCATTTACCATACTTTTTCAGACCCAGCAGAAATTGCCTGTAGTTAATTCATCAAAAAACCAGTGTCATGAACTACCTACATGAAGAACTAAAGATTAAAAACTAGACATCAACAATATAGCAATTTTAATTGCAAATCATCACAAATGAATTACTCATAATGGAATATATCGACAAAGCATGAAAACAAAAGCCATATATTTCCAGAAGCTCATTATGAAAGTGCCTTAATTTCTATTTTTTTTTCTTCTTTCATATCTTCTCTCCATGCCTGTGTCTGGTAAAGGATCTGACATGGGTTGTGTGAGTACATAGACTTATGATGTGCAGAGTTATAGCCACACCTTTGCCGATTGACGAACCAAATTGCAGGAGCAATTGGTGATTCCTACCTGATGGAATCAACAACAAATATGACTGAGCATTGTTGGATTGCTAATAAAATTCAGATATAATCCCAAACAGATTTGGTTGTCCTAAAATCGACAACTTTCCTTCAAGGATATTACTATTAATCTAAGATATTATAATGTAATTAACTTCCCCTTACTCCAAAATCTTTAACATCACATAGGTAGTAGGCATTTGGTTCTTGAACTGAACCATCAACATACTTCATATGTCATCTTCCAAGGAGAAAAAATAACCAGCTTGCTTGAATGGGGAACAGATGGTTAAAAACATAAATTAGACAATGGGTATAAAAATGGAAACGATAGTTCAGATCAGAGAAAACCAAAATAGGCGAATGGAGTGCAGAGATGTTGCAATGGAAACCTTAGAATCCGAATTGAAAGGTACAATAAATTAAAGTTATTCTGAAAAATTAAATGCATACAAACAATAAAAATAGAAAGAAGAAGAAGAAGATTAGGGTGATGATGTATCCCTTAAAACACCACCAAACTTCCCTCCAGTAAAAATGCAGGAACCAAAATTTCAATTTAGCTGACATTTTCAGCTAATAGACCATGGAGTTCATATGCCATCTGAACAGATTTTCGGATATTAAATCTATTTGAAAATGTAAAATGATATGTATATTTGGTAGAAACAATTAAACAGTTCAATACAAACCAACAAGGAAATGAAGAGTAATAAGAGTAATACCTGAATTTTCATTGGCTTTAAGAGGGGTATTTGCTTGTGGGAAACTAGACATCCTAGAGTTGCTTTCTATTACTGAGGAGAAAAAAATGTAATTAAATTCCATAAGTAAAAACTAAAATTACAGAATAATTAAATTACCTGAATTAAAATCCATACCAAATGAGGAACAATTTTGGTTTACTTACCATAGTATTGTAGAAGAACTAATTCCCCACTTTTTAGTTTGAAATGAAAACTACTTGGAATAGGTGAAACACAATAAAAAAAGAACTAAGCAAAAGAAAGTTGCTCTTTTAGATACACAAAAATAACATATAGATTCTCACAAGTAATTTAAACAAACAAAGATCAAATAGTATTGTAAAATATCAAACAGTAATTTAAACTAAGTTACCACCATCACCACCATAAAGTAGTACTGCAAAAGATAAAAAAAATATATCAAAACATCTAAGTCACCACCAAAAGGTGAAAAGCATGTGTGATGCAAAAAGTTAGGCTCTAGTCTAAAGCTGGTTAGACATAATCTGTCGCACCACCTCCATCATCTCATCCTGCTTCTTCTGCATCTCCTCCTGCATCCTCTGCATCTCCTGCTGCATTTCTTCCCGCTGCCTTTGAATCACCTCCCGCTGCATTTGGAGCTCCTTTGAATGTTTTGTCTTCAAGCCCTCCATTTGCTCATCAAGCCTAGCACGCATCTCCTCATACTGACCCCTAGATTGACTTGACATGGAGCCAAAGACAGAAGTCGGCGTCGGACCTAGCCCATAGCCACGTACACGTCCGTGACGCTCAGGACCCATCACTTGGGTATAGATGTCGTCACCTACAAAACTAGAAGATCCATCCTGGCTAGACAGGGCCGCCAATTCCCTAAATTTTGACTGCATTATATTACAAACAAAATAATTAGTGAAGCGAAATCAAACATGAAAGCTACCACTCAAACGATGAAAGCTACCAAGTGGTAGCTTGACAATGCAAAGCTACATACTAACGATAATTTTTAATTTTTAATATTATTATAAAATTCACAACTTACGTACAATGATCTTCCCTGAGAAATTATCAACAGGTGGCCCATCCTTTCGTAGATGTGTGCGGAAGTACATATCCACTCGGGGAAGGTATACTCCCATCAGTCCTGCTTTGAGTCTGTCATTGCACAAAGTTAAACACTAGTGCTATGTTGTTAAACACACTAAATTTTAAAATAATGTAATATAGTGAACATATGTACTTCTTCGTCCCTGTGACAGGCAAAACTCTTCGTGCCACCAGTATGTCTCATTTTTCGGTGACTACAATTGGCTTTATTTCTCGCTGCTATAGCCTACATAGACAATACAACAATTTTAAAACATATGAAAAGGATTAATAACCTTTTATTTTTTTCATATATATATATATATATATATATATATACCTGTGCCTTCGGACTACTCCAATATTTCACAAGCCATGCCCAATCAGGAATGGACAACTCGGAGGGTGGATGTCCAAGTCGGTCCTCATCTGTTTCCCACTTACAATAGAATTTTTTTTTCATTTTATTTCTATAGTCCATATATTTCTTATCTAAAGACTGCATCACCCATTTTCTCCTCTCGTCCCCAACATCTGTATGTTCCTAAATTTTTTTTAAAAAATCACATTCTCAACTAAAACAAAACGAGAATAATATCTATGCCAAAACAGTATTTTACATTTACCTGTATGTGCCGCCACATCATCTCTTTTGAGTGCTCAGAAATCTCAGCCCATTTCTCCAATTGCAATGGAGCAAAATAGGGATTCTTCACAATTCCTCCGCATAGATTAGCAAATTTGGATGCATTCTTTCCTATTGGCTGGCCATATTTGTTAAACATCACCGCTAGTCTCTCACCAGGTCGCATGGTGAGAATACTAAGGCCTCAAGTGGGCCCTCGTCCCCTCTTCCTCCCAGATAAACCTATTTAGAAAGTTGAAAATAAAACAAAAGAAAAAATATATCAGCTAAGAATATACCAGTTACAAGAGAAAAAAAATTATCATTGAGTATACAACATTACAACTACTTTAGTAGTTTAAATTATCTTACTAGGTCCATTTTCATGCCCCTCAACCTGTGGAGGGGAAGGCTGACTCTGGTCATCAACTGTCCTTTCCGGTAGTGGGGTCGATGGCTGTGTAGAGGAATTCTGACCTGAGATGCCCCTCCGTCGACGATGCATGGCTAGCTATCTAATTTTTTACAGCATTCATTCAACATATGTCAACACTACTATGTATTTAAATTAAATAAATGGACAACAAATAAAATGCATATGTCAACAACTATATGAATTGGATTCACTAAGTAGACAATATATGACATTAATAGTTATTTAATAATGTTTAAATACTTACCTTCCAAAAAGTTTGCAGGCATATTTACATCAATAAGCACTCCTTCGATATCCTCCCTATTCCAAGTGACATCATCATCATTGACTTCTACCGTATTAGTTGAATCTTGGTGTAACTCGGCCTCATTTTGTTGGAACGGATCCACTTCCGATTCCATATTGTATAAGTCCCGGGGTTGTGTCTTTATCACAACTCGCCAATCATCATCAATGGTATTTTGGACATAAAAAACTTGTTGTGCCTGGTTTGCAAGAATAAAAGGTTCATTGCTAGTTAAGGTTCGTGTGAAATTTAGGCAGGTGAACCCGTATTCATCTTGCTTGATTCCCCTACCACCACGGTTCATGACATCCCACCAATCACATTTGAATAAAACGATCCGATGTCCGCCGAGATACTGTAACTCCACAATATCATTTAATACACCATAGTAGCCGACATTGCCTGTCATCGGGTTCGGGTCTCTGGCGTTTGGAAATCTCAATGTCTCTGCAGTTACAAAAACTCCACTATTTTGAGTTTTCCTTTGTCTCTCACTATCTTTTGTGTGAAATCTCAAGCCATTGATGATGTATCCCTTAAAACACCTCACAGCTCGAGCAGGACCTAAACCTAATGATTCGAGTTCTTCATTTATTTGCTCACCATGTAATCGCATTTGTAAAACCTATTCAAATTTCATCAGCAGTTATGTACAATGGCTACACTTAATTGAAAAAAAGTGAATTGATATCTAACACTTACATGACGTTCAAACCATCCACCAAACTCCTTAATATGAGTGTGGTCTACATCCCTAGCACTTATGTGACCACTATGTTCATCCTTAATTATCTGTTTGTGTTTCCTGTACAATAAATCATTAAATTTTGATCCAAACCTTGCAAAAAAAGTTAAGTTTACTGTCTATATACAGTTAACAGTAAGTAGATTGAGCAAGTAGTCTTACTGAACAAATGGGGCAACTTCATCGTAGTTGTTCAAAATATACAATCGAGCCTGTTCCCACTCATCTATACTTAGCATTTGAGGGGTTGCCTTTCCTAAAGCATGACCAGTTCCTAGAAAAATGGACAACTTTCCGCGTGATTCAGCATTATCATCATCGTAATTCCGCTCTGGTCGATTGAACCTTGTCTCAACCCCATGCAAGTACCTCGAACAAAATGTCAAACATTCTTCCGAAAGATATCCTTCTGCAATGGAACCCTCTGGACGACTTTTATTGCGCACATATGACTTTAGTCTATGCAAATACCTATAAAAATACAAGTATATATGTTAATTAGAATACAATTGTAAACAAAAAATTAATATTATCTATAAACTGACCTCTCGATGGGATACATCCATCGATATTGCACTGGTCCTGCAACCTTGGCCTCGCCGGCTAAATGAATGGGCAAGTGCACCATAATGTCAAAAAATGAGGGAGGAAAGATACTTTCCAATTTGCAAAGTGTTAGTGAAATCTGGGATTCAAGTTGCTCCAACTCCCCTACTCTCAACACCTTGGAACACAACTGTCTAAAGAAAGTAGACAATTCAATCAAAACTAAACACACATCCTTGGATAAGAGTCCACGTATTGCAATCAGAAATAGTTGTTGCATAAGAACATGACAATCATGACTCTTCAACCCCGAGATCTTGCATTGTTTGAGCTGAACACACCGTGAGATATTTGACGAATAACTATCTGGAACCTTTACCTCCTTCAAGCATTTACAGAACTTCCTTTTCTCATCTAAAGACATTGTGTAGCATGCAGGGGGTGGTAATAGCTTGCCTCCTGTCGGTTTCGGATGAAGTCATTCCCTTATACCCATTAACTGTAGATCTAGACGAGCCTTCAAGTTATCTTTTGTTTTCTCCTCCATGTTCAACAATGTCCCAATTACACTATCACACACATTCTTTTCAATATGCATAACATCCAGACAATGCCGCAATAGGAGATCTTTCCAATACGGTAGTTGGAAGAAAATACTCTTCTTCTTCCAATTCTTTGGTAATTTGCAATCATCCCGTTTTCTCTTCATCCCAGCCTTATCCTTTTCCGCCTTGCCAAATATGATTTGATCATACCCACGTAATTGATCGAGCACAGCATCGCCAGTTAGCAGAATTGGCACAGGTCTCAATTCCTTATTACCATCAAAAGACCTCCTATTATGTCGGAATCTGTGATCAAGTGGTAGGAATCGACGATGTCCCAAGTAACATGACTTATGCCCATTTTTTAATCTGACCGAACAGGTGTCCTTGTTGCAAAAAGGGCACGCCTTTTCGCCTTTAGTGCTCCATCCTGACAAGTTGGCATATGCAGGAAAGTCATTAATAGTCCACAAGACCGCTGCATGCATCTGAAAATTCTGTTTTGAATAGGCATCGTATGTCTCAACTCCATCTGTCCTCAATTCCTTCAACTCTTCTATTAATGGCTGCAAGTAAACATCAATGTCGTTCCCAGGACCCTTAGGGCCAGGAATAAGCAATGACAAAAGAAAAAAAGACTGTTTCATACACATCCATGGAGGTAAGTTATATGGAATAAGAACGATAGGCCATGTGCTGTGAGCAATACTCATAGTACTAAAAGGATTGAAGCCGTCGCTTGCTAACCCAAGTCTAATATTGCGAGGTTCTGAACCAAACGACGGGTGTTTCTTGTCTAAAGCTTCCCATGCCTCAGAATCTGCTGGATGTCTCAACACGCTATCCTTTGTACGGCCCTCAGCATGCCATCTTATGTCCTCAGCCATTTTTGAAGACATAAATAACCTCTGAAGTCTTGGCTTCAAAGGAAAGTGACGCAAAATCTTCGCAGCTATTTTCTTATCCTTTGTCGACGAAGTGGAAGACTCTTCTGTAGATTGATATGAAACTGGTTTCCACCTAGACTCACCACATACGTCACATTCATTTGCATTTTCATATTCTTTCCAATACAACATACAGTCATTCGGGCATGCATCTTGTAACGCCCCAAAATACCCCCTAGGAGTTTAGGGATATTTTAGGTGTCACACTGCGTACCTATCAAACCATCCTGCAATGCACAAGATAAAATACAATACTAACAACGATAATCAGAGCGCGGAAGCTATCATATATGCGGAAGCGTAAACAAAATTTTCTTTTTCTTTATAATGATCCAAAATGTAGTATTCCAAGTTGACATAAATACAAAACACATCTAAGTCTAAGGTGGACAGGCCCACCTATCAAAATATCAAAATACATAAGACCCTCTCATGCTCTCCCCTCAACAGTAGTCGAGGTATGGCCACGCATCGAGGTCTCGGTCCGCCTGAGACTGTAATGGAATAGCCGGCTCTCTCTCCTCTATATACTCCTCCTCGACCCAAGGCTCCGGGTCGAGGGCTCCCTCAGTACCTGCCGACATGAAAGTACGGCTGAGCATGGAATACTCAGCGAGTACAAGCTACTAGCAGACCATAACAATAATAAAAACACATAATAGTAATATCATACAAGCAGTAATGGAAACATCACAAAGAAACAGTATAGGGCATGACACAATACAAGCATCCTGACGTGCGTACATGAATGCGAAAATGCCGATAAAACTCATGCTTGAAAACCCTTGTCATGTCCCGGTATGCCTCGTAGAAATCATGTATGCGTGCATGCATGAATGCATGATCATCATCTTGTAAACCTCCATCTTGTAAACTTGTGAGCCAGAGGCTAGCACCCGAATCTCCCTGGGCTGCCAACCTCCTTGATATGCAATGCACTTGTGAGCCAGAGGTTAGTACCCGAATCCTCCCTGGGCTACCAACCTCCTTGTTATGAAATGCACTTGTGAGCCAGAGGCTAGCACCCGAATGTCCCTGGGCTACCAACCTCCTTGTTATGCAATGCACTTATGAGCCAGAGGTTAGTACCCGAATCCTCCCTGGGCTACCAACCTCCTTGTTATGAAATGCACTTGTTTTCTTGTGAGCCAGAGGTTAGTACCCGAATGTCCCTGGGCTACTAACCTCCTTGACAATAGGTGATTTTTATTACTTGTTTAGTTTTCTTGTGAGCCAGAGGCTAGTACCCGAATGTCCCTGGGCTACCAACCTCCTTGACAATAGGTATTTTAGGGGTTATCTTGTGAGCCAGAGGTTAGTACCCGAATCCTCCCTGGGCTACCAACCTCCTTGACATGCAATATTTTCTTGTTGTTTATTATATGCACATGCTCTTGAAATCTCGGTTCATGCTATCATGCGTGCTCGTGTACGTGTCCATAGTGACAATCATGATAATGGGAATAACCAAAATATGACATTACAATTCAATTCATGATATGAACATAAGTAACATAAGTAGTTTGCATAACATTTGATCAATTTATCATTTATAAGGACGCATGCATAAAACCCATTTCCATGTCCTTCATTGAGATCATTTATTCATAGTTTAGGCATTTTGTCAAACACTTTTATACGTTATTCCATAGTAGTTTATCTCCTTCTTTTTAATGCATATTTTCCATTCAATCACACAAGGGTAAGTTTGTTATTTGTACAATGCCCATCCTCCATTTTCCAATCCACATCCCACACATCATATATCACACATTCGGCATCCAATCGCCGTATCCAACCTCCATCCAAGCATCCCTACTCTTTCTTTATCTTGTTTATATTTATTATAGATGACACATTTTGCAAGGAATAAAACACACTAACAAGAATCATATTTCATAAGGAAAAACCTAGATTTATTGATAGGGTAAGTTAGTAGGGTGTACTAACCTTAAATCAAGGCTTGATCCTTGGTAGAAACCTTGATTGAAGCTCCAACTTGAAAGAAGAACACCTTTGCTTGAAGGAGACTTGAGTTGGGGAAGAAACCCCTTTCAAAAACGTGCTTGGGTTGCTGCCCTAGCTTGGAGAATGGTTCACACACGAGCTTGAGCCTCGATTTTGAAGCAACTTGAGTTGGGGTGAGCTATGGTTCTTAAACCCCCTTTGATTTCCTTCTCAAAACCAAACCCTAGGTTAGAGCTTTCTCCTCTTCTCTCTCTATCTCTCAAAATGTCTAAGGGTTGTGAATGAGGGCTCAAAGGGTCGAGCAAACCCTTATGGGTAAGGGTTTAACACCCAAAAGACAAAAACGCCCTTACTGAAATTTCTACAAAAACGCGAAGACCGAGCGATCGGTGGTTATGACCGATCGATCGGTTGCCTACCGAGCGATCGGTGTTTATGACCGATCGACCGGTCAAAAACTCACACTCTGGAAAATTTCCCCATACAAAATTTCTGACCGCGCGATAGCTACCGATCGATCGGTTATGGACCGATCGATCGCTGACTGGACCGAGCGATCGGTTCTCTGTATGTCTGGACTGTTTTGACCATATCTTTTGACTCGCTCGTCGGATTTCGACGATTCAACTTGCGTTGGGTTCGTCTTTCGAAAATGCACATTTCTGACGTTTCAGAATTTCCGATTTCTCCCTTATTTATTAATTAGACTACAAAAACGGCCAATTAGCTACGAAGGTGCTATTCATTAAGGATGAAAAAGTCCGGGGTGCTACACATCTATCTTTTTGTAATGCAAGCCAAGATCTCGAAGGATCTTTTTTGATTCATAGTGATTCTTGGGCAGCGTTTCACCAATAGGAAGTGCCTCTTTTAACAACTCAAGCAACATGTCGAACGATTTATTACTCCATCCGTTAAGACACTTCAAGTGAAACAACCGTACAAGAAACGATAGTTTTGAAAATTTAGTACAGCTCGGGTATAATTCCATCTCGGCATCCTTTAAGAGTTCGTAAAATTTATGTGCATCCCTATTTGGGTCATCTATATTGTGCTCATTCAATTCATTATCATTCTCACCATCCAAGTTCGACACTCCAAATGCATCATGTAACATTCCTTGCATATCATCGCCATCATCGGACTCATCACTAATATGTCCTCCATACATATCTTCCCCATGGCTCGTCCAATGGATGTAACGTTCTATTATCCCATTCCATAACAAGTCCCCATGCACTTCTTCTCGATTCTTTAAGACCCTATTGCCGCATTTGATACATGGACACAGGATCATATTGTCAAACCTTGTACGAGCAAATGCAAAATTCAAGAACTCGACAACTCCGTCTCGATACTCACGGCTCGTTCTATCCTTTTGCATCCAACTTTTATCCATCGACATTTCTCTATTAAGATAGCATCACATTTACAAGAATATAAACCAAGTGAATATCAAGACGAGATTACTAAAGTTAAAAGAATAAAGACTAGATTATTATATAAGCTTTAGGCTTTGGAACCTCAATTGACAAGCAAAGAACATAAAATTATTTACTAGATGATTTAAGCTATCTGTTACTTGCATTAAAAAGAAAAACATATAAAATATCCCCTAAATGCTAAAATTTTAGATCATTACCCAGCTTAGCAAAAATATTTTAAGATAAATTGCATTATATTATGACCAAATTATGAGGAATGGAGCCAAAATCTTAGAGAGAACACTGACCTTACTTGAAAGTTCCTCCAACTCCTCAACTAAAATCCACAAAATAGCCTCCTAAACCCCAATTCAAGTAGCTGAATCAAAGAAAGCATACATAAATATCTAATAACAGAGCTCATTCTCAAATTCTACACACAAAAGTAAAAATTAGAAGAAAAAAAACCTCAGCCATAAAGATTAACAAGAACGAAATTGTAATTAAAAATATTACCAAACAGTATAAGGAACCCTCTTCATATATAGTGAAGGCTATGGTCTATTGTCCCACTAAATTATGCCCATTTTTAAGTGATGTCAATGGGGCTCTGTGCTCCACCCCATGCATCGTTTTGTGTTGCCAAACACCCCCTAATCTCCACTAAGAGGATTTCTTTAAATTAAAAAAAAAAAATCAAGCATGTGCCCCACCCCCATGCTTTATTATCATCAACTTTAGAACCATTTTGAATATCTGCTTGTGTGGCTATTTCTGCTTTAATGTAATTAGTTTTGTTGGTATTGTCGTATTAGTGATCTTAGTATTTGCTTTGTTATTGGTGTACATCTGGAATTGGTGTGTGCTCATGAAATTTTTATTAGTGTATATACATGAAAATTACACTCATGGAACTGTAATGTGAAAGCATAATAATGGAAAGATCTTCTATTTTATTAGTTAGAAATTTTGGTTTAGTGACCACTATGATAACTAATTTTGCTTCATATGTTTGATGGGTGTCTTGAGAATGACAAGTTTCACATATTTTTCAGTGTTTTTTTTTTCCATTGGAGTTGAGGCCATCTTGCATGTCTGCTTTTATGGTTGTTTTCTGTCTTGATATTATTACTGCTGTTGTTTGTTGTTCACATTTGTATACCTTGCAAGTTAATACACAACTTCCAAACTGCTCAGGTTTAGTTGAAAATGTCTGGTCCATTTGGCTGTCTAGAAAGACAATTAGATAGCATAGACTGTCTAAAATAAAGGAAAGCATTAAGTTCAAGTACATTACAGGCAATCTCAATCTCACTCAGTGTGTATTTTGTTTATTGTATGTCATTCAGGTATTCAAAATGAATGCAGCAATGCCGGTTTTGGGAAGAACATGAACATTGGACAATGACAGTTAACAACATTTGTTTTTCCTCAACTCTCACCATATTCTTCCAATTCTACTCAAATTCCATTAAAATGATTCAAATCAAACAAGAGAGACTATTCTGAAAAGCTCGAGTATGTGCATTTATAATAGAAAATAGATAGAAAATCCGAACACAACTTTGTATTCTGTTGTAGTTCTTAAGTAAGTTCTTAAGTCCAGTTTGTTCGATCTACAATCCTTTGGATTTACTATAGATCCAATGGTGTGAAGTTTAGATCGAGAACCACCATAAAACGCTCAAAAATGGGAGAGAGAGAGAGAGAGATGGGGTATTGGTTGCAAGGCAAGCTATTGTACTCCTGGGTTTCTGTTGTTGTGTTTGTTATGTAATCTAACTTGGATATTTACTCCTTTAGCTCATGAGGATGCTCCTCTATCAAGTCAGATTTCCCTCATATGCAGCAAGCAAGAGGTCCACTTGCTTAGTCGACAGTCATGTCATCTTGATAGCTAGGGATGTGGTGTATTTGGGTTAACTGCTCCTGTTTTTGCTTAGCCTAGGTAGGGGTTTTATTGAATCTCCAGCTCCTGTTCCAGCTTATCAAAGATCCTTTGATATGCAAGGGTTTACTAATATAAGATATATTCTTTCAAAAAATATATCTTATATTATATTCAAATTATTCACTAATATATTTTTTTTAATCAATGTGTATTTTTTTTGTTTATTCAGATTTCATTGTATTTTTTAAAATATTTTTTTATGGAAATTATTTCCAACTTAATGCTCTGTCTTCTTATCCCGTGCATTGCACGGGGTCTTCGCTAGTATATATATAACGCATGATCAGTATGAATACGAGTTTTCAAAATGACTCAAAGGCTCATACTAAGACTATAATAAAGTCCATGTTGAATTCATATAATCAAACCTAGATGCCTTTAAGCATAATCAAACCGTGAAAAAACAAGACCATCAATGATAAACAAGATCATGGTTGAAGAAAATTACCCCTATCCTTTGTTGATTACTGGTCGCAATCATCAAATATCGATTGGGATGTGTATTAACTTCAGCCGCTGTAACACAAACAATGCATTTCAAATCAAACCAATATATTGAGGATATTTCAAACATTCCAAAGCAGAAGTCCATAAAGCCAAAAATTTCAAAAAATTGGAATATCAGACATACACAGCAGTTGATAACAGAAAAGCATTTGACAAAATCAAGCATAAGGAAAAAAGATTTTGTTATTCCATTGGAAGAGTTTGTCCTGTATCCTTTCTAGAAAGGTGGGAAACTGATATTTTTTTTTTTGGTAAACTCAATCATACCGCAAGGCAATGACTGAAGGCAAATACAAGGAAATACTTACACCACCCAAACACTCTCACACACACCACATGCAAACTCACACACACCAGACACATGCAGCCCATGTAAGCTTCACCCTAGAGCTCCTCAAAACGGGTACCAACCGTTTGAGGCGCTAAGGAACTTATATGGGACAATATGCTCGGGTAGTTACCCGATGTGGGACTAAACACTCACCCTAAGTCTTTGGTTTTTTTTTGGTAACTCAATCATACCACAACGCAATGACTGAAGGCAAATACAAGGAAGTACTCACACCACCCAAACACTCACACACACACACACCACATGCAAACTCACACACACTCACACACACACCACACACATGCAGGGGAAACTGATTTTTTTTTGGTAAACTCAATCAAACCACAAGGCAATGACTGAAGGCAAATACAAGGAAATACTCACACCACACACACACACACACACACCCACCACATGCAAACTCACACACACACACACCACACACATGAATCCCATGGAAGCTTCACCCTAGAGCTCCTCAAAACGGGTACCAACCGTTTGAGGCGCTAAGGAACTTATATGGTACAACATGCTCGGGTAGTTACATGATTGAATTTACCAAAAAAAACCAAAGCCTTAGGGTGAGTGTTTAGTCCCACAGGGGAAACTGATAAGAGACTCCAAAAATAGCACCACAATTACAACAGAGGAATCAAATCCTACAAAAACTTAAATCCAAATAGTTCCTAAATCTACATTTCTCTACAGGTTTCAACAAGATCAAACACACATAACTATACATCCAACCAAGATAAACGCTAAAGAAAAGAGGCACGCACTCACAAACTTATTGCTGGCATTGCTGCAACCGTAGTAGTATTTCAATAACCGTGAACTCCACAGATCATGGCCTGACTCTCTCCACCGATCTAAAATTCAAAAACAGAAATCAATTTTCTAATCCCTCATCTGGAGAGATAAAAAATAAAAACAGAAAAACATACCAGATGATTGTTGATCTCTCCCTGCAAAATTTTTGAACGCTCAGTTTGATTTAAACAAACAAAACCATTGATGATGAGATCGTGAGAGAGAAGGATAGGGTTTGTTGCAAAGAACAAAGAAAACACACGAGAGAGTTTTTATTTTTGGGTAATACGCGCGAGAGAGAGTTGGCGCGCGAGAGAGAGTTGGAGAGAGAAAAAATTGCTGGTATTTAGAAGCGGCCATCATTATTTTATTTTTTTTAATTTTTTTTTTGGTAATTAGAGAGGCGTGCATCAAACACTCTCGGAATAGTAGGCCCCACTACTTGTTTAGCGCAAAAAACCCTCCCCCCCTCCCAAATACCGCACGCGAATTTGGATATGAAATTAAAACACTTAGTAACGGCCATCCAAGGCTGATGCTAAATTCCTTATTTAGTGAGTAAAAAAATACAATTTCAAGACCGCCAAAATATTTGTGCCAGTTTTTAACGGGATATAGTTGGGGCCAACGTAAGCCGCCTCTAAAGGGAGCTTACAGCATCGCATTATGGTGGCCGCCGCTAAAGTTTTGACATTGATAGGCCTTTTAGCATCAACCAAATATGGCCGCTTCTACATATACCTTTTAGTGTCATATTTAGGTGACCGCCGCTAAATATTCAACACTAAAAAAGGTTTTTCTTGTAGTGTTTGGTCAATCTCGCTCAAGCGGGTTTGGATCTCGCTCGAGCGAGTTTTTCTGCAAAAAAGCATTTCGGTAAATCGGCCATAACTTTTGACTCGGTGGTCCAATTTTGACAATTCAACTTGCGTTGGATTCCTCTTTCGAAGGGAAACAACTTTTATGTGTTACAAAACTCCAAATTTTGAGTTTGATTTACCGAAAATGGCTCCAAAGCTGACTGGTTGGTAATTGGGTTTCGACAGCCCAGATTTTCAACAGTCCCAACTTTGGAAATCGGACTTTTGACTCAACCCCGCCTCAAAATCAGTGAAAGTTATCAACATGAACCTTGAAGAAGGTTCTAATACCTTTCTAAAAATTCAATACTCACTCGATTCCGAGAAACGATGACTAAACTAGAGCCCTTTAATGTATAGGTAAATGCCGAAACATACCTTTTCAACACCTAGAACCCTACGAGTGTTTTCACACTCCTTTCCCCTTGGGTCCAACACCCTACTTAGACCTCATAAATCATTCTCCATAGGTTTTTAACCCACCTCAATGATCATTAAAGTCACACCGACATACATGAGAGGCTCCAACCTCTTTATGTCTCATGCACTAGCACCATTCACCTATAACCCATTTAAACACTTAGAGTATTTTATACCCTTGTTTTTAGACACTTAGAGTCTCTTTATACTCTCTTTTGAGATTCAAAACACGTACCTTAACCTTCACTTGACTCACCATAATAACCAAAACACCAAGGAAGGCCTTAGGTCTTTATACACATCATGGAAGGGCATTATTCACATGAACAGTGAACTCAAATTCCGGGGCTCTACAAGCTTACTCAGTGACATTTCACTCTTATTCATGTTATAATTTAACACGAACGAATTGAAGGATGAAGGGAGTGACTGCTGAACAGTGTCAATTTGGGTGATGGCATCCATCTCTCCACCAAGAATTTCCAGTTCATTCAATAAGCTCATCATCTTTATGATGTGCTCCCTGACTGGGGTTCCCTCAGCCATCTTGGTGTTAACAAGGGATTTCAACTTTACTTGTCTAGCTGACCTATTTTGCTCACCAAACATCTCATGACGGTTTTGTGAAATGTCAGAAGCCTTATCTATGTGTTCATGCTGGCTTTGCAAAATGTTAAACATTGAAGCCAGTATGTAACACTTGGTCATCTGATTGGACCTCTCTCATTGCTCTAACTCAGCCTTTTGGGCTGGTGAAGCATCTGGAGGAATTTCGGGTTTAGGTGTTGTAAAGTCAAAATGTTGTTGGCAAAATTCCAAGCCCAAAAGATTGTATTTAGGTCATAATAGGTCTCATCCGGTTTGAAGACAAAGGGAAGTAGAAGCCGTGAAGATTCTTGAAGCCTCATCACTCACAGTGGCTAAAAAGTTAGGATTTAGTGAGAGAACTAGATGACCCTATTATGCCTCATGAAAGTGCTCATTCATCATTAAAATTAAGTCAAAAAAGGGCAAGGTTGATAGGGGAATGCATTCAATGATTAACAAGATGAAAAATAAAAAAATGCACCCCAGGGTCGACCCTGACCGTTTTGGGTCGACCCTGAATATCCCATATTTTGTACCAGGATTTTTGGCAGAGAGTGATTTTTATGAGGGTCGACCCTAATATGAAAAAAACATTCTAAAATCACTTTTTAGCAACTTCTAATCCCTTGGACCTTTCCTATATATAGGGGACTTCTCCCAATCCGTGAGGGACATCAATTGGAGACTTTTTAGAGCACTTTGTGCTTACGTTGAGTTGATGAAAACTCTTTGGTTCATTGATCTTCATCTCCAATAATTGACCTCTAGGTTTTGCATGGTTCTAAAGCATATTTTCTATACTTTGCATTAGATGATCCTTAAACATTAAGAGATCACCTTAGGGCTTCCACAAACCCTAAAACCCACTGTTGCTCTACTGTGAGTATTGGTTAGCCTGTACTAAAGCCGTCAAGGACGGAGATCGGTCTTCGAAGACCATGGTTAATCACTTGGAGTAAGATTGGCCGGTGAGGAACCGGAGCTGCTGTTACGGAGATCGAACGTGCTGTGTTCGTGGTTTGCAAGCTGTGGAATTGATACCGAGGAACGTTGTGTCGTGTCCGGTTGGGTAAGATTCGAGTCTTGTATTGTTTAAATCTTCTCATAGTGGATTCTGTGCTAGACTAGGTCCCCTGGTTTTTTCCCGAAAGAGTTTTTCACGCAATAGTCTTGTGTGTTCAAGTGAGTTTAGCTGTGTGTGATTGATTAAAATTAAAATTGGTAGAGAAAATTATAGTAGACCTATTCACCCCCTCTAGGTCAAAGAGTGCATTGGAATAAGAAATTTCAATTGGTATCAGAGCAGGTTCACTCATAAGTTTAAATCCCGTAAGTGTGATCTTGTGTCTATCCTTAAGTCAATGACTACTTTAAGAGAGGGTGGATCCATCTCTCGTCCCCCACTGTTTGATGGGAACAATTATGCATATTGGAAAGCTCGAATGAGAGCATTTCTCAAATCCTTCGACGAGAGAATCTGGATGTCCATTCAGGATGGGTGGACTCCACCGGTGAATATTCTAGGTGATGTAATTCTCACTAAAAGCACCAATGATTGGAGCAAAGAAGAGCTCGAGACAAGTGGTTGGAACACGAAAGGTCTCAATGCCATCTTTACTGCAGTCACTGTTGAAGAATTCAGACGAATCTCTTCTTGTGAAACAGCAAAGGAGGCATGGGATATTCTGGAAATGACTCATGAAGGTACAACCATTGTCAAGATCTCTAAGCTTCAAATTCTCACCACAAAATTTGAAAATCTGAAAATGGAGGACAATGATACATTTGATGAATTCTATGCTAAACTAAGTGACATTGTCAACTCTAGTTTCAACCTGGGTGAGAAAATCAGTGAATCCAAAATTGTTAGAAAAATCGTTAGATCTCTACCGGAAAGGTTTCAATCTAAGGTCATTGTCATCGAGGAGAGCAAAAATGTTGATGCTCTCAAGATTGAGGAATTGGTCGGATCACTCCAAACCTACGAACTCAATCTTCGACCATCCAAGAAAAAAAAATCTGTAGCCTTGAAAACTGTCAGGAATATCTGAAACCAAATAGAAGGTTCAAGCCTAAATCAGGAGGAAAACCTCTTGAAAAGCCAAAGTTAAAACCTTGGGATAACAAGAAAGTCCCCAAAGGAACTGACAAGAAATCTCGTGGCATTCAATACTATGAATGCAAAGGCTATGGCCATATCTCACCCGATTGCCCTAACAAGAAGAAGTCTAAGGGAAAGGTGATGAATGCCACATGGGATGACAGTGATTCTGATGAAGAACAATCTGAAAGTTCGACCTCAAGTGAGGAATCAGAAAATCACATGGCTTTCACTGTCACCCTATCAGAGATAGACCATCCTCCCACTACTCATGAAGAGAAGAGTGATGAAGAACAAGTGAGTGAGTCTGGTGAAGATCATGATCAGAGTCACGCTGTCTCTGAGTCTAATGAAGATATGGACAAAGCCTATGAAAGTTGTTCTCTGAAAGCCTTAAGCTGAAGAAAGCAAAGATCTCATTGAACAAGCAAATTAAATTTATCCAACAAGAAAGAAACTCTTGCAAACTAGAAGCAGAAGGGAAGAATTTTCTGGTATCTCAGCTTGAAAGTGAAAAGGTTGAATTGGTGTCCAAACTAGAATACCTTGAGGAAGAAAATGCCTCGTTATCCAAATGGATCAAGGTTCTAGAAACTGAGGAAGATAACTCCATGAGTGCATTTGAAGAGTCAAAGAGTCAAATTTCAGAATTGGAATCTGAAAGAAATAACCTTATTGAAAAGTTAGATTTCTAGAAAAGGAATTTCTTGATATTCTGAAAGTTAAGAATGGGCTAGCTAAGAAAGTAACTGAACTCGAAAAAGAAGCTAGACTCCTTAGCAACACTCAAATCTTGGATAAACTAGCTAGCATGCAGCGCTCAACAGTAAACATGTCTGGCATAGGACATCCAGACAGATCTCCTCCTTCCAGGTTCATTCCCACTTGTCACCATTGTGGAGTGAAGGGTCACATCCGACCTAACTGCAATGCCTTTAGGAGAAATCCTCGAAATGGTTCTTGGAACCAAACATAACATCAAGGGAATCTCCAAAGGCAAATCCAAGCATTAGCTGAAAAGTCTAGGAGTTTGAGTGAAGAAGTGATGAAAATTGCTCAACTCTCTAGTACACAATATGGTCGTGACACTTCTCATGCTCATCATGAAGAAGGTAACAGGATGGACCAAAATACAAGGATCACCCAGAAAAGAAGGAAGAACAGGAGATCTAACAAGAAGAAGGTCATGCCTACAAATGAAGTGAACAAAGACCATAGGGTTCCCCAAAACTCTAAGTTCATTTATGTAAGAAAGGATGATCTAAAATGCCTTGTCATCCACACCACTTTGAATGCCCAAAATTCTGACATGTGGTATTTCGATAGTGAATGCTCCAGACACATGACAGGTAACAAGTCCTTCTTTACTCATCTTGAGGAATGCTCAGATGGGACTGTTACTTTTGGTGATGGAAGAAATTCTTTAGTGAAAGGAAAAGGTTTCATCCAAGCACTAGGCTTTCCTAAACTGAAGGATGTCTTGTTTGTAGAAGGACTAAAAGCTAATCTAATTAGCATAAGTCAATTGTGCGATGATCACCATGTTATCCACTTCACCAACAACAAGTGTTCTGTTATGGATGACAAAGGTGTGTGTGTTCTGGAAGGGTCAAGAACCACTGACAATTGCTATGGTTTAATTCCAAGTGTTGGTTCTTCTCAAATGTGCAATAGGGCTAAAGTTGACAAAGTTGAACTGTGGCACAGGAGGCTAGGTCACATGAATTTCAAAGACGTAAGCAAACTCTCAAAACACGAGCATGTGAAAGGTGTGCCAAAGCTAGGGAAGCCCTCTACTGCTGTGTGTGGGCCATGTCAAATTGGCAAACAAATTAAAAGTCCACACAAGAAGGTTTCAAATATCGCTACCTCACACCCACTAGAACTAATACACATGGATCGCATGGGTCCAACTCAAACTGAAAGTCTAGGAGGAAAGCGATATATCCTAGTGATGGTTGATGATTTCTCAAGGATGTCTTGGGTGGCATTCATAAGAGAGAAGTCGGATGCATTTGAAAACTTCAAGAACATTTGCTTAAGAGTGCAAAATGAAAAAGGATGCGCCATCACTCGTATTCGAAGTGATCATGGAAAGGAGTTTGAAAACTCCAAGTACAATGAATTTTGTGATGAAGCGGGCATCAAACATGAATTTTCAGCACCAATAAACCTCAGCAAAATGGTGTGGTGGAAAGAAAGAACAGGGTGCTTCAAGAGATGGCTAGGGTGATGCTTCACAGCAACAACCTGGCTGCTCATTTCTGGGCTGAAGCAGTTAGCACTGCATGCTATACTGTTAACAGAGTCTACACTAGGCCTGAAACTAGGAAGACACCCTATGAGCTGTGGTACAACAAGAAATCCAATGTCAAATACTTTCGAGTATTCAGAAGTAAGTGCTATATCCTTAGGGATAGAGAGCAATTGGGTAAGTTTGATTCCCGAAGTGATGAAGGGATCTTTCTTGGTTATTCCATAAATAGTAGGGCTTATCGAGTGTACAACTTAAGAACCTCTACTATTATGGAATCTATAAATGTGGTGGTTGATGGCTCAGGATCTGAGTCCTTGCAACTAGAGGATGACAATGATGATGAAGGTGTTAAAATTCCAATATCTAAATCAGAAGATGAATCACCTTCAAAGTCATCTCCTAAAAAACCTACACATCCTAGGGTTATGAGGCCTCACTCCTCAACTGAAATTATTGGAAACCTTGAAAGTGGAGTGAGAACTCGAAAACAAGTTGAAAATGAAGTTAGTCACTTTTGCTATACTTCTACATTTGAACCCAAAAATGTAACTGAAGCTCTTACTGATGAAAACTGGATAAATGCCATGCAAGAAGAGCTTAATCAGTTTACAAGGAATGATGTATGGTTTTTAGTTCCTAGACCTAAAAATACAAATGTTATTGGTACTAAATGGATTTTCAAGAACAAATCTGATGAACATGGTACCGTTGTAAGAAACAAGGCTAGGTTAGTTGCACAAGGATATACTCAGATTGAGGGCATTGATTTCGATAGAACATTTGCTCCTGTTGCCCGACTAGAATGGTATTCTTCAAGAAGAAGTCTATGTGGAACAGCCAAAAGGGTTTGAAGACCCTAATCATCCTGATCAGGTTTACCGATTAAAAATGGCTCTCTGTGGTTTGAAACAAGCTCCAAGAGCTTGGTATGAGAGACTGACTACAAACCTCTTAGAAAAGGGATTTTCGAGAGGGGGAGTAGACATGACCCTATTCATTAAAAACATCAAGGATGATATGGTTATTGCTCAGATATATGTTGATGATATTGTCTTTGGTTCCACATCTGACTCATATACACACTCCTTTGCTGAACAAATGAAGAATGAATTTGAGATGAGCATGGTTGGTGAGCTGAATTTCTTTCTTGGTTTGCAGGTAAAACAAATGAGCAATGAGATATCTGTGTCCCAAACCAAATATGCCAAAGACCTTGTAAAGAAATTTGGCATGAGCTCAGCTAAACATGCTCGCACTCCTATGAGCACCACCACCAAACTTAACAAAGATACTTCAGGCAAAAGTGTCGACCAAACCACATACCGAAGTATGATTGGTAGTCTGTTTTACCTCACTGCCAGTCGTCATGACATTTCCTTTAGTGTCGGAGCTTGTGCTCGCTATCAAGCATGCCCCAAAGAGTCACACTTACTTGCAGTTAAACGAATCATTCGATATGTAAGTGGAACTCTCTCTTTTGGCCTATGGTATCCCTTTGATACTAATGCCATGGTTGTTGGATATTCCGATGCCGACTGGGCCAGAAATACTGATGATAGGAAAAGCACCTCCGGAGGATGCTTTTATGTTGGAAACTATTTGGTTGCTTGGCTTAGCAAAAAATAGAATTCCATCTCTTTGTCTACTGTCGAGACTAAGTACATTGCAGCCGGCACTTGTTGCACTCAACTTCTGTGGATGAAGCAGATGTTGCAGGACTACGGGATAGAATAGGGCACCATGACTGTGTATCGTGATAATACAAGTGCCATCAACATCTCCAAAAATCCCCTTGCAACACTCTCGCACCAAACACATAGAAATTAGACACAACTTCATTCGAGAACTTGTTGAGCAAAGTGTCATTACATTGGAATATGTGCAAACTGATACTCAACTTACAGATCTCCTAACCAAACCTCTAGACTCCCTTAGGTTTGAGTTTCTTAGGAAATCCATCGGTGTGTGCGGTATTGAGTGATTTGAGTGCTTCTTGATAGTCTAGGTAATCTCAGATCCATATCTATTCCTAGATCTATTCCTCCGGTGTATATTATTTGTTTTTATATACTACTGTTTTGGTTTGTTTCGATTATTTCAAAAATCCAAAAACATTAAAAAAAAAAATTCAGAAAAATTCCAAAAAGATTTTTGTTTTCTTTTAGTTAGGCCTTACCAAAAAGATTTTTGTTGGCATTGGTTGTGTCCTTTTGTGGCGTGCTTTGTTGAATTTTTCTTGTACTCATAATGCTTGTCCAAGATACATATTTGATTCTATTGAGTTCATGAGGATATAGTACCTACCAAAATGCTTTAGGGAAGTGCACATAGACTATCTTGCTAAATACAGCTAGAAATATGGCAAATACTGTTGCACAATCATCTGCATTAACACTTTGTCTATCTGCTGAAAATGGTACATATCCTTATGAACAAGCAATGATATTAGTCATGATGGTTCTTCCAGTTGACAAAATCTGATTTGATCATGAAGGTACATCCCCCTAAATGTGCTCCCATTTAAAATTTTTATGCAAGGGAAAGGGCTACCTCTGGATAGTGTGAAAGCCACTATTGGATGCAAACAGTATGAAATGGCTACCTAGGAGGACAGTAGGTATCTATCTGGGTCCCTAGAGTGAAAGCCCCTGCTGCCGGGGGAGGTGCAGGTGTAGGTGCAGCAGGAATATCAACCCTGTTTGCAAGCCTTGTCATAGCTGCTGCCATAGCTTCGAGGATCTGAGTCAAATCGGGCTGCCCATCACCTGTAGGGGCATCTCCTCCGTTTCCTCGGGTATGATACCCTCTGCCTCACATACAATGACTCATGATTGAACCCTGAGGACAATCATGACACCCCAAGCTTTTGAATACTACAGCTCAATGGGCACTTACTGCTTTATATAAGCATCATATACGTCAGAGTATACATGTAATAGTATAAGCATACCAAGGAAGTCCTAGCGATACAAAGTTCTTAACACAGCTAATGAGTTAACTGGTTACATAACAAGACTAAATGACTAGTCCATACTCAGAATCTAAACTGCCTAGATTGACCTAAAGACTTACTTGATACCTATTATATCACAAGTATCAAACTTAAGTTAAAAAGTTCATCTGAGTTCTAAGTTCAACTCTGAGAACATGCTTCCGCTTAGAAGACGACTTAGCCCAAGGGAAACAAATCCCTAGGCTTTGATACCAAGTCTGTCGTGACCCAAAATACCCCCTAGGAGTTAGGGACACTTTAGTTCGTGACCGCTGTATCATACCGTCCTGTATGACACATAAGGCATACATACCATCCTACCAGAGTACACAAGTCATAACACATAGCGGAAACAATTTATAATAAAACACTCCTATCGTTAGGTTCAAGTTTGACCCAATAGAACATATCCAAAAATATGGAGTGGACAAGTCCCACTCTCAACATATATAAAATGTCTCTTCTTGGCTCGCTCAGCAAAAATCGAAATTAGGCCACCTATCTAGTGCTCCCTCATCCTGGTAATGATCCATGGTAGGCTCTGACTCGTAATACTCTTCTTCTATCCACGGCTCCAAACCGTAGACGTCAAAAGGAATACGTGCACCTGCCGACATCAATAATTCAGTTAAGCATGGAATACTCAGTCACATACAAACTACTAGCTAACAGTGAATAATATCATGAACATGCAAAAGCTTAGAGTATAGCATACGTGAAAGTAGTTTCCCAAAACCCTTGTCTTAACAGTATTCGTGTGAAATCAAAACCAAGTAAATCTTGTGAGGTCATGTGATAATCATGTTCTTGTGAATTCTTGAGAGAGTTGGGATTCCTTATGAGCATGCGAAAGATCTGACTAAGCATGATTTCATGTGAACTTGTAAGCTTGTGAGACATGACTACTTGCGAGTCCATGTATAGTGGGATTCCTTTTGAGCATTGAAACAATCTTAGAACACCAACCCAAAGTTTGGCCTTATCTTTACTTTTGAACCTTCTTTTATAAAAACCTTGCTTATGAACTTTATAAAATACCTTTCTTGTGAGAAATCATCGAATCATGCGAGACTAGTGAATGTAGAGTGCATATAGTACTTGTGAACATCATGGTAAACTTAGAAATCTTGTAAACATGGAATCATATTCATAGAAGTTCAATAGTAGTGATAGTTTACATCTTTAGTACAAATTATCATCCAATCAACCCAAGAACATACTTAAATCATGGTTTTCTTTAAAAAGAATAGCACATGATAGGTAGTAGAGTGTATCTACCTTGCCAAAACTGATTCCCTACGGTTTAATCGCTTTAGAATACTCCATAGAAGCGAGAGAACTTTTTAGCACGCTTATGGAATCAATTCCAACTTGAGAAGGCTTGAGGAAGTGAAGATCGCACTTCAAGAAGCTAGAACAAGCTTCACCTTTTGATCTTCGAAGAACACTAGCAAAGCCCCATTCAAAACCCTAACTTTCTTCTCAAAATCCCCAAAAATATCTTCTAAGGGTTGTGTAAACCCTTACCCACGAAATGAGTTCATATATATAGGCAAAAGGTTGTCAAAAGACCCAAAACACCTTAAACAATATCCCCAAGGTCGGTTTCAGCACAAAATGGAAAGAGGGGTCGACCTGTGGTGTCCACCGGTCGACCGGTTGGCTTTGAGGGTTCTGGAAATGAACCCCATACATTTTAGTGTGAGTAGGGGTCGACCCCTGGTCATGAGGGGTCGACCGGTAGTGGAGTGTTCGACCTCTGGTCGCCCACTGGTCGACTGGGAGTTGAGGGGTCGACCGGAAGTGGAGGGGTCACCTGCTGGTTTGTCTGCCTTGGAATTTTGGCCATAACTTTTGATTCGGTGATCAGATTTTGATGATTCAACTTGGGTTGGACTCTCCATTTAAAGGGGAATAACTTTCATGTTTTTCAAAAACCTAATTTTGAGTTCTTAACAGTCTAAATGGGCTCACAAGTGGACTGGTCCAAACTGACTGCTAAATTTGCAGCAGACCCATCTTCAGAAATTCCAACTTTCACCTAGATTCGAATCACAATCGAGAAAAGTGATAAACATGAATATCAAAGAGGGTTTCGATACCTTTCTAATTGCTCATGAATCACTTGATTCCAATAAACGATGAGGAAACTAGAGCACCATCAAGTTGAGGTTATGGCAAGAAATCCACCTTCTTTGACACTTAGTGTATTTTGTACTCTCATTTTGGTTCCCAAACCCGCATACATCATACCTTATGTTGTACACACCAAATTAACATCATAACACTCATTTTAAAATGAGATAACTCATCTTCATTTAAACCATCACCAAAGTCACATGAAAGACCTTGGTTCAAACAAGCTTAGCGCAAAAGCACTATTCATAACACTATTCACATGCTAAGTGAGTGAGATCTGGGGTTCTACACAATATTACAAATTACTCATGATTTATTAGCAACATCCAAACATTGACCGGAACGGACCGTTCCCGTTTTATATGACTGAATGCATGGGACAAAACTCTAAGACATTGGAGTTTTTGTATGGTCCTACCGATTTGCATATCGTATAGTTGTGATGCCTTGTGTGGCTAACTACTGGGTTACCGACCGATTTACATTACTATTTAATATTACCTCAGCCCCGCATCTTTTGACGGATTCTGACTCCGAGGCGTCGCCGACATCATGCTTCACCATACGGTTTAGTCCAAATGGTAACACGAGATATTAGATAAAGTCATTTAAAAAAGTGAGCATCAAGGCATGACCACTCTAAATATGATATCATGAGTGATGCATACATAGCTTACCGATATTTATTTCACCATCTCCCCGCTTTGGTTGGCTCCAGTCGTAGGTTGACCACGATCTGCAACAATCGGGAGTACACAGTTCAATTTATGCATACCTAATGTCGATCAAACACAGTTCTATACACAACTGTGTACAGTCGAGGATATGCCCTCCACCAATTGAGGATTCATGGAAATCGAATGCTTGGCCGCCGATCGGAACAAAATACCCCAAGCAAGGGAATGTGTTCAAATGCCCATACCTGTTACATTCGTAAAGACATGTGATTAGGACACCACATTGTTGATGTACAACTGTGACGTTTCTGCAAATGTAAGTCCACTTCACTTTTCCACATAACGTTAATGTGCATTTGCTTACCTGAAAAGCATATGAACATCCACGTACATTGTAGCGCTTGTCAATGTATTTTGTTGTAAGCTCCAAAGATTCGATGGTCCTTGTCGCGAACCAAAACCCACCCTACGAGTGAATCTTGGACGACTTATCATGACTTACATGACCTGCTTGACAAACCATCCTGCAAAATACACAGAGCATATACAATAGAGGACAAAATAGCGGAAGCATAAGCTAACATGGCACAGCAGAAGTCTAACCAAAATCTCTATGTATATACATGATCTAAGTTTTTGTACAAATGTGGAAACAAAAGAAAGGTGTGGACATGCCCGCCAAATACATGAGTATAAAATCTCTCGTGCTCACCCACACTCACTTAGAATCTACCACCTAATAATAGCCCTCTACGTGAGGCTCCTCAATAGGGACCTCCTCGACATACTCCTCTTCCTCCCATGGATCGGGAGCACATATGTCAAAAGGAGCGGGCGCTCCACTAACACCTGCCGACATCAAAAGTATTGCTGAACATGGAATACTCAAAAGGTACCAAATACTAACCAACAGTCATAGCAATATAATAATGGAAATAAAGCGGAAGCAGTTCATATCATAATAGGGAAGTAAACAATTTATATTTCATGCTTGCATCACATCAAAATTGGGAAAACTCTTGAATTCATCGTGTGCTTGACCTGACTTAAAATACTCTTTTTGTGCATGAAAACTTGTCTTGTCATGTTCTGTTTTGCTTGTCTTGTCGTGTTATGTCTTGCTTGTCTTGTCGCGTCATGCATTTCATTAAGCAACTTGAAGGGAGGGTGGTGTAAACCCCCTCTTTTTGAGGTATGAAATGTTCAACTTGAAGGGAGGGAAGTGTAAACCCCCTCTTAAGAAAATGAGATACCGCTTGTGAGGGAGGGAAGTATAAACCCCCTCTTTAGCGAAAATGCAGTCTTGCTTGACAGGTTCTTGTTCTTGTCTTGCTTGTCATGTCGTGTCATGCTTATTATGTCATGAAATGCATATGCACATGCTTTCTTGGAATTTAAACATGCTCATGCATGCTTGGGATGTTAGTACCCTTGAACAACTTGTGAGGGAGGGTGGCATAGAACCCCCTCTTAAGAAAATGAGATGAGGCTTGTGAGGGAGGGTGGTATAGAACCCCTTCTTATCGAAACATGAAATTAAACTTGCATGATTGAAGGCTCGCTAACATCTTGCTTGACTTGTGATATCGGAGCAAAGCATATCTTAGGATATACCCTATCCCTATTAGCAACCCTTACGTTTGGCCTTGTCATAGTGGTCATGAATCGAGACTTTTGTACTTGATTTTCTTGAAAACAAAACAAGGTGTTTCATGCTTGAAAACTCTACTCATGGACTACTTGTCGTGCTCGTGGTCGTGTACATTTAAGAATAACAATGGCACATAATACACTTGCATTTGATCACAATTAAATCAATTAATAAGCATTTAAGTCTATCAACATACCATTCTAAGAAGTAAGGAAGTTCACACATGCATTTTCTAAGAACAATTATCATTTTCTTCATTGTGGCATTTCATCAAACACTTGGTGTGTGCATTATAGTTAATACCTAAATCTTGCTTTTCTAGATGGGTCAACGCTCATAACATACATGCGTGTTCATTATTAATACAATACCATTCTCATTTCGTTCATCACAAAACATACACACGGCATCCATCACCCTTACACACCCACACAACCATCCATCTCAGTCCATGTACCCCATTACATTATCATGTTTAGAATTTGGAGAAAAACCAAGACAAAGAAGAAGAATATGAACTAGGAGGGTAGCATAGGGTACCAACCTGCAATGGGATGAAGAAACCCTTGATTTGGAGTCCCAACTTTGAAGAAGAACCCCTCTTGGGTTTGAGAAACTCTAGTTGATTTGAGGAAGATCCTTCCTTGGAAATCTTCAAGCTTGAGCTTCCCTTGATCTCCAATCAAAACCCTCCTTGGAGGTTTTTCCCAAATTTCCTCTTCTCCTTTCTCCCCTCTTTCTCTCCTCTAGGTTTAGAAAAGCCCCAAATGAGGTTCCTTAACAAGCCAAGGGTCTTAAGACCTTCAAATTCGGCATCAGCTACCGCGTGCTATTGATCGCACACTTGACTGCGATCGATCGCAGGTCAGTGCAATCGATCGCACATGGATACGATCTATCGCAAATGAACCCAAGAGTTTTGGTCTGATTTTCACCTGCATGCAATCGATTGCAAACTCTTGCGATGGATCACAAATCCCTACGATCTATCGCACCTGGCATCCCATCTATCGCATATGGTCCAGAATGTTTGGGACCCATTTTGTCTACTGTGGGCAGTGAAATTTTCACCGTCCATCACCAAGGTGTGTGTACAATGACATACACCTGATCTTAACCTCTCGGAGAGACGGTTTCGTTCACACGTGCCTATGGCACGCGCAGTACCTTTAGCTGTCAGCATTAAATGCTGATGGCTGGCACCATGCTGCCCAGCTAAGCAAGACCAGATTTGATCCGTGAGGATAAAACTCACGGATCCACCCTAAGTGGTAGCTCCCAAAAAGGGTTAACACATGTTCATCCGTGAGGACAAAACCCCACGGATCCAATATTAAGTGTTGGCCCCCGAGTGGCTAACACATCCCCACAGATCAAATATTAAGTGTTGGCCTCCGAGAGGCTGACACATTTATTTATCCGTGAGGAATAAAATCTCACGGATCCAATACTTAGTGCCAGTCTCGGAGAGGCTGACACGTGTCCATCTGTGAGGACCAAAACCTCACGGATCCAATATTTGGTGTCAGCCTTCATGAGGCTGACACGTGTTTATCCATGAGGACCAAAAACTCACGGATCCAACCTTCAGTGTTGGCCTTCATTAGGCTGACACGTGGCATGTCCGTGAGGACCAAAACCTCACGGATCCAATATTTGGTGTCAGCCTTCATGAGACTAACACCTGTCCAGCCTTGAGAACCAATACCTCACGGATCCAATACAGATCATGTTTAATGCCAGCCTCCATAAGGTTGACACGTGTCCAATTCCTAAGGATAAGTCCTCACGGACCAAATATGATGTCCTGGACCTATTCCAGACCACGGGCAAACCTTGTGATCCGTGGTCGAGACCTGTGGTCTCCCCCGTGATCCGTGGTTGAGACCAATGGTCTCACCTGGGGATCCGTGGTTAAGACCTGTGGTCTCCCCCGTGATCCGTGGTTGAGATCAATGGTCTCACCTGGTGATCCGTGGTTGAGACCTGTGGTCTCCCCCATGATCCGTGGTTGAGACCAATGGTCTCACCTGGTGATCCGTGGTTAAGACCTGTGGTCTCCCCCGTGATCCGTGGTTAAGATCAATGGTCTCACTTGGTGATCCGTGGTTGAGACCAATGGTCTCACCTGGTGATCCGTGGTTGAGACCTGTGGTCTCCCCCGTGATCCGTGGTTGAGACCAATAGTCTCACCTGGTGGTCCGTGGTTGAGACCAATGGTCTCACCCTTTAATCCGTGGTTGAGACTTATATTCTCATCCTGGTCCGTGGACTGGCCTAGACCAGTCTGTCCCAGCTGACAGTCAGTATTTGATTGTCATGGGGCAGAGAATCCTTATTAAAAAGGATTCTCTATCAAGTTGTGAGGAATCCCAAGATAAGGATCCCCTCTTTTAAAATCTCATGGGATGCCACGTGGCACCCCATGATTATTTTAGGATTAGGACTATGTCCTTTATCCTAGGAAATGATGAGATTAACATCCTCCTTTTCGAAAAGTATTAGGATTCCCCCTAAAAAAGGAAGGAAACCTGGTACAAGAGTCCTCAAAAAGAAGAGGATTCTCTCCAGTTTGAGGACTCTCCCAGATAAGGGAGACCCGTGAGCTGGCATCCTCTAAGAGGAAAGCCCCTTTTGACTTTTCTAAAATAAGGGAGTCAAAGAGGGAGTCCCAAAAAGAGGACTCTCTCTAATCCATAAAGGGTGTTTTCTCACAAGAAACACAGGAAAACGGAGAGACACAAGAACAAAATACAAGATATGGAAAAAACCAAGGAAGAAAGAAGATACTCTCTCCTCCATTTCCAACAGCAAGCAAGAAGGAATCAGGTGAAGAAGAAGACTCCACATATGGAGAATACAAGGTGAGCCCTCATACATGGCCACCATTCTTTTTCTTTTCTTGAAAAGACCTCAATGAGGCACTTGTAACACCTACATGGGAATTGGGCAACCCCATTGAATAAATAAAGATAAATTTATTCAATATGTTCTTCTTTTATTCTTCATCTTAATCAGAGGTTCTTCCCCAATACAGGGAAGGTAATTTAACAGTCTGAGTTTACTCAGATTGGAAGGATAGTCCCCCACAATAAACAATAAACTCCATACAACAATGGAGGAAATTTGAAAGCAAATAATGAATTTTTTTTCGCTCACAAATTAAATGGCACGCCCGGTGGGACATCCTTCTCCTCTCATCTCTGATGAAGAATTAAAAATAATAAAGAAGAACAAAAAAAATGAAAAGATGAGTGATATTCCTCTCTTTTCATCATCTCGTGCAGGATAAATCGAGACCGTCTACCCGTCCGTCCCACATACGTGCTCACGATCAAAAGGAGGATCTATGTCCCTCCGATGCCGATTCCGGTGACTCATCCCCTCACTTGGGCTGAGGTAGCAGCGGCCCCAATCATGAGGCCTCAGTCTAGTGACCGAACCCTCAATGAGGGTATTGCTGCTCCTCCACAGAGGAGTCAACCCTACCAGGTCTACGGATAGGGTGCATCCCCAAGGGTGCCCCACAGAGTAGGTGTAGCCCCGAGGGTACACCACGGAGCAGATGCATCTCAAATGGTGCGCCACGGAGCAGTGGCATCCCCAAGGATGCTCCGTGGACAAGGGGCATCCCCCAAGATATCCCACGGAGAGGCTGCACCCAAGAGGACGCGCCACAGAGCGGACATATCCCCCAGAATGCGCCACGGATTGGGTGCATCCAACTGGATGCCCCACGGACAGGGTGTTCCCCAATCAGAGTTCAGCACGGAGGGTGTACCCAACCGGGTACACACATTGCAGGGTGGCTTTACCACACTGCGACAAGTCAGCCCAAAAGGCAGATCTATGTCAAACACTGGGCCAGGCCTAACAAGCCGTCCCAAACCCCAACAGTCCGTAGTGGAAAGGCCTCAATTGCTGGGGCCGACCATAGGGCTAGTTGGATATAAGCCCCCTCAGTCCAAGCTGACTGACGGAGCTCCCCCTTTGAAAAATTTTTCGGGAGGGGGAGATGCTGCCAAATTTTCATCAGGGCAAAGGAACAAGGCCAAGGGCCTCAAGGATTTAATGAAGAATCCCTCAAAAAACTTTAAAAGTAACAAAGTAATTGAGGAATGTGCCTTAAGGCACTTATCCGTGAACAAGAAACGTCCACGGACAAACTCCACGGACCAAGGTCCTGGATATCCCATGGAGGGAAGTAGAAGATTGTCCACGGACGGGAATACAGGAACGTCCACGGACAGAAATGCTAAATTGTCCACAGACAGGCAATCAAGACTATCCATGGACAGAATATCCAAACTGTCCACGAACAGAAATTCAAGATCGTCCACGGACAGACCATTAACTCCGTCCAAGGACAGAATTTCAAAACTGTCCACGGACAGAAATTCAAGATCGTCCACGGACGGACCATTAACTCCGTCCACGGACAGAATTTCAACACTGTTCACAGACAGAAATTCAAGACCATCCATGGATGGACCATCAACTCCGTCCACGGACAGGAGTCCCTTACAAAGAAAGGGGATCCACAGATAGGCACTTTGCCATCCGATGATAGCTCTCCTTCTAAGAAGGAAAGGAGTTGGTACTATACAGCCAACAAAAGAAGGGTATTCTCAGAGCCGGATTCATCATCCGATGATGACGTAAGGGGCATTAACAGCCGTGATCAATATCGTCCAGCTGATAATGCAAGAAATATTTCGAGTCCAGAACAGGCAGATAGAGACTTGTTATACAGACTGGGTCCGAACGCCTTCAGAGGTGCTAACCTTGCAACTTTCACATCAATGATGGCATCAGTCCGTCATCAACACCAGCGACCTCCATTAAGAGATGTAAGCCCATTCTGGGGCAGAGAAAGTATTGAACCGGAAAGAAGAGCAGCAGCACCATACAACCCTAGGGTCAAGGTGCTAAATAGAAGTACTTCTGCTTTCGAGATGCCCAGGAAGAAAACTCCTGAGGAAATTCTGCAACTCAGAAACAGGAAGTACCCTTCGTCTTCGTCAAAGAAGGTGTATAATTATCGGTCAAGGCCGAGAAGGTTCGAGAACCAGAAGTCAAAAAGGTCGACAGACGCCTCGGATAAAATCCGTTTTGTCCACTAAAGACGAAGGACTGATCATTCTGCACCTGTTGACCTTACTCGGGGGAGATTAGATACCAGAGCATCATATGATGGTTACGAGAGAGTGTCCGTGAATGTGATCGGCACTAGACTCAACCCAGCTCCGGAAGAGCATATAACCCCAGTGTTCCAAGGAACTGGGGCAACGCCTGAGCAGAACTTATCAGCCAGGCAAGATTTTCAGAGTTCAGTTGCCGCTATTTTAGCTCTTTAGACGAGACTGAATCCTCACAAGCTGTCAGGATAGCTACTCTAGGTCCGGTGGTTCCGAGAAGAAAAAGGAGCCGCAAGAATCAGGCCAGAGATAAAGACAAATCCCAAGACCTAGTTCAATCAGCTCCGGAGCCTGACGTCAATGAATACCAAGAAGGGTCAGAACGAGAACCAACCCCGGTAACCTCTTTAAGAGAACTGGAAGAAACTTTGCTAGTCGAAGAATATGCTTCTGACGAACCAGCTCCTCAACTAACTAGGCCAGAGGAAGTACAGGAAATACCTCGACAGGTTTTTAGTTCACCAAATCCTTTATACAGGATGCCTAGTGCTTATTTTATAGAAGAAGAATTCCCAAATCTTTTTCGATTACCGGAGCCAGCTTCAGACCGACCAGTAGCGGTCATGATGACGAACCTGGATGGGAATACTAGTCAGGGGAATAATCCTTCGACTTCGACACCTCCGCCGTCAAATGATCAAACAGCAGTCTTACAGGCTCAACTCCGATACAAGGATGATCAAATCACCGCCATGATGTCTAAAATGCAAGAGTTGGCTACTCAATTGTTAGCTCTCAAATCTGCATCGGCACCTGGGCCTCACTTCCCATACCAAGGAGGAAGCAGCAATCAAGGCACAACCCCAATACCTCCAAATCATCCAAGGGTGCCCGAAACAGGACCCATCCTGAATCAAACCGCTCTCATAGGAGAGGTGTCACCGTCTCTTTTGGCTGCAATCGAAGAGACTGTTCGCAATCAAATACGGTAGGCAAAAGAAAGAGAAAAGGATGTACGGATGATTGTGAAGCATTATCCAGCTATCATGGATGCGGTTCTATTCCCACCAAGCTTTGTCCAACCGACATTCAAAATGTTCGACGGCACTGGAGATCCGAGGCAACACTTGTCTCATTTCCTCTTGAGATGCGGATTGGCATCTAAGAACGGGGCTCTTTGCCTCCAGCTCTTCGTACAATCTCTAGAGGGTGCCGCTTTCACATGGTATGCTAACCTCCCTGAGGCTTCAATCCCTGATTGGAATACAATGATGACCAATTTCAGCAAACAATTCTACAACACCCAAAGAAGAGTAGGTGTTCCAGAATTGATTGAAACCCGACAGAGGGACAATGAAACAGTAACAGAGTTCATTGCCCCGTGGAGAGCTTTGACCTTCTCCTGCCCTTAGAAGTTCACATAGATGGAACTCATTCGGATGTGTCTCAACAACTTCAAGCATGACCTTTCAACTGCCCTAATGGCTCAAACCTTTACGGGTTTCGAGGATCTGTGCACAAAAGCGTATGACATGGAAATCCATGTAGGAAAAAGAAGGCGAGGCAGGGGTACTGACCGCCTTGAATCCTCAACAGCTGCAGTGGTGGAAGCCAAAAAGACTGCACCACCAGCATCAAATACTGGTAGATCAACTGGCTGAACGAACAATGGTAAAGGACCAATTAAGGTTGGTACCAAACAAGTCCAAGGTGGATCTAGGAAACCACAATGGCAAGGTAAAAAGGAGCCGCCGAAGAAGATCACCATGGAAGAGAGGATGAATAAAACATATTCATTCTCAGAAGACATTGTTGAGGATCTATTTGAAGATCTCCTTGTTAATGAACTTATCACTCTCCCAGAGAGCCGGAGACCTTAAGAGATTGGGATGAAAAGTGATCCCAAATACTGTCCTTATCATCGTATGATCAGTCACAAGATAGGTGACTGCTTTGTACTGAAGGACATTATTCAACGGCTCTTGGACAATAAAGAGATTGTCATTGATGATCTCCAGCAGGCAGCTACGTCCAATACGGCAGTGGCTTCGGAGCCAGTTGATGAAAATAAGGCATCTTCATCAAGTAACAAACTTCCTGACAACAAACCGTCAGACGAAGAAGACTGGACCCTCTTTGAAAGTAAAGGGACCAAGAAGAAAAAGCAATTAGCTCAAAACGTCGATGCTAAAAAGCAAGTCCAGGCTACAAGACAAGCTTGAGCCCTAAGAAAAGAAGGGAAGCGCATAGCTAAGGCTGAAAAGAAGAAGAAGAAAGAGTAAGGAAAGCCAAGAAAAACGGCTCTGCTCAAGATGCTCTTGTGGAACAAAAGCCGTTGTCAGTAATCACCTTGATGGATTTTATCCCGCTAGGCTTCTGCTCCGACTGCGACTATGATAGCCTTCAGTCAACGGATTCAGGAGGCGAATCCAATATCTTCTCCTGCTATGTTATTAATGTGGTCCCAAATGAAGACCAATCACGGTTAAATGAACCAAGACAAGTGGTAGCCTGCAGTCCAAAAAGACATCAGACATTTCAAAGTTGGCTGGATCAAGCTGAAGACATCGAACTCCCAGAAAGGAGACCATCTACACCAGGACGGACCCCTACAGGGCGTTCTGATCTTTTCGAAGGATTTTCATCCGGAGGAGAGCGAGAGGCAGAAGATGAACAAATACAATCTGATTCCCCTCAAGAAAGGCTCAGTACGCCTGAAGTTCTGAACTCAAACCATCGTCAAATGCGACGATTGGTGCAGGTCTCAACTTAACTTGAGAATCAAGATCTACCTGCTTTAGTCAGTCTGGATAGTGACCCTTCGACGGAAGAAGCAGTCTTAGACTCAAGGTCGACTGACAGTTCACTGGCGTCTGAACAAAGCTCAACTCAATCTGGGAGTCCGATAGAGCGATCTGAAAGAAGAATTCAACCATCTTTTCAAAGTAAGAATAGGAAGCTGGACTTCAGTTCTGTCAACATGGTCCAACTCTTAGAAGGAGAGTCGTCTGGACCAATAGACCAGACGATTGCCAAAGTCTATCAACTCAACCTCCCGGTCGGGAACAAAATTACCACCGAGGTTTGTTCCGGTCCAACATGAAAATCAGACCAGAGCTCAACCGGCCTAAGCCCAAACAGCTACCGGTAATGAAAGGGTCAAGTATGATATCCTGGCCCATCTGAAGAAAATTCCTTCCTTGCTGAGCGTCTATGATGCTCTCAAAATGTCTCCAGAATTGAGGTCTCTTATATATGCCCTCTCTAATCCGGAGGACTTTTCTGAAGAAGTCACAATTCAGCCGCCACCGCCTCCTCAAACAGGAGCTTCCTGCCTTTTCATGATCACCTTTGATGATGAAGATATGCGAGCTGAGACTCTCTAGCATAACCGGCCACTGTTCATCTCAAGTTTGGTTAATGAAATCGGAATCTCCAGAGTGATGATAGATGGGGGTTCAGCTGTCAACATCCTTCCAAGAAGAATGCTGTCCAAGCTTGGAGTACAAATGGGTTGACTTCATGAAAGCAGTCTGATCATCCAAGGCTTTAATCAAAATGAGCAGAAGCCTATGGGCATAGTCAACCTCAAAATCAGATTCGGTGATATTGCTAAGACTACAACGTTTCTGGTAATTGATGTTGATACATCGTACAACACCCTTTTGGGGCGACAATGGATGCACAACCATCTAGTTGTGTCATCTACTTATCATCAATGCCTTAAATACCCTCAAGGGAACGGGCAAGCAAGAATCGATGCTGATGATAATCCATGCAATGATGCAGAAGCATATTACACAGATGCGCGTTTCTATGTCAAAAGTGTCCAAAGAAACCTTCAGCAGAAACCCAAAGGGGAGAAGGTTGAAAGTGGCCCGAAAAGCAATCATGGGCCTGTTCAAACAGAAGCTCTGAAAAGGGTGTTTAAATATACCCCAAAATCTCAAAGAAAAGAAAGAGAACCGACCTTATCATTGATCGAATCTTTCCGAAATCTGGAGAAGGGCAAGTCAGTCGACCTCTCTCAGACGTGTGAGGTTAAGGAAATCGACCCCCTTGAAGCTTTAAAAGGCAATCATTCAATCCCTTTGAGGAGGATGGACTGTACAATGGTCGAGACTACCTCCAGTTTCACTGTTCCGGTCATGAAAAGAGGACAGAAGTCCATGCTCTTCAATTCTCTAGGTACATACGACAGGATAAATTCCTCGTGGACCAATGAGAAGAGTAATGCTATTAATCCTTACAGGAAAAAGATAAGCTTCGGTGGGAAAATTGACAGATTCCTCCAGAAACAAGGATTTGATCCCGAAAAAGAAGAACATGTCGAAGGAACTATCATTCCGGCTTATGAAGCCATGCTTAGAGAGGAGCAGCATGAAGCCTTGGATACTGGTGATTATGTAGATACAAATACACCAGGAATTGGGTATAATCCTCCAGTCTTCGTATTTGGGGAAAGTCACAACTAGACTGCGAATATGGTCACAGTCCGGGAGGAGTCCACAGCAGAGGAAGTCTCAATGGAATGGCTTCCAGAAGAAACAGAGTCCCTACAGGGATCCTCATGGATTGAGGCAGCGCATCAAGATATGATTGATAGTCTGGCTAAGGTCAGTCTCAGTGTGTGGCAAAAATGGCCAATAACAGAAGTCATTCCCGATGTCGTTGTTCCTTCCAGAAAAACAGGGGAAAAGCCCATCCTTTTTCACTCAGCAGGGCGAGTAGGCACAGCCACTCCCCGAAACAATAGAAAAAATGAAAAGATGAATCCTTATCAAAGGAGGCCTATGTTTAATCCAGCAATCAAGTGAATGCTTGAGAAGCAGGGGTTTAATACTGAAGCAGAAGAGCAGGTCGAGCATGAAATTATGCCCGCACCCAGGACTTTGGGTACCTATAAGCAGGTTAGCTCTAACTTGGGAAACTCTGAAACATGAAATTTTGGATCCTCTATCAAATGAAGACTTGGTCTGGACTGTAAATACTATTACAGTCGATGAAGACTTCTCTTCGGGAGAAGAAATGATCATGGAAGAACCACCAGAAGAGACAGAAGTCCGTCCGGCTCCTCCAAAATTTGAAGCAGGAGGTCAGGCGACAGTTGATGACCTTCTTGAAGTTAACCTCGGCTCAGAACAAGATTCGAGGCCAACCTTCATTAGCGCCTCTCTCTCAAACAGAAAAAGAGGAGTATCTTTGTCTCCTAAAAGAGTATAAAGATGTCTTTGCATGGAACTACACAGAGATGCCTGGCTTAGATCCAAAAATTACAGTCCATCATCTCACAATTCGAGAAGATGTCAGGCCAATCAAGCAGGCACAAAGGCGAGCCCACCCAGAATTGGTCGCTCAAATTAAAGCTGAGGTAGATAAACTCCTCAAAGCTGGGTTTATAAGAGAGGTTCAATACCCTACTTGGCTTGCCGACGTGGTTCCCGTAAAGAAAAAGAACGGACAGATCCGGGTCTGTATAGATTTTCGAGATTTGAATAAGCTTGCCCGGAGGATGAATTCCCTTTGCCCATCACCGAAATGATGGTCGATGCCACAACAGGTTTCGAAGCTTTATCTTTCATGGATGGGTATTCCTGCTACAATCAAATCAAGATGGCCCGGAAGATGAGGAGCTTACAGCTTTTCGCACTCCTAAGGGAGTGTTCTGCTACAAAGTCATGCCATTCGGCCTCAAAAATGCCGGAGCAACTTATCAAAGAGCCATGACTGTCATATTTGGAGATTTTCTCCATGATAAAGTCGAGTGTTATGTTCATGATCTAGTTGTCAAAACAAGACAGCGAAGCAATCATCCGGATGACCTTCGGGAAATCTTTGACAGACTACGACAGCATCAGCTCAAGATGAACCCGCTCAAATGCGCATTCGGAGTTACATCTGGGAAATTCCTGGGCTTTGTGGTACGCCATAGAGGAATTGAGATTGACCCTACCAAAATAATGGTCATTCGCGAGATGCCTCCTCCAAGGAATTTGCGCGAGTTGAAAGGACTTCAGGTTCGACTCGCTTATATTCGGAGATTTATCTCCAATTTGGCTGGAAGATGCCAACTTCCTGGCTAGTGAAGAAGGGGATACCTTTTCAATGGGAAGAAGCCTGTCAAAATGCTCTAGATAGCATCAAAGCTTATCTCACAAACCCACCGGTCCTTATAGGCCCCATCAGAGGAAAGCCACTCAGCCTCTATATCACAACGCTCGAGGGATCTCTCGGAGCTCTCCTTGCTCAGCATAATGATCAAGGAAAAGAAAACGCTCTGTATTACTTGAGTAGGACTTTGGTTAGAGCAGAATGCAGATATAGCCCGATAGAAAAAATATATCTGGCTCTTATCTTTGCCCTGAAGAAACTAAGGCATTATATACTAGAGCATTCGGTGAAATTGATATCCAGAGCCGATCCTCTTAAATACATAATGTCTCGTCCTACCCTTTCTGGTAGAATGGCAAAGTGGGCGGTGCTCCTATCCGAATTCGAAATCGAATTCGTGCCCCAAAAAGCAGTGAAAGGATAAGCCCTTGCTGACTTCCTTACAGTACATCCAATTCCTGCAGACTCGCCACTGGTCACTGACCTCCCGGACGAAGAAGTCATGCAAATTCAAGTCAAATCAGGCTGGAAGATGTATATCGATGGAGCTTCAAGAAACCCTGATGGTGTCAAACGCATCAACCCGAAGGAAAACAAATCGGGAATTGGTATTATTTTTGTCTCACCAGACAATGCAATACTACCCTATTCCTTCACCCTAACAGAAGGATGTTCAAATAATGAAGCTGAGTATGAAGCCCTGATAGAAGGTCTTGAATTGGCTCTTCAGATCCCGGTGGATGAGCTAACTATCTATGGGGATTCAGAACTCATCATTAAACAGGTACGAGGTGAATATGCAGTGCGAAGGGTTAGTCTCCTTCCCTATCAGAAGAGAGTGGACCAGCTACTTGTTCAAATTCTAAGAAGCAGCCTCTTCCATGTCCGTAGAGGACTTAACAATCAAGTTGATGCTTTGGCTAGCCTGGCAGCATCTCTAACCCTGCCAACAGACAGGATGTTGACCATTACAGTAGGGGAAAGAAGAACTCTAAAACCCCTTCTAGAGATAGATTTCCTGGATACAGTTTGTTCTGTGACAATCAAGGAAATAGATTAGGATTGGCGACAGCCCTTCATCGATTATCTCCAACATGGTCGATTACCCGGATACCGTGCTAAACGCGCTGAAGTTTGCAGACGGGTCACAAAATTTGTGACATTGGAAGAAACCTTATATAGAAGGTCCCTAGACGGCATCTTAATGAGATGTATCTCAGGAAAAGAAATAGATCGAGCCATGGAAGAAACTCATGCTGGGATCTGCGGTGCTCACCAGGCTGGGCCCAAGTTACAAATGCAGCTGAAAAGATTGGGCTACTATTGGCCTACAATGATCGCTGATTGTTTGAACTATGCAAGAAAATGCAAAGTTTGTCAGCTCCATGCTGATTTTATACATTGGGCTCCCGAGCCTCTCCACATGACAACATGTTCATGGCCCTTCGCGGCATGCAGAATGGACATCATAGGGCCATTCACCCCACCATCATCTGCTGGGCATCAATACATCCTTGCTGCGACAGACTACTTCTCAAAATGGGCCGAAGCCGTCGCTCTCAAAGAAGTCAAACACCACTCAGTGGCAGACTTCATCCGGACTAACATCATATATCGGTTCGGAATTCTAGAAAGCATTATCTCTAATAACAGGCAACCTCTTTGAAGCGCCCCTATACACAAGTTGTATGCCGAATTTGGCATCCGAGAGGACCATTCTACCCGGTATTATGCAGCCGCGAATGGTCTTGCTGAAGCCTTTAATAAGACTTTGTGCAAAATCCTCAAGAAAATTATGGATAAAAGCAAACAGGCCACGCCGTATTCCCTGGTCTTCGGCGGTGAAGCAGTTCTCCCCCTTGAAATTCAAATTCCCTCCCTACGGGTGGCAATTCAGCAGTCTCTCACAAAAGAAGATTCAGCTAAGGTTCGTCTTGCAGAGCTCGAAACTCTTGATGAACGTCGTCTCCAAGCCCAACAGAGTTTAGAGATGTACCAGCAAAGATTAACTAGCGCCTTCAATAAAAGAGTAAGACTAAGGTCTTTCAAAAAGGGAGATTTGGTTTTGATAGTCAGAACTCCGATCATCATCACTCGTCGAACTAAGGGGAAGCTCGAACCAAAATGGGAAGGGCCATATGTCGTCGAGAAGGTATACTCTAACGGATCATACCTGCTGACCTCAATGGATGGAGAGCGAATTATCCCTCCAACCAATGCAAGATTTCTTAAGCGATATTACTCCTAGGAATCAAAATGCTCGCTAAGCTGAAAACCCTAAAAGGTGGCTTATGCAAAACTTAGAGCATAGAATGACTCGCTAAGTTGAAAATCCAAAAAGGACGACTTAGACAAAATTGAGTCAAAATAAAATGCCCGCTAGACTAAAACTCCAAAAGACGGTCTAGGCAAAAATTAGGGCAACAAATAGCTCGCTAAACTTATACTCCAAGAGAAAGTCTAGGCAAAATTAGAGCAATTTGACAGGCTCCTGAATACGAGCTAAAAAGGTTCACAGCACTTCAAAAAGTCTCCAGAATACCAAACCGAAGTCCAAAACCCTCCTAGGCATGAATAGAAACTGCCTATTCGCTATTAAATCGCGAATTCAAGCTTCAAAAGCCCCCCAAATACAAGGCCGAAGTTTAAACCTTCCTAAGCACGAACAGAAACTGCCTATTCGCTGCTAAATCGCGAGTCAAAGCTTCAAAAGCCCCTCAAATACAAGGCCGAAGTCTAAACCTTCCTAGGTATGAATGGAAACTACCTATTCGCTATCAAAATGCGAATCCCCTTTTGAACTACGTTTGGCTTGATCCTATCATGGGTACGTAGGCAGCCTGAGGAATTAACTTGGGTTCAGTCAGTTCTTCTAAAATAACACTATCCCCCAGGGATACAAAATCATTATTATTACCCCTCCATATGGGTGATACAAAAAAAAAGGAACACAAGACGAAAAAATAAAATAAAGTCTTTTATTCATGGATAACAAAATGAGGGAACTCCACATAAATTGGAGAACTCACTCGAGTTAAACAAACAGTATCTTGAGAGTATGTTGGTAGCTCCAGCAAAGTGCTAGACCTGACAAATACAGCCTTGAACATAAGGTCTGAGGTCCTCGCACCGTGTTGGTGGATGCTATTCAAAGTAGAATTCCTCTCACATCCAACTTCTCCACCATTATCTTTGGTGTTGATCCATCTCTAGGGGAGGATTCTAGCCCATCAATAGCAGCAGAAGCAGAAGCGACATCTGGAAGTAGAGCCAGGAACTATCTCTCAGTGTTGTCAGCCGCGGCAAGCTGCAAAGCTGAATAAGCAATACCTTGAAAAGTAGGCCCCTTGACATCAATGAGGTGGTTGTTCAGTAGCATCATGCAACCCAGGATAGCTTCATCAGGATTAATGGATAGAATACGATGTATTCCCTGCAGCACATGCTCAAGCTCACCGTCAAGAACACCTGAACTTTCAACGGAGGCCAATATAGTGAATTTGTTTCCATAACATCCTGTCATCATGTTAAAGATAAGGTTACAAGGAAATGTTGAAGCGTTGTCCTGTGCTATCTGCTTCATCAAGCAGCATCGCCCGACAACTTCGGTCTTATCAATAATGAGACCCCTTGCGATCTTCAAGTGGCAAGTGAAGGCTGATCCAGTTTCCTTGAGCTTTGACCAATCGAAGACATGCCCTCTCGAAGCACACTATGACAAAAGGTCCATTCTGCAAAAGAAAAGGGAACATGTAAAATGATTCAGTCCTCTGTAAGATTAATCAAATTACGAAATTTCAAAGAAGGGAGGGTCAAATTAAGGTCCTTTCTATCCATGGACAAGACCATGGGTGGATAGTTATGGGATTATAAGTCCTGTGGATAACTCATCCGTAGAAATATCCACGGATATTCTAAATTTCCAAAGACAAAAGTCCATGAATTTTAAATGTTTCCGTGGACAGGTCCACGGGTGGACAGTCTTTTGAGTTAAGGTCTAATGTCCTGTGGATAGCTCGTCCATGGACTAAGCTCCACGGATAGATTTTAAACTTACGGAGAGAAGTCCTGTGAGTAGTATGTACGTGGCAAATATCCACGGATACCTAGAATATCCATGGACAAAAGTCTAGGGATATTAGGTGTATCCGTGGACAGAACTCCACGGATTGATTTGTTGAGCTCACGGACAAAAGTCCTGTGGGCAAGCTGTCTATGGTCATAAACCATGGACAGTGAGTTTCCAGTCTGGTTTCCCATGACCGGAGAACTCAAGGATTCTGGCAATAGAACCGGAATTTCTGCCGGAGATTGTAGAAAGCCCAAAAGGGCATTCCAGGTTCTCCTTGACTTGGGAAAACCCAAGAAATACAAAGCGATGCATTTCAGAGGATTCCCAGGATCAAAGAGACCCGATGGAGTTCCCAAATGGAATTCCAATCCATTTTGAGAGAGGATCAACGTCCTCACCCCCTTTCTGTTAAAAAGGATGGGAAGATCAATGGTTCTCCCCTTCCTTTTGTGTCAGATGAGAATGAAAACTCACCTAGAAAAGAAGAAGGAATTAAAATGGGAGGAATAATCCTTCCCGAAAAGCAGGGTTCTAAATTCAAAAAGATTTTCTGAGTTCAGATGGATGAGGAAGATGAAGTATCTTCCCCAAGTTTGCCTAAGGCCTCCTTATAAAGGATACCTTTTAGTCAATCCTGGCCACCCATTTTGAAGTGGACGGTCAGGATGGCGCGCATGTTCCCATCACTTGGCCTTCATGAGACTGACACCTGTCCAACCCTGAGAACCAATACCTCACGGATCCAATACAGATCATGTTTAATGCCAGCCTCCATAAGGTTGACACGTGTCCAATTCCTGAGGATAAGTCCTCACGGACCAAATATGATGTCCTGGACCTATTCCAGACCATGGGCAAACCCTGTGATCCGTGGTCGAGATCTGTGGTCTCCCCCGTGATCCGTGGTTGAGACCAATGGTCTCACCTGGTGATCCGTGGCTGAGACTTGTGGTCTCCCCATGATCCGTGGTTGAGACCAATGGTCTCACCTAATGATCTGTGGTTGAGACTTGTGGTCTCCCCCGTGTTCCGTGGTTGAGACCAATGGTCTCACCTGGTGGTCCGTGGCTGAGACCAATGGTCTCACCCTTTAATCCGTGGTTAAGACTTGTATTCTCATCCTAGTCCATGGACTGGCCTAGACCAGTCTGTCCCAGCTGACAGTCAGTATTTAACTGTCATGGGGCAGAAAATCCTTAATAAAAAAGATTCTCTGTCAAGTATTGAGGAATCCCAAGATAAAGATCCCCTCTTTTAAAATCTCATGGGATGCCACGTGGCGTCCCATGATTATTTTAGGATTAGGACTATATCCTTTATCCTAGGAAATGATGAGATTAACATCCTCCTTTTTGAAAAGTATTAGGATTCCCCCTAAAAAAGAGAAGAAACCTGGTACAAGAGTCCTCAAAAAGAAGAGAATTCTCTCCAGCTTGAGGACTCTCCCAGATAAGGGAGACCCGTGAGCTGGCATCCTCTAAGAGGAAAGCCCCTTTTGACTTTCCTAAAATAAGGGAGTCAAAGAGGGAGTCCCAAAAAGAGGACTCTCTCTAATCCATAAAGGGTGTTTTTTCACAAGAAACACAGGAAAACGGAGAGACACAAGAACAGAATACAAGATAAGGAAAATACCAAGGAAGAAAGAAGATACTCTCTCCTTCATTTCCAACAGCAAGCAAGAAGGAATCAGTTGAAGAAGAAGACTCCACATATGGAGAATACAAGGTGAGCCCTTATACATGGCCACCATTCTTTTTCTTTTCTTGAAAAGACCTCAATGAGGCACTTGTAACGCCTATATGGGAATTGGGCAACCCCATTGAATAAATAAAAATAAATTTATTCAATATGTTCTTCTTTTATTCTTCATCTTAATCAGAAGTTCTTCCCCGTTACAGGGAAGGTAATTTAACAGTCTGAGTTTACTCAGATTGGAAGGATAGTCCCCCACAATAAACAATAAACTCCATACAACAATGGAGGAAATTTGAAAGCAAAGAATGAATTTTTTTTCGCTCACACCTGCATACGATCGATCGCACCTAACTTGCGATCGATCGCACTCCCCAGATTTTGTTGTTTTCTCTTATTTTTCTCCACTTTGATATTTCGGCCATAACTTTTGACTCGTTCATCAGATTTTGACATTCAACTTACGTTGGATTCGTCTTTCGAAGGGGAACATTTCTAGCATTTTAAAATTTTAAAATTCTTCTTTATTTATTAATTGGACTATGTGAAAGTCCAATAAGCTATGAAAACACTATTCATTAGGTACGAAAAGTTCTGGGGCGCTACTTCCTCCCCCCTTACAAAAAGTTTCGTCCTCGAAATTTGGACGATACATACCTGTACAAAAACCACAACAAAATACAAAAAACTGTCAAAGTCTTAAATAAATTCTTGAGGATACTTTTCTCTCACTTCGGCCTCTCATTCCCAAGTAACCTCTTCTCGAGCATAATGTTATCATTGCACGAGAACCAACAGAATAGTCTTGTTGCGAAGTACTTGATCTTTCTGATCCAAAATCTGAACTGGTTTCTCCACAAGTGTGAGGTCTTCCCTGATCTCTACCAAATCAAACTTGATGACATGGGATAGGTCTGAAATGTATTTCCGGAGCATCGACACATGGAACACATTGTGGACCGCCGCCATATGAATTGGCAAGGTAACATGGTAAGCCACCTCACCAACTTTAGTGATGATCTCGAATGGACCCACGTATCTCGAACTGAGCTTGCCTCTCTTTTTGAATCTCATAACACCCTTGGTCAGTGAAATCTTGACAAAAACGAAGTTGCCAACTCGAAATTCAAGATCTATCCTTCGGTTGTCGGCGTAACTCTTTTGTCGATCTTGTGCGGTCTTTAATCTTTCCCGTATAAGTTTGACCCTGCCCACTTAATCAATTCTGGGCCCAAAACCTTTCTTTCCCCGACTTCATCTCAATACAAAGGGGATCTACAACTTCTCCCAGACAAGGCCTCAAAAGGTGTCATTTGGATGCTCGCTTGATAACTGTTATTGTAAGAGAATTCAACCAATGGCAAGTGGTCTTCCCAATTTCCCTTCAAGTCTAGCATACATGCCCGGAGCATGTCCTCGATGATTTGGTTCACCCTCTCGGGTTGTCCATCCGTCTATGTGGATGAAAGGTGGTGCTAAAGTCTAGTCGGGAACCTATGGCGCTCTGAAAGCTCTTCCAGAACCTGGATGTGAATCTTGGATCCCGATCTAAGACAATGCTGACTGGCACCCCGTGCAACCGAACGATTTCCTTGATGTATAGTGCCGCTAACTGATTTGAATTGATGGTAATCCGGTATGGCAAGAAATGGGCGGACTTTGTGAGTCTGTCAACTACAACCCATATAGCATCTGTGTTTCTAATCGTCTTTGGCAACCCCACAATAAAATCCATGGAGATGTGTTCTCATTTCCACTTGGGAATAGGGAGGGACTGTAAAAGTCCAACCGGTCTCCTGTGCTCGGCCTTGACTTGCTGGCACACTAAGCACCTAGATACATACTCCGCTATTTCCTTCTTCATATTCCGCCACCAAAAGTGTCCCTTGAGGTTCTTGTACATCTTTGTACCTCCAGAGTGTATAGTATACTTGGACCGGTGATCTTCATACAAGATTTCTCATTTAAGCTTCTCGTCGTTTGGGACGCATACTTTTCCCTTGAAGGTGATAATCCCATTGTCCCTTACCGCGAAATCCTTGCTACCACTATTAACTGACTTGTTCCGATAAGCAAGTAGCTCGGCGTCCATTCCCTACAACTCTTGGATCATGCCCATGATGTAAGGCCTAACAGTGATGTTACCCATTATCGGTCTAAAAGTAGGGAGGCTAAAACTGATGTCGACGTTGGATGCATCTTCTAACAATTTCTACTCTCGAACCATCATATATGCAACATACCCATGTGATTTCCTACTCAAAGCATTCACCACCACGTTTGCTTTACCCGAGTGGTATTGGATTGAGCACTCATAATCTTTCAAAAATTCTACCCATCTTCTTTGCCTCAGATTCAGCTTTTTCTAGGAAAATAGGTATTTCAGACTTTTATGGTCCGTGAACACTTCAAACTGCTCCCCATAGAGGTAGTGCCGCCAAATCTTCAAGGCAAAAACAACCGCGGCAAGTTCCAAATCATGAGTGGGATAATTCTTCTCATGCTCCTTCAATTGCCTTGAGTCATAGGCAATGACTTTACCGTGCTGCATGAGCACACATCCCAATCCCACGTGTGAGGCATCACTATACACAATGAATCCACCACGCCCTGATGGTACTACAAGGATGGGGGCTGTAGTGAGCCATTTCTTTAACTCCGTAAAGCTTGCTTCACACTTATCGCTCCACACAAACTTGAAATTCTTCCTAGTTAAATATATAAGTGGTGCTGCTAGGCTGGAGAACCCCTCAACCGAATCTCCGGTAATAGCCTGCCAACCCAAGGAAGCTGAGGATCTCTGTGACACTCTTGGGCCTCACCCAACTCATGAATGCCTCTATCTTCTTCGGATCTACCGAGATGCCTTCCGCATAAATAACGTGGCTTAGGAATGTCACTTTCTCCAACCAAAACTCACACTTGCTTAGTTTGGCATACAGCTTGTGCTCTTTCAGTATTTCCAAAGCAAGGCGAAGGTCTCGCATGTGATCTTCCCATGTCTGGGAATAGACCAAGATGTCATCGACAAACACTATCACGCATCGATCCAGGTATGGTCGGAACACCCGGTTCATCAAATCCATAAAAGCTGCCGACGCGTTCATGAGACCGAAAGGCGTCACAAAAAACTCGTAATGCCCATATCGGACCGAAGATCAATCTTAGAAAAAAAATTTGCTCCCTTTAATTGATCGAACAAGTCATCAATCCTAGGCAAGAGATACCTATTCTTTATTGTGACCTTGTTCAGCTGCTAATAATCGATGCACATCCGCATCGAGACATCCTTCTTCTTGAAAAATAGCACCGGGGCACCCCATGGTGAGACACTTGGTCGAATAAAACCAAGGTATTGCATCTCCTCCAATTGAGTCTTCGACTCTTTGAGTTCAATCGAGGCCATCCTGTACGGAGCCCGAGAGATGGGAGTTATGGCTGGTGCAAGCTTGATCATAAACTCAATCTCTCTATCTGGGGACAACCCTGGCAACTCCTCTGGAAATACATCCAGGTATTCATTCACGATCGGAATAGTCAAAGAGTCCTTTACCTCGGGGTTCGCTAGACTCAACGCCGCAAAGCGGGCGATATCTTTACTTCTCAACCCCCAAAAATGAAATGGCTTCCCTTCCACCGTCTTAAAGAGTACCATCTTCTCAAATCATGCCACCTGACCATGGTGAGCTACTAACCAATCCATCCCCAAGATGACGTCGAAGTCCTGGAATCCAAGGACGATGAGATCAGCTACCAATTCGTGACTTCCAACTTGAATTTTACTACCTCTGAAAATGCTATCTACTACCACTGTCTTGCCGAGAGGAGTCGAAATGGATAACTCCGGTTCCAGTTGACTAGGCTCTGTAGAAAAGCCTTGGGAAAAACTCAGCGATACAAATGAATGAGTAGACCCGGTGTCAATCAACACTCGAGCCAAACATTCATTGACTAATAAAGTTCCTGAAATTATAACTAGCTAAGTCAATCCATGCATCAACATCATATGTATAGATATACAAATATATAACATGCCATATACATACACAAGGAATAAAGCATAATAAAACCGTCATGGATAAATGCATAACTCTGAACGCGTACCTTACACTACATCATCTGATGCAAGTGTATCTCCCTCTATCACTGTAAATACTCACCCCTGGTTAACCTGGCGTGGTGGAGGTACAGGCCGTGTAGGCTGGGAGGAAGCCTGATTGATCCTGCTGGGCGAACTGAGGGCCTAATCCCCTAAGACTAGCCTGGCAAGTGCCTACTCGGGCAATCCCTGATCATGTGGCCCTGACGACCACAGTAGAAGCATCGGCCTGATGCTTTCCGATAATCTCTTGCCTGATGTCTTCAGCCGCAAGAGGTACAGACTTCATATGTGTATGCTGAAGGGGCCGTAGGTGGAGCGTACCTCGCTACCTGAGGTGCAACGTGCCGTGGGGCCTGAGAGCCTGAGGTCATGGTGCCTAAGGCATGTTGCAGGTGGCGCCAATGGTGGCCTCTGAGGTGGCATTGGCCAAGAATACTGATATGGGGTAGTCCTTGCCCTCTTCTCTGACGATGTTGAACTACTAGATTGGCTTCTCGCCAAATCCCTCTTCTTCACTAATGCCTCTGAGTTGGTCTCAACCAACAAGGCCTTATCCACCACTTCGCCATAAGTGACGTGCCTGAAGACCGAGAGTTGGTCCATGATGAAGTCACTGAGCCCTTGCTCAAACCTCCTCACCTTCATTGCCTCGGTGGCGATCATGTGAGGCGCCAATCTCGAGAGCTCCGAAAACTTGGCCTTATACATGGCCACAGTTTTAGAACCCTGCTCGAGGTTGATGAACTCCCTGTCCTTCTTTTCCCGAGCTCCAACCGGGAAGTACTTCTTGTAGAAGGTATCCATAAACACGCCCCAATTCCATGGTTGACATTGCCTAGTCAAATCCCGAATCCTCAAGGCAGATAACCACCAATGGTGTGCCTCACCCTCTAGCCCATGCCACTCTTTCCTCCTCAGTGGGTGAGAGAACTGTGATAATCTTCTCAAACTGGAGGATCCAGGCCTCTGTAGCAAGAGGGTCCACACTCCCATGGAATGCTAGAGGCCTCATTCTCCGAAATGCCTCAACCCTAGTTGTGGGATGTATTGGTGCTGTAGGTGGTGGAGTAAGTGCTGCCGATGATGGAACAGTCTGCCTAGCCGCTAGTATGACTAGTGTCTTAGCAAAAGAGCCTAAGACTTGAGAGAGGTCCGGCTGCTCATCCTCATCTCTAGAAAAGGAAGAAGCTCTCGTATGTGGTCTGCGACCCCGTGTGCCCCGCCTCATGACCAAAGTCCTGAGAACAATAGCAACACATGAGTCTAACTTGCAACCACAACTTACCACATTGGTTCAATTTTCGTCTGCATGCAATCGATCGCACTCCCCAGATTTTGTTGTTTTCTCTCATTTTTCTCCATTTTGATATTTCGGCCATAACTTTTGACTCGTTCGTTGGATTTTGACGATTCAACTTGTGTTGGATTCATCTTTTGAAGGGAAACATTTCTGGCATTTTAAATTTTAAAATTTTATTTATTTATTAATTGGACCATGTGAAAGGCCAATCGGCTATGAAAACACTATTCATTAGGTACGAAAAGTTCCGGGGTGCTACAGTCCTATTGTATGCAATTGTTCCCCATGGATAGGAATTGAAATTTCCCAAATTGTTTACTAAATCTAAACAATCGAGCTTAACCCGTGCGCTTGCCGCGGACCCATACAAGAAACATTCCCATACCATAACGAGTGCAAACTTCACTACATATTTGTCGTTCTTGCATTTCTGGAATGCTGACACCAACTCCCTCTTCCTAATAACTTCAGTGGTCCGGAAATTCCTTGTGACTAATGTGTCCTCCATTTGTTCATCCGCACTGAATGGTAATGCAGGTTCCTGGCTGAAGCGCAACCCTAGTGCGAAGTCAGCCCTCGAAAATCTAATAATGTTTCCCCCCACGTCGAAGTTCATTCCACCAATGTGGCAATGTAGTAGGGCATGAACCACATTCGATACAAATCCCAAAGTGGACGGGATGTAGTAGAGGTGTCCGAAGCAACTCTCTCGAAATAGTGCAATCCTCTTGGGATACCGTTTAAACACCCTCTTTGTGAGTGCAATTATTCCTATCGATGAAGTTGATTGTGTCTTCCCCTCCGTTAATGCGTCCCCACGTGGGTTGTCGCGCCCCAAAATACCCCCTAGGAGTTAGGGATACTTTAGTTTGTGACCGCCATGTCAATCATCCTGTACGACACATACGGCATACTTGACATCCTGCAATGAACAAGGTAATCATAATACTATAACCACAATAATCAGAGTGCGGAAGCTAAAACATGAGTGCGGAAGCGTATACCAAAATTTTCTTTCTATATAGGTCTGTATTCCAAGTGAAAATATACAATACATAATTAGAGTAAAGGTGGACATGCCCACCTATCGAATACAAAAGGAATGTCAAGCCCACTATGCTCAACAAAAATCTAAATACGGCCACACATCTCGATCTCTATCCTCTTGCGACTGCATTGGGATAGGTGGCTCCCTCTCCTCCACATACTCTTCCTCAACCCAAGGCTTAGGGTTGAGGTTGTCCACAGTACCTACCGACATAAAAGTACGGCTGAGTATGGAATACTCAGCGAGTACAAGCTGCTAGCTAACAATAGCAATAACAAAGCACAATGATAATAACCACAATACACAACATCAACTTAAAGCAATACTAGCAACATATGACATGCATAACAATTCTTGTTCATAGCATTTCGATTTTTCTATGTCCGGCTTTATCATTCGTTTCGTGAATCACAATTCTTGTTCTTGTTTGTTTCTTTCAAATACTTGTACTTTAAAATCATCGGTTCATGCATGCATGCGTGGGTGTGTGTAGCACTTGTAGTAATCATGATGACATATATGATATGAAGGATAGTGCATAGCATTTCAATTCATAGTATAAACATGTGAGAATTTAGATAACCTATATGGCATTTGATCAAGGTTACAAAATTGGAGGAAACTACACATATTCATACTTGCTTATTCTTCATAAAATTTGGAAATTTCTCATTTATGCATTTAATCAAACACTTGGTATACAATGATTTTATTTAATCTTTTTCTTTCATTTTCATCATTAGCATTTCACCAAACATCAAATGTGTGTTTATTATCTAAACCATGCCCTTCCACCATTTTCCATTACACATCATGGCATCCAATCACCCCAACTCCTCATCCATTTATACATCCCACCATTCATTCCATTTATCTTGTTGATATTTGGAAAAATAGCATATTTCAAATAAAAGGGAAGAACACAAGATTAACACCATCATTTCCAAGAGAAACCCTAGTTATTGCTAAGCTAGTTAGTAAGGGTGTACTAACCTTGAGAAAAAAAAAAACCCTTGAGAATGTCGTAGGAAACGTTGCTTAGCTTGGAGAAGAACTCCACACAAGCTTGAGGCTTGGGCTTGAAGAAATCCAAGCTTTGTGATGATCTAGGATTTTCAACCCCCTGCTTCTCTCAAGTTGGAACCCTAGGAGAAAACCTCTTTCTCCTCTCTCACTCTCTCTCAAAATATGATGTCTTAGGGTTTTTGAACCCTTATGGCTCGAGCAAGCCTTTATAGGCAAGGTAGACTGCCCAAAAGATGAAAAAGCCCTTAATGAAATTTCTGCAAAAACGCGAAAGACAGAGTGATCGGTGGCCTACCGAGGGATTTGTGTTTTTGACCGAGCGATCGGTTGAAAACATCCTCTCTGGAATTTTTTCCCCATACAAAATTTTGGACCAATTGATAGCTACCGATCGATTGGTTGTGGACCGATAGATCGCTAATTTGGACCGAGCGATTGGTTTTAAACCGATCGATCGCTCTTGTGACCAAACGATCGGTGCTCTGCAAATTTTGACTCTGAGACCATTTTACTGTTTCGGTCATAACTCTTGACTCATTCATCAGATTTTGACGATTCAACTTGCGTTGGATTTTTCATTCAAAGGGGAACATTTCCACTATTTTAAAATTTCCAATTTCTTCTTTATTTATTAATTGCATTACGTGAAAGGTAATTGGCTATGAAAACACTATTCATTAGGTACGAAAAGTTCCGGGGTGCTACATGGGTCTTGCTATAGCTTGCGCGGACGTACTCATTGTCGGGTTGCCTTACTTGTGGTGTACCCTGACCTACAGTTCTTTCTCTCCCCTATCCTTTGTTGTTCAAACAATATGGTAGAACCAATGGTTAGACAAATTCAGCACAAACTGTATTTGTACAATATATTGCAAAAGATAGTTGTAGCACCGTGTGTTTGCCTATGGTGTGGCTTTTGTATAGTTATTCTGGTACCACTTCACCTGTAACTGGTAGAGACGTAACCACGTACGCTAGGGATGGTTAACACGAGTGCATGAATGTAGAGTACCTAGGGTCCCTACACCAATTCCCCCAACCCGACTGCCTCTGAAGTTATCTAGTGCTGGGAAGCTAAGTCTATTTATTACAATATAATTCAGTGAACTTCATTTCCATATTCAATGTTGACCACAGTGATCCTGGGCGAAGTCCAAGTTATCAATCCGCAGTCACGGCGAGGCACCTTCCTCCAGTGAGGTGTTTAGAGATAAAGGCATTGTCATTTGCCAGTGGGAGAAAATGCGCACTGTTACCCGAACCAATGGGTGAAATTACCGTATCGTTATAGTGACACAATTCTTCGTGTAGATGCTATGAATGGGGTCATCCTTATCTACAGGTCAGTGAACATATACGTGCAGAGGATATATACGATGTTTTTACGTGGGAAAATATTTTTGGGGATATTGGGTTCATTCCATTTCATACCCATGTTCGGACATTAGGTGGGGGTCAATTTTCTTCACTGTATTGACCCAAGTTTTTCACTCATCCGTCTAATTTGAATCAGACGTTCACATGAAGTAAGTTTCTAGTTTTAGTGGAAACGTGCCTATGTAATCATGTTTATCTCATCTCTTTTAGAAATGGTGTCCTTTGGGAATCCTATTTAATTTTGACTACTGGAATGCGCATGAGTGTTCATTCCTGATGCTGTTCACAAATTAGAAACAATGATAAGGTTGAATATTATGAATTGAATATATCTGACATCTAAAACATGATCATTTTGCTAAATTTTTTATAACAATCTGCTCTTTAGAACGTCATAACAGTTGTGGAGTTTACTTTAATAATATTATGAGGATTACATAGTAAAAAATGAGTATAACGTACATACCAATGTCATCGATGTGAATGGTTTAGTAATGAAATCCAAGATTCAAATCCTTTCATACATAGAAGCCCATCCTCCTTTCAAGAAAGTCAATCCTATCCTCCTGTAATATATGACAAACAATCATACATAATATACCTAGAAATAATTAAATTTCGCCCTTGAATATAGTAGACGAATACAAATATTTGTATTTAAGAACATCATCTTATCATCCTGGGCAAGAGGTTGGCCCACACTAGCCGTTGTATCTGGATAATAAATGACTTAGTTCATTCTTTAGTTTAAAATATACATTCTTCGATGATAGAACTAACAATTAAATGCAATTTATCATGCATTGAAATTATGTTCTCAGTGAATGAAAGTACAGTATTGATGATCTATCTATACTTGGAGCATGGAGGACGAGTGCATAAATGAATTCCCAGTTGCATTTCAAAAGCGTGTATTCATATTAGGGGTATAAGGGTAATTTAATCACTCTCTAAATTAAGCCTCAGTGACATGCAACCGTTTCATTCCTCTCACCTTTCAACTATCTCTCTTTCTCTAACGCTCACTCGCTGGTTCATTCCTCTCACCTGCAAACTCTCTCTATCACTCTTCTCTGAAGCTCGATCTCTTTACATTTCGATTTTTCTATGTGTTGCCGCATTTGGTTATCTTCAAGCTTCGTTTTGTATTGGCAAAACTCATATATATTGAAGGTGTTGGCAGCCGGGTTATTTTCGGTTTGGGAACTACCCTAGAAGGTTGGTACTTTCAATTTTATTTAGGCTATGTTATGGTTAGTTTTTATGCCTCTGTTTAATTTCGATTTTGTTAATATATTTTGGGTATGTTAGTGTTCTACTAACAACTACAAATTGGGGGCTTCGATTTTGTTATTATATGTTGGCAATTCGAGATGTTGGGTTGTGCTGGTGAATAAACATGACGGGTTGTTCGTAGGAAATATCGGTGAAAGAGGTTGGATTTAAGGTGTTGGCATCATCCCATAAAAATTATTGCTAATGGAAATAAAAATGTTATCTGGCGAAAGAGGTTGGATTCAAGGTGTTGGCATCATCCCATTAAAAATACTGGTAACATAGACATGAAAATAGAAATAGAAATGCTTTTTTTACATTGATAATTTCATTTAAGTGATCATTATCTTCTTCTCTCCTTTTAATAGATTTATATGTAATCACTATCCCCATAATTGCCTTCTCTGAATGTCACCTACTAGCACATTTCTATCGATCAGTTTCAAAGGCTAAGATGAGATTATTAATTAAACAGATTTCTATTCTTCTACTATATTCTGTACTAAAAATATCTTATATACTTTTGAACAGGCCAGATTAACCTTCTCCAAAAGGACGATGGGCTTCAATCGAACTAAACTATAATTCTTAGGTTTCCGTTATGGAGCCATTACATCAATCGTATCGGTATGTTCATTATACATATATTGGGTGTGCATGTGGGTGGCATTGGGGTTTGGTGTGTGGCCGTGTACTTTGTGTTCACGTATTAGCCGTTCCGAGAAGCTAATCCGTGCCCCTTCTCCTTGATCCTGTTTATAGGTAAATGCAGTAGATTCCATTGCCTGTGAAACATGATTTGTACTACTAGCCAGGTGCTTTATTATTGATTTATTTGCCTGGTTGATTGCATTCGTGGCTGAGACAGTGTTCCGTAACTCCTTATTGCTTTTGCAGGCCCACTGCTGTTGCAATCTTGTTCGAGTATGTATGTAGTTTTCAACGACACCCAATCTAGTGGTTGATGATTCACCTTACACCGAATTCTTCGACCGATATTTCTGCAAATTGCAAATTATTACCAAGCGTGATGTTATTTCTGCCGTCGTCAAGGCAAGGTGCTCAGATGATCTAACCGACTTTGCAAAGTTGGCGATGTTGTACATCGTAGTTGTCTTTCTGCTGCCCAACCAAATTAAGTTCGACGCTCAACCGAAAATACGTTGACATAGTGGGGAACCCAAAAATAGGCGGAACTGATATTGAATGGGGCAAGATTGTTTATGACTACCTTTGTGAGTCTCTATCTATGTCGGCTATGATATTTCAATCCACAGGTCGGCATCACAGCCTCAACGGATTCACATTTGCAGGTATGGTCCCTCTCGATGAACTAAATGCTCACCTATCTCCATGCTTGCAACAGTATGACCATGTCCCCATTTAACATTGTAGGTCTGGGCATACGAGCATATTGTTGAACTTTTGCCCAATCCAAGCAGCCGAGCAATACCAAGATGCTTGCGATATATATCCGACTACTCTCGAGAATTTCTCCAAGCCGCACTCAGCAACCTCGCAGTATATATCCGACTACTCTCGGTGAGCCTCTACATTAACTATCCACCAACCACCTGTCCACTTTATTGAACTTATATGACTTCTCCGCAATAAAGTGGACAATTGGTTGGTAAAGCGTGAGAATATGATTTGGCTGTGCGTATGGCTACCGTTCGTGATATCCGACAAATCCACCATAATGTCCGTCGCGCACTTCTCCGGGGTTTTTTTGTTGGTTTCCTTTTAGTTGATTGAAGATATGTTCGCCAATGATACATGTCTTCTTCTGTGACAGATTAAATATAATCTTAAGTTGAGCAAGGCCGAAGTCCTGAATGATAAACTCATCAACAGAGACATTATTCTGAAACTGTCTTCATCTCCCACATTGAGGCCACTACATAGGCGTATGGATACTCTTGAAGAAAAACAGAACAAAGTATTACGTGATTTGCACGATTTGGCAGCAAAGTGTAGGATGCGTCAGCATGGAAGCGAGGATTTTCCCTCCTCCCCCCCTCCAATTCCCAGTCCAGAGCATCAACCAGTCCGAAAGAGGACGGCATCAAGGCAGATCGATGACTTACAGGCATCCAAGGGTAATGTGCCCATGGTTGCAGGTGAGTGCGAAGATGAGGTGAATAATTCCTCCTATTTCATTCACGCATGCACAGTTGTGGTGGGTGATCAAATGGAATGTGACCCCAAAGTTCCCACCAGACCTACCACCCAACACCATTCCGGTATGCAGCAAGGGATTCCCGAGGTTCATGATCACACTAACAGTGATTCCTCAAAGTCGTTCTGTACAAATCACCCATGGGATTTCGTACCAAAAATGTTCACAATGCTTCATGCATTGGACTCGAAGGTATGTGTGGAGTTTATGGTTGGGTCGACCCGGTGTTGTGTAAATGTTACCCTTACAATCGCCCGGATCCTGCATATACAGCGAGCCGGTCATACGAGAGATCCCTGTAACACCAACGCGAAATCCTATATCCAGTGAATGTACTGTTCTAGAGTCAGTGGTAGACACCCCTTCACAATAACAGTAAGGGGTATTAAAGGTTGTGTTGGTATCCATTAGGGCTCAGCTGTCGCGTAAAGGTTGGCTCACTTGACGAATTAGTTCGTCGGCACGTCCAAGCTGATGCAAGCGCCTCCTCGTACACATTTATGTCCTGACACTAGTGCATTTACTCATACGGGTTTGTACACGTAGTACTGTATGAAAAGTAAGGAGCGGAAATTTATGTACTTACACCTACTTGTCAGAACTTTGTAGGAAAAACCAATTGAATAAACGGATGGCCTCAAGCCTTACGAATTAAGTCCAACCAGACCATGGTTCGCTAAAGATGAACGTCGTGCCAACTTAATTTGGAATGACCCTGACACGAGGTTTGCATCTTCACACTGTCCCTATGTACTCTAAGTCTTCTCACGCTCCTCGTACAAATGTATGACATTCGATAAAGGGGTGGGGGCTATACCAGTAAGGCGATGCTCACAATATGCGGGATGGTGATTACGATCCAGTCGTTGTGCACACTGAGTGACTCGAACTGGGTTGGAATCCTTATCCACCACCTTGGCGATGTCTGATGTTCAAAATTACTCCAATATGACTTTCTTTAGTGATACTTAAATTATTTTCTGATCATTAAAACTTACGTATTCTTCACAGTTGATACTCTACAAGAGTAATGTCAATGTTTGGTTCTATTATAAGCAAAAAAAAAAAAAAAACAAAACAAAACAAAAAGAGGTAGTGATTAGTACACCCCGCAATAGACTATGTAGTCTAATGTCATGGCCAAGTGTCCCCTTTAACACTCCTTTAATTATAGTTAAGCTTAAAAAAAATTAAAATTAATATTTTTGTTTTTTAAAAATCAAGCTCAAATTGATTAACATAGGAGTGAGTGAATGTTAACTACAATTGATGTGTGATAAAAGGGAAGCAGTTCACCAATGAAGAATGTACATTAGATTACATAGTCTACAGCGGCAATATGTTAAGTATTTCCCTAAGCAAAATAGTTATCATCACACAAAAGAACATGGATGAGTGCTAGCTATTGGCGTGCAGAGTTTCATTCTCTCACTAGTGAAGTGACGTGTTGTACACGCCGTCCCAGTGATAGTGTATCTCCCTTTGGGAGGAGTGACTCGTGTTTGAGTCCTGATGTGACCGTCATTAGGCCGTTGAGCGCCCACCCTTGAGTTCTAACCCCTTAACCCCCTCTGACGTTGACATAGATAGATAAATGATATAACAAAAAAAAAAATGACATGTGTTGTTGCTTTAATGCATCATCTGTACACTTGCCCCCATGCCCATATGTTGGCATCATTGCCTAAAATTGCCATTGTTCAGGTTGTAGACGCGTATTGCAAACTATTGAAGGAGCGCGAGCTTTCCAATCCTTCCCGCTACGTGAAGTCCCATTTCTTCTCAGCATACTTCATTGTAAGCCACCTTATTACTTACCGGAAGATACATTATCTTTCTCTGCGTTTGTCTGAGCCATCTTATATATTTAGAAGTTTGTTGGCAGCCCATCCGCCGTGCCGCCGATGACGAATATCGGCACTGGCTGATTGACAACCCCCACGACCCTAACCCAGGCGCAAGAATAGTTGAGATCCTCGGTACTCATTCAACAGCATCAGTCTGGTGGACCCTAAGGTGGTGGGTTACGAAATCACCGATTGTGAGCAGGTAATATCGAATGCAGCATCGCCGTCACATTGTACATGCACTATGTCGATGTCTTGAGATTTTGCGTATAAGGTTGAGTTCGTGCATTTTCAGGTTTTTGTCCCAATATGCAGCTCGTTGCATTGGGTGGTGGTTATAATGTATTTCCGGCAGAGGAGAATTCAGCTGTGGGACTCTCTGGGATGCGATCGATTCGGGAGTTATTCGACCTTTTATAAGCTACTGGTAATGTTGGATCATGCGAACCATGCACATTGTGTATTTTCATACTACCAAAATGGTTATAACCATTGTGGTTAATCCCCTACTACTTTTAGACGAAATTTCTGCCAATCTTGTTAGTTCACACCGGCAATGCGGAGCTTAACATAGGGGCCTGGTCTTGTGAGCCTGCCCGTGGAATCCCAACACAAAAAAAAAACTTGTATGTCAGTCATTGCTTGTTCTGTCTGGTCGTGTTGCTATCCCGCTTGCCTTTGGAGAATATTTCATGTCTGCACCTCAACTTAATAGGTATGATGGTGGGATCTTTATGCTGAAATATATTGACTATGCATCACGCGGGGTTCCACGCTTCTTCACCCAGGTGAGGAGGTGCCCAATTGGCTGGTGGCGATTCATTTAGAATGCATGTATGTTGGTGCGATTTGTGTATGAATTGATATTGCCTCTCACTCCCAAGAGGACGTGCCATGGTTTAGGCGCAAGATTCTGCTAGACTTAATGGACAAGAAGGCCGGTGTCTATTAATTGCAGCCTCTGGCCCTATCGAGCTGTGGGTGGTACATGCATGTTGTAGGTTCTTCCATTGTGGGCGAGTGGCGTAATCTGTGGTGGTCTAAGATAGTCGAACCAACAGGTAGCATGCTCACAATTGGCCGGACAACATCATTATTCAGGAAAGGGACCTCCTTCAATCGTGGCACCCAGTTTTGTATATCCGTAATGTTGTTCAGACACCGTTGGGTGCTTTCTAACTTGCTGACCCATAACGGACACATCACTTTAGGGTGGGGCGGAGCTACAGTTCGGGGAATTTCAGTACTTGGATGCCCTGGTCCATAGTAATTTATTAGGGATTAGTGATTTTGTTCATATATTACTCAGAACTAATCTGTGCTGCCATAAGCATGGGTTTTGCGTTCATTTCAGCTGAAGGAAGTTGGATCCAAATTGTACAGTTTCTCCTAATCACACGAATAGACAGTTCCCATGTTAATCAGTGTCATTATTACAGCAACCACTATAGTACACTCACATCAACTTGTTTGTTGCGAGATATTAATATGTACTTATGTTTGCATAATGAATTAACTCCTAAATTGCACTACCACTGTGGGAAAGTAGCATCTCCATTTGGTACGACTATGGGACTAAGCCAAATTATGCTATTGCTATTGTTACCCTCAGTCTACTACACACCTCTATGTTACATTGTTGCTATTGCTACCCTCAGCCTTGTATGGTTTTTGTCCCCAACTATGTGCCTGTTCCATTTCATAAACCGTAGCTCTTGCTGTGCCTTTGCGTGGGCAGGCGCCATTTGTATGGTACCGCATGTTTGGTATACGTTGTGTGATAGTGACGAGGATTTGTCCTTCTGGTCATCGTCAGCCACACGTTTGCGCTTCAATTACCCTGAAATGAACGGCACAGTCAAAATTTCAGTTTTCTGCCAGTTACAAGGGACGGTTGGGGGGGGTCAGCATTTCAGGGCGTGACTATATACTCAGTGTCAAACCAGCTACCTCCCCTCCAGCTGATATTCATACACTTGCAGTACTAAAGTTTCACGTGTTCTGTGAGCACATATTATGTTTTCATTATCGCATATATACATAATTACAGACAGTGAATCTAATGAACGGGAGTGCCAATATTCAACACACAATTATGCACAAATCCCTACTATTCCATGCCCTGGATCTCCACCCTAGTTGAACAGAATAAATTCACAGTGGAATGGGTTCACAACATCTTGCTACATAAGATAACCGGGGATACGATTTTAATGACTTTCTTTTTTGCGTAAGCCAGGCTTGCTCTTTCCACACTGCACTGCATAAACTAACGCCCATTACCTAAATTTCGTTAGTCACAATGTGACATACCTGCATTGTTGATCCCGAAGCCCAGAGGTGGCCCCAATCGTTATTACCGGAGTGACTAGAGTTTCCTGCAACTCTTCACTAATGGTTGTACCTTAAATCTATATTGAAATAGAGTCCACACTGCCATTAGTAGCCACGTTTTCTACCCACTGCATAGTGGAAAGTCCGTATTAATCAGAGCAAAAAAATGTATATTGTGCTTTATGGCCATACAATTTATTGGCAACTCAATGACTATAGTGCAATGTCTGCTTTTAATCAGTTTAATACCCGTAACGGATCAGTGGGTCGCACGGGTTAACAAATTCCGTGAATCAAGCTTATGTCAACCCGAGCTCGGCTCGGTTTGAATAAAGTTCAAGCTCAAATTGGGCTCGAGCTCGATCAATAAAAAACTTATACTTTAATTCATTTTTTTTTAATATACTATAATATAAATAAATAAATAAGATTTTTCTCTTTGATCTCCAAATTCCAACCCCTTAAATTCTAGAAGTACTGATATAACACCTTTAAAAATGAGAGTGATTTTAGGGGATTTTGATCAATCTGACAGATTTTAGGGGATTATGATAAAAAAGAATAGAGAGGGAATGTAAAGACGAATTAATCTCAGAGATTTTAAGAGATTATGATAAGAGGGAAAAGAAGTGTAGAGTTATTATTTATTTAATTTTTTCCTATGAATCAGTAGGGGTCCGGATAAACATTTATATAAGAAATTCCTCCTCCATGGTTGTGTAATGACACTTAGAGCTCTTATTTACATCTGGAAAGTTTATTACTCTCAGGAATATCCTCAATGTCTTTAGTGCTTCGCTTAGCATGAATGATAAGTTTGTGGGTAAGGGTTATATCATATCAAGAATGTTCAAATTTAATGCTATGAATGAAATTTCCTTAGTAATGTTTAAGTTTTTAAGTGATGTGATTTATGGCATCTTAGATTAAGTCTTGTCAATTATGCCCCCTCCCCCCCCCCCCCCAAAAAAAATCCATTTACAATAGTTCCCACCAAAAGAAGTGCTTAGCTTTTAGTAAATACCAAATTACGAGAACTCTTTCATGAGTGTTGTGAGGACATCTAAGGTCCTAAATCTTGTACATAGGCTCCATTTGTTTGCATGGAAAATGAGATGGAAAAAAAAAAAACTTTTTCGATGGAATTTTTCCAAATCTTCTATTTTCTACCGTTTGGCTTAATGGAAAAAATATCTTAGAAAATCATATATATATATATATATATTTTAGATTGCTATTTTCTAGATTGCTATTTTCAAGTTCCCTGTATTAAACCCAATTAGTTCCAAAACTGCCACCATTCAGCAGCAAATGCATTGCTGAAGGAACGTTGTGCATAAAAGATAAGGATAGTGAGCCCAAATTCCCCTCACATTAAGCTCTAATCCAATCAAAATTTCACTTACGGGAACCCAAATCCAACATAACCAGAGTTCGTTATCCATGGGAACCCAATTTTCCCTCACTTTAAGTTTGATCATTACACATTTCAGCCCTCAAATCCAGACCAAAATTAGAGTATGGCTTTGATGGTGGGCTCTAATTCGAATCAAAAGAATAAAAACCAAAACACAAACAAAACAATATAGATTTTGAATGACAAACAAGGGTTTGAGACTTAGATCAAAACCCTAGATTTCATATTAGGGGTGTAAAGATTGAGTTTAGGCTAGAGAGATTTAAACCTGAAAACGGTCTTGATTTAGTGGCTTCAAAGTGTGAGTCGATCTCAATGTGAGATGACAGTAGAGAAGGAAGAACAAGCGCTGATCTCAGTGTGAGACAACTATAGAGAAGGAAAAAAAAGCATTGAGGAAGAGCGAGCGTCGAAGAAGATTGAGCGTGATTCGAGGAAATGACTTCTCTCTATATTTAAGAAAAAAATTTCCTTTTATACAACAGAAAACATTTCTATAGGCTCCATTTGTTTGCATGGAAAATGATATGGAAAGAAAACTTTTCCAATGAAATTATTTTCCAATAAAAGTTTTTCTATTCTTCAATTTTCTACCATTTGGCTAGAAGGAAAAAATCTCAAAACATTATATTTAAAATTATTTTGTGTTTAAATGGTTGATTTTTTTTTTTAAAAAGTTATTCATGAATTTTTGGAAAAACAATTATTAAAATATATATGAATAAATATTTCTAACCCGATCATGACTACCTTCTTTGCGTGTTCAGATTAAGTTTCGACCGATGAATCAATATCAAATTTGATTTTCTCATTCTAAAAGATAAAAAAATCAATTCATCATAATATATTAACATAACAATATCCAAATGTGTCAATCCATATAGTTTCAAAATATAACCTAACTCATGTCAATCAATAAACAACCCAAAATAGTAAAGTAACTACGTACAAGTCAGTAAGAACAAAAGCAAAATATGTGTACTAAAAACTAAAATAGTTAGCCCCAAGAATAAAAACAAAAGATGTGTACTAAAAACTCAAAATAGTTAGCCATTGATAGCTAACTACTCTTGTTAGCACCATCCTTATTAGCCATCCCTTCTAACATCCTTGGGGTGGGACCAAATATCAGTTACTTCGCTGGTAAGCCCACTTAGCACTACAAGAAATGAGGGTAATAGCAACAGAAAAATAGCCACGGTATTTGATTCCGTAAGTGAAGGAACCTTTTCCCACAGTTTTTTTTTTCGTGCCTATATATCTATAAAAAATAATTTTAGTAATTGGGAAAAATAATTAGCCACGGTTACTTAACCATTACTATTAATTTTTAATAGATACTCACGGAAATATTCCGTTGGTATAAGTTTTTATATTAGCCACGGTATCATTACCGTTGGGAAAAATAATTAGCCACGGATACTTAACCATTATTATTAATTTTTAATAGATACTCACGGAAAATTTTCCGTTGGTATAAGTTCTTATAATAGCCACGGTATCAATACCATGGTAAATCATTATATTCATATTCGTATTCGTATTCGTATTCATATCCACCACGTTCCTCTGCATGATCACCATCCCGCCCTAATCTCCCGCCCCATTTTTCCCCCCTCTCCGTCATCCCCATCCCGCCCTAATCTCCCGCCTCATTTTTCCCTCTACCTTGCCCTCGCCTCTCCGTGCCATCGCCGTGTTCTTTTCATTGCCATCGCCGTCGCCGACGCCAAAGCCAACGCCGTAAGTCCTCTCTCTCCCGATCTTTCTCTCTCTGTCTCACTCTCTCTCTCTCTCTTCGGTAACCCCTCTCTCTCTCTCTAAGTCTCTCTTTCCTTCTCTCTATGTCTCTCTCTCTCTCTCTCTCTCTCTCTAAGTCTCTATTAGGTTTTTGCCTAGCTCTGTGTGTTTACCTGTGTGAATGTTTCTGGGTTTTTCCTTCATTTTTTTTTCCTGTCATGCTATTCTCATGTATTATTTATAGCTCTGTAGAGTAGTTTTTTGTTTTTATTTAGCTCTGATTTGGGTTTCTTCACATGAAACTCTTGATGTGTTTGTTTTAGGTTTTTCTGAAATATTGATCTATTTATCCAATAAACCCTTATAGAAAAAACAATTTGTTTTAGGTTATTCTGATTTTTGTTTCTTTGCATGGGCATGCACATATGTCTAGGCCCGAATTTGTGGTGGGGTTTCAAATGGCTACATTGTTCTTAATGTTTCATGAGAATTAAAGCGTGGGGTGGTGTGGCCATGCATAGATTGGCAAGGTGACCTATGGACATTGTTCATTTGGACAGAAAGATAGTTTATTGGATCTAGATTAACATAGACTAATGTTAAATAATTAATAATACAAGGAATTTATAGGATAATTGTTATGCCAAGGGAGACCATTTTTAATCTTGGTTGTCTCATTAATCAGTACTGGTGGGAATTTGTATTTCTCAACTAGCTAAACAAATTGAACTCATTATAGACGTCCTTAAATCATTGTGTTTATATGGAGGTGATATGATGCCTTCCCAAATCTTATGAAAATTCGTTCGGCTGGATCAGGGTTTGGGTCAGACTGCCTTAAACTAGACCAATTAGAATCCCAGTCCCCTTTGTATTGACCTCAATTGAGCCACCTGTTAGACTAACATAGACTGATGTTAATTTTACCCGATGCAATTTTATTTCATTTGCTTCTTCTTGGTTACTATTGATTCATGTTTGATTTCTTAGAACTGTGTAATATGATAAAAATGAATTATTTCTTTACTCACAACGGGTATGCATTTTGAGAGTTGTTCATGTCCTTTTAGTCATTTTATATCCATTTGTAGACTAGTTCTTAGTGAAATTGATCGAGATTTTAAAGCTTGGGTATTTAACTTACAGGTTAAATTATGGACTTGATATTAGTGGTGATAAGAATGGGTACTCTGCTTTTGTTTGAAGGCGGTATTTTTTTTTATCTTAATAAAGGCTCTCTTGGGAATATAATGATTTATCAGCATTCGAGAATTCTGCAACTCAATTCCTAATCTTTTATTTGGTATATTATTTTTTAGTAGGCATACTCGTGATGAACTTGCTGTGGATGGAAAATGAGCAGTGATCCATGATAACTGATTCTAAATTTCATGTTGTGTACCTCACATCATATGTTGTGCAGGAGTAATGCCCCCAAAGGTCATGTGTACAGCTACTGAAATACTCTAGTCGATGTTTCATACTGAGTTTTAATTTCTTAATAATTATATTTATTCTTTCTTTAATCGTTCCCATTTGTTTTTTTCCCTCATTAGACCGATCATATTCCTGGAGCTCCAGTTGTCCCATCGTCTATACTTGGGATGAGTGTCTACATTCCGCCTGGACAGGTGACTACTCTGCACCCGTTTGTTATGCATCAGGGGGTTCCACACTCTATTCCATCAGCCAGTTCGAATGTTCCTCAATCTTATGTAGGGCATTTTCAGCATATACCTGCAATTCCATCCCACCTACATTGGCAGAACCAACAGGTAACAATGGTCAAAAACCATGTAATACGTAGGATTCCTTGTTGTTAAATATTGACCATGGTTTTAAATTGATCTATTCTTTGTTTTCTCGATTGTAGGCTGTATCAGAAGGCTCACACATATCAAATCACAACCAATATCAACCTTCTCAAACTGATAATGACTTATTGAGGTCAGGTGCTCATTATGACTACAAACTTTCTGTGAATGGACAAGCTTTCCCTGCAGATTATCTGGATGCTCATATCAGCCGAGGGCAGGAGCCTGGTTCTGTGATCACGACATCCACTGAGGAAGCACAGGTTCAATAACCGGACAATTTAACGTTCACACATATAATTAATTTCCCATCTTTCATTCTCTTAATCTTTGTTGTCATAATTCAAAACCTCCAAAACGCTTTGACATCAGGTTCTTGAGTCAAATGATAAAAGGTACTTGATTGCTCAACAGCCACAGCAGAACTTGCAAGAAATTTCATCCCAATTTCATGAGGCACTAAGATTGGACCCACCTGAACAGAACAGTGAGACCAAGGTACATTTTTACCATTGACCATTTCCTCTGTACCTTCTTGAATCATGAATTCATGATGAATCTGTGTCTTATATGGTTGGTGAAAGGCTTCGGTTTGGAAAACATGGAACATGTTGACCAGTGTAGCAAATACTAAGCTAATCTTGGATTCCTACAGGAACAGGATGACAACACAGTCACTTTGACAAATCATTCACAAGAGGATCAAGGTTTGACAACAGAACAACCAAATTCTGTTGCCAACACATCATCTTCTGATACACCAACCCATCTGGTAAATTTCAGTGAAACTACAGATATATCTGAAGCATCCTTCTCAGCTGCACGGGAATCAATTTTGCTTACACTTGGAAAGATTCCTGAGCCTACTCTAGTAGATGAAAGATCGTTGTTGGCTTGCATTGTTCGTGCGACTCCTGCTGGATCTGGTGGTCGAATTAGAATTAGTTCAACTGTAAGTCTGTAAATTGTCACTCAGGCCACATTCACAAGCTTTATATCTTGTATCTTTCAAATCTGATTTAGTCAATGATTGCTGCTTGTTTCTGTTATATACAGCTACCAAATAGACTTGGTAAAATGCTTGCGCCTCTTCATTGGCATGATTACAAGAAAAAATATGGAAGGCTTGATGATTTTGTTGCTGGTCATCCTGAAGTAAGTTTTCATGTACCAAGATTATGCTTTTTGATGTAAAATTGTATTATAGCCTGGGAATCTTACTTTTCAATTTCAGTTATTTGTAATTGAAGGGGACTTTATTCATCTTAGAGAGGGAGCACAAGAAATTATAGCAGCTACAGCAGCTATTGCAAAAGTTGCTGCTGCTGCAAAAGTTGCAGCTGCTGCTTCTGCTCCTTAATTGTCATTGTTGCCATCTGTTTCTGTTACTCCGGTGTCACAGACGCATCGCCTAAAGAAGGTTCCAGTCATTGATTCCAAACCTGTGAACACTGTTTCCACGGAGCATGCAATTGGTACAATGACAGATGCATGTGACAAGCCTTCACAGCTCTCAGCAATGCAGAATCAGCCTTCAAATGGTGTTTGCTATGACATTGTTCAAGGTCTATCAAATATAAAAATGTTGAGCAAACCCAAAGATCCTCAGGAATTAAATGGCTTGCTGTCCGAAACTAGACATATCCATACTTCTGTACATATGGCAGTTGGAAATGGATCAAATACTGACAGAACTGGCTTGGACAATTTCCTCAACAAAAGGTCAACTAACGGAAGACATGGAACTAATTCTGGAGGAAGACCACAGTGAAGGTAGCAGATGATCGTTATTCTTAGGGCTGCAGCCTTGGAAATTTCCTGTATGGCATTCTCTTATATTTCGAATATTCTCTTCATGATCTTAAATTTATTTTATTTTCTGTAGCTTTTGCAAGAGGAATACATTAAACTCTATGTTTATCCAAGGAAAGATAGTGGTGTGTACTATGGAGAAATGGGATGATGATAAAGTAGAGAAAGGATTGGTTGTGAGAGATCCCCAAAATATGCGTATTTTGTGCATTATAAATATAACAAATGGGTATTTCTGTTTATTACTTTTATGTAATTCCCAAATACCCGTCATCAGGCATATTTTGAGGCACTCCAGATCTCTTGAACTGAAGCTCCTGTTCACACTTATAACTCTTTTTCTTTTCTATTGACTTTTGAGCAACATTTGTGCTGATCCAACCAAAATATTTTCAATATTCATCTTGTGTCAGCTTGACGAGGATAGGGTCATTACTGGATCGGAGAATGGACTCATCAGGTGAGGAGAATACCTGTTCCGGACAGGGAAGATGGGAAGTAGTTGTCCTCTTAGTTCACATGGCATGTACGTAGGCAGATAAGGCCCACATTTGGGCTCACAAAATTTTCCTGGGTAAAAGATTTTGTCGACCTGCCTGCATATCTAACCATGTGTATGACATGGTTATAGAGAAAGACCACCAGTGATCTTAGCAGTTTGTAAGTTCTCTTTACTTTGTTAATTTGGTTCTTATTTTCTAATCCAAGATCGTAATTCATATATAGCTTGGTAGGCATCTTACCCAACAGAATAATTCAACCGATTGAATATCCTGTGGTAAGGCCGGTGTTCTTGGAAAAGTTTCTCTCAGAGAGGATCAAGGTTCGTGGTAAGTTTCTTCGACAGCGAGTTCTCGATGTGGTATCTGAAATTCTTAATGAACAAATATTAAAAAAAATATAACGTGCAGGATTGGCTTTGGGTGATTGCTTCCAATAGAGACCAGAATGTTTACATATTGTGGTACTTCAATATTGCCGAGAGCCAATGGGAGGAAGAAGATAGAGGATTCAGATAAGTATTTCCTTCTCTTATCAGTTTTTCCTTTTTGTTCTTTAACTTGGAGCTTCCTATAACTTTTAACTAAATCTTAAGTTGTTTACTTAAATAATATTTTTTTTAAAAAAACATATTTTTTAACTTGGAGCTTCCTTTGCCATCCCCTGTGCTTTTATCTCTCATGATTATAGACTCCATAACATTGCCATACTTGTTGAAGTAATTTTTCAAGGTATCTTCATTAGTTTCCCATGAGATTCCTCTCACAAAGACCTTTACTTGGTCAAAATCCATAAAAGTAAAATAAAAATCCCTCAAAATCCCAAAAGTCTCTAATACCACAAAAAAAAAAAAAAAAAAACAGATGCCGCAAATACCCAAGAACCCAACCAAACTAAAAGTAGCCAAAAATTCTACTAAGTCCAAAACACCAGAGAAACTTAAAACCCCAAAGAGAGCATTTGGTGTTGCTTACGCGTTGAAAGTAGAAATGACATTTACAACTTTATATGAGTTTGGACATTAGAAGTTAATTGGATCCTCTATCACTACGTGAATAAGGCATAAATAGGACACTAGTATGTCGCAAAAAACAACGGCCTTGGGCGGTTGTCAAATAAAGGACGGCTATTTTGGCATGAAGAACAGCTCATAACAGTGGAAAACTGTTTGTGCTAACAACGACAATTAATTAAAGTCATTTTATTTTCGACTCATAACAATTAACAACTAAGGGGTTACGATTTGGGCACAATCTCTCTCTCTCTCTCTCGCAGCTCTCCTAAGCAGAAATCTTCCCCTCTTCGAAAGGGTTACGGCTGGATATTCCCCTCTCCTCATCGGTAGCTGAAATCTTAGGTGAGCGGATCCAATCTTTTTAATTTCTTTACCACATCTTCTTCAACCCCATATTGTGCTACTTCCAATCTCTCAATCGACATCTCCGGAGTTCATCTCATCCTTATTTTGGGGCTTTTCCCATGGTTCGAATCTCTCTCTGTGAGCTTTTCTTTTTGTCAGATTTTCACAGCTTTTAGAAGTGATTTTGAAGTTGGATTGTGTTTTTTTACAGAATCTAGGGTATAAAGGTGTTGATTTGTTTGATTTTTTTGAAAATTTCAGCTTTTTAAGGTAGTTATTGACTTGGATCCTGCATTTCATTTGAATCTCGTACTTTTGTGATGATGATTTGGTTAATCCTCTCTGTACGTTAATAGCAATTCTTTTTCTACTGTGATTTCATGCGGTTAGGGCTTTATGTTCTCTTTGATCATTTTATTTTCTTCGGAATTGAGGCATCTAGTGTTGATTTTGGTTAGGTTATCCATTAGAGAAGTTTGATTTGATCCATTAGAGAAGTTGAAGATTGGATGGGGCAAGTCTGTCTCTTCCCGCACAAGCACTACCTGCTCCCCCACCAGGGCAAATGGCCATCAGGAGTAAAGAGGTTGGTTATAATATCATCTTGTACAACATTGTAATTATTTGTTTTCTTTGCTTTTTGTAGTCATGTATTTTTTTCTTTCTAAATTTGGGTGATTACAGTGATTTTTTTTTCATTTTAGAAGAGGGTTGGCATACCTTCTTTGTTCAATACTCCTAGCACAAACAGAGAATACGATGGATAATTTTTTCATTAACATTTCTTTTATGATATTAGAACTTACACGATGCTGTGATTGACATGGTGGCACTGGAATATTGTCTGGTCCTGATGGCCCACCAGTTACTTCCATCACAAGTCAGAGCTCTGAGCTAGTAGGTTAACTAAATTCTATGGAGTTCTGTTTTAGTCAACTTTATTTTCTATCAATAGTATAATGTTGTCACCATGCTTTCTAGGTCAACAAAATGAAAAGAATATATTTTTAATTCTTGAATAAATGTGTTTGCTTTCATCCTAGCTAGCAGAGAAAATGTTGGATCTCGCTATTTCCACGATTTGTTTTCTCAGTATCTGAAAGGATTATAGTATAGACTATAGACTGTGATCTGCGTCAGTTTTCTAGTATTTGGCCATCAGTTCATAACATTAATTTGCACTTCACAAGGTGGAACTGTGTCTCCATGATCTTTGGCCTTTTGTTGGCCCATTAAACTAGCTAGTCATGTACCTCATCCAAAATAGACACTAATGTTTAGTTGCTTAAGGTTTGGGTTTTTTCAGATAGCCCAGGCTCCCAAGTGATGGCTACCAAGTTTGTTGTTTCAGTTGTCAATCTTCTACGAGATCATTCTCTTTCTAAGAACTGACTGAAAATATTTATTGCTTTCTTGATTCCAATTCATCCTTAAATCCTGACTATCTCAGGCATTGTGAGTCTTTAGGCTGCATTTCTCTTTTGTCATGTAAATAAAAGACCTGCCGCCCAAGTCCTTCGAAAGCCTTGTTTGGTTAATCTTCTATGAGAAGAGGACTTCTCTAGAACAACTTCTGAAAAAATTTGCAAAAGTCATTTAGAGTAAAAGACGTTTGGTTGCATACTTGAGAAGTTGCTTTTTAAACCCCCATTCGCTAAACATGAGTTGATGAAAACTTGTGTTTGGTTATTTAGTTTAAAGTAGAGTTTTGAGGTCTGGTTTTTGAAAATTTCTGAAATTAGGTCAATGTGGGCTTTAAGTGGAAGAAGCAGTAAACTCTCTACTCTATGTTGGTTTCTTCTGGTGATTCTTTTCTTTATCTACAAGCTTTTGAAAGTGGTTGATTGTATCATTTGCTTGTTTTGACTTGGATGAGAAGGTTGCTATTGATGTATTTTTTTCCTTTTCACTCTCAATTTGTAAGTCCATGTTACCCGGAAACTCTGCATTTCCTCATGTCTTTATTCCTAAGTGACAACTCCAACCAACCCACATGCAGATTCAGCATCATGGAAAATCGCCTTTAAAAAAGATCATTCTCAATGACCATGTCAAAGAGAGTACCCATGTTTAGTCTCCAAAACAATAGCAACGCCCCCTTTCGCTGTACACCCCTTCTCTAACATAGATAATTATCCTACTGTAACTGTTATTAGGAGCAAAATTAATGGCATCTGTGATCCTTGTGAAGTTTCCTGTCCCATCTGCAGCCACTGTAAGCACCTCACTTGGGTCGTACTACTCTTCGCTCTGCAAAATCCGTCGATCTTTCCGGGACACCCATTTCGGAAAACCCATGAGCTGCCGGTTAGGACCGCCTTTTAACGGCCCTGGCTTAGACAGAATTGAAAGAGAATTACTCACATGCTTGTAGGCATTGATCATGGAATTAACTAGAACTGGTTTTAAAGGACCTGTGGTAGAATCAACTCTTTTTCTCTAGCTTGGTCCTGCACCCTATCCCATCCTCCACGGCTGTAGTAGGTATATCCATTTCTCATTCCTTTGTTTTTGTCTTTAATAATCTGAAATTAACAATGTATAGTTTAGATTTGCTCCTATTTAATTCCTAGGCTAGTTTTGATTAGATAAAATTCTATTCTCAAGTTAATTCATTTTTTTTTATTTAGATTAATCTCTAGATTAGTTTTGATAAAATCTGGGTTCTTGTTTAAGTTAGAGTAACACTAGATTTTTTGGGTCTACTTTAGTTGGATAATATTTGATAGTTTAGGATCTGATCTGTTTTTTTTTAAGGCTTCTCTTGCTACTTTAAAATATGTTCTTATGTACAATTTAGATTAGTTTTTATGTTAAAATAAATCTGAATTTCTCTTAGTTCTAATCCTTTGTTAGTTTTAGATTAGCTCCCAACATAACCACTGCGATTTTGTGAGCGTCAAGGCTAGATGTTGGGAACACATACGCTGGATTTTGAAAGTGACGATCATCTAGGGTTTTATTCTTCATTTTTTTTTAATGATTTTTTGAGTTTTAAAGCTTCGATTCTTAACTCTATTCTCCACTTGCAGTTGTCTCTGCTGTTGGTTTTTAAAGCTTCAGAAAAGATATTGGATTCTAGACTTTGGAGGAATTTGGTGTCTTCGAAGCAATCCGACTGATCTTTAAGAAGTTCTTCTCTTCAGAAAAAAAGTATTATTTTTACTTATGATAATATCCTTAATATGGCTTTATTTTGCTGATAATCGGACTCTACAAGTTCGAAACTGCCCACAAACAATAGGTTGTGGTGTCTTGACAGGAACAACTAATTACGTATGTTTGATGGATTCTTATTGTTTATTAGATAATATAAAACCCCATCAATCACCTGTTTAATCCCATTTTTTTTCAATTTTATTCCTTGAGTAAGTATAGGAGAGTGTTAGTTGTAATCATTACAGAGATAGATTGGGAGTTTCTTATATTCCTATTTTTGTACATTGTTTTGATTTCAACGGATAGGAGGAAGAGAGATATGCTGTTTTGATTAAGGGGCTGGTGGTTCAATCGATTTCTTTTTGGTCTTCTGTTCAATGGGGAATTTTGATTTGGTTTAGATGGCCTGTATGTTATTGGGCCATGGATTTTGATGTTGGATATTCATGGTTAGCATTTACTCACATAACGAGTCTCTACTTTATTTTGTGGAAAGCATATGCATACATGAACTCATTAAGATCATGGTGGGATCGACTCACCTAATGTTGCTCTTTTTATACATTGTTCTGGATATTGGATGCTTTGACTTTCCCATAATTCTCTGTGAAACTGATCTGTAGTTAATATAATTGGTTCCTCTTTGATATCCCAACTGTTTAGCAGGTATGTGGTAAAGACATTGGACAATGCAGAGAGTGTCAAGTTGCAGTATCCTTCTTTGGCCAAGGTTTCTGACATTCCATCCTTGACCACGATGTCAAGTAAGAGCACACCAAACTGGCTCTAGACCTCTGGTATACAAAATGAGGCTATGGTAGGACATTAGCTACATGCTGCACCTCAGGTACTGAAGCTGACTATTGCTCCAAAGGGATTTTGTGTTCAACCCTTGTATTGTATTCTTAATAGCCAAACCTATAATTCCAAATATGAATTCCTTATAATCATTTTCATGTGAAATATCTAAAAAGTAGCAGGCCTTTGGATTAAACTGGCTCTTTTTTCCCATTTCTACTACCAACTGTTGTTGCCACCAACTTGTACACTCTCTTGTATCATGTATATAGAAAACATTTGTCCATTAAGATTGAGATTGCCTCTGCCTCACCGAAGCTCCACACTATGCGTCCACTCCATTGATAAGGAATCTTGAACTATATTTCCATATAATCATGCCCCTTGCAATGTTTTTTCCAGAAAGTGTTACAGTATCAGTCAATGGATTTAGGAGCTTACCATTTGCTTCAATCTTCCCTTGTAGAGATTGGTGCTTGCGTACTACTTGTTTATTTAGATATGATATTAACAAAACAGGTGACAGCTTCTCTGCAAATGCAAATAGGTCCTGTTTTTTTTTTTTTTTTTCACAGGAATTACCCACGGAAATATTACCGTGGGTAATGTAAAAAATTATATGTATGGTATTAGTCACGGTAAAATTACCGTGGGTAATAAGTATAGCTACAATATTATTTCCGTGGGTAAGACAAATACCCACGGTATTATTTCCGTGGGTAATAATTATAGACGCGATTTTATTTCCGTGGGTAATAATTAACCAGTCACGGTCAAATTTCCGTGGGAATAATATATAGGCACGGTAAAATTACCGTGGGTAATAATGTATAGTCACGGAACAATTTCCGTGGGTAATAATTTACAAATACCAACGGGAATTCAAAACGGAGTAATAGTCACGGAAATAAGTCCATGGGCATTTACCCACGGAAGACATTACCGTGGCTATAGGTTTTACCCACACCCGTATTAGCCACAGACCACCAACGGACAATATTCCGTTGCTACTACTTATTCCAACGGAAATATACTTTTACCCACAGAATTAAAACCGTTGGTAATACCTTTGTTTCTTGTAGTGTAGGTTTGAGGGCAATGTCCCTCAGTTCTTAAAAACCTAGATAGAATCCCCATAAAAATATCACTAGATAGAGCACCAGTGATTTCTATCCAGTCCAAATCTTGGCTAATTGATCAAAGTGGTAGCTCCAGTAGACCCATAGATCATGGAAAAAATAGGGTGGGTAGGCCCAACTCGGCCCCCTTTCCTATTCCGCTTTGTTGCCTATTAAGAGAATAGGTTCCATTCAAGCGGCTCACCTTTATTTATCTATACCAGCAACCGTACGACCCTATAGGAACGATTTCTGTGTCCCTCTCTAGATAAGAGCCTATAGAGCCAAAAGCAAAGGAGCGAAGCAGCAGCTTTGCCGTTTGCCCTTTCAAAGAAGGCTAAGGCTAGAACTGCTTAAATAAACCTTTCCGCTGAGATCACTTTGGAGGACACTATGATTAGGGATCTTTACGTCCGTTTCCTAGTCCAATACATAGCCTTTGGTCTTGGAATGTGCGGTCATTGTAGTGATATGAATGGTTTTGGGGGTGATTAGGAGCACTTCGTTTATAGGGCTGTAGTTGCGTAGGGTGCATTGATTGATAGAAGCAGCTAGATTTGGTTGGGGCAAGCTATCGCATGCATGGAAGTGAGGCAAGCTAAAATCATAATGTAAACCAAAGTCACCGGCGGGGAGTTCTAACTTCCAAAAGAGGAAGGTACGATTCATCAAATTGATTCAAGAGAGGGGTTGCATCCGTGTCGGACATAGTTTCCACACAATCCAGATGGGGGCAAGGAGATGAGAACGCAAGCAATTGCCCGGCATAAGGGCATTGACTCGTGGCAATGGATCGTAAAATCAATATGTTCGTGGATTCATTTATGTTCCTTTAGGTTGAATCCCTACTCGCCCATGTTGGGATTCAAGGACAATTTCAAGCATCTTCTTCGGAATGGCATAGAATCACAAATTTCTACTATTGAATAAGGAAACCGTTCCTTAAAGCCGATCGGATCAAAGATTCGATTGACCCAACAGCCAACATAACAACATTTTGATTCCAGGTTGGCAGAAAAGAATAGCCCCTACGGAAAATGAGCTTTAGTGATTCCGTCGCTATAGGGGATTGAAGATTCTCCTTTTTGATACTCGTTCCCTATGGGAAATGAGCCTTAGTGATTTTGCCCATAGGTGAGTTCAACACTTTCTCGAGCCTAAAGCAAAGGAGCGAAGCAGCAGCTTTGCCCTCTCCGTCTCAATAAAGAAGGTTAAGGCAGCTTGCTAGGACTTCTAGTTCCATGCTCTTGGGCTTTTCCTAACTTGTAAGAGCAAGAGTTCTCATGAAATTAGGAAGGTCGTAGATCACTTCTTTATATGCAGCCTAATTGCGTTGAAATCTCCTCCAATACACGAAAGAAGATCCAACCCAGCCACATCCTCCAACTCATCCCAAAAAAAAACCCTCAACACGCTCTCATTTGGATCGTACACCCTTATGACACCCTTATAACGACCCACTGAGCTTCCTCCCCGACAAAGCTAGAGCTCCACTAGCCATCCGAAGAACTAAGAATCCTACCTAAAGACGCCTAGCAACGCAAAGAGAAAATCCTTCCCTTTCTGGTTAGTCTTTTAATAAATCAATCTCTCTGTCTAGCCAATTACTAGAGCCGCTGGAATAGCTCTTCTTGCTTTGCTAGAGAAGTAAGCGACTAGGGCAGCTATCTCAGCTCCAATGAAAGAGATGTAGTTCTCTTGCTTATGTAAGTATGTGAAAAGAGATGCTACCACGAGAATAAGTCCTACGGTTCTCTTCTCCTAGAGCAGCAAGCTCGACAACTATTTGAACAAGACGGTTTCCTAGAGAGTCGGCATCCATTATGTGGAAGTTGGGTCACATCATTGGATGTACATTATTTGAGATTGATCTCAAACTCTTCACTTTGCTTGGCAAAAGACCCATTGCTCAAGTTGACAAAGGCTGAAGAGTTGGAGTGGAGAGAAGGGCCGAAAAAGCACTACAATTGATGAAAGAATCTTTAACAAAACAAACAGTCGAGAGGGGGCATGGCTTCGGTATCGATGATTGCCCTAAGAACTAAACACCCCCTCACCATGAAATAATTCCCGACCACCGCCCCTGTCCCAACAAAAAAGAAAGGCCTCTCCACCTGGTAGAGTGAAGTCGGACATTCAACATATTCTAAAGTTCCCATTACCATACTCTTTTGTAGCAAGTGCTTCCTCTTCGGGGTCTTAACAAACGTCATCGTTCTAAGCTCCAATAAAAAAAGGGGAAACAAATGTCAAACAAAAGGGACCGTCTAAGTGTGCTTTGGGAGAGAATTTTTCTTCCAACATGGATGAATCTGGTCAACCTAGAACAGCATTGAGATATAAAAAAACTGTCACTGGAACATGAATTCTGAATCTGACAAGATATCATTTCCACCCGATGCCATTCTACTCAGGGGCAGGGGGTATCGAATCCATACCTTTAAAGATAGGGATATCGACACCAACCTACCTAAGGAAACATCGATTCGATCCGCCCTCGACTAGGTGGCATCTACCTCATCCTGATCGCAAGGAGATGCTCATCATGTTGGGGGTACCTTTTTTTTGTTGCGTTCCAGAAAGAATAAAATGCATAGGGGACCATCCTTTTGCTGCAGCATGCTCCTCAAATTTACAGATTCGTAGGGGGCTCAGGCCCTATATAATTGACTGACAATGACTAAGGCTTGTGAAACTAAGTAGCGCCTTTTGAATTGTAGTCTATTAGTGGTGCGCTTTGCACCTAGAGAGGCATATGTTGAAAATAGAGTGAAAGTTCCCAAGAATCAACGAGTTAATCATACCCCATCTATGAACCATACGACCCCATCGCAATTACGGCTCTATACCCCACAACTTGCTATGGCCGTCTCATCGATACCGAAGCCATGCGCCCTCTCAAGGATATGATGTTGACTGCAAGGGGTTCAGGGGCCTCGAGCACAAATCCTTTAGAGAAAGTAAGTTGAGCTGGATCCCTAAGGCTATTGTCTCTACTTATGATAGAAAAGACATTGTATTCCGTCTAGGTTCAACAAAATGGCTATGGGGTGTTCAGCGAGGAAGTGACTCTCCCTCCGCTGATAGGTATGGATCTCAATCTACCAAATGCATGCCTGGATAATACGCAACTATGTAATCAAACGGATTTTGATCGTATCTGGGTAGGATAATGACTCATTTGCGAGTGTTTGGATGCACATGTTTTATTTATATTCCTTTGTAAAGAAGAGAAAATTTTCCCCAAGGTAACCACTTGTGTCTTTTTTGGATACGCTCAATCCAGGTATAGATATAGATGCTATGTCGTGAAATCCAAGAGACTCAATGTATCCTTGAATGTTCTCTTTAATGGGATAGCCACATATTTTCCTTAACCTAATTAATTGGCCACAGGGGGGGATGGTGATGGAGATGTATTGCCTTCTCATGTTCATCACTTGAACCTCGTTCTTATGCAGTTGATGTTACTGATCAGAGACCATAAGGGCATATATCAACAAATAGCACATCCGACACTCTATGCACATATATAATGTGTTCCGAAATTTTCACATTGGCTTTTGTCCCCACTAGAGGTATTGTAAGAAAGTTTGGTGGTGGTGCTAACCAGCTCTCCATAGATAATTATAAACACTTCATACCTGAGCACACTCGAGTGCTTCAACTTCTTTGAATCTGACGGATGAATTCTTTGAAAAGATTGAATCTTCCTCAAGGTACTAATCTGTGGTCTCAGATTTTGTTGTCTTTCTCAGAATATTGAGCTGTCTACGACATTCCGTCTGGTAATATCTCTTTTAACTTAGTCAAAGATCAACGCTTTTTCCAAGATGAGTATCCCATCAAACTACTCCAGAAGATCATCAGTCTAGCCCAGTTGCTTCCTTAGATTCTGGATCCCTCTCTAAAGTTCGTCAATCTACTCAAGTTTCTTATCCCGTTGAAGGATTTGTATCTTATCTTATGAATCGTTTTCCCCAAAACATCGAGCTTGCCTCATGTCAATTCAATCTTCTCATGAACCTTGCTGAAGCCTCGAATCATTCTTGCTGGAGAGATGCTATGGCAGGAAAAAATAAATGCCCGGGAAAAAAAAGAATAAGGTGGCGTTTGGTAACACTAATATAAATAGGGACAGCTGATTTCGATGTTGTGCTTAGACAGACTTTAGATTGTTAAGTTGGAGGTTAATTAGATGTCTACATCTTTTTGAAGTAGAGCTTATTAAAAAAAGTAGCTAGTAAGCTACTTTTTTAATAAGAAGTAAAAACACCACTTCAAAAAGATGTAGACATCCAATTAACCTTCAACTTAACAATCTAAAGTCCATCTATGCACAATTTTGACATAGGTTCTCCCTAATTAGATTAGTGTTACCAAACGCCACCTAAGACTGAGTCTCATTGCCATTCTTTGATCAAGGTGTGGCTATGGTCTCAATTGGGTCAATGTTAAGTATTTTGTAGAGATTTGTAGTCCTTCGAAACACAACCCTCCTTCCTCATTCATTTATAGCAAAAAAATGTCCTAGAAAGTTTGTCATCACCATTTAGGATTCCACAAGCATCATTGAAGAACTCAAACTCAAAACCTTCAATCTTTATCACTTCCGCATACAAGTCTGATGCATACACAGCTTCTAAGTGGATGCATTGCTTCGGCTATCTTACCCATATTCGTTACTACAAGACCAATCATTTAGACTAATTCATTAGACATACGAGGCTATTTTCCATGACGACTAGACGTAGATAATGTAGCTTGATGACTTTTGTTTTGTTCGGTCGATGCTTCTGTGCCCGTGAAAATATCACCAATTCCAAAGTCTTCATTCATTCTTGGGAATTGTTCAACGACATCTACACAGTCAACCTCATCACCAAAATCAAGGCCGGCTTTAGCCATGCTTCTAGTCGCAACAACTATGCCCATCTCTACCCTAGAGGCTAATCTCTCATGCGACCGACCAGCCGGTGGTCGTAACTCCTCTAATCAGTCTGATAGTCCTAAATTGAAAATCAGCAGCATCAAGGTGTACCTGCAAATTAATAAAAGTTAATTCAAATATAAACATAAATAAAATATGAAATTTAAAAAACTTGTCACTTACTCATATGTATATTATATCTTAATGTAGTCATCTCAAACATTATCATTTGCGACAATTGTCTTAATTGTCGCATCAAAACCAAAGCCACTTATAGGCAAAAGCTTCTTAACAGCTAAATATTGCTTTTTGATAGTAATCATCTGATTCTTTATATGGTCGTGTCTTACATCCTTATTGAATCTTGAACTTAGATCATTGCATACAATTATAAATGCTTTTGTCTTGAATGCCTTGTCACTTATATTACCAAGAGCTGCTTGTTCTACAAGACTCTCTAGCAACGATCAATGATACCCGTCCACCTTAATTGATTTCATTTTTTTTTTCTCATTTTTCTTCTTTTGATTCTTAACTCTTCATCACTTCACATACAATCAAGGAGTACGAATAGGTGTTATAAACAAAATAGAAAGAAAGTATAATGAACAAGTTTAATCAATTACATAACCAAAGAAGTTTACTTAATGTTCACAATACACAAACATAAGGCAAAAAGTTAATCTATATAACATGTGCAAAAAACTTATAAAAGTTTAACTCAATATCATGATATAATAGGTTCACTATACTATCAAAGTTCTAGTTCTTTTTAATTAACCATGAAGTGGTACACATGAAATTAGAGAAGGGACTAGGTTTAGTCCTTTTTAACCAAAATTCTGGGCTGACTTTGTCACAAAAAAACTCATCTATCCACCTAGGGAACAAACAAGATATTAGCTTGGGCTTACCTATGCATTTCTACACAATGAAAGAACAATAAGATATAAAAAAACAAATTATTTATCTATACAAATTCATGAAGATATCTTATCTTGAACCCAGAATTGCTTCGACCAGACCATGCCCCTTATTGACGATATAAAGGGAGAGTTCCCCATAGGCAATGTGATGCATTAGTCACTCCCTTTAGTGTTACTAATCAGAAGATATGTGGGGAAACAGCAATTAGCTTTTCTCGAAAACATGATCCTATGTTACTGTCATTCTAGAATCTGAAAATCAGTTGATGGTTAATGAACAAAGATTGATTATGATTGCCGTAAAATCTATAGAGTAGCGAGCATTTTACGAAGATGAAATTCCTAATCTTTAAAATATTTTGGAACATTCTAATCAATACATGAAAGTGATAGAGGATATGCAGCCAATGAAGGAACAATGCGAAACAGCCATAAAATAAGGAGTGTAGACACTTTATGGAAGAATACTAAAAAGCAAAATTACTGATGAAGATTGAAAGCAGACCATCTATTCTAGGAAGCAAGATGAACTTCCTCTAGTCACCTGACATTAAATAACAGAAGTAAGCTACAGCCTACAGGAGATGTAAGAATTAAGATAACGCGATAGAGTACCAACACAGTGCAACACCCAACCAAACAACAAAAATATTAGTAACTTCTTTTCATTTCAAAATATTTGAACAAATAACAAAAGAACTTGTAGATGAAATATGTTTATTCTCCCTACTCCAACCAATACGAACTAAGATGAAATTGCAATCCCAATAGCAAGCTACTATTCTCTTATTTTCTTTAGCACATCACTGAACAGAACAACAAAAGAAGGTGGATAGAAGGGAAGTCTTTCCAGAAAATCAACTGTACTGTAGATCAAGAGTTAGATATCAAATCCCATACTGCAGGCAATCTTCCCTCCATCAGCAAAATTTTATATCCTGTCCTTATTTATACTTCTCTTGCATCCATTTTGGTCTCCACTCAAAACTAACTTCTCATTTTGATGTTCCTTCTCTTCACATTCCTCAACCCAAAGCATTATAGCTTCAGAACTCCCCAATCCAGTTTCTGTGAATGAAACCATAACCCTTAAGTGTCCCCTATAATCCTACTTACATGATCTACATATTACTATTATCACAAATTTTCAGAAGGTGTTCATAGTTCACATCTCATCTGATTTTGAATCTCGACTTCTTTCACCAACCCTTCCATTAAGATTTTGAAGATTAGGATATGAAGTACCTTTTAGGATATAAATCAAGCAACTTCAAGAAGAAATTGATCGAACAAGTTGACTATTCTTTTTCAAGAAGAAACTAGAAAAGCCATTAAAAGATGAGAAAGGCTTAGATGATCACAGGAATTCAGCTGTAGAGTGAACAATTGGAACATATTACAAGCCATAGGAGACTTTAAAATATTATTTTATCAACTCAAATGTGTAGAGTTTCCAGTATTTTTGAAACACTAAAACAATCAATCTTTCTGTCTCTTCCTCACCCTCACATCAAACTACTACACTTTTGTATATCACCTCCATTAGGGATACCACAACAAATGCTGAAACAAAACTTCTAAAACCTACCAAAAACAATATCAATCCTTCCAGGGGATCATCGCTCTTTGCCCTCACTTCGGAGAATGCAATCACTTCTGGGTTCCTGTTTGTGGAGAGGATGATCACAGCTCATATTTTTTGGTGCAGGATGAAACAAACCATTAATCAACAGAAGATGCAAGATATATGTGTAAGAACACCCTCAGAAACAGGGATCTCTTTCAGCATTTTGGCAGGAACCCTTTCTAAATGGGTTGTCCGTTACATTACCAGATGCTGCATGATACTGAGGTTGATACCTCGAATACTATGTCCCATGTTAAAGACCTGGGCTTGCTTAAATGAAGAGGAAAAAAGAGTTTATTTGTAGTTTGGCAGTGGGGTTGAGGAAGATGAAGCTTGAACACATCATTGCATTCTCTAAATGCCTCTACTGAGCTTTTTGATAAAATAATGGTGTTTTTGGTTCAGAAACAGATACTGAAGACACTTCACTACATTCAGTAACAAAGTTCCATTTCCAGTGTGATGCTATTTTTAATTGAAACTAGTTCAGAATCTAAATCAAGAACAAGTGTATCATGTTTGATACATTCCTTCTCTTTAACATGAGACCCAACACATCCAAGAAGAAATAGTTGCCTGGCTCGAGGAAGCAATCTTCCACGAACTGGCTCAAGGAAGCTATCTTCCACGAACTGCAAAATCATGAACTCCATTCACTTCAATCAATCTACATCTAGATTCCTTCTGTATCCGCCTCTCCTTCACAGACGGCCTAGCATACATTGCATCCTCAAATTAACCTGTGACAGATATCTGACATGAGCAAATGACTTCAGCTATCACTTGATCTTGATCCAAATCATGTATATGCTATAGCGCATACTCTAACAACCCCACTCAGTCACAACAACCCATTAGAAGGGTGGACCGTATTACTTTCCCAGTCTACTATCAGCCCAGGTGCTAAGGTACACCTCATTTCGGTTGCATTGTAGGCCTGCTCACATTGCATGTATGGCAAAACTAAGTCCCAAGAGACTGCCACCATCATTACCAATCTCTATGTCCATCAATACACAAACACAACACAAAACAGAACTACAGATCATTTAATGGATAGTAGGTCTTAATGAATCAGATCTGGAATGGACATTTCATCAAACAGACGCCATTCTACTTCGTTAAATCAAAATAGAAAAAATCATATAACAATTCATCATCCCAACCCAACTTCATAATAACCATTCTTCTTAAATTTCTCATCACCAAATATCCACAAACAGAGCTAATCCAAACCCAAAACAAAATGTAACTTTCTCTTTCAATCCTATCAATCTATTGAGATTCTAAGCATTTGTTTTGAAGTTTCTGTTATGCAATAAACCAAATGAAAAACAAATTATAAATTAAAGTGACAAAAACCAGCAAAGACTCATCATCTCAAACTCCAAAAACCCCTCAAACCCAAATGCCAATAAAAAATATCATACACTAACATATTTTTCAAAATAGACAATTAAATTATCGTGTTCCTCTTAGTAATTCTAGCGTAGCTAATCCCAAATGGAAGAACAACCATGAACGAAGACCAATAAAAACAATCCCGCATGATTTGAGTCGAGATTCAAAATACGGTGTGGCAGTGGGAGATTGAGATTAGGGTAGAGATTTGTACCTGCAAATCGATGGCGACTTCGGAGTAGATCGATTTTCATCGGTGGTGGAAAGGAAGAACAATCTGATTTGAGAGCGTTCACCTGAGTCGTGGAGAGAAATAACTTCTCTCAGAATTTTAAGCAAAAGTTTTCCTTACAAGCAATGTAAAACATTTACAAGAAAGAAATTTTTTCGGGGAAAAAATGTATTTTCCAAGATGCCAAACACCAGAAAATATTGTTTTCCTTTGAAAAACATTTCCTTCATCTGTTTTCCACGCAAACAAACAAAGCCGTAAGAGAAAAATTTTATTTTTCAAGACACCAAACACAAGAAAATTTGATTTTCCCTTGGAAACAATTTCCATCTTCTATTTCCAGTTCAAGAACAAAATCTTTTTTTTAGCACCTTTTAAGGATTGGGTCAGAATTTCAACTTTCAAAATGATAGAGTATTTGTCAACAGTGTTACCTAGGCACTTAAGTTTTCCCAAATTTTGCCGTGCCAACACTTGGACACGACACTCCATGGCACGTGCCTATACCATGTCATGGCGACATCAATATTATAATTAGGCACATGGTGCTTCAAGTATGTTGTGTCATTTTAAAAATACAATTGTAAGAAACTTTTTGTCAAATTGTGCTGCTTTTTTAGAAACATAGACGAAATTTTACTAGGAGAGCAGCGGCAACAACGATCAATATGTACGTCTTTCTCTTCTCTTCACTTTCTTGTTGCTCATTTGTATATACTTTTTTTTAAAAATTTGGGGACTGGTGATCCCCCTCTTTTTATTATTATTTTTGTTTAAAAAATCGGAGCTATAATATATATATATATATAATCATTTTAAAAAAATTCTACGTTCGTGTCGCCGTATTGGGATTTTCAAAGCTTGCAGTGCCGAACACCCCTAGACAAGTGGACACTTGGCATCCGTACCATGTGCCTAGGTAACACTGTTTGTCAAATATTAAAATTTTATAAATTCTATTATATCAAAAATTATCAAAACTCAAAAGTCTAGCAAAAAAAAATCATATTTTAGTTTTAAAAAATAATTTCATCTACAGGATGAATAAGCCAACTAACAATGTAACAGTTGAGCATAAAAGACTTACATTAAGCTTAAAACTTATGGTTGTAATTCAATACATTCTTATTTTAAGGTTTTAAAATCTAGATTGTTTTTCTTATACTTAGCTAAGTGACTATAGCTTATATTTTCACACATTTTTATCAGCATACACGCCTTTATTAACTTGTATAATACTTAACTCTCATATGCATAGTTATAAACATAGTTGAAGACCTTCATTTAGTTTGTTTTTAGCCTATATTTGCATTAAAAAAAGTTTTATGCAAAGTATCTAAGTTTTTCTTTGTGTATCCAAGCGTTTCTTAGCATATCCTGATTATTTTCGTCTTATCTGTCTGATACAATCCAATACGTATCCAGTTTTAGACTTACCGATACGGTACCCGATACCGATATTTTGAATCATGGGCTCAATAGAGTTGCATACGGCTCAAAAGATAAAAGTCTCTTGATCTCATTTTCTCTTTTGCAGACGTACAGTTGCCCCTTCCTCTCACCTCTTTGTCAACCAAGTGACCAACTCCTTCCAATCAATTGCGATTGAACTCTTCGAGTTCAATTACACCCACAAGTGTTGAGTTCAATTGCACCCACAAGTCCATATTAGAAAAAAATATTAACCCTAAGGGTTAATATTTTTTAACAAGAGTTATTTTTCCCTAAAAATCAAAGTAAGATTGTTGAACCCTAATGGTTAGTGAATCTTAACCACAGTTAATATGGGTTAAAAGGGACATGTGTTGGCTTGTGCGTACAATTGAACTCGTTCTTAGACCGCCCTTCATTGTAAGTTACATTCTATTAACCCCTAAGGTTAACCTAACCCAACTTAGTTTTAATTTTTAACCTCCGATCGGACGATCCATACTTTTCGATCACATTCTCAATATACATACCAACTTGCAAAACTAGTCTTCTATAATTGTTATCAAAACCTTCGTCATTTTCCGCCTCTCTCCTTTTTATGATAACTCTATCATATTGCCTCACAAATTCACATAAAAGCAAGTTTTCTCAAGTACCCATCAAAGTAAGCATTTATGCTTTCACTCCTTTGAGTTGTGTACATGTTAGCACAAAAAACATCACGTGTGTAAACAGATGCACACTTCTCTCTCTTCCCGTATAATCTCACCGGCCAACCATTATCCCTTAAGTTGTATCTCTCAATCATTCTCCTAATTTTGCTCGAATTAGGGTATGTTGATGGGTACTTGAGAAAACATGCTTTTATGTGAATTTGTGAGGCATTAAATACATTTTTAAACCCATTGTGCTCGTTAAGAATATAGGGTGTGTTCAGCATAGCATTTCACATTATGTGTCATAAACAAAAATGATGTCTAGTACCTAATAAAACACGTGCAATTGCTCCTCCAATCGCCGATTTTTGATCAGTAAAAATCAACTTCGGTTGTCGACCACTCATTGCCTTCATTCATGTTTCCATTACCCACACAAAAGATTCTTCTATTTCATAAAAAAGTAGTGCACCACTGAATATCACTCTCTGAGAGTAATGATTGATGCCTACAATCGGGACAAATGGCTTACAGTGTTTATTTGTTTCATACGGAAGGTCAAAACAAACATCTCCAAAGTAACGGTAGTCCATCCTCAACTTAGCATCAGCCCAAAAAAATTGTCATGTGTCCTTATGAGTCAACTTGAATTGAATGAAAGAATGACGGATTACTTGCTTCATGGTGTTGTAGCATCTCCCTTTTTAAGCTCTTTTGCCGTTTTGTTGTTAAGAAATTCCTTACATCTCTTGTAGTGAAACAAATATTATAAAACGACAAAAAGAGCTTAAAAAGGGAGATGTTGTAGCCGTACTTGATTATCTACAATGCTATGAAACAAATAATCCGTCATTCTTTCATTCAATTGAAGTTGACTCGAATGACACATGAATATTTTTTTTTGGGCTGATGCTAAGTCGAGGATTGATTACCATTACTTTGGAGATGTTTTTTTTAACCCTATGTATGAAGCAAACAAGTACTATAAGTCATTTTTCCCGATTGTAGGCATCAATCATCACTCTAAGACAGTGATATTTGGTGGTGCACAACTTTTTTATGAAACAGAAAAATCTTTTGTGTGGGTAATTGAAACATGGATAAAGGCAATGGATAGTCGACAACCAAAAGTGATTCTTACTAATCAAGAATCGGCAATTGGAGGAGCAATTGAACTTGTTTACTAGGCACCAGACATCACTTTTGTTTATGGCACAAAATGTGAAATGTCATGCAGAACATACCCTATATTTTTAATGCGCGCAATGAGTTTAAAAATGATTTTAATAATTGCTTGTACAACGGTGAAACAATTGAGGAATTCGAGCAAAATTGGGAGAATGCTCAAGAGATACAACTTAAGGGATAATGGTTGACTGGTGGTATTATACGGGAAGAGAGAGAAGTGGGCATCTGTTTACACCCATGATGTTTTTTGTGCTAACATGTAGACAACTCAAAAGAGGCGAAAGCATAAATGCTTACTTTGATGAGTACTTGAAAAAAGCTATATGCTTATGTGAATTGTGATGCAATATGACAGAGCTGTTATAAAAAGGAGACAAGCGGGAAATGATGAAGATTTTGAGAACATTTATAAAAACCAGTTTTGCAAGTTGGTATGTGTATTAAGGTTTGAAATCCTGATATTATCGGCAATTTCGGTCCCCCAACCCAAACTGAAATTTCGAAAATTTCGGTTATTTCGGCGAGATTTTGGAATTCCAGTTTATTAATATTTTATGAAATATATATATGATATAAAATAAAATTTTATAAAAATTTAATATATGTATATAAATATTATTATTTTATTTTAAAAATAAATATATAAATTTCACAAAATTTTGTTAAAATATCGAAATAATTCAGAATATTTTGGAGTTTTAATAAATTTTTAAAAAGAAATACTATCTAAAATCAATTTTCCGAAATTTCGCTGAAATTCTGAAATTTTGGAATTCCAAAATTTGACCAGAAATTTCCAAAATCATACCCATATTGATATCGGGGGGGTTGAACGAAACAGGGATTTCAAACCTTGATGTGTATTGAGAAAGATGATCAGAAAAGTGTGGATTGTCCGATCGGAGGTTACAAAATTAAAACTAAGTTGGGTTAGATTAACCTTATGAGGTTAATAGAATGTAACCTACAAACAATGAAGGGTGGTCTAAGAACGTGTTCAATCGCACCCACAAATCAACACATGTCCCTTTGAACTCATAGTAATTGTCATTAAGATTCACTAACCCTCATGGTTGAACAATTTAACCTTGATTTCTAGGAAAAAATATTTTAAAAATATAACTCTTGTTAAAAAAAAATTAACCCTTAGGGTTAATATTTTTTTTCTAATAAATAAAGTTAGATTGTTGAACCCTAAGAGTTTGTAAATCTTAACCACAATTAATATGGGTTAAAAGGGACACGTGTTGACTTGTGGGTGCAATTGAACTCGAGTTCAATCGCAATTGACTATAAGGAGTTAGTCACTTGGTTGACAAAGAGGAGGAAGGGGACAACCATACGTCTGCAAAAGAGAAAAGGAGATCAAGAGATTTTTATATCTTGAGTCGTATGCAATTCTATTGATCTGACTTAAATGGCTAGGCTTACTTAGGAAGGGCTGGCTCAAGAGTTTCTGTTAATCACTATTTGCCATCATCTCGAGGACTAAATCTAATGCTCACACACTCAATAGTAGGTACTATCGAGTGTTTTTAATCACTTCCCTGTATGAAACAATAGATATCTAGATTCTAGACTAGAGGTTGATATTTCACGTATATTGATGATGCCTTGAGATATGTGTAGGTTTACCTCATTCGCTCTAAAAAAAATGTTTGAAATGTTCAAGGCATATATGGAAGAAATTGGAAACTTTCATGGAGCAAAGATCAAAATTCTTATTAGATATAAAAGCGAGTACCTGGACGTAGAATTTAATAAATTTTGTGAAGTGAATGAGATCCATCATGAATTATCAGCTTTATACAACAGGGAAAAAAAATTTATAACCATCCTTTTCTTTTACTGAAAATCCTTCTTGAGATGTCTATTTTCTTGCAGAAAGCAAGCATCGCCCTAGTTCTCAGTCTAATCATTTCTATAGCCACCATTATTGACACCTATGTGGCTCATAGAATTTTTCTGGTTCTCTCTGTTTCCCAAATTTTCCCCTAAATTTCTTCCCAAAACCATGCATAGTCATACGAGCACTCTAGTTTACCCTGCTTTAACATTTCCTCTCTTGAACACAGAGATCATCTCGCTAATGTTCATTTCCCTTTTTGTGTATTTGGATTGATCAAACTTTGTAGCAAGAAAGTATATGACAAACTGCACTAAAAAGTCTTCATTTAACAAATGAGATGTTTGTCAAACAATCTAGAGTGGCAATGAAAATACGAGGACTATCTCTGGTGAGACAGCCAACAAATTGTCCCACTCTATCCTTTAGGGCAGAAGAATTTCTAAATGGAAACAAAATATAAAGCTCACTTAATCAATTGCATCTAAATAATTCCATGCTTGAAAAGCATCTCAATAAAATGCTCAAAAGATGCAAAAGTTCATCAAACTAATGAGAGGTTTGTCAAACAATCTAGAGTGGCAATGAAAATACTAGGACTATCTCTGGTGAGACAGCCAACAAACAAATTGTCAGACTCCACATCCTTTGGGCCGAGGATGTACTATGAGTAGGCTTCTCTCTTTAGGTGAATTACTTTTTACCCCCAAATGGGGTGAATTACTTCCACCATAGGGCAAGCTGATATGAACATTGTAGATTTCAAGAACTTTTAACCTTTGGACCAAAACCCTTCTAATATATGCTCACACCATCCCTGCTCCGTTTAGATTGCACAAGATGATGACCCACCTTTTGGTTTCATCACCATCCCGAAACAATTAAAGGTAAGCCTAAATGGCACTCCCTCAAAAAATATAACAAATTATTATACAGCATATACATATTCAAACGCCACTAAAACCTTCCCGATCAAGGCCACTTTAGTGACCAACACGACTGTTCCAATCTGGTTGGTCCTAAATAGGGAGGTGTCGATTTTTCCATACCCCAAGGAATCAACATAATTGAAACAACATGTGTGCATGCACACATGCGCACACACACATACTTATATATCATATTATTATAACAACCCTAATGGACACTAACCGAACTTCGCATGCATATGGCCCTCAAATCTGTCCACCATAAAAATAATAATCAAAATAAATACATAAACAATTCAAAACATTAATGATAAGCACAAGTGCACAACATATATGAATTGCATGATATTTAAGTGGAAACATTATTAAACAAATAATATGTATTTTCAAACATATAGCAACAATAAAATATTGTTGAGTGATTCAAGACGATAAGTGGTGCCAGCTGGTCGTGGAGGAACCCACTTTATATTTGGAAGCTCCAAGATTGACATCAAAATCCATCATGAATAATCAAAAGACAGAAGCCTATGTAGCCGTTGCATTGTGAACAAGGTTCCAGAGTGGATAAGATCTGTGTTCCAGCGTATCCGGAATTGTTGAAAACATTTCAGCTGTTAATGTGAGAACAAAAATGGCACAGTTGTTTCAAGAGCTACTGATCTCTGATTACCTGAATGCGGAGCAGATCACAGGTCTAAATCACGTGTTCAGGGATAAATTTTGGGCTATATCATGCTTTTTTACTCTCTTGTTGTATAGACTTCCACCAGGTTTCAAAGGGCTCCATAACAGCAAAAGTGAAACCAAGATCTTTCCTATATCTTCTTATTTACAGACAATAGTTCACATCCTTATGATCTTCTCTCCCCAGTTTTTATATTCCCTTCTATTTGTATGGTAGACTAGCACCTCGTTCGTTTAGAATAGGTGGACGCAAATCTCATAAGAACTACAATTAGTGCAATACAAGGAAAGATGACATGACCATAAAAGAAAAAAAAATTCCAAATTTATTTTCTTTGTAGGGCTGCAGGCATGCAGAGAACATGTTTACACAAAATTCTCAAGAGAGCTGTACAGAGGAGCATCTGGAGAAGGTGGTTTCCATCCCATACGAAAAGGTAGGTGAGTATCCTATTCAGCTTATGTTGTCTGATTAATCTACTTTTGCTTTATTATACCAGTCCCAGTCATGTGACATTTTCTTTTGTTTCAGCATAAATTCCAAAACAGATTACCACAAAAGGAGCTGAGAGAAAATGACAGCAACCATTTTTACAGGGAGAATATTGAGCAAAGATACATCTATGGTTATTTCTAATGGACAAACTACTCCATTAATAAACCTGTAGTGTGTAGGTGCTCTGGCAATATATACAAATAACAAAATAAAAATAAAACACGTATAGTGATAGAGTATCAACATAGATTGCAGGTAAAGGTATATTATACATGTATAAACTTTCAACCATAGTTTTCAGAGATGGAAATGAATCCTAGAAATGGAAACGAGAACTGAAGTAGCCAAGGGCAGCTAGGGCTGTATGTGAAATTAGTATGAATTCAGATATGGCCCTTTAGGGCTTCTCAAATATTGGAGAAATTATAAACCCTGGAGAATAATTTCAAATCTAAGAAGCAGTCTCTAATATAGGCAACTGAATTTGACTGTAATAATAACCCAAATCAGTATATCTAAAATTTTACAATTTTGGAATATAAAGAGAATTCAGTTAGATGTTTTAGGGATTTCGAAATATGTTAAGGAGATCAACACTTGAAGAATCCAAATGATCCGAGATTATAGGGAACTGAATTTGAGTATTTGGATAACTAGGGTTACGGATCAAGGGTTCCGAATTAATGAAAGATAACACAGATAGTGTTCCGTAGGGTAATTCAAAACTATCAAAAACACCGATAACAATAACTACGATGATTTGAAATATGGGGGGAGAGAAGGGGGTAAATACATTTATTGATTAGATGGAAAAGTGTTGGGCGAGTCCACTCCCTTGGATTAATCATTAAAAAAAAAACTCTCTGAGATATAGAATGGTTTAATACCCTCAACACTAGATTCAGCAGTAGCAAGTTACAAGACGGAAAATTATGTTGTATTTTATTCGGTTGATCAGAAATTTTCTTTGAAGAGAACATAAGTATATATAGGGCAAGGAATAAGGAAACTAAAGTAAACACTTCTAAAACAGCAAAAGTCGTAACTTGGAAATGACTTGGGACAAAAGTCTGCAAATAAGTAACTACTAAACTCAAAGCTATTCTAAGAAAAACCCAAAAATAATGGCTTAATTAAAAATTACCAAACTACCACTGAGTTGGGAGAAAGTTGATGTTTCAAATTTGTAACCCTAGGGCCCCTAACTTGCAGTTGGGTTATTTGGACCAGGTGGGTCAATGTAGGGCGACATGATTTTCGACTTTTTCTTCTTCTGAAATAGGTCTTGAAACCTATGGGTTTTAGAGCTCAGACCTTGATCCCCATCAGAAAGATTCCCTTAAAATTTCACAAATGCAGGAAATGGAAAACGCCACAGAAGCTCCAAGGGAAATTTCAAGACCTACTAACCATGTTAGTCACCAAGACAGCAAATTTTATGTGTAACATTGAATTACTTGTAATGGAGGATGGTTTAAAAAATACTCAAGTATGTAGACAACTGCTCCTGCTAAATTTTAGCAACAAGCACAAGTATCAACATCTGAATAAAGTAGGACCTCACCTGATGAGAAGAATTTTTCAACGATAAGGTTTTCCATGTCCCAATGGCAGTTAAAGGATTCCAATAAAACACAAGAGGATGTCTCGAGATTGCAAAATGAAACTGTGCCACCACTTTAACGCCTGGTACTCCTCACATGTCTAACAAAAGTTGGTAGTTTTTTACCATTACAAGGTTCGTTTATTTACAGCAAGTGTGATAAGCTTAGCTTAACATCAACTTTGTTCAGCTACCAGGAACTCATATTTTCTTCCACCGTGTTCAAACACCAAATCAATCAGATCATGATAAGTCCAGACTTTCTTTTCTCTTGCTTTTGGTCCAAGGGAGGAGTACATCTCTTCACAACTTCGAAGGAAACGCCCCTTCCCAAAAGCAGTGAGAACCAAAGGATCAGTATTCATTTCACCAGCTCCATCAAGTAACCCCATTTTTCTCCATGTTTCTAAAGCCCTAGTCCCATCATATCCACCCGTAATAGCATCGAATAGGACTCCAACAGTAACTATATCAGGTTTGATATATCGAGTCCGAAGGTCAGAGAGTAAGATGTCAAACTTCCTAAAATCTTTCATCTTCAGATAAGCTAGCAATATAATATTTGCAACAGTTATATTCCATGAAAATTTAACCATATCCATTTCCCGAACAATGGAGTCCATGCCTTTTTTACTCAAAAGACAAGCCTGAGAAAGGAGCCGAAGACACCAAACAAGATCAGTCCTACCAGTTCTTGAAGAAATGTCAAGTCCCAAGTATTCTAGTCTAGAAAACATGTAATTCTCAATATAGACTCCAGCCAGTTTCCTAATTAAACCCTCTTTTAGAGGGGTCTTTGAGTTCATAACCCGCCGATAAACCTTCTCCATCTTCTCCAAAATCCCTAGGTTCGCATAAGCCTCGAGCATTGCAACCAATGTAGAACCTTGCAAATTCATCCGCTTTGAAAGGAGTGTTTGATATTCTCTTTCCATTCTTTTGAATAACCCACCTCGAGCAAACTCCAAGACTAGTAAGTTATAAGTAAAATGGTTGGGGCAACAGCCTTCCGACTCCATCCTCTTCACACACTTACCCATTTCATCATACATTTTGTAATTCGCATACGCTTGAATAAGCCCATTATAGGTTTCCACTTTTGGCATCAATTTGATTTCCCCCATCTCCTTGAGCAAAAATAAAGCATCTTCAAACTTCCCTTTACGGGCGAAACCATGAATTACAGAATTATAAATCTCGAAACTCGGGTTAAGATCATTAGTTTTCATCGCTCGAAGCGCCGATACAGCATCTTCCATTAGACCCCCTTCACATAATAACAGTAAAATTTTCTCATAGTTGACCACATTAGTCCGAGATTTCTCTATGTTCTTCCACAAATCAAACACCTATAATAAAATCCTGAAATTTCAATCTCAACCCCAAAAAAAACTAAAAAATCTGTAGTTTCTGAGAGACCCAAAAAACCATCTTCAAAGATTTCAAGCAACGAAAGAAAATTGAAATCAAAAGTAAAAACCATTTTTTTTCCAAATAATTCACTAATAAGTACAAGAATCAAACGAGGGCATTACCTGGAGTACTTCTTTGGATCGAGAGGTTTGTTGGAGGAATCTGATGACAGCCCAGAACTGGTCTTTGCTCCAATCTCCTTCATCTTTGAGTATCTGAAGAGGGTTTGAGTCTTTCTCGTGGAGCTTTTCGATTAAGGCTTTGACTGTCTGGTTTTTATGGAAGGTTTCAAGGAGGAGGGTTGTGTGTTTTGTGGAATTCGATGGTGGGGTTGAAAATGCCTGGAGTTGGTGGGATTTTAAGTGAAGTGTCGTAGAAGGAGAGAAAAGGAAGAAAGGCTTTGGGAATTTGAAGAGGCTGTTGTTGGATGGCCATTTGAGTCTAGTTTTGCAGAAGACACTCACAGGGAGGAGAAGAGTGTCCATATGGAACACTTCGTGTTGTTGCTTTGCTTTCCTTGCTTGCTAACTACATTTGAGCCGGCGGTAAGCCCGAAACCCCTCTCGGGGTTCCATACATTGTGCGACAGTTGGGAAGAAAATGGGGAGAAGTCATTTTATTTTCTCCCCATTTTTTTTGACTTCTCCCCCATATGATATCTCTTCCCTTTATTCTCACACACTTATAGACACATGTCTTATTATGGGTGGAGAAGTCAAAATCATGGGCCCCATGATTTTGACTTCTTCACCACTTGTCCCCTATTCTATGGAACCCCAAGATAAGCCCTTTCTGGCGCCAGAGACAAGCCAGGAGCAGGCCTCGGCTTGTCTCTTGCGAAGCCAGAAACACCCCTCGGATTCCATACATTGTGCAACAGTTGGCAAGAAAATGGGAAGAAGTCATTTTATTTTCTCCCCATTTTTTTGACTTCTCCCCATATGATAATCTCTCTTCTTTATCCTTACACACTTATAGCCACATGTCTTATTATGGCCCATGATTTTGACTTCTTCACCACTTGTCACCTATTCTATGGAACCCGAGATAAGCCCTTTCTGGCTTCGCCAGAGACAAGCTAGGCCCAGTGAGCAACGAAGCTGTGATGAGATGAACCTAAAGGGTGTGTCACGAGAAAACCGGAAAGTCAGTCTATCATCCTAATAAGAGACCAACCCTTTAAAAAAAAAAAAAAAAGACCAAATCCTCTAATCCGGTTATCACCCCTAAGGTCATCACGATGTCCATTTTTGACACCCCTTAACTGTGGTTAAGATTCACCCACCCAGGGGCAGAGCCAGGCCCAAATATTTTGTAAATCCTTAATCCTGTAATATGAATAGTGGCCCCTCAATTAGTGAATTTTAAACTAAGGTTCAAAAAAAATTTTGATATTTTTTTGAAAAATCAAGGATAGGTGGGTGAATCTTAACCACAATTAAGGGGTATAAGTAGGGATACATGGCGACTTCAAAGGCATTACTGGGGAAAAATAATTCTCAAAATAAAAAAACTACCCCCAAAAACACCCACATGTCAAAAGGGACATGTGGCGATCTCAGGGGTGATAACCGGATTTGGTTTCTCCTAATAATAGCCTCCTTGTACATTTTTTTTTTTTTTTTACCCTGAAGGGGAGGACCAGTCGTACTTACAACTCATAAAGGGGAACCTCCTGGGTTTGGCTTCTCACTCTCCCTTTGGGGCCAGCCCTACATGGGATTTTCCCAATGTGGTGGGTTGCGGCTCTCATTGCACCCTCGGGGATTAGTCCTAACCCGAGGGGTTGGGCAGTTACGGTTTCTAATGGCCCATTACAAACACCAACCGTTACCCAGATTTTATGGTCCAGTCTGTCTAGGCCCGATTAATAAATAGGCCCAGCTGCTTATTAATCAGGCCTAGGCCTAGATAGGCTGTGTTTGGGCCAACCCGTCTAAAACAAGGGGAAACGGTTTTTTTTAGAGTATTAGTAAGCCGGGCTAAAACTTAGTTAACAGCCTAGTCTAAAAGGCCTTTAAGCCTAACCTCAAGCCCAAGCCACTCAACTATGTAATCTGACCACAGATCGGACCAGACCAGCCCATTGACACCCTTACGCACACCCCTCATGGGATGATCCCCCTCCTTTAACTCTTTAAGGACTCTTCCAGACTTTTACCCACCTCTCTGTACAAAGACACTGGCGGAGTCTGGATTTTCATGTAGGAGCAAGTAATGGTTGATTGAAAATGTGAGTAATTATTATTGATAGATTTGTGTAGAAAGATTAGGCGAATAAGGAATATTCGTAGTCCACAATTTTTTTTAAATGCCACGTTTATGAGTCATCCTGTCTGTTTATAAAGATTTTTTTGTATCATTTCTAATTTATCTCTATTATAATCTTGAATAGATTATGATGAATTATTGACTGTTGAGAAGAAGATCTGGTTCAAATACCTTACCCAACAATTATCATAAATGTTGGCAGCTTCCTTTTAGTTAAGACTGTAGAAGAAATTATTCTATTGAATAATTGGATATCTCATTACATTCACTCATAGGATTTATATAAAGGTAAAATTTATCTAAAGATGAAAATTAGAGTAAATCAAATCTAATTTAAATCTTTGATTGATGCAACTCATTGTTCTTTAATATCATCAAGTACGAGCTTCATTGGCATACAAATTGATAATATGTGTTTTTTTTAATTCCTTAACAGATGCAGCACATCTTTTCCCTTCTTGATGATGCCAGTTGCCTCACGGTACCTCCTGCATTCACACTTTCCAATTCTTCATACACTCATCGCGATGGGGTTGATTCCCATTGGCAGAACCATGAAGTTCTACGAAGTTCTTGGTGACGTGAACAACAAGCTTGTCTATTCCTAAGATATGGTTTTAGAGATATAGGAAAGATGAAGCTAAGATAGAAAATAAATTTAAGTGTTAAAAAAGTAGAAGAGAAGAACAAAATGGGAGGGAGAGAGGAGAAGATATGGAAGAAAAGAAGAAGAAAAATAAATAAATAAACCAAGAGAACGTAAGTTCTCTTCATATCCCCCTTCCCCCACACAAGACAAAAGATAATTTTGACTTGATATTACTTTAAGGTCTTTTCATGATCTAAGGGCACTTCTGAAAGAGGAAAGAATTTAGGCTAAATTTTAGAAAATTAACTTTGCTAATTTTTTTAATAAAACCATTTTCTTATATTAAATCTTCCCTACTTAATCAAATACATCTTGCTTAATAAAAATGTTTTTTATGCAAATTTTTATAAAAATGTGTGTCAACCATTAAATAATATTTTGAATGTCACTCATAAGATATGCTATGCATGTCATGTCCATGAACTCATATGATGATGGTATGAAAGGGTGCCAAATTACCTATGCCAAGAATGCAGAAATGTCAAAATTACCCCTAGTTCCTAGCTAGACTCGGGCATTATATTCTATGAGTTGTATTAGTCTAAACCTATAACTAACTAGATTTGATCTTATGATTAAGTAATTTTATTTTAAAATTAGATTAGTTTAAATTTAACATTTAGGTTAGTTTAATTAGTTAAAATTCTGATTTTAAGATAGTATTAGGTAATGCAAGTCTAATTCTTAGATTAATATTAAGATAGTTAATTCAAGATTTTATGCGAATTAATATGGGTTCATCAAAGTAGGTAAACATCGATCCGACGGGAGCACCAAGGTGCCTAACACCTTCCCCCCCCCCCCCCCCCCCCCCCCCGCGATATAATCGAATCTTCTTACCCTCTCAATTTGGCTTCCTCCGAACCTAAAATTAGGATAGGTGTTAACTCTGAATTTCCCTTAATTAGGATTGGGATATCTTTGTCCTTTGTCCTGGATTCGAGTGAGCGCAAAAATATTCCTTGGTCACAATGGCCTAGGAAAAAATACTCATATGAAGACTTACAATTCCTCAAGAAAGAACCTATTTGAGGGCTTAGAAAAAAAAATGCCCATTTGAGGAATGACAATTGATACATTGGGAATGCAGCCAAGGGACTTGAGGATACAGCCATGACATACTATTCGTCAAGAAATAACCCATATTAGGGCCTTACAAAAACACCCATCCGAGGACTTACAAAAGGATGTCTTGGGGATACAATTAAGGATTTTACGGAATATCAGGAAATAACCCATCTGAGATCTACCTCAGGAAATACATCTGAGAATTTTAGCACAATGGCATGTATAGAGCATATCAGGTCAGCTGTCAACGACACAGCACAAGTGACAAGTCTTTATGATTTGAAAGAGCTGCATGATGACACTTAGTGGCATTTGTTTCAATATATCAACAATGAGTGACCTCACATTTGGCATGTGTGAATGCTTCGAAAATAAAGGTCTAAAGGACCGGGATGTACATGCTGCAAGCGCAGGCAGGAATAGTATTCTCGTGCTAGCTTGCCATGGTTGTGGTCCACCTAAGCTCCATATAATTAAATAGACTCAACCTCAGGAGTAAACAACCCCTCCTCAGGAACAACCCCTCCTCAGGAGTAAACAACCCCTCCTCACCGTATTTGTTAGGCGAAGTCAGGATTTTCTTGTAGGGAGACAAGTGATGGTTGATTGAAAATGTTTGGAATTGTTGATGAATTTGTAAAGGATGAGGTGGGTGTAAAAAAAATTGGGTTTAGGAGGATGGAGGATGGGGGTTGAGGGCGTAGTCCCAGCTATTTATTTTGACGGCCAAGTTCATGGCTTATCTTATCCGTATGTTTCCTACATATCGTACTAGTATTGTTTCTCTTTATTTTATAAGGGTAGCTTTCCCCAGTCTCACTAGTATGACATGTTAAATAATTAAATAATATAGTATAAAAAATATTTTTTATTTTCAAAATTACAAGGGACACTTGCCCTTGCCCAATAGCTATGCTCTATTACATAATTAGATAATATAGCAATTTTTTTTCAAAAATTCAGGGGTAGCTGCTCCCTTATTCTTTGACTATGCTTGTTAAATAATTCAATAACATAGAATAAATATTTTTCAAAAGTTTAGGGGCAGGGGACAGCTGCCTCATGCCCCCATTGCTATGCCCTATAAAACTATAATTTTTTTTCTCAAAAGTACAGGGGCAGCTGTCCCCATGCCCCATGTCTATATCTACCCCCACTAAACCATTTTTTTGTTTTAGGTTTTCAAAAGTTTGAGGGGCAATTGCCCCTGGTACTGTCCTCTAATGCGAGGGCCACCCGATCCGCATTCGTTCTCCATAATCCACCTAGGAAAAACTAGTTGAACCGGTGCCAGTGCATGGAATGTGGAATCCCAATTCAAATTGGTGGACCACAGTTTCTTCTATATTCATTTGCAAGTAGGATTCCCTCTTTGTCCATGCCTCGAAAAGACCGAGAAATATGGGTGCAACATTTGCCGCTGTTACCCATCAACAGGTCCATGAACAATTTTTTCAAATGATGAAAATGTTATATCCATTCTCAAGCTAACAAAGAAAAGTAATTATACTGTTTTACTACCACAACGAGAGTTTGGAAGTCCGCGTGTGGGCTAGCATTTCTCTCCTTGGTTTGCCCATACTGACAACACACCCACATAGAGGTCTCAATGGGCCGAGTTAATTTGGGCAACAAAAATCTCTTGTAAACAGGCCGGACTCAAGCTAGGCCTATTTAAAAATCACATAAATGCAAGCAAAGCCCGAAACATCGGTGGGAGCTATTTAAAAACCATATAAATGTAAACAAAGCCCGGAACATGGACACTCCTATACCCACATAGCTAGAGTAGGGTTGTCAACGGGTCAGATTCGGACCGAATCTGCCTAGATCTAATCTGATCCGATTAAGAATCCGACAAATCCGAGATCCGTCAAATCATGAATTAATCAATCTGAATCCAAGTCTGATTATATTTTTTAAGATCCGAATCTGATCCGATTAAGGTTAAACTTTTTTTAAACAACTCTATGTTAATAGTATAAAAATCTAATAGTACCTTAATTAACTCTAATTAATGTTAATTTTTTTAAAAATTAATACTTTATGCATAGAAAATCTATTTAATATATTTAAATTATTAAAATAATATTATTATAATCGGATCGGATCACCCTATATCCGAATCCGGTCCGATTATGATCGGATTCTACCGATCCGATCCGACGGATCATATATAGGATCCAAAGTCTGGGTAATTGGATCGGATCCGGATCTTGGTTCGATCCATTGATAGCCCTAAACTAGAGGGCATGTCACTGCCCACTGGTGGGCTCTCTGTCTTTAGCCTATACATTCATTATTTCCGTATTGTTGACATCACAAGATTTGATAAAAAAAACTTTTAGTAGAACGGAATGTCAGAACAAGATTTCAGATTTGCGATCCCATCCCAATTATTTAGTATTGTTGATATCAAAAGATTTGATCCAAAAAACTTTTAGTAGAACGGAACAAGATTTCTGTCTTCGATCCCATCCCAATTATTTAGGATAAGGCGTAATGATGACAATGCTAATGAAAGTGACTCTTGAATTTGGTTCGGATCCGGAATAGAACCAAGGATTGGGTTTGAGATTGCATGTACCTTTCGCACTTGCAATATTTGCATGGTGAAAGCAGTTAAATCATTTTCACATTGACGTTAACCGCAAAATCATGTCGCGCTTCCAAAAATATTTCACACAGGATGATGATGAAACAATGACAGCATCGTACAAAGCGAATAACCAAATCAATCTATACTTTACTTGAGTTTTTACATCTATTACATTCTAGTTGGTGGGTAGTCCAAACTGTTTCTTGCAAAAATTATTGAGAACCCAACTCACAAGAAAAGCCACCACCACCAAAACCCAAAAGATAACAAAACAATAGCAAAATCAACTTCTAAATCAAGAAATAACATAAAGTTATAATATATATATATATCCCAGATGAGCTGACTTTGTACCAAGTCTTTAGAGGCAGGCTCACTTGTTGAAGTTTCTAGAAGCATTTGCATTTCCATGACTTAGATTTTCTTCCTTTTCTGCTTCTAATGGATTGCTCTTAGTAGAGATGGATATGGATATGATTGGTGCCATCTTGCATTTATTTTCATGGATTTGTTTTGGCTTCAAATTAGACACATTTCAGATATTTTGAGTTCTAACTCAGTTATTGAGACTTCCAGTGCTTAGCATTTTCAAACCCATTCTTGCAGTAGTGATAATCCTCAATGGCCTGATTGATTTCCCCTTGTGTGTTCATCACAAACGGCCCGTACTGAATGATGGGTTCGTTAAGAGGCTGCCCTCCGATAAGGACGAACCTGAGGAAATTTGCAGACTTGTTCCACACACTGAGACCATCGCCTCGACCCAATACCAGAACATGATGAGCCGTCACCGGAGATGAACTTAACGAGCCAAAGACACCCGCTCCTTCAATGATATACACAAAGGAATTCCATGGCTCAGGGACACTTTGGTGCAATTGAGTGCCCGGTTTTAGAGTGAAATCTAGGTACATTGTGGGGGTCCGAGTGTATACCGGAGAGCGGACACCCATTGATTCCCCTGCTATCACTCGAACCTCAACCCCGTCTTTCTCCGCCTTCTTGATTTCCTCGCTTAACAATTCTTGGTATCTAGGCTCGATCCTGCAGTTTCGGTTTTTTGAATTTGAACCCAAGAAATATTAGTTCTTGGATGTCTACTAAAAAATAGAGAAGAACAGTATATGTTGGGATTCTTACATTTTGTCTCTGGATGATAGATTAATCCAAAGCTGCAAACCCAGTTGAGTTCCTTCTCCTGCAGGCATTTCTGAATGAATAATCCCTCTACCCGCCGTCATCCACTGCAGAAGATTAAATGAAAATAGAAATGAAAATATAAAATTTTGAAATACATCTCTAATTCTGTTATGTCATTGAGAAGAGATTCAAATTCAATCAGAATCCTCACCTGTACATCTCCAGTTCTGATTGTACCCTTATGTCCTGAAAAATCTTGATGAGTGAAAGCTCCCTGATATCCATGAAACCTCATTTCAGTTTCTGAGAATCTGATTCCTCCACAGCAAAATATTTCAAAAAGGTTGTATTCTTATATGAAATCATACCTGCAACATGTATGTAACAGTCTCGAATCCTGGAAACAGAACCCAAAATGAAAAATTATTATCTCTTAGGCACCGACATGATTGAATAAACCAAGATATAAATCAAAAAGATGCAAAAACCTCTATGTGGATGGTCGGGAAATCCAGCAGGAGCAGAAACTGCAAGATGAACAAGCCATCAGTCTTATTAGAGATAGTTTAAGAATACAAAGTGGTGTAATAAGGTGAGACTCATCTCATCTCTAGATAGATTTGAATTTGAAATAGATTAATATGAATTATTAGATTTGATTATGATGTGGTACTGTTTCAATCTTGAGACTCGTGATCTCTATATAATCTTTAATGAATTGAGGAGCCATTATAACCAGCTAATAATTCTCAATTGAATCACTTTTTCTAACAAATCTTACAAACAATGAAATTTTCTAGCCAGAAACCAAACAAAGATCAGACTATATTCTACCTGAGAATTCATCCAACATGAGAAAAGGATCCAGATTCTTCAATTCCATCCTGCAATTATAGCCCAAAACCCATAAACAATCAATACCCAGACCCCAGAAACTCTGAAAATTCAGAAACCAAGAACAAAGAACAGAGTAAAACACACAGAACTTGAAGAGAAGAAAAAGAAAGAACCTTCCAATGCTTCTACGAACAACTGCTCCATCACCCTCAGATTGAGGTTTGGCTAAAACCTTCTTGACCACCAATCTGGGTTTGTTTAAAACAAAGGATTGATCTCCCCCAGACATGTTCTTAATAAAAGGATTACGGATTCTGAATAGGAACCGAAAATATATGGCTCTCATGTATGTCCATATTTCCATTACTGTCACACTCCACCCTTCTATTTATACTTAATAGCTCTTCCTGATAACGATCTATGCCACAAGGAACTGAAGGGAGGCGTAGGAGAAAAGGATAGGGCCCACATTGCTCCATGGATGATGATGATGATGTCATTCTCATGTCATGATGATGTGTGGGCACCCCAAAGATACAAATGGCATGTTATTCGGTGTTTCACACTATACCCATATTATTAGACTGAGATATTCTCTACACTATACATACCCATATAATCTTAGACTCAGATATTCTCTCCAAAGGTTCCAAAATTTCACATTCTCTCAAAATATTCTGAAATTTCAGATTATGGGCCAAAATAGATCAAATTTTTTTTTTATAATATATTTACATATTTTACATAAAGTTATTAGATGTAAATCACTTATTTAATTATTAAACTACAAAGATATTTAATCAGTTTAATAATTAAATTAGTGATTTACATCTTATAACTTTATGTATAAGGTGTTATATTATAGATGTAATATTTTAAATTAAGAATAATATTCTTTTTTACAAAACTAAATTATCAAATGTCATAATATTGAGGTTTTCTAGTTTTAGTAGAATTGTTTAATGGTGTTAAGTATCCCATTATAATAATAGAGAAACATCTAATTAAAATTGTTAATTTATGTTTTAAGCAAAACCCTAATTTTTCTTAAAAAAATACGAAATTTCAACAAATATATCAAATTTTTCGTTATATTTTGGTAAATATCAGCATTCTTTTCTTAAATTTAATTTTAAAACTATTAAAAATAAAACAGAAATATCTTGGTCGTAAATTCGTAATAGCCACCTGAAATAATAAGGATATCGATTTTGATTGAGGATTGAGACCGAAATTTTGTAAGCTTATACAAATTTTTGCTGAAATTAAAAATTACAATGCTTATGTGTTGTGCACGGAGGTGGGCCCGAGTGGGGGTTAGGGTTTTTGGGGCTCCTAACTATTGCCATTTGCACTTTTTATGTTTGTTGTTTCCAGAATCTTAACCCCTAATGTGGGAATGCTTTTGTCTGAAGGATAAAAATAGATAGAAGCAAACGGGAAAAAAATGAAAGTTTGAAAATATCTCAATTGGGAGGGGGCTGGGTCTGAGTCAAGCCAACTGTGATCTATTTACTTTTGTTGGTGAAATAGACAACTGGAATTTGGATCGGTAACATCTACTTGTTTTCTTATGCTTTGCGAGTGGGGAGTCCTTCTTTGGTTGTTGGAAGAATGTTTATGTGGGGTTGCTTTTATTAAGCTAATCTATATTCGATATATCATACCTAAGCATTGCGTGTGCTTACATAATATCTAATCACCATTCCTTTATGCCCATTAAGTCCCCCCACATGGAAATAGTTTTCTTCTATTTATATATAGTAGTGGGCAACACGTGCGATGCTCATGAACAAGGGAAAGGTGAGAGAGAGTGTAAAAAGAGACCTAGTGGGTGTATGCATGTGTGTTAGATGAGAAACGTGGGAGAGACAAAAATGTTAAAAAGGTGAGTTATGCGGCAATTGAAAACACATAGAGAGAGACAGTGAGTTATAAAAAATAAGAGTAGATAGCGGAGGGAATCAACCCTATTTAAGGGCATTAATGTTAATGAATTTAAAATAATTTTAATACCCTTAAATGCCTATTCATTAAATAGTAATATGATAATATAATATTTAATTTTATGACATTTTTTGTCATATTAAACAAAGGAAATCCACGTCACTTACCCCTCCATCTCTCAATATAATAGTAAAGAAAACATATATTGAGAGAAAAAGTGGTATTATGGCTGACTAGTTCTTCATCTGGGTCACAAAAGACTGCCCTCACAAGCCGGCCCAAGAGAATAAGAATAGTAGGTGAATTTGAATTTGGGTAACATTCTCAAAGGCATACTTTGACTGGTCTTGATTTTGAATTCTTTAAATTGTTTCTATTTTTATTTATAGCTTAACTATGAAATGGAGCTTGACTTTTTTTGTGGATTTCTGGAGCTCTAAAAATATGGATAAATGTAAAAATTTTATGGATATAAATATTTTACATTAATTTGATATTTATCAAACTCTTAAAAATAAAATGTGTTTTGGAGCTTTGGAATGCAAGAGATGGAATCAGAGCCAATTGTGATTGAATTCAATCACATATGTGGCACGTGGAGATTGGGGTGAGAGAGAACTTGGCGGGAAATTAAAATTCAAAATTTTCTCTCTCACCCAATCCCCATTTGCCACATATGTGATTGAATTCAATCACATTGGCTCTGATTCCATCTCGGAATGCGAAGCTCCGGTTCATAGGTAAAAGTCTTATTTATGTTCAATCTAATCTCATTCCAAATGTTTCGGGGATGTTTGGTTACAAAGCTAAATCACAGTACTCCACTTTATTCTGTCTCCTTTGATACCCCTTAACCGTGGGTAAGGTTCACCCACCCCTAGGGTTCACCCAACTATTTTTGGTTTTTTTTAAAAAATATTAATTCTTTTTTTAAAATTAAAAAACTGTTTTTAGAGTTTTTTAATATTAAAAACAGTTTTTTAATTTTTTAAAAAAAGAATTAATATTTTAAAAAAAAAACCAAAAATAGTTGGGTGAACCTTACCCACGGTTAAGAGGTGTCAAAGGAGACACGTGGTGACCTCTAGGGGTGATAACCGGATTTGCCAAATCCGGTTATCACCGGAGATGATTTGGCTCCATAATTAACTACATCAAAATCATTTATCTCGAATCATTTATCTAGGTATTTAAGAGGGGGGCATGGACCAATGAGGTCCACCCTTGGATTTTAAAATCCATTTCCCAGGTACGTTAACTATTTCCCTTTGCTAAATGCCAAATCCTTGTGCTTGGAATCAAACTTGATTTCTTATAGTGCTAATAAAGTGGGTATTTAAAAGGGGGGCATGGACCAATGAGGTCCAGCCTTGGATTTTAAAATCTATTTCCCATGTGTGTTAACTATTTCCCTTCGCTAAATGCCAAATCCTTGTGATTGGAATCAAACTTGATTTCTTGCGGTGCTAATGACGTGTGGAAGACGTCCCTATCAATCCCAAGTTCCTAATCCAATCTAACTCTAACCATTAAGCAAACAAATCTATCTATCTATCTAATAGTAGGCCTGTCAAAAAAGCCCTAGTCAAAGTGTACCCGGTCTGACCCAGCCCTTCCAAACCTGTCAAAGCCCGACCCTTCTTCGGCCCTTGGGCCGGGTAGGGCCCAAAACCAAGAAGCCCTTCTTCCATAGGGCCAGGCTAGGGCTGACCCCTACCTGGCCCTATCAAGCCCGACCCGTTCTCCCCTCTTTAAGAATACTTAAATTAAGTTATAAATTACTAATATAGCCCATGTTAATGATATTAACATGGGGTATATTCATAAATTCATAACCAAACCTTTTTATATACCATTTTTTTCTTGAAAGTCATCACAAATTTTTTCACGAGTTCAATATGTTGTGTGATTGTATCACCTATTTGAATGGTTTTCTTGAACAAAGTCTCACTCCCTTCCGGCCCTTTGGCTTGGCCCAACCTAGCCCTAGCCCTTAAGGGCAGGGCTAGGGCCCAATCAACCCCGGCCTTGAAGGGCTAGGGCTGGACTAAGGCTTTATTCTTATAGGGAAGGGTAGGGCTAGGGTTGACCCCGACCCTACCCCTACCCGATCCTTTGAGAGCCCTATTTAATAGCAATTAGATCCTACGTGGCACCCTCTTTTTGAGTCCTAAAATTGGATCCAAGTCATTCTATGATCTCAAGTCTCTCAATCCACTTCCCACCTTCCAATGCACTTCCCAAACGACATACCTATTCCATAGGAGGCTCTTTCTTAATTCACTTTCCATTTCTCAACCCACTTCCCAAACAATACACCTATTGATTGAAGTCTATCTTCCCTCCAAGAACATTAAACACAATTCTCTCTCTCTCTCAAAAACTTCTACATTTTTTTTTTCCTGCTCACTAGATTCATATTGTTTATTTTTACCTATATTTTTTTAAATACATCTCCACCAAATTTCATTATGCATTCAACATAATTCCGGGTAAGTTAAACATAAGTCTAGGTAAGTTAATTTCTTCTTCTGCAATCACGAAATTCCAGGTTCACATGCCTTGAAAGGGTTCTAACAAACTATTGTCAAATGAAAAAACCAACTGTATTCGTATTTGACTCTATCAATTCTATCATAAGTGGACTCTATCAACCCTGTGTTCTTACATGTGTTGTTATTGCCAATGGGTTTTATCACACCTATCATAGGTGGTTAGGTTATCATCAGGGATTCTGGGGAATTAGGCCCTTTTGAAGGAAATGATAGGATTAGGCAATTGGGGGGCTTTGGGTTGGGGTGTGTGCATATGTGTGGGGCTATTTAAATATTAAAAGATAATCATATAGGCACTTAGAGACTTACATATAATTATTCTTTTTTAATTTTATTTTTTTTAATAACCATAAATATCAATATATTTACATCATCCACTATTCATAAAATTCAATTGCATGTTATTCATCAGAATGATTTTGCTACCTATAATATGCTTTGTTTTCTTTGCACTCACGTGAATCGTACAGGCCTTTGCTAGTGACAATTAAATAAAGACTCGTATCCGGTTGTAACCAGGAAACAATTAAATAAAGACTCGTAATCATCTCCAGTTGTAACCAGACTCAGGGAAGTCCGGATATGCCACTAACGCCGCCACGTATCTCTTTTGACACCCTTTAATTTTGGTTAAGATTCACCTACCCCTTTGGTTCACCCACCTATCTTTGGTTTTATAAAAAAAATTATTTAAAAAATTAACCTTAGGAGTTAGTAAATTGTAACCGGGGTTAATTTTTTAAAAAATATTTTTTCTTAAAACCAAGGATAGGTGGATGAATCTTAACCATAGTTAAGGGGTGTCAAAAGGGACACATGGCAGCGTCGAGAATCACAAGTATTAAATAAAAGATTTAGTCATTGGTGGCAGCACCTCAGGAGGTAGGATAGATTGATCGATCGCTGTAAGGGTGCTCTAACGCTTCCTTCCTGTAACTAGAAATCTCCCTTTTACTCTTTTGGGGGAGTTGGGTTGAGTCTAGTCTTATGTTGGCCCGTGTGTGGTTGGCCTCGTGTGTGGGTTGTATATTTTACCTTTACCAAAAAAGAAAAAATTGGGTTATATTTACCTTGACTTGTACGGTTGGCATTACCAAACTTAGTCCCATATCGGAAAACAATGTACTCCCTTAGTGCTACATAAGGCTTCACTATCTGCCCTTGAGTCAGGTCCTTTTGGGGAGTTGGCTTGTGTGTGAACTGTGTATTTACCTTTACCCAAAAAAAATTGAAAACACTTGAACACGGATGCGTAACATACTGTGACTAGAACCCAATTGCAAAACTGGATTAATACTTGTTAATTAATATTTTTTTAAGAAAGTATATTATTAATTATAACAGAGATTTTTATACTATATTAATATATAGTTATTTTAGATAAAATTATTTTAGATATTTGGTAATGTATAATAAATTACATATACCATTAAGTTTTAGATATTTTAGAAAGAAAAAACTAAAAAAAAATCATTGTATGAGGACTAGGGGTGTCAAAAAACCCGATTCGGAAGATGAAAACATGTAATAAAAAAAATAAAAACACTAAAAGAAATATTATCTACATTTCATACCATTATAAAGAAGTTAGAAGAAGAAAAAGTTACAAATTATGATATCATTGTCCACTTAAAGAAATTATAAAGTACAATAATTAATAATCTCTTATTCTTGCTATTTAATAATATTTTAAGAAAGTTCTAACATATTATTAATTATAAGAGAAATTTTTATACTATATTAATATATAGTTTTATGAATCTTATAAACACTTTATGATGGTTAAGGTATCAGGAAGAGAAAATGATAAAATTATTTTAGATATTTTGGTTATGTATAATAAATTACCATATATAGCATAAAGTTTTAAATATTTTAGAAAGAAAAAACCGAAAAAACCATAGTATGAGGACTAGAGGTGTCAAAAAAACCTGATTCGAAAGATAAAAACATGCAAAAAAAAAAAAACAACAAAAGAAATATTAGCTGCATTTTATAAAGTTATAGGAAGATAAAGTTACAAATTATGATATCATTGTCAACTTAAAGGAATTACAAAGTACAATGGTGCAAGAGAAAACCCGATAATATAAAGAATCATTAGTTCAAAAAGACATTATGAGGTTTTTTTATGTGTTAAGTGACAACCTTCTTTTTTATATTTTTGATAAGTCTAAATGTCATTAGTTTGTTCAACGAGGTAGCACAAATTTTTTTGTTTTTAATTTTTTTTGGAGTGCTAGCCTTATACATTTGTATCTACATGAAGTTTATATGGAAAATACAATACATTCAAAATAAATTATGAAAACAAAATTTTGATGTATTAATATAGTGATTTATATATATAATATTCTCTCATAATTAACATAATTTCTTTCCACCAAGGCTATTAATTACAAGAGGGTCTACTGTATCCATTAAAGGTTAGAATTTGGGTTGGTTTCTTTTATCATTACTAATGTCACATCAATTCTAAATTTAATTATTCAAATAATTGAATTAAAATGTTATGATTTGAGAGTATTTGGAGTACAATTTAGGAGTACCCATAAACTAATTCTTTTAGTAATTCCCAACTTAATTTGCCTATTGATCCTCTTTAAAAGGTTGTTTAGTCCTTTGTTACTTGGTTTAGCTACGGTCCACTGAACCGTTGTTGGAAATTTTAGCAGCGGTTTCCTGGCTGGTAGACGCTAAAGACCCTTAACTTTGTAATGAGTTTTGTACATAATATTTTTATTACATATTACATAATTAGAGAAGGGTTCTAAACAACACCGCTTATGAGAGTTTCTAGTGCGCGCTTATAATCGTAACCGTTAAAAATAAAATCTGATGTTTCAATAACTATTTTGAACTCTCTTCTAAACCTGAACCAAAACCCTCTTCCCTCCCATCTCTCTCTTCTGAACCTGAACCTAAACCGAAACCTTATTCTCTCTTGTCTCTCTCTCCCCTCGTTTTCATCCCCCTCTCACCCCAAACTGAAACCCTCCTCTCATGTTTCTCTCTCAACTTTTTCGGTTCCCCATTCAAACCCCAACTACACAATGAAGAAAAGATCTTAAGATTGCAGTCATCTCCTCCAATGAAATCCTCTTATCCATTGTTAGATGATTCTCAATATTCTGGGAACATGATTGGCTCTTCCTAAACTGATTTATGCACATGGAAGCAAAATTAATAGGGATTCATTACTGCAATCTATAAAAGCACCAATGGATTCATGAGTATTTGGGCATGAAGAATACCAATTACGGCCAGCTCTGGAAAGGCTGCCTTAAAACCAGTTTTTAATCAAATTTAAAATGGAAAAGATTACATTGACTTGATTACTTACATCAAAGAAAATGGTATGTAGTTTTCATTGTGTTTACAGAGGAAGGCAGGTCTTTCAACATCTCCAATGACTTCTTTTTTGTTAGCTTTAGAGAAAACATAAAACATGTGATGGAGTGAGAAGAGAAGTAAACAGATATAAACTTGATCACTTTAATGGATGCAAGGTTCTTCTTTGCCCTTGAAAGTACTTTCGTATCTCTATCGTGTTTCCTGAAACTTGAAAAACTTTTTGTGTCCTTGGTTTGAAGCGTCAGATTTCAATTTTACTCATTTTAACGGCCACAATTATAATCGCGCACCAGAAACTCTCATAAGCGCTGTTTAATTAATTTTTATATTTAACTTTATTCATTTGTCTTAACTTGAGTTTGGTTTGAATGTTCCATTATCGGATTGGGTTTGGATTTACCTTATTTAACTCATTTATTAATGGTGTTGGGTTCATGGTGTTGGTATATTTACCCGACTCAAAACTAACTTGACCTAAACCAACTCAACCCATTTACGTTAAGGTTGTTGATGGGTCGGGCTAGTCCATCCCGTCCTAATTATTTAGTTGTGCTGACTTGGGCCTGTTTGACTTGGCTTGTAGTCGGGCTATCTTGGTCTTGGCTTTAGCCTTGGCCCAACCGATTAGTAAAAAACTAAAACCAGTGTTTTAATAATGGGACCAGTCTTTGAACCAATTGGGTGACCAGGTCTCAGTTTGATCGGTTCAATCGGTTCGATCAGTCGGTTCAACCGGTCCGCTAAGAAACATCTTTAATCTCCAAGTCCAAACAAGGTAAGTGAGACCTAAGCTAGACCTTCATCATCTCTTCTTTAGTCAGCCTATTTCCTAGGTCTTCTTTAATCAAAAGGCCTACTTTTTAGCTTTTCAATTGTCAAATGCTTAGCATAATTTCTCTTTAAAGAAAAATTATTTAAGAAAGAAATCAAAATTAATTAACCATGTCAGCTTGTCACTTCTCATGTCAGTATGTCACTTCAAAACCAAACCCTAACAATTCATAAAGAAATTAGAAATCTTAAGTTCTTCTCCTTCTTTCACCAAACACTAACAATTCATAAAGAAATTAGAAATCTTAAGTTCTTCTCCTTCTTTCCCAAGATGCTGAGAGGAATTTGGTCACTGACAGGCTATCAACGAAGCAACAATGAAGCCATGATGCTATCTAAGAAGCTATGCTAGAAGGTGTATATCAAATGTTGTGACTGTGTGCATGACCCTTAACGTTTATTTAGTAACGAGAATACAACCAGGGTAACCCCGGGTAGGCGAAAGCTCGATGGCCATTACAATTATAGGAAAAAGGTAATTATAACTGGTCACTGGTTCTGCCAGTTACCGGTTCAACCGACCGATTTTTAAACTTTCTTATGGTTTTGAATTCAGTCCGGTTTTGGAGGTTTTGAAAACCGTTTGGAGGACCGGTTCAACCGGCCGATCCGGTTAATAAAACAACCTTGTTTAGTCTTAGAAAAAAAATCTAGTTTTGCAAAGCCCGACCGATAAATAATTTGGCCCAGGCCTAGTGTCTTGTTGACACCTCTAATTGTTATTTTTAGTTGACGTCCAATGGAAACGACTGACCAAAATTTGGAGTAGATAGAATTAAATCATTGAGAGAAATTTCCATCACGCTTGAGTCTCTTCTCCAATTTTGCAACAGCGCAAAATTTTTAAATAACACCCCCCAATAATTATTTGAATTTTGCTTATTTAGCCTATGAAATCATTGCTTTAGAGTACGAAATTGGCAAATTCTATTTTTCCCCAAATTTGTATTGTATCCTTAATAAATGAATTGGAATAAGGACAAAATTTGCAATTCCATACCCGATTTCCAATTCTATCATTTTGGGTGCATTACTTTTTGGAGGAGAACAAGGGTATCCATGCCTCTTAGAACACCTGACTAATCCTCCGAGTACGTGCAGACCCTCCATCCACATGCATCGAGCAAGTAAGGATAAATCCTTGAGGGTGGCCAAAAAAGAAAAGGGAATTGAACTCATAACCTCTGCTTCCTGAGGCGTGATCCTATCCAGCACATCGACCCTTCGTCGGGTGCATTACAAAAAGAGTAGAATTAGCCTTCTTTAAAAATTTTGTGCGGAATTAAAGCAATGATTTTATATGCTAAATGAGTGAAATTCAGCTCTTGTTGAGAGTGTTATATTTGATAATTTCCCACTATTATACAGTTTGTGAAAAGACACAAATCTAATGAAAATCTCTCTCAAGCTTTGACTCTCTATTCTAAGTTGTGGTTGTTGACGTCATTAGATGTCAACAAAGGGTGGTAATTACAGGTGTCAATGAGATGGGTTTGGACCAGTACAGTTCGGTCCGATTCGGCCCAAATATTAATTGGGTCATGCTAAGCCCAATTATTGTGTCGGGCCATGCCAAGCCCAGTTATTGTTTTAGTGTTTTTAATGATCAGATTAGGCCAGCTTAATTAGTAAATTAATATAATCGGACTCAGTCCATAAGAACATAGGCTCAAGCCCGCTCAACTAAATAATTGGAATGGGATGGGCAAGCCCGACCAATTTACAACTCTAGTGGTAATGGGTCGAGGTGGGTTCATGTAGGGTTAGTTTAAGTTGGGTAAAAAATATACCCACATCCAGAACCTAACCATGTTAATAAATGGCTTATATAAGGTAAATCTAAACTCAACCCAATAAGAGAGCCCAAAAATCAAACTCGTGTATAATAAGTGAATGATAATTAAATATCAAATGACAATAAAATTTAATATTTAGTAAAGTTAATAAGTACATAACTATATATAATAATTATTATACATTGAATTATAATAAAAGTATATTTAATAATATATATATATGTTTATTACTCAATTAATAGGTATTATGACCAATCAGTTCCAAGAGTAAAACCTGATCCAAACCTAATTTTAAATAGGTTGTTAAAAACAAATCTAACCCCCAGGTCCAAAACCTAAACCCCAACCCATGGAAAATCGGACATGTTCATGTTGGTTGACATGTTGGCTGAAAATTGCCATCCTACCATAGACCACCATTGCTATGCTAGCGTAAACCCAATTATTAATGCATATTAATTCAAATATATTTGCATATGAATTTTTATTCATCCACACAGTGGATTTGAGGATTCTGCAGTTCAATTTCACATATTTTGTAATGCATCCAAATAGTAAAGTTTTGAACTCTACAAAATTTCTTTATGTGATTTTTAATTCCCTAGAATTGAATTTCAAACAATTAAAATTCATTGAATTAAATTCTACGAAATGGATGCACTATTATATTCATAGAAAAATGAAACCATCGGGCTTCTCTTTTGTTTCTAAATTCCACAACAGCGCGAATTTATCAAATAAGGCCCTTTTACTATGGAATTAAATTCCACAAATTTGCCTTTAAAAAATACTGCTCCAATTCTCTATGGAATTAGAGAATTCTAATTATTCTCTAATTCCATCATGTTTGTTACGTGTCCCAAATGATGAAATTGGAATTGTGTGATAGGATTGACAATTTTGTTCCTCAATTCCATAAATCAAAACGCACCCTTAGGTTTTGTTCAGTTGAGGTGAATGTGACGGAAAGTGGGAGAAACCCACTAAAACTTTCATTCGGTTTAGAGGAATCTGTGTGATTCTTGAGAAACACGTTTCTTTACAGTGCCTATTTTTTTTTCACTGCACCTATTTCCCATTCTACCAAAACGATGAATTAGTGAGAGAAAATAAAGTTAAGCCTTTTCTTTTACTTAACTTTACCTTTTTTTTTTTTCTCTTATCTATTTACCCCTCAACCGAACCGCCTTAGATAAAAAGCTTAAATTCGTATTGAAAGCAGCCTCAGTTTCCACACTTATATAAGTGAATTTAGGGTTGTATTCAAGTAGAATTGAGATGAGCTTTGCCAATTTCAAACTTGGCTTGATCTTGTTCAAGTTAGGCTCGAGCTCGGTGTGAGAATGAAATTTCGCACACCATTCTAAATTGAGAAATCACCCCTAATAAGGAATAATATGAAATATCCAAATAATAGAGTCGTCACATATTTTATTTAGAGGAAAAATAAGACTCCTAAAGCAATGGATAAGCCATAAAAGGGGTTTACGGTTAAAGTTTTTAGGTAAAAGATTCGGTTAAACCAAAGGAAGGTGTTAGGCACCCATGATTATCAACGAAGCCATTACCTACTTCGCGAATCGGATTAGATTGAGGAAACTCTTATTCAAAACTCGTAATTTGATCATATGTTACTTTATTCATGTAAAATAGATTAATCATGTTTTATAAAATAGATCATATAAATATGCTTGAATTAAAACATAATCAAGGTTTAACTAACAACTCAAAGATAAAAATAATAAAATAAAAGAGTAAACTAAAATTTCTACTTAGGGTTGTTGAACCCGATCATGGTGGTTTATGTTTATGTAACCATAATATATTAGATCAAGCCACACGTAGGTATTAAGTATGCTAGTTGACTTTTATATTTTATATCTTTTGAATGACGTGAATGGTTTTAAGCTCATGTAGGGAGCTGATTCCAAAAAAGAAAAAAAAAGGCTCATGTAGGGATGAAGTATAGTGAGATAGACTTAAAATAAACTAAATAAAAATTAATTATAGAGTAAAAAATTTACAAAACCATTATAGAAGATCAAGATAGGCTCTAAAGGGTTTAAATCCAAAAAATCAAATTTTTAGAATTGAAAAAAGGGGGCGCCCTTTAGAAGGTAGCCTTGCATCCTGAATTCGCTACACAAGTTGCACATGCCCTAGTACAAACCAGTGACTTGTTTTGATCTGGGCCATATGAACTTTTAATTGGTTCTCATTTCTTTCAAAATGCTCGAAATGCAAAGTAGAAGAATATTTAAAAAATTAAAATTTTACCCCCAGGAGAATTTGATTGGTGGCTAAAGAAATTTCGGGTATAATAGTAGGTACCTCATTCTGACTTCAGAAAAATATCTAAAATTAGAATCGAGTTTAGAGGTCCCAAATTACTTTTGATAGAAAATTTCAAAGATTTTTTTTTAATTCGTTTAAGAATTGATCAAACCACAACAAGATTGGTATGAATATTGAGGCCATGCAGTTGGGAAATTAGCCAATCAGGTCTCAAAGTCAATTTTAGGGGTTGCTCTCCTCTAATTAGTCACCCAAACAAATTCACTTAGATAGAAACTAGCAGGTGGCACGTGCGATGCACGTGAGAGCGAGGGGAAGGAGTTAATCACAGTTAATAAGAGTTCAAAGGGACACGTGTTAACCCGCGGGTGTGATTGAACTCGCTAGTGGCACGTGCGATGCACGTGAGCTCGAGGGGAAGGAGTTAACCACAGTTAATAGGAGTTAAAAGGGACACTTGTTAACCTGCAGGTGCGATTGAACTCTCCCCGAGTTCAATCGCTATTGGCTGTGATTCTAAATAGATAGATGAGCAAGGGGTAGTTTGGGAATTAAAGTAAAACATTAAATCTAAGGCAAGGGGTAGTTTGGGAATTGAAGTAAAACATTAAATCAATGTTTTGTTTATATATAAGGGTAGTTTGGGAATTTCAGAAAATTCATCTACGCAAGGCTCTCGCATTATAATAGTAAAGATCGGCTTAGAATAAGGTAAAATTCTATGTGATTAAACTCTACTTATATGATTTGAATGTTTAAAGAAAAGTTGAAAGCATAACACTTCAAATCTCATTCATATAAATAAATATCATGCCTCCACGCTCTTGGCTTTCCAAGATTTCTATAGCATAATTCTCTCAAAAAAGAGTATTACCCTATGTTTGGTTGTCGAGAAAATAAGTAAAAACAAGGAAAAAAAAAAGAAAATTAGATAAAAGACAACTAAAAATTATATTAAAAATCAAAAATTTTCTTTTCTTTTCCATGTTTTCATCAATTTTCTCTGCAACCAAACATAACATTAAGGAAAATCATAGAGAGAAACTTGAGATAAAGTATATAATAAATAAAATAATAAAAAAAAAGAGAAAAAAAAAAGAGAAATTACAAAAGAAAGAAGTTTTCTCTTGTGATCTTTGTTTTGCTAAAGGCAAGAAGAGATCCGGGCGCAAAAAAGGCTTTGTAAAGTAACTTAACTGTAAAACTATTCTTAAAATTATAAGCATAGGTAATACAATTAGGAGCCAAGTCATCAATGGTTATCACCGGGTTTGGCAAATCCAGTTATCACCCCTAAAGGTCGCCACGTGTCTCCTAAGGTAACAGGCTAACAGCTAGGGTACCATGCATGCATAAGGGTAATATAGCGATAGTTATTGTATTGCAAGTTTCAAACTCCCTTTCAAAATTCTGTTTGGGCTAATTCTTTTTTCGTGATTAGCAACTTCTTTTAATGAAAAGTTGGCCAATTTTGTCAATCTTAAAGTGACACATGTCATTTCATGATTTGTTTAAAACTATTTTTCTTTTAAATAGTGGTTTTAAGTTTAAAAAAGGTTAAATTCGTCGGAATAAATGTAATTTTTTTTTGTAAAGGCGGATAAAAGTGCCTTTTCGAAATGGATAGGTTATTTTAGTAATTTTATAGCTTAGGGGTATTTTGGTTATTTGATAGAAGTTATGGGTATTTTGATAACTTTTTGAGAATTTTTAAAGGACTATTTGGTACGATACATCACAATAGGTCTTGTTGACCCGATAGGCTGCAAGATGCTTATAACATTGAGTAACTGGTTAAATTGTACCCTGCCTTTTGCCCAGATGGTGGGTGTGGTCTCTCTCCGTATGGGAGGTCTGGGATGTAATCCCCTAGGCGATGAGTCACAAGAGCTCCAATCCATGCTAACCCACTAACCCTGCACTAACATAGGCAAATGATATTCTAGAGAAAAAAAATCCCGTTGACTTGTTAAGGCTCGGTTCGGCTTGAGCTCCACTCAGCTATGTTATATATATATATATATATATAACATATTTTAATAATTTATTTATATTAATACAATAATAATATTTTAAACTTTTCTTTATTATAGATTGTAATAATTTTTAATAAATAAGTTTTAGAGATAATGGTGACAAAAAATGTTAAGAAGTTAAAAATAGAAACTCTAAACTAACTCTCTATTCTTTTTGACCAAATGACTATTCCCAAATCTTATTTTCGTATATATATGAATGTATTAATTTTCTATAGTTTCTTGTATTATAATTTTTTAATAAACACTTTTATTAAAATTACATATAATTAAATAAAATAATTCCGTGAATCAAACTTGAGCCAACCCGAGCTTGGCTCAGCTAGAATAAAGTTCGAGTTCGATCAAGCTTGTTCAAGCCAAGCTCAAAGCCTAAACATTCAAGCTCGAATCAAGCTCAAGGTGGGCTTGAGCTTGTTCAAGCTAAGTTCAAACTTGGCCAAGCTCAAATCAGCTCAGCTCGGCTCGAATATACCCCTAGCTATTTCTCTTTACATTTAGCATTATACAGACTGCAAGTTCAGTTTGAGGATAAATTGTAGGTGAATATAAGGATTCGTATGGAGAATGGAACAACCAGTGGCTCCTTTTAGTTCATCATATCATTTTTTTCCTTTTTACAAACCGTAATTACCTATGGTTGGTGAGTTATTAGTTAGGTTAGTAATAGTGAGTGGTCTACTCCTTGCCTCATAACCCCTCATAACCGAGTGTTACATTTCTTATTGAGCTGGATTCAAACACTAGGCCACCCTCATGAGAAATGTACTCTTTGGCATATGATCGTAGGCTGCCCTCCTCTTAATTCACCCCATATTAAAAAAATGGCCGTTATATATACATAAATTTCCCTCACATGCATTAAGGAATATGGGGTATTTTGTACAAGAACGGCAAATTTTCTTGCCGAATTTGGAAAATATGGGATGCGACACAACAAAAAAAAAGAATATCTACTAAATTGGCATGAGGAGATTTTCCATTCCAATACATATAAGATACTCAAAGCTATTATAAGAGGTTACTCGTATATATGGATAGGATGGGACGATTCGAAAGCCTACGTAAGAAAGCTTTAGATCACTTGTAAGGTATACTTGCATAAGGCTTTAAGCAAGAACAATTGATTTTCTTTGCATCCAAAAGAGAGGTCCTCGATTTGTAAGTTTTTTTCTCTTTATTTTCATCAATTTTCTTTCATATTGTCCTCTCTTTGCTCTTTATGGTCTAAGTTTGGGATGAATGTATTAATCTGTTTTTTGTTAGTTATTTATTCTTCTTAGTTATTTAACTGAGTATTGTAAACTAATGATATATGGACGTTTAGAAATTATGGAATCCTTAAGGATTTCCTCTCTTCATTGATGTGTTTATGTACAAGGATACCAATAGGTAGTTACAACATAATAGGATTCACATCCTATTGGATAGAGATTATCTCTTAGTAGGAGATGATACAAACAGAATATGATACATATCCTATTGGATAGAGATCAACTCTAAGTAGGAGACATGTATCTAGAAGGCTCAGTTAATACATCCCCACAAGTGGATGTCGATGGAGATATCAACTTGGACTTTAGAAAACGAAACCGAGAACTAGAAAGACCTTTGGTGAAGATATCAACCGGTTAATCGATGCTCGGTGGAGATAAAAGAGATTTCGAGATCACTTTGAACAACACATTCACAAACAAAGTGGTAATCTATCTCAATATGCTTCGTGTGAGCATGAAATATCGGAGTATACACATAGTAATATAAACATACCAAAGAAATCCTAGCGGTGCAAAATTCTCGAATCTAAACTTCCTAGATTGACCTAAGGACTTGCTTGATACCCATTATGTCACGGTATCAAACTTAAGGTAAGAAGTTCATCCGAGTTCTAAGTTCAACTCCGAGAACGTGCTTCCGCTTAGAAGACGACCTAGTCCATGGGAAACTACTCCTTAGGCCCTGATACCAAGTCTGTCGCGACCTAAAATACCCCTTAGGAGTTAGGGATACTTTAGCTCGGACCGCCGTATCATACCATCATGTATGACACATAAGGCACATGTACTTACCATCCTGTCAGAATACACAAGTTATAAAACATAGCAGAAACGATTTATAATAAAATACTCTTATAATTCAGTTCAAGTCTAGACTAACAGAACATATCAAAAATATGGAGTGGACAAGTCCCACTCTCTACATATACAAAATATCAATATCATCCCTCTCTCTCTCTCTCTCAACAGAAATCAAAGTCGGGCCGCCTATCCCATGATCCTTCTTCTTGATAATGGTCCATAGAGGGCTACGGATCGTAGTATTCTTCCTCTATCCATGGCTCTGTGCCACAGACATCAAAAGGAACACGAGCACCTGCCGAAGTCAATAGTCGGCTGAGCATGGAATACTCAATGATATACAAACTACTAGCTAAAAGTGAGTAATATCATGAACATGTAAAAGCTTAGAGAATAATATTCATGAAAGTAGTTCAAAATTCATTTTCTTAACACCATTCGTGTGAAATCAAAACCGATAAAACTTGTGAGGTCATATGATAATCAGGTTTCTTGTGAGTTCTTGTGAATTCTTGCGAGAGTTGAGATTCCTTGTGAGCATGCGAGGATCTGAGTAAGCATGATTTCTTGTGAACTTGTGAGCTTGTAAGACATGACTACTTGTGAGTCCATGTATAGTGAGATTCCTTGTGAGCTTTGAAACGATCTTAGACTACCAACACAAAGTTTGGCCTTGTCACTTGTGAGCTTGTGAGCATTCTTTTACCAAAAATCTTCCTTATGAACTTTTTGAAAAACCCTTTCTTGTGAGAAAACATCGAATCATGCGAGACTTGTGAACATAAGTGCATACAGTGCTTGTGAACATCATGTGGACTTAGAAAGCTTGTAGACATAACATCATAGCACTTAATAACATACTTAAGCATAAAATTCCGTAGAGGCATTAAATCAAACACTTAGAGTGCCTAATAATGGTAGTTTGCATTCAAGTATAAAATCAACATTCAATCAACCCAAAAACATGCTTTGATCATGGTTTTCTTAAAAGGAATAGCACATGGTAGGTAGTAGAGTGTATCTACCTTGGTGAAATCGAGGAATTCGATTCCAAATGCTTGAAACAAGTGAGAACCTTGAGTTCTTTGATGCAAAACACCAAAGAAGGGAAGATCTTGATCTTCTCTTCAAGCTTGAGCAACAACCTAGCCTTCTTCCTTATTCTCCTCTCAAATCCCTCTAAAAAATATGCCTTAAGGGTTTCTGAAACCCTAAGGCATGAACCAAGCCTTATATAGGCAAAATGTGATGGTTAAAAACTTAAAAACCCTTAATGAAGAAACTCTGTGTATAACCGATCGATCGGTGGTACAGACCGAGCGATCGGTGGCTTACCAGTCGATCGGTGGTTTCAACCGAGAGATATGTTGAAAACATCATCTCTAGTATTTTTTCCCATACAAATTAGTTAACCAGTCAATAGCTACCGAGCGATCGGTAGAAGACCGGTTGATCGGTGGTTATCACCGAGCGATTGGTGATCCCCTATTTTGCTGCAAAACCCTGTTTCCACGACTTGAACCTTCTCCAATCCAATTCTAACACCTTATACACCCAAAACATACTCCTTTAGGCTACACTTGAATACTATTGTAACACCTTATCAACACACGGACGCCATATATCCAAACACGTATATTAGCATAAAGCCCATTAGTGTACAAGACTACACTTGAACACTATTCACATACTATTCACTACTTAGTGAAATGAAGATTCGGGGTTCTACAGGTCTGATTTTCACCTGCATATGATCGATCGCACACTCTTGCGATCGATCGCACACTCTTGCGATCGATCGTAGATCCCTGCGATCTGTCGCACCTGGGGAACCATCTATCGCATATGGTCCAGAAGTCTTGGGACCCATTTTGCCTGCATGCGATCGATCGCACCTGACTTGTAATCGATCGCACTTCCCAGATTTTGTTGTTTTCTCTCATTTTTTCTCACTTTGGTATTTCAACTATAACTTTTGACTCGTTCGCCGGATTTTGACGATTCAACTTGCGTTGGACTCGTCATTCGAAAAGGAGCATTTCTGGTGTTTAGAATTCCAAATTCTTCTTTATTTATTAATTGTAGTATGTGAAAGGCCAAGTGGCTACGAAAACACTGTTCATTAGGTACAGAAAGTTCCGGGGTGCTACAGTAAGAGCTAAATTTCTGAAACCAAGCACGAGGGGCCTATTTAAGGCCGTATAAAGCTTTGTGGAGGCGACATACATGATCAGGAAAAGCACAATCAATAAAACCCAGAGGTTGAGCCATCAATACTTCTTCTTGGAGTTCACCATGGAGAAGAGCATTGCTCACATCAAGTTGACGGATAGGCCAATTGTAAGACACCGCTATAGATAAGACCAATCAAATAGTAACCAGCTTCACAACCGGATTAAAAGTTTCATCAAATTCAATCCCATGTTGCTGATTAAAACCCTTGGCAACTAATCGGGCTTTGTATCATTCCAATGAACCATCAACACGCTGTTTAATCTTGTACACCCATTTTGAACCAACAATATTCATACTTGGACTAGTAGGGACAAGGGACCAAGTGTGGTTATGGAGTAGAGCATTGAATTCCTCAACCATGGCCATATGCCAATGAGCATGTTTGGACGCCTGTGTATAACAAGTTGGTTCACGAAACTGAAGGGCGGAGAAGGAGGCTAGCGATGTGGAGATAGGATGGTGTGTTGAAAGCCATGCCTTTGGTGCTAGAGTCCCATCCATACTCCGAAGATTATAGGAGTGAGAAGGAGGTGTAGGTGTGTCAGTATCAGATGGCATAGGAGAAGGAACATGAGTGAGATCCACAACGAGATCAATGGCTGGAACTGAAGATAGATTTGCTGAAAGGGGCGAAGATGCAGCCCTGGATGAGACAGGGGAAATCCGGGAGGGATCAGCATGCACAAGAGTAGCCGACGACGGTGAGCAGGGAACCACAATAGCAGGCGAGTTGATCCTTGGCAGGGCAACGGGGGAGACCCCTCGAAGTGGTGGCAAAGATAGAGGAGCCCGAGGGCCCCTAGCTCGAGTCTGAGTCCAAGAAGGTAAGGGAGCTGTGGCAGCAGGAGGGTGGGCAGCAATGCAGGAGCCCAACGGAGCTATGGGGAGCACACCAGGAATGGTTGCAAGCAACGAAGAGGTAGAATCTCGTGGAGACTTGCGAATGTTAGCATAAGGAAAAGAAAATTCCAAGAACTTCACATGCCTCGAGATGAACACATGGCCAGAGAGGGGGTCCAAACATTTATACCCTTTATGTGAAGGGCTATAGCCAATGAACACACAATGGATGGACTTGGGACTCAACTTATCGGGTTGAGTAGAACCAAGAAAAGGAAAACATTCACAACCAAAGACCCATAAGAGATTATAACTTGGTGGTTTTTGAAAAAGGGTTTCCATGGGGGAGACATTCCCGAGAATGGGATTAGGCATCATGTTTATGAGAAAAACAGCTGTGGTGAAAGCATTTAGCCAAAAGGACCAATGAAGCCCATTATCCGAGAGAAGAAACATTACCAGTTTCGACTAAATGGCGGTGCTTACGTTTAGCCACGCCATTTTGTTGAGGCGTGTAGGGGCAAGAACGCCGATGGATAATGCCAATCGAAACCAAAAGGGTAGAAAAAGCCTTATTTATGAATTCGCCACCCCCATCACTCTGAAACCGTTTAATTTTGCAATTAAATAGGTTTTCGACCATTTTCTTTTTAAGAGAAAGAAACATGAAAGGCTCTCAGATTTTCTTTGCATGGGATAGATCCATGTGAAGCGGCTAAATCATCCACAAATAGAATATAATAAAAGAAACCATAATTTGAGGCTAAAAGAGCTGGTCCCCAAACATCGCAATGTATTAACTCTAAAGGAGATTTTACATAATGAACAACCGGACTAAAAGATAAACGATGACGCTTGAAGAGATTACAACCAGAACAAGAGAAATTTTTATTACTACGAGAAATAAAGTGAACATCTTTATTGAAAAGGAAATGCCTGATAGAAGTGGAGGGATGTCCAAGCCTCCGGTGCCATGTAGAAAATGAAGGAGAAGCTACCATAGCCAAATGTTGTGGAGGCCAAGTAACTGGAATTGGGTAGAGATCATGATCAACCGGTCCATCGAGAATTGTCTTCCCCGTTCGAAGATCCTTTATAGAAAAACCCCATGGAAATAAAGTGAGAGAACAATTATTATCACGAGTCAAGTTGGCAACAGATATAAGATTTTTGTGAATAGAAGGAACATAAAGAACTGCCGAAAGGGTTAAGTGAGAAGATGGAGTAGAGAGAGAAGAGTTACCAACACAAGAGATAGGAATCTCTTGCCCATTACCAACTATAATGCTATTAGAGCCCGTGTAATTAGTGGACTGGTGAAAGAGAGACGGATCATAAGTCATATGACTAGTGGTGCCAGTGTCGGCAAACCATTGATCGTCACCAGGTTGATTGACAATCATTGCTGCAAAAGAGTGCTGAAGGGACTCTTCTTGAAAAGCATGGTTGAATCTATTGCGACATTATAAGGCGGAGTGACCGGGAATGTTGCAAATCTAATAGGCATTGTGAACCTGAGTGGTGGGGGGGGGGGGGGGGGGGAGGTAGACATTGGACGGATTGGGCCCCAAAATTCCTTGATCACGGGCGGCAAAGTTTCCACCCCCACGACCACCTCCATTACGTTGGCCATGACCACGGCCACGACCACGAAAATTTCGGACACCACCTCTACCCTGACCGCGTTGCTATTGAGAAGAAGTCCTATCGGAGTAGATCGAGAGCATGATCTGTTGGAGAATGAAGAGAAGAGACCTGTTGGAACTGAACTTGTTGTTGCTCGTGGACAAGAAGCCGAGAGTGTAACTCAGAAAAAGTAATAGGTTCCACACGATTCGAGATAGCTATGGTGAAAGATTCGAATTCAATGGAAAGGCCTCCTAAGGCATAATAGACAAGATCGCAATCCGACACAACGTCCTAGGCAGTGGCAAGGGCATCACTGATGCGTTTCAACTCATTAAGATAATAGAAAACAGTAGATGATCCTTTCCGAAAGGTTTGCAACTTCAGCCGGAGTTGCATGGTACGTGCATTTGATTGCTGCATAAAGGATGTGGTGAGAGAATCCCAGATTTCTTTAGAAGTAAAGAAACCAATGGTCTGGGAGAGTACTAATTCCGTGAGTGTGGCATTGAGGCAATTGGCCACATACTGGTTACCACGGCACCAATGGAGATAGGCAGGGTTGGAGGACCTATCATCGAGAAAAAAACTGGGTGGAGGAAGCGTGCCATCCACATACCAATGAGATCTTGTGAGATTAAGAAGGGAAGGATCTGATTGCGCCATAGCAAGTAGTTAAGATCTGTCAACTTCACGGAAACAAATTGTAGGATGTTGGATATATGAGGAGAAGAAGAAGGAGAAGAGGGTATGGGTGTTGGGATATGAAGTGAAGAATTGGGGGAGCCAATAGCATCATTGATAATATGGGGTTGCTTGGTTTCGGTCGATTTTTCAAGAGGAGAGGTCATGAGAACAGATGATAGAAGAAAAGGTGAAGAAGAAGAGAGAGGAAGGTTGCGGTTCCAGGAGAGAACTATTGCTCTGATATCATGTAAACTAATGGTAAATGAACGTTTAGAAATTGTGGAATCCTTAAGGATTTCCTCTCTTCATTGATGTGTTTATATACAAGGATACCAATCGGTAGTTACAACATAATATGATTCATATCCTGTATAGAGATCAACTCTAAGTAGGAGACATGTATCTAGAAGGCTCGGTTAATAAGTATTTCTAGTTTCTGGGTATGACCACATGCATTATAGATGCGAAGATGTCTGGTATGTAGAGGATACCAAGGAGTCCAGACCCACCATTCAAAGGGCTACTCTTCTATAATACATCTCCAATATCTGATTCAAACTGTACTAGGAATACTACACCCCAAACAAATTCTAATGAAGTGACCACAAGGTAGCAGGGATCAGGTTGTACATTTTTTTTCCTAATAAGAAAATAAGATCTGGAGTGATCACAACGCTCGCGCGCGTACACACACACACACACATATATATATATATATACTTTACAAATCATGTCCAAGGTTCTAATAATAATAATCTCTGGAATGACTTTATTTCTTTATTTGCTTATTTTTATTCTTGTATTTTTGTTGGGAATCACTCTTTTTCTGTACTAATGAAGAACGTTATTAGAGTGTTGGTGTTAGTAATATTGGGTTTTCCCTCCTTAGTGGAGTATGGGCCCTGCATAGTTTGTATTCTCTCTCTCCTCTTGCGTGCCACTTGAGTGGAGGTTGTTGAGAATATTTAATCCTCTTTGATCCATTCTGAAATGAGGGGTCTCTTGGTTTGAAAAAAAAAAACTCACGCACACTACACATTGGGGGTTTCTTTTTCTTGTGGGAAAGAAAAGAAAAATCAGATTTCTTGGTCATTGTTGTTCCACCATTTTGAAAGGTTTCTTCTACTCTGTTTGGGTGAAACTTTAGGAGATGATTCCCAACAATGAAAGTTTTAACCTCTTGGCATCAGATTGTTGATGGGATTCTCCAAAAGCACATTTGGAAGAAGATTTTCAGCTTACTTGGTGAGATCTCTTATTTCATTGTTGTGTGTTAAAACACATCTTTATTAAGTGAAGTATTATAATCTAAGAGTAGTGTTTACTCTTGAAGTGATTTCATTTAATGGTATCTAGACAGAATACTTTTTGTAACCCCATTATTTTACGAGCAATAGTTCACTCCACTTGCGAGGGGCAAATATTGCTACTCTCTCTCACAAAGCCAACTCAAACGGCCATGAACTCTAGTTAATTTTTTTAACTCTTGCAGTTAATTTTTTTTAACTTTATTTTTCTAAAAACCAAGGGTAGATGGGTGAACCCTAAGGGTGAGTGAATCTTAACCATAGTTAAATAGAGTTAAACGAAGGACATGTGATACTAAAAGGGGACCCAATACGCACCTCCTCGCGTCACCGACTGATAAAGTGATTAATTTCCTTATTAAACATAGTGGAAATTTATTGACTGGACTAGGTCCCGTGACTTTTCCCTTCACATCGAAGGGTTTTTCACGTAAAAATTGTGGTGTGTTTTTTTGTGGTTGCTAGCTGTTTTTTTTGTCTGGATTGTTTTACTTTGATTATTGTAATATCCTTTATTTTGCACATAGAAAAGAAAGGTATGTGAGTTTCCCAACAAGTAACTGGGATAAGTGACCCTCTTAAATTGGGTCTCACCTTCAAAAAGAGGGCACACCATCAAGGTATGTTTGGTTGTCGAGAAAATAAGCGAATACATGGAAAATAAAAGAAAATTTTGTATTTCTAATACAATTCTTAGTTGTGTTTTGTCCAATTTTATTTTCTTTTTTCTCTTTTCACTAATTTTCTCGGCAACCAAACATAGGGTCACCATCCTAATGGGGAGCGGGCGTTATTGGGAATCTTTCTAGTTACAACTGGTCTGTAAGTATTCCTGATTGACCAAATCTTCAAGCTAATTGAGTCTATTTCTGTTCCCACCATTTATGCAAATTCCTAATATGTTTGAAGTGAGTATCTCTCTTTTGATAGTTATATAGAAATTTATCTCTAGTGTACATATGGAGGTCCGGAGGTGAAGAATCTTTCTTTTTAGGCTATGTTTGTTTGCAAGGAAAACAGACCATGAAAATGATTTCCAAAGAAAAAGTTTATTTTCTCGTGTTTGGCGTCTTGGAAAACAATTCTTTTTTAGAGAAGTTTTGCTTGCTATGTTTGATTGTCGAGAAAATATGTGAAAACATAGAAACGAAAATAAAATTTTAGATTTCCAATACAATTTTTAGTTGTGTTTTATCTAATTTTCTTTTCTTTTCCATGTTTTCACATAATTTCTTGATAACCAAACATGGGTAAAGTAAATGTTTTCTATCATATATAAGGAAAACTTTTCTCCTTAGAATGGAGGGAAGTTATTTCTCTCTCATTTTCCATGTAAACAAACACGAAGAAATTTAGAAGATTCAAAACATCTTAGGCACTTCTTATTGTTTGCTGGCTGATTTGGAGTGTAAAGTTTTTCCACCATTTGATTTTTTATTTCACAAGTAAAATATCAATTTTTCTTTTGAGTTTAAATATAAACTGACCTTTGTTTCAATGCGTTTAAATGGAGCTCCCTTTTTACATAATAACCGATGGCAGTTATGTAATTAAGAGGAAAGAGACGAACAATTTAATTAAGCTTAACCAGGATTAAAGGGGTATTAAAAGGGACATGAGGACACGGGGCAAGATAATCAATGGATCTCAGGTCCGGTAAGCACTGCTCATTTTTTTTGGTTAAATGGTCAAACACACACTGGTATATGCCAACACACACACTTGGTCCGCGAGGCTAAATTTTGGATTGGATTTAGATACCCTTTTTGTTGGAGTTGAAATGTGCACGCAACCCTTCTGTTTAAACTTTAAACGAGTTGGGATCACAGTCAATCACGATTGAACTGGAGAGTTTAATTGCACCCACAGGTCAACATGTGTCTTTTTTAGCCATTCATTAATTGTGGTTAAGATTCACTAACCTTTAGGGTTTAATAATTTAACCTTGGTGTTTAGAAAAAAAATTAATAAGGGATAAAACTACTTAACTAGAGTTAAAAAGAGCAGTTAAAGGCTCTGAGAGTTCAGTTTAATCACAATTGGATAGAATCCCATCCCACTTTAAACTAGGGCGGTGGGTCAGGTCGGGTAAGAATACCCTCAAAGCAAGCCCGAACTCATTTATAAACAAGTTGAGGAAAATAGACAAATCTAACCAAATAAGGGCCCATCAACCTGAACCCACATATTAACCCATTAAAAAAGTAAGTTAATTAATTACTATATGATAAATTAGAATTTCATTAAACCTAAAATTTATATATAATATCAATTTATTCATATATTAGCTAGATATGGGGTAGGGGAAGTCGAACACTCGAACCCATACCCAAATTAATTATGATAGGGTTGTGAAAACAAAACCCAAGCCAGAGCCATAGGTCCTTAACTCAAACCTGTTCGGACCTGTTTGTGGGTGGGTTGATTGGTTGGGCAAGAAATTGACACCCATAGTCTAAATCTGAGGGAGATCAGATCACATCCGATTGCGATTATTCAAGGAGAGTTCAATCGCACCCAGAAGCCAACACGTATCCCTTTTAACTCTAATCAACTGTAATTAAGATTCACTAATCTTGGGTTCAATAATATAACCTTAGTTTTTATTTTTTTTTAAATGTTTTAAAATTACCAATCCTAAGGGTTAAAAATTCTTAACTAGAGTTAAATTTTTTTTTTTTAGAAACGAAGGTTATGTTATTGAACCCAAGGGTTAGTAAATCTTAACCACCATTGATGAGGGTCAAAAGGGACACGTGTTGGCCTATGGTGTGATTAAATGTTGATGAATTCGTGATTTGATCTCAATCTGAGGAGATATTCTGCATAACTTGTGCATTTTATATCAGTACCATTTATTTTCTGAGACTGCCTTGAACATGATTAAACTGGATTTTGTTAATATTTGTAAATTAGTTGCTTATATATGCAGTATTTCTTTTCCTGAACTATGTGATTTTTTTTTCAATATTAATATCTAAGAAGTAATTTTAACTTGGGTAATGCTTGTAGAGAAATTGAATATTAATGAATTCTCAAGAAGATTACAAAGAGACCTGACTAGGATTTAAATAGATAATAGTATATAGATGAATATAGAAACTAAATCAAATCATTCCTAATCTAATGCTAATCAAATCCTAATTAAATTTCAATCTCAATCTCATTCTAAATCAAAATCCTTCAAATTGTGATAATGATAATGATATGGTGCATCTCAAGCATATCATAAGCATACATGTACTCTATTACTCTCCCTCAAACTCATGTAGATTTGAAATTTTACGTGAGTTTAATACTCAGTCATGTAAAGTAGTTTGCTAGTCATTCTAATATCGTTGGAGATCTTGAAAGTTGTCAATCGTTACTGTTGTTGATGTATTATATTAAGAGAGAATAATATGAGTTTCAATGGGCTAGACCTCTATGGGTCAATGAAAAGTGGTGGACCTCAATGGGTCAGGGCCTCAATGGGCTGAATAGCTTATTGGGCAATGAAATTGACCTTTTAGGCCAAATACGAAATTATATCCATGATCTTGTATATGCTTTCGCCAATAGAGTCACGGGTCTTCAAAAGAGCCTCTTTCAGCTTGAAAAGTGGATCCTGGTGATCCGTGGCTTTGGTCTTTGCCAAAGCGGTCACAAGTCCTGACATGGATGGGCCCAAAAAAAAAAAAAGGCCTTCAACTTTTTTTTTTCTTTTTTTATATTTTTTTAACACAATCAACAACAAATTTTTTTTTTTTTGGGATCCATCCCGGGAATAACCGCTCCTTAATGATCTGTAAAGCATGTAAGCATTAAATGAGTTGAGAACAAACCCTATTTTTATTAAATGGTAAATCATCTGTTTGGCGGTTTTTGATCAAATCGGCATCATCAAGCGCCACGCTACAACTTGTCAGCATATCGAACTCTTTGATCCCCTTGTTAATCAAGCATTGCTTGTGTTTGTTGCTCCTTATCATTTTGCTGCTTTCTAACAGAAGAGAATCAAGTGTCAAGTGTCACAATAATCACAATGATACAGGCACATGATGAAATCCAATTTCAGGGATCTTGCAGTTAGTAGTAAGAGATCTCTTTAGACCAATAAAAGACCCAAACTCGATGTGAATTACAAGTAGGGCCGTATAGCTTTCAGAGGTTGAGAACGGCAACAACATGCAAAAACTTTTAGGCCCGTCGGGCGGCACTATAGCTTTCAGAGAGTGACATGTATCAGTACAAAACACATTGATGAAGAAGGATAGCTCCCAGTGTATTTTTTATTTATCTGCCGGTTAAAGGAATCACTTGGGTAATCAGAAATGCCTCAAGCATCCCAGTTATATTTCCTTCTGTATTCAACTATTCTTTTGCTTAAATGATTGGACTTTACGCAGGAAAAAGTTTTCAATACCAAGAACAGATAATTTATTGCATTATGGAATGGCTACAACAAATTTTTGATGGTCCCAACCATGAAGCCTTAGAATGGAAATATCATGGGAAGGTAGATTTTGAATGAGTCTTCTAGTTCAGTTGCAATTATAGCTACTGTTGCTTGTTATGAATATCTCATTATTGTTCTTGCTCTATTCCCTTATGCTTATGCTTGTATTTTCTCTCACATTTAGCTGGGAAGTTGGTTATAATTTACATTTTCAAGCCTCAAATTTCTTTTATAGGTATAAGTTTAGTTTGGTTTTTATGTTCTTCCATGCATGAATCCCAGAATGTGCCTTGAATCAGGGACGGAGCCACATGGGGCCCAGGGGGCTGAAGCCCCCCCCGGGAAATTTTGAAGGAAAAAAAACTATTCGGGAGAGGGCAGAGCCTGGGGCGGGGGCTCCAGCCTCCTAAACTTTTGAGAAAAAATATATTATTTACAAACTGACACAAACAAACGCAATGACCCATGAACTTGACTCTGATTTTTTTTTTCGGCGGCTATGCCCCCCGAATCCCATTGTTTCCCCCCCTGCAAGAGAATCCTGGCTCCGCCCCTGCCTGGTGGAATATCTGATTTTCTATATTAGTTTTTGATTATGTTTTTCGTCGGCTAATATTAATTTTGTTGGGGAACTTGAATGTAGGATGTACGGTCACAGGATGAGAAGGAGGATATAGATCGAGCTATTAGGGAATCCCTTTTAGAAGAGAGAAAAGGTAAAAGGGTTATTGGTAAGTAATTTGGCTATCAGGCGTGATCATGGATATGTTCTTCGCTTCTTATAATGCAGTAGACCATTAATTATCACATATGATTCAACATGGAAAGTAGTTTGAAATTAAGCTTAAAAAAGAGCTGTTGCAAAATTGAAGAGTAACATAATGCCTTTAGTACTAATGTTTTCTTGAGGAATAGGACTTAGTTGGTATAATATGTTTTGTGTTCATTTTCACAGAATTAGCTTGTGATTTGAGTGTACCTGTCGTGTGGCTACAAATTGTACTGCAAACTACTAACATTGGAGAACCCATGTCATGCTATGTGTTATAACTGGTTGGGTTCATGTCATGCTATGTGTTATAATCGTCACCTCCTATTGGAGAAAGTATTTCGAACGAAGTAGACTATGCCGTCACTCTGTTCTATCATTTTGTCTGTGTTTTCATCTTATCTGATGTCTCGATCGTAGTTAAATGGCCATATATGGCTGCATAATGGACTAGTGAGTATGAAGAAAATTTTCTCCTTGAATTGAACTTTGTCTAGGATGAAATGATGATCAACCTTCATATGTTTGATTTAACCTTAACCCAAACCATTTGGCTTTGTATGTCTTTGCTCTCTTTTCTCTAATGGTTGTCTCCCTGATATCCTTGCGGGTTCAAGCAAAATTGTACCACTTATGGGAAAAACTCATATGATCTATGAATAAAAGCTACTGGATTAAAGCTCTTTCACCCCTAAAACAAGCTTATTGAATTCTTTCTAGAAATTCTAAAGCAGGATGGATGCATTATGCACAGATAATGATTTGGCCACCATCCAAATGTGTATTTCTAGAGACTGGGAGACAATATTTTATCTAAGCAACGAAAGAATCTCTTTGGATCAGAATCTTTCTATGTGGATCCAACCATTATCTATACTAGGATTTGAAAAGGAGATGCATCACCTATTCATCTAAGTCATTGCAAAGGAGGCAAGAACTGTCCTCTTCGGAATATTATCCCTTTCTAGAAATACATTTAGGCAAGATATCCACACGAATATGAGATTTTTAGGGGTACTTGGATATGCCACAGATTCTATCAAAAGGTTTCTAGAACTGAAACATTCCTTAAATTTATTTCGTTGGACCTATTTAACAATAGATTCGTAGAATATGGATCCATAAGGAAGAGACTCCATTTAGTTTGGTATTTGTTACTTAAATTTTTTCCGAATTGAAATTATTTTTTTCTTATTGAGGGTACGTGTTCACTTTTATATCATTTGATATGATAAATAATGCATGGATATTTTTAGGATTTTATAGTGACAACAATGACTTCGCCAGTAAGATGAATGAGCTTTTTAAACTTTGTTTTTTGAAGTTGATATCTACTTTCTTTATCATTATGATCTATCATAGGATGACTTTAGTTAAATAGTTTCTCATTTGGTTTGATAGAAAAAATTAATGTTCTTATATGCTTTAGAAATGCATTAATCTTTCTCAATTTTTTTTTAGATAATGAATTTCATTTGGAGGAAGATGAACACCTTGCCCGAGCTCTACAAGAAAGTTTGAACATTAATGAGTCTCCTCGTCAACATGACTACGAAAATATTATTCAACCTTATTCATTTCCTTCTTTCACAGGGTACAACATGTATATATGGTCTTGGTGTCAACTCTATTCTTATTGCAATAATATGTTCCTTTTTTTTCGTGTGTTTTATTTCCTACATATTTATGATCATGTCTTCTGAAACCATGGGATACAATTTCTAGTTTTCTAAAAAAAAATTATTATTATATTAGGCCAAATGACCTCACTACATGCATGCATGGAGATGAATTTTGACTTCGTAAATGTGCGAAAGATGAATTCATTCTACTCTTTCCTTGAACAGCAACATGAGAGGGGCCTTCATACTTGTGCCTGTGAAGTAGGATCCAGTTGAGGCATAAGAGGGTCCATGTCAAGCCCCTGTAGCCTGGCTATTATCTGAATTTCATATCAACTTAATTATAGAGGATTTTGAAAGTCCTCTTCTAAGCCTTATGTGCCTAGTCATTTAGCCTCCTAGGAAGTTAATTTGTTTGTTGGTAAGGAACTTGTTAGCGGTTATTAGCTTACACCCTCTTCTATAGAGTTAGATGTTTGAAACATATTCTACATTGCCACAAATTTTGTAAGAAATTAGAGATGCTGATGAAATGAAATATCTGAGTAGTATTATAATCGAAAAATCTAACCAAATGCCCTATGATGTACAAATATGTTTATTTGGAACTTGGAAATCAAGTTGTTAAAGAATGAGAATCATCTTATTTATTGTGATTGTATCCTATGAAATTTGAGCTTGTAGGCCTATAGCCATGGAAGGATGACTCTTATGGGACATTAGGGGCTTGTTTCTGACCTCACATCCAAAACAACATGATGCAATATCATGTTATTGCCTACATGTCTGCCCCATATATTATTACAAATTGTAACAGTATTGTATCTCTCATATTTACGTTGATATCCCTTCTTAATACGTTTTACTCATTCCATATGAAAAAGCTAACCTAGTTGAATGAACAATGTTGTTTTGTAGGTTTATTTGCCATGCTTGCAATCTGCCAATTTCGAACAATGAGGTGCAAAATTATGTTCTGTCTGTTCTTATCTTAGATTGAAATTAGCTAACAAATTAAGTGCCTTATTTCTTAGATGATAGTTCTACGGTGTTGGTCTCTTTTTTTATGGTAGTAGGGTGTCCTTTCACTATAAAAGAAGGATCATTTGATTATATATATTGTCAAATTTTGATCGATTATTTCTTTTGTAGTATGTCATGTACGAGAATTATCGTTATCACAACTCTTGCTACAATGACCATTCTCATCCAAAATGTGATGTTTGCAATAACTTTGTAAGTATCTCTCATGTGTCATGACAATATTATATTGAATTTATATGATGAAATCTGGTTCTATTTCTTTTGTATTTATCAATCTCCAAAACAAACTTACAAATGATTTATAGTTATTTTTTTCTGAAATTTACGAAAATCTATGTTACGAGGATAACTCTGAAGGATACTTCGTGTTTTCCGATAATCTAAAAATGAGTTCTTATTTAAAAAATTACTTATATGTATTGTAAGTAAAAATTATGTAATATATTAATATAATGTAATATATTAATAAATGTAAGGTATTAATTAATTAATTAATACCATACATTTATTAATATATTACATTATATTAATATATTACATAATTTTTACTTACATTACATATAAGTAATTTTTTGATAATATGCCTGAGTAGGGCTCGAATACTTATTTAAGTATTCAAGGGGCTATGCCAAATTACTGTGGAGTTGTACATTACCTACTGAAATCCCAATTTTCCAATGGATTCATGCATATCCTATGAGATTAAGTAATGATTTATGGTTTTGTTGGAATTTATTTGTTTTGATGATATAGTACCGACAAAAGATAATAAAATTCTATTGGAGGTGTTTAAAATTTCATAGCAAATTAATACAAAGAAAATCTAGGGGCATTGAAAGCAAACTAAGGTTTTCACTGCTTGATTATTCCCTGAAAATCAGGGACTTTGTTCATCCTTTTAGAACAATCTCCTAACACAAGTTTACTCTGTTGAATGCTAATTTCTTGGCAGTACGTTCAGGGGTATTCTTAAAAGGATTTTGCTAGTTCCCATCTCCTCAATTGTACTCGGGCTAATAAAAACAAGAGGTTGTGTTGGGAGCCACACCTATGGACTCACAAACTTTTGTTTTAATTAACCCCAAATGAGATGAGTGCACTATAGGAGAGTGGGGCTAGCATGCCCCCATTCTTAAAATTATTTTAAAAATAAGACTTGCTGCACTTCTTTTGTTCCTTAGGATATATCACTTAGAAAATGAGTGAAAAGAGAGAAAATAAAAGAAAATTGGACAAAACCCAACTAAGAACTATATTAGAAATCCAAACTTTTCTTTTCTTTACTATGTTTTCACCTATTTTCTTGAAAACCAAACATACCCTTATGCTATGTTTGGTTGCTGAGAAAATTGATGAAAACATGGAAAAGAAAAGAAAATTTTGGATTTTTAATACAATTTTTAGTTGTGTTTTGTCTAATTTTCTTTTCTTTTCCATGTTTTTACTTATTTTCTCGACAACCAAACATAGGGTTAATGTCTGCCTCTGGTGGATCTGAATATTTTCTTACAGTTTGCAACAAAGGCTTCTAAATATAGGGTGCATCCTTTCTGGGACCAAAAATCCTGCTACCACCATGACTATGATGGTACTCCTCGGTGCTCTAGCTGCGAACGTTTGGAGGTCAGTCAAGAAAGACATACTTTTATATCTTTTAAATATTTTCAAGAAATACTTCTATATTTGTTTACTTTCTCAATAATGTTGTTAATTACATATGCAGTCAAGAAATACACATTACACATTCCTTGAAGATGGTCGAAAGTTCTGTCAAGAGTGTCTAGAAACTGCAATCATGAGTACAGAGGAATGCCTACCCCTTTATTTTGATATCCAAGAATTTTTTGAAGGTCTAAATATGAAAGTCGAGCAGCAAGTTCCATTACACTTGGTCGATAGACATGCACTAAATGAAGTTGAAAAGGGAGAAAAGAGCGTAAGGCCATATGATTTTACCCATCATATTTCTTTTTATCCTTTCATCGGAATTGCATTTATTTCTTTTGACGTCGGCAGGCGCCTGAGCTTATAGGACTATGCATGTCAGAGACACGAGATGTTAATAGTGTAAGGATTTATATGCATTTTTAGTTTTGAACAAGCAAAATATAGAGGTTTGTTAAGAGAATATGTTTATTAGGTCAAGGACTATACTCTTTGTTCCTTGAAAATACCAGGTTGTAAGGAGTAGTAGGATCATGGAAGCTTTTCGAATCAAGATAATGAAAACAAACCCCTATAAGCTGAAATGTAAATGGGAGGTGACAGTGATTATGGTTTTATTTGGCTTTCCTAGGTATTTGTTTTTCTTTTTTCCTTTGATATTACAATTTTAGTGTGTTAGTTTTGATGCATATGACCAAGGACCTCTTTGTATGCAGGTTATTGACTGGGTCGATCTTGGCTCACGAGCTGATGCATGCATGGCTGAATCTTGAAGGTGCTCTATTGTCATGAGCAATGTCGCCTTTAGAGTATTGGGGAATGTAGGAGAAATTGTCTTAAATTCTTTAACGCATCCACTCTTTTAAAGAACCTAACACATGAAGTCACTTTTAGAGAGAAGCATGATGGATTTTGTAGTTAGTTTTTGCTTTACTGGGTTGCAAAATAGCTTGTAATATTGATCGGATATTGGATCACTTTCTTTTAGACTCACTCTCTTTTAGATTGGAGGGAGTGTTAGTGGAAAACATGTGTCTTTCTCTTAATGGAAGACAATAACACTTGTCTTTTGCTTATAAAGAAAGTGAGTTTGAAAGAAAGGGTAGCTAGCTAGCATTGCCCTGATTGATTCCATGTGTCATGCATTATGAGAGAGTGAATGTGCGGAGCATAATTGCACCCAGCACTCTGCCAAGAGTATTTCATTCTTTTCAACAGTTTAAATACAAAGAGGAGCTCTACTTCACGGGAGAGAAGCGGAGCTCCCCTTCTTCCCTAAGGCAGTGGCGATATTGTAAAAATCGAAAGATAGTGTTTTGCAAAATTGCCACTATCTTCCTCCATAATTACAAAAGTGTCACTACCCATCTCAAAATTTCACTCTTTTTGAATTGTGGAAACAAGTTCTGGATGAGTTACTTTAGATGCTAAAATTTATTGCTGGTTGTTTAACAGGTTACAGCACAGTTAGTAGAGATGTCAAAGAAGGTATCTGCCAGGTGCTAGCTCACATGTGGTTGGAGTCGGAGATCAAGTCGGGGTCAGGTAATACTTCGTCTTCTTCGTCATCAAAGATGGATAGACATTCTAAATTCGAGAAGAATTTTGGGGAGTTCTGCAAAAGAAATATCGAAAACGATCGATCAAAGGATTATGGAGATGGGTTCAGAGCTGCTAACCGGGCAGTGAATAAGTATGGTCTTCGGACAACCCTTGCCCATATTGGGAAGACAGGGAGCTTTCCACACTAAAGACTAAAGAGTTGAGCTTGGATCTATGAGCAAAAGCTTGGCCTCATCATGTTAAAGCCTATGAAGCACATGAGAATCAAAGCTTCATCTGAGTAGTAATATCAACTGAAATACTGGTTTTTATAACCACCTCTTTAGCAGAGGGCAACACAATATTCTATCATTGGATGGTTAATGCTCCTTAATATTTGGTGAATATATTTAATATATAGCATTCCCTTCCTCTTTACTTAAATTTTTTAATTTCCTTTCCTACTATCGCTATCCAGATAACACACCTATACGTATTGCATGATATTTAGGAATTTTAGGATGGCGTGTTGAGTTGCTTGTTGTTAATGATGAAGAGGGTCTAGGAATTGAGCCTAATTGTCATTATATAATATCTATATCTACAGGGCCGGCCCAAGCCATTTGGAGGCCTAAAGTGAGAATTCTAAATGAGGTTTTTTTTTTTAATTGGACTCGCTATAAAATGGGCTTTTTTAAATGAGGCATTTGTTAGGGTATCTTTTCACTAAATCAGGTTCATAAAGCCATCAAAGCCCACACTTTGGGGCCTTTATTTTTTTGGGGCCTAAAGCGTGGGCTATGATGGCTTAATGGACGGGTCGGCCTTGTACATCTATACTACTGCTATAAACACAGTTAGTATGTTTCTATGGATGCCACCTAATCTTTTCTCTTGATGCCACGTAGGACTCCACTTCATTTGTGAGGCCACATCATCAACCTCCCCCTTACATAGTCTTAAACTAGCAAAGACCCCGTGCAATGCACGGGCTGTAACATCAACAAAAAATAGAATGAGATAAATATGTTCACATATTTTAAATTTAAATATATGCTCAATTTTGTTCCCCTGAACAATGAAACAAATTGGAAAATTATTAAGAAGCAAAAGTATTGTAAAATGAATCAATGAAGGATTATCTTATATTAAATTTTAATTCTTTGTACCAAAGTGATCAGCTTCATAGCAACCAATTAAGTTGGCCACGACAAATCCGCAATCTCTTTAAATGGTGAAGGAATCATAGACACCCAGAATTTTACTAGCCCCGGTTGCAAATCTTTTAAAGACACAACTTGGTGGCTACAAATGTCAAACATTCTCTGATTTTATTTTTTTAATTGTTAAAATATCAAATTTCTGCACGTGTTAGCCCAAATCTTGCGTTTGTGGAAAAATTTGGAGTAAATGTGAATGGGGCTAGCACTCCTCTAGATACCTATTACTGTTTGGTTGTAGAAAATCTAGGCACAACCATGCAAAGTGATTAGGCTGCAAGAAAATCATGAAGTGAAGAGGAATTAATATACCCACCATTTCAAACTAATCGGAATTACATATACTTGACATAATTTGGGTGGCCAAATAACACACTCATCTCATGATTTGCTTGATTCTGAAATTATAATAGTTTCTCATTTTTAGAAACAAATCGTAAAGACTGTTGACCATGTTTAACAAAAAAATAAATAGTGTAACAAAGGTTTTTTTTGACAGGCATATGACACTATAGCATGGTCTCTTCCTCACTCTCCTCTCACTTTTTTAATCTCTCTCTCCCTCTGTGTAATGGCGTTTTCTTAAACAACTAGAGCTAGCTCCTCCATTTCTTTTGTAAAAGAGAAAAAAACTGGAATGATGGTTTTTTTTTTTTAATTATGTGAATTTATTCGTGTACACCAATGTCAAGAAACAAAAATTTGACATCCATACTGTATTATTGTGGTATAGAGATTGCATAACTACAGTTTAATTGAAACTTTTCTTCTTAAAATTGGAATTGGTTAATGGATGTACTTGGATTTATTTATCTATTTTAATATATGATTTGTGAAATCCAATTATACACACAAATGCTAATAGACTCTCAAATACTATAATTTCTTTAATGATGAAGGAATAATTTGTTTAATTTATATACTCATTTATTGCATATATAAATTGATTCTATTTACATTTGATTTTCTAAATCAATAAATAAATGGGGAGCCAATAAGCATAGTTCAACATTATTTGATAGAAACAAATAGATGAATATTTGAAGAGTTGGGGTAGCCCCACTCTTGGGCAATCACTATTCTGAGCAAAAAACCGAAACCTAGGTGTTGATTTTTGGTGAGAGTAATCCTACCATGCCTCATAATTGAATACAATTAACATGTTAAGGTTTTATTATTTCATTTTTTTAATTTCTACTCACCCAACCCTATTAAGGTTTTATTATTAAATTAATAATGAAATATTATTAAATTATTATTATAAACATCAATAAATCAATTAATTAATAGAAATAATAATACCTATTAAATACTTTAAATTACATTATTAAAATTATAAATAGAATTCATTAAATATTATATTATTTAATAGATAAATAAATACTTTATAATACCCCACCCTATTATGATTTTATTACTAAATTAATAATGAAATATTATTATTAAAATAATTAATATTATTATTATAAACATCAATAAATTATCAATTAATTAATAGAAATAATAATGTCAATTAAATACTTTAATTTATTTTATTAAAATTATAAACAATTAAATATTAGTAATATATATATATATATTATTTAATATATAAATAAAAACTTTATATTGTTTTATTTTAAATATTCTTAAATTATGACCCGTGCATTGCACGGGTGTTTGCTAGTTCTATATTACATGAGAGCATTAAAGGAGGAGAGAGATGTAAGAGATTTGAGAAAATAGTTAAGTGGAGTGAAAAAATACGAAAAGTGAACTATACCATAATTCATAATGGGGAGAGGGGGGGTTTCCTTCGGGGGAGTTGAATGGGGGAGATTTGGTTTAATTCGAGAGATTAATTGAGAGAAAGGAGGGAGTTACTTGAGAGGGAAATCGTAGGAGACAAATAGGGGGGTTTCCTTGGGAAGTCAAAGAGGAGGCAATGGGAAGACCAATGGAGAGAGAGGGGTTCGTTGGTATAAAAATGCATAATTAAGTGAGTGGGGTCCATAGTAATTAAATATGGACACTAAATCTATACAGATTTATCTCCATATGGAGTCAAGTTATAAGTTAAAGGGGGTGCCACGTGGCACCAATTTGAAGAGAATAGAGAGCGATGGAGTGTGCCACGTGGATACCGTTTGGTATATAGGAGTAGTAAGATTCTAAGAGTTCTCTCAATAACTTCCCCCTCTTAAAACCATCTCTTAATGATTCACTAAATTGTGGTAGAAGAGTGTACAATACTGGTTACAATTCTGTATTCACCTCTTCATGAATTTCTCTCTTAAAACCCTCTCTTTGAATTGTAGTATTCACCCCTTTATGAATTGAGTGAACAGTGATTACAATTCTACAATTCTGTATCCAGTTACAATATTTTATTAAAGGTTTATTCTCTCTTTGGTCTTCTCTTCTCTCTCATTTAAAGATGACCGTTTGCAATCCTTATTCAACGTTTGTATCAGCTCAAATCATTGCAATGTTCATCTTCCTTGATGTTTTGCAACCATTGATATTACTTACTATGAAACCCAAGCAGGTGGGTGGACACATGGCAGCTCCCAAGATGGTTTGAGGACACGTCAGTTTTATAGAGTATTTTTTGAACTTTCTCTCCCTAAAACCCCTTTTTAATGAGAATTCCTTATTTAATAATTTCCTTCCTCTTTTTCTCTCTAAAGACCTTCTCTTTTATCTTTTATAACTGATGCAACATTAATATGTGCGTGGTTCTAGCCTTCTAGCTAGGTTGTAACGTTTACTCATGTGGATGACAATTATAACAAGGGCACTCCGTTAAAGAATGAGAGAGGGGAGGGGTGTGGTTTTACAAATATCGTAACGTTCCCCTACAAATGTAACGTTCCACCTCTTTAAAACCACATTTATGTTTATCTCCCTTTCACTCGTCTTTAAGAAATAAAACCCTGAAAGCTTCTAAGGCTTCTCATACACTATTCTCGACCACAACCATCAAACATGTCAGATTCTTTTCCTTTGGAGTTTGAAGATTATGAGAAGAAACAACGAATGTAATCTGTGGGCAGTGAACACGCCCTGATCTACCTTCTCAAGCGGTACATGGCTTGGTATATATGTTCCCTCTAGCAATGCGTGTCATGCAATCCATGACTTTTTGAAGCAATATAGTTTTGAAGAGTCTATATGACTTTTGGTGAAATCTTTGGCAGGATCCATCCATGGGATTAGGATTACCGCAGTGGGTGTCCATCTCTTGGGGAACTTCAGTCATGGATGCAATGCTGCAAAAGGGGGCATGCACAAGGCGCTGGTTTATTCGAATTAAAAGGCATTAGAGAAAATGGGAGAGGAAGGCATCCCGAGAAGAAAACAACCATCTAAAGTTTGGCAATATTCTCACCTCCCCTTTTTCTTCCTATCAATATATACATATATATATATATATAGCGAGAGAGAGAGAGATGTGTTGTAGGGACGCATATAGAGAAACTAATTTTTGTCGTATGAGATAAGGGAGGTGAAGTCATGCACCTTCTTTTAATAATTCCTATGGTTTTTAGCATTCGTTCTTTAATTTTTCACCTCATATATTGTATCACTTACCTTTTTCTTTTTTCTTTTTTGGTTTGCGATATCACTTCCCACTTGAGAAAGAAATCCATTATTGTAATTGTATAAATAAGGTCCAATGGAAAATGTGTGAACAAGGAAAGAGGAAGAAGAACCGTGAACAAGGTCATGCAAGAGGGTTAAAACTCAAAACCATTCTACTTTGAAGTACCCCTGTGGTCCTTTTTCCATTTTTCTTTCTTGAGAGATTGAACTGTCAGAGCGAGATAGAGAGTTCCAAGCCAGTTAATTAAAATTTATTTTAGTTCGGTGCTACTATATTATCAAGGATAATGCTTCTGAGACCGTCCATGACAGATAACAGCATGAGACCGTGTCTCTCAGCTCGGGAATCGAATGTTTTTCTAATCCCCTACTTTTCTTTACAACCCGAGCTGAGACACAGTCTCAAGGGTGGTCTCGGCCCTAGACGATCTCAATAGCAAAGTCCTATTATTAATTATCCTTATTTTTAAAAAAAATATTCCCATACACAATTTAAAAAAAAATATTTTGGGTCGAAAACAATTTAGTAGCAAATGTTTTTTTTGGAAATGCCTAAGAAAGGCTCCATCAACGCATGCATTCAGTGGACTTTGAGAAACATGAAAATTGCAATCAATTCCTTAGGTTTCAGTTAGTTGGAATGATGAGTTCGTTTAGTTGGAAGGATCACTATGATGGGAGTCAACGAGTTGTAGTCCTTCAAGTTCTTATTTGCTAGATCAATTGTGTAAGGAATACAATAAACCTGAGATCCAATCCCACCTAGATCAGGGTTGGGGGGTTTATGGGAGAGGGAGGCTACCCTTCGTTGTTTATCCCATAGGTTCATGTGGCCTCCAATGAACCAAATTTTTTATTATATAATAAGCATAAATTTAAGAGACTACTATTTTTTTTAAAACAACTATGTAATTATAGAATATTTTCTATTAGGTATTTTTATGTTGTTATATTTTTTTTTGCGCATTGCACGGGATTGCACGGGCTTCTTACTAGTATACTAAAGAAATAGGAGTGCCAACGTGACACTCCTATTAGAGAAGCACTTCCATACCCTTAGTGTACCGAAGGGTTAAGTACCTAAGAATCGTGGCCATTCATCTGGCCACGATTTCTCCTTGTGACTGGCAGTAGCCGGTCTCAACTCTCACCCCAGAAAGTTGGCGGGAGAGAAGCACTTCACTTCCATAGCTGAACTCAACCCCCCTGCTCTCTCTCTCTCTGTTCTCTCTTCTCTGTATCTCCATATTTTCTCTCTATTCTCATCTTCATCTTCCTTCCTTCGTCCTAATCTGCAGTAGCCATAAAGAGTTCTTCAAATCCGCCATAAAGAGTTCTTCAGATGCCCAAGCACTGATCCCTCTCGACAGTTTCAACGAATTAAATTTTAATTTCTTCAAATCAGAGACCCCCATTTGGTATGTTTGCAAATTTCATCTCAATCATTGTTTCTAAGTATTGTGAAAAGATATAAATTTTTTCCTTAGCTCAATCAATTCTTATGCTGAGTTTCTGTAATTTTTTTGGCAAAAGATCTATTATTTGAATGTTTTAATGAGTTGAGAATCTGCAACAACCATTATGTCCCATGAACTGATCCTTCTCCACGATTTCAATGTCTTTCATACCAATTTCTTGTGATAAACCATTTGGACCCTTAATGTCATTTGTGGTAGCTCCGTTCTTATTTGTTTCTACTGCAATAAAATTTCATCTCTAGGTATTGTGGAAAATAAATGATTTTTTTCCTTAGCTCAATCCTTGTTTCTTGTTTGGTATTTCATTGTTAGAGTAACACACTTCCATACCCTTATTATGCTTATATTTTTGTAATTTTGGGTCATAAGATCTATTTTGTCAAATGTTTTTTTTGACATATCTTGGATCTATTAGGGTTTTATTATGAAATTCTACGTGGGTATGTTGCTTTTCTCCCCTCTCAGGCCTTTCACTGCTCCTCTAAGATGGGGTAAGTCATAAGCTAGCCAACTCTATTCTTGCAAACTGAACCAGTTGCTATTCTCAGATTTCCTATTAGCTAGGGCTCACACTAAACTCATTAATTTGGCATTACAAATAATTTGGGTGTTTTTCTTGAAGAAACATTAGATACCCTAAGTGTATTGATAAATAAATCGTAGGTGTTTTCTTGAGTTGAAAAAAATCCTAGCAGAAGCCATCCGGGCTGGTGTTCAATTGGCAATATGCCACCATTGGCCACAGCCACAGGTGGTAGTGGAATCTCACTCTAAAGCAATCATATACTTCTTGAAAGCGGAGATCGATGATAGTGAATGTTGAATTTCATCCTATTGTTGTGGATATCAACTTTCTGCGGCAAAGCAGTATCACTGTAATCTTTAAGTTTATCCCTAGATCAGCTAATTGAAGTGCTCATGACCTTGACCAAAAGACACTGAACATCAGTATCCGTCGACATTTATCTCCAAGGGATCTTCCCCAAGTGCGAACAGGGCCGAGTTATTCATTTGTACATAACTTGTAATTGTCAAAGAAGTTATCTACTTACAAAATAAATAAATAAAAATGAAGGAATGCTAACCTCAATCCATGTTTTCATACTTTCAACTTCTTGGGTTATATAAATAAAAGGGTGAGTATGTAAATGCAATCGGGGATAGCAATCCTCTTGTAACTATTATATAAATCCTAGTCTAGCATTATTGAGATTTTGACGAACACAAGTGTCCCCTTAGATTGTACTAATGTTTGTTAAGAGTTTTACTTGAAAATAACTCAATTGCCTTTGTTCACATGATATATTGAAATAATGATTGATATTACCTTCAATCTATGCATGATAAAATGAGAGAGCTGACCCTTCAACTTCAATCAGTTGCTCCATAGAACTAAAACGAAGGCAAAGTTTCGCTTTGTCGCTCCATTGGGAGAGGGTGTAAGTGTTGTCATCTCAGTAAGCTCAAGAATTTTCAGAGTAGATACAATTAGAGTGTGGCTGTGACTGACCCTTTATTCTTCTTACGAGATTATGAAAGGGTAGCGAAATGATACCAAAGTATCCTTTGAAGCTAACACATTATACGAACCAGAAACAAAATAGGTGCAACACAATTGAGCTCACTTGAAAGATAATAAAAATAGGAAAGCATTACTTGCCCCATGGGTACTATCTGCTAGGCACCACCCCATTGATCAGGGTTGCGGGCTAACTGCGTATCTATGACAAAAATAAAAAGTTTTCTCTCTTGTTGAGTATTCCTCAATAATTTCTCGTGGAACCCACGGGAATTAGCCACATACCTACTTTAATGCTTACTCCTTCCATCTGTGTTGTAACAAACTTGTTTGTAGCAATATATGTTCATATGTTTGTAGCAAAATTGATATTTTAGGTATTCTCTCATTTTACCTAAGACTGTCATGCGAGAAGTAGATCTTGCACCCGTTTATTTTGGAATAATTGAAGATAAACATATCATTTTATAGCTCTTGTGCACATTATTTATTTTAAATGCACTCTTATCTTTATATGCTCTCTGATTTGTTACTCATAATGGTGGAAGGTTAGCTAAAATGCTATACAGGTGTTCACCGTCTGCATTTTACAACGTCGCGAAAGAATTTTCTATTGAACAAAAAGATGCTATTTCCAGCATTGGCTTAGGTTCTTTGTTGCATATACATGGGAAGATACATTTGCGACGTCATATTATCGACTTCGTTGTGGAGCACTACTCTCCGAATAGTGGTGCAGTCATGGTGGACAATACTACAGTACCCATATCTCTTACAGACATGGTATTGTGTTTCGGGTTGCCGGTGGTTGGATCTCGAATCGTTTTGGAGGGAAACGATGATTCAATCAGAGAGCTACGTGACCTTTACGAAGTTAAAGGTGGATATATTTACAAGGGGACATTGGAAAAGATGCTAAAAGCAGGGGATAGCGGTGAGACCTTTCAAAGGACCTTCATCCTCTTTGCACTATGCACGTTGTTTGTCCCTCATGCCAAACAATATGTGTCAGAGAAGTATTTGTATGGCTTGGTTGAAATGAAAACCGTAAAAAAGATTGCATGGGGCGAATTTGCATACTCGACACTTGTAGAGGCTATCTGTAGAGTGAAGCATGGAAAAGTGGCAAATGTTGGGGGGTTTGTTGTGTTTTTACAGGTACGCTTTGTTCCAATTTTTAAACATTGTAATATTGATTCATAAGCATTAAATCCTGATATCCTTTTCTATTAACTAGTATTGGTACATGGAGCATGTGGGGCCAATACAAGAGGGTGAGAAGAAGTTGTTAAGACAACAAATCCCGCGGTTCTTAAGTTGGACAGAAGAAATGTTCAATTTAAGGGAAAAGTACCTCATGGAACCTAAAGAGCTGGTGTTATACCTTCATCCTACTGTTAAAGAAAAACAATTGAGGGAAGTGAAGCGATTATTGAAAAGACTTCCTAAGGATGGGGCTGAGAATTCGGTTAAGGAGGTGATTCTCGTCACATTAGTATTGCTGTTATCATCATTAATTGTATGTGTGATTTGAATTTGAAATGTTATTGCAGATCGTCCCTTGTCATGTGTCTACAAATGTGGACGAAAAAACCCTTGGGGATGAGCACCCATTGTTGGTGTCTTCTGAAGGGTTGCCTAATTTAGCTTCCGGAGTTAGAGATGAGCATTTGCATGTGTGCACCTCACCTCCATTTTAGTTGATGCACCTTACTAAAGTTCAAGAATCTTAATTGATGTCTTATGGAACTATAACTAATTTGATAATTTTCCACTTCGGATTAGCATAATGACATGACAGAACTCTTATCAAAAGCGTTGGAGCAAATCTCAGACTTGCAACGCATTGTTGGTGAGCAAGCAGCTTGGCGTGTTGAAGTAGAGAAAGAACTTACACGGAGGGAGCTGCACGATACCCAAATGTCATTTGTTATTGAGGATCTTCGCCAGAAGATTGCTACACAGGACACTATTATTGACACCCTCCGAGAGCAGCTAGCTAAGAAAGAAAACTCAACTCAAAATGAGTTCAACAAAAGATCTCTACAGGACTCGATATATGTTTCTGAAAGTCCTGTGAAACGAAGTATGTAAATGTATAGTTTATTTTATTTTGATATTCATGTGCTAAAATCCAATTTTGAGTACTAAGATTTGTTGCGTGTTCCTGTTAGGTGCCGTCCATCCTTTGATATCTGACTCAAAGGAGATGAACAAGTTAGGTAGCACAGTGGGAAAACGAGTTGCAATTAATAGTCGGGTTAAGAGTAGACCCCATAAAACAGAGTGTTATAAATCATATGCGGAGGACTTACCGACCCATCAGAGGATGAAGCCGCGAAAGGTGATTTCTACCCTTGCTCGAGACCCACATGTACGGCCTTCCCTTTTTCCGAGCTTGACTGCTTCTCAAAAAGCTGCAGTTGATGATGCTCAACGTTGTGATGGTATTCGTAGTATGAGGTAAGCTACTAATTTGATTATTGTCTTAAACCATTATACACGTATGGATATAATCTATTGATTATTGTCTTAAAAAATGCAGTGATATCGTGGTATGCATAGACGAGGCATTTGCCTACAGAGCTGCTTTTAAGACATTAGAGCCCGGTGGCCTGTTGGATGATATGGTGAGTCTATCAACAATGCATGTTAAATAATTATAACTCTGGTCGTAACATAAGAAGAAAATTATAACCCATTATCTTTATTTTGTAGGTTATTGATGCATATATGCGCATACTTGACAACCAACAGCGTGAATGGGGACCTCCACATCAGAAGAGAACCTATTATGGGTCCTCCCATCTACACCAATTCATGAGAAAATGTGTGATGGAGCGGAAGTTTTCTTATGGGGTCCCTGTTCACACAAACTCCGCGGGCTTTGTCATCTATGAGAGTGATAGGGTACACCTTATTTTTCTTCGCATGTTTAACAAATTTACAACTTATTTTACATTAAAAATGGAATCAATTGTAATATTTCTGCATTCGTATTTTATAGGTCTTTATACCCGTAAATCAGAGTGGGGTCCATTGGTATTTGGTAGAGGTTGACCTCCTTCGTAGGAAGGTTACAATACTTGATTCAATGAGACCACGCCGGACTGAAAAAATTGCACTAGAAATACGCACACTTGTAAGTAAAAAAAATAAACATATAATTTTATTCAGTGATGTTATATAACCTTCATCATTCATTGATTTTTCAGTTGGCGGGATTAGAATATGTATTTCAAGGGAAACAATTGGAAGGTGGCCATTCTTATAATTTTAGAGATTGGGATTGTGAATACGAGAAGAGCGTACCACAACAACAAAACTCGTGATAAATCCCCTCAATGAGTCTTTTTATATCTAAGTATTTGTTTAAATCATTTTGGGGTCATCGTTATAATGTTGGCATTTTACAGTACGGATTGCGGGATATTTATGATCGGTTACATCGAGTACTGGAATGGACAGCCTAACAGTATCTCATTCAGTCAAGTATGACTTCATGTTTAACGGGTGTTACATACACGCTGATTTTTCTGTTATTAATTAATGATAAATTTGTATTTGCAAGCAGGCCTACAGGGATAAGATAGCTGTGTCTCTATTGCTATCTCCACTAAATCGAGTAAGAATGTTGTTATTTATTGAGGATCATCTATGAGATTTACTTGCTATATCCACCAAACATGTTTTGTGTTTTTGTAGGAATGTCCGCGATAGGGGTACCATTGTTGTTGGTGATATTTTTTCCTTTCATTCACCTCACTTCAACTTCAAGGTGAGAGCAGCCGTTGAATATTGTTGGCTGGAAATAGGAGTGTCCTAGTTTTGTATATACCAAGCATGAGGAGTGAGCCATTATTGCATGCATGTAGATTAGAGGAATTGTCTTTGACATTAAGGTGATGACGGATGGGAATTGTTTGTTGGATTGTGATACTATTCGAAATTGTAGATTTGTCATCCTTGGGTTATCATACTAATTCAAATAATAGATTTTTCATCTTTGGGTTGTGATACTATTTTAAATTGCTTGTTGCATCACTTATTTGCAAACAATATCAAAATGCTTATTCATATTGGTGTGTTTGAATTGTGTATCAGAAAGAAGAAGACTCGTCATCCAGGTGTTTTGCTTGGAATGGTGGTTCGGGAGCAAAGGTGCAATGGAGGAAAACATAAGCAGCATGGAGAGAGAATGGGCATTGTAATGGTAGATAGGGGGTGAGATGTTGTATAAAATTTTTGGGGAAAGGCTTTGTAACGGTGTCAACCCTTGTACAATTTGAATTGTTCAAGGATTCAATAGAGTTGTCTTGTATATGATTTTTATAGTTGACATTTATATGAAATTTTCTATTTTGCAAGTGCCAGTCCCAACCAAATGTTCATAATTATATAATTATATCATGCAATCTTGTTAAAGTCACAAAGAATGACATTGTAAGCATGCGCCAATGTTCCTTGGGGGGTATCCTGAAAGGAATAACATATCACTAGCTGAATCTGGGAAAATTAGTAATTTTAGTAATTTTGTGTATTCTCGCTCGTGCAGTATAAATCACGCTCGAACAGATGGGATATAACTTCGCAACTGGTATTTGAGTCACAACAAAACCATGCTCGCTCGAGCGACCATAAATCTTGCTGGAGAGAAAAATGACACAAAAATGCGACATGATGTATGAGTACAAACCGATTTAAACTCGCTTGATTGAGTATCAAGAAAAATTGGATTTTGGACTCCTAGGTGCAACTTCGGTGTATTTTGGAAGGCCGAATAGGCTAGTTGTAGTTACACCTCAGTCGCACCGTCTTCAACAGAGTTGCACCCAAGGTTTTTTTTCACTCATTTGATGTATTTAAGCCTTTCATAAAAAAATATGGGGTCATCTTTAAGGAAAATCCGAGTTTGGACCCTTAATGTCAACTTGGGTGTGTTTACGAGGCCTTAGGGCTAGTCCGAGTTGCACCTCTGTTGCACCCTCCTCGATGGAGTTGCACCCAAGGTTTTTTTTGCTCATTTGGATGCATTTAACCCTTTCATAAAAAAAAATGGGGTCATCTTTAAGGAAAATCCGAGTTTGGACCCTTAATGTCAACTTGGGTGTGTTTACGAGGCCTTAGGGCTAGTTCGAGTTGCACCTCTGTTGCACCCTCCTCGATGAAGTTGCACCCAAGGTTTTTTTCGCTCATTTGGATGCATTTAACCCTTTCATAAAAAAAAATGGGGTCATCTGGAAAATCCGAGTTTGGACCCTTCATGTCAACTTGGGTGTGTTTACGAGGCCTTAGGGCTAGTTCGAGTTGCACCTCTGTTGCACCCTCCTCGATGGAGTTGCACCCAAGGTTTTTTTCGCTCATTTGGATGTATTTAACCCTTTCATAAAAAAAATGGGGTCATCTTTAAGGAAAATCCGAGTTTGGACCCTTAATGTCAACTTGGGTGTGTTTACGAGGCCTTAGGGCTACTTCGAGTTGCACCTCTGTTGCACCCTCCTCGATGGAGTTGCACCCAAGGTTTTTTTCGCTCATTTGGATGCATTTAACCCTTTCATAAAAAAAAATAGGGTCATCTTTAAGGAAAATCCGAGTTTGGACCCTTAATGTCAACTTGGGTGTGTTTACGAGGCCTTAGGGCTACTTCGAGTTGCACCTCTGTTGCACCCTCCTCGATAGAGTTGCACCCAAGGTTTTGTTCGCTCATTTGGATGCATTTAAGCCTTTCATCAAAAATAAATGGGGTCATCTTTAAGGAAAATCCGAGTTTGGACCCTTAATGTCAACTTGGGTGTGTTTACGAGGCCTTAGGGCTAGTTCGAGTTGCACCTCTGTTGCACCCTCCTCGATGGAGTTGCACCCAAGGTTTTTTTCGCTCATTTGGATGCATTTAACCCTTTCATAAAAAAAAAATGGGGTCATCTTTAAGGAAAATCCGAGTTTGGACCCTTAATGTCAACTTGGGTGTGTTTACGAGGCCTTAGGGCTACTTCGAGTTGCACCTCTGTTGCACCCTCCTCGATGCAGTTGTACCCAAGGTTTTTTTCGCTCATTTGGATGCATTTAACCCTTTCATAAAAAAAAATGGGGTCATCTTTAAGGAAAATCCGAGTTTGGACCCTTAATGTCAACTTGGGTGTGTTTACGAAGCCTTAGGGCTAGTTCGAGTTGCACCTCTGTTGCACCCTCCTCGATGGAGTTGCACCTAAGGTTTTTTTCGGTCATTTGGATGCATTCAACCCTTTAATCAAAAAAATGGGGTCATCTTTAAGGAAAATCCGAGTTTGGACCCTTAATGTCAACTTGGGTGTGTTTACGAGGTCTTAGGGCTAGTTCGAGTTGCACCTCTATTGCACCCTCCTCGATGGAGTTGCACCCAAGGTGATTTTCGCTCATTTGGATGCATTTGGCCAAATTCGAGTCCCACCCTCCAGTTTTAATATTCAAAAAAATAAATAAATTTCGGGGTTACAATCGATCGTAGCACACCGACGAACGATCGTAAAATCACAATAATGAGGCAAACTCTCTGTTCATTTTACGATCGATCGTAGAACATCTACGAACGATCGTAAAATCACAGGCAAACTCTCTGTTCCGTTTACGATCGATCGTAGGATATCTACGAACGATCGTAGAATCACATTTAATAGGCAAACTTTCTGTTTATATTACGATCGATCGTATAACACCTACGAACGATCGTTGAACACATACGAACAATCGTAGAGTAACTACGAACGATTAGGGAGTCGCTTTCAATTTGGCCAATTACATGGTTCCATTTACGATCGATCGTACGGTAATGTACGATCGATCGTAAAAGTCGATTCGATTTTTTGGATGGGTTCCAAGTATCCCACCCCCCAATTTTCATATTCCAAAAATAAATAATAATCGGGGTTACGATCGATCGTAACACACCTACGAACGATCGTAAAATCACAGAAAAGAGGTAAACTCTCTGTTCCGTTTACGATCGATCGTAGAATATCTACGATCAATCGTAGATTCACAGTAAAGAGGCAAACTTTCTGTTTATATTACGATCGATCGTATAACACCTACGAACGATCGTAGAATAAATACGAACGATCGTAGAGTCCCTTTCATTTGGCCAAATACATGGTTCCATTTACGATCGTTCGTACGGTAATCTACGATCGGTCGTAGACTCACGATTCTGATTCTTTTACAGTTCGGATTTCCCCCATGGGGTCATCCTCTACCTCTCCACAGTCCACTCTTCACCTGCTTTCTCCTCTTCTCTTCTCTCCCTCCAATATCTATCGGAGGCCGTTTTCCCCCTTGGATCATCCGTTGCAACCCCCCATCGTCCTTGTAAGTTTCCTCTCTTTCTTGTTTATGGTTCTCGGCTGATCTCCCGACCCCCTCGCACCATTTTGTCTTCTTGGATTTGGGTGGGGTTGTCCCCCTTTATCAGTGTAGATTCTCACCTGCCCTCCACGTTGGATGATTTATTTGTGCCACTTTTGCGTGATCGTGCACACACCCTGTTTGTTTGCTGTTTTGCCTCCCCCACTTTTTGTTTACAAATGGGTCCCAAATGTGCACGTCGAGGCCGAATCATGCCCCCAGCCTCCCCACCATATCCTCAATCTTCCCCCCAACCCCCATCACTGCAGGCCCCACCGCCTAAATCTCCAGTCTAGCATGCCATCCCAGAGCCCTACCTCTTCGATTATCAAGTTGGGCGGATGGCTGTGTTTGATCTCCAGTTTTTCCAAGAGGTTCCGGAGGCCTCCTTTGGCCTAACTGAACTCGCTTCTAGGGGCCTTCAGTTCTTCATCACCCCCACTGGGTCCACTTACCCCAGGCTCGTCCGCCTTTTCTATCAGAACATGTCCGTTAAGGATGGTGATCCTCCCACCCTCGAGTCCACTATCGATGGGCATCCCATTTCTGTCACTCATGCATCCATTGGTCATGCTCTTGATTATCCGGCCGCTCGTCCCTCCAGCGCCCGACACATGGACCCCAACATCACCCTCGAGTTGATGGTGAACGACATGTGTGGAGGCAGGTTTCATAACTCCACATGTACTAGGCGCTCCTACCTTCCGGCTAAATGTTGGTTTTTGGATACGGTTTTTGCCCGTAACTTGTATCCCATCAACCATAAGACCGAGCGCCAAGGTCCCCTTTTGGAGGCGGTTTATCATGTTTACAAGGGCGCTTGGCTTGATGTGGTTGAGCCGATCTTCGACACCATTCGGCGTGTCTATGTAGAGCAGATCCAGTTCAAGAATAAGAAGGCCGAGAAACGAGAACTCCATTTTGGTAATTTGATTACCAAACTTATTCTTCAGTGTGGTTTTGAGATTTCGGAGGACGAAGAGGAATGGAATGAGCTTCCCAAATTCCATAACCGAGATTGGACCCGGAGTATGATAGCTCTAACCAAGGCCCCTGGCTCCTCCTCTTCTTCTCCACAGACTCGGCAGGCCCCTTCGGGACCACGTACGGTTGGTGCTGCCTCCTCTGCTCCGGCCCCTGCTGATGCAGTCTCTGTTGTGGGTCGGGTTGCCGATCTTTGTGATCGATTTGATCGATTTCAGGCCACCTACACAGCCAATAGCCGCCGGTTGACTGCGTTCCTCGATGCTTATGGGGCGGATGAAGAAGCTCGATTGGAGGATCGCCGTCTACGTCGCACTATGGTGGAAGCTTATTTTGAGCCGGAGCCGGACTCGCCACCTTTGCCCCCCACCTAGGCCTTCCCATTTTAGTCATTGCCTTGTTTTTTGTTTTTTAATTTCTGGGTTATGGATTTTGTGGGAAATGTAGACTATGTGGACTCGGTGTACTTTTTTTTTGTATGGGGAGTGGACCCCTAGTTTGGTTGTCTTTATGCTACTATTGCCTATGTATGCCTTGATGTTTGCTTATATATCCCAAGGTGATATTACTTTTATTTTCTTGGCCCATGTTATTCACTGTTGCCCCTTCTCTTACGAGTCGACTGGACGCGCTTTGCGCTCGCTTTGATAGTTTTCAGGGACCATGCCACAGGTGTTTTGATTGGCTTTGGTAGCCTTATGCTACGCCTTAGCGAGACATGTCCCCTTAGTGAGACATGTCCCTATTTAAAATGATGAATGAATGCCAATTATTTCCTAAATTCGTTGAGTCTTTCAATTTCTTTAAGGAGCAAAGGTTCAAATATACTTATTATTATTATTTTTATATGTTTTAACAAAAATCCTTAATGGATTTTTTTTCAATACACTTGGGGTATCTATTGTTACAATACCCATATATCCCAACCATCCAATCTAAAGATGGATGGTTGGGATTTGTTTACAAGTTGGTTAATTAGTTAAGTATTTTAATGGATTTTTTTTCAATACACTTGGGGTATCTATTGTTACAATACCCATATATCCCAACCATCCAATCTAAAGATGGATGGTTGGGATTTTTTTACAAGTTGGTTAATTAGTTAAGTATTTTTGCATGTTTTTTTATGCAAACAGGTTGCATAATAGGTAACCGGTGAGGATCCTGCGTGAAAGAGGAAACCAGTTGGAGGGAACATGAAAACCGAGCTCGAGCTCGAGCTCTCTCTTTGCTCTCTCTCTCTTCTGAAGTCCATTTGGTTTCTTGTCACAGAGCTCTCTCTCTTTCTTTGCTCTCTGAAAACCGAGCTCTCTCACTCTCTTTGCTCTCTCTCTCAAGTCCATTTGGTATTGAAGGTGGAGAGGAGAAAGTTTCTTTTTACAGAGCTATCTCTCTCTTTGCTCTCTCTCTCTTGTTACAATATTGGTGTTATTCCTTTGAATAGCATTTCTCTCTCAACCCCATTTGTTATCCAAGGTGGTGGGACAATGTAGATGATGGTGAGCACTACACCTCCTTATTCTTCTTCCTATTCTTACACCTTTAGAAGGACAAACTTGTTTTTTGAGAGGAAATTAGGTGTGAGCATTTAACTTATTATTTGTATTCTGAATAAAAACATTTATTTTTATTCCTTAGTCTAATTACAAACTCATTTACAGGAGACATATTTGAAATTTTAGGAGAAATTAGGTGTTAATAATGATCAGTTGTTTTCCATTGTTATGGACATAGTTGTACAATCATTTATCAATACGTGGTTTGAGATTAATGAAATAGAAATGCTACATTTAAGTCTCAATGTTCCATATATGCAAGGTGGTGGTTAATTATGTTAAAATATCAAAATCTCCACGTGTTGCACCCATTCTGGTGTCTCTAGAAAATCTGAAGTTATTGCAATTAGGCTAAAAGACTTATCTTAATGAAAAAATTGAATTTGGGCTACTTGGAGTTCCACCTCAGTTACACCCTCCTCAATAGAGTTTCACCCAAGATATTTTTCACTCATTGAGATATATTAAAGCCTTTCATCAAAGAAAATAGGGTCATCCTTAAGGAAAATTAGAATTTTGACTCTTAATGTCAACTTCGGTGTGTTCACGAGGCCTTAGGTCTAGTTCGAGTTGCACCTTAGTTGCACCCTCCTCAATAGAGTTGCACCCAAGCCTTTTTCAACTTCTTGTGATATATTGAAGCCTTTCATCAAAGAAAATGGGGTCATCTTTAAGGAAAAACTGAATTTGGACTCTTAATGTCAACTTGGGTATGTTTACGAGGCCTTATGGCTAGTTCGAGTTGCACCTTAGTTACATCCTCCTTAATAGAGTTGCACAAAAGGTTTTTTCACTCATTAGCAAACATTTAACAATCTCATCAGGAAAATAGGGTCATCTTTAAAGAAACCAAATTTGGACAATTAATGTCCACTTTGGTGTGTTTACAAGGCCTTAAGGCTACTTGGAGTTGCACCTTAGTTGTACCCCCCTCAATATGTTTACGAGGCCTTAGGGCTAGCTCGAATTGCACCAGAGTTGCACCCTCCTCCATAGAGTTGCACTCAATGTTTTTCTCACTTATTGGACAATTAATGTCCACTTTGGTGTGTTTACAAGGCCTTAAGGCTACTTGGAGTTGCACCTCAGTTGTACCCTCCTCCATGGGGCTAGTTCGAGTTGCACCTTAGTTGCATCCTCCTTGAGAAAACTCTAGTTTTGTCACCTCTTATCGGAATCAAGTGATTCCTCAATTTTTCGAAAGATATTGGAACCCTCTTCAAGGTTAATGTTTACCATTTTTTCAGATTTTGAGTTGGGGTCCAGTTAAAAGTTGGATTTCTGAAATCGGATCAACTGAAAATCTGGACTGCTGAAACCCATTTCCAGACCAGTCGGCTTTAAAGCCTATTTAGGTAATTAAAATATCAAATTTTGGAGTTATATAAAATATGAAAGTTGTTTCCCTTTGAAATACGAGTCCAACGCAAGTTGAATCGTCAAAATCTGATAAGGGAGTCAAAAGTTACGGCCAAAACGCTGCAGCACGTTTTTGCAGAAAATCTCCCTCGAGCGATATGGAATCTCGCTTGAGCGAGATTGACCACAATGCGTTTTTTCAGTCCCGGGAGCAACCCGCTCGAGTGAGATTGCACAGACATCTTTAATTCAGGTTTTTTCACAACCCAAACACCTTATATACCCAATTTTTGAGGGTCCAAGGTTTCTAACACTTAAAGAGGGACTTTTTGAGAGAAAAATGAGGAAACCTAAATGAGGAGGGAACAACGAGGTGCAACTTCAACTAGCCCTGAGGCCTCGGAAACAGACCGAAGTTGGCTCTAAGAGTCCAAAATCCAATTTTACTCAAAGATGATCCCATTTTTTCTAATCAAATGCTTAAATATATCTCAAGGAGTGAAAAAAACCCTATGTGAAACTCTATTGAGGACGGTGCAACTGAGGTGCAACTCCAACTACATTTGAGGTCTTCGAAACAGAGCGAACTTTGCCCTAAGAGTCCAAAATCCAATTTTTCTCAAACATGACTCCATTTGTTTTGATGAAAGGCTTAAATATATCACAATGAGTGAAAAAAACCTTGGGTGCAACTCTATTGAGGACGGTGCAACTGAGGTGCAACTCCAACTAGCCCTGAAGCCTCGGAAACAGACCGAAGTTGGCTCTAAGATTTCAAAATCCAATTTTACTCAAAGATGATCATATTTTTTCTGATGAAAGGCTTAAACGTATCCCAATGAATGAAAAAAACCTTGGGTGCAACTGTATTGAGGACGGTGCAACTGAGGTGCAACTCCAACAAGCCCTGAGGTTTCAGAAACAGACCGAAGTTGACATTAAGAGACCAAATTCAGATTTTCCTTAAAGATGACCCCATTTTTTTAAATAAATAACTTAAATGTATCTCAAGGAGTGAAAAAAACATTGGGTGTAACTCCATTGAGGAAGGTGCAACTCCAAGTAGCCCTCAGGCCTCGGAAACAGACCGAAGTTGATATTAAAAGTCCAAATTTGGAGGCTTAAATGTATCCTAAGGAGTGAAAGAAACCTTGGGTGTAACTCTATTGATGAGGGTGCTACTAAGGTGGAACTCCAACTAGCCCTGAGACCTCAAAAACATACCGAAGTTGACATTAAGAGTCCAAATTCGGATTTTCCTTAAATATGACCCTATTTTTTCTAATGAAATGATTAAATGTATCACAAGGAGTGAAAAAAATATTATATGCAACTCTATTGAGGAGGGTGCAAGTGAGGTGCAACTCCAACTAGACCCGAGGCCTTGGAAATAGACCGAAGTTGGCTCTAAAAGTCTAAAATCCAATTTTACTAAAAGATGATCCCATTTTTTCTAATGATAGTCTTAAATGTATCCCAAAGAGTGAAAAAAACCTTAGGTGCAATTCTATTGAGGACGGTGCAACTGAGGTGCAACTTCAACTACCCCTGAGGCCTCAGAAACAGACCGAAGTTGGCTCTAAGAGTCCAAAATCCAATTTTACTCAAATATGATCTCATTTTTTCTTATAAAAGGCTCAAATGTATCACAAAGAGTGAAAAAAACCTTGGGTGCAACTCTATTGAAGACGGTGCAACTCCAACTAGCCCCAAGGCCTCGGAAACAGACCAAAGTTGGCTCTAAAAGTCCAAAATCCAATTTTACTCAAAGATGATCCCATTTTTTCTGATGAAAGGCTTAAATGTATCCCAATGAGTGAAAAAAACCTTGGCTACAACTTTATTGAGAACGGTGCAACTGAGGTGCAACTCCAACAAGCCCTGAGACCTTAGAATCAAACCGAAATTGACATTAAGAGACCAAATTCAGATTTTTCTAAAAGATGATCTCATTTTTTAAGATAAAAGGCTTAAATGTATCTCAAGGAGTGAAAAAAACCTTGGTTGCAACTCCATTGAGAAGGGTAGAACTGAGGTGCAACTCAAAATAGCCTTCAGACCTCGGAAACAAACCGAAGTTAACATTAAGAGTCCAAATTCGGATTTTCCTTAAATATGACCTCATTTTTTCTGATGAAAGATTTAAATGTATCACAATGAGTGAAAAAAACCTTGGGTACAACTCTATTTATAAGAGTGCTATTAAGGTGCAACTCCAACTAGCCCTGAGCCCTCAAAAACCGACCAAAGTTGACATTAAGAGTCCAAATTCGGATTTTCCTTAAATATGACCTCATTTTTTCTGATGAAAGAATTAAATGTATCACAAGGAGTAAAAAAAATATTAAGTACAACTGTATTAAGGAGGGTGCAACTCCAACTAGCCCCGAGGCCATGGAAACAGACCGAAGTTGGATTTAAAAGTCTAAAATCCAATTTTACTAAAAAGATGATCCCATTTTTTCTAATGAAAGTCTTAAATGTATCCCAATTAGTGAAAAAAACCTTGGGTGCAACTCTATTGAGGACGGTGCAACTGAGTTGCAACTCCAACTAGCCCTGAGGCCTCGAAATAAGACCGTAGTTGGCTCTAAGATTCCAAAATATAATTTTACTTAAAGATGATCTCATTTTTTCTGATCAAAGGCTTAAATATATACCAAGGAGTAAAAAAAACCTTGGGTGCAACTCTATTGAAGACGGTGCAACTGAGGTGCAACTTCAACTAACCTTGTGGCCTCGAAAACAAACCGAAGTTGGCTCTAAGAGTCCAAAATACAATTTTACTCAAAGATGATCCCATTTTTTTTTATGAGAGGCTTAAATGTATCCCAATGAGTAAAGAAAACCTTGAGTGCAACTCTATTGAGGGCAGTGTAACTGAGGTGCAACTCCAACAAGCCTTGAGGCCTCGAAAATAGATCGAAGTTGACATTAAGGGACCAAATTCAGATTTTCCTTCAAGATGACCCTATTTTTTTAGATTAAAGGCTTAAATGTATCCCAATGAGTAAAAAAAACCTTGGGTGCAACTTTATTGAGGAGAGTGCAACTGAGGTGCAACTCCAACTAGCCCTGAGACTTTCGAAACAGACCGAAGTTTGCCCTAAGAGTCCAAAATCCAATTTTACTCAAAGATGATCCCATTTTTTCTAATGAGAGGCTTAAATGTATCCCAATGAGTGAATAAAACCTTGAGTGCAACTCTATTGAGGGCAGTGTAACTGAGGTGCAACTCCAACAAGCCTTGAGGCCTCGAAAATAGATCGAAGTTGACATTAAGGGACCAAATTCAGATTTTCCTTCAAGATGACCCTATTTTTTTAGATTAAAGGCTTAAATGTATCCCAATGAGTAAAAAAAACCTTGGGTGCAACTTTATTGAGGAGAGTGCAACTGAGGTGCAACTCCAACTAGCCCTAAGGCCTCCAAAACAGACCGAAGTTATCCTAAGAGTCCAAAATCCAATTTTACTCAAAAATGATCCTATTTTTTCTTATGAAAGACTTAAATTTATCTCAATGAGTATAAAAAACCTTGGGTGCAACTCTATTGAGGAAGGTGCAACTGAGTTGCAACTCCAACTAGCCCTGAGGCCTCCGAAACAAACCGAAGTTTCCCTTAAGAGTCCAAAATCCAATTTCCCTAAAAAATGACCCTATTTTTTTTTATGAAAGGCTTAAATATATCCCAATGAGTGAGAAAAACCTTGGGTGCAACTCTATTGAGGAGGGTGCAACTGAGGTGCAACTCCAACTAGCCCTGAGACTTTCGAAACAGACCGAAGTTTGCCCTAAGAATCCAATATCCAATTTTCCTCAAAGATGACCCCATTTTTTTTGTTTTAAAGCTTCAATGTATTTCAATGAATGAAAAAAATCTTGGGTGCAACTGAGGTGCAACTCCAACTAGCCCTGGGCCTCCGAAACAGACTGAAGTTGACCCTAGAGTCCAAAATCCAATTTTCCTCAAAGATGACCCCATTTTTTTTTATGAAAGACTTCAATATATCCCAAAGAGTGAAAAAAACTTTGGATGCAACTCTATTGAGGATGGTGCAACTAAGGTGCAACTCCAACTAGCCCTGAGGCCTTCGAAATAGACCGAAGTTTGTCCTAAGAGTCCAAAATCCATTTTTCCTCAAAGATGACCCCATTTTTTTTGATGAAATGCTTCAATATATCCCAATGAGTGAAAAAAATCTTAGGTACAACTGTATTGAGGAGGGTGCAACTAAGGTGCAACTCCAACTATCCCTGAGGCCTCCGAAACAGACCGAAGTTTGCCCTAAGAAGCCAAAATCCAATTTTACTCAAAGATGATCCTATTTTTTTTGATAAAAGGCTTAAATGTATCACAATAAGTAAAAAAAACCTTGGGTGCAACTCTATTGAGGACGATGCAACTGAGGTGCAACTCCAATTAGCCCTGAGGCCTCGGAAACAGACCGAAGTTGGCTCTAAGAGTCCAAAATTCAATTTTACTCAAAGATGATCCAATTTTTTCTTATGAAAGGCTTAAATGTATCTCAATTTTTACTCATAGATGATCCCCTCCTCGATGGAGTTGCACCCAAGGTTATTATTACTCGAAGGGGTACATTTAAGTCTTTTCATGAAAAAAAATGGGTTCTTTTTTAAGGAGAAATAAAATTTAGACTTCTAGGGTCATTATGAAGTAGTCTTAAACCACTCGAGCGACATATCTTGATGATGATATAGCTGCTTTCAGTTTCAGCACCTACATTATAGCCCCATGTTTGCTTTCGGGTGACCAACAATCCATACTAGCTATATTTGTTAATCCAGTATATCATTTTATAGTTGCTAAAAGGTACAATGAGATTGTATCGGAAAGCTGTAGTTTATTACATTAAAAAGTTCATACATCCACCTGAGAGCCATTTTGTTATTGTGTAACGCAAGTGCCAATCCCAACAAATAACATTTAAGCAATTCTCACAAATTACAAAATCACATGATCCTTAATGTTAAATTCAAGTTTACAAGAGTTCTAAAAAAATAGAGCTATTCATATAGAGTCATTCGTTTCTTTCCCCAAAATTCTTATACAGCCAATCATTTCTTTGAGCCCCAGGCTACCATTAGATGCAACACCCCTCCTCTCTCCATGCTCCCTATGTTTTCCTTCATGCCTTCGCTCCTAGACTACCATTAGAAGCAAGCAACACTCCAGGATGACTAGTCTTCTTTCCTGAATCACAATTCAAATACATCAATATGAAAAACATTTTGATATAGTCTGCAAATAAGTGATGTAACAAGAAATTTAAATTAGTATCACAACCCAAGGATGACAAATCTAAAATTTGAATTAGAGAGAACAAATGAAATACAAAGAAGAGAGAAGAAATGATGTAACTCAAACTATAGAAAATTGGCCACTTTTCTTTGGAGAAATACTACTTAGAGGTTTTATAATAAAAAAGAAAATCATAAGTGCAACATAATGTAAGAGGGTGTAATTATACTGCAACAAGAAAGAGCACTAGTAGAGAACTGAGAAAACTAGGGGAAATGAGGTTCTTACCTTATAAGAACTGATTATTGGCCACTTTTCTTAGGTAAAACACTAATGAGAAGTTTTATAATCAATAAAACCATAAGTGCAACATGGTGAAAGAGGGTGCAATTAAGGTCCAACATGAAAGAGCTCTAGTAAAAAATGAAGAAAATGTTGAAACTGTGGAGAGGGATCGGTGATCATTAAGGTTCATTGGACATACCTACTTAGATGTGAATTGTAAGTATCAAGTTAGGTAGCATAATCACATTCCATTATTGTGGACCTAGAGTCTTTGATGGGCTAGGATTTTATTGAGAGTTTATATATATATGGGAGTAAATCCCAACACTCCCTTATACCTTAAACATTAAAGAGGCATAAGGAAAGCTCTCCATCTAGCGGCCTAGAAGGGGAGAGACTAGAGAGTTGAAGACTAGCATTCCAAGTAAAGGAATCTCAATATTCCTGCAACAATGGCATGTATGTATTCATTTGGATTAAACTAAGACTCTTGATAAACCTAAAATCTAGAAGGGTCAAATTCGGGGTTGTAGAACAGTTCATAACTCAGACATGGGTGTGCATATTCCTACAATGACCACACAATATAGTCCAAAATTAAGTCGTCAGAACCTTGTAAGTTGAAAACCTTTGAATTCTGGGTTGTAAATTAATATGGAGTCAAACCATAACACAACCCATAATTTGCTAAATTTTGGCCGTTAAAACAACTTCAAAAATCTGGGATTTAACAGTTTAGTTCGGGCATGCAACAACCCCAAAAAAACTGGGTTTTAACTCCTATACCACCCATATGATAGTCCAAAATTAAGGTTCAAAAGCCATTAAAACAAACTGTCTTTGAAAATTATTATAAAAGTCCAAAATAAGTCTAAAAAACAGCCACAATTTTAGGCCTAACCTCACCATTAAAAGTTTAGATTTTCAGCCCTTAGATCATATCAGTTTCCGGGCTTGCAAAGCCTTAAAAATTCTGGATTAAACCTAAATGCACATTATATTTGGCAGCCATTAAAGATGGAAAGAGATAAAGAAAAAAAATACCAGAGCTTCATGTGGTAATGGCAGGAAACAAAACCTATCTTTCCCACTTCAGAGAATGATGTGAAGAATTGAGAGAGGAAATTTTCTTACGGTTTCACATCCACATCCAGGAGAGCTTTCGTGTTGCAGGGACAAAGAGGGGTGCTACTATTGCTTGATCTCGAGATGGTGAAGAGGGCGAGATGGTGAGAGAGACAGCCGTGAGAGTAGAGTGATGAGAGAGAGCTGTGAGAGGAGGGGTTTCCAAATCGTAGGTAGAAAGAGAGAGAGAGAGAGAGCAGGGGGTTGAGTGGAGCTATGGAAGTGCTTCTCTCCCGCCAAATTTCTGGGGTGAGAGTTGAGACCGGCTATTGCCAGTCACAAGGAGAAATTGTGGCCAGATGAACGGCCACGATTCTTAGGTACTTAACCCTTTGGTACCCTAAGGGTATGGAAGTGTTACTCCAGCGAGAATGTTCTACCCAAAATAGCCTGAAATTGAAACCGAATGTCAATGGTGACTGTATTTGCATTCCCTGATGGCCTATATTTGCATTCCCTGATGGCCTACTGCGTTCCTGGAATTTTTTCAATTGCCCGATGAAGTTTGAGGTTGAGCAGTTGGCAATTGAGGACTGTTAACCCATTTTCAGCATGTAACAATATCCACAGGTATAAAGCTGGGAAACCATCCTCAATAAAAGCGTTATGTTATTTATCCAAAAACTATATATAAAGCTCTCAAATGAGCGTTGGAGGAAAATTACACCGGTTGAAGACTGTTGGGGTGAGGATGAAGGCTTGAGACAGATATTAGTCGTCGTAGCATGGGAACACTAATTGATGGCTGACTTACAACGTCGCGCGAGCGAGTAAACACACCGGCTGAGTAAACATTGCGACCTTCCATTCGCACTTCTTAAAAACTAATCATTTATTTTTTGAGATACGGTTTTTAACCGAGATGAACCTAGTGTGAAACTGCAACTAGCCATGGAGCCCCAAAAACAAGGGGTTTTATCAAATTCTTCTATAAATCCCATGCGGGTATGGACATCGCCTGAGTAAACACACCGGCAATAACAGCATTCTACAAGATAACAAAATAACGAACCGTTCTTCGATTATCATATGTTCATAATAACATGAAAATGTTCGCCAAAATTAGAATGTGTACTTTGATTGTCATATGTTAATCAATTGCAACACAATGATCTTCTCCAAAATTACAAAGAGTTCTTTCATTGTCATATATTCAAAAAAATCTTCACAGACATTACAAGGTGTTCTTTGATTGACATATGTTCAAAATATAAACAAAATGTTAATAACAGACATTACAAGGTGCCCTTCGATTGTCATATGTTCAAAAAAACAACAAAATGTTCGCCATCATTGCTTATAGAGGCTGAGTTCAGTATGTTGGATACATGTAATGGGGAATTGCGCCTGACGACGGAAATGGTGGTGGAACTTGCTGCGTACCATGTGGGTACATGTAAGGGTGATATGGTCCATATTGTGGTGGAATAGGCGGCATGCAATATGTGCGAGGCGGTGGTGGAACTTGGTGACCACCGGGCACTTGAGTGGGCTCCAGAATAGGCTCAAGGGTAGTTGGCTCTTCTTGGAAAGCATTGTCTTCGATATCATCACCTTTGTTAGGACACTTTGGTCGAGTGTGGCCTTCTTTTCGGCATAGGCTGCACCTCCTTTTTTTCTTCTCCAAATGGGACTTCAATCTCTTACAGGGTTGTCCCTTAGTTCGCACCCTTACAGGATCCCTGATAGCATCAACATTCTTATCAATGGGAGATTCACGATTTTCTTCTTGTTCGCTTACATCTTCATTCATACACACTCTCTTCATTTGTTGACTTATGATACACATCGTGTCATCGTATGATTCCTCACTTTCTGCAGCAACAAGAGAGAGGCGGTTGCAAGCGTTTAGTAAGTTTCGATGGCGAATTGTCTTTGGGGAATCTGGTGCTCTATACATATCACCGCCGCCAGACGGGGTGCCCCCTTTTGCCATTTTTGTCCAACGTGTCATGATAATGGAGTTAGGTAACTTTGTCAACTGCTCAACCTTCATAATTGTCGTAATGTGGCTGCAAGGAATCCCCACCATCTCAAACAACGAGCATGTGCACTTGAAGTTTTGATATGTTGTATTACAGTCAACAAGATATCTCAGCTGGAGACTGTCATATACTGATACAATGTACCTAGGATTACCCTCAAATTCCTCAACTGCCACAATCACATTCTTTCCCTCATTTAGCAACTCCTGTTGCACAACCTTGAACATGTTCGCCGTGTAAATCTGCGATGCGTGGCACTCTAAGGATGCCATGTTGCTAAGAAGCACCGGTGCGGTTTGATTTGTAATGCAATCATCGTGTGCTTCTGCCTCTCGCATTCGTCCAATTGCTTTATCGAACAACTCAATAAATTTGAACAGCAGTGTGTGACGATCAAAAACCTTTCGAAATACCGCATTCATGCTTTCTGAGCGTTGTGTAGATCGCATCCCAGCAAAGTAATGGCCTTGAAGGTAAGGGTCCGCCCATAACTCTTTTGTTTTGTACAATTTCTTTGCCCATGTGTTGTTTTCTAGACTGTGGCTTTGAAGGAGGGCAGCCCATGATTCCTCCCACTCTTGAGGTGTCTCCCCAGATTTCCTGCACTCCTCAAAATCCTTCAAGAACCCTATTTTGTGGATGTTGGATAACACATTCCTCTTTAAATGCCACTGACACAATCGATGGCGTGTTCGAGGAAAAACACTTTGAATGGCATTGCGCATCGCGTGGTCTCCATCCGTGATAATGGCTTTGGGCTCTTTACCGTTCATTGCTGTGAGGAAGGAGTTGAATACCCAACAAAATGAATCGGTTGTCTCATTGGACAATAAGGCGCATCCAAACAAACAACTATTGCGATGATGGTTCACCCCGATGAAAGCAACAAAAGGCATGTCGTACCGATTTGTCCGGTACGTTGAGTCAAAGGTCACAACATCGCCAAAAGCCTCATAGTCCACTTGGCATTGACTATCTGCCCAAAATATGTGAAACAGTCGACCCTCTTCATCAATTAGGTGCTTGCAAATAAACTTTGGATCAATAATTTCCTTGTTTTTCATGTATTCCATCACTAACAGCACGTCACCATCTTCAAGTTTTTCTCGCTGCTGCCGATTCACTTGATTATACATGTCCAATTGGGTAAAACCCAAATTCTTGTAACCCCCAGCATTTTTTAACATTAAGTCCATTACTTGTCTAGTCCTTATGCCAGAACCTACTAGTGCCTCTATCTCTGCTTTCTGAACCTCATCCATTCTTCTATGTGACCTAAGTGATTAACTTCTGCAGGATGTGCAAACTGATGATTGTGCTCGGGTTTAAACTCCTTCAGGTTCCATCGTCCTGTGATTTTGTCGAAACTTATGACCAATGATGCATTACAACCACATCTAGACAGGGGTCTCGGCTTACGCATTCTACCATCTAGTTCCATGTATTTCTTTAATCTGTGCCCTCTTCTTGAACAAACAAACCGCCGTGAGGTAATAACATGACCTCTAAAGCGTACAACATTGTCCTTTCGCGTGCTAAACCCCATGCTCCTATCATATGAGTTGTAGAATTCATAACCTTCAGCTTCTGATGCGAACTCAAGTTCCATAACATCTTCATACTTAATACCATTGACAAAATGACCGAGAGATGGCTCATCATAGAGATCAACAACATCATCGTCATCAATGTCATAGTGAGTAGACGGTCCTGCCATGTTTCACAACTTTTACAACTGACATCTGCAAAAACACAAAGAAAATATAAAACACATCACTAAGTCATCAACACCTCATCAAGCATGTAACAATATCCACAGGTACAACAAAGTAACTTATCATTGCAAAATGTTATTTATCAGATGAAGTAGAGGTACTAAATAAAACTTATTGAGAGTGCAATGTGTGTCTAATTTGATGCATTTGCTATTGGAATGGCTCTAATTCAAGAATTTTGCAGGTCGGATTGGCTAACATTCTAGATATGTTCAATGAAGATCCACACACTCTGTACCACTATGTAGTTGGGAATTTTAATTTGTATGGTTCAAAAGCCTGATAAACATATGAGAGTAGGAAGGTAGTCTTGAAACTATATTAAATGCTAAAGGTTCACCATAACATTGTCTTTGATTGTTTCTTAATAATACATGCATGAAGCTTAGCATGTTCGTATTATCCTATTGGAAAAAATCATTGTTATTCAATAGCATTCTCACTTATTGTTCCCAAGAAGTTGCAGAGAAGCACTTCTATGTGGAAAGTGCTATCTATCACCCTTCCCAAGGAGTTAAAGATGACCCCCTTTTTTTTGATGAAAGGGTTAAATGTTTACTAAGGAGTGAAAAAAACCTTGGGTGCAACTCTATTGAGGAGGGTGCAACTGAGGTGCAACTCGAACTAGCCCTATGGCCTCGTAAACACACCCAAGTTGACATTAAGGGTCCAAATTCAGATTTTCCTTAAAGATGACCCCATTTTTTCGGATGAAAGTGTTAAATGTGTCCCAATGAGTGAAAAAAACATTGGGTGCAACTCTATTGAGGAGGGTGCAACTGAGGTGCAAATCCAAATAGCCCTATGGCCTCGTAAACACACCCAAGTTGACATTAAGGGTCCAAATTCGGATTTTCCTTAAAGATGACCCCATTTTTTCTGATGAAAGTGTTAAATGTGTCCCAATGAGTGAAAAACACATTGGGTGCAACTCTATTGAGGAGGGTGCAACTGAGGTGCAACTCCAAATAGCCCTATGGCCTCGTAAACACACCCAAGTTGATATTAAGGGTCCAAATTCGGATTTTCCTTAAAGATGACCCAATTTTTTCGGATGAAAGTGTTAAATGTGTCCCAATGAGTGAAATACACATTGGGTGCAACTCTATTGAGGAGGGTGCAACTGAGGTGCAACTCCAAATAGCCCTATGACCTCGTAAACACACCCAAGTTGACATTAAGGGTCCAAATTCGGATTTTTCTTAAAGATGACCCCATTTTTTTGGGATGAAAGTGATAATTGTGTCCCAATGAGTGAAAAACCCCTTGGGTGCAACTCTATTGAGGAGGGTACAACTGAGGTGCAACTCGAACTAGCCCTATGGCCTCGTAAACACACCCAAGTTGGCATTAAGGGTACAAATTCGGATTTTCCATAAAGATGAATCCATTTTTTTGGATGAAAGTGTTAAATGTGTCCCAATGAGTGAAAAACACCTTGGGTGCAACTCTATTGAGGAGGGTGCAACTGAGGTGCAACTCCAAATAGCCCTATGGCCTCGTAAACACACCCAAGTTGACATTAAGGGTCCAAATTCGGATTTTCCTTAAAGATGACCCCATTTTTTCGGATGAAAGTGTTAAATTTGTCCCAATGAGTGAAAATCACCTTGGGTGCAATTCTATTGAGGAGGGTGCAACTGAGGTGCAACTCCAAATAGCCCTATAGCCTCATAAACACACCCAAGTTGACATTAAGGGTACAAATTCGGATTTTCCATAAAGATGAACCCCATTTTTTCGGATGAAAGTGTTAAATGTGTCCCAATGAGTGAAAAACACCTTGGATGCAACTCTATTGAGGAGGGTGCAACTGAGGTGCAACTCGAACTAGCCCTATGGCCTCGTAAACATACCCAAGTTGACATTAAGGGTACAAATTCGGATTTTCCATAAAGATGACCCCATTTTTTTGGATGAAAGTGTTAAATGTGTCCCAATGAGTGAAAAACACATTGGGTTCAACTCTATTGAGGAGGGTACAACTGAGGTGCAACTCCAAATAGCCCTATGGCCTCGTAAACACACCCAAGTTGACATTAAGGGTCCAAATTCGGATTTTCCTTAAAGATGACCCCATTTTTTCAGATGAAAGTGTTAAATTTGTCCCAATGAGTGAAAAACACCTTGGGTGCAACTCTATTGAGGAGGGTGCAACTGAGGTGCAACTCCAAATAGCCCTATGGCCTCATAAACACACCCAAGTTGACATTGAGGTCCAAATTCGGATTTTCCTTAAAGATGACCCAATTTTTTCGGATGAAAGTGTTAAATGTGTCCCAATGAGTGAAAAAAATCTTGGGTGCAACTCTATTGAGGAGGGTGCAACTGAGGTGCAACTTGAACTAGCCCTATGGCCTCGTAAACACACCCAAGTTGACATTAAGGGTACAAATTCAGATTTTCCATAGAGATGACCCTATTTTTTTGGATGAAAGTGTTAAATGTGTCCCAATGAGTGAAAAACACCTTGGGTGCAACTCTATTGAGGTGGGTGCAACTGAGGTGCAACTCCAAATAGCCCTATGGCCTCGTAAACACACCCAAGTTCACATTAAGAGTCCAAATTCGGATTTTCCTTAAAGATGACCCCATTTTTTTGGATGAAAGTGTTAAATTTGTCCCAATGAGTGAAAAAAACCTTCGGTGCAACTCTATTGAGGAGGGTGCAACTGAGGTGCAACTCCAAATAGCCCTACGGCCTCATAAACACACCCAAGTTGACATTAATGGTCCAAATTCGGATTTTCCTTAAAGATGACCCAATTTTTTCGGATGAAAGTGTTAAATGTGTCCCAATGAGTGAAAAACACCTTGGGTGCAACTCTATTGAGGAGGGTGCAACTGAGGTGCAACTCGAACTAGCCCTATGGCCTCGTAAACACACCCAAGTTGACATTAAGGGTATAAATTCGGATTTTCCATAAAAATGACCCCATTTTTTCGGATGAAAGTGTTAAATGTGTCTCAATGAGTGAAAAATACATTGGGTACAACTCTATTGAGGAGGGTGCAACTGAGGTGCAACTCCAAATAGCCCTATGGCCTCGTAAACACACCCAAGTTGACATTAAAGGTCCAAATTTGGATTTTCCTTAAAGATGACCCCATTTTTTTAGATGAAAGTGTTAAATGTGTCCCAATGACTGAAAAACACCTTGGGTGCAACTCTATTGAGGAGGGTGCAACTGAGGTGCAACTCCAAATAGCCTTATGGCCTCATAAACACACCCAAGTTGACATTAAGGGTCCAAATTTGGATTTTCCTTAAAGATGACCCAATTTTTTCGGATGAAAGTGTTAAATGTGTCCCAATGAGTGAAAAACACCTTGGGTGCAACTCTATTGAGGAAGGTGCAACTGAGGTGCAACTCCAAGTTGCTCAAATTCAGTTTTTTCATTAAGAGAAGTCTTTTAGCCCAATTGCAATAACTTCTAATTTTCTAGAGACACGAGAAACACATACTAATTCTATACAGGCCTTTGGCTTCTATTGATCATTTGATGGATGGATTAACAGAAGCTCTGAAACAATCTATTTCAGCCTTTGGCTTCTTCTGGTAACTAGGTCAGTTGAATTACATTTTTGGATAGTAGACTTTGTTCATATGACTAATTAGATGGTATATAAATACAACACTTCATGGAAGGTCTGGTTTAGTTGAGTTTGCTTTTGGGATGACAGACTTTTTTCATTTGAGTTGTCTGTACGTATTTGGGTGGTACATACTTGGAATGCTGCCTGTGTTCGGGGAGTTCTGTTTACATACACCTCCTTGATGATAAATGATATAATGAATTTTCTAAAGCGATTCAACCTCATTGATTGAGCCATGATTTAGATCCAAAATAAAATTCATCTAATGCATTTAAAATGTCAATCCAAACAGTTGGATTGGTGGGGAATTTTCTACCAGTCAGTTGCTGGTGGGGTATGTCATTCCAAACAGTTGATTGGTGGGTTATGTCAATCCAAATGGGGTGTTTTTTTAGTGAAAAAGTAAGTCATTTGTTGGATGGAAACTCTTCCCCCTGGTGTTTTGTGAGTATAATTATCGGATAGATTGAAAGGATCAGCTGCATCATTGCGAGAGAGAAGAGGGATATGACTTACTAATGGTTGTTTTAATATAACCTATTTTTTCTTGATTATTTTTTAAATAAAATTTTATTTATTTATATTCACACCTGTGCATCGCACGGGGTATCTGCTAGTTTGCAATATATATAAATTTAATCAAGTGCATGATTGAAGCATGGATTAAATATGATAATAATGAGAAGAATTTAAAAAAATTTAATGAAGTGGGTATCAGTGCATGAAATAATGGCTAAGAACTAAAGATTTGAATTTAGTAAATGTACCCCTTTCCGTTGAATCCAGAGACAATAGATGCACAACCAATAACACTTCCTGTGATGTGATATTTGAGTAATATGTTGAATCCATAAGGGAGAGGTGAGAGCACTACTGTTTGGAGAAGAGAGAGAACTTGTGAAGAGTGATGCCCATCGGAACCTTGTGGTGCTACCATTCATTTAGGATACCTTTCGGCTTCAGTCAAAACTCTTCTCCCTGGTGTTTTGTGAGTATAATTACCGGATAGATTGAAAGGATCAGCTGCGTCATTGCGAGAGAGAAGAGGGATAAATCATAGATGATAGAGGAGGCTTAGGCCTACATTAGCAAAGGGTAGAGATAATAAATGCCTTCGTTGGGATACGAAAAGACTCCTTGGAAGACTCTTTGATTTGTTGGGAGATGAAAATCATTTCTTTGGAAAATGGCTCTTTGAAAGTAGTTAATTAGATGTGTGGAGAGGTCAATGAGAGAGACAAGGAGTGGTTGAGAGAAGCTGCTTGAAGGTATTTAGTATTAACCCAGCTAACCAATGGTCGTTAGATTACCCAAAAAAAGTCATGCAACTTCCACTTTAATTAGAAGTTCATGACCCCACCCAAAAAAAATAAAAAGTCCAACAAAAAAGAAAATAACATTCATTAAACAAAAAATGTATAACCTACACAGAACACTTCATATTCAATAAAAACTCTTCTAGTTGGTCCTTTCTATATCTATCAATACCAAGCAACCATTTCCTCACTCTTTCCACAATGCAAACATTGGAAGCTGATGAACCACTGGAAGATACACTGACCGTTGTTACCAACTGTGGTGAGTATTTAAGAGGGGGGCGTGGACTAATGAAGTCCAGCCTTAGGTTTGCAAATAGATATCTCAGGTATGTTAACTATTTTCCATTACCATATGGGTGGTGTGCATCGGAAACTCCACACAAGCACTTGATTGCTGATTTATTTGGAGAGATGAATTAGGATGAGAGAGAGAGTTGGTGAGTTTATATGGGAAGATGGATTCAGAGGGCAGCTCGAGGGTTTTGGCCTTTTTGGTTGACGAGAGATAAATGAAAAGTTCATTTAAAGAAAGATTTCTTTAGGAAAATGAATAGGGTAGAGACTCTTGGTGTGGGTGGAGAGAGAGAGAGAGAGTACACCAATTGAGAGGTGCATCGAATACCGAACATGCAAATTAATGGGACAGAAGGGGTTGCTTGGGAGGTGAGAAGTTTTTTTTTGGGGGAAGTGATTTAAAACTCTCAATAGTACCTACTATCGAGAACAAAGGCCACAGGATCAAAAATCCAAAGGTGCAAACACTTAAGTGGGGTCTACCATTAAAAGAAAATGCAGATTGTGGCCATTTGATTTTCAAACGTGCGGCCTTGCACTCGATAGTAGTACTATCGAGTGTTTTCAAGCAATTTCCTTTTTTTCGGACTAAACGAAGGGTTATCGTTGGGAGGGGGTGATCCCACAGATGTGATGACATGTCTTTACAAACAAATAGAATGAAAAATTGACACATGAGGGTGCCATGTCAAACAACACGTGACATCAACTTGAAGAGAATGGAGGGAATTGAAGTATGCCACGTGGATACCAACCCGCATCTAGTAGTAGTTTAGATAGATAGATGTATAGATAGATAGATATAGATTTTTTGGGAGATAGACTGGCCCAAGTTTGGTCGGCTTAGTCCATGTAAAAATAGGCTGAGATTAGGCCTATATATATGAAGCCTGATGAAAACCAAGCTAAATCAGGGCTGACGCCTGGTTAGGCCCAACCCCACCTATCAACCCTAAAATGTCTACGTGGGGGTGTCAACGAATCGGTTCAGATCATCCCAAGCTCATGTCAACCGGATTAATAACTGGGTCCGACCAATTAAGCCGTGCCCAAACGATTCTAAGGCAAAAAGGAGAGCACATTTAGGGTTGTTTCAATAAACAAGCCTTATCCAGATGGATCAACCCAGTTAGAAGTATAGTATAATAATATGCCTGGGCCTTAGCTCAAAGCCAAAGTTCACCCAATTATTTAATCAGGCCAGGCAGAGCGGGCTGGGCTCCGGTCAGTCCGGCCCATTGGCATGCCTATGTCAACATGTTACATGTACAGTCAGTATCTGTATATTCTACCACAGGCAGTTGTTGTCATCTACAATCCTTGAAGCATCATCTCTCCGCCATTGCCAATCACCTCCTCCAAAGATGTGCAGAGTACTCTCTCTCTATTATTCTTGCAACAGTACATAGATCTACACCACTAATAAATCTGGACCGTTCAAATGTATTGAAGTATGAACCTGACGGACCATCTACATATCATATTTGGTAGGTCTCCAGGTAGTGGGACCAAAAAATAGAATATTTCCTAAACCAGAAATCAGCATATTTGGACCGTCCTTAGCCATGGTCCTACCCATAAAAAACCACTAGGTAATGGGCCTCTTGGGTCTGGGTCTGGGTCTGGGTCTGGGGGTGTCGTCCTCTAGGTGGAAGTGAATGTTTGAAATCCCACAAATTTCAAATAATTTGGACCGCAACTAAATTGAATATTACAAATAATTTGAATATTCTATCGGATAGAAATATTTGTTTTAAAATAATTGCCTCAAACTTTCGGAGTTTTACTCCCAAAACAACTTTTTTGTTAATCGTTTTATTTTATATATTTTTTAATATATTTACATGAAGTTATTAAATGAAAATTACTTTCTAATAATTAAACCAATTAGATAGGTTAGTAGTTTAAATAGGTTAATAAATCATAACTTGTTAAGTGTCAAACTACATGACATATATTTAAGATTTAACAAATATCATCTTTATAAAAATTAAAAGAGTAGCTGATTCAAATGAAATTAGTAACTATCTCCTAGTAGCAACAACTGGATGTGAGCATAAATGAGGTTTCTCTGCTTCATAGATAAGGCTCTTTCTGTCCTTGACTTTTAAGCTTGTGTAGCACTCACCACTATTTCAAAGGGGGTTTATGCAGCAAACAACTGAGCCTTCAAATTAGAGTCTTCTGCCCTTTCCCTTCAAGCTTGAGCTTGACTTGTTTATTAATTAACAAGCTTGAGCTTTAATACACGAGCTCAAGTAGTTCACGAGCAGCTTGGTTTATTAGATATAGTTATTTATGTTAGGTGCAAAATCTACTAAAATATCTTTAAGTATACTTATTTTAGTATTTAAATGAAGTAAGTATTTTAAAATATTTTAGTAGGTTAGCCGAGCAAAAGTGTGTTCAAGCTTGGCTCATTAATGAAATGAGCTTGAAAATCAAACTTGAGCTAGGCTTGTTGATTTATTAAATAAACAAGCGAACTCGAGCTTTTAAAGAGCCGAGCTCAAGCAGTTCACAAGTAGGATGATTTGTTAACCAGCCCTAAGTGAGTGTATGTGTGGCTCTAGGGCTATTAATGGGTGGGCTCAACTTTGATTAAGGTAGGTCTAGACCATGTGTGGTTTTTTATCCAATTTATCCACCCCATCCCAGCTAGAGGGTTGAGGTTTTTGGATTTATGGAATGGTCGGTTGGGTTTTGTCAACCCGTTTATTATTGGGTTAGGTTTGTTATTCGCTCCTCGAACGCAATGGGCCATACCCATAATACCTAATTAATTTTATTAATAAATATTATATATATATATATACACACTAGTAAAGGTGCACATGCAATTGTAGTGAAATAGTTTGTCTTTCCTCCCCGTCCTTATTTTTCTATTCACTGTTCCTTCTTGAGGAAGTTCCCAATCAAGAGGAATCATGAACTATACCATCCAAAAATCTATATGAAACAAATAGGGAATCTGAAGTGTATTCGGTAGGACTGCAAATCCATTACTTTGTTTTGTCTCTCAAAATATATGGTTAATAATTTGAGTGAGAATATATTGATTAATTGATTTTGATGCATGATATTCCTGACTATGTTTGGTCAGTCATTCCAACCTACACCACATCTAGGAGTTTGTCACCTTCTAAATGATATCATAAAAAATTGTATGTATTTTTCTCACATGTGTTGGTGGGCTATCCATTCGACCCATTTTAAAATGGGTTACCTATTTTATCTATTTGGAGTCTAGGTAGGTATCCAAATTATATGGGTTGATATGTTTTCTATATGACTCATTTGAGATTAATGGGTTTAACCTCACATGTGTGTTTAGTTGACCTATGGGTTGATGTGTTTTCCATATGGCACATTTGAGATTTATGAGTTTAACCTCACATGTGTGTTTAGTGGACCTAGAGTGATGCACTAGATGGGATTAACGTTTACTTATTTAATAAACAAAAGGCTCACACAAGCTCAAATGGGGTGTTAGGTATAGTATAGGGTTATCCTTATACCCAAAAGATAGGGGAACGGGCTTAGACGATTAGCGGGTTAACAATAGGGTTATCCCTCCTGGAGGGTAGCTCTTGGTCTGTGCCTAAACACACATTTGTAAACTATATGCTCATGGTTGTGTATGCAAGGTCCGACTATAAGGTTTAATTGAGCACTTGACATACCTTATATGCGTCACATAATATACGGTAGTCAAATCAAGTGCCTCGAGGTTCGATTGGTGCAAGTAGGAGCGTCTGGATATGTTTCCGAGGATAGTCATCCCACACAAGGTTGTTAAATCGTAATCGAATCGTAAAATCGTTTTAGGAACGATTCGATTCGGGATTCAAATCGTAAATCGTAAGATTCAACCCATTTTTTAAAAAATTGAAAATTACTTAATAAAAAATAGAATAAACTATTATCCAAAAGATTTCATTCATATTTATTGATAAAAGAAAGTAGTGAACATTTCATTTTATACACTATAAAAAACGCGAATAAACTCCATAAAATGAAAAAAAATAAAATCAATATCATTAAAGATAAATTAACAAAAGTAAACTCATATAATCATGTTGTATGAGATCAAGTATCAAAAGACTTGTAGAATTAAAAAGACTAATAAAATAAACTATCAATCTTTTTCCTCATTTCTTATCTTTTTTTTTCTCGTTTCATAGCATGTTAGCAACAGAGAGAAAACACAAATAGAGATTTTGACTTGTCTGTAACAGGAGTTTTCTTGTTTCTTTTCTCACCCTAAAAAAGAAACGGTAGGTACAACTAGTCCGTGAACAGCAAACCATCGCACTGTAAAAATTGGATAGATTTGACTCTTCCTCAGCCAGGCTTGGGCAGAATAACAGAGCAATTACATGAATTAGTATCATAATGAATGTCACACTGGATCTATAAATTTTTTAACGTTAGTACCTCTTGAAAATTAAAAAAATTAAAAATATTTTTTAAGTATTGGTCTGTAAAAAGGATTTTGTGCTCAAATCGTCTAAATCGCATGAATTGTACGATTTAAATCACAAAGCGTAATCTAAATCGCAAATCAATGAGATTTACCAAATTAAGATTTTTATCTCCGATTTGAATCATTTTGCTTGAAATTCGAATCGAATCATAAGATTTGAATCGTAAATCGTAAGGATTTAACAACCATGATCCCAAAGTTATATTCTGACTAGGCCTCCACAAATCGTTAAGTCCTGCCACTGAGGATAGTCATCCCATGGCCGTTCAACATAATAGATCCAACTAAATAGGTAAGCATGGTTACTACTTCTAGAATGTAATGCAAATTACTGCACAAGACAAAAGCAAGCAAGAATTAGGAAAATGTGGATCCAAGCATGTGTCTAAGTTAGCACACAGGAAGGTTTGTTATTCCTATCTCATAACATGGATTAGCAACTGAATAGAGGCAAACATGAACTGAAACTAGCAAGTTTTGAATGAATTTCATTGCCTATTTAGGATCCAAGTTTTGGCTTGAATCTTTTGGGAGTAACACTCAGGACCTGAAGCGTTTTGAGAATAGGTTTAGAGCCTTTTTTAAGAGTTTTCAAGGAGTTTTGGGTTTTGATTCTTTTTACAATTTAGGTATTCACTCTGATTTCCCTTTAAGTTTTTGAGAGCCTATGCATTGGAAGTATAAAGGGCGTTCGGATTTTCTCTAGCGGATGCCCAAGTCATGCCTTTGAGCAAAGCCCCAGTGTCGACGTGTGTACGTCTTTTGAGCGCTAAACAAAAACCTAACGTTAACGTTAGAGCTATGATGATTTGAAAATATTATTAGTTTATTAACAAAAGTTGTAGATAAGTACACAGAAATTGATGGCCTTCATACATCTACAGTCTAAACCAATTCTCCTTCTACAAGCAACAGAGATTTCTTTTACAAGCATCTACTACTTCCTTATATACATGCTTCGGGTTTACTCTGGCGGACACTTGAGTCACGCTTTCGGGCAAAGTCCGAGTCGACACGTGGACCTCTTTTAAATGTCAAACCAAATCTTAACGTTAACGTTAACAATGTAATATTTTGAAAATATTATTAGTTTATTAACAAAAGTTGTTGAGAAATAGGAAGAACCAATGGCCTTTGTACGCTAGAGTCTCATTTCTCAAGGAACAAAGATATCATTATCGAAGGCATCTGCTACTTCGTTCTCTGCAAACTCAAGTGTAGCATCTAAGCCTTCTTTTCTCTCCACTTCTATCATCGATGTGAAGGATTTTTAGGAAAATGCAGCAAATGAATCTCCACTGCCATCACCGACAATAAGGATTTTTAATTTGGCAACATGTAGGGAATGAATTAAAGCTTTATGAGCTGTTTATCAGTTGTCCATCATGTAAGTAAGATTAAGATCATTCTTTTTGTTCGTTACTATCTAAATCTTCATAAATTAGCTAACTCTTAGGAAATTTATTTACTATATTTTATATTTTTTTAATGTTTTAAATAGAATAACTCTACAGGATTCGAATTTACTCTAGCGGACACCCAAGTCACGCATTCGGGCAAAGCCCCTGTGTCGACGCGTGTACATTTTTTAGCTCGAAACCAAATCCTAACGTTAACGTTACCACTGTTATGCTTTGAAAATGTTATTAGTTTATTAACAAAAGTTGTAGAAAAGTATGAAGAATTTGATAGTTGTTGTACATTAAGAGTCTAAACACATTCTCATTTCTAAAGCAACAGAGATTTTCAAAGAATTAAATCACAATACCCAGTAAAGAAGCGCAAGGGCCTTAAATTCAAGCACTATTAGAAATGAATAGTTTTCTTCTAGAACTTTGGGAACCACCTAGAACCAAGGGATTTCCCAAACTTTTCTGCTCTCTCACTAATTAGATTCAATGAAAAGTCCTTTAAACCAAAAAGGTCAGATTTTTATCCACCCAACAAACACACAAAATCCATGATTTTAATTCAGATGCTTAGTATAACAAATGATATAAATTCGATTTTTAAAAAAGATATGAGAAGAAACTTACTTTTAGTTATGCTTGATTTTTCAAAAATGAATTTTGATTGGTTTTGGGTTTATGCCCAGATGAAGAACTCAGCTGAATCAAAGAACCCAGATGAAAATTTTCAGAAAGAAGGATATAACAAGTTTCTTGATTCCTCTTTCTTCTTTTGATGCAACGTCTCTATTTTAGAGAAATGACGAAAATGAAATTTCCCCAACAGTTCAAACCCAAAACACTTCTAATCAATCGTGGTTCTTAAAAATGAGAGACCAAAAAAATTGTCACGTAAGAAAACAAAGTTTCCAGAGTGGTGAACGACAATACCCAATAAAGAGCGAAGTGTTTTGGATTAATGAAGAGAGATGAAAGAAGGGCGTTGATTAGTGAAAAGAGATGAGAGAAGTGAAGAGAGAAAGTGAAGCGGGAAGTGAAAGGGAAGCAACATTTATGGGCAAACGAGGTGTTGGGAAGATTATCAAGGAGGAAACGTTGATGGAAAGCCAGACGCGGCTTCTCAATTGAAAGAATAAGGGAAAATCAGATAGGAGGGTGCCACGTAAAGGAATAGATCGGTGGGCTCACTCTCTAGAACTTGAAACGTTTGTGGCAAGAGAAAGCAGTCAATTGTGATTTAACTCGAGAGAGTTCAATTCCACCCACAGGTGTTACATGTGTCTCTTTTAATACTTCTTAACTGTGGTTAAGATTTATTAACGCTTAAGGTTCAACAATCTAATCTTAATTTTTAGAAAAAAAAATATTATTCCTGAAGGTTAAAACTTATTAACTAGAGTTAAAAGAGTTGTTAAAAGGTCTCTCTTTGGTGGGATTGAATATTCCAATAGGTCTTGTGAAAATTTGAACTTTATGTGGTATATAGTATATATTTTGTCCCTCCAAATTTGACATTGAAATAATTCTCTTGTTTTAATCTCAATATTTTACATATATCTATTTATCTTGAGGTCAAGAATATTGTAACCTGCATCAATCACTAGAGCTTATAGAGTTGGGATCTCTTAGAGAGGCCTCCATAATAATTTCTTGTAGAAATCATAAGAGTGTGATGTACAACACTTTCAAAATAATAAAAACTAAAAAATAAACTTCCATCTAATAATTATTGAGTTATTAAAAAAAATGAAATGCAAAGGTGATTAGGACTCTCCTAAATGGGAAATAGTCTGGTCCATGCAGGGTGTTGCGAGGTCCTGGTTCCGCTCTCCAATCCCTAGCACGCACCACTCATCCCGTCACCTACGTCGAGGTTGTCCTCCACCTGAGGAGGACACTCCGACGCTCAAGTTAGTGTATTTCTTAGATAGTTTCTAATTTTAGCTCAATTTAAGTATGATCAGGTCTTGGTTCCCCTCTAGTCCCTAGTGCACAACATTCAACCTGTCACCTGCGGCGAGGTTGTCCTCTACCTGCGGAGAACGCTCCAACATTCAACTTATTGTTTTCCTTAGATAGTTTCATATTTTACCTCGGTTTTAGTACGATCAGGTCCTAGTTCCTCTTTCTAGTCCCTAACGCGCACCCTTCATCCCGTCACCTGCGGCGAGGTTGTCCTCCACCTACAAAGGACACTCTAACACTCAAGTTAGTATTTTCGTTAGGTAGTTTTGGATTTTACCTCATTTTCATTACAATCAGGTCCTGGTTCCTCTCTCCAGTCCCTAGCTCACACTATTCATCCCATCTTCTTTTTTGTTCCTAGAAAAACCTTATTTCGTTCCTTCCTTTTTAGTTCGCAGAAAAATCTGCTTTCATTTATCGCCGCCTCACTATAACCAAAGTATTGAAGTGATTACATCGGGTTGAACTAAAACACCGTCTTTGTCTATTCCTTCAGTCCTTCAGTCCTACAAAGATGATTTATAAGAATAGCAAAAGTTACACCATTAGGCTGAAAATATAAAAAAAGACTAAACAATGGGAAATCAAATAAGAGAAAAGCAATAAATTAGTTTGATAGGTTTCATGTTGAGCGGTAAAAACAAAGAAGAAGAGTACCCTCTTTACCTTCCTACTCCTCATCAAGAAGTTGAGAAATTGGGAATAATTTCCGGAATAGACCAGGAAAATGTATTGGTTTCTTCAAATACCTCATTATTTCCTTCTTCTCCAATCAAAAATCGACTGTAAATGGATCTCAATGGTCTTCTTCGATTTCCCATTCGGAATTACCCACTATTAAAGGATCTTCTCCTACTCCATATGGGAGAACATCATGATCAGATCCTTCTACTCCAAATTCTGGAACACGTTCTTATCCAAGTGCTAGAAAACCATGTTCTGGTTACTCTATCTCTACTAAAACTTATGTTGGCCTTAGTTGTGAGTCATCTAGACCTTGTCGATATTTGCCCCACAAGGTCAAATTCATTCCCATGCCTATCACTGTTGCTCCTATGATACTGTCAGTTCCGTTAAATTAAGTTTTAAGAAACTAGTGCTGTGGAGTTTATATATAAATGAGAATTTTTTTAAAAATAAGTCTTAAGAAACTAGTGTTGTAGAGTTTTTATATAAATAAGAAATCTTATAAAGAGTATTTCCAAACCTTCCACTGGTTAGATTCTCCTTATAGAAGAGGTGATTCGTAATGGCAATAAAGATCCGAGCCAATGGAATAAATTTGTTTACAAATAGAATGCCTCTCACCCTTATGCACCATGTAGTTAACATGGGTAGCCATCCAAAAATTACATTACCCTACAAACAAAGGCATAAAAGCTCAATTAATGTCTTTAGTGGACCCAATAATAAAATATTTCATAAAATAAAATATACCGATATTGCTTTTATAAGCATATTAACATCCAACTTGAGATACCAATGGGACAATTCCCTTTCTTTCAGGAAACCGTACACGAAGCCTTGCATTGACGCCAATTTGCAAATCATAGCCAAGCTTGAAAATGCTACTGGGTACTTTTCATTTATCTTCACCTGAAATTTTAGTAACAAAAGAGAAAGATATAAATAATTAAGTTTTGGAAAATTAATTATATATAATATGAATAAATTTGAATCAACGTAAAATACCTGAATAATTACCGCAATGCGGAACACATGCTGGCACATAAGGATAACAAAAAGGCCACCTACGTGATTAGTTAACTTATTGTGTGTCCCAAAAGAGTCTGTCAATTGTGGTGGTTCAAGTGAATACCCGTTTGCCAAATTTTGATCTCCCCACAATGGTAAAAGGTGAGGAGCATTACACAAAATCGAGTGAAGCATTCAAGTTTTCTTTCCTCTCCTCTTCCGTCACCGATGAGAAGGATTTTTTGGCGACGTTAACAGGTCTTCATCCCTCGGAACTCCGACGAGTCTTCATCCCTCGGAACTCCAGGGAGCAAGTTTTTTTCAACGAGTTTGACAAGTTAGGGTTTTCATTATTCTGTTTTGTTAAAAATAGGCTATCATATTAGTTTTTGAAGTTTGATTAAGGGATCATGGCTGTTGGGTTGGGGAGTTTTCACAAGAAATCTCTTGTGGAGCTTTCTAAATTGAGGGATCTTGAACGGTTTCCATTTCCCTGAAACTCTAAACGTACGAAGGCAATCAGTTTATTCATACTTCTCAACAGCTTTTAATAATTAATTAATAATATTTTGAAAGCATTACAGTGTTAACGTTAATGTTAGGATTTGGTTTGGTACTCAAAACACGCTGAAAATTATGCTATTCTTTTTTACTTTAGTTTTTGTGCTAGTCATCTAAGCTCGGTCAATATTTCTCATTTTAATTTCTTAACTTCTTTTGTCATTATTATTTCCCAAACTTATTTATTAAAAATTAAAAATTATTACAATCATCAATAAAGAAAGGTTTAAAATATTATTTTTGCATTAATATAGATAACATTATGAAAAAATATTGTATATATATTTCGAGCCGAGTCGAGCTTCAAGCCGAGACGAATCAAACAGGCTCTGACTTGAACTTGGCTTGCTTAAACATTCAAGCTCAAATAAAAGCTTGGGTTGATTCATTCAAGTCTAAAATGCCAGCTTCAGCTTGGCATACACTTATGATGCAGCCAAGCAAGAAACTGAAAGATAACTTACCTAAAGCATACGCTTATGAAGAAAGTAAAGATCAATATTTGGTTCATCATGGTGGATACTAACATTTCTGATGTCATATCCAAACTCGTAAATAACAACTAATTAGTGGTTAAGGACCCTCTGAAATTAATATTGAAAAAAATTAGTATAGAAAAAAAAGCATATTAATGGCTAGAAATTTTTGTATAACTATAACATTATTTGATATACAGGACTCTAAAATAAAACAAGATATCACTTACCCTACTAAACCACTAACAAATGACAAGAAGACCATCGATCAAGTAAGTTTTGGTCTATTCTTCGTACAAAAATTAATTCAATAATGTATTAAATCAAGAGGTTCCATTATGCACTATACAAAGTATAGTAGAGCAGGAACATGGTTGTTAACAACTAGAGACCCATAAGAATAGTGAATATATTATAAGAGATTTGTGCACTAAAATAATCAGGTGTATTGATTATGTGGCAATAATTGAATTTGAACCGAATATCAGAACGATAGAAAGCAAAAGATTAAAAAAAAAAGAAGTAATTGCACAATGATTGTATTGATTCAATTCAGGCATACATAAACATTCATAATAATAAACCATAAATTACCACACATGCATAACATATAGCATAAATATTTAACAAAGACCACGAGGATTGATATAGACAATTGATTTTGATCAAAACTTCTACATAGGATATTTATCAAGACAATTGATCACTTGACAATTATCATTGGTGATATAGAATACAATATGAAATTCTGTTACAAGAAATTGATACTCTCATATAAGTATATTCTTTATTTTATAATCAATTGAAATTGATAAGCAACTATGTAATTTCATTGCATAAAATCAAAATCTTTTTATTTGATATTGGATCTCAAACCATCAACTTGAATTTTTAATATTTTTCTATTCTTGTATTACAATCTTCTATTTTAGAGTTACTTTATTAGGTTCACCGATTTTTATTTCCAAACATTTGTGCGCACATAGAAATTTTAAGTTACTTAAATATTTTTTAATAATAAAGTATTGATTATTTCAAGTGTTGTGAGAAGATAAACAATTAAAATAAAATGGATATTTAAAATTTTTTGCTAAGCGGGATCCACTATAAAGATTAAGAAAGATTTAGTCTTAGTGCGGCCAACTAATAATAGATAAAATCTATTTAAAATATGAAAAAGTCTCAAAAATTTTATTACAGGTATAGAGTTACAAGTCAAAAGTTCTATTATAATAAACTACTTTAATCTATTTTGAAGTTATAAGCTTGGTAGCTTAAGATCTTTATTTAATGTTCTTACTATTAGTGACACCACAATTATAAGTAAATTTTAATTGAAATAAACTTTAGATTAAGAAAATTAAATTAACAAACAATTTAAATGCAAACAATCTTAAGTTATTATAAACATCAATTTTTACTTAAACTCCACTAGTGATAAATGAATAATTTATTGGTAGAGTTATTGTAATTAATAAGTGTTAGAGTCAGTTTTAGTACTAAATAAAAAATTATTTCAATTCCAATAATGTAAAATATATTTTAAATAAAAATAAAAGACAAAGAAAAGAAATTAAGATTACCTTTCTTTCAAGAGTGCGAGAGGGATCAAACCAAGAGCTACAAATGCATATCTAAAAGCTAAAAATACTGCTAAGGTACATTGGAATTGAGCACTTGTTTCTGGACTACGTTAATTGTGGCATATGATAGTTGAATCGGCACCATCGTCGACACTATTTTCAACTCATTTATGAAGTTGGAGAGCTTTGACATTGTGGGTCTTTGCACCATTACTCATGCTGTTAAAAATATATTAGAAGAAGATAGAGAAAAGGAGAAAAATAATTTGGACAGTTTGACAGTTCAAAGAACTGCTCAGGCCCAATATATATATATATATGTGTGTGTGTGTGTGTTGTGTGTGTGTCTATGTGATCAAGGCTATAAATGACCAAGCCAAACACAGGGCCAGGCCTGATTAGGCTTGATTCTAAATAAGAAAGATATATATGGTCTAACGCCCTACCCTTTCTCAGTTTGGTCAGGCCCTAGTCAGCCTATTCTATATATTAGCAGAGCAGATGAACATGGAATAATATTGCACGCAAAATTGAGATAGATGGCTACAACAACATAACATAGGCAATCCATCGAGAACTAGCAAATCCATTGCAGTGAAATAGTATGTCTTTCCTCCCTGTCCTTGTTTTTCTATTCACTGTTCCTTCTTGAGGAAGTTGCCAATCAAGAGGAATCATGAACTATACCATCCAAAAATCTATATGAAACAAACGGGGTATCAGAAGTGTATTCGAAAGGACTGCAAATCCATTATTTTGTTTTGTCTCTCAAAATATATGGTTAACAATTTGAGTGAGAATATATTGATTAATTGATTTTGATTCATGATATTCCTGACTATGTTTGGTCAATCATTCCAACCTACACCACATCTAGGAGTTTGTCACCTTCTAAATGATATCATAAAAAATTGTATGTATTTTTCTCACATGTGTTGGTTGGCTATCCATTCGACCCATTTTAAAATGGGTTTCCTATTTTATCTATTTGGAGTCTAGGTAGGTATCCAAATTGTATGGGTTGATATGTTTTCTATATGACTCATTTGAGATTAAAGGGTTTAACCTCACAAGAGTGTTTAGTTGACCTATGGGTTGATGTGTTTTCCATATGACACTCATGAGTTTAACCTCACATGTGTGTTTAGTGGACATAGTGTGATGCACTATATGGGGGTAACGTTTACTTATTTAACAGCCAAAAGGCTCACACAAGCTCAAATGGGGTGTTAGGTATATTATAGGGTTATCCTTATACCCAAAAGATAGGGGAGCGGGCTTAGACGATTAGTGGGTTAACAATAGGGTTAATCCTCCTGGAGGGTAGCTCTTGGTCTAAACTTACATTTGTAAACTATATGCTCATGGTTGTGTATGCAAGGTCCGACTATAAGGTTTGATTGGCACTTGATGTACAGTAAATGTGTCACCCGACATAGGGTAGTTAAATCAAGTGCCTCAAGGTTCGATTGGTGCAAGTGGGAGCGTCTGGATATTTTTCCGAGGATAGTCATCCCACGGTCATAATCTGACTAGGCCTTCACAAATCGTTAAGTCCTGCTACCGAGGATAATCATCTCACGGCCGTTCAACGTAATAGATCCAACTAAATAGGTAAGCATGGTTACTACTTCTAGATTGTAATGCAAATTAATGCACAAGAAAAAGGTAAGCAAGAATTAGGAAAAAGTGGATCCTGGCATGTATCTAATTTAGCACATAAGAAGGTTTGTTATTCGCATATCATAACACGGATTAGCAACTGAATAGAGGCAAAGATAAACTAAAACTAGCAAGTTTTGAATGAATTTCATTGCCTATTTAGTATCCAAGTTCTGCCTTGAATCTTTTGGGAGTGACACTCAGGGCCTGAAGCATTTTGAGAATAGGTTTAAAGCCTTTTTTGAGAGTTTTCAAGGAGTTTTGGGTTTTGATTATTTTTAGAATTTAGGTATTTACTCTGATCTTGCTTTTAGTTTTTGAGAGCCTATGCATCAGAAGTATTAAGGGTGTTCTGATTTTCTCTAGCGGATGCCCGAGTCACGCCTTCGGGCAAAGCCCCTATTGTCAACGCGTGTACGTCTTTTGAGTGCTAAACCAAATCTTAACGTTAACGTTAACGCTATGATGCTTTGAAAATATTATTAGTTTTTTCACAAAAGTTCTAGAGAAGTACAGAGAAATTGATAGCCTTCGTACATCTAGAGTCTAAACCAATTCTCCTTTTACAAGGAACAGAGATTTCTTTTACAAGCATCTGCTACTTTCTTATATACAGGCATTTGATTTACTTTGGCAGGCACTTGAGTCACGCTTTCGGGCAAAGCCCCTGTGTCGACACGTGGACGTCTTTTAAGTGCCAAACCAAATCTTAACGTTAACGTTAACTCTGTAATGTTTTGAAAATATTATTAGTTTATTAACAAAAGTTGTTGAGAAGTATGAAGAAATTGATAGCCTTCGTAAGTTTAGAGTCTCATTTCTCAAGGAACAAAGATATCCTTTTCGAATGCATCTGCTACTTTGTTCTCTGTAAACTCAAGTGGAGCATCTAAGTCTTCTTTTCTCTCAACTTTCATCACCGATGTTAAGGATTTTTTGAGAAAATGCAGCAAATGAATCTCGACTACCATCACCAACAATAAGGATATTTTAGCAACATGCAGGGAATGAATTAAAGCTTTCTGAGCTATTTTTCAGTTGTCCATCATGTAAGTAAGATTAAGATCATTATTTTTGTTCTTTACTATCTGAATCTTTACAAATAAGCTAACTCTTGGGAAATTTAGTTACTATATTTTATATTTTTTTGATGCTTTAAAATGGCTTCGAATTTACTCTAGTGGATGCCCGAGTCATGCATTCGGGTAAAGCCCCTGTGTCGACGCGTGGACGTCTTTTTAGCGCCAAACCAAATCCTAACGTTAACGTTACCACTGTTATGCTTTGAAAATGTTATTAGTTTATTAACAAAAGTTGTAGAAAAGTATGAAGAATTTGATAGCCTTCATACGTTAAGAGTCTAAACCAATTCTCGATTCTAAAGCAACAAAAATTTTCGGAGAGGTAAATCACAATACCCAGTATAGAAGTACAATGTGCCTTAAATTCAAGCACTAGTAGAAATGAGCAGTTTTCTTCTAGAACTTTGAGAACCACCAAGAACCAGGGGATTTCCCAAACTTTCCTGCTCTCTCTCTGATTTGATTCAATGAAATGTCCTTTAAACCAAAAAGGTCAGATTTTTATCCATCTGGTAACAAACACACAAAAAATCCACAATTTTTATTGACACGCTTAGTATAACAAATGATATAAATTGGATTTTAAAAAAAGATATGAGAATAAACTTACTGTCAGTTATGCTTAATTTTTCAAAAATGAATTTTGATTGGTTTAGGGTGAATGCCCAGATGAAGAACTTAGCTGAATCGAATAACCCAAATGAAAATTTTCAAAAAGGAGAAGGATATAACAAGTTTCTTGATTCCACTTTCTTCTTTTGATGCGATTTCTCTATTTTAGAGAAATGACGAAAATGAAAATTTCTCCAACGGTTCAAACCCAAAACACTTGTAATTGATCGTAGTTCTTAAAAATGAGAGACCAGAAAAAATAGTAACGTAAGAAAACAAGGTTTTAGGAAGGGTGAACGACAACACCCAGTGAAGAGAGAAGTGTTTTGGATTAATGAAGAGAGATGAGAGAAGTGTTTTGATTAACGAAAAGAGATGACAGAAGTGAGAAAGTAAAGTGGGATGTGAAAGGGAAGCAACATTTATGGGCAAACGAGGTGTTGGAAAGATTATCAAGGAGGAAACGTTGATGGAAAGCCGACGCGGCCTCTTAATTGAAAGAATAAGGGAAAATCAGTTAGGAGGGTGCCACATAAGGGAACAGATGGGTGGGCTCACTCTCTAGAACTTGAAACCTTTGTGGCAAGAGAAAACAACCAATTGCGATTGAACTCGAGAGAGTTCAATTCCACCCACAGGTGTTATATGTGTCTCTTTTAATACTTCTTAATTGTGGTTAAGATTTATTAACGCTTCAGGTTCAACAATCTAATCTTAATTTTTAGAAAAAAATATTATTCCTAAAGGTTAAAATTTATTAACTAGCGTTAAAAGAGTTGTTAAAAGGTCTCTCTTTGGTGGGATTGAATATTCCAATAGGTCTTGTGAAAATTCGAACTTTATGTGGTATATAGTAAATATTTTGTTCCTCCAAATTTGACATTGAAATAATTTACTCTTGTTTTTATCTCAATATTTTACATATATCTATTTATCTTGAGGTCAAGAATACTGTAACCTGCATCAATCATTAGAGCTTATAGAGTTGGGATCTCTTAGAGAGCCTCCATAATAATTTCTTGTAGAAATCAGGAGAGTGCGATGTACAACACTTTCAAAATAAAAACAAACTAAAAAATATATTTCGATCTAATAATTATTGAGTTATTAAAAAAATGATATGCAAAGGTGATTAGGACTCTCATAAATGGGAATTAGTCTGGTCCATGCAGGATGTCGCGATGTCCTGGTTCCTCTCTCCAGTCCCTGGAGCGCACCATTCATCCCATCACCTACGGCGAGGTTGTCCTCCAACTGAGGAGGACACTCTGACGCTCCAGTTAGTGTATTTTTTAGATAGTTTCTAATTTTACCTCGATTTAAGTATGATCAGGTCCTGGTTCCCCTCTAGTCCCTAGTGCACAACATTTATCCTGTCACCTGCGGCGAGGTTGTCCTCTACCTGCGGAGGATACTCCAACGCTCAAGTTACTGTTTTCCTTAAATAGTTTTGTATTTTACCTCGATTTTAGTACAATCAAGTCTTGGTTCCTCTCTCTAGTCCCTAACGCTCGCCCTTCTTCCCGTCACCTGCGGCGAGGTTGTCCTCCACCTACAAAGGATACTCTGACACTCAGGTTAGTATTTTCGTTAGAAAGATTTGGATTTTACCTCGTTTTCAGTACAATCAAGTCCTAGTTCCTCTCTCCAGTCCCTAGCGCACACCATTTATCCCATCTTCCTTTTTGTTCCTAGAAAATCCTCATTTCGTTCCTTCCTTTTTTGTTCCCAGAAAAATCTACTTTCGTTTATCGCCTCCCCACTATAACCAGAGTATTGAAAGTGATTACATCGGGTTGAACTAAAACACCGTCCTAGTCTATTCCTTCGGTCATTTTCTCAAAAACTTACAATGCCTCACCGACACTACAAAGATGATTAAAAAGATTTCCAAAAGTTACACCATTAGGCTGAATATATATTAAAAAAAAGACTAAACAAGGGGAAATCAAATAAGAGAAAAGCAATAAATTAGTTTCATAGGTTTTATGTTGAGCGGTAAAAACAAAGATGAAGAGTACCCTCTTTACCTCCCTACTCCTCATCAAGAAGTTGAGAAATTGGGAATAATTTCCAGAATAGACCAGGAAAATGTATTGGTTTCTTCAAATACCTCATTATTTCCCTCTTCTTCAGTCAAAAATCAACAATAAATCGATCTAAATGGTCTTCTTCGATTTCCCATTCTGAATTACCCACTATTAAAGTATCTTCTCCTACTCCAAATGGGAAAACAACATGATCAAATCCTTCTTCTCCAAATTCTGGAACACGTTCTAATCCAAGTGCTAGAAAACCAGGTTCTGGTTACCCTATCTCTACTAAAACTTCTGTTGGCCTTAGTTGTGAGTCCTCTAGATCTTGTCGATATTTTCCCCCACAAGGTCAAATACATTCCTATGCCTATCACTGTTGTTCCTATGATACTGTTAGTGCAGTTAAAAATAAGTGTTAAGAAACTAGTGCTGCGGAGTTTATATATAAATGAGAATTTTTTAAAAAATAAGTCTTAAGAAACTAGTGTTGTAGAGTTTTTATATAAATAAGAAATCTTATAAAGAGTATTTCCAAGCCTTCCACTAGTTAGATTCTCCTTATAGAAGAGGTGATTCGTAATGGTAGTAAAGATCTGAGCCAATGGAATAAATATGGTTACAAATAGAATGTCTCTCACCCTTATGCACCATGTAGTTAACATGAGTAGCCATCCAAGAATTACATTACCCTACAAACAAAGGCATAAAAGCTCAATTAATGTCTTTAGTGGACCCAATAATAAAATATTTCATAAATTAAAATATACTAAGAATGCTATTATGAGCATATTAACATCCAACTTAAGATGCCAATGGGAAAATTCCCATTCTTTCAGGAAACCGTACACGAAGCCTTGCATTGACGCCATTGTGCAAATCATAGCCAAACTTGAAAATGCTACTGGGTACTTTTCATTTATCTTCACCAGAAATTTTAGCAACAAAAGAGAAAGATAAAAATAATTAAGTATTGGAAAATAAATTATATATAATATAAATAAATTTGTATCAATGTAAAATACCTAAATAATTACCACAATGTGGAACACACGCTAGAACATAAGGATAAGAAAAGGCCACCTACATGATTAGTTGACTTCTTGAATGTCCCAAAAGAGTCTGTCTCATTGTGGTGGTTCAAGTCAATACCCGTTTGCCAAATTTTTATCTCCTCACAATGGTAAAAGGTGAGAAGCATTCCACAAAATCGATTGGAGCATTCGAGTTTTCTTTTCTCTCCCCCTTCCATCACCTATGAGAAGGATTTTTCGGCGAAGTTAACAGGTCTTCATCCCTCGGAACTCCGGCGAGTCTTCATCCCTCAGAACTCCAGTGAGCAAGCTTTTTCAACGAGTTTGACAAGTTAGGGTTTTCCTCATTTTGTTTTGTTAAAAATAGGCTATCATATTAGTTTTTGAAGTTGATTAAGGGATCATGGCTGTTGGGTTGGATTGTTTTCACAAGAAATCTCTTTGTGGAGCTTTCAAAATTGAGGGATCTGGAACGGTTGCCATTTCCTTGAAACTCTAAACGTATGAAGGCAATCAATTTATTCATACTTCTCAACAGCTTTTGTTAATAAACTAATAATATTTCTAAATCATTACAGCGTTAACATTAGGATTTGGTTTGACACTCAAAAGACGCTAAAAATTTTGCTATTCTCTTTTACTTTAGTTTTTGTACTTGTCATCTAAGCTTAGTCAGTGTTTCTCATTTTAATTTCTTAACTTCTTTTGTCATTATTATTTCCCAAACTTATTTATTATAAATTAAAAATTATTACAATCTACAACAAAGAAAGGTTTAAAATATTATTTTTGCATTAATATAGATAACATTATGAAAAAATATTGTATATAAATTTCAAGCCGAGTCGAGCTTCAACCCAAGGCGAATCAAACAGGGTCTGGCTTGAACTTGGCTTGCTTAAACATCCAAGCTCAAATAAAAGCTTGGGTTGATTCTTTCAAGTCTAAAATGCTAGCTTGAGCTTGGCATACGCTTATGATGCAGCCAAGTAAGAAACTTAATGATAACTTACCTAAAGCATACACTTATGATGAAAGTAAAGATCAGTATTAGGTCCATCATGGTGGATACTAACTTTTCTGTTGTCATATCCAAACTTGTAAATATTAAGTTAGTGGTTAAGGACCCTCTGAAATTAATATTGAAAAAAATTAGTATAGAAAAAAAAGCATATTAAGGGCTAGAAATTTTCATATAACTCTAACATTATTTGATATATAGGACTCTAAAATAAAAAAAGATATCTCTTACCCTACTAAACCACTAACAAATGACAAGAAGACCATTGACCAAGTAAGTTTTGGTCTATTCTTCGTACAAAAATTAAATCAATAATGTATTAAATCAAGAGGTTCCATTATGCACTATACAAAGTATAGCAAAGCAGGAACATGGTTGTTAACAACTAGAGACCCAAAAGAATAGTGAATATATTATAAGAGATTTGTGCACTAAAATAATCAGGTGTATTTCTTATGTGACAATAATTGAATTTGAAGCCAATAATAGAACAATAGAAAGCAAAAGATTAAAAAAAAGAAGTAATTGCACAATGATTGTACTGATTCAATTCAGGCATAACATAAACATTCATAACCATAAATCATAAATTACCGCACATGCATAACATATAGCATAAATAGTTAACAAAGACCACGAGGATTGATCCAGACAATTGATTTCGATCAAAACTTCTACATAGGATATTTATCAAGACAATTGATCCCTTGACAATTATCATTAGTGATATAGAATACGATATGAAATTATGTTACAAGACATTGATACTCTAATATATGTATATTGTTTATTTTATAATCAATTGAAGTTGATAAGCACCTATGTAATTTCATTGCATAAAATCATAATCTTTTTATTTGATATTGGATCTCAAACCATCAACTTGAATTTTTAATACTTTTTTATTCTTGTATTACAATCTTCTATTTTAGAGTTATTTTATTAGATTTACCTATTTTTATTTCCAAACATATGTGCGCCCATAGAAGTTTTAAGTTACTTAAATATTTTTTAATAATAAGGTATTGATTATTTCAAGTGTTCTGAGAAGATAAACAATTAAAATAAAATGGATATTTAAAATTTTTTGCTAAGCGGGATCCAATATAAAGATCAAGTAAGATTTAGTCTTAGTATGGCCAACTAATAATAGATAAATTCTATTAAAAATATTTTAAATACTAAAAAATCTCTAATTTTATTATAGGTATAGAGTTACAATTCAAAAGTTCTATTATAATAAACTAATTTAATCTATTTTGAAGTTATAAGCTTGATAGCTTAAGTTCTTTATTTAATGTTCTTACTATTAGTGACACCACAATTATAAGTAAATTTTAATTGAAATGAACTTTAGATTAATAAAATTAAATTAACAAACAATTTAAATTCAAACAAATGTTAAGTTATTATAAACATCAATTTTTACTTAAACTCTACTAGTGATAAATGAATTATTTATTGGTAGAGTTATTGTAATCAATAAGAGTTAGAGGTAGTTTTAGCACTAAATAAAAAAATTATTTCAATTCCAATAATGTAAAATTTTTTAAATAAAAAGAAAGTAAAATGAAAAGAAATTAAGACTACCTTTCTTTCAAGAGTGTGAGTGGGATCAAACCAAGAGTTGCAAATGCATATCTAAAAGCTAAAAATACTGCTGAAGGTACATCGGAATTGAGCACTTATTTCTGGACTACATTCATTGTGGCATATGACAGTTGAATCATCACCATCGCCAACACTATTTTCAACCCATTTATGAAGTTGGAGAGCTTTGACATTGTGGGTCTTCGCCCCATTGCTCCTGTTGTTAAAAATATATTAGAAGAAGATAGATGAAAAGCGAAAAAAGGGATTCGGAAAGATTGACAATTCAAAGAATTGCTCAGGCCCAATATATATATGTGTGTGTGTGTGTGTGTGTCTGTGTGATAAGGGCTGTAAATAGCCAAGCCAGGCATAGGCCCATGCCTGATTAGTCTTGATTCTAAATAAGAAAGATATATATGGTCTAATGCCCTACCCTTTTTTAGCCTGGTCAGGCTCTATTTAGCCTATTCTATATATTAGCAGAGCAAATGAAGATGGAGTAATCTTGCAAGCAAAATTGAGATAGATGGCTACAACAACATAACATAGGCAGTCCATTAAGAACTAGCAAATCCATTGTAGTGAAATAGTTTGTCTTTCCTTCCCTTCCTTGTTTTTCTTTTCACTGTTCCTTCTTGAGAAAGTTGCCAATCAAGAGGAATCATGAACTATACCATACAAAAATCTTTATGAAATAAATGGGGAATCTGAAGTGTATTCGGTAGGACTACAAATCCATTAATTTGTTTTGTCTCTCAAAATATATGGTTAACAACTTGAGTGAGAATATATTGATTAATTGATTTTGATGCATGATATTCCTGACTATGTTTGGTCAGTCATTCCAACCTACCCAACATCTAAGAGTTTGCCACCTTCTAAATGATCTCATAAAAAAATTGTATGTATTTTTCTCATAAAAAAATGGTCTATCCATTCGACCCATTTTAAAATGGGTTACCTATTTTATCTAAGTAGAGTCTAGGTAGGTATCCAAATTGTATGGGTTGATATGTTTTCTATATGACTCATTTGAGATTAATGGGTAAGTGTGTTTAGTTGACCTATGGGTTAATGTGTTGTCCATATGACACATTTAAGATTTATGAGTTTAACCTCACATGTGTGTTTAGAGGACCTAGTGTGATGCACTAGATGGGGGTAACGTTTACTTATTTAACCTAAAAAAGGCTCACACAAGCTGAAATGGGCTGTTAGGTATAGTATTGGGTTATCCTTGTACCCAAAAGATAGAGGAGCAGGCTTAGACCATTAGCGGGTTAACAATAGGGTTATCCCTCCTAGAGGGTAGCTCTTGGTCTATGCCTAAACACACATTTGTAAACAATATGCTCATGGTTGTGTATGCAAGGTCCAACTATAAGGTTTGATTGGGCACTTGACGTACCGTATATGCATGACCCAACATAGGGTAGTTAAATCAAGTGCCTCGAGGTTCGATTGGTGCAAGTGGGAGCGTCCGGATATGTTTCCAAGGATTGTTATCCCATGGTCATAATCTGACTAGTCCTTCACAAATCGTTAAGTCCTGCCACCGAGGATAGTCATCCCACGGCCGTTGAACGTAATAGATCCAACTAGATAGATAAAGCATGGTTACTACTTCTAGAATGTAATGCAAATTAATGCACAAGACAAAAGCAAGCAAGAATTAGGAAATGGTGGATCCTGGCATGTGTCTAAGTTAACACACAGGAAGGTTTGTTATTCCCATATCATAACACTGATTAGCAACTGAATAAAGGCAAACATGAACTGAAACTAGCAAGTTTTGAATGAATTTCATTGCCTATTTAGGATCCAAGTTCTGGTTTGAATATTTTGGGAGTGACACTCTAGGCCTGAAGCGTTTTGAGAACAGGTTTAGAGCATTTTTTGAGAGTTTTCAACGAGTTTTGGGTTTCAATTCGTTTTAGAATTTAGGTATTCGCTCTGATCTCCCTTTAAGTTTTTGAGAGCCTATGCATTGGAAGTATAAAAGGCATTCGAATTTTCTCTGGCGGATGCCCGAGTCACACCTTTGGGCAAAGCTCCTGTGTCAACGCGTGTACCTCTTTTGAGCGCTAAACCAAATCCTAACGTTAACGTTAACGCTATGATGCTTTGAAAATATTATTAGTTTATTAACAAAAGTTATAGAGAAGTACAGAGAAATTGATTGCCTTCGTACATCTAGAGTCTAAACCAATTCTCCTTTTACAAGCAACAAAGATTTATTTTAGAAGCATCTGCTACTTCCTTATATACAGGCATCGGATTTACTATGGCGGATACTTGAGTCACAGTTTCGGGCAAAGCCCCTGTGTCGACACGTGGACGTCTTTTGAGTGCCAAACCATATCTTAATGTTAACATTAACGCTGTAATGTTTTGAAAATATTATGTGTTTATTAACAAAAATTTTTGAGAAGTAGGAAGAAACCGATAGCCTTCGTACATTTAGAGTCTCATTTTTCAAGCAACAAAGATATCCTTTTCGAAGGCATCTAATACTTTTTTCCCTGCAAACTCAAGTGGAGCATCTAAGTCTTCTTTTCTCTCCACTTCCATCACCGATGTAAAGGATTTTTTGGGAAAATGTAGCAAATGAATCTCAACTGCCATCAATGACGATAAGGATTTTTGGCAACATGTAGGGAATGAATTAAAGCTTTTTTAGTTATCTGTTAATTGTCCATCATGTAAGTAAGATTAAGATCATTCTTTTTGTTCTTTACTATCTGAATTTTTAGAAATAAGTTAACTCTTGGAAAATTTAGTTACTATATTTTATATGTTTTTGATGCTTTGAATTAGAATAACTCTACGAGCTTCGAATTTACTCTAGTGGACGCCCGAGTCACGCATTCGGGCAAAGCCCCTATGTCGATACGTGGACATCGTTTGAGTGCCAAATCAAATATTAATGTTAATGTTACCACTGTTATGCTTTGGAAATGTTATTAGTTTATTAACAAAAGCTGTAGAAAAGTATGAAGAATTTGATGGCCATCGTACGTTAAGAGTCTAAACTCATTCTCATTTCCAAAGCAATTCTCTACATAATCGAGTGGAGCATTCGAGTTTTCTTTCCTCTCCCCTTTCATCACCAATGAGAAGGATTTTTCGACGACGTTAACAGGTCTTCATCCCTCGGAACTCTAGCGAGCAAGTTTTTTCAATGAGTTTGACAAGTTAGGGTTTTCATCATTTTGTTTTTTTAAAAATAGGCTATCATATTAGGTTTTGAAGTTTGATTAAGGGATCATGGTTGTTATGTTGGGGTGTTTTCACAAGAAATCTCTTGTTGATCCTTCTAAATTGAGGGATCTGGAACGGTTGCCATTTCCCTAAAACTCTAAACGTATGAAGGCAATCAGTTTCTTTGTACTTCTCCATAGCTTTTGTTAATAAACTAATAATAGTTTGAAAGCATTACAGCTTTAACGTTAACATTAGGATTTGGTTTGGCACTCAAAAGATGCTGAAAATTTTGTTATTCTTTTTTACTTTAGTTTTTGTGCTGTCATCTAAGCTCGGTCATAATTGGACGCAACCAAATTGCATAAACACACAAAAAAGCTGATGGAGTGGTTGAGCAGAGAATTTTATCATACACAACTACACACAAAAAAACTGATGGGGCAGAGATTCTCATCATTCTCGTATAAAGAGGGTATGTATGGACTATGGAAGCATCACACGGTTTCTATTTGGCTCCATGTCTCCATCACGAAAGCTTAAAATCACTTTCCTTTCCATTTTGTAAGGAAATGGCCGATCAAAGGATTGTTAAAAGAGACACACGGACATGGGTAAGATCAATGTTACTTGGTTCGCTCAGTTCGAATTCGGGTTCACAATTTGCAACTCTAGAGTGAACCCGGTTCGCCAAGGGTAGGATGCTACAATTCGTTTCTCACTATGCTTAGTTCTTTAGTTTGGTTTGTTAGCTTAGTTCACTTATATATATATATATACTAACCATGTAAATAAATCTATTATAAATACTTATTTAAAAAAACATCAAAAGATAGGTTTTATGGTCGATTCGCGAACCCTGAGAACAAATTCATTGAACTCAAAGTATAAGTTTGCAAACATAAAGAACAAATTTTCCGAAACCAAACAAAAATTTCGCCGAACCCAAACGATAAATTCGCCAAAGCAAAGCTATTGGGTTCGGGTTGCCGGTCACTCATTTTAACAAACTCAAATGAACCGAACCGTAAATGGGTTCGCTTCGAACTAGTTCGTGGTTCGCACTAATAGATAGCGAACTAGGTAACACTGGGTAAGACAAGTGGGTCTGCTAATCACTGCTATTGTTTTTAATGATACACCTAGTATACAATACACACCCACATGACAATTGCACCCACAGTACACAATCCTCTTTGGTGACACAAACTTGAGACGTGAGATCTTGGATGAGGCCCATCATTCCAAGTACACTGTGCATCCTGGGGGTACAAAGATGTACCAGAACATGAAGAGGCACTACTGGTGGTGGAACATGAAGAGGGAAGTGGCAGAGTATGTTACTCGGTGCTTAGTGTGCCAACAGGTGAAGGACGAGCATCAGAGGCCAGTAGGTTTATTGCAAGCCCTCCCTATTCCAGAATGGAAATGGGAGAACATATCTAAGGACTTCGTAGTTAGCTTTCCAAGGACACCAAGAGGCTCCGATGCTATTTTGGTTGTAGTTGATCGGTTAATGAAGTCTGTACATTTCCTACCCTATCAGACTACGTCCAGTATGAGCCAGCTTGTGGCCTTGTACGTCAAGTGGTTCGTCTACACGGGGTATCAGTTACCATCGTATCTGATCGAGATCCTAGGTTTACTTCCAGGTTCTGAAAGAGTTTATAGAGTGCTATAAGTTCTCAGTTAGACTTCAGCACCGCATTTCATCCTCAGACTGATAGACAGACCAAGAGGGTGAACCAGGTTACTAAGGACATGCTCTAAGCTTGCATGTTAGACTTCCAAGACAGTTGGTAGGATCACTTGTCGTGGTGTAATTTGCCTACAACAACAATTACCAGGTGAGCATCCAGATGGCACCTTTCGAGGCCTTGTATGGAAGAAGTTGCAGGTCTCCTCTATACTGGGATAAGGTTGGAGAGAGGAAAGTTTTGGGTCCTAAGTTGATCGAGTAGACTGCTGAGAGAGTCAGGATCATCCAAGAGAGGTTGAAGACGACCTAGGACAGGAACAAGAGTTTTGCGGACACTCGTCGTAGAGACTTGGAATTTCAGGTTGGGGATCTGGTCTTTGTGAAGATTTCTCCGAGTCGGAAAATCATGAGGTTCGGGAAGAGAAGGAAGCTCAGCCCTAGGTATGTGGGTCCGTTTGGGATCATCACGAGAGTTGGTGAGGTCCCGTAAAGAGTGACACTAACTCCTTACAAGGCAGCGGTCCACAATGTCTTTCATATTTCCATGCTCAGGAAATATGTACCAGACCCATCACATGTGATTGACCTCAATCCTATTGAGATTCATGAAGATCTTACGCTAGTGGAGCAACCGGCTCAGATTTTGGATGGTATAGATCAAGTCTTAAAGTCCATGTTTAAGTGTTGGCTTATTCCGGTGTCAAAACAAGTGAGTCTAGTGTATCTTGTGTCATTGCCTTCAACCATCCACGATAAGTGAAGATGAAAAGCAAAGAAGATGTCATGATAAAGCATGAAGAATCATCACCCAAGAATGGCTCAAGTTTTAGGATGGTAAGTGAGACCTAGAAGACCAAAAATCATTCATATGGAAATGCCCAAAATCATATAAAATGATTCCAAAAAGCATAGATCAAATGAAACAAAGCATTAGGGTTTAAAAGGAAGAAAAATGCCAAAAATCCATTTCAGGGTCGACCTTGACCATTTCTGGTAAACCCAGACCCTTAAAGATTTTCTATGGGAAAAAATTCTAGAACACCAGAAAAGTGAGTGTCGACCCAAAGTGGCACTTGGGTCGACGGAAGTGCACACTTGGGTCGACCCAAAGCACTCAGGGTCGACCCTGATATGGAAATTCTTGCTATTTTGGTTTTAGCAACTTCTATAACTTGGTTTTGGGTTCTCTATTTAATGTGAACCCTTCTAGTCCATGAATAAGGACTTTGGGGGAGTATTGAGAGGGTATTAGGCTATCTCTAGAGTTCATAGAAACTCTATATTTCTTTTCTCTCTTCCCTTTTATTATTTTCTTGTCTATCCTAGAGTTTGCAAGCCAATGTTCTATTATTGCTTGTTCGGACTTTCCCATTGATGGAATCCATCTAGGATTTGATTTTAATCAAACCATCAATCCGTTCTGGAAAGAACAAATTGGCCGGAGTGTTTCGGAGCCTTTGCGAAGGAGATCAATCCAAGGAGGATCGTGGATGTGATATTTGGTCGGTGGAATCCGAAGCCGTCATTGAAGGAGATCGATCGTGGAGATCCTGGTTGTTGAGACACAAAGAGAAGAAAATTCTACTGTGGTAGATTGCGAGGCTTACGAGATCGTGATTGCTTTCGGAGGCATTGAGTACTGAGGATCGTAGTGTCGAGTCTAGTTGAGTATAGTTCGAGTCTTGTAAGTATTTGTTTCTTTGTCTTAATGGATTCTCATTGCTGGATTAGGTCTCGTGATCTTTCCCAGAATGGTTTCCACATAAAAATCCTTGTATTTTGGTTTGCTTGTTTTCCTTATTCCGTACTTTAAAGTTTATCATCCCTTAATTAATAATTTGATTGCCTAATCTTAAAAAGGGTAGATAGACTTATAAGGAGACATAACCATCCCCTTGAAATTGTGAGTTCTCAACTCAAACATTGATTTGAGGTTCATCTAATTTTTTCAATTGGTATCAGAGCGGGTTCACTAATTTATTAGTGTGATCTTATCTCATACATTCGGTGAATATGAATCTCCAAAAAGAGGGAGGATCCATCTCGTGTCCTCCATTATTTGATGAGAATAATTATACCTATTGGAAAGCTCAAATGAGAGCGTTTCTAAAATCATTAGATGAGAGAGAATGGATTTCCATCGAACAAGGTTTGACTCATCCAACAAAGGCCATAGATTACCAGACCATCCCTAAACCTTCTTTTGAATGAACCAATGTAGATCTTGAAAGTTGTAGATCGAACAATAAGGGTCTAAATGCAATCTTCATTGCTGTCACACCCGAAGAATTTCGACGTATTTCTAAAGGTGATACTTCGAATGAGGCATGTGACATTCTTAAACTTACCCATGAAGGGACTATAACAGTCAAGATCTCCAAACTTCAAATGCTTACTTCTAAATTTGAAAATCTGATAATGAATGATGATGAAACTTTTGATGGCTTTTATGCTAATCTGAGTGACATTGTTAATTCTTGTTTTAACCTAGGAGAAAGAATTCCTGAGTCCAAAATTGTTAGAAAAATTTTGAGATCTCTACCTGAGAGATTTCAATCGAAGGTTACCACCTTCAAATAGAGCAAAAATGTTGATGCTCTCAAAATTGAAGAGTTGGTTGATTCTCTCTGAACCTATGAGTTAAATCTGAACCCATCTAAAAAACCAAAATCTATTGCCTTGAAATTCATCAAGGAATCCATATATGGTTCAGATAATGACTCTAAGGATGATGAAGAAGAGTTGGCTTTATTTACAAAGAAATTCAGAAAATTTCTGAAATTTAATAAGAGATTTAATCTGAAAGGATAAAAATCTTTTGAGAAGCCTAAGTCCAAGTACTTTGAAACAAGAAACATCTTAAAAGTGCTGACAGTAAATCCCAAGGTGTTAAATGCTATGAATGCCAAGGCTATGACCATATTGTCACTAAGTGCTCTAATAAGAAAAGATTTAAGGGCAATGCAAGGGATGACAGTGAATCTGAATCTGAGGAATCAGATAGTTCTTCTTGTGAAGAGACTAGGAGTTATATGGCCTTCACTGCATCTTTATCTGTGGTTGAAGAATCTTCTTCAAATGTTGTGAGTGACCAACACCATAGTGATGGGGAGGATGAGAAGAGTTAGAATGACTCAGAGTCTGAGGAAGACCTTGAGGCAGACTATGATGAGTTATTTTAGAAATGCCTAAAACTGAAAAATGTTCAGTTTTCCATGACTAAAAAGGTCAAATCTATTGAAATAGAAAGAGATGCCTTAGACCAAGTGGCTTCATGGTTGAAAGCTCTTGTGTCACAGCTTAAGGAAGAGAAGGCTTCCCTCCTTGTCAAGACTCAGCTTCTTAAATCTGATTTGCATGTTTGTCTTGATGAAAAGATAAGTCTTGAAATCAAGATAGCTGATCTTGAGCAAAATCAGAGGTGTGGAGATGTGAAGGGAACTCCATCTACCTCGAACACTGAGCCTAGTGATAAGAGGCACCCTCCTGAAAATAGGAAGGACCCTTCAACTCAGAAATTCATTCCTACATGTCATAAATGTGGAGTGAAGGGTCATATTAAGCCTCGATGTCCTAAACTTCGAAGAATGCCCAATCATGGTTTTGAAAACCACAATAATTTTAATGAGAATGTTCAAAGGAGAGTTGAGATCCTAGTGGAGAAGTCTAGGAGTTTGTGTGAAGATGTGATAAAAATTGCTCACAACTCTAGACAGTGGCATGGTCATGACACTCCTTATGCTATATATAAAGGAGGTAACAGGGAGAACCATAATGCCCGCCATAATTCTAGGAATCAATCCTGGAAAAGAAGGAAGAGGAGGAAGAGGCAAAAGGTCATACCTACCTCAACTGAAACGGGTAGAGACTAAAGAGTCAATCAAACTGCTAAAACTATTTCTTGAGAATAGCCATGGGGGTTATCCTTCTCTCTTTGACTGCTCCTGCCGGTGAGACCGGCAGAGATCTTGATGTAACCTGAGACCTTCCTTCCTTTGCCCTGTTACCTTGTTGAGATCAAGAACCGTTCGATCTTGTGCCATTACCATCCAATCTTGTGACAAACGAGAAACAAAAAGTCTCTCCCAACAGTTCAGAAAACCGTACTTTGGAAAGTGGGCTTCCTTTTGTGGGGAAGAGCGCTCCTTTTTGTTCTCGGTCAACTGGGTGTATCGACTGAGATCTCCTGGACTGTGGGTCTTGCTCTTCAGGCTTTCATAGAGTGCGAAGCCACACTTCCACTTGGCAATCAAATGTTGCCTGCTGGGGGTTCAGGGGCCTCGAGCTAAATTGATCTCAATTTTCCGCCCAGCAGGTCACCTGAACCTCAAGCTCAAGAACCGGGGGGGGGGCCGCGGCTTGAGCTAGAGCTGGAGCTCTAGGCCGCCATTCCTGCAAGGAATGGAGTAAGGCCTTCCAAAAAAAAATGAAAAACCACCCCTTGCTTTTACCAAAGACCCTCTCTGTTAAACCACTCTAAAAACAAAAGCTAAAAACCTTCCCTTCGGTACCTTATTAGGGGTATGGAGCCAACGTCGCGGTTTAGGTATAGCTTGCCGAGTATAACTTTGTCCACACCGTTTCCGCAGTGATTGTCTTTACTCAGCTGTCACAGCAGTTTCGGAATCCACGGTGAGAAAGGAAGGCCAGAAGAGCTTCACTTAGCCCGTGTCTGTCATAGCCTAGGGTGTGCTAGTATTGTTATATCTCATCCTAGTGCTATGCTACTTGTATATACTAGTAGATTTTATTTTTTACTAGTTGTTATTTGTTTTGTTTTGTTTTTCTGTTTGCTTTATTTTGAAAAATCCAAAAACATTGAATAACTATAAAATCCAAAAATATTTTTGTTATGTTGCCCTTGTTTGAGTTGCATGATCTGCATTCCTTGTGTGATCTTTATTTCTATACTTGTCCAGGGTTGAACATGTAAATCCCTAAGTAGGTGTTGGCAAGTTCCGTGATCATTAGATAGGTCATGTGAGTCGAGTCGTGTTCAACTTGTCAGAAGAGAAGAGCTAAAGCATCAAGAAGATTGAAGCAAGTGAAGAAAAAGCTCTTACTCTGGATCTAGAAAGGTAATGGACTTAGAGGCCCCTACCTAGGTTGGATTTGACTTAGATAACTCTAAACATACCTAGGAGGATAGTTTTAAACCTAACAAAGTTGTTTGATCTTAGTTGAATCAAATAAACATGAAAAGAAATATGGTTTTGAAAAAATTATGTCTCAACCGATCGCTCGGTGTTGAGACCGATCGATCGGTGGCCTACCGAGCGATCGGTGGCTATCGACTGGACAAAAAATTTGTATGGGGTATTTTTCCAGAGAGATGATTTTTAACCGATCGATCGGTTATGAGCACCGATCGATCAGTTTTGGACCGAGCGATCGGTAATGTGTACCGCTCGATCGGTCCCCGTAAAAAGAGTTTTTATTTTTCTAGATTCATTTTTTAAACCCTATATAAACAACTTTTTGAAGACCTAATTCGTATCTTTGTTTATTTTTGAAAGAGTAGAGGTCTGAGAAACTCCTCTAGGGTTTTTCCTCTTGTTCTTATTAGATCTTTGTTGATCCCTCCTCTTTCTTTGATCCTAGAGAATGCAAGTATAGATCTAAACCTTTGATCTTGCATTGTGCGATCTCAGATCTATATGAGATCCCTCTAAGGTTTGAAACTTCCTAAATTGATTCACAACCCTACACCTTGTGTGTGTGTCCGGTGTTTGATCCGGAGTCTTCGTGGAAGGAGATCGATCGTGTGTGATCGTGGTTTTGAAGTAGCTTGAGAAGATTTGGTCGGTGTGGAACCGAAGCTGCTACGGCGGAGATCGAACCTGCTGGTTCATGGAAATCAAGAGTAAGAGTCTATACCTAGGAACGTCGTTTCTGTTTTGGTAAGGTCTTGTCTTGTACTTGAAATCTTTTCATAGTGAAGTTTGTTGCTGGACGAGGTCCCGTGGTTTTTTCCCGTTAGGGTTTTCCACGTAAAAATCTTCTGTGTTTGATTTGTGTGGATTATCTGAGTGAATTGTTCATTGATTTCTAAACATATTTGTTAAAAAATTAATATTGTTAAAATTGGTTAGAAATTATTAGATAGACCTATTCACCCCCCCTCTAGGTCTTAGAGATCATTGATCTGGATAAATTTCAATTGGTATCAGAGCTTGTTCACTGATAAGGCTAATCCCTTAAGTGTGATCCTGTATTATCCGTGATCATGAGTACTCTAAGAGAAGGTGGATCCGTCTCTCGTCCCCCACTTTTTGATGGGAATAATTATGCATACTGGAAAGCTAGAATGAGAGCCTTTCTCAAATCTATTGACGAGAGAATTTGGATGTCTATACAGAATGGGTGGACTACGCCCATAAAAACTGTAGGAGATTTGACTATCGTCAAATATTCTAATGAATGGACCAGAGAAGAGCTTGAGTCAAGTGGATGGAACACTAAAGGTCTCAATGCTATCTTTACTGCAGTCACTGCTGAGGAATTCAGACGAATTTCTTCATGTGAAACAGCAAAGGAGGCTTGGGACATTCTTGAAATTACCCATGAGGGTACTACCACTGTTAAAATCTCAAAACTCCAAATGTTAACCACCGAGTTTGAACATTTAAACATGGATGACAATGACACTTTTGATGAATTCTATGCAAAACTTAGTGACATTGTCAACGCTAGTTTCAATTTAGGTGAAAAAATATCTGAGTCCAAAATAGTTAGAAAAGTCCTTAGATCTCTCCCTGAGAAATTTCAACCAAAAGTCACTGCAATCAAAGAGAGTAAAAATGTTGACTCTCTGAAGATTGAGGAATTGGTTGGTTCACTCCAAACCTATGAACTCAATCTCCGTCCATCCAAGAAGAACAAATCTTTAGCCTTGAAATCTATCAAGGAATCTTTGGATGAGGATGACAGTGATGGAGATATGAATGAGAAAGAAATGGCTCTCTTCGTTAAAAAATTTCAAAAATTTTTTAGAACGAAAAAGAGGTTTAATCCCAAATAGGGTGGAAAATCTTTTGAGAAGTCAAAGTCTAAGCCCTGGGAAAACAAGAAAAATTCCAAGAGTGGCGACAAGAAATCCCAAGGTGTTCAATGTTATGAATGTCATGGCTTCGGTCATATTTCACCTAACTGTCCTAACAAGAAGAAGAGTAAGGGCAAGGTGATGAATGCCTGTTGGGATGACAGTGATTCCGAGAATGAAGAATCGGACAGTTCCTCTTCAAGTGAAGATACTGGAAATCATACGGCGTTCACTATTTCCCTTTCTGGGATTCTTGAGACTACCTCTGCGGTTGATGAAAAGGATAGAAGTGATGAGGGTGTTCATACTGAGTCTAGTGATGATATACAGAAGAGTCAAACTGACTCTGAAAGTGATGAAGATTTGAAAACAACTTATGATAAGTTGTATGCTGAAAGTTTGAAAATGACTAAAACAAAAATCTCTTTGAGCAAAAAACTCAAAATCATTCAAAATGAAAGAGATACTTGTAAACTAGTAGCAGAAGAGAAAAGTGCTCTAGTTAGTCAGTTGGAAAATGAAAAAGAAGCATTTGTTATGAAAGTTCAATGTCTTTTGGAAGAGAATGTTTCATTGACTAATGTGGTCAGAAAATTAGAAATTGAAAGAGACACTTCCATGAAAGAAATTGAAGAGTTAAGAACTCTACAAAAGGAGCTGGAAACTTTTAAAGACTCTCTTGTTGATAAGGTGAAATTTCTTGAAAAAAAACATCAAATTACCCTTAAAGACAAGACTGACTTGATTCAGAAGGTCTATACTCTTGAAAAAGAAGTAAAAATGTTTGGTAACACTAGCTACCTAGATGAATTAGTTAGAAAATATGGGTCAAATTCGAGTAGATCTGGGATAGGACATGCTGACACACCAGCTGGTCCTTTAGCTGTTGGTACAATGGCTAGTGCAGTGTTTGAGCCAATACATTCTGATCCTAAAGTGAATCTACCTTCTACATCAAGTACTAATGCTTATACAAATTTTGTAAAGCCTAGAAATACAGCTCCTAGAGTGAATGCTATGAGGAATCAAATTCCTTTTAGAAGAAATCCTCCTCCTCTCCCAAGATTCATACCCACATGTCACATTTGTGGTGTGAGAGGTCACATTTGACCAAATTGTAATGCTTTTAGGAGAGCTCCTCAAAATGGTTCATGGAACCAAAATCAAAGTCAAGGGACTCTTCAAAGGCAGATTCAGGTTCTGGCTGAAAAGTCTAGAATATTGAGCGAAGATGTTAATAGAATTGCTCAAATCTCTATGACAAGAACTGGTCAATTTATTCCAAATGATTATTCAAAAGGAAAGAATTTGACTAATCAAAAAGCTAGAACTGAACAAAATAGGAAAAGGTCAAGGAGGACAAAAAGGAAAAAGGTTTCTAATACACAGTTTAATGATCAAAGATCTAAACAAGGTTTAAAGACTGTGTATGTAAGAAAGGATGACCTTAAGTGCTTCGTCATTCACACTGCCTTGAAAACCCAAAACACAGAAATGTGGTACTTCGACAGTGGGTGTTCTCGGCATATGACAGGTAACAAGTCCTTATTTACTCAATTTGAGGACTGTCCAGATGGGACTGTTACATTTGGTGATGGAAGCAAGTCTTTAGTCAAAGGGAAGGGTATCATCGATTCACCAGGCATACCAAAATTGAAAAATGCCTTGTTTGTTGAAGGACTGAAAGCTAATTTAATTAGCATAAGTCAACTATGTGATGATAACCATGCTGTGCACTTTACCCAAAATAAATGCTTAGTCATTAATGGTAAAGGTAAGTGTGTTCTAGAAGGATTGAGAACCACTGACAATTGCTACGGCTTAATTCACAGTCCTAATCCCTCAAATGTCTGTTATAAGACTAAAATTGAGGAGGTTGATTTGTGGCACCAAAGACTAGGTCACATGAACTTCAAAGACCTATGTAAAATCTCTAAGCAAAAGCTTGTAAGAGGTGTTCCCAAACTAGGAAAGCCTTCTACTGCTGTGTGTGGGCCATGCCAAATTGGTAAACAAATTAGAACCCCATATAAGAAGACTTCAAGTATTGCTACTTCATATCCACTGGAATTAATTCATATGGATCTTATGGGTCCTACAAGAACTGAAAGCCTAGGTGGAAAGCGATACATCCTAGTCATGGTTGATGATTTCTCAAGAATGTCATGGGTGACATTTATAAGAGAGAAATCCGATGCTTTTGACAATTTCAAAAGTATTTGCTTGAAAATTCAAAATGAGAAAAGATGCCCAATCACTCGAATTCGAAGTGATCATGGAAAGGAGTTTGAAAACTCTAAGTACAACGACTTTTGTGATGAGTCGGGTATCAAACATGAATTTTTTGCACCTATTACACCTCAGCAGAATGGTGTAGTAGAGAGGAAGAACAGGGTTCTTCAAGAGATGGCTAGAGTTATGCTTCATAGCAACAATCTAGCTTCTCATATGGGGTTTTCCTTGTTCCAGGTCTTACAAAAACTCTATTGACTATATAGCAAGCAGTGTTAACTGCCTCAGCCCAAAAATGAGAAGCTAGATTGTTGCTATGAAGCATAACTCTAGCCATCTCTTGAAGAACCCTGTTCTTCCTCTCTACTACACCATTCTGCTGAGGTGTAATAGGTGCAAAAAATTCATGTTTGATACCCGACTCATCACAAAAGTCGTTGTACTTAGAGTTTTCAAACTCCTTTCCATGATCACTTCGAATTCGAGTGATTGGGCATCTTTTCTCATTTTGAATTTTCAAGCAAATACTTTTGAAATTGTCAAAAGCATCGGATTTCTCTCTTATAAATGTCACCCATGACATTCTTGAGAAATCATCAACCATGACTAGGATGTATCGCTTTCCACCTAGGCTTTCAGTTCTTGTAGGACCCATAAGATCCATATGAATTAATTCCAGTGGATATGAAGTAGCAATACTTGAAGTCTTCTTATGTGGGGTTCTAATTTGTTTACCAATTTGGCATGGCCCACACACAGCAGTAGAAGGCTTTCCTAGTTTGGGAACACCTCTTACAAGCTTTTGCTTAGAGATTTTACATAGGTCTTTGAAGTTCATGTGACCTAGTCTTCGGTGCCACAAATCAACCTCCTCAATTTTAGTCTTATAACAGACATTTGAGGGATTAGGACTGTGAATTAAGCCGTAGCAATTGTCAGTGGTTCTCAATCCTTCTAGAACACACTTACCTTTACCATTAATGACTAAGCATTTATTTTGGGTAAAGTGCACAGCATGGTTATCATCACATAGTTGACTTATGCTAATTAAATTAGCTTTCAGTCCTTCAACAAACAAGGCATTTTTCAATTTTGGTATGCCTGGTGAATCGATGATACCCTTCCCTTTGACTAAAGACTTGCTTCCATCACCAAATGTAACAGTCCCATCTGGACAGTCCTCAAATTGAGTAAATAAGGACTTGTTACCTGTAATATGCGGAGAACACCCACTGTCGAAGTACCACATTTCTGTGTTTTGGGCTTTCAAGGCAGTGTGAATGACGAAGCACTTAAGGTCATCCTTTCTTACATACACAGTCTTTAAACCTTGTTTAGATCTTTGATCATTAAACTGTGTATTAGAAATCTTTTTCCTTTTTGTCCAGTCGATAGCCACCGATCGCTCGGTAGGGCACCGATCGATCGGTCTCAACACCGAGCGATCAGTTAACACATGGATATAAATATAGATTTGTGGATGATGATTTTGTGGATGATGTTATGGATACATGATTAAGATACATGATTAACCATACATGATTAACCTGACCACCTGACCTATTATGGATATAGTATTGTGGAATTGTGGATGTTATACATGTTTTACTTCTTCTCATATATTGTGGATGTTATACATGTTTTACTTCTTCCCATATTTTATTTCACATGCTTCACAGGTTTTTGATTTAGCATGTGCAGGCAAACAGGTTCTAAGTTTGGTGAATCATGACAAGTTAAAATGTCAAATGTCATGTAATTATTTTTGAGTCATGTAAATGTCAATTTTCCATTTTTGAATCATTTGGGAAAATTTGAACCTAGTATATGAGTTAGTCTTGTTTTGTCCCAGAATTGCCAAATGGGGAGATTGTAAATCCCTAAGTAGGTGTTGGCAAGTTCCGTGATCATTAAATAGGTCATGTGAATCGAGTCATGTTCAACTTGTCAGAAGAGAAGAGCTAAAGCATCAAGAATATTGAAGCAAGTGAAGAAAAAACTCTTACTCTGGATCTAGAAAGGTAATGGACTTAGAGGCCCCTACCTAGGTTGGATTTGACTTAGATAACTCTAAACATACCTAGGAGGATAGTTTTAAACCTAACAAACTTGTTTGATCTTAGTTGAATCAAATAAACATGAAAAGAAATATGGTTTTGAAAAAATTATGTCTCAACCGATCACTCGGTGTTGAGACCGATCGATCGGTGGCCTACCGAGCGATCGGTGGCTATCGACTGGACAAAAAATTTGTATGGGGTATTTTTCCAGAGAGATGATTTTTAACCGATCGATCGGTTATGAGCACCGATCGATCCATTTTGGACCGATCGATCGGTAATGTGCACCGCTCGATCGGTCCCCGTAAAAAGAGTTTTTATTTTTCTGGATTTGTTTTTTAAACCCTATATAAACAACTTTTTGGAGACCTAATTCGTATCTTTGTTTATTTTTGAAAGAGTAGAGGTCTGAGAAACTCCTCTAGGGTTTTTCCTTTTGTTCTTATTAGATCTTTGTTGATCCCTCCTCTTTCTTTGATCCTAGAGAATGCAAGTATAGATCTAAACCTTTGATTTTGCATTGTGTGATCTCAGATCTATATGAGATCCCTCTAGGGTTTGAAACTTCCTAAATTGATTCACAACCCTACACCTTGTGTGTGTGTACGGTGTTTGATCCGGAGCCTTCGTGGAAGGAGATCGATCGTGTGTGATCGTGGTTTTGAAGTAGCTTGAGAAGATTTGGTCGGTGTGGAACCGAAGCTGCTACGGCGGAGATCGAACCTACGGATGAGTTGGTTGTTGATTGAGGGTATATCACCTTCATATTCTCTTGGTTAGGTTGAAAATTAGACTAGTTTTATCTTGCACAGTTAGAGTGTCGCGACCCAAAACCCACCCTAGGAGTTAGAGTGAACTTTGGACGACTAATCATGACTTGCTTGACAAACCAACCTGCAAAACCCACAGAGCATATACAATAGAGGACAAAACAGCGGAAACATACTCTAACATGGTATAGCGGAAGTCTACCAAACCTCTATGTATATACATAAGCAATCCAAGTCTATACAAAAAGAATCCAAAAGAAAGTGCGGACATGCCCGCCAGAATACATAAATCTGACTCTCATCTCACCCATAGCTAATCCACTCAGAATCTAATCACCACCTATTGATAACCCTCTACGGGAGGTTCCTCCAAAGGCTCCTCGACGTACTCCTCTTCCACCCTTGGACCAGGAGCACAAACATCAAATGGAGCAGCAGCTCCCTCAGAACCTGCCTACATAAGAAGTACGGCTGAGCATAGAATACTCAGCGGGTACTAAATACTAACTAACAATTATAGCATAGAAATGGCAATACATGATCAGGAGCAATTCATATATGTCAAACGGAAACGATTCATATCATACCAGGAAGTAAAGCAGTTTATAATCATGCTCGTAATTCGTAGAAAGCCGATAAATCCTCTTGAAAACATCGTGCACTTGACTTGACTTGACATATCTTTTCGTACTTGAAAGCTTGTCTTGCCTATCTTGCTTGATTCTTGTATGTCGTGTCATGTCATGCATGCTTGCTTGTGATCATGTAACTTGTGAGATGCACTTGTGAGATGCCTTGAGAGATGCCTTGAGAGGGAAGGGAGACCCTTCTTTATGCAATGCACTTGCGAGGGAAGGGAGACCCTTCTTTATGATATGTATGTACTTGCGAGGGAAGGGAGGCCCTTCTTCATGATATGTACTTGGGAGTGAGGGGAGACCCCTCGTGGAATGTTGGTTCTTGTCTTCTTGTGAAAAGCGAGGTAAAACATATCATAGGATATGTCCCACCTCTAACCATGTTCTTGAAAACCTCGATAAATCATGTCATGCATGCCGTGCTCGTGGGAACCGTGTACATACTTGCATTCAAATTTAAAGATGACATTTGGGTAATTTCACAACACATATAGCATCAAAGATTGAGTAATGTAATATTCATAGCATTTTGGGAAAGCAGGAAACACACTATCATAGGCCCTAGCAATATTCAGAATTCATTAGGCATACACTTGCGAATTTACAGCTTACTTTATTCACCTTGGCATTTCATCAAACATGGTGTGTTCATTATGGATTTACCCTACAACATGCTTTTCTAGATGGGTTTTTTACTCAAATCATACATGTATGTTCATTATTGGAACAATGCCCTTCCCCATTTGTTCATCACACACAACCATTGGCATCCAATCGCCTATTCCATCTCCATTCACCATTCACCATTCACCATTCACCATTCATCCATCTCATAGCACATGTGTAAATGAAAGGAAATCAAAAGAAAAGAAGGGGAAAGAAGAACTATAACTAGGAGGGTAGTAAGAAGCACCGACCTTGAAGAAATGAGGAAGAAACCCTCTTTCCAAATGACTGTGAGTTGCTGCCCTAGCTTGGATCGCGAGCTCCACAATGCCTGAACCGAAATCTTGAAGAAAACAGGCTTGAGGTTGATCTAGGGTTTCAAACCCTTTGATTTCTCTCCAAAATGGAAACCCTAGGTTGGAATCGCCTTCTCCCCTTTCTCCTATTCTCTCAAACTCTCTAAGTGTTGAGAATGAGCCCTAAAGGCTCGGGTTAAACTCTTAAGGTAAAAGTGAGCTGACAAAAGACCATAACACCCTTACTAAATTCCTGTAAAAACACGAGTGTCGAACTCGTTGTGCTGTGAACAGTGCCAACTCGTGGTGCTGTGAACAGTGCCAACTCGTGGTGCTGTGAAGGGTGCCGACTCGTGGTGCTGTGAAGGGTGCCAACTCGTGGTGCTGTGAACAATGCCAACTCGTGGTGCTGTGAAGGATGCCGACTCGTGGTGCTGTGAAGGGTGCCGAACCCGTTGTCCGTTGTGTTGTGCATAGTGCTGAGCTCGTTGAGATTTAGTTAGATCTGTATCCTCAATCGAACTAACTAATCATGTTCTTCATTTTATTTGTAATTTTAAATTTCTATTACTTGGAATGCTTTTGATGCATTTAGTGTGGCACATGATACCTTTTTCGTATTATTATTATGTGTTTTCTTATTGGTTGTCATAGGTCTTTCTAGCTTAGGTGCCCTGATTTTGGTGGTGTCCTTGATTTTAGGGGGAGAAGATCAAGTTGAGTATTGAGGGAGAGTTTTTGCTTTATATTGCTATTTTGTTTCCCGCTCTTTAGTCCCCGCATTGTCTACATTTACTTAATTGTATTATGATTGCCTTGATATTACACATGTTTTAAATTGATATATTCTTTATAATATTGGATTCATGACTACCTTTGGCAATTGTGCCAAAAAGGGGGAGAATGTTGGGTATAAGTTCCCAAGTTCAGTACATTCCTTGTAATACTTGTGCTTATTTATTTGTATATTTCATACATGCTTTACTGGGTGTTTTGTTTATGAGCATGTGCAGGTGCAGGGTTACAGCAGACAGATCTTACTTGACAAGAGCTTCATTGTCTTCACTTTAAGAATATTTGTCAATTGGTGTCATGTAATGGTTTTGGAGTCATGTAATGTCCTAATTCACCGTTTCATGTCTTTGGGTGAGTTTGTGTCAAGTCATGTACTTCAGTTTAATTTTACCATGGAATTGCCAAAGGCAGAGATTATAAAGTCCATGTTTTAGTATTGACTTCTTCCGGTGTCAAAACAAGTGAGTCTAGTGTATCTTGTGTAATTGCCTTCAAGCATCCACAACAAGTGAAGATGAAAAGCGGAGAAGATGTCATGATAAAGCATGAAGAATCATCACCCAAGAATGGCTCAAGTTTTAGGATGGTAAGTGAGACTTAGAAGACCAAAAATCATTCATATGGAAATGCCCAAAATCATAGAAAATGATTCCAAAAATTGTAGATTAAGTGAAGCAAAGCATTAGGGTTTAAAAGAAAGAAAAATGCCAAAAATCCTTTTCAGGGTCGACCCTGACCATTTTGGGTCGACCCAGACCCTCATATATGGCAAAAAATTCTAGAACACAAGAAAAGTGAGAGTCGACCCAAAGTGGCACTTGGGTCGACCGAAGTGCACACTTGGGTCGACCCAAAGCACTCAGGGTCGACCCTGATATGGAAATTCTTGCTATTTTGGTTTTAGCAACTTCTATAACTTGGTTTTGGGTTTTCTATTTAATGTGAACCCTTCTAGTCCATGAATGAGGACTTTGGGGGAGTATTGAGAGGGTATTAGGCTATCTCTAGAGTTCATAGAAACTCTATATTTGTTTTCTCTCCTCCCCTTTATTATTTTCTCGTCTATCCTAGAGTTTGCAAGCCAATGTTCCATTATTGCTTGCTTGGACTTTCCCATTGATGGAATCCATCTAGGATTTGATTTTAATCAAACCATCAACCCATTCTGGAAATAACAAATTGGACGGACTGTTCCGAAGCCTTTGCGAAGGAGATCGATCCAATGAGGATTGTGGATGTGATATTTGGTCGGTGGAATCCGAAGCCGTCATTACGGAGATCGATCGTGGAGATCGTGGTTATTGAGACACAAAGAGAAGAACATGCTACTGCGGTAGATTACGAGACTTGTGAGATCATGATTGCTTTCGAAGGCATGGAGGACTGAGTACTGATGATCGTAGTATCGAGTCTGATTGAGTACAGTTCGAGTCTGGTAAATATTTGTTTCTTTGTCTTTGTGGATTCTCATTGCTGGACTAGGTCCCGTGGTTTTTCCCGGAAGGGTTTCCATGTAAATATCCTTGTGTAGTGGTTTGCTTGTTTCCCTTATTCTACACTTTAAAGTTCATTATCCCTTAATTAATAATTTGATTGTCTAATCTTAAAAATGGCAGATAGACTTATAGGGAGACCTAACCATCCCCTTGAAATTGTGAGTTTTCAACTCAAACATTGATTTAAGGTTCACTGAATTTTTTCATTACGCACCAAGACTATTCCACTTGTCCTCATGAAGTAGCAGCACCATTCTACAGAAGAAGCTACGTGAGAGCATGAGGCTAAAGTGAGGGAGAAATAGCCTCATCTATTTGATTAGATTTTTGGTCTTTGTATGTACAGTTATTTTTGTTCTTTGTATCGTCCTAATTTCAGGGACGGAATTTCTGTAAGGAGGAGGATGTAGAGCCCCGGATCTTGGGTTCACTGTGCATGAATAATGTTATAAAGGCTTAAAGCCTTATGGTTTGTGAATGAAATGATAATGAGTGTTGAACTCAATTAATGCATTATGGTATGTGTTTAATGGTTCTAAGGAACCTTGTTGTATGTTTAAATGTGTGAAGAAAGAAAGGGTGGAATGTATCCAAGTGTCAAAAGGGAGGAAAATCAATATAATAGGCAAAATAGAGCACCAGTCGTCAACGACTTGAATTTGGGGTCAGCCACTCAGCGACGAGTTGCTCTGGCGTTTTTTTACAGAATGTTCATAAGTCCACTCGTCGACGAATGTCATCGAGGGATTCCCACTCGTCGACGAGTCTCTGCCAGAAATCGGCCAATTTGACCGACACAAAGTAACCGACTTTGGGGGATATTTTCTTAGGGGCGTTTAAAGAATTTTGAAACCCTTAGCCTATAAATAGAAGAGGGAATTCGTAGCTTAGGGTTTACCAAACCCTAAGAGTAGGATTGAAAGAGAAGAAGAAGAGAGCCGTGAGTTTCCAAAGTGTCTTCCAAGATCATGTAAAGCTTGATCCTTGTTTCCAAAGCCCAATCTTCATTTCTTTAGTGCTATCAAGTTGGAATTCAAACCCAGAGTGAGTTCTTAGGCTTGAAATTCTCCAAGGATAGTTCGGGGTTAGTGTTTTTGGAAAAGGGGAATTGGGGGTTTCCTTCCACAAGCTTTCTTGAAGCTTGAATCTCGATCCTCGGTGTTTCTCAAGCGCTTGATCAAAGGGAATTGATCTTTGACAGGTAGATACGCTCTACTACCTAGCTATCTTGTGATTTTCTTACGAAAACCATGTTTTAAAGTATGCTCTATGGGTGAATTGGATGATGAATTTTGGGTATATGTAAGCTATCACTACAATTGAATTTCTATGACTATAATTCCATGTTTCTATGCTTTCTAAGGCTACCCTGATGTTCACAAGCACTTTATGCACTCAATGTCTCGCATGATTCAAAGTTTTCTCATAAGTACGGTTTATCGAAGCATTCATAAGTTTCATAAGAAATCTTAAAGCTACCAAGCTCAAAAGCATTGATAAAGCCAAACTCAGGGTTGGTCAATGATAGGGCATATCCAAGGATATGTCATATCCGGCTCAAAGTAATCTCAAAAGAAATTAGATAAAGTCAATGGGAAGGTTGGTCAAGGATCTTGACAGCTCACTTCTATGTATTCGATGAAGGGTATTTATATACCCGACTCTTAAGACTTTTCACGGGTGCTAAGGTCTAACTCAAAGTAATGCTCATAAGGATCTAATAAGTCTCAAAGTGCTCAAAGTCTCTAAGGAATTCATAAGAACTCTAACGAACTCATAAGAACTCTAAGGAACTCATAAGAACTCATAAGGAACTCATAAAACTCTGATTCTCATACGACTCAAACGGTTTTGATTTCATACGGAAACTCATAAGGAAATGGTTTGGGAAACTTATTATAGCTTTCATGGATTTATATCTCTCTATGGCTTTTCATGTGAAATGATATTATTACTTTGTTAGCTAGTAGCTTGTATACGCTGATTATTCCATGCTCAATCGAATTGTTGACATCAGCAGGTTTAGTTGATGAGTGTGCTCCCGAGCCTTGGGTGGAAGAGGAGAATCATGAGTCGGAGCCTACCATGGATCACTACCATGAGGAGGGGGCGATGGATAGGTGGCCCTATTCTGATTATGCTTGAGTGATGAGAGAGAGTGGCCGGGTTTTGTATTTTAAAAGTGGGACTTGTCCACTTCATACTTTACATTTTATCTTTTGTTGATATTTTGTTGGTTTAGACTTGAAGTCCTTTATACATGTTTATGTTATGTGTTAGTTTTTTCCATTAGCTGGGTATTTCGTTTCCGCTATGTGTGCTTTGCTTATTTTCACAGGATGATATGATTTGATAAGGCACATCACGAGCTAAAGTATCCCCAACTCGTAGGGGGTGTTTTGGGTCGCGAAACAAAGTCATGCTGACTATACTTCATTTATGAAGCATCTGGAGGTACTACCAAAACATGTTGTAGGTCTCTAATTTCAAGTTAGGGAAAATGAATTAAATATGATATTATGGAATCGTTAATGGTGTACATCTGTTAATCTAGAGCGAGAAATATAGCACATTCTTAGCTGATATCCCATCATAGAATGAAGGAATAACACTATATCCAATTTAATAGAATCACATACTACCTTTTCTTATTAGCCAAACATCAGATCGAATAGCTTAAATGTTGCAGTTTTTAGTTTAGTCCAATTAATTATTAGTGAATGATTGAAAAATGTCCAACAACAAAAACAACAAAACCATTATGTGAATACATACGACTTGAAATATTCAGTCTCATAATCAAGAGGCATAAGCCTCGAGGTGTGAGGCTTAAGCCTCAGCCTCAGCTCCCTCGTTTGTAAATATATAATCAATTAAAATTGAGAAAAATAACAAAAAAATCCAGAAAAGTAACATTTACCAAAATATTTATTTAAAGGGCCAGGATTTTCTCAAGTTCAACTTTAGAGAATCTCTCAAGTTCAACTTGAGAGAATCTCTCAAGTTTGAACCCCTAGAGGTCGCCACGTGTCTCCTTTGACACCCCTTAACCATGAGTAAGGTTCACCCACCTTACCCATGGTTAAGGGGTGTCAAAGGAGACACGTGGCGACTTCTAGGGGTTCAAATTAACTTGAGAGAATCCTGAGCCTTATATAAATTACTCAACCATCACATAACAGAAATAAATTTAATAGAGGGCAAGATGTTGCTATTAAGATTTAACTTTTCATTCATAAGCATATTGTGAACAAATGATATTCCGTCATCAATTCAAAATGTAAATAGCTATTCCAACAAACAGTCGCAAAGAAGTCATCAAAATTACAATGCATTCTAGCGGCTCCAAATTCTTCGGTGTCTGTTAAGAAAATCCTTCATGTGAAATCAAGCCTCAAACCCAAAACCCTAAAGATAATATATGAAGAGATAGATAAATTACAAAAATTAAAAGACTTCAAATTCTCTTCAGTTGTAACCAAACTTTTTGGAGTTCGGTTACGCCCCTGAGGTCGCCATGTGTCCCTATCCGTGGTTTTTGGAAAAAAAATATTAAATTTTATTTTTAACCCTAGTTAAAATTCATTAACTTCTAGAGTTAATTTTTTATTTTTTTTTCGGGTCAATTGACCCACTTGCAAGTGGGTTAAAAATTTCAATTTATAGTTTTCTTAGAAAAACGTGTTCCTTTTTGAGCCGTGCATATAGTTTTGTTAATAGGAAGACAAATTTGCTTCTTTTTGTCCTTTCAAGTTTGCTCCTTTCACACACACCCGCTTGCTCCAGTGGTATGGTGTCGTGGGATCTATTTCCCTTGGGAGATGACCTGCAAGTCGTTCACTCCTCAAAGCTAACCACTTACTTTTTGCTTTTTTTTTTAGAGGTAAGCTGGGTTAGGCCCGATCATAGTTGTATATATAGAGAAGCTTGAATTACACTCTCAAGTATCTCTTTGCGCATTTGTCTTCAGCTAAAATGGACTGGAGAACATGGGGACTTCAGAAAGAGAGAGGATAACAAAAGAGATTACAATACAGATTTTGGCAAGCCAGTCTGCAGCTTTGTTAGTTTCACGTCACACATGAGACAAAGAACAGGATTCAAAATTAAAAGCAATTAAGTCTGATGCTACTTACCATAGATGAATGATATTGTCAGCAAAAAAAAAAGCTTGCTACTTTTTTTGTTCAAGTATGAGTAGTCTTACTAGCCTGCAACGATGGACGAAGTTTTTTTCTTTTTTCAAAAGGGTAATCTGGAAGGGCAATTATGGTCATTTGATTGTGACTTGTACACGACCTTGTAAAAATTGTGTTTTAAACACCGATTTAGAATTGCATGGCGCTCAAGGATTCTATTGCGAAATGTTTAAAAAGGGAATATGTTTTTCTAATATGTAAGTCTAGGGGTACTCACATAGTGTACTCGGTTGTACTCCCAAATCCTAATAATTTAATTTAGTGCAATACTAACCCCTAACCCTAGAGGCCTAGATTGTGCAAAAAAAAAAAAAGAATTATTAATGGTTCAAGATTAGAGTTGATGTGGCATTAGAAAAGACAAAATAAATTGAGCCAAATCTTGACCCATAATAGTTAGCCATAGACGGTTAAGATTAGGGAGTATATATATTTGGAAGTACCCATAGACTGACACGCGACCTTAGGCTGTGATGGGTTGAGCTTTTCAAAAGTTGAAAATAAAATATAATTAAAGTAAAAGAAAATATGAACCCTAAGGCACCCTACGGTCTCCATCTCCATTTCTATTCTCCAAGCTCAAATGGTAAATTCTTGTTTCCTATATATCATTCTACTAATAAAAGTATAAGGGGTATATCAAACGTTATGAGGACGTAATTACCCTTTACCTTATTTTATATAAAAAATTATAAATTGAATTATAATGTATACTATTATGTGGGACTCATGAGTATGTAGTTAGAAGATTTGCTTTAGATAAACTTTTTAAAGCCTATTAATTTAATTATCTTGTTGGGACATGAAAATATCCTTATTGGACTCCCGTATGAGACTTCTCTTCACGCATTGCTTGGGTGTTAAGATGTATTGAGCATGTATGGTGTATAATAGTGTGTTTGGGTCTATAAGAAATGTATGGGTGTAAGATGTAGGGTGTGGATGTATATAAGGGTGTATGATTGTAGAATGTAGAGTGTGTTTGGGTGTATCGAGGGTGTATGAATGCATTGTGATGGATGTGTCTGGAACCTTGAGTGATGGTTCACTACAAGAAATGAGGGTAATAGCAACAGAAAAATAGCCACGGTATTTGATTCCGTAAGTGAAGGAACCTTTTCCCACGGTTTATTTTTTCGTGGCTATATATCTACCATATTCGTAAAAATAATTCTGGTAAATTGGGAAAAATAATTAGCCACAGTTACATAACCGTCACTATTAATTTTTAATAGATACTCACGGAAATATTCCGTCGGTATAAGTTTTTATATTAGCCACGGTATCATTACCGTTGGGAAAAATAATTAGCCACGGATACTTAACCGTTACTATTAATTTTTAATAGATACTCGCAGAAAATCTTCTGTTGGTATAAGTTCTTATATTAGCCACGGTATTAGCCACGGTATCATTACCATGGGTAAATCATTCTATTTGTATCCAGCACATCCCTTCTGCATCATCACCATCCTGCCCAAATCTCCCGCCTCATTTTTCCCCCCTCTCCGTCATCACCATTCCGCCCTAATCTCCCGCCTCATTTTTCCCTCTGCCTTGCCGCCTCTCCGTGCCATCGCCGTTGCCGACACCAATGCCGTAAGTCCTCTCTCTCCCGATCTCTTTCTCTCTCTGTCTCACTGTAGAGCCCCGGACCTTTTCACAGTTAATGCATGACACTATCGTTGTCATTTTGCCTTTTTAAGAGGTATAATTAATAAATAAGGAAGAATTTTGAAATTTCAAAATGTCAGAAATGTTCCTTTTCGAAGTACGAACACAACGCAAGTTGAATCGTCAAAATCGGATGAACGAGTCAAGAGATATGGCCAAAACAGTCTGGACCTACAGGCAATCGTAGCTCGGAAGGCGCTAAGGATGTAGCTCGGTTATGCGCTAAGGACGTAGCTCGGTTATGCGCTAAGGACGTAGCTCGGGCAACGTGCTCTGATAAGGCACAGACAACGGGTGCGTTGTGCAACAGACAACGGGTACGTCTTGCAGCAGACAACGTGTACGTTGTACTGCACAACGGGCACGTTGTACATAAGACAACGGACAACGAGTTGGCGCTATTCACAGCACAACGAGTTGGCACTATTCACAGCACAACGAGTTAGCACTGTTCACAACACAACGAGTTGGCACTGTTCACTGCACAACGAGTTGGCACTTTTCACAGCACAACGAGTTGGCACTGTTCACAGCACAACGAGTTGGCACTGTTCACAGCACAACTAGTTGGCACCGTTCACAGCACAACGAGTTCGGCACTCGTGTTTTTACAGAAATTCAGTAAGGGTATTATGGTCTTTTGGTCGGTTCACTCTTATCTTAAGAGTTTAACCCGAGCCTTTAGGGCATCATTCGACACTTAGAGAGTTTGAGAGAATAGGAGAAAGGGGAGAAGGCGATTCCAACCTAGGGTTTCCATTTTTGGAGAGAAATCAAGGGTTTTGAAACCCTAGATCGCTTCAAGCTCGGCTTTTCTTCAAGATCTCGGCTCAAGCTCGTGTTCCAAGCTAGGACAGCAACTCACAGTCGTTTGGAAGAGGGATTTCTTCCTCACTTGATCAAGGTCGGTACTTTTTACTACCCTCCTAGTTATAGTTCCTCTTTTCCCCTCATTCCTCTTTATTTTCTTTTATTTACATTTGTGCTACGAGATGGATGGTTGTGAATGGCTAATGGTGAATGGAGATGGATGTTGGCGAATGGATGCCGTGTGGATGATGTGATGAATGAATGGGAAAGGGCATTGTACTAATAATGAACATACAAGTGTGATGTGAGTAAACTCACCTAGAAAAGCATGATTTAGGTTTAAAGGAATAATGAATAATGAACACACCACGTTTGATGAAATGCCAAGGTGAATAAAATGAGTTGTAAATTAGGAAATGCATGTCTAATAAATTCTGAATACTGCTAGGGCCCATGATAGTGTGTTTTCTTGCTTTCCCTAAATGATATGAATATTACATTGCTCAATCATTGATGTTGTATATGTTGTGAAATTACCCAAATGTCATGTTTAAATTTAAATGCAAGTATGTACACGGTTTCCACGAGCACGGCATGCATGACATAATTTATCGAGGTTTTCAAGAACATGGTTAGGGGTGGGACATATCTATGATATGTTTTACCTCGCTTTTCACAAGAAGACAAGAACCAACATTCCACGAGGGGTCTCCCCTCACTCACAAGTGCATATCATGAAGAAGGGCCTCCCTTCCCTCGCAAGTACATACATATCATGAAGAAGGGTCTCCCTTCCCTCTCAAGTGCATTGCATAAAGAAGGGTCTCCCTTCCCTCTCAAGGCATCTCTCAAGCGCATCTCACAAGGATATCTCACAAGTTACATGATCACAAGCAAGCACGCATGACATGCATGACATGACACGACATACAAGAATCAAGCAAGATAGACAAGACAAGTTTTCAAGCACGAAAATGGTACTTTAAGTCAAGTCAAGTGCACGATGTTTTCAAGAGGTTTTATCGGCTTTCTACGAAATACAAGCATGATTATAAATTGCTCTACTTCCTTGTATGATATGAATTGTTTCCGTCTGACATATATGAATTTCTCCTGACTATGTATTGCCATGTTTATGCTATAATTGTTGGTTAGTATTTAGTACCCGCTGAGTATTCCATGCTCAGCCGTACTTCTTATGTCGGCAGGTTCTGAGGGAGCTGCTGCTCCATTTGATGTTTGTGCTCCTGGTCCATGGGTGGAGGAGGAGTACGTCGAGGAGCCTTTTGAGGAACCTCCAGTAGAGGGTTATCAGTAGGTGGTGTTAGATTCTAAGTGGTTTAGCTGTGGGTGAGATGAGAGATATACCTTCATGTATTTTGGCGGGTCTGTCCGCACTTTCTTATGGATTCCTTTTGTGTAAACTTGGATTTAAGTATGTATATACATAGAGGTTCCTTAGTCTTCCGCTGTGCTATGTTAGAGTATGTTTCCGCTGTTTATATCCTCTATTGTATATGCTCTGTGGGTCTTTTCAGGTTGGTTTGTCAAGCAAGTCATGTAATCCATGATTAGTCGTCCAAAGTTCACTCTAACTCCTAGGGTGGGTTTTGGGTCGCGACACTCACTCTCTCTCTCTCTCTCTCTCTCTTCGGTAACCCCTCTCTTTCTCTAAGTCTCTCTTTCCTTCTCTCTCTCTCTCTCTCTCTAAGTCTCTATTAGGTTTTTGCCTCTGTGTGTTTTATCTGTGAATTTTTCTAGGTTTTTCCTACATTTGTTTTCCTATTATGCTCTGTAGAGTAGTTTTTTGTTTTTATTTAGCTCTGATTTGGGTTTCTTCACATGGAACTCTTGATGTGTTTGTTTTAGGTTATTCTGAAATATTGATCTATTTATCCAATAAACCCGTATAGAAAAAACATTCTCTTGGTAGATTAAGTGCTTGTAGTAAACTGTCATAGATCTAGGGATCATACAGTTATTGCATATCAGTTTTTAGTACAACATTTATAGATTACTGAAGTTTCAGTTTTTTTTTTTACTTGTTCTTGGAAATGAAATTGATGGTGATGTATCATATAATTATCACTTCATTTGGTTTGATTCTCAGTTTTGTTCAATCAGCATTTTGACTATCAATATAATTCTATAGACTATCAAATGGCAAGCAACAAACTACATATTAAAGTCCAAACTAAAAATTTGAATATGCAGTCTTAATGAAGACAGGATGACAATAGAACTTCAGAACAATGACTGACTCGAGTTATTCAACATCACTACTGAAATCATGATTGTGGTCCTTGCCTCTTTGGTAGTTCACTCACATTGCGAGCTAGGTTTCTGGAATCCTTGTTATTCATTAGTAACCTTTGTAATCTATCTTCAATAACTCGGTTATTGAGTATAAGAAAGGAACATATAATCTGCCTTTCTCCAATAGTTTACTGTCTTTTTGAGGTCAAAGTGCAAGTCAAAAGTATGTCCCAGGGTGTCACAGATTTGTCAAAAAAGTTCAAAGTGCATTTATCTACAATTTTTGCAATAGTTTTCTATTTTCTTGTTTAATTAATGATTCTGGATAGTGGATGCTACTCAAAGTGCTGGAACAAGGGCATTCTACTCAAAGTGCTGGATAGTTTAGGTTAATTTAACTTTTACCAAATCTGATTTTGTAAAATCTGATTTTACCAAATCTCAATTCTTAGGTTATTCTGATTTTTGTTTCTTTGCATGGGCATGCACACATGTCTAGGCCCATGCATGTATCGAATTTTTGGTGGGGTTTCAAATGGCTACATTGTTCTTAATGTTTCATGAGAATTAAAGCGTGGGGTGGTGTGGGATTGATGGATGCTTAAGCTTGCAGATCTGCAATCTAATGAAATGTTGTCTTTTTTTTTCCTTCTTTTTGACAAAATATATGGAGTGAACCAAGATCCACCATCCTCAAAACATACCACTAAATACCAGTCATGTGGTCCACCAACTTATTAATAACCTCACACTTCAGTTGATAGCTACCTCTAGGATGGTATATCACCCTACATTATTCTTTTGTTGTAGCCATCAGAGTTTTTACCAAGGTATGGCCCACCGACGGACAATATTCCGTGGCTACTATTTATTCCGACGGAAATATACATTTACCCACGGAATTAAAACCGTGGGTAATACCTTTGTTTCTTGTAGTGGTTATAGGATGATATCTATAAAATTACAATTCTAAAGAAGAACAATCTAAGAGTTTTTATTTACTTATAAAACTAAAATAGGCCAAACACTACAAATTCTTTTCAGATTTAAAATAACAAATAAACATGACGAATGGGTAATATATTTCATTATATTATACTAGCGAATCCATGTGAGTGTCATGTTTAAGCACAGTGTCTATCAAGTCTCGTATGATTGAGGTCATAAAACTATAAATAATGTTAATATTTATTTTAATTTAATCTTATTGTTTTTTCATTAATAAAAAATTAATACGTGTAAAGCACGTGCAATTTTACTAATATATATATATATATGGAATGCAATCCTCTACGGTTGTAATTAACAGGACTCGTGGGAGCCTGATTATGCCCCCTGAGATCGCCACGTCTTCCTTTTGACACCCCTTAAGTGTGGTTAAGATTCACCCATCCCTAGGGTTCACCCACCTACATTTAAGGGGTGTCAAAAGGCGTAACTAGACTCCCCCGAGTCTGGTTACAACCGTAAAGAATTCAATTCTTATATACTAGCAAAGACCCCGTGCGATGCACGGGTAATAATTTAAGAATATCTAAAATTAAGTAATATTATTTAATTATTTACATATTAAGTAATATATTTTAATAATATAATGTTTTTATTTGATATTATAATTTGTATTAATTAACTGACTTTATGATAATAATTTATTATTATTTTAATAACATTTAATAAAAAATTATAAATATCTTAGTATTAAACATAAATTAATACACCCAAGAGTTGGAGATAAGAGAGAACTCTCCAATAGTGGAAATAGAGGGGTATCTAGGATGAAATAGTGGATCCCAAACCTACATGAGTTGGAGATAACAGAGGATTCTACAAGAGTGGAGATATAGAGGGCTCTAAGAGGAGATAGTGGGTTCCAAACTTAAACGGTGGAGATTAAAGAGAAAATCCATGTGTTATCTCTAAAATAGAAGTTATAAGATTGAAGAGATTGGGGTTTGGAGAGCAGAAAGAGAAGTCTTATTTCTTTATATTATAGATAGATAGATGTGTGGAGAGTCATGAAGACCCCAAAAATTGAAGAGGTGCGTCCCAATCTGAAGCCTCAACAAAGTCGAAGAGATGTGTCCCCATCATAATGCCACGTAGGCTGAGTTGCATCCCATTCTTCACGTTATAACTCTGCAAATCTTAATTCCAATAGTTGCAACCCTTCTCATCTACCAGGTGTGTTTGTGTGATATGTAAAGGTAGAGAGAGAGTTCAAAGGAAGGGGAATCGAATCTGTGCATTTTGTTTGATACATTGAGATTTAGGCAGAGGAGAAAGAGTTTAAAGGAAGAGGGAGAAGAAACGGACTCAAAAGGTGTCTTTGTTGAGAAGGTTCATGAATCCAACAACGGGTGCGTCCTCTCCACTGTAAGTCTGTAACTTCTAACTCTACTGGAAGGACACGTCCCTTCAGATGGTCCATTTCTCACAACTTCTTAGCCAAACCCCCTAAAAACCCTCCCTAGAGTTGCTCTGAAATCTTCAACAGATATGAATAGAAAATAATTCTTTAATCACACTGGTTGGCTCCCTAAAATTGCTCCCGGACCGCCACGATAGTCCTTGGCTTTCATTAGTAGTAATATGTCTTTAGTATTATAAAGAGAATGACCGGAAAATGAATAAATTTTCTCATAAATAACAAAATTACCCTTATAGCTTTTCTATCTCTATTATTATATGCTATTGACAAAATTATTTTAAGAGAATAGGGCCAATAAAAATGTCGATTGGATTTGGTCACTATTTACAAAATTGCTCTTATGACTCTCAAGGATTCTATTGTGAAATATATACAAAGGGAATACGTTTTTCTAATATGTAAGTCTAGGTGTACTCCCATAGTGTACTCCCAGTTGTACTCCCAAATTCTAACCATTTAATTTAGACCAATACTAACCCCCTAACCTTAGAGGCCTAGATTGTGTAAAAAATAATAATAATAATTTAAAAGACAAAATAAATTGAGCCAAATCTTGACCCTTAATAATTAGCCATAGACGGTTACGATTAGGGAGTACATATTTGGAAGTACCAATAGACTGACACACTGACCTTCGGGCTGTGTTGGGTTGAGCTTTTCACAAATTGGGTGGGGCTTGGGTTGAGAAAGGCCAAACTGACCTCTCCTTGAGCTATGGTTTTGGAAACCTAGCCCAATCCGAACACGACTTATAAAAAAACATATCAACATTTAGATTATACATAATTAGATGTTAAGTTGAAAATAAAATATAATTAAAGTAAAACAAAATATGAATCCTAAGGCACCCTACGGTTGCCATCTCCCCATCTCCATTTCTTTTCTCCAAGCTCAAATGGTAAATTCTTGTTTCCTATATATCATTCTACTAATAGAAGTACAATGAGGATATCAATCTTTATGTGGACATAATTACCTTTTACCTTATTTTATATAAAAAAAATTATAAATTGAATTATAATGTATACTATTATGTGGGACCCATGAGTACGTAGTTAGAAGGTTTGCTTTAGATAAACTTTTTAAAGTCTATCAATTTAGTTATCCCGTATGAGACTTCTCTTCACGCATTGCTTGGGTGTTAAGATGTATTGAGCATGTATGGTGTATAATAGTGTGTTTGGGTGTATAAGAATTATGGGGCAAGATGTAGGGTGTGTGGGTGTATATAATGGTGTATGATTGTAGAATGTAGAGTGTGTTTGGATGTATCGAGGGTGTTGAATGCATTGTGATGGATGTGTTTGGAACCTTGAGTGATGGTTATAGGATGATATCTATAAAATTACAATTCTAAAGAAGAACAATCTATGAGTTTTTATTAACTTAGAAAACTAAAATAGGACAAACACTACAAATTCGTTTCGGATTTAAAATAACAAATAAACATGACCAATGGGTAATATATATCATTATATTATACTAGCGGATCCATGTGAGTGTCATGTTTATGCACAGTTTCTATCAAGTCTCATATGATTGAGGTCATAAAACTATAAATAATACTAATATTTATTTTAACTAATCTTATTGCTTTTTCATTAATAAAATATTAATACGTGTAAAGCACATGCAATTTTACTATAATATATATATATGGAATGAAATCCTCTACGGTTGTAATCGGACTCGTGGGAGCCTGATTATATCCCCTGACATCGCCACATGTTCCTTTTGACACCCCTTAACTATGGTTAAGATTCATCCACCCCTAGGGTTCACCCACCTACATTTAAGAGGTGTCAAAAGGGACACATGGCAATCTCAGGGGCGTAATTGGACTCCCGAAGTCTGGTTACAACCGTAAAGGATTTCATTCTTTTATATATATATATATATATATATATATATATATGTCTTTACTATTATAAGAGAATGACCGGAAAATGAATGAATTTTCTCATAAATAACAAAAGTATCCTTACAGCTTTTCTATCTCTATTATTATATATTATTGACAAAATTACTCGTAGAGAATAGGGCCATTAAAAATGTCGATTAGATTTTGTCACTATTTACAAAATTGCTCTTATGCTTATCTGTTATGTTATAAGGAGAATGACAAAATTACTCTTATATCTTCTTTATATCTACTATTATATACTATTGCCAAAATCATCCTTAGAGAGTATGACTATTAAAAACATTGATTAAATTTTGTCATTATTGACAAAATTACTCTAATACTTATCTTCTCTCCTATTATAATTAGAAAAACAAAATTACACATAAGCCCATAAAAACATTGATTGAATGTTGTCACTATTAATAAAATTACTCTTACAGTTATCTTCTCTACTATTATTATGAAGAGATTAATTTTCATGCGGAGCTCCCTTTTTATACTACCCGGGGGCAAATGTGTAATTATTGATAATTATACATTTGCACCCGGGTAGTGTAAAAAAGGAGCTCCGCATGATGCAGAGCTCCGCTTTATATATAAACTGTATTATGAAATGATAAAATTATCATTCCACTTATATCTTCTCTATCTCTTCTATTATAATTACTATTGACAAAATTACTTCTCTATTATTATAATGATAATGACAAAATTACTCTTACACATATTTTCTATCTTTACTATTATAGTGAAAATATGATACTGATAAACATTGATTGAACAAAATTGCCCACACACTTATATATTTAGTAACATAACAAAAATGGCTATTATAATGAGAATTCACATGTTAAAAACATAGATTAAATATTTTAAATTGACAAAATTACTTTTTAACTTAAAAATATTTTTGTTACAAATGAATAGGTAATTTTGTCTTTTTAATAATTATCTACCTACTCTGCGGTTATCTTCTTCCATACTTTCTCACGCCTCTCTCACACAGGTGCATCACATGGGTCCCTCTAGGGTCTTTCTTCCTGCTCTCTCCCCTATTTCCCTCTCTCTCACACCTTTTCCCTCTCTCACATGCATCGCACGTGCAGCCCACTAGTGTGTATATTTATATACATGAAAATGCTGACCTTCACTCATACTAGCGAACTTGTTAACTTGCATAAGTCTTGTTTATCCTTATGTATTGAATATCATATTCTCTCTGTATATACAGATATGTGATTTTTTTTAATTTAAATTGATTTTACTGATCCAAGCCTCCAAACATAATATATGCCTTTCTATAAACCACTTGTCTAATCAACATGGTAATGACTTTCACCTTTGTTCTCACTTAAAATCTTTTGTAGATATGGGTTGGATTTAGCCCAGTGTTACTTAGTTTGTTGGTTCGCTCACGGTTCGCCACTTTAGAGTGAACCAGGTTCGCTAGAGGTAGGATGAGATAATTCATTTCTCAATTCTCTTAGGTTATTGTTCTTTAGTTTGGTTCGCAAGTTAAGCACGTAAAACAAATATATATTTTGTAATATATTATTTTTAAGCGTGTATATAATATATTACAAAGATTTATTTAAAAAACTATAAAAAAAATGTCTTTCAATGAACGAGTTGTGAACTCAAAGTACTTGTCGAACCCAAAGAACCATATCAGTGAATTTGATTAAAAAAAGTTTTGACAAATCAAGACCGTTTTGAAACCACCGTCGCTCAATTTCACAAACCAATCCGAACCAAACCACAAACTAATACTCCTTGCTGGTTCTTGCTTGCTTCACAGACAGCTTTAAATCATTGGAGGGTCAAGTCTATTATGGTCTTGCAACCTTCAAAGGCATGTGGCTCTTCGGTTACCCAATTACAGCTTCGAATTTCCCCGATCTCAGCTAGTATCGGCTCAGGATCATTGTTAGTGTCCATGCAGTCCTGTCAGTCCGTGTTCATTGCTGTTGCCCTGAGAGATAAGAATGTATTGGGTTGCTTCTACCCAAAGCCAGCACATGAGACCCGATTGCAATTGGGATTCTCTGCAGCCTGTTGTTCGTGGTTTTCCCCACCAGAGGACATGGTATAGGTTATCCTGTTACAATGGGGAAATGACTGTTGCTCATTCCTGCATTAGTTGTCTATATTGTGTTATTCTTTTGTAAACTAGGAGAATTCTGATTGTGTTAATTCTCCTGATTGTGTTATTCTTTAGTAAACTAGGAAAGGAACATATTAACATTAACACAACATCAATTTCCAAAAGAATTCATCTGTGTTTATGATATTAATTTCTATCACAAATCAATTGTGTTATTCTTTTGTAAACTAGGTGAGGAACATTTTAAAATTAATACAACATAAACATCTCATCAGGTAAATGGAGGTGCAGATTAATATCATGGATATATGCTGCGTAAAGTAAATATAAATTGATTGGTATTTTTTAAGCAAAACATTTGATTGTCATACATACCCAATGGCGTGAACCCAGTGTGTAATATAATCTTAACTTCTGCAATACAAGACATGAAAACAGAGGTAAAACAGACCTAAAAGTTAATGTACAATGACATCTGAGTGGAACCAATACACCTGGTGGCTTTCGCTTATCTGGAATGATTGCTTCCTTAATCATGGGTAATTTTTCGTGAACTTTTTTCCATATGTGATTCACAGCACCATCTGGAGGAATAGGCCCAATACCATCTGGGTGGCCACTATCATACTCAAAAATGGGCTGAGCACGAGCCATATTTCGCCCAAATGCATCCCTCTGCTCTTTAGAAAAGCTTCTAAGGTGGCCCAAAAGCCAGTTTGGTCGTAAGGCATTGCTAACTGCCACAAAAACTGAAAAGTCCAAATAGCCCACCATCCCTTCAAATGGAAGCTCAATGTTGTCGCTGATTATGACTGGTATACAGAGACTTTGGATAGCATCAAAAAGTCGACATGAAGTGGGTGTCTCCAGCTGGGTGCAAGCAGAACTCTGACGTCCACATCCCTTTTATTGACTGCTCCCTGCCAGTGGCATTGGGGAAGCCTTCTTCCATGATGACACCAGGCTCATTAACCAGCAACTCCCACAATTTTTCTCAAACCATGCCTCCCTGTTAAGACAATATATTTAGATTAAGAGCATTGTCAAGGAAATTTAAAAAGGCCTCAGGGTGTATATATACAATCTTCAACAGAGGCATCTGTACATAAATTTTCCATTTAAAGCAAAAAATAAAGTAGTGCAATGATGGGGTATATATTATAAATATATTTTATAGCACCTGAAACACTTCTGTTATTCTATTAACATAGTTAGATCATATCGTTAACTCATCAGTTGAACCCAAATTGCCTCTTTACCATTCAACAAATTAGTATGTCTATAAGCTATAAGGTGGACTAGTGGAATCATACGTTTCATAATATTGGCTATCTGAGTGTCAACCAAAAGTTCTACTTGGGGAAATACCCTCAAGGCAATGTCATGCAGACTATTCTATACGGTTGACGTGTCTGTGTCAAACACGTATCGGACTCCGACCCATATCGGATTTTTGTTGTACACTTCTAGAATTTTTTTACTTCTATTCGTTACTTTACAAAAAATAAATTGACATGCACTAGAGATAGGTGTTCATGGTTCAAGTTTATCCTTTAGAAAGTTTATAGAAGGTGAATACAATACATGATTCATCTATGCCCTCATTTATGAATATATAATATACATCATAATATATCCCAATTAACTATGATGCACTACAGAACTCTGATATATAAAGACAAAAATAAAACTACGCACTACAAATTTGAAATATTCCTTGAGTCCTCAAATACTATATTTTGGGGTAGTCGAATCCGACACCTCACATCCGTGTCGGACTCCAACACTCATGTCCATGTCTATGCAAACTTAGCTCTTAAGAAATTCAAGTATCTCCAGAAAAATGAGTCATCAGGGCAGCATACTTGAAATATCAATAAATATAATATGATCCCTTTTTCCATGGTTTTTTGAAGGTAGAACAACTAGTTGAATTGCAAGATTTTAACTCACATCCAGCTACTTCACAGATAATGATCTTTATACAGCCTACATTCTCTTCAGTTACTCATGGATGTATTCTCTTCAGTTACTGAGGCTAAAATTCACTTTGCGGCAAATGAATTATGAGAGTCATCTGTCCCTTCATGTAAATGGTATAGTGATCTAAGGCTACATACATTGACTATCACTCTAAAATAACATGATCAAGATCCCATACAACAAGATATTGTGGAGTCCTACTTGCCGATTAGGAATCTTAGGGACAGAGAAACAAACGAATGCTTGCGACTTCTCGAGAAGTTTAACAGGATCCACAGTTTCCCAGATAGAGAGGATTATTGGCTTTGGAATGGGGGTACCAAGTGTACTACTATTATCACGACTAGAAACTTCTACAACTATCTTCTTCTGAAAGAGGGCGCAAATTTGGTGAGGATGCCGAGGTTTAGGAAGATCTGGAGATCCCATGTCACTCCAAAGGTTCAAGCTTTAGCATAGTCCTCAGCATAGTCACAAATTCGGGATTCAAGAATAATTCGGCAGGGTTCAAGTTCGGAAAATTTCAGAAAAATTGGCGGTAAAATTCGGGAAAATTTCGGGGAAAAGTTGGGATTCGAGAATAATTCGGCAGGGTTCAAGTTCGAAAAAATTCGGGAAAAAATCGGGGAAATTATTTTTTTATAATAATTATATAAAATAGAAATATGATATTAATTAATATATCTAAGTCTAACAATTTGATTACATATTATACAATATAAGTAGCTAATTGTCATTGTAAAGGAACATGTACATGGTTTGCAAGGGGAAACCTCAATTCAGGTAGCTATGGATTTCTAACCAGATTGCTGATTCTACAAACAGAAAAATCATCATGTGTATACTACCAGAACGAACATGCTCTTCCATGGGGCAATGGATTAAGTAACTTTTAGAAGTACCCTATATAAGCAAAAATGCTGAGATGCATAACTAATTTCTCGTCATACATATTTATAAAATTAACTTTGTAAGTAAGATCCATGACTGGATGTCAAGAAATCGCAGAAACTCAAATATTACCAGATTTACAGCAACAAATTGGAGTAATAGAGGCTATTAAGTGAAAAAAAAAAATGGCTGACCGAAGAGTTGGAAGAAACCATCTCTCAGAAACCCTATAAAGCCCTCTTCCTCTTCTCTTCTATAAACCTTATAAAGCCACGAAATTTATTTACAGAAGAGAGGAAAAAAAATTGGGGGCTTCATTCTTACAGAAGAGAGGAAACAAAGACAAACCCAAAAAAAAAAAGTGAGAGAGAGGGCTGACCTCTTCGAGAGACTGTCAAGAGGCGAGACCATCTTCTCCTTTCTTTTACTCTTCTCCTTTTCTTCTTGTCCTTCTTCTCTTCTCCTTCTACTCTTCTTCGGTCTCTGAGTCTTCTCCTCTTTGAACAGTAAACCCTTACTAAAGGATTTTGTTTTTTATATAAACCAAATGATGTAATTGCCCCTGCTCACAGAAATAACTACAAAAAATACCTGAACGATTAAATCACGACTTGCGCTACTTATATGTTAAATTCGCATTTTGCGCGAATAAATCATGAATCGGCGACTTATTCAAATAAACGCAATTTAATCGCTGATTTAATTGGGGAGGCTTTAATTTGCGATTTAAACGCGATTTTTTCAACAAAAAAAATGGCAATTTTTGTGACTATGGTCCTCGGTAGTACTGGACAAGATTCCGACCATTGATGACCTTAGGAATAGGGAATGCAGATCCCAAAGGGGTGTTGTAGTCATCAAAAGGCCGAGGAAGATGTGCATCATATTCTCCTCCATTTTATGGGGGCTTGGATCACCTCTTTTTCGGGCCTCCATTGTGACCCATAAGGAGGTTGGTGACCAATCCTCAGCTGGACATGCGGAGTCTTTAGTAGCAAGGGTAACATTCTTGAGGTATGCTACCCAATTTGACTGTTTGGGGTCTATGAAGAGAGAAACAAAGGGTTTTTAAAGGGTTGATTGTTTTTGGATCAGTAATCAAGATAATAATATATATCAAAAGAGGGAAAAACAAAGGGTTGACTTCTTCAGGCCTAAGATTAGGGGTGTCAATGGGTAGGGCCGGCCCAGTGGCCCGGTCCGAAAAAAGCCCGCCCATTACCCATATTTTAAACCCTAGGGATAGGGCCAAGCTAGGGTTTAGCTCCTCAAAGCCCAAGCCCAAGCCCAGCCCGACCTAACATACATACTTATATATTTATATGTATATCTATATATAGTATATACTATATAATAAATAATACAAAGCATAACACTTTTATACACACTATTATAGAGTATTAAACTATAATAATATATACACATTATTATATATTACATATCAGTATTTTACATAATATATTAGAATATATTACATTATATATTATATAGTAGTGTACACACGCCCCGAACCCGCGCCTAAGGAATCAAGTATTCAAGTTCCGAGACGCGTGCCCGTTCGTCATTATCACACAAGAGGAAGACTTTACCCACGAAAATGCGGGAAAATTAAAACATTTATCAAATGCTTTCGATAAAGCAATATACACAATCATCACAATAGCTATCATACGAACCATATACCTTTATTAACTACATAAAGTCTGTTTTACAAAAGTAGGGGCCTCTATCACGTCAGGTACGGTCTGTACAATCTCCAAAATGTCCAATTGGACCTTTCACTTACTGGTCAGCAGCTCCGAGAGAGCTATGAAGTCCAATAAAACCACAGTTCATCTAAATTATTTTCCACATAATAACATGTATCAATAATGCTATAATAAACAGTTCAGTTTGCATGTTACAGTAGAATATAACAGTATATAATAAACTGTGACTCAATGTCACTTAGGGTTATGTCACCCTAACCGAGGTTCCTGACCTCTCATTAATTTCCAAATATGGAGTCATTTATGAAATGATGTTCATATTACCAAGTTATCATTTCAATCAATCATGTTTCATTTCGAGTCCTTAGACTCTATTAACTGGCCATAGCTCATAATTGTTTATCTTAAAGTTTCTAAATCACAAACATACATGGAGTCGTTTAGATTCACATACACTATTCCGGCTTTCACCCGAACACGACCAAACCTTGGATATACCAACCCAACTACCTCGAATCTGAAGATTCCATACCAAACCCTAAGTACACCGACCCAGATAAATTCACAAACCCTGAGTACTCCGACCCAGACAACTTCGTATTCGAAGATACACACACAACCCGGGCATTCACCCGATAAGGACATACTTTTCAATTCAACTGACTGACAACATCTACAGTGTATTCGCCGCCATCGCCATGGGTATCAGTTAAGCAGAAACCACAACCAACCTGCCTACCGTCATCTTCTAACTAGTCTACGGAGGAACTCCGACATCTTTATCAATGCCGACATCTCCTGACGTTCCATCAAGAAGGGACCCTGATACACAAAGTGCCAACATCTTCTGACCCAACCAGAGAGGAACCCCGGACTATACACTATCTGATGTTTAGCCACTTTAAACTCTCTAAGACTTCGACATCTCCCGACTATCAGTCACGGAGGAACTAAGGGCCTTACTGGACACCGCCACTCCTAACCTAGTCCAAGAGGAATCATTGATGACCTAGACAACTAGACCGACATCTCCCAATTATCAGACACGGAGGAACCACGGGCCTTACAGGACACCGCCACTACTGACCTAGTCAAAGAGGAACCACAGGACTAACCCCAATTAACTCAAGTCTCGCTTGATTAACTGAAACAGTTGGGCGTCACGCCTGTATACCAAGTCCAATAGCACACCGTCCCGTTAGGGAACATTTCCAGGCCAATGGATGTGTCCATTGCCTTACACGACACTTAGACAAATTTTCGAGACACCCTATGGGGACGATACAACATACTCAAGACCGACTCCAGGCTCCCAGAAGGTCCACCAGAAGTCCACACATCATCTACGGGATCTCCAACCCTTTTTCATCGATGCCAAACAAAAACATACATTTCACATAGCTTAAAAAATAGAAAATAGAGAAGAGGGAAAGGGTTTAACCTCCCTACACGGATTTCAAGACGACTGGGGAAGAAACGGACATCGCCAACACGCTCAGAAGAGCGACCAACCCCAAGGTAGAGCGTCTCTCCCTCTAACTTTTCTTTTTCTCTCTACACGCCAACTGAGGCGCCGAGGAAGAAATCAGACGCCGCCAACGCGTTGGGAGCATCAAAATACCCCAAGATAGCTTCCCCTTTTCTTCTCTCTTCTTTCTCTCTCTTCTCTCTCTCTCTAAACTTTCTCTCTCTAGAAAGTGGAGTGGCAGCACCCTAATACCATGAGTAAAAAATGGCAAAATGAGGGTCTAGCCCCTCTTATATAGGCCAAAGTGGTGGGGTGAGATCTTGTGCAAAGCACATGACCATTAATGGTGTGGAGAATTGATCGGGTCAACTCATTTGACCGGTTGACTGTTTTCTTGATTTTTTTTCGTGCATACGACTTTCGAAACCCCACTAAACGACTTCTGATTTTGACGAAACTTCATGTGACCGAACTTAGGTCAGTCTGACACCTGCTGTAAAACTTTCAGGGAAAAATGCTTAGTTTTGACAGCCAAAAGCAAGTCTAGAAGCAAACTACAAAACCCGCTAATTTCTTAATTTTGGACACAAAACACAATGCTGTTTCTTCGTTTGAGAAAACGAACTACTGAAACGACATGTCCACAGGGTCTACCGACACGCAATGGTATGAGTTTCCCAGATTTCTATTAGAATCTTCAACAATTATTGAATCCCAACTGAATTCCGGAAAATCTGTAATTTCCTGGTGTTCTCAATTTTCTTACATGTAAGACCCTCGTAGTCTCGCGAATCGATACACAACGGAACTGGAACGACTAGTAATCGTCCAGATAGTCGACCCGTACATTGTGTATGATTTTCGAGGAAAAACATTGAAGTTTTATCGGTACAATCCAATCCTGAACAAAACCCACTTTTCACCTATTTAATAAACACTTAACTAATTAACCTCAATTAAGGACTCATAAACGCATAATTTTATTATATTAAAATTCCAGGTCGTTAGAGTTATGACATAACAGTGTACACAGTGCACACTGTTTTATCATAACAGTGCGCACTGCATTCACTTATTTTATGTATTATACAGGTTCTACATAATATACATAACATGCTAGTATATATAATATGTATTCCACATTACATAATATACATAATACATAAGATATTAGAATAATATAACAAATAGAGCCCACTGTTATAGCGTGCACATTGTTATACCATAACATATGCATTCACTTATATTTATATATTATATAAGTTAATACTTATCGTATTCTCCATAATATACATAACTTATTAAATGTTGGTATGTATTACATATTGCATAATAATAATACATTATATAATGATTTAACAAACATACACACACTGTTATGGTATAACAGTGTAAACTGTTATACCATAGCAGTGTACTCTTTGTTGTAAGTTACATATAAATTAGTATTTATATGTAACATATTATATATGTATAGTATAATATAAATACATATAATAATGTGTATTTATTAGAATTAAGTAAGTCAAACCAAACCAAACCAAGCTCGAGCTTGTAATGTTTTTTTACGAGCGAGCTTGAACACCTTTGTAATTTAACAAGCTGATCCTGAACACCCTCCCACTCAGTTCGGTTATACCCCTAGTAAGATCTAATCAAGACAGGTTGGCAACTAAATTCTATAATTCACTGTCAATGGATTACAGGTAAGAGAACTGATTCCCGAAATTCACGGGTTGTCTGAATGGAAACATATTCTGTGGCTAGTCCATTGAGCACAACTCCACATTTTCAAGTTGTAAATGTAATGTTATGATGAAAATTAAAAATTGGATCAGATTAGACCTCACTATCTTGGTAACAAGAAAAAAAAATTAGAGAATTAGAAAGTTGAGCACTGACCCGGTGCCTATGTTTAGCCCCTTTAAAGTAAAGAAGTGCCTGGCAATTCTGATCTTCTGACAAGTGCAGTCTAGGGAGTAGATGGGTGTATGGAACGATTACATCCTTGAGCAGGGAAACTTGGGTGTGTTGTATCATATCCGAAGAATTGCCACTGGATGCTTTTGAGTCAAGCCTATACCACCCCCCAAAATCTACCACTAGGAGAACTGACGGAGCTATCTCATCTCTAACATGCTACATTGCAACTGGGTCTGCCAAAGAATGTTTCAAGTTTAAACTTAACTTGACAATTCAGAGGCTACATCATAAGCTACTAAAGCTTGCTTTCTTTTTTGGCAGTAGGTAAAAGAAAGAACATCAATGCATTCAAGTGGCACATATAAATGAAACTTACAATAAATCTGTTTGGAAACTATATCATTATGTAAATAAGCTGATTCTTTTTCACAGTTAAGATTAACTGAATAAAAGCTCCAGACCTTGAGTAGTAGTCATATACTAAAAGTGGTATTCCAATTCAAGAGAAGTGAGATGAGTAACACCACAAATATTGAAGGTTTACACAAACAAACAAAGACATTGAAACTAGAAAATTTGAAATCTTATTTTGGTAGATTTAGGACATAAGAACAAAATACATACCCACAATTCCTTCTTCAGGAGCCAAAATCCAAGATAAGGAGGCTGGAGGCACATATAATACTAGGTGCAACCAAAAGTCTAAAGCCTAAGAAAAGAAAAGGTAACAAACATTTTTGGCTAAATTTACAGACTAATAAACGTAAAGGACTTCCTCCAACAAAAACAAGATACCTTGAACACATAGTATGTCCAGAACATTCTCTGACTAAATGATGACATCTTCAATTCCACATACTTCAACAAAAATAAAAGAAACGAACAAAAAAAAGGGGCACTCATTTTTCTGACATAAATATTTGTTGTTTATTGGTAAAATCTTCCTGTGTTGTAACATTGAGAGAGGATGAATTGATTGTGGAGGCCAACATCTACAGTTGTCTTGGTTGTTGAGCAGCAGAGCAAGGAGGGAGTAAAGATGGAGCAGGAAAGAAGATGGATAAAGAAGGATATAATAAAGATTATAATACCCTTACTTTCTCATTTTTCATTATAAAATTGGTAGGTATTTATTCGGAATCCAGAAAGGAGAATCATGCTACATACAATGAGTAACTATTTCATTGATGAAAGTTATTCAAGTAGATAAACTACAAGCAACAACTTAGTCACAGACTATGCAGGGGACAGCATGAGAGCAGATTTGGATGGTGAAACAAAGAAATGGCATGCCAAGCATCAACAACTGCATAGAAGAGGAGCATAGACAATATTGTAAGGCTTGTTGAGTAAAAACCTCTTCAAATTCATCTGGAATCAAATTCCTCTACCATTGTCACTTCCACAGCCTCCATACCACAACCACCATTACATCTCTCTCTCTCATCACTTCCACAACCACCATTACAACCACAACCACCAGGGAATTCATCCTAAACAATTTGGATAATGACCATTGTATCCTTATTTGGTTTAGTCCCAAATGGGAGAGGAAAGAATTCTTCCTCCCATTCTCCACCTATAAATACCCTCTCCCTCAACCCATTTAACAAGCTTTACACCCCATGAGACTTGAGGAGCTAGGTTTTTGCTAAGAACCTCTTTAGTTAAGAATTTTATCCTCCCTCTAACCTTTCTTTGTCCCCCTTAGTCTCCCCTTTGCCTTAGCCTTCCCTAACACATTTAGCCTCATTTGTCTTAGTATCTCAGTCCCCTTAGTCCAGTAGGAATCTCCCTAGGATCCCTTTAGGATAGACTACCCCATCTCCAAGCCTTAGAAGGAGAAAAAGTGGAAGAGAAATAAGAGAAGAAGAGAACGAGCTTGTGGTGGTTTACAATAACACTAGGTGAATTGATCAAATTTAGACTATCAATTCAAGCATTCTCATTTCGACCCTTTCTTTTTCTCTTTATTTTGTAATAAGCCTTTAGCTAGGGTAGAAAACCAACCCTTATCCCAAAGTAGTTTAGACTCCTTTTGATGCACTTCACCGATTTAGGGCTCCTTATAAAAGGGGCTAGGGAAGGAAGCTTTAGGCTTTGAAGTTTGAACCCTCTATTTTCCTTAGTTTTTTTTGAATGAGCCTTAGATTAAGTTAGACAACCAACCCCTTTTCTAATTCCATTTGGACCCTCTTTGACACGTGGATCATTTATACTTTATACTAAAAACGACCTAACCAAAGCCATAACTTTGATCCAACAACGAACACTCTTACACTTTGACAGAAATACAATTAACAAATCAGGAAATTTGTCCCAAACATTTTGGATAATGACCATTGTATCCTCATTTAGTTTAGTCCCACACGAGAGAGGAAAGAATTCTTTCTCCCATTCTCCACCTATAAATAAACCACTCCCTCAACCCATTTCAACAAGCCTTCACACCCCAAAGTGACTTGAGGAGCTAGGCTTTTTGCTAAGGCTAAGCACCTCTTGAACTTCAAGTTTTGGCCCTTTAAGGCATTTAGCCTAGCCTTCTCCCTAGCCACCCTTAATCATCCATTGTCTTAACCTTTATCTCATTTAGCCCCTATCTCCCTTAGCCTAAATCTCTGCATAGAATGAGCTAAACATAGCTTAGGAAGATGGCACTACCAGGTAGCAATACCCTTGAAAACAACATGGGCGTGTGCAACCGCTATAAGATTCTTAAGGTCGGCTAATGGGACAATGGACAAATAGTTAGATACAAGGCAAGGCTAGTTGCGAAAGGCTTTACTCAGATCTATTGGGTGGATTATTAGGAGACGTTTGCTTCAATTGCCAAGATGAACTATGACGGAGTTTTGCTCTCACTTGTAGCGAATTTATGTTGGCCTTTTCATTAGTTGGATGTGAAGAATGCTCTTCTGCACTGGGACTTACAGGCAATGTTTTAAAATGCTAAGGCGTGAGGCGAGGTGTTCCACTTGTCTAAGGCATGAGGCGTAAGCCTCATGGAATTTTCTTTTTTAATAATTAAATAATAAAAAAATTAATAAAATAAAAGAACAATTGAAATGATCATTCACCATAAATGCATCATAAATCACATCAAATGCATATCATCCTCTTTCTCCATAATTCTTCATAACTTAATAGTATTGTATATTTCTTTCAGTATTGAGTGAAAATTTTTGTTTTTCATGTCGCAAAATTTTGGCATGCTAGTGAAAAAAAAGGTTATGGATTTTGGGCTATCAAATTCTTTCATTGCACAATCACTTGACTCAGAGAAGGAAAAACAAAATTTCAAAAAAAATTTCACTAATCCACGGTCCCACTTTTGTTAATGTACAGAAAAAAAAAAAGTAGCTTCAGGAGAACTCCATTTATCCTACGGTCCCACCTCAAAAAAAAAAAATCAGCTAAAGGACTGCAGGGTTTTTCAAAAAAAAAAAACAGTATTTCAGCTTAGTACTCCAGGGCTTTAGAGATTTTTTTTTTAAAGCTTCTCCATTAATCCCATGATCCCACTTTACCGTAAACAGAATTTGAGGAAAACATAATTTCCTCTTTCTTCTTCCTCTTCTCCTCTGTCACGTTTTTACTTTTTTCTTTTTATTAACGGCACTCTTGTTGAAGATGTACCAGAGGATTAGAAAAAAAAAACCAAGAGAGAGAGGGAGGGAGAGAGGATGGGGTTGAAGATGTACCAGATTTGTTCTTCTTCCTCTTTTTTTCGGCACTTACGGTTGATACTAAAGGAAATAAAAACGGTTGATACCAAAGGAAAGAAGAGAAAAAAAGGAGAGGGAGGGAGAGCGAGAGGAGGGGGGTTGATACGCACCAGATCTTGCTCTGCTGCTGTTGCTGCTTCCTCCTTTGTTGTTCAGTTTTTTTTAATAACACTTGTGGTTGAAAGATGTACCAAGCAATGAAAACAAAAGAGAGGTTGAGGAAGAGGGAGAGAGACGAGGGGGTTGAAGACGTACTGTTCTTCTCCCTCTTTCTTCTTCTTGGTAGAAGATGCTAGAACAGTAGAAGACGTGCTCTGGTTTACGTTTTTTTCCCGGTATAAGAGGTGATGGCCTAGGGACTTTAAACGGAAAGAGAAGAGTCCTAGGAGGGGAGGGTAAAAAGTTTTTTTTAATGCTTATAATTGTTAGGTAGCATACAACACCTTTAAAAAGTGTTTAGAAGGCGTGCGCTTCTCAGATGTGTAAGCCTTTTCGTCACACCCCATGTCTAACGCGTACGCCCTAACATCAATTCCGCTTTTTCCCAATGCTTTGAAACTTTTTCAAGATGCCTCGCCCTGAAGCGTGCCTCAAGGCGTATGCCCCCAAAGCACTTTTAAAAACACTGCTTATAGGAAGAAATGAACATGACTCTCCCCCCTAGATTCCAGGTTTGTGGTCAAAAGGGTAAGGTTTCCAAGTTAAAGAAGACAATCTATGGGCTAAAACAATAATGTAGAGCCTAGTTTGTGAAGTTTAGTTGTGCTGAAGAGGTCTGGTTATGCTCAAAGTCATGTTGAGCATGCTTTATTTATGAAGCATATGAAGGTACTACCACGATACTAATTGTTTATGTAGACGACATTATAGTAACAGGTGACAATGCTCAAGAGATTCAGAGACTCAAGGTGTATCTTGCAAAAGAGTTTGAGATCACAGATCGATTCTTGGAATTGATGTTGCTAGATCCAAGGAAGACATTCATTTTCCAAAGAAAGTATGTGTTAGACTTGCTACGAGTTACAAGAAAATTGGGTGCTAAACCAATGAATACACCTATGGAAGCCAATCTCAAACTTGACTATTAGGGTAAAAAACCTCTACAGAATGTTGTGATGTTCCAAAGATTGGTTGGGAACCTGATTTACTTGTCTTTGACACGCCCAAATATAAGCTAGGCAATTTTATGCACAAGCCACAAACTACACACCTAGACGCAACTAATAGAGTACAGAAGTATCTAAAGACTTCTCCCAGTGAGGTTTGCTTTGAAGCTTATACAAATGTCAACTGAGCAAGCTCAATAACAAATAGAAGATCTACATTCGGGTATTGTACTATTGCGGGTGGTAACTTGGTGACATGGAGAAGCAAGAAATAGATAGTTGTAGCAAGATTCAGGGTTGAGGTGGAGTACAAGGCAATGACACATGGTCCATGTGAGTTGCTTTAAATCAAGATCCTTATGACAAAGCTTGGCTTTCCAATCCAGATAGAGATGATGTTGAATTGCGATAATAAAACAGCCACTTGAACATAATCCTGTGCAGCATGGACAAAATGAAGAATATTGGCAAGCCAGACATTTCATTTGTGAGAAGGTGACAGCTAAGATTAGTCTCTCGTTTGTCAAGAGTCAAGACAAAGAATCAGTTAGCCGATGTACTCACAATCAGGGGCGGAGCCAGGAATTTCTCATTTGGGGGGGGGGGTTGAAATACATGCATAAAAAAAGTTTTGATTTGAGGGTATGGAATTTGGGGGTTTAGGGGCGTAGCCCTCAAGAAAAAAAAATTTGGGGTAGTTTTTTTATTTTGAGAATTTTTTTTTCCCGGTAATGCCTTTGAGGTTGCCACGTGTCCCTATTAATAGCCCTTAATTGTAGTTAAGATTCACCCACCTATCCTCGGTTTTTAAAAAAATATCAAATTTATTTTCGAACCCTAGTTTAAAATTCACTAACTCCTAAGGTTAAAATTATTTTAATATTTTTTTCTAAAAACCAAGGGCAAATGAAAACTGCCACCATTCTACGATACTAAGTCTCAAATTCAGGATCTTCCGCTGCACGGATTTCTTATGGCTTGTTCTCCCCGGTCGGAATAGGTGGGTGTGAACCCTGAGATTGGGTGAATTTTAACCATAGTTAAGGGGCGTCGATAGGGACATGTGGCAACCTCAAGGGCATAAGGGGACTCCATTGGGGGCCCACTATATATATGACAAAAAAATTTGGGGGGGAGGGGACCACTATATTATATAGGACAAAAAAAATTAGGGGGGCAAGTATACCAATTTTTTTTTTTTTATTGAGGGGACCATTATTCATATTACAACACTAAGGATTTACAAAAAATTTGAGGAGGCCATATAGAATTTATCCACGTTGGATCACTCATTCTCTTCCCTTACAAATCATACATATTCCTCCTCTCCTTCTATACAACTAGGATTTCTTTTTCTTCGAATTTCTACTCGTAAGAAGATCTCTATTCATCTCCTCAACCAACCCTCCTTATGTCTACACATTGTTTTCCAATCAACAAGGTGGAGCTTTCCGCTCCTGCTAGCCACTAAAAAAAGAACAGTAATCCTAATGCCTTCTCCTCAGCATCCCTAATACAATAAGTACATCAGGACTCTAATTCAATATTTTTCACAAAGTTCTCTAGATCTTTCACGGAGTTTTCTAATGAACCTTTTATCACAAAGAAAGCATAATCATAATATTGTATAGACTTTCGGCTTTCTCGAGTATCCTTGATAGTGCTAGAGTGATAGGCATGGACCCCCCCCCCCCCCCCCCCCCCCAACACACACAAACACACAACAAGGTCCTGAGGATTAAAGGAATTAGGAAGAGATGTTGTAGGTCTCTAATTTCAAGTTATGGAAAATAAATTAATTATGATATAATGGAATCGTTCATGGTGTACATCTCTTAATCTAGAGCGAGAAATCTTAGCACATTCGTAGCTGATATCCCATCATAGAATGAAGGAATAACACTATATCCAATTTAATACGAACACATACTCCCTTTTCTTATTAGCAAAACATCAGACTGAATAGCTTAAATGTTGCAGTTTCTGGTTTAGTCCAATTAATTATTAGTGAAAGATTGAAAAATGTACAACAACAAAACCATTATGCAGATACATACGACTTACATGCAATATTCAGTCTCATATGCAAGAGGCATAAGCCTCGAGGTGTGAGGCTTAAGCCTCATCCCTCAGCTCCGTCATTTGTAAATACATAATCAATTAAAATTGAGAAAAATAACAAAATCCAGAAAAGTCATTTACCAAAATATTTATATAAATGACTCAACCATCACATAACAGAAATAAATTTAAGAGAGGACAAGATGTTGCTATTAAGATTTAACTTTTCATTTATAGGCATATTGTGAACAAATGATATTCTATCATCAATTCAAAATGTAAATAGCTATTCCAACAAACAGTCGAAAAGAAGTCATCAAAATTACAATGCATTCTAGCAGCTCCAAATTCCTTCAGTGTCTGTTAAGAAAATCCTTCATGTGAAATCAAGCCTCAAACCCAAAACCCTAAAGATAATGGATGAAGAGATAGATAAATTACAAAAATTAAAACAAGAAAGATAATTTTTTAGTTTTCAATTCTTTTGTGAGCATGATATTTGAGCCTCTAAGACTGCATTTATAAGTGTTTCCCTCAAGAAAAACTTAGAGGCATAGGCCTTAAATGCCTTTTAACACACTGATCCACACATTCTGTAGCATCATACTTAGTTAGTATGTCTACCATCAGAACAAGCAACCAATATTTACATAAAAGAATCTAGACCGGAAAACAAAAAAACTGTCTCTAACAATTATCATACTAGATGAGCCAAGAAAGTATTTGTATGTAAAGAATGATCTAGCAATCAATTTCACAGATTAAAAAAATACAACATAAGCTCTACCGAAAAAAGTTATCTCTCCGACAAAACTGATGTAGTTTTTTTCTTTTGAAGAATGAAAAAAAGAACAACAGCTGAAACGACAATCATTTCCAAGAAGATCTAGCTTGCATTCATTGAATCACTATACAATGTAGAAAATTAAAAACCCAAAATATGACATAATACACTTCTGAAAACTAATATTTTGTCCACATTTCTTCATAAACACAAAATATAACTAAAATGTATGAATTCAAACATATAATTCAAGTTTAAGCAATTGAAAACAAGCTACAAAGCAATTCATCTCACAAAATTAAAAACTAAAAAAATTATAACACCCAAAACACACATTGAATCTCAGAAATTAACCATCAAAATAAAAAGAATCAAACAAAAAAAAATACCCGTCAAAACAAAAACATGATCCTGCCCTCCATATCGTCTCCAAGCATAAGTACCCCAAATAAAATCCACAACCTCCCTCTGCCTCTCATAATCCTCATTACCCACCTTCTTTCTAAACACCTCTTTCGTCATCCCCAACTGAATGTCCGCACTAAGCGTTGTGAAAAACGACACAAAAACAACATCCGCTTCATCCACATCAATAACATGTCTAACAAACGACCCTTCCCTCGATTCCTCGATCGTCATCAGATCACCCAAGATCCAGTATTAGGCACTATATTGCTTGATCAATGGGTTCTCTGGATAGGGAGGGAATTGGAGCTTCGGTTTAAAAGAGAGAGAGGACGATAGTTGGTTGTCAACGTCGCTACCAAGTCTTGAATCTTCATTGAAGGACCAGTATTTGTCTAATAATCCGTAATTGAGAGATCTAGAGAGATCTGCAACATAAATATTGATGGATTGGTTGGGAGATTTAGGGATTTTGTGAGGAGAGAAGAGAGAAGAAGAGGGTTGTTGTTGTTGGGTTGTGTAGAAGAGGAAGAAGAGAGATAGTGGGAGAATGCAGAGAAAGGCAAATAAGAGGATGAGAGAAGGGATTGAGCACTGAAGATTGTTGTTATTTGGACCCATTTTTCCTCTCTCTAGAATAAAAAAATTTGTGTTTATATGTTGAGACCTGAGAGAGGAGTGCTACTCTCTCTCTAGATTCGATCCAGCATTAAAGCAATTGTAGTATAGTTGTGCCACCATTTGTTAACTCAAGGTGTTTCATTATTATCTTACAACTAGTTATAATCGATTAGGTTCATGACTGTAGCTTCGCCTTGTGTTGTTACCTTAACCAAAAAAATATATGATCGATTAGGGCTTAAATAATTGTGGGGTAAATTACAGGTGAAATTTCATAAACCTCTCTTGTTTTTGAAATTACACCGACCTCGCCTGCCAGGCTTATCATATTAACTCTATCTAACCTTAGTTTTTAGAGAAAAAAAATGACCTAAGGATGAGTGAATATTAATCATAGTTAGTGGGTGTTAAAAGGGACACGTGGCGGCTTGGGACGTTTATGTTTTTTTTTGTTGAACTTTCTTTTTCTTTAGTTGAACTCTAATCATTAACTCACTCACACCCACGGTTAGGCCAACACACACAAACGGTATATGTTTCCTCTGAGTAATAAGGGTAAAATGGGAAAAAGTATCATTAGTTAACGGAGTTAATATGATAAGCCTGATAGGGGAGGTCAATGTAATTTCAAAAACAAGAGAGGTTTCTGAAAAATTTCACCAAACCTCAAGCAGGTGAGTGTAATTTAGCACACAATTATTTAAGCCCTAATCGAGTATAACTAGTTGTAAGATAATAATGAAACAGCCTTGAGTTAACAAATGGTGGAACAGCTATAATATTGTTTTAATGATGGATCGAATCTAGAGAGAGAGTAGCACTCCTCTCTCAGGTCTCAGTATATAAACACAATTTTTCCTCTAGAGAGAGGAAAAATGGCTCCAAAAAACAACACTATCAAGTGCTCAATCCCTTCTCTCATCCTCTCATTTGTCTTTCTCTTCATTCTCCCACTCTCTATCTTCTTCCTCTTCTACACAACCCAACAACAACCCTCTTCTTCTCTATTCTCTCTTCTCTCATTACAAAATCTCTCAATCTCCCAACCAATCCATCAAAGTTTATGTTACAGATCTCCTCAAATCACTCAATTACGGGTTACTAGACAAATACTGGTCCTTCAATGAAGATTCAAGACTTGGTAGTGACGTTGACAACGAACTACGGTCCTCTCTCTCTGTTCTAGACTGAAGCTCCAATTCCCTCCCTACCCAGAGAACCCATTGATTAAGCAATACAGTGTCGAGTACTGGATCTTGGGTGATCTGATGACGCCTGAGGAATCAAGGGGAGGGTCGTTTGCCAAACGGGTTTTTAATGTTAATGAAGCGGATGTTGTTTTTGTGCCGTTCTTCGCAACGCTTAGTGCGAAAATTCAGTTGGGGATGGTGAAAGGGGTGTTTAGAAAGGTGTGTAATGGAGATTATGAGAGGCTGAGGGAGGTTGTGGATTTTATTTGAGGTACTTATGCTTGGAGACGATCTAGAGGGCGGGATCATGTTTTTGTTCTGATAGGAATTTTTATTTTTATTTTTGATGGTTAATTTTTGGGATTATCAATGTGTGTGCTGGGTGTTATGATTTTGTATTCCTTATTTGAATTATGTGAGCTGAATTGCTTGGTAGCTTATTTTCAATTGCTTAAGCTTGAATTGTAGGTTTTAATTCATAGATTTTAGTTATATTATGTGTTTATGAAGAAATGTGGACAATACATTAGTTTTCTAAGGTGTATAATGTGGACTATTGTAGTTTCAGCAGTTGATCTTTCTTAAATTATTCAAAAGAAAAAAACTATATTATTTTCGTCGGAGAGAATTTTTTTCAAAAGAGCTTATGTTGTAATTTTTTTTAATCTATGAAATTGATTGCTAGATCATTCTTTACATACAAATACTCTCTTGGCTCATCTAGTATGATGATTGTTATAAATAGATTTTATTTTTGTTTCCAGGTCTAGATTCTTATATGTAAATACTGGTTGTTTGTCCTGATGGTAGACATACTAAGTATGATGCTACAGAATGAGTGGAATTACAGGAAGAAGTGAACATGATTCGCCCCCCTGGATTCCAGGTTCGTGGTCAAAAGGGTAAGGTTCCAAGTTAAAGAAGACAATCTATGGGCTAAAAATATCACGTAGAGCCTGGTTTGTGATGTTAAGTTGTGCAGAATAGGTCTGGTTATGCTCAAAGTCATGCTGACTAAACTTCATTTACGAAGCATCTGGAGGTACTACCAAGACATGTTGTAGGTCTCTAATTTCAAGTTAGGGAAAATGAATTAAATATGATAAAATGGAATCGTTCATGGTGTACATCTCTTAATCTAGAGAGAGAAATCTAGCACATTCATAGCTGATATCCCATCATAGACTGAAGGAATAACACTATATCCAATTAATAGAATCACATACTCCCTTTTCTTATTAGCAAAACATCAGACTGATTAGCTTAAATGTTGCTGTTTCTGGTTTAGTCCAATTAATTATTAGTGAAGGATTGAAAAATGTCTAACAACAAAACCATTATGTGAATACATACGACTTACATGAAATATTCAGTCTCATATGCAAGAGGCTTAACATCAGACTGAATAGTTTAAATGTTGCAGTTTCTGGTTTAGTCCAATTAATTATTAGTGAAGGATTGAAAAATGTCTAACAACAAAACCATTATGTGAATACATACGACTTACATGAAATATTCAGTCTCATATGCAAGAGGCATAAGCCTCGAGGTGTGAGGCTTAAGCCTCAGTCCTCAGCTCCCTCATTTGTAAATATATAATCAATTAAAATTGAGAAAAATAACAAAAAGATCCAGAAAAGTAACATTTACCAAAATATTTATATAAATGACTCAACCATCACATAACAAAAATAAATTTAAGAGAGGGCAAGATGTTCCTATTAAGATTTAACTTTTCATTCATAGGCACATTGTGAACAAATGATATTCTGCCATCAATTCAAAATGCAAATAGCTATTCCAACAAACAGTCACAAAGAAGTCGTCAAAATTACAATGCATTCCAGCGGCTCCAAATTCCTTCAGTGTCTGTTAAGAAAATCTTTAATGTGAAATCAAGCCTTGAACCCAAAACCCTAACCATAATAGATGAAGAGATAAGATAAATTACAAAAATTAAAAGAAGGATAATTTTTAAGTTCTCAATTCTTTTGCGAGATCCCTATCTTTGGTTAATGCAAGTGCCGCCTTAGACATAAAGGTGAGTCCCAAGACGTGAGGTGTGAGCTTCATGATATTTGAGCCTCTAAGACTGTATTTATAAGTGTTTCCCTCAAGAAAAACTTAGAGGCATAAGCCTTATACGCCTTTTAACACATTGGGTATGACATGCAATTGTCACTGAAATGTTGTTAAGACTGAACTGTTTTGAATTTTTAAAAATTGTGATACATATTGAGTAATCCAATTCTTATTGATAGGTTTAAATTTGACAACACATGATCCCAATTAAACACAGTTTCAACCCTTGACTGAACTATTCATGCTGAAGCATAATGAAAGTCATAGGTACACTTTGATAATCGTACAAGCACTCTAACATATTGTCTAGTGGGGTTTGAAACCAAACTAATTGATTAGTGCTTTTGTTAACTCATAAGTAGTTGGATGACCTAGAAATTGAACACCACCCATGTCTTCACTGAAAAAAAAAAAAAAAAAGGGTTACCTAACCGGGTTTTGCACTTAGTAACCGGGTCTCTTGTCTCACTAATCAGAGAGTGTTCACGTCAAACCATGTGGGCTTTGGAATAGAGAAAATATTCCAAGAAAAAGAGTCTTTATTATTTGTTAATCGTTCACCAACTCAATATTACCTACCTAGTAACCGGGCATCTTGCCTCACTAAGCAGAGAGTGTTCGCGTCAAACAGTAGAGAATTTTGGAATGGAAATCTTAGTGTGATTAGTCTAAGTTCGAAGCCTATTTGACTCGAGTTAATATGTCCTTAGGGGTGTCTTTTACACCTAGTGCCTTAAAACCTTTTGGTTTGGGAGTCACTGGTCTAACACTCGCTATACGGGTTGTCTAGATTGCTTAATGGACTTGAACTTTGCACAGTCTACACTTCTATATAAAAATACAAAAATATGAAAAAAAAAAGTGAAAATTGTCAAGTTAAAGTCTGGGGTTGGTTGTTTAAATTGATAGGGAGTTTTATTACAAATGGGTCGATAGAATAACAATTGAAAAGTTAAGTTGAGATCACATATTCAATTGTTAGTTCACATACACATCAAAGAAAATTATGACCAATCTTAAATAAGCTGAAATGTTCATAATTTGGTGAAATTGTGTAAAATTGAGAATGTAAAGAGTCGAGAATTTAAACTTGTTAATAATTTGAGGATTATCTTATATTTATTGTGATTTTGAAAATTTTGGAGTATGTATCAATCATTGTTTAGAAAAAAAAATTGCATGTCATACTTGAGCTATTTGCATAATTACAGGGTAGTACAGATGTTTATGAGTATCGTCACTGGTAAACTCTCACGAGACTTCACTCGTCTACTAGGGCCACCTAGGGGTTTAGAAGGTTTGTTGCATATGCCAAATGCAACCGAGGATCCCACGAAAGGGGATGTAGATATGGTTTAGCTTAGTTTAGTTTAGTTTTTATTTTATTTTGCATTGCTCGAGACTTAGCAATGTGTAAGTTTGGGGTTGTGATCGGTGCTAATTGTTACACATTTATGCACCTCAAACTACACTTGTTAGTTCCTTAGAATTCTTTTTTAAATCGTTTTGTAGTACTTGGTTGTGTTAGTCCTTTTCAGGTTCATGCGAGGAAAAGAAGATAAAAACGGAAGATTTACAAGCTTTGAAGACTCATAGGAATCTCAGCAGCGAAAAGAGCAAAAAGAAGGTTCAAAACAGAAGTGAACTGAAGATTTCCAAACTGGGCGATCGATCGCCCGTGGTCGGCGATCGATCGTCCCCTAGCGTTTTGGCTTATTTTAAAGTGCATGGAAAGATATATTTGGGCCCATTTTGGATGTTTCTAAAGCCCTATTAGTAGAGAGAGAAAAGAAAAGAAGAGTTGGAATCCAATTAAGATTCCTAAATTAACAAGGACTCTCTCTCTATAAATTGGAAAGCTATTGGCCCTAAGTACAGTTGTTGAATTTTGGATTTTTGAAGAATAGAAGAAGCTCTGGAGATCTGTGAAGGAAGAATGATGAGTTCCTCGTGTTTGTCGACGAAGATAATGTTCTCCTCCCTCGCGATGAACTAATTCAATTTTCTAGGATTTAGATGAAACCCTAGCTAGGTAACTGTATCTTTTATTTGTTTTTATTTAGATTTCAAATTTGTAAACATTGATTGCATAATGAGAGGGTTGTTTTATCAACTAGATTTATTGTTTATATTCGATTTCAATGAAATTTCTATCTTTGTCTTAGGTGTTAGGAAATTAAAATTGAATTCACTAATGTTAATTTCCTGTGGGTGTTAATGTAAGTTTTATACAATGGTTTTAATTGTCAAGAGATTAAATAGTAAGATATTTTATGCTAAGGAAAGATGAATGATTTTACTACTCTAGTTTAATGTGTATCATTCGTGCTAACTGAAGATAAGATATGTCAAAGATTTGATCACTTGTATCTTTCTTGGTCTTTGAGAGGGGACGTGTCGTCACTCTCATTATAATGTTTACAATTCGAGAAATCTGAGAAAATGCAATGCAAGATCAGTTATGAGGATAGTGATAGATTCAAATGCCCTAGATCTTCTCTCCAAAAGATTTCCAAAACCTTTAGTTGATAATTTAATTAGAAGTTATCATTTTAATTCTTGTTTTAGTTTAATTCAATACAAATCAACTCTATCAACCCATTAATTTAGAATTGATCTCTATAAAAAGGCAACGAAACCAGTGCAATCCTCAGAGGTTCGACACCCTTACTAGTCCCTATTATTCGGAATTAGCACTATTAAGAGTTTATTGAATTGAGAAATGACCAATTGCTATTACGACTACTAGTTTCTTTCTAATTAGGATTTCAGGGTTTCTTTCCCTATTAATAGGTATGTAACTCATTGAGGAGAATAGCATATATTTATTGAAGAAATCTGTACAGAGAATTCCCCTCCAAACTTTCTAATGCTGAATTAGGAGAGAATTTTACATCTTATTATCTTTAGGAAGAGTTTTTTTATTTCTGCTAAAACAAATTTTATTGCTCCACTCCATCCATCAATCAAGGTAATTTTACTTCGTGTTTTCCATATCCATCATTCTAGTTGGGTTAATCATAGCCTACTAGTTGATTTTATTGATCATTAGTTCGTTCTATTGCTGATTTTCAAGAAAGTCAATTTCCTTATAAGTTCTAACCGAAATCCGCAATTATCAATATAAATCAATTTTTGAAACCCTAATGCTTAGGGTTGATTTCGTACAGCATATTAAATTGGGGATTGTTGTTTTGATTAAGTTGTTTGATATTCCAAGGGATTAAGGTTTTCCCCAAAATTGGAGAACACCTTACATTAATGAAATTTGGGATAATTGGGGATTTGTTTATTTGCTTGAAATTGAAGTGGGGTTGAGTTTGAATATTGGACTTGATAATTTAAGGATTTATTCTGCATTTTCAAACCCTAGATTATTGAGAGTTAACTTGAAGTTAATTATTTGGGAATCAATTAAACCTCAACTACACTAGGCCATCAGTTTTGGTATCAAACTTTCTTGGTTAGAATAGTTGAGAAATTTTTGAAATCATTAGTACTCCTACTGGTGTGTTTTTCCGTGAAAAATTGAGTAATAAACAAAGGGATGATCAACTATTACAAATTCTGAAACAACCTGAATTTCCATCCATGAAGCTATTTTGGTGAGCTTCACTGCAAGTTTCAGATAAAATTTGTGCGTTAAATTTCACTCGTTTGGTTCCTTTTTACACTTGATTTTGCTCTAGACATTGCAAATCATATGTACCAGCATACAGAAACTCGATTGGTTGACTTGGAACTGAGTTTGAGTTGAAATCAGCCTAACCAAAATAGGAGGGTCCAAATCTAATCATCAACAGGACCAGTAGGCAAGCTTTCAATGGATACTTTTCCAACTTCGATTTCTGATTTTGAGTCCTCAACAAGGCAAGGCAAGCTATCGGCATATCTAACAAACCCATCTAATGTATGCATGATTTGATTTCCTTCAGCTGAATCATTAATGACTTTGGATTCTGAAACAACACCTTCCACAGGACAAAATGGCAAAATTACATGACAAATATATCTCCATCTTTCATGTGTTCAGCCAGGATCAACTCTATGGAACTGGATCCCACCATGGGAGCAACAGCATCACCAGCATGCAATTCAAGGATGAACTGCTTTTCTGAATAATCAAGGTTTTGAATATGAAGAAGAGATTTCCTTTGAGCTTCAGGAATTGGAATTCAACAAAAGTTCCTCTATTAAGATAATAGAAAGAGGAGCGAGGGGGTCCCAGAACGCTCTATGGGTTCCTAAAGATGTCTATCAATGTCTGCTTAAATTAGTGGGGGAATTTCTGAATCACTTGAGTGAGTATCTGTTCAGATCCTTCAGGGGAACAAATGGCTCTATGACTGGTGAAATGAGAACTAACTCAATAGGTCCCTTCATAATATTGACTCAGTTCCAGTAGGGAGGAAGGTTATTATCCCTCAAGGGCCTTGGAAGATGGATTGGAAGGGGTGGGACCCACAATAGTGTTTGCACCATTGACTTATCCCACTATTTCTTCAAGGGCTTTGAAAGAGGATAAATCAAACGGCCACATTTTGTACATTCTTTAAGGGGTAGGACCCAAAATAGTGTTTGTACCATTAGATTTCCAATCTTACAGCCTTGGCTCTCATTGGATTCTCAATATAACGGCCTTGGCTCTAGATCATACCTACTAATCTACAATCGAGAGTTTTTTTAAATCACTTCACTCTGAAATAGTTTAGTCTATTTTCTCATTCAGAGTATGGAACATGGGGAATACCTTTTTATTTCTATCTCTTCGCAGTCGCAGATACCAGCTCTCATTCTCTGAGGATATCACCGGATACCAGCTCTCATTCTCTGAGGACACCAACTCTCATTCTATACCAGCTTTCGATATCAGCTCTCATTCGGATACCAGCTCTCATTTGTTTGTCTCTCTTAGAATGTTTATTAACCAGAGAAGCAAAAGATCGGATATTGAAGAATGGTTGAAATACCAGCTCTCATTCGGATACTAGCTTTCGATACCAACTCTCATTTGCTTGATTCCTTGCGAGAGGAAATAAAATGAGAAAAAAAAAATCAGAGCTAAGAGAGAAGAACAAATGAGAGCAGCTATCCGAAAGAGAGTTGGTATAGAATAAGAGGTGGTATCCTCAGAGAATGAGAGCTGGTATCCATTGGTATCCTCAAAGAATGAGTGCTAGTATCTGGTGGCATCCTCAAAGAATGGGAGTTGGTATCTGCGATTGCGAAGAGATAGAAATAAAAATGCACCCCCCATGTTCCATACTCCGCATGGGAAAATAGACTCAAACTTTTTCAGAGTGAAGTGATTAAAAAAAAATCTCTTGATCATAGGTACTATCGAGAGCCAAGGCCGTAAGATTGAAAATCCAATGGTGTAAACACTATTGTGAGTCCCACCCCTTAAAGAATGTACAAAATATGGTCGTTTGATTTATCCTCTTCCAAGGCCCTTAAAGAATGTGGGATAAGTCAATGGTGCAAACCCTATTTCTTTTCCCCTTAAAGAATGTACACTATTTCTTCTCCTCTTCGAGTCTTTGTGTCTTCATTGTCTCATGTTTCTATTCCTTCCTGTGTGTAAGAAACATTGACTTATCCCAAATGGAAAGAAGCTATGTGGGAAGAAATGAAAGCTCTCATCAAAAATCATACATCTATCTATAATATAAAAAAATAAGTGTCACCTAACCCCCACCAAATAAGTGTCACCTAGCCCCCTCTCTTTGCTCTCCATTCTTTAATCCTATGAATTCTATTTTAAGGATGCCACGTGACACCCTTTTTAAAATCTCAACCGCTAACTCTTTCTCTCACACACGTCTCCCTCTCAATTCAAAAACTATTGGAGAGATTTTAGGGGATACATACATTTTCTTCACAAATCAAAAATCATTGGAAAGATTTTAGGAGATTGTGATAAGAGAGATAGAGAATGTAGAGAGAGATTTTAGGGGATTATAATAAGGGATAGAGAGTGAGATAAGAAGGATAGAGAGAGAATGTAGAGAAAAATTTTAGGAGATTGTGATAAGAGGGATAGAGAGAGATATATAGATTTTTATTGTATTCACACCCGTGCATCGCACTATTTTGATCATTTAAAAAAAGTTTAGAGCAGGATAGGTGCTTACAATCTATCTATCTATATCTATATCTAAAATGAGTGCAAAAATAGGGTGCTTACAATCTATCTATCTATATCTACTATGTTATCTATCTATAATATAAAGAAATAAGTGACACCTCACCCCCTCTCGTCGCTCTCCAATTTTCAATCTAATGCATCTCATGAGTTCTATTTTAAGGATGTCACGGGGACAAACCTCTTTAATCTCAACCGTTGAATCTCTACTCTATCTCACACACGTCTCTCACTCACCAATCATACGTTTTTTTTGGTTTCCACTCACGCCTCTCTCCCACCCAAAATCAAATACCCTCAAAGCACACACCTCTTTCCAAAGATTTCTCAATCACTCAACCGTAACCTCCTCCCTCTTTCAAGGGCTCTCTCTCAAAATCCTCAAACCACACGCCTCTTTCTAAAGAGTTCTCAATAACTCAACCGTAACCTCCTCCCTCTTCTCCATTAAAGTGACCGAAGTGAGAGAACGTGTTGTGCTATTCATCTTTTTCTTCCTCTCGATAAATTCTGGGGTTTGGGTTCTGGATTGCTCTTTGTTAAGGTTTCCATATATTTTTATCTAGATCACAAATATTTTCATATGGATCGAGAAAGCAGGTTTTTACAGTTTCTATATATTTTTATCTGGATCTAGTAAACATCAGAAACCTTTCATCTGTACCAAGGAATCTGTATTGAGGAATCAGGTTAGTTTAATTTTTTTTAACTTAAGTTTTGAAAAATTCCTGCATTCAGATTTTCACTCACATCTTTGATTTATTCAAGTTTTGAAAAGTTCCTTAAGTTTTAGTCTCTAGAAACCTCATAATGATGGGATTCCATACATTGGGCAACGATTTATTAGTCACGATGCCGCATATGGCGGACTTTGTTTGGTTCTAAGAGATCATGGTTGTGTTGATTCGTAACGCCTCTAACTCACCATTCTTGGTCTCCAAGTTCATGGTCTCACTGATCAACAAGTTCGTCCAGCGATATGATTTGTGATTTCTTTGAGATTTACCCCAATTTACTGCTTTGTTTCAAGTGTTTCCAGTGTGTTCAACACCCCTTCCTATCCTAATAGGTTTATGTAAACCTGATAAAATAAAACAAAGGATGAAGAAGACGTGAATAGTGTTGGTTTTGGGTATGCTATCCGAACCAAAGCAAAAACGAAAACCCATTTTATTGTACCTGTTATTCCAGGAACTGGTTTCGGTTTATGCTAACCGAACCAAAGCAATAACCATTGCTAAAATAATTTTTTTTTAAATACCTTTTTTCCATAATGGTTTGTGAATTTTAACCACAGTCAAATACCTATTTTTATTACATGTTAATTCATTAGTGAATCTTAACCACAGTAAACAATTTTTTTAAAAGATTAGCTTATTTAATCCAACAAGTTAGTGAATCTTGACCAAAATTAAATTTTAAAATACATTAGCCTAAGGGTTTATGAATCTTAATTAAGTTAAAAGTTTTTATCCTATTAGTTAATAAATCTAAACCACAGTTAAATATTATTTTTAGAAAACCCATAGTTATCTTCTTATAACTAATCTAAAATAGGTTTTTTAAAAATCAAGTTACTTACATCAACCCTAACAGTTTGTGAATTTTAACCACAGTTAAATAACTTTTTTCATTAAAAAAATGGTAATTTTTTTAACCCTAAGGGTTACTGAATCTTAACAACAATTAACAATGTTTTTTTTTCTAACAATCCAATTAATGTCTTCCACTTTTATTTACTTTTATTTAAGTAAAACTAGTTTATATTTTAACTATTTAAATATTATTTACAATTCAATGAATTGACTTATTATCCCGTGCATCACATGGGATCTTTGCTAGTAGGAACTAATATACTCCCGAAAATAAGTTAGTAAGATGTAAGTGGGTGTACCCTATGAAGCATAAAGCTAATAGGACAGTGGACATATAGTTAGATACAAGGCACGGTTGGTTGCGAAAAGCTTTACTCAGACCTATTGGGTGGATTATTAGATGTTTGCTCCAGTTGCCAAGATGAACTATGATGGAGTTTTGCTCTCACTTGTAGCGAATTTTTGCTGGCATCTTCATTAGTTGGGTGTGAAGAATGTTTTTCTGCACGGGGACTTACAGGCAATGTTTTAAGACGCTATGGCGTGAGGCGAGGTGTTCTACTTGTCTAAGGCGGGACGCGTAAGCCTTGACGCATATGGCGTAAGCCTCATGGAATTTGCTTTTTTAATAATCAAAAGTTAATAAAATAAAAGATCAGTTGAAATGCTCATTCATCATAAATACATCATAAATCACATCATATGCATATCATCCTCTTTCTCCATAAATTTTCATAACTTCATAGTATTGTATATTTCTATCAGTATTAAGTGAAAATTTTGTTTTTCATGTTGCAGAGTTTTGGCATCCTAGTGAAGAAAAGGTTATGGATTTTGGACTATCAAATTCTTTCATAGCACAATCACTTGACTCAGAGAACGAAAACAAAATTTCAGGAAAATTTCACTAATACCACGGTCCCACTTTAGTTATTGTACAGGAAAAAAAGCAGCTTCAGGAGAACTCCATTAATCCTAAGATCCCACCTCAAGAAAAAAAATCAGCTAAAGGACAGCAGGGCTTTCCAAAAAAAAAAAGCAAACAGAATTTCAGCTTAGTACTACAGGGCATTACAGAATTTTTTAAAAAAAATTCTTCAGGAACTCCATTAATCCCAGGATCCCACTTCACCGTAAACAGAATTTGAGGGAAACAAAATTTCGTCTATCTTCTTCCTCTTCTAATCTGTCACGTTTTTTCTTTTTTCTTTTTATTAACGGCACTCTTGTTGAAGATTGTTGAAGACGTACCAAAGAATTTTAAAAAAAACGAGAGAGAGGGAGAGAGGATGGGGTTGAAGATGTACTAGATTTGTTCTTCTTCCTCTCTTATTTTCGGCACTTATGGTTGATACCAGAGGAAATAAAAACGGTTGATACCAAAGGAAAGGGAAAAAAAAGAGGAGAGGGAGGGAGAGCAAGAGGACGGGGGTTGATACGCACCAGATCTTGCTCTGGTGCTGCTGCTGCTTCCTCCTTTGTTGTTTAGATTTTTTTAACAGCACTTGTGGTTGAAGATGTACCAAGCAATGAAAACAAAATAGAGGTTGAGGAAGAGGGAGAGAGATGTACTGTTTTTCTTCCTCTTTCTTCTTCTTGGTAGAAGACGTGCTCTGGTTTATGTTTTTTTTTCGGTATAAGAGATGCTGGCCTAGGGACTTTAAACGGAAAGAGAAGAGAGGAGGGGATGGTAAAAAGTTTTTTATTATTATTATAATTGTTAAGTAGCGTACGACACCTTCAAAAATCATTTAGAAGGCGTACGCTTCTCAGATGCGTAAGCCTTTTCGTCACGCCCTGTGTCTAACGCATATATGCCCTAACATCAATTACGCTTTTTCCCAAAGCTTTAAAGCTTTGTCAAGACGCCTCGCCCTAAGGCGCGCCTCAAGGTGTACACCCCTAGTGCTTTTAAAAACACTACTTACTGGAAGAAGCGAACATGACTCCCCCCTAGATTCCAGGTTCGTGGTCAAAAGGGTAAGGTTTCCAAGTTAAAGAAGACAATCTATGGGCTAAAACAATCACGTAGAGCCTGATTTGTGAAGTTTAGTTGTGCTGAAGAGGTTTGGTTATGCTCAAAGTCATGCTGACTATACTTCATTTATGAAATATCTGGAGGTACTATCACGATACTAATAGTTTATGTTGACAACATTATAGTAACAAGTGACAATGCTCAAGAGATTCAGAGACTCAAGGTGTTTCTTGCAAAAGAGTTTGAGATCAAAGATCGAGAACCCTTTAGGTACTTTCTTGGAATTGATGTTTGCTAGATCTAGGAAAGACATTCATTTTCCAAAGAAAGCATGTGTTAGACTTGCTACGAGATACAAGAAAATTGGGTGCTAAACCAATGAATACACCTATGGAAGACAATCTCAAACTTGAATATGAGGGTAAAAATCCTCTAGAGAATGTTGTGATGTTCCAAAGATTGGTTGGGAAGCTAATTTACTTGTCTTTGACACGCCCAAATAGAAGCTATGCAATTTTATGCACAAGCCACGAACTATACACCTCGAGGTGTGAGGCTTAAGCCTCAGCCCTCAACTCCCTCATTTGTGAATATATAATCAATTAAAATTGAGAAAAATAACAAAAAGATCCAGAAAAGTAACATTTACCAAAATATTTATATAAATGACTCAACCATCACATAACAGAAATAAATTTAAGAGAGGGCAAGATGTTGCTATTAAGATTTAACTTTTCATTCATAGGCACATTGTGAACAAATGATATTCTGCCATCAATTCAAAATGCAAATAGCTATTCCAACAAACAGTCACAAATAAGTCATCAAAATTATAATGCATTCTAGCGGCTCCAAATTCCTTCAGTGTTTGTTAAGAAAATCCTTAATGTGAAATCAAGCCTCAAACCCAAATCCCTAAGCATAATAGATGAAGAGATAAGATAAATTACAAATATTAAAAGAAGGATAAATTTTAAGCTCTCAATTCTTTTGTGAGAACCTTAATTTTGGTTAATGCAAGCGCCGCCTTAGACATAAAGGTGAGTTCCAAGACGCGAGGTGTGAGCTTAATGATATTTGAGCCTCTAAGACTGCATTTATAAGTGTTTTCCACAAGAAAAACTTAGAGGCATAAGCCTTATACGCCTTTTAACACACTTATCCACACATTCTGTAGCATCATACTTAGTTAGTATGTCTAACAAGTAACATCAGAACAAGCAACTAGTATTTACATATAAGAATCTAGATCGGAAAACAAAAAAAAATTGTCCATAGCAATCATCATACTAGATGAGCCAAGAAAGTAGTTGTATGTAAAGAATGATCTAGCAATCAATTTCACAGATTAAAAAAAATTTCAACATAAGCTTAAACGAAAAATGTTATCTCTGACAAAACTGATCTAGTTTTTTTCTTTCGAAGAATGAAAGAAAGAACAACAGCTGAAACGACAATCATTTCCAAGAAGATCTAGCTTGCATTCATGGAATCACTATACAATGTAGAAAATTAAAAACACAAAATATGACATAATACACCTCTAAAAACTAATATTTTGTCCACATTTCTTCATAAACACAAAATATAACTAAAATCTATGAATTCAAGCTTAAGCAATTGAAAACAAGCTACCAAGCAATTCAACTCACAGAATTAAAAACTAAAAAAATTATAACACCCAAAACACACATTGATAATCCCAGAAATTAACCATCAAAATAAAAAGAATTAAACAAAAAAAAACATACCCGTTACAACAAAAACATGGTCCCACCCTCCAGATCGTCTCCAAGTGTAAGTACCCCGAATAAAATCCACAACCTCCCTCTACCTCTCATAATCCTCATTACCTACTTCTTTCTAAACACTCCTTTGGCCATCTCCAACTGAATCTCCGCACTAAGCGTCGCGAAGAACGGCACAAAAACAACATCGGCTTCATCAACATCAAGAACCCATCTAGCAAACGACCCTCCCCTCGATTCCTCGAGCGTCATCAGATCACCCAAGATCCAGTATTCGGCACTGTATTGCTTGATCAATGGGTTCTCTGGATATAGAGGGGATTGAAGCTTCGGTTTAGAAAAGAGAGAGGACCGTATTTCGTTGTCAACGTCGCTACCGAGTCTTGAATCTTCATTGATGGACCAATATTTGTCTAATAATCCGTAATTGAGTGATCTTGGGAGATCTGCAACATAAACTTTGATGGATTGGTTAGGAGATTGAGGGATTTTGTGAGGAGAGAACTATTGTTGTTGTTGTTGGGTTATGTAGAAGAGAAAGAAGAGAGAGAATGGGAGAATGAAGAGAAAGGCAAATGAAAGGATGAGAGAATGGATTGAGCACCGGAGATCGTTGTTTTTTGAACCCATTTTTCCCCTCTCTCTAGAGTATCTATCACTACCAGGGTCACAGGGTGGATGTATATATGTTGAGACCTGGGACGGGGAGAGGAGTGCTATTCTCACTCTATATTCAATTCACCATTAAAGCAAAAGTACAGCGGTGCCGCCATTTGGTAACTCAAGGGCTGTTTCATTATTTTATTTTAGGGTATCATTTAACTACGGTTAGTGGCTAGAAGTTAGAACAATGGTTAGTGGGTTAGCTTGAGAGGTTAGAGCTCTTGCGGACTCGTCACCCTGGGGTTGGATCCCCCAGCCCTCAAGATTGCAAGGCTGTCTCCTACATGTCAAAGAAAAGTATACTCAGTAAAATATGGTTATTTACAGATAATGATGTTATAAAAAGATATCAAATTCAAAAAGGAGGATGCTGTAGCCTACACCCCATGGTTATTAGTTAACTAATAAGAGAAACAACACTCTAGATCAGTGTTTTAAAAATCATCGAGTTAACTCGACCGAGCCAACTCGGATCGGCAAGATTTCGAGCCAACTCGGTCGGAAACTTGAAAGACTGCTAACTCGGTCGAAAACTCGTCTGACTCGGCCGAGTCAACTCTACTCGACGGAGACGAGTAGATCGGCCCGAGTTTTGAAGAGCAAAATTGGGATTTTAAAACCCTAATAAAAGTTTTCAAAAAAAAAAGGAAATGAAAGATCCATTCTCTAATGGATCAATTACCGCAGAAGACTTCTCTAATCACATTTTATGGAAAGAACTAAGAAGAAAAAAAAGGAGAAAGAAGAAGAAGATATGATTTCAGGTTTTTTTTTTGAAATGTAGAATAATAGATGAAAGTTTACAATCTTACCGAATCTTTCATTGCATGTGATCAACTAAGTCCCTTTCAAGAAGATTGGGTGATCTAAAAATCATTAGGCGTTCTCTGAGATCATCGTGCTCTTAAAAATGAAAACCTATGTAGTCTGGTTTCCGCATGCAACCTATGTGCTCTGTTAATTACCGAACTCTGTTAATAAGAGAAAAGACTCTTAAAACTTAAAAGAAACGAAGGAAAAAAATTATATTCGTACTCTCTCTGATTTATATAGCTCTGTGCTAAGAAATAAAGTTACTCTTAAACACAAAGGATATTTTCTATATAATATACATATATTTTTTTTTTTTAGAGGAATGAAAAACATCTCATTCGTCCCAGCCCCCATTTTACCATCAATCAACTGTGGTTAGGATTCACTTACCTAGGGTTAACCAATCTAACCATGATTTTTAAAAAACCAAAATTAATAATTTTAATTTAATTAAGTTTGACCATGATTAAAAAGGTGTTAAAAGGAACATGTGGGCACTACGGTCAGCTTAGAAGAGGACTCTGGGGTCCTCTTCTCATGACTTCATTTTTTATTATCTGTCATGCAGTTGATCTATTGTACGGAAATTTGACTTTAATGGCAGTATCCTTGTGTCTCTTTAACCCTTATTTAACCATGGTTAAGCTTAATTAAAATAAAATAAGTATTTTTGTTTTTTATTATTTTTTTAAAATCATGGTTAGATTGCTTAACCCTAAAGGGCTAAACACAGTTAATGGATGGTAAAAAAGGGTTTTGGACCAATGAGGTCACTGGAGTCAGCGTGGAAGTTGGCCCTCAGTCCGATTTCCATTTCCCTACTTTTTTTTGTCTTAAAAGTAACCAATAAAAAAACAGGTACTCTTTCCTATATAATTTAGTTTCTCTTCTTAAAATTTTAAGTTTAAGATTAGTATTAATCATTTATAACATGTTAAAAATAGCAACATGGTAAGATAATAATTAATAGTTCAGCGTGGAAGTTGGCCCTCAGTCCGATTTCCATTTCCCTACTTTTTTTTGTCTTAAAAGTAACCAATAAAAAAACAGGGACTCTTTCCTATATACTTTAGTTTCTCTTCTTAAAATTTTAAGTTTAAGATTAGTATTAATCATTTATAACATGTTAAAAATAGCAACATGGTAAGATAATAATTAATAGTTCAATATATAGGTTTTAAAAAAAAATTATAATATATTTTATATTTTAAAATATGTTTTTATATGTATTAAAAACCATATTAGGTGTATTTTAACATTATTTATAAATATAATAAATATTGAAAAATATTATATATTTTTCGAGTTTTGAGTTTCGAGTTTAATTTGTCGAGTTTTAACCGAGTTTTTGAGTTGCCTCGACTCGACAAGGTCTCGAGTCGATCCAAGTTTTCGTGTTTTAAAACACTGTTCCAGACCTCCCATAATAGAGAGGCCAAACCAGCCCTATTGGTGGGGTGTCTAACTTAACACTCACGGGCTACCTATTGATCCCGTAAAAATTGGTTCAAATTATTTCAATTAAAATAATAAAATAACTTGAATCATGTTATTTTGAATGAAGGATACAAATTAATTTATTCACGTTATTTTAACTGAATCAATTAAAATAACGTGTGTCCCGTTATTTTGGGTGAACCATACAAATTAATTGATTCGGTTAAAAAAAAATGTAAATCACGTTATTTTGCTTGAAATCAAGTTACTTGAGTAAACCATAGATATTAACTGATTTAGGTGAAATAACATGAATCATGTTATTTTAAGTGATGTAGTTAAAATAACATGATTAAAGTTATTTAACCTAATCATGTTATTTTGCTTGAAACCGAAACAGCTTTCACGGGACAAGTAGGTAGTTGGGAGCCAAATATTTTGGTCGCCCTAAAATGCTGGGAAAACGCGGACAGTATCGTCTTATCTTTTCGCTACTATTCTTTCTACGTCTTCTCACTATTTTTTCTTTTTTTATTAATATCTTTTTAATTTATTTTATTTTTTTTCTCTTTGGTTGAATTGAAAATATGCAGTAAGCAATTTATATTTCTAACAAGTTAACCAAACCAACGAGGGGTTGGGCTAGTGGCCAAGACCACGTCTCAAGAAGCGGAGGTCTTGAGTTTGAGTCCCTTCCCCTTGTTGGCCACCATTTGGGATTTAATATGGCTTTATTGGTTGTGTAATATAAGGGGATCTGCACGGCCCAAGGAACTTAGTCGGGTACTCTAAGAGGCCAGGGTACCCTGTCAAGCCCCAAAATATCACCTAGGAGTTTTGATACTTTGGCAACGTGACTTATATTTCAAACCATCCTGCAAAGCGTATATAAGACATGACAAATAGTGAACCTGAAAATTTTTTCTATATAAAAATTCTTCCAAGTGATAACATGGACAAAAGGGTGAGTAGAAACTATAACTTGTACAAAAGATCCAACACTTGAGTTACCAACTCAAGTGTACATGAAAATCCCCAACAACAAAATCTCAAAATACATGTCCCTCTCACTGAACTCAACCATAAGGCCACATGTCAAGGCCCCTAACATCTGGATGATAATCTCACGCACGCTCCTGCTCTCCATGAACCTCATCGACCCAATACTCCTGACCACGACCGTCCAACCTGGAACCTACCGAAATAATAGTTCGGTTGAGTATTGAATACTCAGCGTATACATACTACTAACGAACCATGTTACAATAAATTAACATGTCATACATGATACAATTCTTCATAATATATATATAATTAGAGTGCGGAAGTTAAGACAAGATAACAAATGCATAATCTCGAAAATCATACTTTAACAAAACGTAATTCAAATATTTTACACGTCTTGTGAGTTCCTTATGAATCTTATGAATCTAGGCTTATGAGATTGAAATTTATCCAGATCAATGATCTCTAAGACCTAGAGGGGGGGTGAATAGGTCTATCTAATAATTTCTAACCAATTTTAATTTTTCAATTAATATGTTTAGAAATCAACACTTAATTCAATCAGACAATTCACACAAATCAAACACAGAAGATTTTTACGTGGAAAACCCTAACGGGAAAAAACCACGGGACCTTGTCCAGCAATAAACTTCACTATGAAAAGATATCAAGTACAAGACAAGACCTTACCAAAACAGAAACGACGTTCCTAGGTATAGACTCTTACTCTTGATTTCCACGAACCAGCAGGTTCGATCTCCGCCTTAGCAGCTTCGGTTCCACACCGACCAAATCTTTTCAAGCAACTTCAAATCCACGATCACACACGATCGATCTCCTTCCACGAAGGCTCCGGATCAAACACCGGACACACACACAAGGTGTAGGGTTGTGAATCAATTTAGTAAATTTCAAACCCTAGAGGGATCTCATACAGATCTGAGATCACACAATGCAAGATCAAAGATTTTAATCTATACTTGCATTCTCTAGGATCTAAGAAAGAGGAGGGATCAACAAAGATCTAATAAAAACAATTAGAAAAACCCTAGAAGAGTTTCTCAGACCTCTACTCTTTCAAAAATTATCAAAGACACGAATTAGGTCTCTCAAAAGTTGTTTATATAGGGTTAAAAAAAGAATCCAGAAAAAGAAAAATTCTTTTTACGGGGACCGATCGATCGGTGCTCACAACCGATCGCTCGGTTCACAACGGATCGATCGGTTCTAATGACCGATCGCTCGGTCATAAAACATCTCTCTGGAAAATTTCCCCATACAAATATTTAGTCCAGTCGATAGCCACCGATCGCTCGGTAGGCCACCGATCGATCGGTCGCAATACCGAGCGATCGGTTGAGACAGAATTTTTGCCAAAATTAATTCATTTTATTTTTATTTGATTCAACTAAGATCAAATAACTTTGGTAGGCTTAAAACTATCCTCCTAGGTATTTTTAGGGTTATCTAAGTCAAATCAAACCTAGGTAGGGGTCTCTTAGTCCATTACCTGTCTAGATCCGGAGTAGAACCTTTTTCTTCTCTTTCTTCTATCTTCTTTAAGCTTTAGCTCTTCTCTTCTTTTCTGACAAGTTGAACATGACTCGACGACTCGACTCAACTGACCTATCTAATGATCACGGAATTTGCCAACACCTATTTAGGGATTTACAATCTCCCCCTTTGGCAATTCCGGGACAAAACAAAACTAATTCATATACTAGGTTCAAATTTTCCCAATTGATTCAAAAATGGAAAATTGACCTTTACATGACTCAAAAATAATTACATGACTTTTGACATGTTAACTTGTCATGATTTACCAAACTTAGAACCTGTTTGCCTGCACATGCTAAATCAAAAACCTGTGAAGCATGGGAAATAACATATAGGATGAAAATATGTATAACCATTCAAAACCATTCACAATCCACAACAGGTTAGTATTCCAAAAGCAAGCTCATCCATCATCCATAACACAATAACACAATCCATAACATCTATAATACTCATCCATCATCCATAACACAATCCATAACATCTATAATACTCATTCTCCCCCTTTTTGGCTCGAAATGCCAAAGGTGGATTAGAAAAGGAAAGCGTAAACCATTGAAATGTATACATCCATAACAAGTCAATAATAACCAAGAAGGTTTGTACTAAGTACAACCAAGACAAAATACATCAAAATGGTAAACAAAGTCTGTCACTCGACTAAAAAACAACTTCTATCACGAACCATCACTCTTGCTCATCATCAGAAGTGAGCTGTGACTCATAGTAAGCTCGAAAATCTCGAACATCTCTCTGTACTCCAAGCACTGCTGCATCGAGAGATCCAAGTCTACCACGAACTTCTGTAGTAAACTCCTCGTATGAAGAAATATGAGTCTGGAGATCCATCTGCATCTCTCTCATCATCCTCCCAAGATCGTCCATAGTGTTCGGAGGAGGACGAGATGACCCAGCACCAACTTCTGCTCCCTCCTCTGTATCTCGAACTGAGGCATGTGAAAAACTCTGAGCTAGGGTCTTTTTGGTGATTGGACCCTTAGGAACTCGAGTAGGAACACCAGGAGGAGCGATAACCCCTTGAGAACCAAGAAGTTTAGTGATGAGTGAACCAAATGGTAGGGCTCCAACTGCTGTATTAGTTTGATGGGCTTGGATCATCAAGTCAATGATGTGAGCGGCAAGATCAATATCACGCCCACGTAGAAGACTAAACAAAAATCTAGCTCTATCTTCCCTAAGATCCGCAGTATGAACCTTTGGATGGATATTTGCACTCATAACTAGGTTTACTAGTCTAGCATCCTTAGTGAGTTTCGCCACTTCAATAAGAGACCCAACCCAAAACGTAGGAGTACCACTTAGAAAGGTAACAACATGTTCCATGGAGTCTTTATCCTCATCAGTTTTATAAATATAAGGATAATATGCATTTGGAACTCGAGGACACCCAAGGAATTTAGAAACCAAATCAGCATTTATGACAACAGATTGTTCTAATGCTCGAGATTTGAATGACCATTTTTTCTGGTTGATTTCAGAAAAATTAGAGTAAAATTCTCTAACTAACTGGACAGAAGCAGGACCGGATAAGGTAAGTATACCTTCCCATTGACGATCTGAAATGAGAGTAGGAAGATAATAATCACCAAAATCAGAAATATGTATGTCCCTTTCAACCATAACACCTTTCTTGCTAAAATACTCACTATAGAGTTGAGCAGCAGTAGGACTGATAAACTGGGATAACTTACTGGACTGGGAAGATGAAGCTTTACCTTTATTTTTCCGAGTTTTATCAGCCAGAGATTTTTGACGATTCTCAATTGTAGAATCAATCATTCTACGAATTGGCCTGTCCCCTATGGAAATACCATGCCCTATTGGAGTGAAAGTAAAGGGCTCTAGGTTTTCCTCATCTTGAGGAGGATCCTCTTGGTTGTTGAGGACCAACCTCCGACGTTTGGGGATGCCAGACATGAGATAGGCAAGAAGGATTAACGACAAAACGAAAGCCATTGAAGAAAATGCAAGAAATGATGCCCTAGATGAGAAAATCAATCTAAAGCAAAGAAAATGCACAACTCTTACCTTTTAGATGCTTGGGAAACCTTTAGAGTAGAATGGAATGTTCGTAGGAAAGATTTGGAGGAGAGGAAACCGAGAGATCGCTCTGGAGATCGGAGAACAAGTGAACAAAAAAATAGAAATGAGGGTTTTATAACCCTGTTCACGAAAGACCGATCGATCGGTCTTTAGCACCGAGCGATCGGTGGTCTGAAAATTTTTCAAAAATTTTTACGGTTAAAACATTTTCTCCCCCTCAACCAATGGAACATTTAAAATACATTTTCACCTCAAAATGACCAACTTATAAAAAAATTTGCAACATGTGATTTCATAAAAATCATAGATAATAATCATCCAAGAATTGATATATCAAGTATAGGCATAAACAAGGATTATGAAAACATTAATTGATTTTCACCGGTGATTAAATATGGTATTTGCATCAAATTCACAATCAGAGTCAAGATACAATTAGAAGTAATGTGAGTATGAAATCAAAATTCATTACTTGACTCGTTGAATTGGTTTCCTTCCTTAATCTAGATTTTGACATTATATTTCAAATGGGACTCTAAAATTTTCAAAAACTAGTGTTAAAACCAATAATCATCCATATTTATCTGATGAGCAATTTTTACCCCATATTTGACTAATCAATTTATTTCATTTCTTTTTCAGTCAAATTGTACTCATTATGTAAATTCTTTTTGGAGTACACATATATAGACACTAGCACACTGGTGACTTTCACTCAAGTGAGAAGGTAGCTCTTTCTAATGACAGTAGGGGCTTTCACACTAGCAATCCATATAGATACCTACTGTTTGTCTAGGTAGCCATTACTCACTGTTTGCATTCACTAGTAGCTATCACACAAACTCACAGGTAGTCCTCTCCATGTCAATAATTTTTATATCTAGGGGGCTCACCTTATGGAATTTTTTATGACATTGGTTATACTAGATTTGATTAATCTAGGGAACCATATGGTATAATATCAGAACCTTTATATAGGAACTAAAACCATCTAAAGAATCAGTCAGAGTGCTTGTGCAAATTAGAACATCATTGTATGCTCAACTCTAACTGAGGTTAATTAGCATGACCAAATTCAATCACAAGATCGAACCAACAATTGAACTTTCCTATTTTATTCAATCCTATGATATATTTATCCTTGGATTATATGGTTAAATATGATTTCAAGGAAATAACATTAAGCTAAAAGATAGGATAAATAAGGTCATATAAACACATTATTTTTTGCAATATTTTTCAATTTTTTGAATGTTTTTGGATTTTTATTACTTAAAGAAAATAACAAAAAAAATAGCTCTATGACTTAAATAGAACATGAAAAACACATAGGCTATAAATCAAGTACACCATTACTCAACTCCACACAAACCGATGGATTTCCTAAGGAGTTCAAACCTAAGGGAATCTAAAGGTTTTGTGAGAATGTCCGCATATTGATTCTCTGTTTGGACATACTCAATAGACACAACTTTTTGCTCAACAAGATCACGGATGAAGTGATGCCTAATGTCTATATGCTTTGTGCGAGAGTGTTGCACAGGATTTTTGGAGATATTGATTGCACTTGTGTTATCACAATACACAATCATAGTGCTTTGATCAATTCCATAATCCTTCAACATCTGTTTCATCCACAGAAGTTGGGTGCAACAACTACCAGCTGCAATATACTCAGCCTCGGCTGTAGACAAGGAAATGGAATTCTGCTTTTTGCTAAGCCAAGCAACTAAGCAGTTTCCAATATAGAAACACCCGCCGGAGGTGCTCTTCCTATCATCAGTATTTCCAGCCCAATCAGCATCAGAATACCCCACAACAATGACATTTGTATCGAAAGAATACCAGAGGCCTAAGGACAAAGTTCCACTCACATAGCGAATGATACGCTTGACAGCAACTAAGTGAGACTCTTTGGGATTTGCTTGATAACGGGCACATGCTCCAACACTAAAGGCTATGTCGGGTCTAGTAGCAGTTAGGTAGAGCAAACTACCAATCATGCTTCTATAATTAGTCTGATCGACATCCTTCCCTGAAGTATCTTTACTAAGCTTTATAGTAGTACTCATAGGAGTCCTAGCATGCTTAGCAAAACTCATTCCAAATTTCTTCACTAGATTTTTTGCATATTTGATTTGAGATACTGAGATCCCAGAATCCAATTGCTTGATCTGAAGACCAAGGAAGAAACTTAGCTCACCAACCATGCTCATTTCAAATTCATTTTTCATTTGTTCAGCAAATGAATGAGCATGTAAGTCTAATGTGGAACCAAATACTATGTCATCAACATATATCTGAGCGATGACAATATCACCTTTCACTTTCTTTATGAAAAGGGTTCTGTCTACTCCCCCTCTTGAAAATCTGTTTTCCAAGAGATAAGTAGTCAGCCTCTCATACCAAGCTCTTGGAGCTTGTTTTAAACCATAGAGGGCCCTTTTTAGTCGATAAACTTGATCAAGGTGATGTGGATCTTCAAACCCTTTTGGTTGTTCCACATAGACTTCTTCATGTAGAATGCCATTCAGAAAGGCACTCTTAACATCCATTTGAAAAAGTTTGAATTTCATATTACAAGCCACAGCTAGAAGAATTCTTATTGATTCTAGTCTGGCTACAGGAGCAAAAGTTTCATCGAAGTCAATACCTTCAATTTGGGTGTATCCTTGTGCAACTAACCTAGCCTTATTTCTTATGATAGTACCTTTTTCATCAGATTTGTTCTTGAAAATCCATTTGGTACCTATCACATTTGTATTATTAGGCCTAGGTACTAAATACCAAACATCATTCCTAGTAAACTGAAGTAACTCTTCTTGCATTGCATTTATCCAATTATCATCTGCAAGAGCTTCAGCTACATTCTTGGGTTCAAAAGATGAAGTATAGCAAATGTAGCTAACTTCATTTTCAATTTGTTTCCTCGTTCTCACTCCACTTTCAACATCACCAATAATATCAGTGGAGGTGTGAGGACTCATGACCCTAGGATGTGTAGGTTTTAATGGAGATGTTTGCTTATCAATAGGTGAAGTTGAAATAATTTCAACATCTTCATTTTCAGCACTTTCATCATCCTCACATTGCACATTTTCAACACCAGAGTCATCCACAATTACATTTATGGACTCCATAATTGTAGAGGTTCTCAAGTTATACACTCGATAAGCTCTACTGTTGGTGGAATACCCAAGAAATATCCCTTCATCACTCCGGGATTCAAATTTTCCCAGTTGCTCTCTATCCTTAAGGATATAGCATTTACTTCCGAATTCTCGAAAGTACTTGACACTAGGTTTCTTGTTATTCCACATCTCATATGGGGTTTTCCTTGTTCCAGTCTTACAAAAACTCTATTAACTATATAGCAAGCAGTGTGAACTGCCTCAGCCCAGAAATGAGAAGCTAGATTGTTGCTATGAAGCATAACTCTAGCCATCTCTTGGAGAACCCTGTTCTTCCTCTCTACTACACCATTCTGCTGAGGTGTAATAGGTGCAGAAAATTCATGTTTGATACCAGACTCATCACAAAAGTCGTTGTACTTAGAGTTTTCAAACTCCTTTCCATGATCACTTCGAATTCGAGTGATTGGGCATCTTTTCTCATTTTGAATTTTCAGGCAAATACTTTTGAAATTGTCAAAAGCATCGGATTTCTCTCTTATAAATGCCACCCAAGACATTCTAGAGAAATCATCAACCATGACTAGGATGTATCGCTTTCCACCTAGACATTCAGTTCTTGTAGGACCCATAAGGTCCATATGAATTAATTCCAGTGGATATGAAGTAGCAATACTTGAAGTCTTCTTATGTGGGGTCCTAATTTGTTTACCAATTTGACATGGCCCACACACAGCAGTAGAAGGCTTTCCTAGTTTGGGAACACCTCTCACAAGCTCTTGCTTAGAGATTTTACATAGGTCTTTGAAGTTCATGTGACCTAGTCTTCGGTGCCACAAATCAACCTCCTCAATTCTAGTCTTATAACAGACATTTGAGGGAATAGGACTGGGAGTTAGGCCGTAGCAATTGTCAGTGGTTCTCAATCCTTCTAGAACATACTTACCTTTACCATTAATAACTAAGCATTTATTTTGGGTAAAGTGCACAGCATGATTATCATCACATAGTTGACTTATGCTAATTAAATTAGCTTTCAGTCCTTCAACAAACAAGGCATCTTTCAATTTAGGTATGCCTGGTGAATTGATGATACCCTTTCCTTTGACTAAAGACTTGCTTCCATCACCAAAAGTAACAGTCCCATCAGGACAGTCCTCAAATTGAATAAATAAGGACTTGTTACCTGTCATATGCCGAGAACACCCACTATCGAAGTACCACATTTCTGTGTTTTGGGCTTTCAAGGCAGTATGAATGACAAAGCACTTAAGGTCTTCCTTTCTCACATACACAGTCTTTAAACTTTGTTTAGATCTTTGATCATTAATCTGTGTAGTAGAGACCTTTTTCTTTTTTGTCCTCCTTGACCTTTTTCTGTTTTGTTCAGTTCTAGTTTTTTGATAAGTCAAATTATTTCCTCTTGAATAATCATTTGGAATAAATTGACCAGTCCTTGTGCTAGAGATTTGAGCAATTCTGTTAACATCATCGCTCAACATTCTAGACTTTTCAGCTAGAACCTGAATCTGCCTTTGAAGAGTCCCTTGACTCAGATTTTGGTTCCATGAACCATTTCGGGGAGCTCTCCTAAATGCATTACAATTAGGTCGAATGTGACCTCTCACACCACAAAAGTGACATGTGGGTATGAATCTTGGTAGAGGAGGAAGATTTCTTCTAACTGGAATTTGATTCCTTAAAGCATTCACTCTAGGAGCTGTATATCTAGGCTTTACAAAATTTGTATAAGCCTTAGTACTTGATGTAGAAGGTAAATTTTCTTTGGGTTCAGAATGTATTGGCTCAAACACTGCACTAGCCATTGTTCCAACAGCTAAAGGACCAGTTGGTGTGTCAACATGTCCTATCCCAGATCTACTAGAATTTGATCCATACTTTCTGACTAATTCATCTAGGCAGCTGGTGTTACCAAACATTCTCACTTCTTTTTCAAGAGTATAGACCTTCTGAATCAAGTCAGTCTTGTCTTTAAGGGTAATTTGGTGTTCTTTTTCAAGAAATTTCACCTTATCAACAAGAGAGACTTTAAAAGTTTCCAGCTCCATTTGCAGAGTTTTAACTCTTCAATTTCTTTCATGGAAGTGTCTCTTTCATCTTCTAATTTTCTGACCACATTAGTCAAAGAGACATTCTCTTCCAAAAGACATTGAACTTTTATAACAAATGCTTCTTTTTCATTTTCCAAGTGACTAACTAGTGCACTCTTCTCTTCTGCTACTAGTTTACAGATATCTCTTTCATTTTGAATGAATTTGAGTTTTTTGCTCAAAGAGATTTTTGTTTTAGTCAGTTTTAAACTTTCAGCATACAACTTATCATAAGTTGTTTTCAAATCTTCATCACTTTCAGAGTCAGTTTGACTCTTCTGTAAGTCATCACTTGACTCAGTATGAATACTTTCATCACTTCTATCCTTTTCATCAACCGCAGAGGTAGTCTCAAGAATCCCAGATAGGGAAACAGTGAAAGCCATATGATTTCCAGTATCTTCACTTGAAGAGGAACTGTCCGATTCTTCATTCTCGGAATCACTGTCATCCCAACAGGCATTCATCACCTTGCCCTTACTCTTCTTCTTGTTAGGACAGTTAGGTGAAATATGTCCGAAGCCATGGCATTCATAACATTGAACACCTTGGGATTTCTTGTCGCCACTTTTGGAATTTTTCTTGTTTTTCCAGGGCTTAGACTTTGACTTATCAAAAGATTTTCCTTCCTGTTTGGGATTAAACCTCTTTTTCGTTCTAAAAAATTTTCGAAATTTTTTAACGAAAAGAGCCATTTCTTCCTCATTCATTTCTCCATCACTGTCATCCTCATCCAAAGTTTCCTTGATGGTTTTCAAGGCTAAAGATTTATTCTTCTTGGATGGACGTAGATTGAGTTCATAGGTTTGGAGTGATCCAACCAATTCCTCAATCTTCAGAGAGTCAACATTTTTACTCTCTTCGATTGCAGTGACTTTGGGTTGAAATCTCTCTGGGAGAGATCTAAGGACTTTTCTAACTATTTTGGACTCAGATATTTTCTCACCTAAATTGAAACTAGCGTTGACAATGTCACTAAGTTTTGCATAGAATTCATCAAAAGTGTCATTGTCGTCCATGTTTAAATGTTCAAATTTGGTGGTTAACATTTGGAGTTTTGAGATTTTAACAGTGGTAGTACCCTCATGGGTAATTTCAAGAATGTCCCAAGCCTCCTTTGCTGTTTCACATGAAGAAATTCGTCTGAATTCCTCAGCAGTGACTGCAGTAAAGATAGCATTGAGACCTTTAGTGTTCCATCCACTTGAATCAAGCTCTTCTCTGGTCCATTCATCAGAATATTTGACGACAGTCAAATCACCTACAGTTTTTACGGGCGTAGTCCACCCATTCTGTATAGACATCCAAATTCTCTCGTCAATTGATTTGAGAAAGGCTCTCATTCTAGCTTTCCAGTATGCATAATTATTTCCATCAAAAAGTGGGGGACGAGAGACGGATCCTCCTTCTCTTAGAGTACTCATGATCACGGATAATACAGGATCACACTTAAGGGATTAGCCTTATCAGTGAACTAGCTCTGATACCAATTGAAATTTATCCAGATCAATGATCTCTAAGACCTAGAGGGGGGGTGAATAGGTCTATCTAATAATTTCTAACCAATTTTAATTTTTCAATTAATATGTTTAGAAATCAACACTTAATTCAATCAGACAATCCACACAAATCAAACACAGAAGATTTTTACGTGGAAAACCCTAACGGGAAAAAACCACGGGACCTTGTCCAGCAATAAACTTCACTATGAAAAGATATCAAGTACAAGACAAGACCTTACCAAAACAGAAACGACGTTCCTAGGTATAGACTCTTACTCTTGATTTCCACGAACCAGCAGGTTCGATCTCCGCCTTAGCAGCTTCGGTTCCACACCGACCAAATCTTTTCAAGCAACTTCAAATCCACGATCACACACGATCGATCTCCTTCCACGAAGGCTCCGGATCAAACACCGGACACACACACAAGGTGTAGGGTTGTGAATCAATTTAGTAAATTTCAAACCCTAGAGGGATCTCATACAGATCTGAGATCACACAATGCAAGATCAAAGATTTTAATCTATACTTGCATTCTCTAGGATCTAAGAAAGAGGAGGGATCAACAAAGATCTAATAAAAACAATTAGAAAAACCCTAGAAGAGTTTCTCAGACCTCTACTCTTTCAAAAATTATCAAAGACACGAATTAGGTCTCTCAAAAGTTGTTTATATAGGGTTAAAAAAAGAATCCAGAAAAAGAAAAATTCTTTTTACGGGGACCGATCGATCGGTGCTCACAACCGATCGCTCGGTTCACAACGGATCGATCGGTTCTAATGACCGATCGCTCGGTCATAAAACATCTCTCTGGAAAATTTCCCCATACAAATATTTAGTCCAGTCGATAGCCACCGATCGCTCGGTAGGCCACCGATCGATCGGTCGCAATACCGAGCGATCGGTTGAGACAGAATTTTTGCCAAAATTAATTCATTTTATTTTTATTTGATTCAACTAAGATCAAATAACTTTGGTAGGCTTAAAACTATCCTCCTAGGTATTTTTAGGGTTATCTAAGTCAAATCAAACCTAGGTAGGGGTCTCTTAGTCCATTACCTGTCTAGATCCGGAGTAGAACCTTTTTCTTCTCTTTCTTCTATCTTCTTTAAGCTTTAGCTCTTCTCTTCTTTTCTGACAAGTTGAACATGACTCGACGACTCGACTCAACTGACCTATCTAATGATCACGGAATTTGCCAACACCTATTTAGGGATTTACAGAGATCATTCTTTTCACCTGTCTTGTACTTACTTTGAAACAGATGTTAGTACCCATATCTGGTCATAGTATATGTAGAACTCTGGAACTTTTCGTACCTAATGAATAGCATTCTCATAGCCAATTGGCCTTTCACGTAGTCCAATTAATAAATAAAGGAGAATTAGAAGATTCTAAAATGCCAGAAATGTTTCCCTTTCAAAAGACGAGTCCAACGCAAGTTGAATCGTCAAAATCCGACAAACGAGTTCAAAGTTATGACCAAATACCGAAGTACGAAAAATGAGAGAAATCAGCAAAATGGGCAAAACACAAACCAACCGGTCGACCGCTCTCAGGACCGATTGACCGATAGCCTACCGGTCGACCGCTCTCATGACCGATTGATCGCTTGCCTATCGGTCGACCGCTCTACCCACCGGTCGACCGCTATCGCACTAATTTTGTATGGTGGATTTTTCTAGAGATGGTCTTTTAGACCAGTCGACCGCTGCTCCACGAATTTGCCCAGTTTGGTCTTTTTAAGCAAATCATTAAGAGTATGATGGTCTTTGACCACCCCCTTCTTCTATATAAACCCAATTTCGGGGTTGAGGGTTTCCAAAACCCTCAAACTTGCATTTTGGGAGATTAGAGAAGGAAGAGAAGGGAAAGTTAGGATTTTGCTCAAGGGAGCTTGGAATTGAAGGGTGGAGCTCAACTAAAGCTTGAATTTTCATTTCAAGCAAGGATCTTCCCCTATTTCAAGTTGGAAGCATTTTCTTCAAGAGGGATCACCTCTATTGAGTTGGGGAGCTTTCTCAAGGGTTTTCTTCCCTCTTCAAGGTCAGTACCCTATGCTACCCTCCTAGTCATGCTTTTCCCTTTCCCCTTTCGTTATTCTTGTTTTCCCTAGCTTATGAATACATTGTGAGATGGATTGTATGTGTGGAGATGGATGTTGGGGGATGGATGCCATGTGGATGTTGTAATGAATGAAATGAGAATGGTATTTCACCAAATAATTAACACACAATGGATGATGGATGGATTGGATGAATCATTAATCAAGAAAAGCATGATTTAACATATGGAAATTTCTAGGGTTTATAATAGTGTAATTACTTGCTTTCTATAACGGCATGAATCTTTGTGTGGAAATAAATATTATTTCGTGTATTATTGAATTTCAAATGTCACGTTTAATTCCAAGTTAAAAGCATGTACACGACTTCACGAGCACGACATACATGACATGGTTTATCGGTGTTTTTCAAGACAAGAGTTTTATTCTCGATTCATGAACACCATGATAAGGCCAAACGTAAGGGTTGGTAATTAGAGGTAGGACTTATCTTATGATATGTTTTGTCTCACTTTTGACAAGAACAAGTGCATCTCATTAAATGAGGGGGTTCTAAACCACCTTCCCTCGCAAGTGCATCTCACACTACAAAAATGAAGGTTTGTAGCGGTGGACTTTTGAAGGCGGTTCTTAAAATCCACCGCCATGTAGTGTATACCACGGCGGTATTATTATACCGCCATTCTTGGATGTTTTCGGAACAAAATTCACGGCGGTTCTTAACTCACCGCCGTGATATATTATATATTGCGGCGGGTTTAGCCATAACCGTCGTGGCAGGCTTTCCCGCCACGACTTTTGGTTTCCCGCCTTCTACACATAACACGACGGGTTTACAAATAACCGTCGTAAATATGTTAGTAGGGGCGGCGAATAAACTATAACCGTAATCATATATTGATATATTACGGCGGTTATGTTGTAACCGTCGTGCCCTGATGATTTCTTCTTTCTTCCTCCCCTTCTCTTCTGCTCTCTGCTCTCCTGCTCTCTACTCTCCTTTACTCTCTTGCTATCAATTTCTCCGGCCACTGCACGACCGCTGACCACCTTATCTCCGGCCACTCCACCATCTCCGACGAGCTCTGACCAGCACTAGTGACCTGCTACATCACCTGCTGCTATCTCGACGGCCACCTCTGGCGCCATCCGAAAGCTCCAGCCACCTTATCTCCCCTCTCCATGCTCAGGTAATCCCTTGAAACGTGCATGGAATCCTTTTTTTTGCTTTTGGCTTTCTCTCTCTTAACTCTCTCTCTCCCACCTCCGGCAGCTCCACGGTTGCTCCACCCCTCCACGGAAGGTCCACGGCCCCCTCACCTCCGGCCACCTTTCAGCTCGTAGCATCCTCCACGCTCAGGTAATTTCATTCTTTCTTTTTCTCCACTGTTTTCTGTTGATGTTTATATCTTTTGGCGCTTGAATGTTCTAATCTCTTGGATTTGGGTGCACAAGTTCTGTTAATTCAATTAATTAGTATCATTTTATAATTTTACATATTTTTTTCTATATTTTTTTTTAAAAAAATTGGGTTTTGCTCATTTGAGCTTGTCTGGTTCCGGGTTCCATCCCGTCAGGGTGCGAGTCTTCCACCCGTCCCACTAACTTGAGTAGATACTAACCCTTTAACTAGGATTGGGCCTAACCGTATTACCATTACCAAAAAAAAAAAAGTTGTATTTTTTTCCTTGCTTTGTTGCTTTGTCATGGTTGGAAGGAAAACAGAGAGATTAAATAATTTTTTAATCTTTTTTTTTAAAGATTACTCTTTGAATTTAGGGATTAAAAAAATATAAATCTGTTATAGAGGTTTGTTAATGCGTATTTGCTTCTGTTGATTATACATAATTCTAAAAAGAAAATATTGAATTATATATATTTTAGCTTCCTTGATTTTTGTAATTAGATTGTGCTTCAATATATACTATAATTGTTCTATTAATTTTAACTAGCGGGTGGCACGTGCGATGCACGTGAGAGTGAGGGGAAGGAGTTAATGACACTCGATTGAACTCGCTAGTGGTACGTGCAATGCATGTGAGAGCGAGGGGAAGAAGTTAATCACAGTTAATAGGAATTAAAAGGGGTACGTGTTAAAATACAGGTGTGATTGAACTCTCCCCGAGGTCAATCGCGATTGGCTGTGATTCTAAATAGATAGATGGCAAGGGGTAGTTTTGGAATTAAAGTAATAGGAATTAAAAGGGGCACGTGTTAACCCACGGGTGTGATTGAACTCTCCCCGAGGTCAATCATGATTGGCTGTGATTCTAAATAGATAGATGGCACGAGGTAGTTTAGAAATTAAAGTAAAACATTAAATCAAAGGCAAGGAGTAGTTTAGAAATTAAAGTAAAACATTAATTCAAAGGCAAGGGTAGTTTGGAAATTAAAGTAACACATTAAATCAATGTTTTGTTTTTATATAAGGGTATTTTGGAATAAAAACTTAGGAATATTTTAAGTATAGAAAGTTGAGGGACATTTTAGATATAAAAAATTGTGAAAGACACGTTGGTTATAGAAATATGACATAGGGACGTTTTGAGAACCAACAAACTTTAGGGGCATTTTGGATATAACAAAGAAAGGGCATGTCAGGGCCTTGGCGAAACATTAAAATTACTAATTTTAATTTAATTTAATTTAACTTAACCATAGTTAAACATGGGTTAAAAGGGACACGGGACACTTGGGCCCACTTAGAAGTGGAGGACTCATAAGATAATAGAAGGAGTAGTATTGGAATTTAGTAAAATATCAATCAATGTTTTATCTTATCATTAGTAATAAAAGGGGTGAGTGAATCTTAACCATAGTTAGTGGGTATTAAAAGGGACATATGACGATTTATAGAGATCCTTTAATTGTGGTTAAGCATAATTAACCAAAGGTGGATATGTTTAATTTTTCCTTAAAAGCAAGATTAGATGGATTAAACCTAGGGGTGAGTGAATCTTAAGCACAATTAACTGGGTGTTAAAGGGGACACGTGGTGGCTTGTAGAGCCCCCTTTAATTGTGTTTAAGCATAATCAACCTAAGGTTTTGTGTTTCTTCTAAAAATCAAGGATAAATGGATGAATCCTAGGGGTGAGTGAATTTTAACCACAGTTAGTGGGCGTTAAAGGGGACACGTGGTGGCTTATAGAGCTCCCTTTAATTGTGGTTAAGCATAAGCAACCTAAGGTTTTTTTTTTTCTCAAAACCAAGGTTTGATGGATGAACCCTAGGGGTGAGTGAGTTTTAACCATAGTTAGTGGGTGTTAAAAGGGACACATGGTTGCTTATAGAGATCCTTTAACTGGTGTTAAACATAATTAACCTAATTTCATTTATTATTATATTTTCTTATAACCAATGTTAGATTATTTAATCCTGGGGATAAGTGAATCTTAACCACAATTAGTGGGTGTTAAAAGGGACACATGACGGCTTATAGAGCCCTCTTTAATTCCCCTTTAAGGATTGAGGCCTTTTGTCAAAGCAACCACATCTCCCCTTTAATTTTTAGATTTTTTTTAAAAATAAATCGTAGGGTTAAGAGTGACTCAACACTAGGATTTATCCATCTAACCTTGCCCAAGTAATGAGATTTCTTAATCTGATGTTTTACCTATGGTATATATGCCCAATAAGATTTGTAGTTCAATTGTATGTATCTTGTGCTTACTTAATTGTTAACATCCTTGTTCCCATTTTGGTACACTTTGTATAGTACATGCATGATTGAACCTCGTGATCTATGTTAACTGTTTGGGTGGTTATGTGATATTTCTTTCTGATCTCTATGTTATATGTCAATGTTGGAGCAGATAATGTATATATTACCCTATGAAGGACATTATCAGTGACTAAATGGAAATTTAAGTTCATAGGTTCATACTCATCCATGCATTGAAGCTTAGATTTCCCGTTCAACAATCATTGCCTGACAAGTGCATTTCATGTATCACCTATTTGGACGGATTAGTTGTAAATTATGTCATTTAGTTCTCTTGTGGGGCTAAATGCAGGTTAACAACATTTCGGTTTTGTTTGTGATAGAGTGTATTTGTCTGTATATGATTCTTGAATTGTCCGGTTGGACAGTTTGGGAATGCATAATCTCTAGTATAATTAGTTGCTCATTGTTTGTCCAGATTGAGGAAAATTTTGGCAGTTGTTTCTCTTGTTCTCTGGGTACATATTTAGACTATGTGGCATGCTTGCCCCTAGTCTAAGTCATGTGCTTGGAGAACCATAGGGAAATGCTGCCGAAATTTTCTTGAAATGGAACAAACCAGTTGAGCAAGTGAATATTGGAGATTATGCATTCTTAAATGGAATAGGAACACCCCACCCGTTAGAAGAGAAGTTGAAAACAATAGGAAGCATGCATGCATACATATTGTGTAGATGGGGAAGTCATTTGATAGTTGTTTTATTGCAATTGACTGATGTGATCGACATTTCCTATTTCTTAGAATAGCTAACGAAGCAGGACTTAGAAATCTCATCTCATCTCTCATGGATAGGAGTTGGATTAGAAAGTCAATGTACTATTTGTCATAAGTTTTGACGAAACCTGGAATGATAAAATATGAGCATCTAAGCATATGATATTTTTTTGGTTACATAGGTGTAAGCACCTGATTTTTACACCCCCACCTAGCCAGGATTAAGGTTTTCTACACCCTAGTTAAACCCTTAGTTAACCCTAGCACACCCTACTCAACCCCCATGTCCAACAACCCCAAACATAGGTGACCCCAGCATGACCCTAGAGCCCTTAGGGCCTAAAAACCTAAAGCCCATGGCCCATAGGGCCTGACCCCGTTATCCAGGCCCACAAAGCCCGAGAACACCAAAGCCCAAGTCCCATAACCCATGTGTGCAGGCCCAGGCCCGTTTCCACCAAAATCTCAGAATGCTGGTAGAAGTTCTACCAACATTTCAATTTTGCCTTATTTCAGGCTGTCGGCAGACCTTCTACCGACAGTATGTAAGTCCCGAGTTGCAGTCTGCAGCACCCCTGCACACTCAACCCTTCACCTTAGTCTCTCCCTTCAGGCTTCTCACACGACCTTCCCTTGGTCCAGTACCCTTCTCCCCCTTCTCCTTAATCCCCTTTAGGTCCCTAGTATCCACCTCTGTAAAAACCCAACACCACCTCCACAGTTCACGGTCTGCGTTTTCTTGGAGAAAAACCTTGCTGCAAACTGTGACCCCCAACCTCAGTCTTAATCCTAATACTTACCTTGGGCCTACCTCAAGTCCCCCAGCCGCTGTAAACCACCACCAAAGCACTACCACCACGGTTGCAAGCTCCACTCCATCTGGCGAAAACAGAGTATTGGGTAGGGACACCCCTTACCCATTTCCTTTTTGCTTTGGCATCATGTGAGCCCCTGGTCATCTCTAGGGGACGTTTTTCAGTGTTTCTTTATTGCTTAGTAGGTATATAGACCCACACAGGGTGTTCACCCACCTAAACCATGGGTGTGGTGAACACCCCCCTCGGGTATAACAACTCCTAAAGCTTTCAGGCCATAGCAGAACCCTCTGGGGGTCCCTCAGATCATGAGGGAATCCCTGGAAGCATGGGTGTCCCCCCCTCTTGGGCAGAGGCCTGATTTTACAGAAACCCAGGAATGGCGGTACTGACCCCTCTTGGGCAGAGGCCTGATTTTACAGAAACCCAGGAATGGCGGTACTCTCAGTACCACCATTCCCAAAAAAACCTGTTTACAATTTTATCGGTGATCTCTTTGCCGACATCCTGTATTTAGCCTGTTTCCAGAATGTCGGTGAATCCTTTACCGATATTCTGTGTTTCACTAGTTTTCAGCCTGTTGGTAATACTTCTACCGACATAATACTGTTACAGGCACAGGCTTTGCAGCCTCGGGGGGCCTACTCCAAGCACCCCCTGGGGCCCACACTAATCTCAGTAGACTCTCAAGAGTCCCCTCTACACTACCCTTACCTTGGATCACCTTGGGTTACCACTTAACCCTAGTTAACAGAAGCAAAAACACAACCTAAAAACACTGTTATTAACGTCGGTAATTCCATTACCGACATTAATTTTGTTTTTGTTTTGGGCTTTTGCAAGGGCCCAGGCCTGGTAGGAGGCCACTTTAGGCCCGGCCTAGCCCCCTGGGCCCACTTTGGACCATACCTGACCCTTAACCCCGGTTAAATCCAACTCCGGTTAATATTTAACCGCGGTTAAGCACCCCCTAACCCCACAAATTTTGGGAAATTAATCGGACATTCCTAAACTAAAATCGGACCAAAATCCTGACTACTTGAAAGCCTCATCCTCTGGCAAAAGCTTGACTTTATTACTTCAATCGCCTATTTCTTATTATGGCCCTCTCCTTAACCCTGGTTAGCAACCCTAACCACAGTTAGACCCCCCTTAACTGCGGTTAGCAACCCTAATCGTAGTTAACTTTGATTTACGGCCTATCGGGCCTAAAAACCAAGTCTACCGGACTTACCTCGGCCTACCGAGCCCCGCCTTAGCCTACCGGGCTACACATCACCCCCTTTGACTGTGGTTAGCAACCCTAACTACAGTTAGCTCGACCTAATCCCGGTTAGCAATCCTAACCTGGGCCGGACTACTCCTAGCCTACTGGGCTCGCATACCCTTGCACTTGACCTCCACGGTCAACCAAACTTAGTCTACCAGACTAGTCCATGTTAGCCACCCTTGGTGCACACACACACGCCCCTAGCCTCGGCACGGGCTCATGTGCCAGAACTATGCTCGGTCTGATCTCACCTTGTGAGTACGTAGGCAACCCAACACGGACCCAACCCCAGTTAGCTTTTCCCTTCTTGGATTAGTGTTCACTTAAACATTTCGGCATTTAATCAAGATTACTTTAATTGGCTTAAACCCGGGGAGTACGGAACCGTTGTAAGACGGAAGCCTCGGGATGCCTAACACCTTCCCCGGACTTAACCGAACCCCTTACCCATATCTCTCTCGTGGACCAATACCTTATCCAAAACATCGGGGGACTTATCCCTTCTGAATGAATAGGTGGCGACTCTCAAACACCCCCGTGAGCCACAAAAGTCCAGGGAGTGAAATCCCGCGCTCACAGCTCTGGCGACTCTGCTGGGGAGAGATCTGTTCAGGGTTCAACCAGGAACCCGGGTTTAAGCCAACTAAACCTTAATATTGATTAAAATGCCTAAGTATTACCTGAACAACGAATCATTTTACATCTCTTGATTAATTGTGTACTGTGCATCCATACATGTCATAGTAGTGTAATTAATCTCATTTAACCTAATAGATAGGCTTATTACGTTAGCGACTGCTGGATGATCATCCTTAGTGTCAGTGACTTAAAAGTCTTGGAGGTCTGCAGAGTTACTCCTGTTGGGTGATATCCCGCAGGGAAGGATTCTGAACACTCCCGCTTACACCAATCGTCGCTTTTCAGGTATGTTCTATACCGGGGGGTCGCATATATGGTGTTAAGTGATCCTCCATCTTACTAGGAACACCCTTGCATCAAACCAACATTTATACATGTAGTTTAGGTTTTGGTATAGTCTACAAGCAGCCCATCCAGGGAGGGCTACTATAAACCCTAACCAGCTTGCACCCTATACCTGTCCCCAACCATGGTTGACTACTCGGGCACATTCTACCAAGATAACCACCCACTCAGGGGCATGTAATGAGCTAAACCTGTGCTTGTAAGAAATTACATCCAATCCTACTTCCTGACATAGCATATGAGGTCCAAATCCCAGGCAGACAGGCCTTCACTTGGCCTGTCCTAACCTTGATCTAATAGGTCCCTCGGTTTCCAACAAACTTGGGCTAAAGTAGGTCGGACCTCCGTCCGTCTGCCCTATCGGATCACGTGTGCCGTGTCACACCCAATCATAATCTGCATCATCATTTTGCATCTCATCCGCATACACAGTGCATTTATAGAGTCTGTATTATTGTCCAGGTAGATGGCAGGTCCTTCAGGGATAACTCAGTCAATGGGCCGACGGTCACGACCCGTGCATCTAACTTATCAGGGGGCATGTGATGACAACCTCCAGGCTTCAATTGGGGCTTCACATTGAGTCAACGTCTCATTTGGGCCCAGTACTACAAAACCGGGAATATCCTAGACCTATTTGTGGTTAGCCCGGATTCGCGCCTTATGAACACTGCTATCCAGTGCTGGACCCTATCTCACATGGTATTTCGTTTTGGTAAGAACGAGCTCTGCCCAACACTGGAAGAGATTCAGTGCATTCTAGGGTTAAACATGGACGGCGAAGCCATAGTACCACGCTACAAGACAACATATCAGGCAGATCTATCCAGGTTCTTGCATATCAAGCCTGCCTGCTTGCAGCCCAGTCCTAACGGATCTTTTGATCGGATACCCGTGTCTTTTCTCGAAAAAAGGTATAAGCGCAAATGGAACCCCGACTCCCTTTCAGCGAAACTTCCCGGTCTCAATGCCCTTGCACTGATAGCCATGTCTTAGCTGGTGTTCCCAAGGTGCCGTTCGCTCGTCGAAGCAGTTCTGGTCGGGGTCATTGAGGACATGCACAACTCCTGCTTAATTGTACCCGTCATCCTAGCCGAGCTTCTCAGGGCACTCAACGAGTCTACAAACCGCAGAAAAGACATCTTCCATGCCAGTACACCTCTCCTACACCTCTGGTTGGTGAGTCACTTGCATACAATCATTTCAGTACCGAACGGCATCCGCGACGCTTATAGTCTGCCTCGAAAGATTTCTCAGAATCAAGGGCCGATAGTAACTACAGACGTTGGAGAGCTCTACCAGCTCCTCCAAGACCTTTTAGAGGAAGAGATCACTTGGTAATGCAACTGGCTTGTGCTGAACAAACTACCCCGTGTTGTCATCACCGGCAAACGATGCATGATTCTTGCTGGTCTAACAGGCTCCGCAGTCTATACACCACTACGAGTCCTCCGACAGTTTGGACTCCCTCAACGTATCCCAGTGATAGACTGACAGGAAAATGATTGGATCACTTTCACAGTGCACTCCAACAACCTCACCCGGCACTTCCAGTCAGCTTGGCGCAGCTCCAGACGAGACCAATGGCCAGACTTCATGGTTTTATCAGGGCCATCAACCAACTCGGTATACCGACAATGGGTGGATAATCCTGACATTCTACCCGGCATGCCTACACCTAGGGAACTGCTCACACCAGTCGCAGCTCCATCACAAGGAATCATACCCCTAGCAGAGATGGTGGTTCCCTGGACAGACTTCTTCCTAGAGAGACAACTCTAGATCCAGCAAAAATGGAAGAAGCTACGGAAAGCCCAGCGTGCATGCAGGCAGCGGAAAGCAGAACAAGGTTGGGAGCTCCACGTCGTACAAGAACAGGTTGGACAATTGGAGCAGACAATCCAATCTCTTCATAGGAGACGCAAAGGCGATGCCAAGGAAATAGCCATCATCCGGGTCCAACTCCATTTCCATCAAGAACAGCTTGATAGTGCAAAGGCGGAGATGACCTCCCGTATCTAACAATTTGGATACCGTATGTTCAACGCCACCGAGACCCTTACGCGTATGGAGGTTGAAGTCACATCCCTCCAATAATAGATCATGGATCTCGAGGGTGTACCTCGCCCACTTGACTTTGCGATCCCGGAAGGACCTGCCTAGGATCGATTCTTTTTCCCCTTTCTTTGAGTCACACTATCCATGTACTCACTGCACTCTGCATGTATCAATGAAATCTTTTTCTAGCATCTGCCTTTTTCCTCATGCATAAATCATGATTAGCCATTGCATTCTTTTCAGTTGCATGAGCTGACCTGTGACTCGTTCTCTGACTGTGATTCTCACAGAAGCAGCAGCTGCCGACGCAGTCTTGATAGAAGTACCAATTACAGAAATACTCCCTTGCACAGTCCGATCAGAGAGCAGCTCCTACACAGTACAATCAGAAAGCAGTACAGGATCGATGGCAGAACCTGTAGATCAGCACCAGCGAACTAGTGAGATCCTGCAGTCACATGACAGGGACATAGCAGCCATGCAGGTGAAACTTGACAGTGTTCTGGAATTCCTGAAGATTCTAATTGGCAACCGGACCGAAGAACCCTCCACCCGGATCCCAACCGGAGAACTAGCCGAGCAACCTACACCTGAGCCTTGCCATTCCCCATTCATCATACCTAATCCTATACTTCTAACAGGCGGAGGAGAGGAGTACGACCAGTATGAAGAGCAGCCGAATGTCTCACACATCCACCAGGACCAGCCGTCATCCTCAGATCCAACCCCTTCCTTACAGGACGAGATCAAACAGATGAAAGAGGAGATGAGAAGAATGAAAGGTGCATCCACCAATACAAGTCTATCACTGGAGGATTTCACCTTTTCATCAAGGGATGCTGTTCTCGCGGGTTTCAAGGTCCCAGACTTTGATAAATACAATGGCTCGGGCTGTCCGAAACAACACTTGCAGTTATACCTGGGGGACATGCTCCAACATAACAAGAACCAGCCCTTGCTCATCCAGTACTTTCAGAAGAGTCTGAAGGGGGCAGCCCTTACATGGTGGATGTCTGTGGACAAGCAGAAAGTCAAGACTTGGCAGGATGCCATGGACAGTTTCGTAGAGCAGTACTCCTTCAATCAGGAGCTTCATCCTCAGAGGAGCCATCTTGAACAGTTAAGTCAGCGGAACAATGAATCATTCCTGGAGTATGCCACCCGCTGGAGGGAAATGACAGCAAAAATCCCGACTCCTATCCCTAAAGAAGAACTGGCAAGCATGTTCATGGGTACCCTGAAGCAGCCCTACTCTACACTCATGGTGACCTTACCGGTAGTGGACTTCGGCACTATCGTCAGGACAGGTGCTTGCATCGAAACTGCTATCAAGAGTGGGGCCATTCATTCCAGTCTAGGACTTGATTCCGCCAAGGCGACGGCCTCGTCCAGTAGAAACATCGGTCCCCGGGACCACAGAAAGAAGGAAGATGTACATATGATTACTTCTACTGCACCCGTCAGATTACCAGCTCCAGCAGCACAACAATAGTCAGTTAGCAGGAATACCCGGCCAGCCCGACCAGCCCAGGGGCAAAACAGTCCTCCCAGAAACTTTACCCCTCTTCCCTACACACTCAGTCAATTATTGAAATTCCTCACCAAGCAGGCCTTCTCGAGTTGAGAGATCCTACCCCTCTTCTACCCCCAAATAAACAGGGAAAGAACTATAATGCCGATCATCACTGCGCCTTTCACAGAGGCCCAAGCCATGCTACAGATTATTGCATAGGCCTGAAGTGTGTAATCCAAGATCTCTTGGATGAAGGAAGGGTTGAGCTGGCTCCCAGCAACACCAGCATTAATCAGGTGCCACTGCTCTCACATAACAATCAAATCAATTTTATCCAGTGGGAAGAGCCCGGGGCAGGGCAACCAGGACCCAGCACACCCGTAGTGAATGACAGCATCATCAGGCCCTCTTACCGATCACCTATCATAATCCCTTTCCCCTAGTCAAACATACAGACTGTTCAGTCTCCTACCCAGATACCTGTCCTCGAGCAGATCATCTACACAATTTCTTGCCCAACAAACTGGCCCACAGCTCTAGCTCAAGCCTCAACCTCTTCAGGCCCTGTCCGGATCCCTTACATCCCAGAGCCTTCCTTCAACCTCAATCGATTACCCGCTCCTCGCTCTCTCATCATTGAGAGCGAAAGCATAGCCTACCTAACCAGATCTGGCCGGGTATACCAACCTCCTGCAACTGAGCTGGCAAAGGTGAAGAGTACAGAGGCAGAGAAACAGAAAGCAGGGGTGTTAGACCCGTAGAGAGAAGTAACAGATTCAGCAGGTTTATTGAAATCCTAGAAAAAGCAGAGGAGTTCAATATCACCCAGCAACTGAGTAAGGTCCCAGCACAAATATCCATCTTGGGTCTCCTTCTCACTTCAGAGCATCACAGGAAGAACTGCTCCAAGTATTTGGTAATGCCCATGTAACACCAGACATAACGCCCGAGAAACTGGGGCAAATGGTAGGGCAAATCCTTGAACCAAAAGTCATCTCCTTCACAGAAGAGGAGATACCAGACAGCGACAAGGACCACACCCGAGCTTTATACATTACAGTGCAATGCATGAACCGAACGTTATCATCATTGCTCATCGACAATGGCTCCGGCCTGAACGTCTGCACACTCTCAATACTGCAAAACCTGGGTTTGGACCTCAGTCAAGTGAAGAAGAGACCTATGACCATCAGGGCTTTTGATAATACCACCAGGCAGAACCTGGGTGACATCGACCTGACTATCAAGGTTGGACCTGCTCAGTTTTCAACGAACTTCCAGGTTGTGAACGTACCAGCCTCTTTCACTCTGCTCCTAGGGGGGCCATGGATCCATGCGGCTGGAGCCATTCCCTCCTCTTTGCATCAAAGAATCAAGTTCATACAGGATGACCGTTTGATTGTCATTCCTTCTGAAGAGTTAGCAAATTCATTCAGGGATGTCCAAGAGCTGGGGCTAGGTACCGCCTTCATGACTTTCCAATTCGAGCAGGTTAGTTCTATCGCCCAGGTAGAGCAGTAAAGCAAGCAAGCAAGCAGTGCCACCGTTTGTCAGAATGATGGCCAAAATGAACTACCAACCCTGAAGTGGTCTCGGTGCCAGGAATCAGGGCATGAAGAAAAGATATATGCCTCCTCGTTATACACCTCCCTTTGGTTTGGGGTACAAGCCCAAATACGAGGACTACCTCTCTAAGCTGACTAGGAAGAGTAGACAGTTGGCGAAACCTGAACCCCAACCACACATCTCTGTAACCTTCCCCACAGGAATCTTCAAAACCTACCCAGAAACCTCTGCTGCACCCATTGCCTTAACACCCCAGCCCAACAACGAGTCTTCAGGGATTCTAGATCCAGAAGTGTTCATCATGGCCCAGATGTTCGACGAGCTGACTGTCGAAGATGCTACCAAAGCAGAATATTCAACGGGAGAGTAGGTCTGCACCTCTCCAACAGCGGCGAAGCGTCATCCAGTCGCCAGCCACTGATCCGTTGGTGGACTGAGGCTCTTACTATTGAGGCCAGCCAGGGCCGAGGCAAACACAGTACAGGACAGGTTGGTCCGAGATAGCAGTGAACCAGCATTACCTTTCTCTTTCATTTATCTCTCTTTTGCTCCCGTTTGTAAAATCCAAAAGTCAGGCCACTATCGGCCTCTTTTTCTTTGAGGTTTTTTGTAACAAGTCATTTTGCTAATGAAAATCAGATTGTTTTGACTCAAAAATCATGTTTTCGAAAAAACATTTCATATCGGCTGATGACGAATCACACGGACTCTTCCCTGGAAGGCCTAGTGTCTTGAAGTCAACAAATCATCATCATCAAGCATGCTAAACTGAAGCTAATTGATTTGCCAAGAAATTACCTCTGACAGGGCTACCCCTCAAACCCTCCTTGAACTCTCTGAAGCAGAGTATGACTTAGAATAGGAAGATGAACCACCTCAGGAAATTCTAGACCTCCTTGAGCACAGCGAAGGACTCCTGCAGTCTAACAGAGAGGACACTGAAATAGTCAATCTGGGATCCACAGAGAACCCCCGGCTAGTCAAAATCGGCACAAGCATGAACCCTCAACAGAGAGCAGATATGATCAGTTTCCTGAGAAGCTACAGTGATGTCTTCGCCTGGTCATATGTTAACATGCCAGGCCTAGACCCAGCATTGGTGGTACACAGACTGCCCCTGAACCCTAATGTCAGACCAGTAAAGCAGAAACTGAGACGGATGAGGCCTGAATGGTCACAGAAGGTCAAGGAAGAAGTTGAGAAGCAGATCAGCGCAGGCTTCTGACAGTTGCAAACTATCTTGAGTGGTTAGCCAACATAATCCCGGTACCCAAGAAGGATGGCAAGGTCCGCATGTGTATTGACTATCGGAATCTGAACAGGGCAAGCCCCAAAGACAACTTTCCTCTCCTACACTTCGACGTTCTTGTCGATAATACTGCTGGGTACGAGACTCTCTAGTTCATGGATGGTTTCTCTAGATACAACTAGATCAGGATGATAGAAGAAGACATAGAGAAAACCTCCTTCATCACGCCTTGGGGCACATTTTGTTACAAGGTCATGCCCTTCGGACTCAAGAACGCAGGAGCTACCTACCAGAGGGCCATGACAGCCTTGTTCTACGACATGATGCATAAGTCCACTGAAATCTATGTGGATGACATGATTGTTAAGTCTCCTACAGCTGAGCAACACCCTGAAGACTTGAAGAGACTCTGCGATAGACTTCGAGAGTACGGCTTGAGACTGAATCCAGCCAAGTGTGTCTTTGGAGCCTCATCAGGATAGCTCCTGGGCTTCATAGTCAGCAAAAGAGGCATTGAGATCGATCCAACTAAAGCCAAAGCTATCATTGAGATGCCAACACCCGAAACTGAGAAAGAAATCCACGACTTCCTGGGCAGAATTCAGTACATCAGTCGGTTCATCTCTCAGCTAACTCCAATCTGCGAGCCAATCTTCAAGCTTCTCCGGAAGAACACGCCGACAATCTGGACAGCAGAATGTCAAGAAGCCTTTGACAGAATAAAGTAGTACCTCCTGACTCCTCAAATCCTTGTGCCTCCTACTCCGGGATGGCCATTACTACTCCACATCTCGGTACAAGAAACCTTCATGGGGTGCATTCTGGCACAACATGACGAGACAGACAGAACAGAGCAAGCCATCTACTATATCAGTAAGCGTCTGCTTGAATATGAAGAGCGGTACAGCCCTCTTGAGAAGACTTGTCTAGCACTAGTCTGGGTAACTCAGCATCTTCGGCATTATCTGCTTTCCTACCCGGTAATTCTGATCTCCCAGATGGACCCACTGAAGTATCTACTGGAAAGACAGCCACCACCGGAAGGACTGCCTGATGGCTCATGATGTTGTCTGAATTCGACATCACGTACATGACACAGAAATCAATCAAGGGGCAGGCGATAGCAGATCACCTCGCCCACAGTCCAGCATAAGACTACGTGTCTGTGCATGATCGGTTTCTAGACGAAGCCATCTTGTATAAAGAAGCAGATAAGCAAGAATACTCCGGCTGGGAGTTATACTTTGACGGAGCTACCAACAGTCATGGGCATGGGGCAGGAGCACACCTCCCCATCTCAGTCAAGCTGAAGTTCAGATGCTCAAACAATGAAGCAGAGTACGAGGCGTGCATAGTAGGACTGAAAGAAGCCCTGGGCACCGGGGTTGAAGAGGTAGATGTCTACGGTGACTCATCTTTGGTAATCTGTCAGGCAAATGAATCTTGAGCCATCCGTGAAGCAAAGCTAGTCCCGTACTTGGCTTACCTTAACCTGCTAATCAGTTAGTTCAGAAGAATCAGCTTCAGCCACCGGTCCAAGAACCAGAACAGATTCACCGACGCACTGGCCACTCTCGCTTCCATGGTATAAATCCCTACAGACATCATGCTCTGGCCGATAGAAATTCAGCAACAACATCGTCTTGCCTACTGCCTTCAGATCAAGGAGGTATCAGACAATAAGCCCTGATATGCAGACATCAAGCAGTATCTCGAGGATGGGACCTTCCCTCTCAATGCTACCAAAATAGACCGTCGGACAATCAGAAGACTGGCCATTCAGTTCGCTCTATCAGGAGGCATCTTGTACAAAAGGTCGCCGAACCTACTCTAGCTCAGATGCCTAGAAACCAGTGAAGTAGCACAGGTAGTCAAAGAGGTTCACGGAGGAACCTGCGGTCCACACATGAACGGGTTGATGTTATCTAAGAAGATATTGAGGCTAGGCTACTACTGGTCCACCATGGAATCAGACTGTTGCAAGCATGTACAGAAGTGTCATCAGTGCCAAATCTATGCCGACAGGGTAAATGCACTGCTAAACATGCTGCACAATCTCACTGCTCCTTGGCCATTCTCAGCTTGGGACATCGACGTCATTGGACTCATAGCTCCGAAAGCATCAAATGAACATCGATTCATTCTGGTAGTAATCGATTATTTCACAAAATGGGTCGAGGCAGCCTCTTATGCTGGCATCACAGCCTCTTATATTGGGGTCACAACCTCAGTGGTTTAGTGTTTTCTGAAGAGGGATATCATTTGCAGATATGGGGTCCCGTATGAGATTGTAACAGACAATGCTCTCAACTTCTGCAACAAGGGGATGACTGATCTCTGCCAGAAATTTAAGATCCAACATCACAACTCTACACCGTACAGGCCACAGACTAATGGTATAGTTGAAGCCGCCAACAAGAATCTGAAGAAAATCATAGAGAAGATGGCAACCAAGTACTCTGCCTGGCATGAAATGCTCTCTTATGCACTCATGACCTACAGAACGTCCATCCGAACCTCAACAGGGGCAACGCCATTCGCTCTGGCCTACGGCATGGAAGCAGTCCTCCCCGTTGAAGTACAGATTTCATCACTCCGGGTGTTAATGGAAGCAGAGCCCTCAGAAGCAGTATGGGCGCAGGCCCAGTGTGAGAAGTTGAATCTGATTGAAGAGCGGCGACTGAAAGCCATTAACCACTCTCAGGCCTATCAGAGGCGTATGGCTAGGGCATTCAACAGGAAAGTCAGGCCAAGAAGCATCGAGATCGGTGACCTAATTCTCCGGAAAATGTTGCCAAACCGCTCTGACCCTAGGGGCAAGTTCACTCCTAACTATGAAGGCCCATATGTCGTCCAAGAAAAATTCTCCGACGATGCCCTTCGACTCGGATGTATGGATGACGAAGACCTCCCAGAGCCCGTCAACATGGACAAAGTCAAAAGATACTACGCTTAGGGTTTAGATCTGATAGGCGTTTTGCACTTGTAGTTTCTCCGGGAAATGACAAGAGGCCATCCTTGGCACACTCTTCATCCCTCTTTCTGTAACCCGTTTACAAATCAAATGAATCTCGCTAGATAGCCCCTTGAGCCTGACAGCCTTCTTTTATTACACTTTTCAGGGACACCCTCCCCCGCCCTCTGCAGCATTAGCCCGAACTACGTCATGACCTGATCCTGCAAAGGTACGTAGGCAACCTGTCGAACCAGGTGCGGTCACAATAGGGGTATCCACTCCCCGACTCTCCCCCAAACAGAGTCCTTCACTCCCCAAGTAGAGACAAACTCTCCCAGCTTCCCAAGCAAATTGATTCTCATGGGTACAAAGTTTCTATCAAAAGAAAGCCCAAAATAGAAGTCGAAACATTTCAACAGTCAAAGACTCCCCACATAGACAATCTCTCCGGACTCTTTACCTAACAGAGACAACCTCTCCAGCAAAACAAAATCCCCGGGCAGAGACAACCTCTCTATCCCCAAAGAGACAACCTCTCTCACTCTCTCTCTCCATTCCCCAGCGGAGCAAAAAAAAAATCATCGGGAATCAGAAGGCACAGGCCTTAAAGTAAACAATCCCCTCAAAAGTAAAAGAATCCTCCCCAGAGAGTGAAAATCAATTATTTCAAAACCAAAATCTCCAAGGGGGAGCAAATCAACAACAAATAGGAGAAATCCCAGAGTGTCCCAAACTTCGGTCCCTCAGCCTACATTTCATCCTACTATAAGTCCTCCTTGATCCCTTAAGAATTACGAGTGCAAGCGCGGTATCACATCTGCATCCCTAGCGGAAATATCATCCTCAACCCCAGAGGAGCGCCATTCAGGGCAAAGACGGGAGAAGACCTATTTTCCCCAAACATAAACAAAACCCCCAGTAAGTCGCGGGCATGAGTGAAAACCGGCAACGGCCTCATTGCGCAAAAATCATGCGATCCCCAGACCTAGTCTTGCGATTAGGGAAAAAAAAAAACAAAAATCAATCAGCTTCGCAGGCATAGGAAAACCGACAACGGTCTCATTGCGTAAAAATTATGCGAACCCTATGACTTGGTCATTCCAAGGGTAAAAAATGGAGAAAAGCTGAAGAGCAGTTTGGCAACATCTGGCAGTAGTCAGTTTAGCTAGATAAACCCCTACAGCAAGCCCCGACAGATAGCATGGAAGAGCAGCTTCCCCGACACTAGTCTCCAGCAGAGTTCAGGCCCCCAGCAGTGATCTACGGCAGTGTCATATCCCTTAATAGATCCCCAGTAATGGTCTACAATGGCACTATATCCCACAGCGGATTTCCCTAGCAGAAGCATCCAATTTGCTCCCCAGCAAACTTTTCCCCAGCCAGAGCCCAATCTCCAGCAATTGCAAGACAAACAGGTCTCCTCATGAACATCCTGAGCGGTGAAAGAACCTCTTCTGGGTCATACTCTGCTCTCCAAGAGCGAAAGACAGACTACATAATCCCCAAAGCCCTGACTAAGGCACTTTCTTGGCAAAACTGATGGCTAGTTGAACTTTCTTTCTGTTGAAAGCAAATTTTTTTACAAAGGTCTAAGACGTTCTAAAATGTTTTCAAAAGAAAAAAACAAACCCTCTTTGGTATCCAGACCAGATCATACCAGCCTGCACTAAGCAGCCCCGGCAAGACAAAGCAGAAGAAGCCGACACCATGCAGCCCCGCAAGTCACAATCAACAGAGTCATAGGAAAGCATCCTCGCCTTTATTCCCTGCATGACATCCCTACATAGCGTCACGCCTCGCGTGACCAAACTTCTCAGCATCATCTTTGATCAAAATCCAGCGCCTCTCGGCCGTTTCAATCATCTTACTAGTGCCTCTTGGACAAGCCACACCTTTTCGACACCCCCGCGTGTCCTCGACATCTCGTGTATACCTTTACAGCGTATACCACCTGTATATCCTCTCTTTCGACACCCCCGTGTGTCCTCGACATCTTGTGTACACCTTTACAGCGTATACCACCTGCATGTCCTCTCTTTCGACACCCCCGTGTGTCCTCGACATCCCGTGTGTACCTTTACAGTGTACGCCGCTTGTATGTCACCCCTTTTGACACCCTGTGTGTTCTCGACACCTCATGTGTCCTCGACATCCCGTGTGTACCTTTACAGTGTACGCCACTCGTATGTCACCATTTTTAACACTTTGTGTGTTCTCGACACCCCGTGTGTCATTTCGATCAAACTCGATCGAACCCTTCCAGCCAACGCCTCCGGGCTACGCCATCCCTGCATCCATCATTCCCCAGTGAGTAGTCAGTTACTCGCTATCTCCTTGCAGTAGTCCTTGCCACTACATTGCACTCACAATTTGCATTGCATACATACATATCATCATTCTGCATTCCTGTTATCCGAGCTCGGTGTAAAAATAGGATGATTCCAGTCTTTGCCGTTCGAATCGCCTACCTTGGCATTCTCCAGCAAAGAGGGGCAACAGTAAACACCCGATATTTACACCCCCACCTAGCCAGGATTAAGGTTTTCTATACCCTAGTTAAACCCTTAGTTAACCCTAGCACACCCTACTCAACCCCCATGTCCAAAACCCCCAAACATAGGTGACCCCAGCAAGACCCTAGAGCCCTTAGGGCCTAAAAACCTAAAGCCCATGGCCCATAGGGCTTGACCCCGTTTCCAGGCCCACAAAGCTCGAGAACACCAAAGCCCAAGTCCCATAACCCATGTGTGCAGGCCCAGGCCCGTTTCCACCAAAATCTCATAATGTCGGTAGAAGTTTTACCGACATTTCAATTTTGCCTTGTTTCAGGCTGTCGGTAGACCTTCTACCGACAGTATGTAAGTCCCGAGTTGCAGTCTGCAGCACCCCTGCACACTCAACCCTTCACCTCAGTCTCTCCCTTCAGGCTTCTCACACGACCTTCCCCTGGTCCAGTACACTTCTCCCCTTTCTCCTTAATCCCCTTTAGGTCCCTAGTATCCACCTCTATAAAAACCCAACACCACCTCCACAGTTCACGGTCTGCGTTTTCTTGGAGAAAAACCTTGCTGCAAACTGTGACCCCCAACCTCAGTCTTGATCCTAATACTTACCTTGGGTCTACCTCAAGTCCCCCAGCCGCTGTAGACCACCACCAGAGCACCACCACCACGGTTGCAGGCTCCACTCCATCCGGTGAAAACAGAGTATTGGGTAGGGACACCCCTACCCATTTCCTTTTTGCGTTGGCATCATGTGAGCCCCTGGTCATCTCCAGGGGACGATTTTCAGTGTTTCTTTATTGCTTAGTAGGTGTACAGACCCACACAGGGTGTTCACCCACCTAAACCATGGGTGTGGTGAACACCCCCCTCGGGTATAACAACTCCTAAAGCTTTCAGGCCATAACAGAACCCTCTAGGGGTCCCTCAGATCATGAGGGCACCCCTGGAAGCATGGGTGTCCCCCCCTCTTGGGCAGAGGCCTGATTTTACAGAAACCCAGGAATGGCAGTACTCTTAGTACCGCCATTCCCAAAAAAACCTGTTTGCAATTTTGTCGGTGATCTCTCTGCCGACATCCTGTATTTAGCCTGTTTCCAGAATGTCGGTGAATCCTTTATCGACATTCTGTGTTTCACTAGTTTTCAGCCCGTCGGTAATACTTCTACCGACACAATACTGTTATAGGCACAGGCTTTGCAGCCTCGGGGGGCCCACTCTAGGCACCCCCTGGGGCCCACACCGATCTCAGTAGACTCTCAGGAGTCCCCTCTACACTACCCTTACCTTGGATCACCTCGGGTTACCACTTAACCCTAGTTAACAGAGGCAAAAACACAACCCAAAAACATTGTTATTTACGTCGGTGATTCCATTACCGACATTAACTTTGTTTTTGTTTTGGGCTTTTGTAGGGGCCTAGGCCTGGTAGGAGGATACTTTAGGCCCTGCCTAGCCCCCTGGGCCCACCTTGGACCATACCTGACCCTTAACCCCGGTTAAATCTAACTTCGGTTAATATTTAATCGCGGTTATGCCCCCTTAACCCCACAAATTTTGGGAAATTAATCGAACATTCCTAAATTGAAATCGGATCAGAATCCTGACTTTGGTCCTCTCCCTAACCCTGGTTTGCAATCCTAACCACAGTTAGACCCCTCTTAACTGCGGTTAGCAATCCTAATTGTAGTTAACTTCGGTTTACGGCCTACCGGGCCTAAAAACCAAGTCTACCGGAATTACCTCGGCCTACCGGGCCCTGCCTTAGCCTACCGGGCTACACATCACCCCCTTTGACTGTGGTTAGTAACCCTAACTACAGTTAGCTCGGCCTAATCCCGGTTAGCAATCCTAACCTGGGTCGGACTACTCCTAGCCTACTGGGCTCGCATACCCTTGCACTTGACCTCCTCGGTCAACCAATCCTAGTCTACCGGACTAGTCCATGTTAGCCACCCTTGGTGCACACACACACGCCCCTAGCCTCGGCACGGGCTCATGTGCCAAAACTATGCTCGGTCTGATCTCACCTTGTGAGTACGTAGGCATCCCAACACGGACCCAACCCCAGTTAGCTTTTCCCTTCTTGGATTAGTGTTCACTTAAACATTTCGGCATTTAATCAAGATTACTTTAATTGGCTTAAACCCGGGGAGTACGGAACCGTTGTAAGACGGAAGCCTCGGGGTGCCTAACACCTTCCCCGGACTTAACCGAACCCCTTACCCATATCTCTCTCGTGGACCAAGACCTTATCCAAAACATCGGTGGACTTATTCCTTCTGAATGAATAGGTGGCGACTCTCAAACACCTCCGTGAGCCACAAAAATCCAGGGAGTGAAATCCCGCGCTCACAATAGGATTTCAAAGGAATACATAGAAGGGGTGAAGAAGTTTATAGAGTTTGCATTAGCTCATGGAGCGACTGATAACAATGGTGGTATAAAGTGTCCATGTCCCAAATGCAACAATGTCCTTTATGAAGAGAGAGGTACAGCGTACGACCATATGATCTGTTATGGATTCGACCTTAACTATAAAATTTGATTTTATCACAGGGAAGACATAGTACAACACACATCGGTTGGCAGAAGAATGTCTCAGAATCCTGACATGCACGACATACGTAATGAGATGGAAGACTTGGTGCACGATTTGTTTGGGGTACCAAATCGAGATGAAACCGGTGCCAGTAGTCGGGATCCCACTCCTGAGGTGGATAAATTTTCCAATTGGTAAGGGATGCAGGACAGGCTTTGTATCCAGGATGCCTGAATCACACGAAGTTTTCTGTCATCATAAGATTATATCACATTAAGTGTCTTAGTGGATGGAGCAACAAATCATTCACCTTGTTGCTTGAGTTGTTGGGGGAGATAGTCCCCAAGGGATCAACACTACTGGATACGTACTTTCAGACAAAAAAAGTGATGTCGGACTTGGGGCTTAACTATGAAAAAATCGATGATTGCCCCAATGATTGCATGCTTTACTGGAAAGATACTGTGAACAAGCAAACAAGTGACATCTGTGGTGAATCAAGATGGAAGACAGGGGATGATCAGTTGGGAGGCAAGAAAAAGAAGACTCCTGCGAAGATTTTGCGTCACTTTCCGTTGAAACCCAGGTTATAAAGATTGTTTATGTCTTCCAAGACTGCTTCTGAAATGAGATGGCATGATGAAAGTCGAACTAAGGATGAGAGGTTAAGGCATCCTGCAGACTCACCGGCCTGGAAAAATTTGGACAACAACTACCATTTCTTCACTTCGGATGCTCGAAATGTGAGACTTGGGTTGGCGACTGACGGCTTCAATCCATTTGGGACGATGAGTATTGCTCACAACACATAACCTGTGGTTCTTATCCCATACAACTTACCACCGTGGATGTGAATGAAGCAGCCGAACTTCATTCTATCATTGCTTATTCCTGGTCCCTCCAGGCCAGGAAATGCCATTGATGTCTACATGATGCCTCTAGTCGAAGAGTTGAAGGACTTGTGGGAGAATGGTTTGCCAACTTATGATGCGTCAAAAAATGAGATATTTGTAATGTGTGCGGCATTGCTCTGGACTATTAGCAACTTCCCAGGGTATGCTATGTTGTCTGGTTGGAGTACGAAAGGAAAGTTTGCATGCCTTTCATGCCACAAGGACACTTGCAGTCGGCACTTGTCTAATAGCAGGAAATAATGTTACATGGGGCATCGTCGTTTCCTAAAGGCGGATCACTGGTTTCGGAGAGACAAACAATCTTTTGATGGCACTGTAGAGTTAAGCACTGCTCCAACTACAATGTCTGGGTCCGATGTGTACCGTTAATTGGAGGGGATTGCTTTCTGTCTTGGGAAGCAGACAGGGCAAAAACGAAGAAGGCAGGCTACCCAGGATATCATGCCGTATAACTGGAAGAAGCTGAGTATATTCTTTGAGTTGCCATATTGGAAGCACAATTTGTTGAGGCACAACCTTGATGTAATGCATATTGAGAAAAATGTATGGGACAATGTGCTTGAAACTTTGTTGTGTTTGGACGAAAAAATGAAAGATAGCTTAAAAGCTTGACTCGACTTGGTTGATATGCGCATAAGACCAGCACTTCACCATCAGTTGCAGCCTGGCACAAACAAAGTGTATCTGCCCCCTTCTTGTTTTTCGATGGATAAGAATGAGAAAGAGTTGTTTTGCAAAGTTCTGAAGAGTGTGAAGGTGCCAAATGGTTACTCGTCTAATATTACAAGACATGTCAATATCGGGCAGCGTAAAATTTATGGACTAGAGAGCCACGACTCTCATGTCATAATGCAACAATTTCTATCATTGGCTGTGAGGAAGACATTGCCGAAGAATGTCACTTCTGTGCTAATTGAATTGAGCAACTTCTTTCTGGTTTTATGTTCCAAAGTCTGTGATGTCGAGGAATTAAGACGGTTAGAGGAGAAAATTGCACTTACGCTATGTCATTTAGAGAAAATTTTTCCACCGGCATTCTTTGATGTTATGGTGCACTTACTAATATATCTGGCAACAGAGGCAAGGCTAGGTGGACCTATACAATACCGGTGGATGTATCCCATCGAAAGGTATGACTTCAATTATAATGTATCAATTGCTCAAATTTCTTGTCGTTATATGATTGTCTCATTGTTTTACCTAAATGTAATTCCTATAGGTACTTGTCGACGATGAAATCGTATGTCCACAACCGAGCTCGACCAGAGGGTTGCATAGCAGAAGGGTACTTGGCCGAAGAATGCTTGACATTCTGCTTAAGGTACCTAAATAATGTTGAATCGAGATTCAATCGACCGGTGAGGAATGACGATGAAAGTGTGATCAGGGGTGCGCAACCATTTGCCCTAAGTGAATTAGAATGGCAGCAGACACATCGTTATGTGTTGTTCAACGATGAGCAACTCAAAACATATCGAGAGTAAGACGAATACTATCATGAATTTTTTGTTAATTGTCTTTAATTTGATTTTTATTTTTGATCGATTTGACTTTAAAAAACATGGATCGATTCGTTATCTGCAGTCAACACATGAATGTACTGAAGATGACTAATCCCAAACTAAGATCGTCTCCGCACGAACTCCAATGAAAGCACAACGATCAGTTTCTTGAATGGATTAGGGGTTATGTAAGTCATATGCTCTTAACTTTTATATTTGCACAACACCTATACGAAGTTTTGCATATTGAACCACTCTTATTATGTAAGTCATATGCCTTTGGCCTTCAATTAGGTTGAAAGGCTGCGAGCATCATGCAGTTCGGTGTCTGACGAGATTAAATGTCTCGCATACAGTCCACAGTCAATCGCACAAAGTTTTAAGGGCTACGTCATCAATGGATATAGGTTTTGTACTATAGATAGAGAGCGCGGACGCAGAAGTCAAAATAGTGGTGTTACGGTCACTGCAACAACTCCTTGTTATGCATCTTCTAGGGACATGATTCTCATTGCAGGAGATATAACCTACTATGGCCGCTTAACCGACGTTGTGCAATTGACGTATTCAGAAAACTTAAAATTTGTATTGTTTAAGTGCAACTGGGTTGATGTGACGTCACAGAGTAGAGGAATAAAGACCGATGAGTATGGGTTTACGCTTGTGAACTTTACACGCCTGCTCCCGATACACGCTATGTCTCATGAACCATATATAATGGCATCTCAGGCAGAGCAGATATTTTATGTAGAAGATCCTTCTGACCTAGATTGGTATGTTGTCATCAAGACAAAACCAAGAGACTTTTTTGATATGAATGGAGAATCTACTGTGGACGATAGCGCATTCAGAGAAAACGAGCCATTCAACGACCAACATTAGATGTCACTGAACATAACGATGAAAGTGATGTTAGTTGGGTGAGATTAGGGATTACCGGAACAACTGTTGATGCGCCCCCTCAAGTGCAACTCCACCAAACTCCTTCGATTGAATCTAGTGATGATGAAGTTGAATCGGACTATAACGATGAAACAGATTGCAACGAATAATATGCACCTAAATATACAAACATAAACAATGTAAGTTTAATCCAATCGCGGATGTAAATGGGGTTATTTTTTTAAAGAACGTTGCTATTGGTTGTTTATTTGCTTGTTAATGGCGAAATCCAGATACTTTTATGTGTTTAAACCCTCTAAGTACGAAATTTCCTTTACTTGGTTAAGTGTTTATTTGCATATGAATGACGAAATCCAGATACTTGCTCTATATGTTTAAACTTTCTAAGTATAAAATTTCCTTATACTTGGTTAAGTGTTTATTTGCATTTTAATGACGAAATCCATATACTTTCATAATTGAGAAAACTTTCTAGTATTAAATTTCCTTTACTTGGTTAAGTGTTTATTTGGATGTTAATGGCGAAATATGCTTGCTCTATATGTTTAAACTTTCTAAGTATGAAATTTCCTTTCACTTGGTTAATTATTTATGTGCATATTAATGACGAAATCCATATACTTCTTAATTGAGAAAACTCTCTAAGTATGAAATTTCCTGTACTTGGTTAAGTGTTTATTTGTATATTAATGACGAAATCTAGATATTTTATGTGTTTAAATTCTCTAAATATGAAAATTTCATTAATAGCTTGTTTATTTGCATGTTCTTTTTCAGATGGATCCTGCAGGTCCTAGTGGTTTGCCACCACATGCTGAGTCCTCTGCACCTACGCCCGGGCCTACGAGGAAGACCCGAGGCCGTACCAGGATGCTGGGTATGCACACTGCCCAGCCAGGGGAGTTGACAAAGGTTGAGATCGACGATCTTGTCCAACCCGTAGGGCCGGGTGGCAAGACGTTAGGTCAGTTTTTGGGTACCATAGCTCGTGACCCACACCTTTTGCGCTTCGATGTCGGTTGGAGGGACATCAGCACCGAGGCGAGGGCACGTGTCTGGCATCTAGTCCAGGTAAGACTCAAAAAATATGCATGTCTTATAGTTTTCATTTTTGAATAGAATGACATTTGTTATATTAATAGTTGAAAAAGTAAGCAATTGACAATGTGATCCAGGAACATTTTCGGGTCCTGCCTAGCCTTGAGAAAAATGTCTTCCACTCACTCGAGCATAAGTGGAGGGACTGGAGGTCGAGGTTGAAGACGAAATACATGATGGTAGAGCTTGGACCCGCGGATGTCTATGCCAGATGCCCCTCAGATATTCCAGAGAGCTAATGACATGGCCTCGTGGATTATTGGTTCTCTGATACGGGAATGGTATATCTTCATTAACTTCTTTATTCTAATATGTAATAGACTTCAATAATGTCACTTATTCATTCTAAATGGGAATAAATTTCAATTTTGTAGAAAAGAAGCGCTCAAAATAAAGAGAATCGGAAAAAACAGAAGGTGAAGCACACTTCTGGTCGAAGAGCTTTGCTCGCGTTAAAGACGCGATGGTATGTTCGAAAAAACGTTTCCTAAATTTGAAATTTATCATTCATCTTTATGTTATGTTGGCTGGTTAAGGTTGTCATTTTGGGAGCACAGCAGAAGGCAAGCCCGACCTAGATAGCCCTGGGGTGAGAAGAGGTGTGGATCGTCACGCACCAAGACAAGAGTGGTACACCAGTGAACGAGAAGGCTGGAGAGTTGATGGTCGATAATCTTTAGAAGTTTGAATATTCCATTATATAAAATACTTAATTTTTTAACATATGCGACATCCAACAACTATTTCCAATTGTTTGTAGGGACGCATGAGGGAGCTTCTGGCGCAGCTACCGGATGGGTCGCAGGACAGCATGACACGAGATGATGTATTCTCCTAAGTCATGCCGCCTGAGCATCCTAGGAGAATACGTGGTCTCGGATTAGGCCCGACCACCACCCAGTTAAGCTGGTCACGATAGTCAAGCAATGCCGGTGCCGGTTCGACGTCAGGAACTACTGAGGGATCAGCTCGCGTCTACTCAGGCACTTGTGGTGACCCAGCAGACTCAGATCGCTCAGATCCAGGCGACCCTCAATCGGGTACTACAGGGGATGGGGATGGGGCAGGGGCAGGTATATAATCTAATCAACATTAATGAAACATGTTTAATAATATGATCTTGAATCATTTATTGACTCAAATACATCACGAACAACATGCAGGTGAGCCTTCGACAGCACCACACGCATCGGAGCAGGTAAATGTTAATTTTAAATGTTTTATTTTCTATTTTTAACTGCATTAGAGCATTCCTAGCTGCCTCACCAACTTTTACTCACCAAAATAGCCAAAACTCACAAAAGGTTAGTGGTGGTGCTACTAGTGGTGGTGGTAGTGGTGGTGGTGATAGTGGTGGTGGGTGATTGTAGTAGTGGTGGTTCTAGTGGTGGTGGTAGGTAGTAGTGGTAGTGGTGGTGGCGGTGGTGGTAGTGGTGGTGGGTGATTGTAGTAGTGGTGGTAGTGATAGTGATGGTAGGTAGTAGTGGTAGTGGTGGTGGATGGGTCGTAGTGGTGGTGGTGGTAGTGATAGTGGTGGTAGGTAGTAATGGTAGTGGTGGTGGATGGGTGGTGGTAGTGGTGGATGGGTGGTGGTAATGCTGGTAGTGGTGGTGGATGGGTGGTGCTAGTGGTGGTGGTGGTAGTGGGTGGTGGTAGTGGTTGTGGGTAGTGGTTGTGTTATTATTGTGTAATATGTCAAATGTAACCTTGAATGTAATTGACCAAAATAAAAATCTGTCATTCCTTAGTACTAAGAGCATTCCTGGCCAGCAGCCTCACCAAAAGTTAAACCTATTTAGTTAAGTATGTTAGTAATGGACATACGTCATTTTCCTAAGTTTGAACACTTTACTTTGCAAATCTTAATCTTAGACCTATTTAGTTAGTATGTTAGTAATGGAAATACCTCATTTTCATAAGTTGGAACACTTTACCTTGCAAAATCTGAATCTTAGACCTATTTAGTTAGTATGTTAGTAATGGAAATACCTCATTTTCATAAGTTAGAACACTTTACCTTGCAAAATCTGAATCTTAGACCTATTTAGTTAGTATATTAGTGAAGGATGAACCTTACTTTTGTGAGTTGGACTCTATACCTTGCAAAATCTGACTCTTAGACCTATTTAGTTAGTATGTTAGTAATGGAAATACCTCATTTTCATAAGTTGGAACACTTTACCTTGCAAAATCTGAATCTTATACCTATTTAGTTAGTATGTTAGTGAAGGATGAACCTTACTTTTGTGAGTTAGACTCTATACCTTGCAAAATCTGCAATATATGTGATTGCTTAGCATGTGTTAGTGATAGAGATACCTCACATTCATGAGTTCGAACACTATACTCTACAAATCTGAGATTTAGTCAGATTAATTGGAGATTTCCTAAGGTTAAAACTTAAGGGTTAGCTTCTAGATCGGGAATTTGGCTTTTCGGTGCTCAAATCGGGCATCAAAAGGTGCAGATGTAACTCCAACACTAGCTAACACTAAATTCAGAACAAGGATAAACTTTGCCTTGCAGATTGCATGTTATGCCTCGATGTACCACCCGGTTCTTGCACTGTTTATTACAACCGCATTTATGGAAGAAGATATTTGATAAATTTTCTTACTAAATGACCCTTACAGGGGTCAGGAATGTCCTCATTCTTGAACTGCTCATGCGGACACTCTTTACAATAAAAAGTCTGGTGATGTTGAGGTTCGTGATTCATAGATATACATTCTTTTAGAACCTCTTCCTTGACCAGACCTTCACATGCGCATGCACATGGAATGGATGATGATGACATACAATGACCAACACAACGTGAACAACAATATTCACCTTTGGTTATGTCGTTAACATCGTGGAGGGTTCCGTGTTACTGAACAACCACCAAACTACGTGAATTTGAATAACCTGAACTTTTTAATTTCGTTCTCTTCTTATCCCTATCTCCATTACCGTTCCCGACAACTTCCTTTTGGGATGAAAGTCATCTAAATCATTCAAAGATAGAAGAAATGACATCTCGGTGCCCAAATCGGGCTGACTTCCAAGAACCTAGTCTAAATCTAGGTATAAAATTAGTGGAAGACATAGTCGCTCAAATCGGTAATTTTTGAATTCCAGATAGTTCTTCGAATGGATAGAAAAATGAAGTTGTCGCAAACGGTACTAGTGAAAGGGATAAGTTGAGAAATGAATCCAAATTTTCAGCCTATTCAAATTCAAGCATTTTGGTGGTCCTTCAGTACGTAACATGGATTCCTCCACGATGTTAATGACATAATTCAAAGGTGAATAATATTGTATAAGTATTGTTCTAGTCACCATATGTTATCATCATCGATTACGTGTACATGCTGATGTGAAGGCCTGGTCCAGGAAAATGTTCTGAAAAAATGTATATCTAGGAATCAAGAGCCTCAACATCATCGAACCTTTTATTGTAAAGAGTGCCCGTATGAGCGGCCTAAGAATGAGGACATTCCTGACCCTTGTAAGGGTCATTTAGTAAGAAAATTTATGAAGTATATTCTTCCATAAATGCGGTTGTAATAAGCAGTGCAGGATTTACTGGGTGGTGGTGTGTTAGTGGTGGTTGGGTGGTGCTAGTGGTGGTGGATGAGTGGTGGTAGTGGTTGTGGTAGTGGTGGTGGATGAGTGGTGGTAGTGGTAGTGCTAGTGGTGGTGGATGGGTGGAAGTGTGTTAGTGGTGGTTGGGTGGTGCTAGTGGTGGTGGATGAGTGGTGGTAGTGCTAGTGGTGGTGGATGGGTGGTGGTGTGTTAGTGGTGGTTGGGTGGTGCTAGTGGTGGTGGATGGGTGGTGGTATGTTAGTGGTGGTTGGGTGGTGATAGTGGTGGTGGAAGGGTGGTTTGTATTAGTGGTGGATGGGTGGTGGTAGTGGTGGTTCTAGTGGTGGTGGATAGGTGGTGTGTAGTATCCAAGTATGGATTAGGCCGAAGTATAGTATCCAATTATGGATTTAGGCCATCTTGGCGCCCATATCGAGCATACGGTCTTAGATTTGCTCGAAACCAACTCCAACACTTAGGATGTATTGAAATACACGCGTTAGAAGAAACGAGATCGAAATCTGACCCTCGGTTTGGAATTGGTGGGACGATGTAGGTTTAGGCCGAAGTATAGTATACAAGTATGGATTTCGGCTGTCTCGGGGCCTATATTGGACATACGGCCTCGAATTCGCTTGAAACCAACTCCAACACTTAGGATGTATTAAAATACACGCGTTAGAAGAAACAGGATCAAAATCTGACCATCGGTTTGGAATTGGTGGGACGATGTAGGTTTAGGCCGAAGTATAGTATCCAAGTATGGATTTCGGCCGTCTCGGCATCCATATCGGGCATACGGCATTGGATTACCTCGAAACCAACTCTAACACTTAGGATGTATTGAAATACACACGTTAGAAGAAATATGATCGAAATCCAACCCCCGGTTTGAAAATGGTGGGACGATGTAGGTTTAGGCCGAAGTATAACATCCAAGTATGGATTTCGGCCGTCTCGGCGCTCATATCGGGCATATGGCATCGGATTCGCTCGAAACCAACTCAAACACTTCGCTCGAAACCAACTTCAACACTTAAGATGTATTGAAATACACACGTTAGAAGAAACGGGATCGAAATCCGACCCCCGGTTTGGAATTGGTGGGATGATGTAGATTTAGGCCGAAGTATAGTATCCAAGTATGGATTTCGGCTGTCTCGGCACCCATATCGGGCATACGGCCTTGGATTCGCTCGAAACTAACTCCAACACTTATGATGTATTAAAATACATGCATTAGAAGAAACGAGATATTTCGACACCCGGTTTGGAATTGGTGGGACGATGTAGGTTTAGGGCGAAATATAGTATCCAAGTATGGATTTCGGCCGTCTCGGCGCCCATATCGGGCATACGGCCTTGAATTCGCTCGAAACCAACTCCAACACTTAGGATGTACTGAAATACACATGTTAGAAGAAACGGGATCGAAATTCGACGCCCAGTTTGGAAATGGTGGGACGATGTAGGTTTAGGCCGAAGTATAGTATCCAAGTATGGATTTCGGCCGTCTCGACGGCCATATCGGGCATACGGCCTCGGATTCGCTCAAAACCAACTCTAATACTTAGGATGTATTGAAATACACGCGTTAGAAGAAATGAGATCGAAATCTGACCCCCGATTTGGAATTGGTGGGACGATATAGGTTTAGGCCGAAGTATAGTATCCAAGTATGGATTTCGGCCGTCTCGGCGCCCATATCAGGCATACGGTCTCGGATTCGTTCGAAACCAACTCCAACAGATAGGATGTAATGAAATACATGCATTAGAAGAAATGAGATTGAAGTCCGACTCCCGGTTTGGAATTGGTGGGACGATGTAGGTTTAGGCCGAAGTATAGTATCCAAGTATGGATTTCGGCCGTCTCGGCGCCCATATCGGGCATACGGCATCGGATTCGCTCGAAACCAACTTCAACACTTAGGATGTACTAAAATACATGTGTTAGAAGAAATGAGATTGAAATCCGACCCCCGATTTGGAATTGGTGGGACGATGTAGGTTTAGGCCGAAGTATAGTATTGAAGTATGGATTTCGGCCGTCTTGGCGCCCATATCGGGCATACGGCCTCAGATTCGCTCGAAACCAACTCCAACACTTAGGATGTATTGAAATACATGCGTTAAAAAAAATGGAATCAAAATCCGACCCCGGTTTGGAAATCGTGGGACAATGTAGGTTTAGGCCAAAGTATAGTATCCAAGTATGGATTTCAGCCATCTCGGCGCCCATATCGGCCATACGGCCTCGGATTCGCTTGAAACCAACTCCAAACTTAGGATGTACTGAAATACACGCGTTAGAAGAAATGAGATCGAAATCCGACCTCCGGTTTTGAAATGGTGGGACGATGTAGGTTTAGGCCGAAGTATAGTATCCAAGTATGGATTTCGGCTTTCTCGGCGCCCATATCGGGCATACGGCCTCGGATTCGCTGGAAACCAACTCCAACACTTAGGATATATTGAAATACACGCATTAGAAGAAACATGATCGAAATCTAACCCCTGGTTTGGAAATGATGGGACGATGTAGGTTTAAGCCGATGTAATACTGCAAACTATTAATATTTTGAGATGAGTTTGGATCTTTGCATATTTATTAATTATTACATTCTCAAATTTTCTCATTTAGAAAAAAGATTAATAAATTGTGTATATTTTTTGTTTTTGTAGGAGGGAGCCGGTAGCACGCACATATCAGGGTTTCGACAATCGCTAGCGAGAGTTAGACGACTACTTTTTGTTTCTTTTTTTTCCTTTTTCATTATGTATACTTTTTATGACAGCACTTTTATGGGCATGTATATATAATTTTGATATTTCTTGTTTGGGGCATTTTCTTAATTACATGAATTTTTTATTCTTAGTTGGAATTAGATATTGTTACAGGTACAATACATGTTTATTTAGATTTATATTGCTCACAGGTACAAATAATACAAGGAAATTTTATTTTTTTTTGCAAAAATAAATTATTTTTTAAAAAATATTTTTAATATAGCGGCGGTTTTGAACCGCCGTGATATTAATAGTAATTTAATTTATTAAAATAATATTACGGCGGTTTTGACCTGCCTTAAGGTCTTACAGCGGTTACAACCGCCGTAGATTTTTGATATATAACGGCGGGAACTGACGTCGTGATCGAATCAATAAAGGACGGCGGGATAAAATGCCGTAAAATGAAATCTAAAGAATGGTGGTTTGAACCGCTGTAATATGGATTATATATAACAGTGGTTACTTTATGACGTAACATGTGATTTTAATAATGAGATTAAAAATAAAACTACGGCGGTTACCAACCGCAGTAATTTATTCATATAAGACGGCGGTTGTTATTAACCGCCGTTCATATCCGCCGCGATAGGAATCCCCGACAACATATTCTTCGACGGGTCAACTTACCGTCGTGATACATTATGACGGCGGTAATTTTAGACAGTACGGTGGTTTGGAACCCCCCTAAAAAAGCTCAAATTTTGTAGTGTCATTAAAAGAGGGGGTTCTAAACTATCCTCCCTCGCAAGTGCATCTCATTAAAAGAGGGAGTTCTAAACCACCCTCCCTCACAAGTTGCATTTCATTAGAAAGAGGGGGTTCTATACCACCCTCCCTCACAAGTTGTATCCCAAGTGCATAAGCATGTTTAAATTCTAGACAAGCAAGCAAGCATGAACATTTTTGCTTTGATTTCTCTTTTGTACAAAACTTGATTTGATGTCTCTTCTATACCACCTTCCCTCCCGGTTTTGATATGATGCAAGCATAAAATATAAACTGTTTTACTTTCCTGTTATGATATGAACTACTTCCACTTTATTTTCATTATCGTTTTGCTATGACTGTTGGTTAGTATTTGGTACCCGTTGAGTATTCCATGCTCAACCGTACTTTTGATGTCAGTAGGTGTTAGTGGAGCGCCCGATCCTTTTGACATATGTGCTCCCGGTCCATGGAAGGAAGAGGAGTACGTTGAGGAGGTCCCTGCTGAGGAGCCTCATGTAGAGGGTTATTAATAGGTGGTAGATTCTAGGTGAGTGTGGGTGAGCAGGAGAGATTCATACTCATGTATTTTGGCGGGTATGTCCGCACCTTCTTTCTTTGATTTCTCTTTTGTACAAAACTTGGATCATATATATACATAGAGGTTTTGGTTAGACTTCCACTGTGCCATGATTAGTTTATGCTTCCACTATTTGTCCTCTATTTATATATGCTCCGAGTGTTTTGCAGGATGTTTTGTCAAGCAAGTCATGTAGGTCATGATAAGTCGTCCAAGATTCACTCTAATTCCTAGGGTGGGTTTTGGGTCGCGATAGTATACTAGCATCCTCTCATATTCACCACGTGCATTACTCCTTACAATCATTCACACATACACATTACACATACTTGCGCACTTTCTTTCATTCGTTTTCTTTCATTTTTCTTAACTAGTGCCCGGACTATGGTGGAACAGAACATACTAGCATATTTCATTTTGAGACTTATGAGTTCCTTATTAGTCTTATGATTTTTCCACGCTTCACTTACTTCGTTTGGTTAGCACCCGAACTATGAAGTGGACGGACATACTAGCATTTTTACTTTCATTAACTAGTACCCGAACTATGAAATAGACGGACATACTAGCGTATTCACTTGCTTGGCTAGTACCCAAACTATGAAGTGGACGAACATACTAGCGTTTTTCACTTGCTTGACTAGTACCCGAACTATGAAGTGGACGAACATACTTGCATCTTTTTTTCATTAACTAGTGAAAAAATTAATTCGGTGAACCTCAAATCAAGGTTTGAGTTGAGAACTCACAAAGTCAAGGGGATGATTAGGGCTTCCTATAAGTCTATCTACTCTTTTTGATGTTTTAACAATTAAGTTATTAAGTTAATGGATGATGTACTTTAAGTGCAGAAAATAGAAAGCCAAGCAAACCACAACACAAGGATTTTTACGTGGAAACCCTTCCGGGAAAAACCACGGGACCTAGTCCAGTCATGAGAATCCACTAAGACAAAGTAAACAATAACTTACAAGACTCGAACTTGACTCCTTCGGACTCGACACCACGATCCTTCAATTCTTAGTCCTCCACACCTCGAAAAGTCATCACGTACTCACAAGTCCCGTGATCAATCACAGCTGCTCGTACTTCTCTTTGTGTCTCAAAAAACAGTCCACGATCTTCTGATTGATCTCCGTCAATAATGGCTTCGGAATCCACCGACCAAATCATATTACCACGATCCTTCTCGGATCGATCTCCTTCGCAAAGGCTCCAGAACACTCCGGCGAAGGCGTTCTATCCAGAACAAGCCGATGGTTTGATATAAATCAATACCAAGATGGACTCCTTCAAATGACAAGTCCAAACAAGCTAAATTGGAACTTTGGGCTTGCAAACTCTAGGTTTAATGCACTAATACAAGGGGTTGAGAAAATTAATTTCCATAGGTTCTATAACCTCTGGAGAAACTCAAAAAACCTCTCTACACACTCCCAAGGTCGTGCACCACGAGCTAGAAGGGTTCACCATATATAGGGAACTCAAAACCAAGCTTTGGAAGTTGCTAAAAGTGTTTAAAATAACCAAAATATGAAAAAAATGGTTTTTGGCAAGTTTCCCATATCAGGGTCGACCCTGGGGGATGGTTCGGTCGACCAAAGTGTACACTTTGGTCGACCCAACTATCCTTCAGGGTAGACCACCATTTTTTCAACTTGCTGTCAAAAAAACCCATAGTAAAATTTGGCACTTCAGGGTCGACCCTAAACGCCTAGGGTCGACCCTGAGGTGAAAACCGAATTTAAAACTTCATTGTTAGATCTCGGTCCCTTCATGAAAGTTGTAGCTCTTTTCAACATAGTCAATTTGACATATTATAGAGCAAAATCTGAGTTACAGTTTAGGATATATGCTCAAAACAAACAACCTTAGTTTTTTGAAAAATTTCAGAAAATTTCAGAATTTTGAAACAAGTTTTGCACTGTTTATCTCATCACCTAGGGTCTGTTTGGTTAGTCTAGGACACTTACCACCTAAGGCAACATATTAGGATTATTCTAAGTCAATTCCCACCTATGGTAGCATGGTATCTAGGTCACTTACGATCTTATGAAGGAAATGATCAAACCGAGTCTTCAACGGTCTTCAACTTCACTTGTTTTCGAATGCTTGACGGCAATGAAACAATATACACACCTAGACACCTAGATTCATTTGTTTTGACACCAGAATATGCTAACACATAAAACATAGACTTTACAATCTCCCCCTTTGGTAATTCCGTGGCAAAACCAAACTGAAGTACATAACTTGACACAAACTCACCCAAACACATCAAAACGGTGAATTAGGATATTACATGACTCCAACACTCTTACATGACATCAATTGACAAATCATCATCTTAAATTAAGACACTTAAGCTCTTGTCAAGTAAAATTAGTCTGCTGCAACCCTGCACTTGCACATGCTCATAAACAAAACACCTAGTGAAGTATGTGTGGAATATGAAAATAAATAAGCACAGGTAATGCAAGGAATGTACTGAACTTGGGAAATAATACCCAACATTCTCTCCCTTTTTGGCACAATTGCCAAAGGTATTCATGAAGCCAATATCACAAAAAAAATATACCAATTTAGCAAATGTGAAATATTAAGGCAACCAGAGTACAACCAATCCAATGCAGACAATGAGGGAACTAAAGAGCGGGGAACAAGATAGAAATATAAAACATAAACTCCCCCTCAACTACTCAAGCACAAACTCCCCCTCAGCAACTCACCCTGATCTTCTTCCCCTAAGATCAATGATACCACCAAAAATATGGCACCTATGCTAGAAAAGCCCATGCCAAAAGAAAGAAACACACACAAAAAATATCATGTGTCACACAAACATACATCAAAAGCATTCAAAGCAGTAGTAATTTAAGATTACAAATCCAATGACGAACATGATTAGTTAGTCCGACTGAGGATACACATCTAACTAAATCTTACAGAATACTAAATTATAGCCAATTTACTTAGACACATTTAGTGAATAGTTCAACAGTGAAGCATTGTGTGTAGTGGTGGTTTGACAAGATACTAGATCAAGGTTTCTTTCCCTTTCCAAGGATATGACATTAACCACTAAAGGGACTCCCGGAGATATACATCATAGAAGTCAAACCTAGTTAGATCCAGATATGCTGATTTTTTTACATTTTAGTACTCATTTTTCCATTTTATTTGACTCATATTTTTTTTTTGGTCAAATACCTCCAAAGTTCGTAAGATTTCTTTTGATGATCTTTATCTGATCATATCTTTTTATGCAATAATGGCTTTCACACTATCTAGGTAGGTAGTCCTGGCTATTAGCAGCAGGGGCTTCCACTCTAGTGACCCAGATAGATACCTATTGTCCGCCTAGGTAGCCATTTCATACTGTTTGCATCTAATAGTGACTTTCACACTATCCCAGTAGGTAGCCCTTTTCATTGCAATAATATAAGCTCATGGAGGATACACAAAATAGGGATGACTAACAAATATGGTAATTCTAGATTGGTCATCCAAGGTCACACTATTGGGATAAGTCAACCACATACAGATTGGAAAATAGACCTTTCAACAAAATCAGTTAGAGTGCATGTGAAATTTGTAAAGCATACACACATGAATAAGTATCTAACTGTTCAAGATAAAATCGGTCTAATTTTCAGCCTAACCAAGAGACTACGAAGGTGATATATCCTCAATCAGCAACAAACTCATGTTCAACCCTGGACAAGTATAGAAATAAAGATCACACAAGGAAGGCAGATCATGCAAGTCAAACAGGGGCAACATGAAAAAAAATCTTTTTGGATTTTATGGTTTTTCAATGTTTTTGGATTTTTCAAAATAAAGAAAATAGAAAAACATACCAAAGTAAATAAACACTAGTAAAAAGAAGTATACACAAATAGCGTAGCACTAGGACAAGATAGAACACTAACAACACACCCTAGGCTACGACAGGCATGGGCTAAGTGAAGCCCTTCAGATCTTCCTTTCTCACCCAAACGGTTTTAACAGTTTTGATTGACCATTTGGTCTCTAACCGTTTCAGTTGAGGTAGGTATGACCTTTTGCCTCTTCCTCCTGTTTCTCCTTTTCCAGGATTGAGACCTAGAATTATGACGGGAATTATGGTTCTCCCCGTTACCTCCTCTATATCTAGCATGAGGAGTGTCATGACCATGCCACTGTCTAGAGTTGTTCTTTTCCGTCTCGCTTTCTCTCTCTCAGAGGTGGTCAAGGACTTTTTCAGCTTGCTGACTAGGGTTGGCAGCTAAATGAAGTCTTCGAGACCTGCGAGTGGGGTGCATAAGCCCCTGACGAGATAGGGACGAGCCATGAGCGAATGAGCAAGTAGGTGGCGGAAACTAAAGAGGTAGCGAGACTGACCGCAATTGCAGGAATAGGTTGACTTTCTTTCATTTTGGTTATGGAAAGTGAAAGTCGTTTCGTTTAGTACGAGATCGCTCCACACCTCGCGGTGCTTACACCTCTCGCCTATCAAAGTTCTGTTCAAAAACCTTCTATCCCGAAGCAGCATATATGGAAAAGGGACGTGGGAAAGAATTATTTTTTCTAGGGCTTGGTCCAGTCCTCCTCAAACTAGTCCTCCTAGAATAAAAAAACCAAAAGAGACTAAATAACTTCCATTTCAATAAAAATAGTATAAACCATATGTACTGAGTAGGTAGAGTTTCACTCATCTGCATAGTTGAGGTAATTAGGGGGAGGACCCCCCCAACCCCCCCAACTCTCCAAACCCGAGCCAGAAACAAGCTCCGCTCCCTCGCTCCAAAGCTGGAACATCTGTATTTCACTCTCAAAAGAAGCTCCATTCCGTCTTTTTTGTAAGATACGCTCATTCAAGCTCAAGCCAACTTCTATCAGTTCAGCCTATCAATTAGTGGGGCAAGGGTCCAGTCTATCAATCCATTCAACCAGGCATAGGTGCGGGTGCCGGAGGAGTAGCTGGAGCCGTTGGATTGTAGGCTTGTTGATTCCTCTTCTTATTTCCGCCTCGGGGCTTTAGAGGGAATAGGGGCGGGGTCCCGTCGTGTATGTACCTTGATCATTGGTAAGGGACCTGAGCTTGTAGAGTATTCACTTGATCACCTTGGTTCTTCTTGTTAGCCCGCCCTTTTCCGGGGTCATTGGTTGCTTTAGAGGTATCAACATACGGGATGAGGGTCCCGTCTTTGAAACCCCTGTTAAGAAATAATCGCAGAAATCCAAACATTTATCTATCTGTGGTTCTCAAAATCATGATTGGGCATTCTTCGAAGTTTAGGACATCGAGGCTTAATATGATCCTTCACTCCACATTTATGACATGTAGGAATGAACTTCTGAGTTGAAGGGTCTTTCCCTTTAGCAGGAGGGCACCTTCTAGCACTAGACTCAGTGTTCGAGGTGGATGGAGTTTCCTTCACATCTCCACACCTCTGATTTTGCTTGAGATCAGCTAACTTGATTTCAAGACTTGTCTTTTCATCAAGACAAACATCTAAATCAGATTCTAGTAGCTGAGTCTTGGCAAGGAGAGAAGCCTTCTCTTCCTCAAGCTGTGACACAAGAGCTCTCAACCCTGAAGCCACTTGGTCTAAGGTATCTTTTTCCATTTCAATATATTTGATCTTTTTAGATATGGAAAACTGAACCTTTTTTAGCTTTAGGCATTCTTGAAATAGTTCATCATAGGCTGCCTCAAGGTCTCCGTCAGTATCAGAGTCATTCTGACTCTCATCATCCTCCTCACCATCACTACAGTGTTGGTTACTCACAACATTTGAAGAAGATTCCTCAATCCTAGATAAGGATGCAGTGGAGGCCACATAACCCCTAGTCTTCTCACAAGAAGAACTATCTGATTCCTCAGATTCAGATTCCCTGTCATCCTTTACCTTGCCCTTAAATCTTTTCTTATTGGAGCATTCAACGGTAATATGGCCGTAGCCTTGACATTCATAGCATTGAACACCTTGGGATTTCTTGTCCACACTTTTAAAATGTTTCTTGTTTTCAAAGTGCTTGGACTTGGGCTTTTCATGAGATTTTTGTCATTTCGGATTAAATCTCTTATTAAGTTTCAAAAATTTTCTAAATTTCTTAGCAAATAAAGCCAACTCTTCTTCTTCATCCTTAGAGTCACTATTTGAACCATCTATGGATTCCTTGACGGACTTCAAGGCAATGGATTTTGGTTTCTTAGATGGGTTCAGATTTAACTCATAGGTTTGGAGAGAACCAACCAACTTTTCAAGTTTGAGAGCATCAATATTTTGCTTTCCTCGATGGCGGTAACCTTCGATCGAAATCTCTCAGGTAGAGATCTCAAAATTTTTCTAACAATTTTGGACTCTGGAATTCTTTTCCCTAGATTGAAACTAGAATTGACAATGTAACTCAGATTAGCATAAAAACTATCAAAAGTTTCATTATCATCCATCATCAAATTTTCAAACTTAGAGGTCAGCAATTGAAGTTTGGAGATCTTGACAGTGGTAGTCCCTTCATGGGTAATTTGAAGAATGTCCCATGCCTCCTTCAAAATGTCACATTTAGAAATACGCGAAATTCTTCGAGTGTGACAGCGGCGAAGATTGCATTTAGACCCTTACTATTCCATCTACAACTTTCAAGTTCTACATTAGTCCATTCAGACGAAGGTTTAGGGATGGTCTGATCATTTATGGTCTTTGTTGGATGGGTCCAACCTTGTTCAATGGAGAACCATACTCTTTCGTCTAATGATTTAAGAAACGCTCTCATTCGAGCTTTCCAATAGGCATAATTATTCCCATCAAATAATGGGGGACAAGAGATGGATCCTCCCTCTCTTTGGAGATTCATATTCACAAAAAAAAATGAGACAAGATCACACTAAAAAGTTAGTGAACCCTCTCTGATACCAATTGAAAAAATTAATTCGGTGAACCTCAAATCAAGGTTTGAGTTGAGAACTCACAAAGTCAAGGGGATGGTTAGGGCTTCCTATAAGTCTATCTACCCTTTTTGATGTTTTAACAATTAAGTTATTAAGTTAAGGGATGAACCGACTATTTGCAGAATTTGGTCATTTTTCCCTTTCTTTCCCATTTTTGATACTCAGCCCAAGTGAGAGGGTGAGTCACTGGAATCGGCATTGGAGGGACTTGTTGCCCAGTATTCTGACCCTAGAGGGGGGGTGAATAGGGCCTATGGCAAAATAAAATTTGGTTTACCTTTTAATGTGGAATTTAAAGAACAAGGAAAAAGCAACTAGGAGTTTTGAATTCAAAACTAATTAATCAAAGTAATGCAAGAGAAATAAGGGAAAGAGTTAAGGAATGAAAACACAGATTTGTTACCGAGATTCGGCAAATCTCGCCTACTCCCCGCCTCAAGCTATACCCGCTTAGAGGATTCCACTACGATCTTTGATTGCATAGACTTCTTCCAGGTGAAGCTCAAACCGTTACAATCTCTCTTCCGAATCGAGATCAAATCGTGCAAGGGAACAATCCTCCCTAGACTTAGTCAACTTTGTGGGTAGTGACCAAACCGTTACACAATCCTTTTATGGCTTAGGATTAAACCTTCAGAATCCTTTGAGGTTAAGGATGAACCTTTGTAGAGATTTGGATTTGAATCTGAAATACAAAACTCCTTTAGAGTTAGATAAGAATGGAATAACAAACTTTAAGAAATCTTTCAAAAGATGGATTGAATTTTAGCTCAAAAAATAGAGTATTGGGAATTTCAGATTTTTCACGATAGATTTGAGTTTTGGATCTTGGTGAATGATTGAGAATTGATAGATTGATCACTCTTATTGTTTTAGTTCATAAACCATCTCAATTTATAATGCAATCAAGAATATAGCCGTTAGAGAAGCAATAGATGCGAAAGGAGCCATTAAAAATATAGCCGTTACAGTAAAAAATCATGTTCTGGGCATTTTTTCTTCTATCCAGTCAATCATAAATCTCGTCTCGTCGACTAGATGGTCCTCCTGATCGACTAGATGCTATACCAGATCGACTGGATAGAACTCCGTTTTTTCCTCTCGGTATTTCAACCATAACTTTTGATTCCCTTATTGGAATTGGGTGATTCAACTTCCATTAGACTCCAAATTCAAAGGGGAACAATTTGGTGTCTAATAGTCAAGTCTCAATTCTGCGTTATTTTTAGTCTAAGTGGGTCCCAATGATAACTGGTCTATTTTCGCGACTAGGTAGTTCAAAGTTTTTGTTGCATTCTGTATTTTGATCATAACTTATGATTGGCTCAACGAAATTAGGTGATTCGAAAGCATATTTCACTTAAAATTTCAAGGGGAACAATTTTTTCTCTAATAGTTGAATCCTAATTCTGCCTTGATCATGGTCAAAAAGGATCCCGAAAAAAAATCTGGATTTGGTAAAAATGGCCAGAACTAAGTTTTGTGAAACTTGGACTATCCAGTCGATCACAAGACACTTCTGATCGGCTGAATAGTATATTTTTGCACAAAAAACATTGAAATCCTATTTTCTTGACCTTAAAGATTGGAATGATGTCCATGACCACTTGGCTTACTTTTAGAATGATTTTTAAGTGTTTAAAAGTCTTTTAGATTGATACATAAACATGATTAACAACTCATAATGATCATTAGAATGATCTAAAATGGATTCAAAGAGGTTTCCAACACAATCAAAACATGCAGACAAATTTTGGAAAAAAATTGTTCTATCCAGTCGATCACAAGGCTTGTTTGATCGACTGGATGGTCTACCTAATAGGCTGGATGGTCTGTTTGATCGACTGGATAGACCATTTACTTTCCTGAATCTATTTTTCAAAACCTTTAAGATAGGATATGATTCCAAGGTTTTGTACTTATGCATTATGAATATGATGAACATGTTTAAAGGTCTTTAATCATATTTTAACATTGGTTTAAGGAACCTATGGTCAATCTAAAGTCTTTGAGCTTTTCATCCAAACCATCTGATGAGGACTTTTACAAAAGTCCTAAACACTCTCAACTTGAACTAAGACAATATGAACCTTGAGAGTCTTCACTTCACTTCTGGATTTGATATTACTTTGTGATGATCCATCTCCTTCATCTTCATCTTTATCTTGATGCTTGGGCTTATGTCAACTTGATGATGTGAGCTTGAATGAATTTGACGTGGATTTGATCTTGCATATAGGCTTTAACATGGTCCAGCTCATACTTTTTGGTTGAATGACACTCTAATGCTCTTCTTAATCTAATTTTCATAGAAACTCAAGAGAGTCATTAGTAACACAATATTCATTCCTTCATTGTATTATCATCAAAATCAATGATGTTGCCTTAGGTCAAAACCTAAAGGCTAACAACGTATACCCTCCTCTTGATGGTCAGGACATAGGCTGGACAGACGCAAACGGTTTCGATTATCCTGCACAAAAGCGACAAGAAAAGAAGGGAAATGATCACTTCATCTTTCCCTTTTTGTTCTTCTTATTATTATTTTTATTCTTCTTCAAAGATGAGAGGAGAAGAAGGTTTCACCGGGCGTGCCGAAAATTTGTAATGCGTAAATTTCCTTACGTATCAAATTGTTTCCACTCTAGGAAGCACGGATACGGATACGGGATATGGGTACAATACGATACGGATACGGCGATACGGTAGAACCTAAAAAAACAGGATACGGGTACGGCCAGGATACGTCTGTAATTTTTTTTTATAAATAATAATAATATTATATTTTATATTATAATTACAAAATAACCATTGGTTCAGTTCTGTTTATGTATAAAAAAGATCATGTCCATGCAAAAGCAAAAGAAATAGGGTCATCTCATCATCCATTAAGCAAAAAAGAAAGTCATCCTATCATCCACTAAGCAAAATATAAAGAAAATCATGTTCATGCAAAAACAAAAGAGATAGGGTCACACCCTTGGGTCTCAAAAAAATAAAAAAATAAAAAAAAAGGTTCACACCCTTGGGTCTCCAAAATTTTCAAAAAAAAAAATAAATTTCCCGTATCCTGGCCGTATCCCGGCGTATCCCGACGTATCTATGCCGTATCGAAGCCATATCCGAAATAAAAAAATTGTTTTTAATTAATCAGATACGTTTCAGCCGTATCCCGTACGTATCCCGTCGTATCCAAGCTGTATCCGTATCGGATACGAGTACGAGAGCGTATTTGAAGTATCCGTGGGAGACTATCCTTCCAATCCGAGTGAACCCAGATTGTTAATTAACTTTCCGATTTGTAGAAGAACCTCTGATTAAGAAGAACAAAATATTTGAATAAATTATTTGTATTTATTCAATAAGGTTGCCAAGATCTCATGTAGGCGTTGCAGATACCTCTTTGAGGTTTTGATATCTTTAGAGAAAAAAAAAGAAAGAATAGGGGTAACCATTTTAAGAGGTTCACCTGATATTCTCCATATCGAAGGAGTCTTCTTCTTCAGCTTACTTGCTTTTGCTTACTGTTTCTGCAAGAGGAGAAAATAATTATTTCTTTTGTTCTCTGTACTTTTTGGGATATTTCTCTCTCTTTCTTTGTGTGAGTTTCTTATGAGAAACCGTATATTTATAGGTTTGAGAGAATCATTTTTGGTCTCTCTCTTTGACTCCCTTATTTTAGGGAAGTTAACTTGGGCTCTCCTCTTAGAGGAAGCCAGCTCATGGGTCTCCCTTATTTGGAGACTCCTAGAGCTAAATAGAGTCATCTTCTTTTGAGGACTCTTGTATTAGATTTCTCATTTTTAGGAGGAATTCTAGTACCTTTTGAAAATAGGGAAAAAGATAATATCTTCTCCTCAAAAAGTGGATGTTAAGTCACATTATTTCCTAGGATATAGGACAAAGTTCTAATCCTTTCATGATTATAGGGTACCATGTGGCATCCCATGAGATTTCAAAAAAAGGGATCCTTATATTGGGATCTCCAAACTCAAGAGAATCTCCTTTTGAGATTTCTCCAGGATGTGGCAGTCAATTACTGACTACTATTTTAATCCAAAAAAAGTCCATGAGATTTAGGCTCATGGACACATGTTAGCCTCTCGGAGGCTGGCACCTAAAGGGTTAGATCCGTGAGATTTGTTCTCACGGATCATACATGTGTCAGCCTCTCGAAGGCTGATATTTATAGGTTGGATCCGTGAGGTTTGTCTTCACGGATCACGTATTAGCCTCTTAGAGGCTGGCACTTAGGGTTAGATCTGTGAGATTTTTCCTCACAGATCAGACACGTGTCAGCCTCTCAGAGGCCGAGTTATCCGTGAGGTTTTGGCCCTCACGGTTTGGACACGTGTTAGCCTCTAGGAGGCTGACATTTAGGGTTAGATCTGTGAGATTTTTCCTTACGAATCAGACATGTGTTAGCCTCTCAGAGGTTGACACCTAGGGTTAGATCCGTGAGATTTGTCCTCACAAATTAGACACGTGTCAGCCTTTCGGAGGCTGTCACCTAGGGTTAGATCCGTGAGATTTGTCCTCACGGATCAGACACTCGTCATTCGTGAAGTTTTAGCCCTCACAGATTGGATACATGTCAGTCTCTCAGAGGCTATCATTTAGGGTTATATCCGTGAGACTTTTAACCTCATGTGTCACCCCCCTTGCCATGTTTAATGACATGATGGTCAACCATCATCATTTAATTCTGACAGCCAAAAGAACTACGCGTGTTATTGGCACGCGTGACTCTAAACCTTCTCTTCGAGAGACAATGATCAGGTGTGTGCAATTGCAGGTACACCTGGACAATGGATGATGAGATTTCACTGCCAACGTATATCCTACCTAATCCACATCTAAATATGCCTGAAGTTGTAAAGATGAAGATGATAAGAATAACAGGCATTGAAATAAGTTCTCTCAAAGATATCATAGAATACAGAACAATACTTCACCTCCCTGAAATGTTTATAAAGTGAGGCATTTACTTTATTATATATATGTACACATATATATGGAATAGCATTCTAATGATCCATGCTCATTAAAGCCTTTAATGAGAGGTCTTTAATAACATGACACGTGGTGGGTTGCTCTAAAATCCAACCGTTGGATGTCATGATGGATCTACTAAGAGACACGTGGCAAACAATCAGCTTGATCTGACATTTATAGACCATCTGATTGGTGATGGGAAGATTAGCTATTTCTATAACCTAGATAGGGTCTAGTGAATCCTAGAGGGCTAATACTGATAAACTAAGGTCTAATCGAATGGTCTAAACATGTCCGATCAGACTGATTTTTTGACACGTGTCTCTCAATGGACCCACCTCAACATTCAACCGTCGGATTTAAAAAATATTGTCACATGTCATCTTTCTAGAGGGACCGCTCATTAAAAACTTTAATGAGCATGACTCTTTAGTATCCTTTCTTATATATATATACATATGCTAGTATATATATTTTTTTCATTATTAATGAAAAATATAAAAGTTTTAAGATTTTCTAAAAAAATCGATCTTTAATATATTTTTATTAGACTTTACTCTCTTTATATTTAAGTTTCAAATATATTAGTATATTTTATAGAATATTTTTTAGTAATTAAATTTAAATTTTCTTATATGAATTTAAATTTAATAAGAGATATTAATAACTGATAATTTATTGGTCCCACTTATAAATTTATCAAAATCAAACTCTTTCTAATAGAGTCCTTATTGATACTTAATACTTATAATCAATTTATAAGAGGTGTTTGGAATTCCAATTAAGACTACCTCTTACGTATCATTTTGGAGAATCTATTGGTAGGTCCTACTAAAAAGACTCATGGATAAGTATGGGGTGGTGGATTATCTTATATTTGTAATCCACTTCTACTTATCAATAATTAAGTAAGGTGAAGGGTAATTATGTCTGCATAATATTTGATATTGTCCTTGTAATTTTATTTGAAAAATGATATAACTATTGTTAATTTCAACTGTCAATGAAAAGATAAAGTACTTCACTCCAAGTAACTGCATGTGGTCGCCAAGAAATTTTTGGGAGAGTAGACTGGCCCAAGCTTGGTCGATTTAGCCTATGTAAAAATAGGTCGGGATTGGGCCTATACGTATGAAGCCCGATGAAAACCAGGCTAAATCAGGCCCGATGCCTAGCTAGGCCCAACCCCACCTATTGACCCTAAAATGTCTACTTAGGAGTGTCAATGGACCACGTTCAGATCATCCCAAGCTCGAGTCAACCGATTAATAACTGGGTCCAACCAATTAGGGTTATTTCAATAAACAAGCCTTACCAAGACGGGCCAACCCAATTAGAAGTATAGTATAATAATTTGCCTGGCCTTAGCTCAAAGCCCAAGTTAACCCAACTATTTAATCAGGCCAGGCTGAGCGGGCTGGGCTCCGGTCAGTCCGGCCCATTGGCACTCCTCTCATGTCAACATGTTACATGTACAGTTAGTATCTGTATACCTTACCATAGGCAGTAATTGTCGTCTACAGTCCTTGATACGAAAAAAGACATGAGATAGGCATTATTTCATGCACATGAGCATTGGTGTAAGCACCAAGTGTCGCATGGCTTCCACGTGTCTTGGACTGAAAGAACCACATCCCAGTGTCTCCTATAAAATGGAGTATCTGAATCTCGGCTACGCACAGCTCTAATTCCTAGCCACCGCCACGATGATGACGATGAAGAAGAAGAAGCATCTCTCAGCCATTGCTAACCACCTCCTCCAAAGATGTGCAGAGTACTCTCTCTCTCTTTCTCTCACAGTTCTATCTATTATTCTTGCAACAGTACATGGATCTATACCAGTAATAAATCTGGACCGTTCAAATGTTTTGAAGTATGAACCTGACCATCTACATATGATATTAGGGTAGGTCCAAGGAGTGGGACCAAATAATAGAAGATTTCCTAAACAAGAAATCAGTATATTTGGATGATTCTGACCGGCCTTAGCCATGGCCCTACCCATAAGAACAACTAGGTAATGAGTGGTTTAGAATTTAGATCTAGGGATTTGGGGTTGTGTTTGGTTAATGAATCGTCTTGACTGGGCCAGGCCTAGATTGATATTTGCTACTTCAAGATGAGGCAAACAGGACCCACAATATCTCAAAGCTGACAGCAGGAAGCATTTTATGCCTCTACCTGGGTCGTGGTGGGTGTGGTGAGTGGGGGTGTGTCATCCTCTAGGTGGAAGTGAATGTTCGAAAACCGCAAATTTCAAATAATTTTTGGAATTTTGAATATTTTATTGGACATATATATTTTTTTTCAATATCTTGCCTCAAAATTTTGGAGTTTTACCCCTAAATAAAACAACATTTTTAAAATTTTTTAATATATTACATAAAATTATTAGATGAAAATTACTTATCTAGAGAGGTTAGTAGTTTAAGTAGGTTAATAGATCATAACTAATTAAGTGTTAAACTACATAACATAATATTTTAAATTTTAAAATATTGACTTTACAAAAGTTAAGTAATTATAATTATTAGGGGACCTAAAATTTCACAAAATTTTGATAAATATATCAATATTTTTTGGTATATATCAGTTAATATCAGTATTTACTTTTTTAAAAATTAATTAAAAAGTATCAAAAAATATACAAGCAATATTTTCAGTCAAAATTCTAAAATTTTGAACTTTTGATCGGAATAATTGGGATATCGATTTCAGATGTGGGGGGACCTAGACCTAAATTTCCTGAAATTTTGTCAAAATTAAAAACAACTGGTGAAACCCTATGCGGTCCATTCCAATTGATTGTAAAAGTAAATTGGAAAAGCAACAAGTGTTGCTTCCACAATGAGTATGGAGATCTAAGAGTGGGCTTAGCTCTCCTTGAAGACTCTTCCATAAAATTACAATGAATGTTTCAATTTGTGAAAGTAAAGAAGTGGCAAGAAAAAGAGTCTCTTTTCTCCACCTGAGGTTAATGTGGCAATTTGGTACTGCCCACGTCAGTTTTACACGTAAAACCCATGTCACAAATGGATTGTTTGCTTACTTGCATGATGGACTTGAAATATTTGCAGGACACTAGACACCTCTGTAGATGGTCTAGTGGAAGAGTTCCAAGAGGGATGGAAGGCCGAAACAAATGGTTATTCGAGGAAATTGGTTGAATTTTGTAGCTCAAAGGCTCTTAGTAAAATATGTAGCGACATAGAAGAAAAGATTAAAGATGGGTCACTTAGCCGGTTCACCTATGATATGATGCTTGCTTGGGAGACACCTAGCTCAGCCGATGAAGATTCACATTCGGTTCGTATGTTGTCTTCTTTTTTCAAAATTAATGCAGAATGTTTTCTTTTAATCTTGTAGACACTAACACTGCACTTCCTTTTAATTAGTTCAAGAGATTGGTTTGATTTGGAATAGCCGTATGGCCGTAGGGGTAGTAACAGGTTCAGTTGGGTCTAGTCTGAGCACCGACTTGATGAACAGACTCTTAACGTGAACCCGATCCGTTTATAAGCAAGTTAAAAAAAAGGCAAACTCAAATCCAACCTGCCTACCTATTTATATGAACAATCAATAGTAAATTAAAATTACTTATATATATTTAATTTAACTCTTGACATAAATTTAGGAACTCATATCCTATAAACAAATTTTGCAATCCAAGCCCACACATATAAGGGTGGCAACGAGCCAGCCCCAAGTCGATCCGATTAATAACTGAGCCAAACCTGACGGGCTTTGTTTTAGTTGGGTCGGGCTCAGTCCAAGCCCACCGAACTATTCAAAGGAAAAAAAAAGTCTATTTTAGGGCTTTTTAAAAATATAAATGGGCCTGGCCAACTGGGTTAGCAGTATAGCAACACGGTCCCAGACCTAAGGCTCTAGGCATTGCCAACTATTTGATCAGATTGGGACGCAGGCCAGCCCAACCCATTAACACTCCTACACATATACTAACCAGGACATGTTTAAGAAAGGATGGCATTTGTACTGAAAAAGACAGGTGTCACATTCATATTGGTGTGGGCTAAGATAATTATTTGTATACGGTTCAACCTAGAGGGTTTGGACTCTAAATTGGTAGTTAATAACAAACATGTGTGTTCGCGCGCGCACACTCTAACAAGACAATATGACCAATTGGTGCCTGAGCCCAACATGAAATTAATCCAGAGGTTGAGAAGTATGATCATAAACTGTGAAATGATGGGGGAGTTCTTCCAGGTTAATGTGTTGGGTTAGAAATTGCCACTCTGATTTTTTGATTTATTTAGTATTGTTTACAATAATTTATGCTTTCATGTATAATTTGTTCCCTCGCACTCTTCTATAGCATTCTTATATAAAATAATAACCTTTTGAGATATAAGATAAAATATCGCCCATGTCCTTGAATCCTATTTTTTGCAATTTGTATGTGGAAGTTATTATGTATTTCAGTTGTGTGACCATGAACGTATGTGGAAGTTAGAATGTATTAGTGTCCCTTATTTTTTGTATATGACATCGCCAACTCTATTCAGTAACAGTCCCTAATTCATAACTTGATCAACCTAAATGGTTTCAGGATGCCCTTCGAGTGCTTTTCCATGTTTAAATTCTATTTAAATAGGAAATTGATGAAACGATCCCCTACACATGTTGCTTTTACTTTACAGCTATACAGTGAGTTCACACACACACACAACTATATATATATATATAGGCTAGCAAATTTTAGACTACTTTAGTACTTGCACAATCTAATTTTTTTTTTTTTCATTTACCAAATTGATACATTGAATATTAATGTAAAACCAATTAATTTTTTAAATCTTCAAGTTAATTTCATTTGTTTATCCTTCAAGTTTTAATCAATTGGGTTTAATAATTTGTTTTTCTGTGCTTCCTTTTTGTAGGAGTGTGTGGCTAAGGAGAAAGAAGAGAGGAAGATACCTTTAAAAGTGACTCAAGAAGAAGACGACATATCTCTTTTCTATTCAGACATCATGCCACTCCTTGTAAGGAAGTGTCTAATCTCTTTTTAATCATTCTTTGATTCCATTGAAGCAGGTACAGTATTTTAATTGAATGGTAACATTTGCTTAAAATATACATGTTGTAGGCTAAGTGAATTTTATTTTATATAACTGATTACATGTGGATAGAGATAGTATGGATTGAACCTAAGAGAAGCTCTCCCACCCAAATTTTTTGCAGTGGATTTTTTTGGTTATGTATTGTCTTATAAAACGATGGGTAATGATTTCTCGGATTATTTATGCTTCTCCGATGGATATATTTTGATTTCTTGGCTCTGATAATCCATGTTTTGTATCGGTAGGTTGATGATGAGCCAAGTATTAGAGAAGATGCATTTGTGTGGTTGGGATCGTTGTTTCCTTTAGTCGTAGACATTGTGAATGGGCGATTTACATTTGAAACACTAACGGCACCTACTGCCAACCGGCTCCATTTTCCTGCTTATGATAAATTTCTCAAAGAAATTGACAAGTAATGCATCTCTCCTTGTATTTACTACCATACACATTACCCTCTAATAATTTTATTATGGCCAAAGCTCATCATCCACCAATTCACAATTTTACTCTAAAACTAAATATATGCATGAACAGTACTCTCTTTGATATGGATGTCTCAACTTTTGGACTATGTGAATTTGTAGGTGCATCAAGTTTCTGCAAAAACAAGCAACACCAAAAGGTGTGGAGCTAGCAGATGATGAGTTTATATTGCATGTCGAGGGAACTGCAAGTTCACAGAGGGTGGTGCGCCACATTGGAGGAACAAGCTGGCCTGGTTTGCCTTAACATTTGCTTGAAAATCTATATATAAAAAAAATCTAATTAACAAAATCAGAATTGTAAACGACTTTCTGATCTATTGCATTGTTATTCCTTAGATAATCCTAATTATGAAGGGGGTTTTTCTAGGTAGGCTCACGCTAACCAATCACGCTCTCTACTTTGAGGCTTCGGGAGTAATATCTTATGAAGATGCGTTGAAGATTGACCTTTCGAAGGACATCGATCACAGTGTGAGACCAGCTTCGACGGGTCCGTGGGGTGCTCCTCTTTATGATAAGGCAATAATTTATGAGTCCTCCCAATTGTAAGTAACTCTTACTGAAAACTAAAGCTTTGCGAGGCGTACAGATAAAGCTTCCACAGAGTACAGCCATTATTTGCTCTACCAACAACATAGTCTATATGTTGAGGTTAGGAAAAAGATGCACCCATTGCTTTAGGATGTCTAGTCACCAAACTGGTTAACAGTTGGCTCCAACATTGGTAGACCATATTTATGGTCTACTCAATGAGAATCTTCGACGTTCCCCTTGTTCTTTTTTCCGAGGGAATAAATGAAAAGGGGATTATCTTCTAAAATGACATAAAGAGGGTACTTGTGACTAAGGTACCTATTATTGGTTCATGTGTACCCTATTGAGTTTGCAAAAGTAATATTGGTCAATATCCGCTCATTAACAGATGCTAACCAATACATGGTTGGTAAGGTTGGTAAGTGTGTAACTTGAGTCATTTTAGGAGATGAACATTTTCCAAATGAAAAATATAATTCAAGCATAGATGGCATATACTTATAACCCTTCTTGGGTATGTTTTCTAAGGTAGCAACATCCTCCTAGTTAAAGCATGTGTGAACTTTGCTTGCTAACTTTGCAGATCAGAGTGTGTGGTACTGGAGTTCCCAGAGTTGACTAGCTCCACAAGACGAGATCACTGGCTTTGTCTAATAAAGGAAATTATCTTACTGCATCGGTTCGTATCGAAATTCAAGGTGGAATCTCCGATACAAGTGTGGGAGTTGCATGCAAGAACAATACTAGGGATCATAAGGCTCCATGCAGCGAGAGAGATGCTAAGAATATCGCCCCCGGTTCCCACTAATTTCTTAATTTTCACATTGTTTGATGAATTACCCAAGGGGGACTATGTGTTGGAAGAGCTTGCCAATAGTCTGAAGCAGATTAATAGCATACACCCATGCAGTGCTAGCTCTATTCTCAGGAATTTGAACATGTCCAACCCAAATGTCTCAAGTATAAAGGTTAAAGAAGAGGTTGAGGAAATTATAAGTAGCCAAGCTGACAATTTCTCCTCATTGGAGACTACAATAAACCAAGTAAGAGAGGAAGCAAAGGAAATCGGTAATGCCAAGGCTACTGCAGAAGGGTTGAAAGAGGAAGGGATCAGTGATAGTGTCGTTGTTCTAATGGTAAGATGCTTAGTCGTGTTTGTTTGATTGTTTATAACTCAATTCTTGGATCGTTGAGTAATTAATTGTATATGAAAGATCGGCCTTCACAACCTGCCCTTATGCGTGTTTTGTGAGATAGAGATCATAGGATAGTCATTAATTTGTAGAATATACATCTGCTTATGAAGTAACCTAATTGGTATTTCATTTGATTTCATTGTGTAGGAGCTACTGAGCCCACTTAAAAGTGTGTTTCTATGGTGTGAAAAAGTCCTAACATGGGAGAGACCAGCAGTCACCCTTTTTGTAATAGTCATGACTCTAATAATCACCTACAAGTAAGCCACAAGCCCATCTGTCCCTGTATTAGAGCTCCTACTTATAGAGATTATCTGTTAATTTTTTTAAAAAGATATCTCTGCTCATCAGTTCATAGTGTGATATTGCAATACTATTTCCATAGTTCATCAATTTCAGAACTGCTCTTTCAGAAATGTTTGCTTGAAGAATCATAGTTAATGTGTGTTTGGTGACATAGGGAATGGGTAGGCAAGGCAATAGCAGCTTTCTTGGTGTGGGTGGTAGTAAAGATGCTCTGGGCAAGATACAAGATGACAGACAAATCTACTGAGATTGTAGTGAGTACTGGCTCCGACCAGACGACCATAGAAAGCATCGTATCAGCACAACATGGATTGAAGACTATTCAAGACATGGTGCAAACGGCAAATATCACAATATTGAAAATACGTTCAATATTTGTCTCAAAGGCGCCTAAGGTACAATGTGCTACATCATGTGTTCTTTTTTTGTTGAGTTACTGCAATGAGTTTTTAAACCCTTTTTTTTTGGTACAGAGTTTTTAAATCTTTATATCCTTTACCTCCTACTCCCCACTGTGAAAGCATTTACTTTGCCAAACTGAATGTCAACCGCATATACTCACATTGAAACCTAGATTTCGTAATGTTGTAACAAAAATCATATGAGCTTGTGGCTCAATCATAGTAACAAAGTCGGGAGTCATGAAAAATTCAACAAAGTAAAGTTCAGAAAAAAGCAACAAAAAAAATCGGGAAAAAAATAATAGATAGAAAAAATATCTAACAATTTAATTAGATAATATACAAAATAAATAGTTTACTCGCTGAACTAAAGGAATTATTCTCATTGTTTTACGAATTAATTGAGATAGGCTCAAGTCATAGTAACAGAGTTGGGGTTCTGGAATAATTCGGCAAGAGTCAAGTTCATAAAAAATTGAAAAAATAAAAAAATAATTAAAAATTATATATATATAAATTTAATTAGACAATATACAAAAATTATTAGTTTTCTCGCCTAACTAAATTGGCATTTTTTTTTACGATTTATTCAAAATATTTAATTAATTAATAAGGCACTCCCAAAACTCTCGTACTTGGGGCTCAATTGATTAGCCCCATATCAGAGTTCATGGATTCATTCCTGGCCTACCGACCCTTTTTTTTTTCATTGGACCACATGGACCTATGGGCTACACAATGAGGGGTAGCCCTCCCTCTCCCATAAACCTCCCCAACCTTGATGTAGGTGGGATTCGATCCCAGGTCCCTGGTATGATGCCAAGAAACTTTACCAACTAAACTAGCTCTGGTATGCCGTCAAGAAACTTTACCAACTAAACTATATGACGCCAAGAAACTTTACCAACTAAACTAGCTCTAGTATGCCGCCAAAAAACTTTACCAACTAAACTAGCTCTAGTATGCCACCAAAAAACTTTACCAACTAAACTAGCTGGCACCTACCTGGCCTACCCGCCTAGAGAAGAAAAACTTGGATGATGAAACCTATTAAGGGTCATGTGCGCAAGCATCAACGGCTCCAAAATAGCTCCAAAAATTTGAATTTTCATCCACTTTATTACTTTTTCATCTAACTACAGCTACTAGTTATGGGAATTTGGTATCCTGACTTAAAAAAAAAGTGATCAGAGTTTCTATTGCTCTAGCTGTACTCGGTTATGCTAATGACTTGTGAACTGTTCTTCTGAATTTCTATTTTTGATTTAAAATTCCCTCGTTGTAGCATGCAAACCAGGTGATGATGGTGATGATTGGATTGGCAATAGTGTTAGCAGTTGTTCCGTTCAAGTATATCATCATGGCCTTCACATTGTATTGCTTTACGGCAAATTCAAAGATTGGGAAGTGCTTGGAGAATGAACAAGGTAATAGGCGATTAAGGGAGTGGTGGGACTCCATTCCAGTTATTCCAGTTCAAACTGTGGACAAAACTACTTAGAGAATTGAAGTACAGTTCTAATTTAGTGTACGTTCTTCAAAAATATCTATATGCAGTGTCTAGATAAATGAGCTTTGAGAGTCCTTTTCATTGCTATATCCTCTTTTTCCTTTATGAGGTGGAGATCCTTTATTTTATAAAAGTTAAGAGATTAAAAACTCTTGAGTTCATGTTTTAAATGATGGCCCCACTTAATGCTTGAGATACCATTGGATTTTCAATCCAATGATCCAGCTCTCCATAGCATTTAATGCTTGAGATACCATTCTATTCTCGGTCCAATGGTTCAGCTCTCGATAGACAGTAGTTCAGTTCAGTTCTTGGCAGTAGGTATTATGGAGGGTTTTAAGTGGAGTGGTAGGCTGTCTCACATTTTGAGACTCAATAGTTGACTCGTGTTGCATATGCTTTAACTTCAATTAATGAGCTTTTACGTAGTGATAAGTGTTGCATATACTGTTTCGTTGATTAGTCGATGTTGTGTTGCATACAAGATAGGATGAATTCCGTCCAATTGCCGTCTTGCTAATAGGCAATAACCTTTCATGATTAACCAACTTTGAAAAGACAAACTATCCCAGTTTTTCTGTTTACTCTCTGGTTGGTTGGGTTAGTATCTGTCCTATGTTATGAAAGGGCGGAGATTTCCGTGCACACCCTCACGAGACTCGATCTCAGACCAAACAAGTTGTGCTATACATAATGACTGGTGATCATCTCCAGTTGTAATTGTAAATTTTAACTACAGTTAAGAGAAAAATTGATTATTTTTTTCTAAAAACCAAGAATAGGTGGGTGAACCTTAAAGGTGAAAGAACCTTAACCATAGTTAAGAGATGTCAAAAGAGACATGTGGCCACCTTGGGGAAGTAACCGGTTCTGGCAAAACCGGTTACAACTGGAGAAGAATACGTCCCATACATAATACTCTTATTCTAGGGTTAGTATTTGTAAACCCTAAAACTTCTCCACTCTTATATTCTTTCATTGGTAACAAGACTTTTGGAATCTCTCGAGTTATAACCGATCCCAAATGACATCTCCCTTTTTTTAAAAAAAATCTTTTCCATCTATGTTAACTTTAATATTAATAAATGTTTTAATAATCGGATCAGCCGGTTCTAGGTTTGATGAACTGTTCAATAGTGACTTTTGAATCTATGAATATATCAATTATCTCTAGTGTGTTTGGATTTGTGGAATTGGTGGACGGAATTGACAATTCCATTCTTGAATTATATTATGTTTGGCTTGTATTATAAAAAAGCCTGAAATTGAAATCATCAATTCCGCACAGAATTGAAGCAGTGATTTAATTAATTAAATGTAAATGATTCAAATCCTTCATGAGAGGCGTTATTTGACAATTTCACACTGTTACAAAATTTAGGAAAAGACACGAACTTTATGATTTATAACAACATGTAAATTTATTAAATAATAATTTACTATATAAAATAATAATTACAAGTTAAGAAATAAATTATAAATAATAATAATAATTTATATTAAATTTTAAATTTAATAAATAAAATTTTAATATATCAAAAAATAATAATCATAAATAATAATAATGCTTCTATTTAATATAATTAATATTTTAATTATCATTTTATGTAAATAAAAATTTATTACAAAAAATAATATTTATAAATTATAGAAACTACATAAAATAATAATTATAAATTAAAATATTAATTAAAATTTAATAAATATATTACTTATATAATTATATAAGAAATAAAACTCTAATACATGAAATAATAATTTAATATAAAAAATAGTTATTATAAATTTTAATTTTGATGAATATATCACTTATATAATTATATATTCTTATTATTATATTCAAATTAGAATTTTAAACTTTAATTTAATATTTACTAAATATCTTATGTAAGTAATAATATAATACATAAAATAATAATAAATTTAAACGACAAAAAAAAAAATTATAATAATTTATAATAATATTTAAATTTAATAAATAATAATTTAATATATTAAATAATAATTATTATAAATTAAAAAATAAAATAGAAATAATACTAATATTTATTTTTAATAAATAATAATTTAATACATTAAATAATTACTATAAATTTTAATTTTCATAATTATATTACTTATATAGCTATATATCCTTATTATTATATTTAAATAAAATTTTAAACTTTCATTTAATATTTACTAAATATCTTGCATAAATAATAATTTAATACATAAAATAATTACTATAAAATTTATAAATTTAATACATAAATTAATTATAATTTTAAATTAAAATAATAACTAAATTTAATAAATATATAATTTGCATAGTTATTTATCCTAATTATTGCATACAATTACTTTTGCATAATTTTTATTCATCCAAATTCCATCTAATCAGCCAAATGGCAGCAGAATTATAAATTCTATAAAATTCAATTCAATGGATTTTAATTCAATAGGATTAAATTCTTTAGGTCAATTCCAATTCCACAAATCCAAAACGCAGCCCTAATGTTTGAGCACTCAAAGGATAATAGTACCCTCCCTTCCCCTTCCAACCCCCCCCCCCCCCCCCCCCCCCCCCCCCCCCCCCTCTCTCTTCTCTAGCGTAAAGGATAATACCCTCTTCCTTTCCTCTCTCCGGTGATCAAATGGCTTCTAATCTCTTCATACTCTCAGGCCAAACAATCAAAGCAACAAACCTTTAACTACATTACGTCTATCCAAAAACTATTTTCATCTCTCTCAAGTCCTCTAAACCAACAAGAACGACAATCCCACCTTTCTTTCTCCCCTCATAATCTTTCCCAAAAATAAAGACATCCCTCCTTAATCATACAATCCTCACTCTCTTCTTACATCCCACCTACTACAAAAGAAGCTATCCTCCAAGCCAAAACATGCCTCTTTACCACCTTAGAAAAACTCCTCAACAACCCAAGACTCGTAGGAAAAATCAAGAAACACAAGGCAACCAAGGCGGAGTCACTCGCCCAACTCTCTTTCAAGGTCTTCACCTACCCATTTGAAGAAATGGTATGCCAATTAAGATCCTAATCCTATGGCCATTATGGCTAGAAAGATTGCCTAAAAACGTAACTTAGAGTCATCACGGATCCAACTAGCTATTAGAACTGGTCACCGATTTCTACGGTTTTTGGTTTAACCGGCCAATTATTCCGGTTATATTAATTTTGGCCCATTCTTAATTAGGCCGTTTGTCTCAGGAGATTTGCTCTAGAGGAGCATGTTAGCATTAATGCCTTTGGTGCATGTTAGCAAGAACTTTTTCAAAAAAAATTTAGGGTTCATGGAGAACATGAAGGTTTCTGTGGGTGGTGATAACTCATCTAGGCCTCTGGATCCTAAAGTTTCTTATGCCCAGGCTCTTGTTAAAACTAGTGGAACGTCTCCTCCTTCAACATTGGCAGACATTAGCATAAAGGGAGCTTTTAGGTTGGATCACACGATGATGGTGAAGAAGCCTTTAGTTTTTCAAGGGGAACCTACTCTTTTCTTCTCGTCGGAAGAAAATGAGGAGTCGTTTGCCCCTTTCAAATTCAGGTAATTGCTAAGTGTGCATTCATTTGCCCTTTCATTGGATGATCTGAAAATTTTCTTAAAGAAGACCTTTCACACTAGAATGGATTTCATTTGGTTGAAGGAAGTAGAGTATGTTTCTAGTAAACTAGTTAGATTCATCAAATGGTCTCTATTCTTTAAATCTGGCTTTGAATCTTCCATAGTTCCAGTTTGGATAAATCTCCTGGGACTGCCGATCAATTTTTCACAGCCATAGGTAACTTGATCGGGAAAGTTCTTTTAGTTGATGGCCCAACTCGAAACATCTCTAGGCTAAGTCTAGCAAGAATCTGTGTGGAAATCGATCTTAACAAAGAAAAGCTTAAGAGATTTTGGCTAGGTATGAGTTTGGAGGGAAGATGGCAGCCTATAATTTATGAAAAGGAACCTTCATATTGCTCTAGTTGCAAGAAGTTGGGGCACAAGATGGATCTTTGCAAGATGGGAAACCGATCTTATCTCCTAAGAGGAAACAACAAATCAAAAACTGGAGTCAAAAATCAGATCTTTTGGTTCAGATCATCGGCAATACAGGTTCCCAATTTGTAAATTTGAAAACCCAAAAAGTATCAAGGAGGAATCAAAAGGGTACTTGGATTGCGAAATCCAATTGTATAACAGTAGAGAACTCGGAGCAAACCATTGGAAAGGCATTTGTTATAACTTAATTCAATCCAAATTAATGGACATAAAATTAAGAGTAAAAATACTATACTTGCAAGTGCACAAGTGACACAATTGATGTATCTGGTGAGCACAAGGTTGAATCTACAGGGATTGGCTATTGTGCAACAAGAATTAAGGAAACGAATTGGAGAGAAAAGCAGTATGAAATTGGTTTTCCACTCAATAAGAATGGAGCAAAAATTACTGAGAATCTAAAGCAATGAAAAAGAAGTCTAAGGCTTCAGGAAAATCCACCTATCCTTCCTTATGCTTAGATTTGGATGAAAACGTTTCTAGAATTAAATAATGATTTAATCTAGATGGAAGATAGTACAATAAAACCACTAATTATTAATCTAACTAAATAATTAAAGGAATTCAACTAAAGCACTTTGTCTCCAACTCACAGGGGATCCAAGCATTCCCTTATATCAATAGACCATATGAAATCAAATAACATATAGAGGGGAACAATTAACCAAAATAAGAATAATCATTCAATTAAAATTAATAACTAAACCATCCACATAAGTCGGAATAGACTTCAAATCCCTAACCTTAGAAGAGTGTTTAGTCAACCATTATTGGAGTTGTCATCCTCCTTAATGGTTTACTAAAAATTACAATGACTCAAATAAAAAAAAACTAAAATAAGTAAACAAACTAAATGACAAGTAAGTAAGAGAGAGAAGAGAGGAGAGAGGGGAGAGGAGAGAACCAAAGCCAAGAGAGAGTGCTAGGGATGTCCCCCATTGTTTATAGAGTTGGACATTCAACCCTTTCCAATTTGGTAGGGAGTCTCTTTTTAAAGTGGCAATATTCCCTTTTCCTTTTCCAACAAAAAGTCATTTCTTTGACCATCTCTTTGATCATTATTAGAAAGAACCAAAAAAATCCAAAAAGGGGGATACATGTCTTAGACATGTGACCCTTATTTCTTTATTCATCATAGATTCTTTCCTCTTTTTTTTATTCCAAAACAACACCTTTTCCATATCATGCTAAAACCGTCCACTTCCTTTGGCTTGAACCTTGGGCATTGGTTTTGACTTCTTTAGACTTTGGGCTTCAACCGATGTTTATGGGACTTGAACTTGGGCTTTGCTCCTTGGACTTTTGGGTTGGGCTTTAACCTTCTTGAATCCCGAGAGTGGTCTGAGACAGGATTTCCTATGAAGACAAAATATACAAAATAAGGTCTCTTTAAGAAAAAGGTTTTGCATGTGATATTTCCTGGCATGTATAAATAAATACAAATATACTATTAAGTCAAACGAAAGAGAACTATACAATGGTGGGAAAAGAATAACCATTTTACATATAAAATTATAGATATAAGCTGGAGAAATTCGATAATGTTTATTTAAATAAGGATTACTAAGCAAAATTAAGCACTTATCAACCTCCCCCCCCCCCCCCCCCCCCAACTAACACTTTGTTAGTCCTCGAGCAAAAAGATGAAGAAGCAATAAGAAAGTATCAGTATTTCAATTCCATGAGACAAACAGAAAACTTTCATCATGCATAATAACCAAGAAATTTTGAAAGAATCTCAGTTCATCTCTCAGTAGCATCACCCAGTTGTGACAATGATTTCAACTTAGATTGAAGGGGTAGAATACGTCAATCAATTAATCAGGATAATAACAGTAAAGCATGATTGACAATCCTCCTTCTTTTCAAAACAAGTTTATATTTTCAAAACAATTGAAGAAGAACAAAATTACTCATAATAAACTTCTTCATGTAACACATTCTAATTAAGGCATCAAATTTAGAATTAGTAGGGCACTGGTTTTCATTATATTTCAGCCATATATTCCAGCACTCTAAATAAAGTCCAAATCACTAAGTCACCATTTAGAAAATTTTAAAACATGTGAATTTTGAGTGCATGTGTAGTCTAACAAATATCCAAAGTATTGGTTTCTTTAAGTAGAGTCAACTTTTTGATCACCACAGAATGGTCAGGTTGACCTAAAGATCTTATTCAAAACTAAGCTAATCTGTCCAGGATCACGAAAGTTGTGGATATTCACCTTAATACCTCATGGGCTTTATCTGTGATATTCCACTTTATTCACTTTTTTTACAAAAACAGCTTTCACCCAACTTGTTTTAACAAGGTCATAACAAAACAAACTGATATTTCAACATTGAGAGCGCATTTTCGAATTTTCATGTCATTTTTCTTTCTTTCTTTTTTTCCTTTTTTTTCAAAGACCTGACAAGAGGTAACCCTTTTTAAAGTACCTGGTCGAATTCACTGGTTTCTTTCCATGACTTCATCATAACTCAGTTATGTTTTTCTTCTTACCAGCAAACCAAGTATTCAAACAAGATAGTCATAGTTCATCAGACTTGGTTTCTCTCTACATTCCAGACAATTATCAAGTCAACAACTACCAAATTCAACCTAACTCTAGAGATTGAGTCAGATGTGTAGTGAAAGTTAAAAAATTCAGCAATTTATAAAATTCACTAACTGAGAATTAGTAACAAAGATTTTCTATTATAAACAACTAGAATTGAGCTTCTTAAAGACTTTCACCGTGTGCCTTTATAATCCAATTTTTTTTTTATTAAAAGCTACTCAGGAAGAGTGGGGGGCTTGGCAGACCCTTACCTGTTTATTAAATAAAAATTTTAAATGGTGGGGGGGGACATAAAACCTTACCCCTACAAAGACTCAAAAAAAGAGGGGGGCACATAAAACCTTACCCCTAAAAAGATACAAATGAGGGAAGGGGGAATTAAAAACAAACTAATAACCAATCAAAATAATCTAATATTATCAAGGCCCACTTTATCCAGAAAGATAAGGGCCCTAAGACGAGGAGAACTATCCTGAAAAGTCTTAATCAAACCCGAACATTAAGTATCACACCCGTAGTTAGCTAAAAAATCAGCAACCCGATTTGCTTCCTTGTAAATATGAGTAAAAATGAGCAAATGTTGTTGATTCTTTTAATTTTTTGGTTCCAATACCAAGCAGACCAAGGGTGTTGGCATTTTCCATTCTAGGCTTCTACAAGAGTTTTAGAATCTGATTCTACCTCAATCTGAATAAAACCAATGGAATGACAAAGCGAGATGCCATCAAGGAGGGCTTTAGTCTCGGCAACATAGCTGGTAGTATAGTCATAAAACGAGAAGAAACAAGCTAACATATCACCATGATGATTTCAATGATTCCTCCTCCACTGGCTAAATTGGGATTACCTCTAGAAGCTCCATCCACATTTAGCTTTATTGTACCTTGAAGAGGCTGAATCCATTTTATAATTGAGATATAATTTTGAACTTTAGGAGGAGGAGACACAATGCCAAAAGAAGAAAGGTCCAGTCTTTTTTTAAAGGAATTTTCCCCAAATCCGCTAGCCAAGCTTTGATACAAGCAATAATAATTTCCGGAGGCTTCCTAACATTCTTGAATCTTCTCGAACATTTCTCCTTCCAAATTTTCCAAATGATAAGAAGAGGGAGTTAATTGTAAATATCATTGTGATTCCTCTCATAAGCTCTGAACCATCTCATAAGAAAACATTGAATGGTGTCACTGGACTGGAGGACAATGGAGCAATACCTAACAAAATATCTCCAAATTCTATCTGCAAAATTGCTTTGAAAAAGAAGGTGAGATAAAGTTTCAATATTACCAGAATTACAACAAGAACAACGATTGACTAAAGGAATACATGTTGATTAAATCATATTATCTGTCGAAATAACACCATACATTACCTTCCACCCAAAGATTTGAATTTTCTTTAGAATAATAGAATTCCATATATTCTTACTCCAGTCCTTATGAGCATTAGAAATTCTAATAGAATCCCAAGAAAATTTAACTGTAAATTTACCAACAATCTAACCATAGTTAATCTTATTGCCATTTCCAATTAAAGAAGTTGATTTATATATCACATCTTTGCACAATTGGCTAATTTTGATCCAGGTTTTTAAAGCACCAGGACTATAAGAAGCATGCTATATATAATTAAATTGAAATTTATTTCGAAAAAAGTTTGACCAAAGGTTATTCGATTGATAAAGGTTCCAAACTTGTTTCATTCTAAGAGCATTAGAAAAATCATTCATATTACGAATACCAAGGCCCCCTTCCAACTGGGGAAGGGAACAAGTATTCCAATTAATCCAATGACGTTTTCTAACTTCATTCGTATTATTCCAAATTTTTTTTGCCATAATTCTGTCAATCTGAGAAGTAATCTCTTTGGGCACATGAATGCCTGCAAGAAGATAGGTGGGCATAGAAGATAAAACATGTTTAATCAAAATAAGGCGACCACCTGACGATAAAAGTTTTGTCTTCCAACCTTCCACCTTATAAGAGATTTTATCAATAAGAGAATTAAAATAACTCTTTTTAAGGCGGCCTTTATAAAGAGGGACTCCTAGATAAATAAAAGGGAATTTTTTCCTAGGAATTCCCATCCAATTAGAAATATTATCAGTTCTCATTCTATTCATCTTATCAGAAAAATAGAAAAAACTTTTAGATCCATTAATTAGTTGTCCTGAAGATTTCTCATAGTCTGAAATGAAATAAATTTTTTTTCTTAATATTCTACTTCCTACCATTACAAAAAATGAGGGTATCATCAGTAAAAAGAATGTGAGGAATAGGAATACCGTACCTTCCCAATTTATAGGTAGAAGAAAGGCTCTTAGTTATGCTTTTGAGGCCCCTACTAAGAGCTTCTTCTGTAATAATAAAAAGAAGCTGGGGATAAAGGATCACCTTGACGAAGACCCCTCGAACTCTGAAAAAAACCTTGAAGACAACCATTAATAAGAATAGAAAAAGATTGATTAGTTAGACAACCTCGAATCAATCTAATAGATTCCTCTTTAAAACCCATCTTTTGAAGGACAGAAAATATAAAATTTCATTCCATTCTATCATAAGCTTTAAACATATCTAGTTTAAAAATAACATTACCTCCTGGAGTTTTCCTATCAATGTCTTGCACCATCTCTTGAGCTATACTAACAATGTCTAGAATATTCCTTCCTTCAACAAAGACACTTTGCTCATCGGAGATAATGTTAGGAAGCAATAATCCAATCCGATCAGCCAAAATACGAGATATAATCTTATAAAGAAAGTTACAGAAATTAATAGGTCTAAAATCCGAGAAAGACACAGGAGGATTGCATTTAGGAATTAAAGCTATGGTGGTTGCATTTATAGCTCTAGGAATTTCGGCAGTCAAGAAAAAAGAAGGAAATAGCATGAAATAAATCCTCTTTAATTGTTTTCCAACAAGAAAAAAAAATGACCAGAAAAACCATCAGGTCCAAGAGCACATCTGCAGACATGCTAAAAACAACATTTTTGATTTCTTCTAAAGAGTGAGAAGAGGATATGGAATTATTGTTTTCCTAAAAAATAATGTAAGGAATATGATGCAAAATATTATTATCATGAATAGCATTATTAGAAGAGAGCAATTTCTGGAAAAAATTAACCGCTTCATTACCAATATCATCCTGAGAGTCTAGCCAATTTCCTTGATCATCTTGGATTCTAGATATGCAGTTACGGCCCTTCTGGATTTTGTGACCATATGAAAAAACTTTGTGTTATTGTCACCTTCTTTGTATCATGATCCAAAATATCCCCTAGGAGTTAGGATACTTTGGCGAAGTGAACTCATTACCAAACCCCCCTATATAACATATGAATCCTGTACAACATATAGAACCTGTGATAGCGGAAGCGTAATACAAATCTATATATGGTAGCGGAAGCGTACTATAAAATTTCTATACATAGTATATCTCAATTTATACATAACCCAAAATAAAGAGTGAACATACTTGCTCAACAAAATTTATGTACAAGTCTCTCCCTCTCGTCACTTATGATGGGGCCACCTAACAAACACCCTCTGCTCCTCCTGAGCCCTCTGCTACTGAAGACTACCCCAAGTCTCCTCCTCCTCAACATACCCTTCCTCGACCCATGGTTCTTGAGGACGCTTGCCACAAATGTCGAAGGAACCTGCCGACATTATATGTACGGCTGAGCATGGAATACTCAGCGTATACAAACCACTAGATAGTAATATCATAAACAAGAATACAACATATACACATCATAGTTTAATCATCTCACATGCATTCTTGAAATCAGAGCGCGGAAAACAAAATCATATCATGTGCATAGACGACCAGTATCTATCTCCCTTCCGGGTGGCCTGCTATCATCGGAGTCCGATGCCAGTATCCATTTCCCTTTCAGGGGCCTGCTATCGTCGCATCCCCGTTGGCTTTTTTCGTATACTTTCCATCTTCTTGTACTTCCTGTAACATCTTGTGCTTCTTGTACTTTCCATATACATCTTGTGCTTCTTGTACTTTCCGTATAAATCTTATGCTTCTTATACTTTCCATGTACATCTTTTAGTTCTTGTACTTTTCTTATATTTCTTTTGCTTTTTGTACTGTTCATTTGGTTCATTTGCATCTTATACTTTTCATGTGGTTTATTTGCATCTTATACTCTTCTTCTTCTTATTCTTGTATTTCATCTTACATACATGTACTTCTTCTTTTGGATACCCATAATATAAAAAGCTCGATCATGCATATGCATAAGTGTTCGTGTAACAATTGTGATATAATATGTAGACATTAAAGTAAACACTTTACATATAGCCATATGTCTCATACTTAACATAATTGATCCATCACCATAATCCATATACAATAATATCACACCATTCCAATCACATTTAAAATAAGGTTTTTCTACTTGTTTTTCCCAAAACTTATGGCTTTTAACATGCTTTTCATCTTTTGGATACTAACATGTAGAATAACTTACTATTTACCGTCTTTTATTTGTTGGTTAAAAGCATAGCATCATCACAATTAACTCACATCACCATCCATAGGATTTTATCTTGATATAAAGAAGGTTTCATGAAATCAATAGCTAGAAGAGTACATTTCCATATATACAAGGCCATCTATATCTCTACTTGTCAAGAAAATCATGTTTTTCATTAAGGGTTTATGAAGTTAGAACCTAGTAGAGTGTATCTACCTTATGGGATGAAATCCCTTTGATCATTTGAAAAGGCTTGAAGAAGCTCGTAGAAGTTAAACCCAAGCTTGATGTTGAAGATCCAAGCTCCAATGGCGCGTAGGAGCGAGATCAAGGCTTGATTCGTTCTCTTCTTCTCCAAATCCAAAAACCCCTCTTGAAATCCTCCACTCTCTTCTCTTCTCTTCTAAGATCTCTCTCTAGGTTTAGGGTAACCCAAAACCCCCCAAAAAAGTCCCCTATTTATAGGCCAAGGGATGAAAACCCTAAAAAATCACGCACTAAAGAGTTTGATTCGAGCACCTACGATCGTTCGTAGGCTTCCTATTGATCGATCGTAGGCTTTAGAGTGATTTTGCCCAGTTTTCAGGTTTACGATTGTTCGTAGGCTTCCTATGATCGATCGTAGCTTCCCCAGTGAGTTTTCAGCATTTCTAAAGCTTTACGATCGTTCGTAGATACGATCATTCGTAGGTCTTCTACGATCGATCGTAGCTCTGACAGAATGTTTTCCAGATTTTTTCCGCTTTGGTATTTCGGCCATAACTTTTGACTCGCTTATCCGATTTTGACGATTCAACTTGCGTTGGATTCATCTTTCGAAGAGGAAAAACTTTAATATTTATAAAAAACCTAATTCTTATTTATTCATGGACGAATTTTCCCCTAAAGCTGACTGGTCCGAAAATGGGTTTCAGCAACCCAGATTTGTAGCAGACTTGATTTAGGAAAATCGGGCGTTTGACTTAACCCCGACTCAAAATCCAGAAAAATGATCAACATGAACCTCATAGAGGGTTCCAATACCTTTCAAAAAACTCAAGAATCACTTGATTCTGAGCAACGGTGCCTACACTAAGGCTTCGTAAAGTTGAGGGAAATGCCCAAACATACCTCTTCAACACCTAGAACACTTCGAGTGTTTTCACACTCATTTCCCTCGGGTCCAAAACCATACTCACACCTCATTAATCATTCTCCCATATATTTTTAATCCTTATAAGTGATCATTTAACATACACCAACATGCATGAGAGGGCCTGGCCTCTTTATGCCTCGCGCACTAGCACTATTCACTACACTATTCACTCACAACCCATTAAACACATTGGGTATTTTGTACCCTTGTTCTTAACCACTTAGAGTATCTTTATACTCTCATTTTGAAACTCCAAATACATACCTAAAACCCTCACTTGACTCACCATAATACCAAGAACACTATGTAAGGCCTTAGGCCTTTACACACACCATACAAGGGCACTGTTCACATGAACAGTGAACCAAATTTTCGGGGCTCTACACTTTGAGCCATTGAAATCTGGATTTCTCCCTCCAATAAATTTCTTCATAAAGGAGAACATTCTACAATTCATCTTTAAGATTAGACAAAGTAGTATTTTTCACATTGTCCCAAGATCATTGAATATCCTCTTCCAATTCAGATATTTGACTTTCAAGAGAATTAATTTTTTGGAAGATATTACCAAAGACATCTCTATTCCAGATTTTTAAAGAGTTTTTAAGCCTTTTAAGTTTAAGGAAGAAAGAGATCAGAGGATTAGCTAAAATTGGAGGTCCCCAAGAATCAGATACAATACTGGAAAAATACGGATGATTAATCCACATTTGCCGAAATTTAAAAGGAGAGGGCCTTCTAGTTTGGTTATTACCAAACTCTAATAAAATAGGAGCATAATCTGAGGCAATTATAGATAGATGTTTAATTGAAGAGATATTGAAATTATTGTTCCAATTAGGGTTAAACAAAATACGATCAAGGTGGGCATAAATACGATGGATACCTACCTGATTGTTGCACCAAGTAAATTTATTACCAGCAAATCCCATATCCATCAGATCTAACTCATTAATCAAATTATTAAAATCTTCCATAGATTCCAAGTCAACATCTCTACCACCCAATTTTTCATCAGAAGCAGAGATTGCATTGAAATCACCACCAATAAAGAAAGGACCTGAAAAAGCAATAAAAGCAACATAAAGATCTTTCCAAAGGGACAATCGTTCCCTTCTAGTACATTTAGCATAAATGAAAGCACATCTGATATTATTAAATTCTACTGAAGAAACATCAACTATAATCATTTGATTAGAGGATGAAACATAATTAACTTGAAGATGATTCTTCCAAAACAACCAAATCTTAGAATGAGAATATTGAGCATCTAAATGAGAATCCATACCAATAAACTTGCAAACCTCAGGAAGGTTATCTAAATTTTTTTTTGGTTCTATAATAGCCAAAAACACAATATGATTATAAGAAATCATCTGTTTTAATCTAGTTTTAGAGATGAGATTACCAATGCCACGAATATTCCAAATAAGAAAAGTATTCATTAATAACATTATTGGAATTGTTAACCAAGGAAAGGATCGCTGATCTAGATCGAGTAATTCTATCAGTTGAAAGCATAACTTTATTACCTTTAGATTTATACTTTCCAGGTCTATCTTGACAAGATGAAAAGAGGTCAGAATCTAGTAATCTTTGGGAGAATTTTTTCCCATCCTCCTTGAAAGATTCAATATCTTTTAATAAGCAAGGAATAATGGTAGAGTGATATTCAAAGGATTGAGAATTTTCACATAGAATGTTACTCGTATCCAAACACTTTTTAGATATGGGATTACCTTCTAAAGTGTTTATCAAATTTTCACACATATGATAATGCGGATATTGATTGGAGTTCGTAGTTTCCCAAAGACCTTTAATTTCTGAATTGGTAAGTATATTGCTGTTCTTTATCAAAGATCCATTCTTTAAGTTTTCATCCAAATCATAGGACTTTGAAATAGTCGAGTAATCTGCAACCAGTGCTTGCAACTGGCTTCTCTTATTCTCACTCAAGTCAAATTCTAGCTTGTTTGAATATGAAATTTTGTTAGTATCATGACTAACTTCGTTTATAAGATTATAAGAAGGATCTAAATCAAGCATAATGAGATCTTTTGGATCAGGTAAGTGTGACTTACCTGCTGTAGAAGGCTCATCGAGATCTATAGAATGATTAGGAGAATTTTCAGTGCATCTCTCACCTGTAGCCGCTACCCCATTAGTGATATTCTGATTTTCTGATCTGAGAACTAGATCAATGGTTTCTTCTTGGTTGAAATCATGTTGATGGATCTGTAATGAATTATCCGAAGCATTGATATCTCCAGTTTTTTATTTTGGTGTGAACTGTTTCATCACCCATTGTTTGGTAGTGAGCTTTAGTGATCCCTCTTCGGCATCCTTATGACCCTCATCTATCTCTTTGCAATCTGCTATTTTAGATCTAGGATTAGATCTACTTTTGATACCTGCTGCACAGGAAGAATCCTCATGTCCACGCTTCTTACATTGCGTACAATACTGACTTTTTTTCATATTCTACTGTTTGCAAACGACCTTGAGACCCCAACCCTAACCAAAATTTGTCTTGGTTTTGCTTGAGTAGATCAATCTCGATACATATCCTTGCAGCACTCGGTCTGGATATAGATTTTGTGGCTCCATCTATTTTTAACACTTTCCCAAAAATACTACCAATGGATTATAGGGCTGATTCGTTAAATAGATGTAGGGGAAGGTTAGGAAAGCAAACCCAGATTGGAATGATGGATGATTCTGCCCCTAATATGAGTGATGGAGTCCATTTGAAGAATCGAAACAGAAATCCTTTGATGTATATGACCTCTTTGATCCATATCATTAGAAAGTCATCCTCCGAAGTAAAACGAAACAGTAGCTGTCTCGAGTCTAAAATACCGACTGAAAATTCCATTCGCAGCCCCTCGGATTTCATGTTTGCCTTGATATCATCAAGGGAGGGATGACCATAAGAACATTTAGCCACTAGAGATAGAGCATGCGGTTTGGCTAAAACAATGTTTTCTACCTCCGAGAGAAAGATGGCTGGCTCTCCCTTATAAGAAGAAGGTATCTTGAGGGGAATAGGAGAAGAAGGAGTTGTAGATGGGGCTCTACCTACTATTTCCGCAAAGGAGAAGGGAGGGTTGGACAGCCAGCAAGAGGAGTCTCGCTCCTTGCCACTGGCAACCCTAGGGTTTTCCATGAAACCCTAGCAAATATTCACCAAAGAATGCTAACATGCACCTAAAAAGATAGATTGCTAACTTGCACATCCAGAGCTCTCTTCAGGATTTGTGAAGATTAGCCACCACTTGTTTATCCCTAATAGATTTGAGGAGCAATCCAAAATTCAATAGCTCAATAGATGGAAGGAAAAGAAATAGAAAGTAGTCGAGACAGAAACACAAGGTTTTTTTTTTGTTTTTTTTTTTTTATGCAAGGAATGCAATAGTCTATACTATTACCAGAGATTATCCTAACAATAAAGCACAAATCTATACCCCCAACCTAAATCGAACATTGTCCTCAATGTTTCAAGTAGAAATTTACGTGAAATATAACATTGAGAGGCCAAAAAGAGATAGAGGGCATGAAACATCATAGGGATATGAGCTAATCGAGGCAACTAAAAGAGAAAATAAAGCATGTAAAAGCAAACAAAAATGTATAGTTTACATAGAAATCTATCTCAAGTGAGAGAAAAGATCAATCAGGATAAACAGGTTCTTCCAGAGTTGTGGACTCAACATTCGGGGTGACATTCTTTAAGAATGATTTCAATCGTTGACCATTGACTTCAAAAAATTACCACTTTCAAGATTCTCAATCTCGACAGTTCCATGCAAACAGTTTTCACAATAAAAGGATCGGTCCTGTAGCGCCTCGGAACTTTCCATACCTAATGAACAGTGTTTTCATAGTCTCTTGGCCTTTCACATGGTGTAATTAATAAATGAAGAAGAATTTAGAAATTCTAATGCCAGAAATGTTCCTTTTCGAATGACGAATCCAATGCAAGTTGAATCGTCAAAATCCGACGAACGAGTCAAAAGTTATGACCGAAACACGAAAGAAGGAAAATCTGGAAATTTTTTGCAAGTTACGAATGATTGTACATACCCTATGAACAATCGTAGGTGAGCTACGATCGATCGTAGAAATTTACGATCGATCATAGAATCTCAGAAATTGACAAAAATCTCGATAACGTTTACGATCCATCGTGGAAACTTAGGACCGATCGTAGAATATTTACGATCGATCGTAGATATGCTACGACCGATCGTAGATCGCGAACCCAGAATTTTATTTCGGGATTTTTAGGGTTTCTACCCCTTGCACTATAAATAGAGGATCATTAGAGGGTTTTTGGCTTACCCTAAACCTAGAGAGAATAAGAGGAAGTGAAGGAGGATTTTTTTTTTTTTTTAAGAAAACCACTCAGAGGGAGTGAGGGGTTTGGCAGACCCCCACCAGTTTATTAATAATTAAAAATAAGGGGGGGGGGGGGGGGGCCAAAAAACCTTACCCCTACAGAAGAAGAAAAAAGAAAGAAAAAGAAACAAGACGGGGGGGACATAAAACCTTATCCCTACACACAAAATAAATGAAAACCTAGGGGGGACATAAACCATACCCCTAAACAACCAACCCAATAAGCTAAGGCTTGATCTTTCTAAAATTTCCAATACCGCTTTTGTCCAAGAAAAGCAAAGATTTGATCTTGTCTGGAATATTCCTATAAGAAAGTAAGCAATTAGAAGTCATCATATCACAACCAATATTAGCTAATCCATTAGCCATAGAATTCGCTTCTCGGTATACATGCTTAAAAGAGAAGCTGCCTCTAAAAAGATGTTTAATCTTCTTATCCCAATACCAATTCTTCCAAGAGAAAGAAATAAGCCCATTCCACCTCTCCACCAGATTTTTGGCATCGGATTCAATGTCTAGATTGTGGATACTCAGGATCTTGCACAAATTCAAACCATCCAGAAGAGCTCGGGCTTCAGCAGTGTTATTGCTGTCAAAACCATAGAAAGAATAAAAGCCAGCAAACAAAATCTCCATTATGATCTCTGATCACCCCTCCTCCACTAGCAATTCCAGGGTTCCCCCTAGAAGCACTGTCAACATTTAATTTCATTCTTCCCTATGAAGGAAAAATCCACTTAACAGATAAAGAGCGAGAAGGAGAGAGAATAGAATGCCTAATACCAAAAATAGGAGACAAATCAAGATTTTCCTTAGGATAATAAGATGCAATGTTCCAAATCCTCCTTTTAATACTGTTCAGTAAAGAATTACTAGATCGACTTTTAGTGTTGTATTTTCTACTACACCTCTCGATCCAAATTTCCCAAACAATCAAAGCCGGCACAAGAAAAAGGAGATCATTTTTCCTATGAGAGGCCGCCCTGTACCATCTTTTAAGACTGCATTTAATATTATCTTGAAAATGAAAGGGAATATAACAACAAGCCGAGAAGAACCTTCATACAGGAATAGCAATTTCACTACGGATAAGCAGATGAGAGATATCTTCCATTCTAGCATTTTTGCAACAACAACATTTACTCACCATAGGAATACCCAAACTTTGAATAGCAACATCTGTTGGAATAGCATTATGAAATATTTTCCAGCAAAAAATCTGAATTTTAGAAGGAATAATGCGATTCCAAACAGCCATGGCCCAATTCTGATTTTGATATTTTATTCTTAAGCAATTCCAAGCCGAATTAACAGAGAAAGTTCCAGAAGGCGAAATTTTCCAAATAAAAACATCTGGATCTTCAGAAGTAGCAAATCCTCTAGCTTTAATATTCTCAATAATGTTAGGAGGAAGAAATTGACTAACCTGGGAAAAATCCCAATCACCATCTGTATTAAGGATAGCACTAATATTTGGGCTATTAGGAGGTGGAGTTAGGGCCGAATAAATAAGAGCTTGGTCACCACACCACCTATCAAACCAGAAATTTACCTTGGATCCACTTCCAATAAGGACTACGGAGTTAGAGAGCATAAACTAAAAGACCTCACAAATAGCTGACCAAAGTCTAGAGGATCCCCTACAAGGAAGAGCATTCCACACATGATCCACTCTGTATTTAGCTTTGAAAAACCGAGACCAGAGGCTATTCGAAGAGTAAATTTTCCAGGCTTGTTTAACTCTAAAAGCAATATTAAAATCAGCAATTTTGCGAATGCTTAGACCTCCCTCCGACCAGGGCAAAGAACATTTCTTCTAGCTCACCCAATGACGTCTTTTACCAGTATCTGAATCATTCCAGAAAAAATTAGCCATAGCTTTATCAATCGAGATACCAATGCCAGCAGGGATATGTACTCCAGCTAAAGTGTAAGCGGGAATGGAAGAAAGGACATGCTTTATTAATATCAACCGGCCTCCCACAGAAAGAAGTTTACCAGCCCATCCTGATATTCGTTTCTGAATTTTTTCCATCAAAGGCAAAAAATATGACTTTTTCTGACGACCTTTAATTAAAGGAATCCCAAGATATATGAGGGGAAAGTTTTTGAATTTAAATCCAGTATAGATAGAGATATTCCTTTTCCTAGAGCTGATAAGGTTTGTAGACCCATACAAAGAACTTTTTCTTTTATTGATTTTCTGACCAGAAGATTCTTCATATAACTTCAAAAATTCAAAAATATTCTTTATGGTTCTAGAATTACCATTGCAAAATATCAAAGTGTCATCAGCAAAAAGAAGGTGAGATACCGGGAAACCATTCCTCCCAACATTATAAGAAGATGAGTGAACAGTCAAAACTTTTTTTAAGCCTCTGCTAAGAACTTCTTCAGCTATTATAAAAAGAGCAGGAGAAAGAGGATCACCTTGTCTTAAGCCTCTCAAGCTCTGAAAAAAACTATACAAGGACCCATTGACGATGATAGAAAAACTTTGGTTCTGAATACAACCCCGAATGAGGCATATGAATTTCTCGCAAAAACCAAATCTCTTCAAAACAGCAAAAATAAAAGGCCACTCCATTCGGTCATAAGCCTTTTCCATGTCAAGCTTGATAATTAAGTTACCTCCAAAGGCTTTTCTATCAATATCTTTGACCATTTCTTGAGCAATTGTGATATTCTCAGTAATATTCCGGCTTTTAACAAAAACACTTTTCTCCTCCGAGATAATTTTGGGAAGAATTTTTCCAAGTCTGTCAGCAAGAATCCTGGAGAAAATCTTATACAAAAAGTTACATAAACTGATAGGGCGATAATCAGTAAAAGATGTGGGGTCTTCACATTTCGCAATCAACGCTATAGCTGTTGCATTAACTGATCTAGGAATATGATGCTCTGTAAAGAAAGAAGTAATAGCCTTGAATAAATCTTCCTTAATAATATCCCAACAAGTATGGTAGAATGTCCCATTAAAGCCATCAGGACCCGGGGCACTGTCAGCATTCATACTAAAAACAACCTGTTGAACTTCTTCCATAGAAGGAAAAGACACAAGAGAGATGTTGTCCTCCGTAGAGACCAATGAAGGAATAAGATCAATAATATGATCATCAATAAAGCTACTAGATGAAGTAAGAATCTTCTGGAAATAAGAGACAGCTTCATTCGCAATTTTAGTAGGGGACTCCAGCCATTCACCCTGCTCATTCTTAATTTTATGAATACCATTATTTTTTCTTCTTTGATTAACAACAGAATGAAAGAATTTTGTGTTGTTATCACCTTCCTTAAGCCATTTTATTCTGGATTTCTGTCTCCAAAAAATTTCTTCTTGGAGAATGAGAGTCTGTAGCTCATCCTTAAGGGAAAAAAGAGTCTCCTCATGACTACTATCCCAATGATCCTGAAGCTTTATCTCTTCACAAATTTTATCTTCCAACTCCTTTATCTTAACAAAGATATTCCCAAAAACTTCCTTATTCCAAGTCTTAAGAGTAATTTTTAACCTCTTAAGTTTAACAAAGAAGGCTAAAATAGGAGTAGCATAAACAGGCAGAACCCAAGAATTTTGAACTAACCTCTTAAATCCTGAATGAGATACACACATTTTCTGAAATCTAAAAGAAGTGGGGTTCTGACCAGCAGCTACTTTGAAGTTCAAAATCAGAGGAGCATGATTCGAATTAAGTCTAGACAAATGAGAAACCCAAGAATTTGGATAAATTTTGTTCCAAGCAGCATTAAATAGGAATCGATCAAGCCTAGCATAGATTCTGTTGGTCCCTTTTTGATTATTGCACCAAGTATATTTACTACCTGAGAAAGCCGCATCCATAAGCCCCAAATCATTAATAAAAGCATTGAAGTCTTCCAGAGAGCGCATGTTAATATCACGACCCCCCAGTTTTCTCGTCCGAAGAAGCAATAGCATTAAAGTCCCCAGCTATGAGTAATGGAGCATCATAAGAAGAGAGACTATGAGAAAGGTCATTCCATAATAATTTTCTTTCATCTCCTCGACATTTAGCATAAACAAACACACATCTAATAGTATCCAAGCCTGAAACCCCAACATCCACGATAATAGCTTGATCCAGGGACGCTATAAGAGAAACTGACAATGAGCTTTTCCAAAAAAGCCAGATCTTCGGATGAAAAATAAAATCAGTCATTCCCAACATCTTTCTGAGAGGAATAATCTTATCATACTGTTGCATAGGCTCTATAATAGCGATCAAGGCTATATTATATAACTCCACCAACTTCTTAAGTCGGGCTTTAGAAGCTAAATTTCCCACCCCTCTAATATTCCAAGATAGCAGACTAGACATAAGAAACTTGGGGGTTTTCTTCGATAATAGCTTGAGCAACCGCTCTAGATCGAGTGATAATAGCTGACATAGGAACTTCTTTTTTTTGTTTTTTTAATTTTTCCCCGGCAACTTTTTGCTCTTTGATAGGATGTAACTTAGTCAAATCTTCGATGAATGCTTTTGATTCTGCAATAAAAGAGTCTTTCGAGACAATAATAGAATCATAAAGATCATTATGAAATTCATAAAGATCATTATGAAATTCAGAGGAAGCCGAGGATAACCAAAAAATGTCAGAAGCATATTTTTTAGTCTTAGGAATACTTACCTGAGCCCGCTGTAATAGTATACTCAAATTTGAGATGGGAGGAACTTGAAAGTCTTCTATATCATGCTGTCTCGCTAGATATATATTTTCAATAGCTGAAACTTCTGGAGAACAGCAATCTTTATTTTGCAAATCAAGTTGATAATCTGGCCGAGAAGATAATGGAAAACCTGAAGCTTTAATTCCAAAACCCACTCTATCAATTGAGTTGCAATCCAAACCAAACTCAGAATTTTCTTTGGTGTTGCCAATCTGATTGTTTGCTAAAGCAGGAGACCTTGAATCTAGAATTAGATCTACATCTTCTACCTCCATAAAATCACAGGCTTTAGTCTCTGAGTTCGTTACAACCAAGTCTTCTTTCTGAAAACTGAAACTTAGATCTGGCCGAGAAGATAATGGAAAACCTGAAGCTTTAAATCCAGATCCCACTCTATCAATTGAGTTGTAATTCAAACCAAACTCAGATTTTTCTTTGGTGATTTCAATCTGGTTGTTTACTAAAGCAGGAGACCTTGAATCTAGATTTAGAACCACATCTTCTTCCTCCATAAAATCATAGATTTTAGACTATGAGTTCGTTGCAGCCAGGCCTTCTTTTTGAACCAAAAACTCACTGAAACTTGGATATTTCATCACATCTGCGCAACCATAAGAATCAAGGTAAATGGGAACGTTATTTTCCAGAGACGTGCCTGCATCTCGAAGCTTTTCATCCTCACTGTTATTATCCGTATCTTCCATATCCTCAATGATTCGTTGTTCTATAACTGGGATGAAAGGCTTAGAATTAGAGGGGTTCAGATTGAGCACCTCCTTATGCAGATCAGAATTTGCAGTCTTCCCAAAAGTCTTTGCAACCCAAATATGAGTTGGATCCGAATTTTTTTTCCCTTTGTTTCCATTCGTTTCTGCCATATTGGTAGGATCCACTAAAGGATTAGGAATTTTCTTTACTGCTGCCTTTAGAAAAGACTTCTTAATAAGAAGTTTACACTGATCCACATTGTGCCCAAGTTTTTGGCACCTAGAACAAAACGAAACTTCCTTCTCATAGACTACTTTTTGCCATCTGCCTGCAGCCCCCATCCCCAACCAGAAACGATGTATTTTCTCCTTACTGGCATCAACCTCCACACATATTCTAGCCAGGCTAGGTCTGGATATGTTCCGTGTAGGTCTGTCCACGAGGAGAACTCTCCCTAGCAGATTCCCTATGGAAGATAGATCTTTAGGGTTAAAGAAATTCAGAGGTAACCCAGGAAGGTTTATCCAAACCGGCACAACAGAAGGCTCTTGACCAGATCTGAACTGAGGTGACCATCTCATGAATCGAACTAATTTGCCATCGATAAAGCAGTAGTCTTTCATCCAAATCGTAAGGAAATCAGCTTCTTCTTGAAAACGGAGAAGGATGTGCCGTGAATCCATCACACCCACTGAAACATTTTGACTAATATGGAATTGCTCTTGGATAAAATTCTTAAGAACTTCAAGCTTTGGACGACCATAGGCACATTTAGCCACTAGAGCAAAACTAAGAGGAATCGCAGAATGCTCAATCACCTTTACAGAGAAATATAACGCTGGTTCTCCTTGGTAGATGGCTGGTTTTTTCATATCCAATGCATTTAACCTAATATCTCCATTGGGGGATTCACCAGAGAGGAACCAAGGACAGCAGCAAAAGAGGCTTTATTATCCGGCGGCCTGGTTGAGGAGCCACCTCCTACGGTGGTGGCTGCCGCAGGGATCTCCATGAACCCTAATCCCACCTTGAAAAGTCTGCTAACATGCACCAGAAATCTAATTTTTGCTAACTGACTCCTTTAATTCCATTTTCAAGGAGGAGTTTTCCCTCAAGTTTAGAACACCTCCTTCAAGGTTGGATCCTTACACACCAAGAGGGGTTTTCAAAGAAAGGTTTTCTCCAAGATCAAGCTTTGATCTTTAAGGTTAGTACACCCTACTAACTCCCTTAGCAATAACCTAGATCTTTCCTCTTGAAAATCATGACTTTTGATATTGTGTTTCTTCTTCTATTGAAATGTATCATCTTCCCTAAATCCCTAAATATAAACAAGATAGAATAAAAGGTATGGACGTGCGGATGAAATGGTTTTTGAGGCGATTGGATGCCGTGTTGTATGATGTGTGAAACGGAAAACGGAAAACTGTTGTTGTGCTTTTGTTATGCTATGGTTAGCTAGTAGCTTGTACTTGTTGAGTATTCCATGCTCAGCCATACTTTTATGTCGGTAGGTACCGTGGATGTCCTCGACCCTGAGCCTTGGGTCGAGGAAGAATATGTAGAGGAGAGGGAGCCACCTATCCCACTGCAGTCTCAGGAGGATAGGGATTTAGATGTGTGGCCATACCTTGACTACTGTTGAGAGAAGAGTGTGAGAGAGTTCCTTTTTGCATTTTTGACAGGTGGGCATGTCCACCTTTACTTTGAATATGTTTTGTATATGATAACTTGAAATATTATTTTGGAGTTATAGAAGAAAAGAAAAAGTTAGTTCACTCTTCCGCACTCATGCTTAGCTTCCGCACTCTGATTTCTATCATCATTTTATCATGTTTACCTTGTTCATTTCAGGATAGTTTGACAGGTACAAATAGTCACCTCTAAAGTACCCCTTAACTCCTAGCGGGTATTTTGGGGCGCGACAGGTCCAACGAGATCTAAGCATGCCCGAAAATATATGCAAACGAGAATTATATAAAAGTAATTTTTGAGAAGGCTCAAAATATTTTTGAAGAATATGCTTATCATGAAAAATCTTCATTCTTTCCTTGTAAATTTTGGCACTCTCGTAAGCATCATATCGGATTTCTTCCAACTCTTCCAGTTGAAGTTTGCGAAGTGAGCCTGCTTCCTCCAAATTAAAATTGAGTGTCTTTATCGGCCAGTAAGCCTTGTGTTCCGATTCAACAGGCAAGTGTCAAGCCCTTCCAAAGACAAGTCGATATAGAGACATTCCAATCGGGGTTTTAAAAGCTGTACGATAAGCCCATAGCGCATCGATTAGTCGTTATGACCAATCCTTATGATTTGAATTTACCATTTTTTGTAAAATATATTTAATCTCCCAATTGGATATTTACACTTGTCAACTTGTTTGTAGGTGATTAGGGGTACAAACTTTATGGGTTATCCCATATTTTTTCATCAAGGCCTCAAAGTGACAAAAGGAGATGGCATTCATGTGTTCAGAATCAGACACAAATCTCCTAAATAATTTGATCAGAACAATATTTAAATAAATAAGGATCATTCCAGAAAAATCTACATACCTCAGTCAAAAATTTCTTCTTATCTTGTTGTTTCCAATGAATAGGAAGGTTATCTGTAACAAGATAATTCGTAATATCCACAAACCAAGGTAATTGGGAGATAACAAAAAGTTGTTCATCGGAAAACGTGTCTTTGATCGCCATTGTCTCCAAGGAATCGGAGAGATCAAGATAGGATAAATGATCAGTCACTACATTTTCTACTCCTTTCTTATTTTTAATTTCTAAGTCAAATTCCTGGAGTAGGAGGATCCACCTAAGGAGTCTTAGTTTAGCATCCTTCTTAGAAAGAAGGTACTTTAAAGCTGCATAGTCAGTGAAAATAATAATTCAGGATCCAATCAAGTAAGATCGAAACTTGTCAAGTGCATAAACTACGTCTAGGAGTTCTTTTTCTATAGTAGAATAGTTCATCTGAGCATTGTTCGGGTCCTACTAACATAGTAAATGATACAAGGCTTCTTATCCTTGCATTGGCCTAACACGGTCCTAACCGCATAATCACTAGCATCAGACATGATCTCAAAGGGTAAACTCCAATCAGGTAGTTGCATAATAAGAGTAGAAGTCAACATGCCTTTTAGATTTGCAAAAGCTTCCTGACATGCTTCAGTCCACTCGAAGGAGTTTTCCTTTAGAGAAGGTTACACAATGGTCTAGATATTGCACTAAAGTCTTTAATAAACCTTCTGTAAAATCCTGCATGACCTAGAAAAGATCTAATGTCCTTAATGGTCTTTGGGGTGGGCAAATTGGCTATCAAATCAATCTTGGCTCTATCCACTTCGATTCCTTGGGAGGAGACAATGTGGCCAAGCACGATCCCTTTAGAGACCATAAAATGACACTTCTCCCAATTCAGAATGAGGTTTTTCTCCCCACATCGAATCAAAATATTTTTTAAATGACACAAGCAATCATCAAAAGAATCACCAAACATAGAAAAATCATCTATAAACACTTCAAGGAAATGCTCTACCATATCACTAAATATACTTAACATGCATCTCTGGAATGTGGCAAGAGCATTACACAACCCAAATGGCATCCTTGGGTAAGCAAAAGTGCCAAATGAACATGTAAAAGTGGTTCTTTCTTGGTCCTTAGGTGTAATTTCTATTTGGTTATATCCGGAGTACCCATTTAGGAAACAATAAAATTTATGACCAACTACTCCTTCTAAAATTTGGTCCATGAAAGGCAAAGAGAAATAGTATTTCCTAGTCACTGAGTTCAACTTCCTATAGTCAATGCACACACACCAACCAGTTGTGACTCTAGTTGGGATCAATTCATCATTAGCATTCTTGACTACGGTTATACCAGATTTCTTAGGTACCACTTGGCTAGGACTTACCCACATACTATTAGAAATAGGGTATATGATCCCTACATCCAAAAGTTTTAGGACCTCTATTTTAACCACCTCTTTCATGTTGGGATTCAGCCTACGCTGCATCTCTCTAGAGGGTTTAGCATTATCCTCAAAATATATCTTATGAGTACAAATTAAGGGACTGATTCCCTTAATATCAGCTACGATACCCTATTGCACCTTTGTGTTCTTTAAGAACATCAATTAATTTTTCTTCCTAAGTCTCATTCAATTGTGAGGAGATGACCACTGGGAATGTCTCTGCTTGGCCCAAAAATGCATAGTTGAGCTCAACTAGCAAAGGTTTCAACTCAAGCTTTGGTGTTTGGATACTTGACGGGAGGGGCAGGGTATAACGAGGTGACAATTCCTCAAAACGTGATTTCCACTTGTTAGATCCAACACCGGAATAGATTCCAACAAAGATTTTACAGAATTAATTAAAATTTCCTTATCAAAATCATTAAAATGTGCCAAACAAGCTTCTAGAGGATCAGAAAAAAGAAGATTGAAAAATTGGTCTTGCACAAGAGTTTCAATCAAGTTTAACCCATGCACATCATCATCATCTCCAGGTTGTTTGCAGATATTAAAAATATTTAATTCCAAAGTCATTGCCAAACGAGAGTTTCATTACACAATTCCTACAATTGATCAAAGCATTGGAGGTTGCAAGGAATGGGTGGCCTAAAATGATAGGAATTTGAATACATGCATTCAACACGGGTTGTGTGTCCAAGACAACGAAGTCAACAGGATAATAAAGTTTGTCTACTTGGACCAGCACATCCTCAACTACACCTCTTAATATTTTCACTGAACGGTCAGCAAGTTGAAATGTTACCTTAGTGGGCTTTATTTCACCAAGACTCAACTACTCATACACTGAGTAGGGTAAGAGGTTAACACTAGCCCCAAGGTCAAGCAAAGCTTGCTCTATCCTAAAGTTCCTAATAATATAAGAAATTGTTGGGCACCCTGGATCTTTGTATTTGGGTGTTGTATTATGTTCAATGATTACACTCACTTGTTCTGTCAAGAAAGCTTTCTTTTGTACATTAAGCCTATGCTTAACTGTACATAAATCTTTTAAGTACTTGACATATGATGAAATTTGTTTGACAACATCTAATAAGGAGATGTTGATCTTCACTTGTTTGAAGATTTCTAAAATTTCAGCATTCTTGACTAACTTTTGAGGAGGTTGAAACCTTTGGAGGAAAAGGAGCAGGTATCAGATATTGCAAAGCCATATCAGATTTGAACTTAACAAGTTCATCATCATCCTTTGATTTTAAAGATTCCTTAGGTTTGTGAACCTTCTTTGGAATATCTTTATCAATTATTTTTCCATTTCGTAGAGTGGTGATGGACTTGATATGTTCCACTTAGGAATCTGACGAATTTGAATTACTTACCTCAAATTGACCTCTAGGATTTGGTTGAGGTTGAGTAAGAAATTTGACCTTTTCTTGAATGTTCAACGAAGAGGTCAACTCTTTGACAAAATTCTTCAGATCATTGATAGCTTGCATTGTTTGATTATTAATGTTTGCTTAACCTTGCATGAATTATTGCAACGTATCCCCAAGGGTCTTCTTGGTGGAGGCATATAAGGAGTAGGAGTGGAAGGCCCCTGAGGAGGGTTATTTGTAGTAGGACCATTTTTCCAACTAAAGTTGGGATGGTTCCTCCAACCAGGATTGTAATTTTCCGAGTAGGGAGAAGAAAAATGTCGTTTATAGGTGTTCATGACATTTTCTTGATTATGTAACACCTCTTGAAAAGCTGGGATTGTTGGACATCCTAAGTTCAGTATAGATTAGTCTCGCATATGCCACAAACATCTTCTATTTTTTCGGCGGTCATAATTGAGTTTACTTTCATAAGTTCCATGACTTCAACTTTTCTGGTCAAACTAGCTATTTTGGCATTCACATTATTATTCTCTTCTTTCAGGAGGTTGTGGGTAGCAAAATTGCGACACCAGATTGGATTGAGCTGCACTGGATCACCACCCATTAAATGGGTAGTTAAGCTTTGCACATGCCAAAGGCATGCGCACCAGCTGGCCAAGGGCTAGCTCACCGCTAGCCTGCCTAGCATTAAATACTGGTAGCAGGGCAATAATGCCCAATGGATAGCCCTTTGTGTCAGTCCTTAGGGGATTGACACGTGGTTAGGGTTTGCCCTCACAGGTAGACCCTCACTCAAGCTTTGCGAACAGACTCCATGAGTCTATCCGCGGGCCAGTCAATGACTAGCCCAGTCCGTGACCATAAAAAGTTATGAACCTAACCCAGACCAAGGGCTGGACCAATGGTCCCACCCTACATTGGTCCGCGGACTGACTAATGTCAGACCCTAATCTGCAGTCCTAATATGCTTGGACTTGACCTAGACTGTAAGGTCTCACCTCTTTAATTCTTTAATTTACGGATTTCAGTTATTTCCCAGATGGTAACCAGTATCTGACCGCCATATGAAAGGGAATCCTTAAGAAAAAGGACTCTCTACCAGCTTTGGGGGATCCCAAGATAGAGATCCCCTCTCTTTTTCTAATAAGAGAGTGTCATATGGCACCCTATTCGAAAGGGGAAGTAATCTCTTCCCTTTTATGGGAAGATAAGACTCTTTCCCCTTTTGGAAAAAGTCTTATCCTTCCAAGTTTCCCAGAAAGGGAAACCAATTTGGAGTCGTTCAAAAAAAGGACGCTCATCGTACCTGATTTCTCTAAGATAAGAGAAACCAGCTGTCTGGAACAGATGACCCTCTCTAAGGAGAGTTGGCCTCTTTTGATTTCCTAAATAGAGGAAGTCAAAGGGGAGTCCAAAAAGGACTCTCTAAAAGATATAAAAAGAGAGTTTCTCACAAGAAACTCACACAAGACGAAGGCACAGAATGAAAGTATGACTCTTTTTAATTTTAGAAAAATAGTACTTGGGGGGCATATATCGAATCCCAAGATCTGACTAAGATTCTGATTGATTTTATTCAATGAGAGTTAAAATCACAATCACCTTTGTGACTTTGAAATTGTTAAGTTAAATCCACGATAAAAGCGATACCGGCAAAACTTTACAAGTGCCAAGTCTCCTTCGCAATCCACACGGACTTTCTTTTTCTTTAAAGTTTTCTCTAATAGAAGCTAATGGCCCTTCCAAAAATTCCAGTTCTAAGATCTTGAATAAAAAGATCCAATCTTTATTGATCAAGAAAAATTCTTGATCTTCTTCTTGATATTCAAAACTAGAACACAAGAGAACAAGAATAGGGGTGCAAGGGAGCTGACTGTACACCTCAAGGGATCAAGAGGGGAGGGGTGTGAGATTTCGGAGAGAGGGAGAGGGCTGGACGTACACTTTTAGAGAAACAAAAATTCTGGAAATTTTCTTATTTCCATTGTGTGACCGTGCACCCTTTATATAGCCTTTGCTTGGGTTGCTTGCAACCCAAGACTCCATATCCTTATCTAATAAGGATTCCTCAAATTAGTTTCCTATTTGGTTTCTCCATAATTATTTAGGATTAATTAAAATAGAAACTAATCTTATCCATTAGTAACCAACTAACCATATCCTTATCCTAATCCAATTAGGATTCCTTGATTAGCAAGAAACTAATAGAATCTTTGTCTAACAAGGAATCTTTAATTAGTAACTAACTCTAACTAACTAACTAACCTTATCTAATAAGGAGTTTAATTAATAATAACCATTATTATTATAACCTCCTTGAAGTGGGCGTCCCACCTTAGGTAGGCCCCACTCCCACACGTCCCCAAAGGGTTCCAAACCCTTTTGGTCAATTTCTTTGATCTTTAATCATAATCTCCAATGGGTCCTACCCATTTGGTTTTCCACATCTTATGTGATTCCACCTTTTTAGAGCTTCACTATACCATATAGTGATCACTTAGAGAAATTAATTAATTTAATTATTAATTAAATTAAATACTTTAAGAAAGTCCTTGTGTGTGGGATCTAGAGAAATTAATTAATTTAATTATTAATTAAATTAAATACTTTAAGAAAGTCCTTGTGTGTGGGATCTAAAGGGATCTCCTATTTCCGGTTGTGGGACCAAGTACTCAACCTTTTAGTTAAAGCATTGTTACTAGGAAACACCTTTCCTATATTTCATTAGGATTATAGAATTTTATCTATATCCCTGGACTTCCACCAATCACAATTAATGTCCATTAACACAATGTGATTAACCTCCAGAAAATAGAGAATTACTTGCAGGTATTTCCATCTTGAAATTTGTTTACAGATGTGTCCCTCCACTTCAAATATTGTTATAAGCTTACGGGACAATATCTAATACTATCTTTAACCCCTGGCTTATATTGAGAACCCATTCTCTTTGATACTTTTAGTCAAACTTGGACTTTCAAAACATTTTTAGAAATTCTTTAAACAAAATAATAATAATAATTATATTTCTTTTATACAAAAAATAAACTCCTCGATAAAACCATTTCATCGATAAATACCAGTGCTGGGTTTTTCAAGTCCAATTTTGACAAGTATCAACTCAATATTATTTACTCTGTAAGAGTAGTGGAATCTTCATTGAGCATACACACACTTCTTCTAATATAGCGTAAATAACCTAACGAGCCTGTATTTAGTCCAGTGTGTTGGACATTGACGATTGGCTACATCAAAGCTACATAGGCAAATACTAGAGAAGATGTCGACCTCTTAGGTTAAGGACAATCTGTTAAATGGACTACCCTAAATATAAAGACAGTATATTTCTAAGGGTATCTACTGAGCGATCCAGTTGCAATATAAGTACTTCTTACTTATATCCACATCTTAGTCAAAAGACCCTTCTCTCAATGATTGAGATTCATCACTCCATCATATGAAACTAACAATTTGTAAGTTATTAGGAATACATTGTCCAGATGTATCCTGATTAACTTAGAACAATTTTAGGTCTACAAGGAACCGAAAAAACCATATCTCCTTATCAAGCAGTTATCAACTAATTGGATGGTTTTCCTACAATGTAACCTAAGGGACAAAGCAGTCTCATCCAATATATTACCCAAAGTAGAAGACAATGTGTGAATGTAAAATATGCATTTATTGATTAAATAGATAAATACAATTCCGGAATGGCTTTGTGGGCATATATGTCCACGGAAGAAGCACAAAGCACGAAGCACCATAAGCAGGAAAACAACAGCAAGCCAAGAAGGAAGAAGAATGATCTTCCACCAATGAAGAATACCAGGTGAACCCCAAATATGGCCATCCCTCTTACTTTTCTTTCTTTTGATGCAAAGATCTCTATGAGGTATCCTGAAACGCCTATATGGGATCTAGGCAACCCCATTGAATAAATACAAATATTTTATTCAAATATTTTGTTCTTCTTTATTCTTCTTCTAAATAAAAGGTTTTTCCGTAAATCGGGAAGATAATTAACAGTTTGAGTTTACACAAATTGGAAGGATAGTCCCCCACACAAAACAATAAACTCCATACAACAATGGAGGTAATCTGACCGCAAGGTTCAAGAGGTCAATCAGAAAAAGAGGCTTGAAATTTACGTGTACAAATTAATGGCACGCCTGGTGAGACATCTCTTCTCCTCTCATCTTTGAAGAAGAATTAAAGAAGAACAAAAAGAGAAGATGAGTGATATTTTCCTCTCTTTTCTTATCATCTATGCAGGATAATCGAAACCGTTTGTGTTCGTCAGGCCTACGTCCTGACCATCAATTAACGGGTGTATATACCCCCGATCCGGATCCCGGTGATTCATCCACTCACCTGGGCCGAGATAGCAGTAACTCTAGCCAGACAGGTCCGACCAACTGGTCAGATCTGTGAAAAGAGCTCACAGTTACTAGACCAGGTGTCTGTTGCGGACCCTCCAGCCCGTAGCAGAAGAGCAGGACCCACCCCGTCAACACAGGGCTGGAAAGGCAGTCTACTCGCCTAAATCAAAGGCAGGCAACCCACCGACATCAGGCTGCCCGCCAACAGCAGGTCACCAGCCTGCGGGTATCCAAGAGGATGCCAGCCAGCCTACGAACGCTTCAGAAAAGAAGTGCCCATTTGTAGACATCTCAGTCCGTGGATACCAAGGAGGATACACCCAATCATGTGCACACAAGGCAAAGTGGCTCGGCCACTTCGCGACAGGTCAGCCTAAAAGGCAGACCTATGTCACTGGAAACCCTGAAAAGGGATTCTAAATTTCTTAACCCTTTAGGATCAACTAATGGAGCAAGCCCGTTTCGGGCCCAAACCATAATCCAGTTAAGGTGTAAAGAGGAAAAGCCCTATAGGTTGATCCTAAGACAGATTGTTGAGAGCCCTCAGCCCAAGTTGGTTGTTGGAACTCACCCCTCAAAAGGTTATCAACATAGGGAAGATGCTGCCCAAATTATCTCAGGACAAAAGAACAAGGCTACTGGCCTAAAGGACTTTGCAGAAACTTCCTCAGTAAAATTGGTTAAAAATAACCAAGAGCAAGGAACCAATCTATAGACTAGAGTGCCAGGCCAGAAGGCTAGTCCGCAGGCTAATCCTGTGGATAGAAGGAGAAGTGGCCAAGGCCAATCCACAGGTAAGGGGCAATGCCCATCCGCGGACACCAATCAAGGTCCACAAACCCAAAGCCCAACCAGACCCAAGGGTCCAGCTCAGGTTTACCTCGCGGGTAGTTGCAAGCAACTTCGCAAACAGGTCTAGAAGCAGACCTAAGTCCGTAGACAGAAGATTTAACGGACAAGCCCCTCTTAAGAGAAGGAAGGACCTGTGGATAGAGTTAGAATCATCCACACAGTTTCTCTTCCAAGAAAGAGAAAAGTTGGCAGTTGAAGGCCAATAGGAATAGGGTCCTCTTGGGACAACACTTAACACTTGATGATACTATCAATGATGCCATCAGATCAAGAAAAGAATATGCGAACTTGCAAGTTTCTTCAAACTATACAAGGGGTATTTACAGTCGTGATCAAATTCACCTAGCGTTAATGCATATACTGACATGGACTCAGCCCAAGCAAACAGGAACTTATTATTTAGGCTAGGTCCAAATGCATTCAGAGGCGTTAATCCAACGACCTTCATAGTAATGACGGCAATTGTTCCTTATCAACATCAATGGCCTCCGTCTAGAGATGTCAGCCTATTCTGGGGCTGAACAAGTACGGAACCAGAAAGAAGAACCAGAGCACCGTATGACCCTCGAGTTAAAGTGTTGAATATAAGTTCTTCCCCCTTTAAAATGCCAAGGAAGAAAACTCCTAAAGAGATTCTCCAGTTCAGAAACTGGAAATACCCTTTGGCTCCGCTAAAGAAGGCATACAATGACCGGTCAAAGCCAAGAAGCTCTAGAAAGCAAAGGCCAGCTCCTACTCATCATTTTCGGGGAGAACAAAGAACTAGAACGTCATACCCTCATTATAAAAGGGTGTCCGTTAATGTGGTGGGTACAAGGAGTAACCCCGATCCAGAGCAGTTCACAACTCTATTATTCTAAGGAACTGGTACACCGCTCAAGCAAAATCTCTTCGGAAAGGCAGACGCTCTCAGAACTCAACTGTTGCCATTTTAGCTGCTTTGGACAAAGCAGAATCATCTAGAGCTGTTGGAATAATAGCTCCTAGTCAAACAATTCCAAGAAGGAGGAGAAGCCATAGAAATAGGGCCAATGGTAAATAAATAGGCCAAGACCCAGCTCAGTCAGTTCCAGAACCTAACATCAGTGAATCCTAAGATGGATCAGAGCGAGAAGTGACCCTAATAACCTCTCCAAGAGAATTGGGAAGAATCCCTTCAATCGAGGATTATGATTCTGATGAACCAGTTGTTCAGTCAGCAATGCTGGAAGTAGTGTCAGAAATACCTCAAATGGTTTTTAACACACCTAACCTTCTATACGGGATGCCTGACACTTACTTCACGAAAGAAGAGTTTCCAAATCTGTTCCTCACTATAAGGATCAGCATCTGAAAGTCCAGTATCAGTTATGATGACAAACTTGGACAGGAACGTAGGCCAAGGGAATAACCTTTCAACTTCGACACCTCCACCATAAAATGATTAAACAGTCCTTTCAGGCTCAACTCCGGTATAAAGATGATTAAATCACGACTATGATGTCTTAAATGCGTGAGTTGGCTACTCAATTTTCAACTCTCAAATCTGCATCGGCACCAGGACCCCGTTTCCCATACCAAGGAGATAGCAACAATCAAGGCACAGCCCCTGCACCTCCAAATTATCCAATGGTACTCGGAATAGGTCCTCCAGATCAAGCCGCATTAATAGGAGGAGTTTCGCCATCTCTTCTCGCTACAACCGAAGAGACCATTCGCAATCGAATGCGACAAGCCAAAGAAAAAGAAGAAGATATTCAAATGATCGTAAAGCCCTATCCAGCTATCATGGATGCGGTTCCATTCTAGTTAGGCTTCGTTCAACCAACATTCAAAATGTTTGATAGTACCGGAGATTCGAAGCATTATTTGTCTCATTTCCTCTCAAGATGCAGATTGACATCCAAGACCAGAGCTTTTTGCCTCCAACTCTTTGTGCAATCCCTAGAAGATGCTGCTTTCACATGGTATGCCAACCTCCCTGAGGCGTTCATACCGGATCGGGGTACGATGGTCAATAAATTCAGTAAACAATTCTACAACACTCAAAGAAGAGTGAATGTTCCAGAATTGATTGAAACTAGACAGAGAGACAATGAAATTGTAACAGAGTTCATTGCCCGATGGAGAGCTTTAACCTTCTCCTGTACTCAAAAGTTCACTCAATTAGAATTTATCCAGATGTGCTTCAACAACTTCAAGCATGAATTGTCGACTACCCTCATGGCCCAAACCTTTCTTGGTTTCGAAGGTCTGTGCACAAAAGCACATGACATGGAGAGTCACATAGGAAAGAGAAGGCGAGATAGAGGCATTGATTGCCTTGAATCCTCAACAGCCATAGTAGTTGAAACTAAAAAGACTGCACAGGCAGCACCAAGTACGGGTAGACCAACCGGTCGATTAAACAATGGTAAAGTACCAGCCAAAATTGGTACTAAACCAGTCCAAGTTGGAGCCAGAAGGCCACAATGTCAAGATAAACGTAACCCACTAAAGAAAATCACTATTGAAGAAAGAATGAATAAAATATATTCTTTCTTTGAGGATATTGTCGAAGACTTATTTTAAGACCTCCTTGCCAATGAACTCATCACTCTCCTGAAAAACAGGAAACCTCAAGAGATCGGAATGAAAGATGATCCTAAATATTATCCTTATCATTGTATAATTAGTCACAAGATAGGTGACTGCTTTGTACTGAAGGACATCATTCAACGACTGTTGGACAATAAAGATATTATCATTGGTCAAGATCTCCAATAGGCAGCTACATCTAATATGGTGGTGGCTTCAGAACCATTTGACAAAGATGAAGCATCTTCAAGTGGTAACCTTCCTGGTGACAAACTGTCAGATGAAGAAGATTGGACTTTCTTTGAAAGCAATGGAGCCAAGAAGAAAAAGCAATTAGCCAAAAATACTTATGCTAAAAAGCAAGTTTAGGCTAAAAGACAGGCCCAAGCCGAGAGAAAAGAGGGGAAGCGCATAGCCAAGGTTAAAAAGAAGAAGAATAGAGAAAGGATAAGGAAAGCCAAGAAAAATGGCCCCACCCAAGACACTCTTTTGGAACAAAAGTCATTAATAATAATCACTTTAATGGATTTCATCCCTCCAGGCTTCTGCTCCGACTATGACTATGACAACCTCCAGTCAACAGACTCAGGAGATGAATCCAATATCTTCTCTTGCTATGTCATCGATGTAGTCCCAAATAAAGACCCTTTATGGTTGAATATGTCGAGACAAGTGGTAGCTTGCAGTCTAGGAAGACACCGGGCATTTCAAGATTGGATAGATCAATCTGAAGATATTGAACTCCCAAAAAGGAGACCATCCACACTAGGACGAACACCTACAGGACTTTCAGATCTTTTTGAAGGATTTTCATCTAGAGGAGAATTAGAGGCAAATGATGAAGAAGTATAATCTGATTCCTCTCAGGAGAGACCAGATACACCTGAGGCCCCAAGTCAAAACCATCGTTAGATATGACGATCGATGTAAATCTTAACTCAGCCCGAGAATCAAGATTCACCTATTGTAGTCGGTCTGAATAAGGACCCTCCAACAGAAGAATCAATCCTAAACTCAGGGCTAGCTGGCAGTCCACTGGCATCCAAACAAATTTCAACCCAGCTTATAAGTCCTACAGGACAATGTGAAAGAAGAAGTTGGTCGCCCTTTCAAAGCAAGAAAAAGGAAGCTAAACTTCAGTTTTATGAACATGGTCCAACTCTTGGAAGGAGAGTCGTCTGAAACAATAGATCAGACGATTGCCAAAGTCTATTAACTCAACATTCGGTCAGGTAGAAAGCCACAACCAAGGTTTATACTAGTCCAATATAAAAATTGGACTAGAGCTCAACCAGCCCAAGCCCAAACAACACCCGGTAATGAGAGGGTCAAGTATGATATTCTAGCTCATATGAAGAAAATTCCCTCATTGCTAAGCGTTTATGATGCTTTCAAGATGTCTCCAGAATTAAAAAGGTCTCTCATATATGCCCTTTCTAATCTGGAGGACTTTTCTGAAGAATTTACAAGTCAGCTGCCGCAACCTCCTAAAATAGGGATTTCCTACCTCTTCACAATCACTTTTGATAATGAAGACATGCGAGCTGAGATTTCAACACAATCGGTCATTGTGCAAGCTTGATGTACATATAGACCGGCTATATGAAAATAACCTGATCATCTAAGGTTTCAACCAAAATGAGCAAAATCCCATGGGCAAGATCAACCTCAAAACTAGGTTTGGGGATATTGCTGAAACTACAACGTTTCTGTTGATCGATGTTGATACATCGTACAACGCCTTATTGAGACGTCAAATGTATAACCATCTAGTTATGTCATCCACCTATCACCAATGCCTCAAATACCCTCAAGGGAAAGGCAAGTAAGGATCGATGCTGATGATGATCCATTTAACAATGCAGAGAAATATTACGCAGATACATGTTTCTATATCGAAAGTGTCCAAAGAAGCATTTAATAAAAGCCCAAGGTCAAAAGGTTAAGAGTGGCCTGAAAAGTAATCATGAACCTGCCCAAACTGTAGTTCCGAAAAGGGTGTTCAAATATACCCCAAAGTCTCAAAGAAAAGAAGGACAACCGACCTTGGCTTTGGTCGAATCTCCCTAGAACCTTGAGAATGACAAATCGCCGACCCCTTCCAAATTTGCGAGGTTAAACAAGTTGACCCTCTTCAAGCTCTAAAAGGTGATCATCTAGTTCCTTTGAGGAAAATAAACTGTACAATGGTAGAAACTACCTCCAGTTACACTGTCATGGTCAAGAAGAGAGGACAGAAGCCGATGCTCTTCAATTCTCTAGGTGCATACGATAGGATAAACTCCTCATGGACCGATCGTAAGCACCTAATTTTTGCACCCCCTTAATCGTGGTTAAACATTTTAGACCTAATCCTAGGTAAACCCTGGTCAAACCCTAGTTAAGACCTAGGACTAACCCTAGGACAAACCGTGATCCCAGGTAAACCCTAGCCTAACCCTAGGTAAACCCCACGCCTAACCCTAATCAAACCCTAGTCAAACCCCAAGCCTAACCCTGGTCAAACCCTAGTCAAGCCTTAAGTAAACCCTAAAACCTAGGTAAACCCCAGGCCTAACCTTGGTCAAACCCTAGCCTAACCCCAAGTAAGCTCAAACCTTAGGCTTAACCCTAGGTAAATCCTAGTCTAACCTTAGGAAAACTCTAGACTAACCCTAGGGCCTAAGAATCCTAAAAATCAGGCCAAAACCCTATGTGGGCCCAAACATGGGCCCACAGGACTTTAGGAGCCGTTGCAGTGGGGTCCACCACCCAAACTTCTCAAATTTGAGTAATGGCGGTAATACCATTACTGCCATTACCAATAATAGCAAGATAAATAGTGATCAAGGCCAATCGTGTGAGGGTTGAGCCTATTAGCATAAAATAGGAAATTACAGTAATGTTATTATCGTCATTCTTGATTTAGGCTAAATCAGGAATGGCGGTAATAGCTTTACTGCCACTACTGAGTTTCTACAAATTCATAATCAGCACCCCCTCTGGCCACTCCTGCTCCGCCTCCTTAGTGTCTAGCATGCCTCTCTTAATCCCCTAAGTGTCCCTGGGTCCCCTCCTTCCAATATAAACTCCCCCATTCCATGGGTTTAAACAATTCCAAAAAACCCAATATCAAACCTCTGTAGGATTTCGGCCAACCCATTCCTACTGCTGTTAGCTACTTGTGTTCAGCCTTAGACCTCTCTAGGAAGTCCCAGGAGATGTGCTAGGCCTACCTCCATCTTCCTCAGCAGTGCACCAGCTCATCACCACCAACCACTTCCAAACCGTGGAAGTTTGCAGTAGTGTAGGGCCACCCCTTTCTTTTTTACTTCAGTAAAACATCACTGTAAGACTCCTGGTCCTATTCCAGGGTTCCTTTGCTTCCATTTATTTCTGTCTCTTTACTGTTCAGCTAAGGATAGGGGTCTCCCTGCCTTCCTCATAGGTATGGGGGGAACCCCTTGAAGCTTTTGAGCTTAGGTACAAAACCCAACTGCATGGTACCTCCCCTACCTCTCTGGGGGTCCCTCAGGCCATGAGGGATCCTCTAGAATAGGCCTGGTCCAAGCCCAGGCGAGCAAAGTATCTTTCTGAAAAAACACCAGAATGGCGGTAAACTTAGTACCGCCATTCTGGGTACCCTCCATTACAGTAGCTTTACACCCTTTGGGTGGGGCCTTGGTCCATTCTAGGGCTATGTTTAGACTTGACTCGCTTACATCCGGAGATTCTTCTCTAATTTGGCCAGAAGATGCCAACCGTTTTCCCGACTAATGAAGAAGGGAATACCATTCCAGTGGGATCAGACCTGTCAAGATGCCTTCTATAGCATCAAGACTTATCTCACCAATCCACCAATCCTTATGGGTCCTATTAGAGGAAAGCCACTCATCCTCTATATAGCGGCGCTCGAAGGGTCTCTAGGAGTTTTCCTTGCTCAGCATAATGATCAAGGAAAGGAAAATGCCCTATACTATCTAAGCAGGACTCTGGTTAGAGCAGAATATAGGTATACCGCGACAGAGAAAGTCTATCTGGCCCTCATTTTTTGCTTTGAAGAAATTAAGGCATTTTATGCTTGAGCCTTCGGTGAAATTGATATCCAGAGCTGATCCCCTCAAATACATAATGTCTCGCCCCACTCTCTCGGGCAGAATAGCAAAATGGGTGGTACGCTTGTTTGAATTCGAAATCAAATTTGTGCCCCAAAAGATAATAAAAAGGCATGCTCTTGCTAACTTCCTTGCAGCACATCAAGTTCCCATAGACTCGCCATTGGTCACCAACCTCCCTGACGAAGAAGTTATGAAGGTATAAGTCAAACCAGGCTGGAAAATGTATTTTGATGGAGCTTTAAGAAGCCCTGATGGAATCAAATGCATTAACCCGAAGGAGAATAATTCAGGAGTTGATATTATTTTTGTCACACCAGACAACGCAATACTACCTTATTCCTTCGCACTAACAGAAGGATGTTCAAACAATGAAACTGAATATAAGGCCCTGATAACAAGTCTTGAATTGGATATTGAGATCTCTATGGGGATTCGGAACTCATTATTAAACAGCTTCGAGGTGAATATGTCGTGCGAAGAGTCAGCCTTCTTTCCTATCAGAAGAGAGTCGACCAGCTACTTTCTCAAATACCAAGGAGTAGCCTCTTCCATGTCCGTAGAGGACTTAACCTTCAAGCTGATGCTTTGGCCGATCTTGCAGCATCTCTAACTCTACCAATGAAGAGGGTGCTGACTATCACAGTAGGAGAAAGAAAAACTCTCAAACCCCTTCCAGAGATAGATCTCCTGGAAACAGTTTGATCTGTGACAATCAAAGAAAAAGATGAAGATTAGCGACAGCCCTTCATCGATGATCTCCAACATGGTCAATTGCTTGGATACCGTGCCAAACACGCTCAAGTTCGTCGATGGGTTACAAAATTTGTGATGTTGGAAGAAACTCTATATAAAAGGTCCCTGGATGGTATCTTAATGAGATGCCTCTCAGGAAATGAAATTGATCAAGCCATGGAAGAAACTCATGTTGGGATCTACGGTGCCCACTAAACTGGGCCCAAGCTACAAATGCAGCTGAAAAGATTAGGCTACTACTGGCCTACGATGATCACTGATTGTCTCAACTATGCAAGAAAATACAAAGTTTGTCAGCTTCATGTTGATTTGGTACATCGGGCTCCCGAGCCTCTTCACATAACAACATGTTCATGACCCTTCGCGACATGGGGAATGAATGTCATAGGTCTGTTCACTCCACCATTATCTGCTGGGCATCAATACATCCTGGCTACGACAGACTACTTCTCAAAATGGGTCGAAGCCGTCGCTCTCAAAGAGGTCAAACATCACTCAATGGCAGACTTCATCTGGACCAACATCATATATCGATCCAGGATTCCAGAAAGCATTATCACGGATAATGGGTAACCTTTTCAAAGTGCCCCTATACACAAGTTGTATGCCAAACTTGGTATCCGAGAGAACCATTCCACCCGGTACTATGCAACCGTGAATGGTCTCGTAAAGCCTTCAACAAGACTTTATGCAAAATCCTCAAGAAAGTTGTGGACAAAAGCAAACGGGACTGGCACGAACGCCTACCTGAAGCGCTCTAGGCATACAGAACTACTTATCGGACTCCAACACAGGCCACGTCGTATTCCCTGGTCTTCGGTGGTGAAACAGTTCTCCCCATAGAAATTCAAATTCCCTCCCTACGGGTGGTAATTCAGTAGTCTATCACAAAAGAAGACTCAGGTAAGGTTCATCTTGCAGAGCTTGAAACTCTTGATGAATGTCGTCTCCAAGCCCAATAAAGTTTAGAGATGTATAGACAAAGGCTAACTAATGCCTTCAACAAAAGAATAAGACTAAGGTCTTTCAAAATAGGGGATTTGGTCTTAATGGTCAGGACTCCAATAATCGTCACTCATCGAACCAAGGGAAAGCTTGAACCAAAGTAGGAAGGGCCCTACATCATCAAGAAGGTATATTCCAATAGAGCATACTTGTTGACTTCAATGGATAGAGATCGAATTATCCCTCCAACCAATGTAAGATTCCTAAAGAGATATTATTCCTAGGAATCAAAATACTCGCTAGACCAAAATTTTAAAAGACTGTCGAGGCAAAAATTAGAGCACTAAAAAAGACTCGCTAAGTTGAAAACCCTAAGGGGTAGCTTAGGCAAAAATTAGAGTCAAAATTCAAGCTCGCCAAGTTGAAAACCCTAAAGGGCAGCTTAGGCAAAAATTAAAGCAACAATGACTCACAAAGTTGAAAAGCCTAAGGAGCGGCTTATACAAAATAAAATTGAGTCAAAATAAAAGGCTCGCTAGACCAAAACTTCAAAAAGAAGGTCTAGGCAAAAATTAAGGCAACAAATAGCTCACTAGACTAACACTCCAAGAGTTAGTTTAGGCAAAAATTAGAGCAATTTGATAGGCTCCTGAATACGAGCTAAAACTATTCACGGTACTTCAAAAGTCTCCAGAATATAAGACCGAAGTACAAACCCTCCTAGGTATGAACGAAAACTGCCTATTCGCTCTCAAAATATGAATCAAAGCTTCATATGTCTCCAATACAAGACCGAAGTTCAAACCCTCCTAGGTATGAACAAAAACTGCCTATGCACTCTCAAAATGTAAATCAAAGCTTCAAAAGTTTTCAAAATACAAGACTGAAGTATAAACCCTCCTAGGTATGAACAGAAACTGCCTATTCGCTCTCAAAATACAAATCAAAGCTTCAAAAGTCTTCAAAATACAAGACCAAAGTCTAAACCTTTCTAGGTATGAACGAAAACTACCTATTTGCCCTCAAAATGCAAATCTGAATGCCCCTTCTGAACTATGTTTGGCTTGATCTTATCATGGGTATGTAGGCAACCTGAGAAAATTAACTTGGGTTCAACTAGTTCTTATAAAAGAACACCATCTCCCTGGGATACAAAATCATTGTTATCACCCCCTCAATATGGGAAAAAAATGCTACCTGATACACCAAGAAGAAACCAAAATTTCAAGGAAGGACTTCTCACCATCAAGGGAGTGTGCTTAAATGAAACATATCTGCTGATTACAATGGATGGACAACGGAGTATCTCCCTCGACCAATGTAAGATTCTCCAAGCCCGCTAGACCGAAATCTCAAAAAGATGGTCTAGTAAAAAATTAGGGCACCAAAATACTCGCTAAGTTGAAAATCCGAAAGGATGGCTTAGGCAAAAGTTAAGGTAACATGGCTCACTAAGTTGAAATTCCGAAAGGACAGCTTAGGTAAAAAAATTGAGTCAAAACAAAAAGTCCACTAGATTAACACTCTAAGAGTTAGCCTAGGCAAAAATTAGGTCAACAAAAAACTCGCTAAACTAACACTCCAAGAGTCAGTTTATACAAAAATTAGAGCAATTTGACAGGTTCTTGAATATGAGCTAAAAAGATTCATTATTTTTCAAAGACGTGCCCCTAAAATACAACTCTAAACCTTCCTAAGTATGAACGAAAACTACCTACTTGTTCTCAAATTACAAGTCTAAACCTTCCTAGATATGAACAGAAACTATCTACTCATAAATTACGAGTCTAAAATCACCCCTATTTAGAATTACGTTTGGCTTGATCCTATCATGGGTACATAGGCAATCTGAGAAAATCAACTTAGGTTCAGCCAGTTCTTCTAGAAGAACACCATCCCCTGGGATATGAAATTACCATTGTCACCTTCCAATATTGGGTGACTTAGGTCAAAATCGTTCACCAAAATGAACCTTCCTGGATATGAACGGAAAATATCCACAACCTCCTTCAATTACAGTTGACAAAGAGGAAAAACAAGAAAAATGCTCGATGAATCAAAAATCCAAGGGAAGATCAAACCGGAAGCTAAAGCGACATTTGCTCTAACGCTGCCAGGATCGAGTTCCACGCAACTCAACAAAATCTCGTTACATGAATCTTGAAGGGGAATTTGTGGGTAGCGAAATTGCGACACCAGATTGGATTGAGCCGTATTGGATCACCACCCATTAAATGGGCGGTTAAGCTTTGCTCATGCCAAAGGCACGAGTGCCAGTTGGCCAAAGGATTAGCTCACCGCCAGCCTGTCTAGCATTAAATGCTGGTAGTAGGGCGATAATGCCCCGTGGATAGCCCTTTGTGTTAGTCCTTAGGGGACTAACATGTGGTTAGGGTTTGCCGTCGTGGTCAGACCCTCACTCAAGCTTTGCGGACAGACTCTATGAGTTCATCCGCGGGCCAGTCAATGACTAGCCCAGTCTGTGACCATAAAAAGTTAGACCTAACCCAGACCAAGGGCTGGACCTATGGTCCCACCCTGCATTGGTCCGCAGACTGACTAAGGTTAGAACCTAGTTCGTAGTCTAAATATGCTTAGACCTAACCTAGACCGCGGGGTCTTACCTCTTTAATTTGCAGACTGACCAAGGTCAGTCCTTTCCCAGATGACAGCCAGTATCTGACCGTAATATGACAGGAAATCCTTAACAAAAAGGACTCTCTACCAGCTTTGGGGGATCCCAAGATAGAGATCTCATCTCTTTCTCTAATAAGAGAGTGTCATATGACACCCTATTCGAAAGGGGAAGTAATCTCTTCCCTTTATGGGAAGATAAGATTATTTCCCCTATTGGGTGGAAGTCTTATCCTTTTAAGTTTCCCAGAAAGGGAAATCAATTTGGAGTCCTTCAAAAAAAGGACTCTCATCCGTACCCGGTTTCTCTAAGATAAGAGAAACCAGCTATTTGGAACAGATGACTCTCTCTAAGGAGAGTTGACCTCTTTTGATTTCCTAAAAAAAAGGAAGTCAAATGGGAGTCTAAAATAGACTCTCCAAAAGATATAAAAAGAGAGTTTCTCACAAGAAACTCACACAAGATGAAGGCACGGAAGAAGCATAAAGCACAACAGCACGAAGCACCACAAGCAAGAAAACAACAGCAACCCAAAAAGGAAGAAGAAGGATTTCCCACCAATGGAGAATACCAGGTGAACCTCAAATATGGCCATCCCTCTTTCTTTTCTTTCTTTTGATGCAAAGACCTCTATGAGGTATCCTGTAATGCCTACATAGGATCTGGGCAACCCCATTGAATAAATATAAATATTTTATTCAAATATTTTGTTCTTCTTTATTCTTCTTCTTAATAAGAGGTTCTTCCCCAAATCGGGAAGGTAATTAACAGTTTGAGTTTACTAAGATTGAAAGGATAGTCTCGCACACAAAATAATAAACTCCATACAACAGTGGAGGTAATCTCACCGTAAGGTTCAAGAGGTCAATCATAAAAAGTCACTTGAAATTTGCGTGTATAGAGGTACATACCTCCCTTAGTCATGGCATTAGGTTTGGTCTTATCTGACCTATCAGATCTATCAGTGTTATCCCAAGATTGGACATTTTCTGCTAATTGGTCAAAATAATCCCAAGCCTATACGGGATCTTTATTTAAAAACTTACCATTGCACACCATCTCTACAAACTGACGTATTTGAGAAGTTAAACCTTCATAGAAAAAACTAATGATGTGTCATGTCTCGTAGCCATGATGGGGGCAAGTCAATAATAATTCTTTAAAACGTTCCCAACATTGGAAAAAAGTTTCATTCTCCTTTTGGGAGAAATTCATGATGTTCCTCCTGAGAGTACTAGTCTTATGGGTAGGGAAGAATTTTTTTAGAAACTCCCTGGTCAATTCTTGCTATGTGCCAATGGATCTTGGCTGTAGAGACTTAAGCCAATTTTTGGCCATTTGTTTTAAAGAGAAAGGTAACAATTTTAACCTAACCACATTATCACTATCATTTTGATTGCTCAAGGTTGCACAAACCTCATCAAATTGTTTCAAGTGTAGGTAAGGACTTTCTGAGTCTAAGCCATGCATGGAATTTAGGAAGTAAGTGAATCACTCCCGATTTTAAATCAAAAGTATTTGCATTAGTGGAAAACACCATACAAAACGGAGAACTAGTCCTTGCTAGTTGCAAATATTTACGCAAGGTCAGCATTGGTGGATTGTTATGAAATCCATTATCCCCCTGATCGCTTTCATGGTCAGTCATAGTATCTAATGAACAAGAATGATCAGAATCTTCAAACAAGTTATTAGACAAGTCTTCAATCTCAAAGTCTGTTCTCCTTAAGTGGCTTGTGTGATCTTGGTTCCACGTGATCATACAAATGAGAGAACTCAAAGGAAAAGTCAAGGATTCAAATAAGAATGCATGCACCTCCTATAAGTCTTCTATATGAACAACCTAGCTTAAGAGGGCAACAGATGAGGCACGTATACAGAGTATATGCCGAGCTTTCCCACTAGATTGTAAGTTGACAGTAGATGTAAAATAAGTAGGAGAGTAATGAGAGAGAAGGAGTGAGTTTACCAGAAGCGAAGAAATTCCCAAGCTTAGGCAAAGCAATGCCTGTTACCAAGTAGGCAAACAATAGATGTACCTGTTTTACACAAGCAATACCAATCCGCTTAATTACCTACCGTGGGAGGGTACACGGAGTTCCAACTTCCACCTATGTTATATATTCCCTTCAAGAAAGTTAATTGACTTCCTACCGTGAGAGGGTGCACGGAATTCTAACCTTCCACTAAAAAAATGAAAATAAAAATTCAGACTTTTTTTTAAGACAAGTTAGAAACAAGAAAGTAGAAGTTAGATGTTAGAAGTTAGGAGCAAGAAAGTAAAAATTAGGTGCATAAAATAAATGTTAGAAGTTAAGATATTAGAAGGGGATGGCGAATGGGAGAATTTCATAACTCGTGTTCTCGTCACACGTTGCAATCCCCGGCAACGATGCCAAAAACTTGTTACAACTTAATTCAATCCAAATTAATGGACATAAAATTAAGATTAAAAATAATATACTTACAACTGCACAAGTGACACAATTGATGTATCTGGTGAGCACAGGGTCAAATCCACATGGATTGACTATCATGCAACAAGAATTAAGGAAACGAATTAGAGAGAAAAGCAGTATGAAATCGGTTTTCCACTCAATGAGAATGGATCAAAAATCACAGAGAATGTAAAGCAATGAAAAAGAGGTCTAAGACTTCTGGAGAATCCACCTAGCCCTCCTTATGCTTAGATTTAGATGAAAACGCTTCTAAAATTAAATAATGATTTAATCCAGATGGAAGATAGTACGATAAAACCACTAATTATTAATTCATCTGAATAATTAAAGGAATTCAAATAAAGCACTTTGCCTCCAACTCACAGGGGATCTAAGCATTCCATATTCAATAGACCATATGAAATCAAAGAACATATAGAAGGGAACAATTAACCAAACTATGAATAATCATTCAATTAAAATTAATAACTAAACCATCCCCATCGTATACATAAGTCAGAATAGACTTCAAATCCCTAACCTTAAAAGGGTATTTAGCTAACCATTATTGGAGTTGTCATCCTCCTTAATGGTTTACTAAACATTACAATGACTCAAATAAAAAGAAAAACTAAAATAAGTAAACAAACTAAAGGACAAGAAAGTAAGAGAGAGAAAAGAGGAGAGAGGGGAGAGGAGAACCAAAGCCAAGATAGAGTGCTAGGGATGTCCCCCAGTGTTTATATAGGGCTGGACATCCAGCCCTTTCCAATTTGGTAGGGAGTCTCTTTTTAACGTGACAATATTCTCTTTTCCTTTTCCAACAAAACGTCATTTCTTTGACCATCTCTTTGATCACTTTTAGAAAGAACCAAAAAAATCCAAAAAGGGGTATATATGTCTTAAACATGTGACCCTTATTTTTTTATTCATCATAGATTCTTTTCTCTCTTTTTTTATTCCAAAACAATACTTTTTTCCATATCATGCTAAAACTGTCCACTTCCTTTGGCTTGGGCATTGGGCCTTGGTTTTGACTTCTTTACACTTTGGGCTTCAACCAATGCTTGTGGAACTTGAACTTGGGCTTTGCTCCTTGGACTTTTGGGTTAGGCTTTAACCTTCTTGAATCCGGAGAGTGGTCTGAGACAGGATTTCCTGCGAATACAAAATATACAAAATAAGGCTTCTTTAAGAAAAGGGTTTTGCATGTGATATTTTCGGGCATGTATAAATACATGCAAATATACCATTAAGTTAAACAAAAGAGAACTACACAATAGTGAGAAGAGAATAACAACTTTACGTATAAGATTAAAGATATAAGCTAGAGAAATTCGATAATGCTTATTTAAATAAGGACTGTAAGCACCTAGTTTTTACACCCTTTTAATCATGGTTAAACATCTTAACCATGGTTAATCCCCCCTCAAACCTTAGGTAGAACCCTAGTCAAGCCCTAGACCTAACCCTAGGATAAAGCCTAACCCTAGGTAAACCCTGGTCAAACCCTAGACCTAATCCTAGGATAAATCCTAACTCTAGTCAAACCCTAGGTAAACCCTGGTCAAGCCCTAAGCCTAACCCTAGGTAAATCCTAGCCTAACCCTAGGTAAACTCTAGTCAAAATCCTAGCCTAACCCTAGGTAAACCCTAATTAAACCCTAGTCTAACTCTAGGGCCCAAGAACCCTACGATCCAGAGCTAAACCATTATATAGGCCCAAGCATGGGCCCACATGCTCTTAGACCCATTGTAGTGGGGCCCACTTGCTGGATTTTGAAAATTCAGGAAATGACGGTAATAACTTTACTACCATTTCCAGTTTTGAAAATTTTTGTAGTACCCACAAGCCAATAGAGATAGGGTCTGGCCTGTTTTAGCAAGAAAAAGGAAATGGCGATAAAGTTTCTACCGCCATTCTGGTTTTTGCCTAAACCAGGAATGGCAGTAGAACCTTTACCACCACTACTGGATTTTGGCATTTTCACAGCTGGAACCCCTCTGCAACTCTTCAGCTCTGCCCCCTGGGGTTCTAAACCTTTCCTGGCATCCCCTAAGTACCCCTGGGTCCCCTCCACTCTATATAAACTCCCCTACTCCAAGCATTTGAAAAAAAAACACCAAAAATCCAGTAGAAAAACCCTGTTGGAATTCGGTTAGACCCACTCCAGCTCTTCCCAACCTTATCTTCCACCCTGAGGTGATCCCTAGACCTTCCAAGAGCCTTACCAGGCTACCCCAACCTTGCACTACCACCGTGCACCACCCTCTTCCACTATGAAGGTCGTAGCAGCAGGGTAGGATCCCCTACCCCTTCTTCTTCTTGTATGAACATTGTAAGACCCCTGGTCCTATTTCAAGGGTCCTCTACTTTCAATTTATTCTGGTTTTGCATTTCCAAACCAAGGATAGGGATCCTCCTACCTTCCTCATAGGTATGGGGAACCCCCTTAAGGTTTCGAGCATAGGTAGAAGACCCCCTAGGTATGCATGGCATCTCCCTTAGATTTATAGGGGACCCTCAATCCATGAGGGATCCCCTGGAATGGCCCTGGTGTATCCCTAGAAGGGCAAATTAATTTGAAAACTATCAGGAATTGCGGTAATCTCAGTACCGCCATTCTTGGGGTTTCTGTTCACAGTAGCTTAGCACCCATTTGGGAGGGGCCCTGGTCAATTCCAGGGCCATGGTTAGGTCCTTCTGCCTCTTAGCTATCTACCCTAGTCCTTTCAGGGTCACCCATACATGCTTAACCATGATAAAATGCCCTGAACACCATACTATCCATAATGGTGGTAGACAGTCTACCGTCATTATCTGTTACCCTTTACAGTGAGTTCAGCCCACTGTGGGCCCTCTTCAGACCATATCCAAGGCCCATGATGTTCATAGGACTCCCCTCTTCAACCCTAAAGGGTCCATGACCCCAGGGGTATCACCATCGACCTTTCTCATACCTGCAAACCACCCCCAGAAGTGTCTAGGTAATGGCGGTAATCCTTTTACAACCATTACTGACTTTCCGTAATCATGGACTTTGCACAGGACCTAGACCAGGTAGGAGGCCATTCTGGGCCCTGCCACACTATCTAGGCCCACCCTGACCTGCCAAGACCTTTAATCGGGGTTAACCCAATCCCGATTAACTTTTAACCATGGTTAAGACCCCCCTTAACCCTTGAGAAATGTGGAAAAATGCTAAAAGCATTCTAAAATTGCAAAGTATCCAAAATGTTTTTTCTTTGGCCATTTTACCATGGTTAGTAGCTTTAACTATAGTTGAATTCTTCTTTAACTCCGGTTATCAACCATAACCTCGGTTAAAACCGCTTTTAGCCTATTGGGCTCACCTTTGGCCTACCGGGCCTAACCTTGTTACCCTCAATTATTTAGCAATCTTAACCATAGTTAGTTTGATCCTTAACCTCGGTAACCCTAACCTCGGTTAAATCCATATTTGGCCTATCGGGCCTAAACCAAGTTTACCAGACTTACCCCTTGGCCTACCGGGCCTAATCTTGGTCTACTGGGCCTCGCCCTACTCTATCAGACTAATCTGTAGTCTACCGGACTTCACCCTTGGCTTACCGGCCTAAACCATGCACTTGACCAACTCGGTCAACCAAACCCTAGTCTACCAGACTAGATCCTTAGCCCACCCTTGGTGCACACACACACACCCCTTAGCCTTAGCACGGACTCATGTGTCAGAACTACGCTCGGTCTGATCTCACCCTTGTGAGTATGTAGGCAACCCAACCCGGGTTCGACCCTAGTTAACTTTTTTTTCTTAGATTAGTATTACTTTAAACACTTAGGCATTGGAACAATTTTGACTTTAATTTGGCTTAAACCTAGAAAGTAGGGAACCATTATAAAATGGAAGTCTCGGGGTGCCTAACACCTTCTCCGAACTTAACCGAACCTCTTACCTAGACCTCTAAAGCAGACCAAGACCTTATCCACAACCCGGGACTTATCCCTTTTGAATTAATAGGTGGCGACTCTCAACTTACCCACGAGTAAAAATCTGTGCTCACAAGGACTATTAAGCGAAATTAAGCATTTATCAACATCACTATTATCTCAATACCATGGTGGAAAAAGTTATAGAAATACAGAAGATAGAATGAAAGATAAAGACGCAAATTTGGAAGAGGAAGAAACAACCATAAATGAGCAAGTTCATGCTGAACATCTCATAACATCAGAGACTGTTATTCAACAAACAGATATGGGCGCAATCACGGTTACACTAACTGAGGTAGAACTGGTATCAAAAAATAAAGTTTTTACAGATTCTTTGGGTAAAGTGGTTATGATTTCAGAGATTTCAAAATATGCAAATCTGATTGTTCATTCGATGAACTTAGTAGTTGAAGCTTCCAATCAAGCTATTACACTAGGAGCCTTAGCTCCAAAAGTAATTGATTCATTCTATGTTACTCCATGTGAGGAAGGTATGGACTCTAAATCTTTTGATTTTGCAGCTTCCTTGGGGAGAGAGGTTGTTCTTTTTAAGAATTCAGCAGATGATATGTTGGAACATCCTTCGGTGGTTTTAGAAATTGAAGATCCCTCAAGGAATGTTGGTCAGGATCTTTCACTATTGGACAAAGTAGAGGACACTTTAGGTTTTGAAGGAGAGATGATCATGGATCCTTTTCTTGCTGAACACCAAAGCTTGCTCAATGCCCTACTAACAACAAAACCTCAATAGGTATTCAAAAAGGAGTTTACCCAACCTAAAGAGATTACTCAAGGCGAGTCAAATTATGAATCCAGACCAGCGAAAGATTTAGAGTTGAAGGAAGAAGCTTGTGTAGATGCATTTAGGAGTCAAATTTCTGAAGGTCAAGGGGAGGTTGAGCTTCCTAGTGGACTTGGTAGTTAAGAGCAAGTTCGTGACGATAATTTTATTGATAAATTCGAAGAAGATGATTTTCAACTAGTGGCATCAAGGAGAAATAATAAGAAGAAGAAAGCATCAACAATTGATTCTTCTCAAGGGAGACCAAAGAGGGAGGTTAGGAAACCAACTCGATTTAGGGAGTAGTTTTACTCTTTGGCTATGTAACAACTGTTATTAGTAAAGTCTTATGTATTTGTGTTCTTGTGGTTTTGTAGGGGTAAGGTTTTATGTCCCCCCATTTCTTTTTCTTAATAAACAGGTAGGGGTCTGCCATACCCTCACTCTCACTGAGTGGTATTAAAAAATAATAATAATAATTAGGCCGATTATGAGGATTTTGGGGACCATATTCGTGACCAGTTATTGGTTTTACTAGTTCAATACGCCGGTCCATCTCAAAACACTATTATTAATAGAACACTAACGATACAGTAATGGCAAGGCATAAGTTTATTAATTATTGGTCTCTTTGAGTCCGATTATAACCTGAGAGAATTCCAAGTCAACTCCAAAACACCATCTGTAAAAGCAAATCATGGTTAAAAAAAGATTTAAAAGAAATCTAGTTGTTGACCAAGAAATTTGAATCCATATATGCTCTTTGCTATTGTGTATATTGTCCAATGTGACTTTTTGTATGGGGTTTCTTTATTGGGGCATGATACCACCGAAAGAATGCTTCAGCTCCTTATTGGTTGCAACACTCTTCCTTCTCTTGATATGGTGGTTTTCCGACCTGCGAAGACATTCTCACGATCAAGTCAACACCCTTAAGCATAAGTAATATTGGGAGTAAGGTGACTGGAGAAGGATAAGACGCATAAGGAACATAACCTTTTGGGTGTATTCCTTTGACCAAAAAGTAAAAATAATATACAGTTTTCTTGTACATACTTAGTATTTCTTTTTCTTGCATTTTTTCGACAGTTGTGTATGTATACAATTGATTTTATTTCAAAACTAACTCTCTTTTTTTTCAGGTTTATTCTTGGCAAAATATTCTTACAAGTTCATGGCTAGGGCTGTCAATGGATCGGAACAAGATTTGAATCCGATTAGATTGGATCTTGATCAATTAAAATATTAATTTTTATAGATATTAGTATTAATAAGATGAAATTCAAATCAGATTCAAATCTTGAATGAAGAATTAAATTCAAATTCAAATTGGACAATTTCAAATTCAAGGAATCTCAAATCAAATTCAAATCTGTCTGTCGGATCAGATTTGGATCTAAATAGATCTGATCCAAATTTGATCCATTTACAGCATAGTCTTGGCTGATGCAAAGGATAAAATATTCAATTAAGACACTTTTTCAAGTCATGAAAATGTCATAGACAGAGGGGTATCTAAAGGAAAGTAATTAAAAACTCTCAATAGCCTACTATCGAGAGATGGATCGTTGGATTGAACATCTAATGGTGCCAAGGCACACATGCTTTAAATGGTGAGCCCTACTTAATGCTTGACACGATTGGATTGTACTATCGAGAGTTTTAAATCACTTCTCTATCCTAAATATCAAAAAGAGGAGTGCTTAGCCCAATCACAATAACTTCAAAATTTTCCACAAATGCAAGAATAGATGCAACACATGGAGATATTGATATTTTTAACAGATTAAAAAAAATAGAAGGGTTTCCTTCCAATTTAAGTCTATGGAAATAAATGGAAGTAGGAAACTCAGTCGTGGGCGTTTTCTCCATTACGAGACTCGTAGACGCGTTGATTTTGATTTGGTTTTCCAAGGGAAATTGGTGAATTTTCTCATTTTTAATTTAGCCACTCCTATTATCGGATCGAACCTGCTATCAAGGTTAGGGCTAGGATTCTGCACTAATCGAATCATCCGGTAGCAATTCTGACCCCTACATGAATTCTTCGGGCAGTAGTAATTCAAGAAAATAGGGGATACAGTTCTCTACTTCGAATTTCATTCTGGTGCTGTAATCGGCGTAATTGGAGTATTCCCAGTATTCAATTCATCAGGAAATAGAGTGTAGAGACCCAAACTTTCTTTCATGTCATCAATACGATTAATAAGGGTTTAAATGGTCAAAGATGCATTTTAATATATGTGATGCATTGTTCCTTAATTATCTTAAGTAAAAATTTAAAATAACTAGTGCAGGAATTTCAAAAATTATAAGAAGGGTGTGGTTTTAGCAAAATCCTAAATTGTCAAATTTGGAGATAATTTCTCCTGGAAATAGATGCTTATGGATTAAATAAACATATTTGATTTTATGAGATTTTATTATTAAGTATAGAGGGGTTAACTTGACTATTGAAAATCTTACAACGACGAGATTTTTAGTTTTTAGCCTAAAACTGGAAAATGAGATTTTGATTTATTAGGAATTGGATTTTCTAGTATTTTTTTTATTAGGAATTGGTGTTGTTGTTGTTGTTGTTGAGAAAACAAAAATTGTGCTAGCTGCGATCAATTGCAGGTAAGCTACGATCGATTGCACTGAACCCAGAAATTTAGGAAAATCTCTGTGCCATTTGCGACAGATAGCACCTGTGTACGATCGATCGCACTAGAGTGCTGCGATCAATCACAATGTATGTGCGATCAATCACAGTGGCGCATAGGAATTTTTAAGAAGTTATGGAAATGAAGGTTTTAAACCCTAGACTATAAATAACACTTCTAATTCGAGAGTTTTAGACTCTAAAGGGTTTCTAACCTAATTTGGAAGAGATTTGGGGGGAAAACCTAAGGTTTCAAGGCAATTTGGCTTGGAGGAGAAGGAATTTGCTTGTATGGTTTCTCATGATTAGATAAGATTATTGAATGTATATTATGAAAATGAGTTGATTACTATGCTTGAGATTTAGAATGAGCAATTAAATATATTTGGTGATTTTGTAAACATGATAAAGGGAATGGATATTGTATTAAAGTATGTGATGATGTTTATGTTGAGGATAGATGTAAATGATAATTAATGGGTTGAATGGCATGAATATGATTTGTGGAGGAAGGGAAATTGATAATGGGTGAGTTTTGATTGTATAATTATGGTTTTATGGATGGGTATGAATAGATGATGGAGTGTGAATAATGGAGGAAGGGCAATGGTTTATGAATAATGGATAGGATAAATTAATATGGATGCTTTGAATTGTAAAATGTAGAATTGATGTATTGAAATTGTTTAAGTATGTTCAAAAGATATCAATGCATGTTATGATAAATTATGTCATGTCTATACTGCATGGTGATTGGCATTTGGTTAGGTCAAAGCCTAGAGGAAGTCTTCCATGTCGAAAATTCTCTAACTAAGGAGATGTAACCTAGCGGAGTTTCTTGACGGATGATGAAAATCTAGGTGATGACCGAGTTCAGATATTGATCATGACACTCAAGCATAAGTTCACATGTGTGGTAGATTACAAGTCTCATGTATACACAAGCATGACACGGACATTGCATGGACACTGGACACTGAATTACAACTACAAGAACAAGTACAAGAACAAGAAACAAGTACAAGTGCAAGAACAAGAACACTACATGATTTTTACAAGAACCCTAAATTTCAAGTAGCTCTGGTAATCGTTGATGTCCTCCATGTATAAGATTTCAAGTCTTGGATAATTATCAGGGATCTTTGATATCTAAGAGCTCTAGGGGCTTACACTTCTGTCGATGCACCTCCATGGATTTATTACAAAGACCTCGACGACTATTTTTATGGGAAAACAAGCATACATGAAACTCATACTATAAGTCCATGAGTCACACAAGTACACGAATCAAGATGATGTCACGATATGTTCACATGTTTCCGCACTCTGATTATATACATGGTATATGAAACTGTTATTGATTATGTAACTGCTATATGAACTGAATATTGAGCATGTATATGTGTTGTTGCTATTATTAGTTAGATTGAATATTCGTTGAGTGTTTTCGATGCTCAGTCGACCTGTTATTGTCTTCAGGTTTAGAGTCAGAGCCTATAGGGGCGCCGTGGGTTGAGGAAGCCTATCATGAAGAAGCAGAAGAAGTAGGTGATCCCTTCTCTGAGGGAGTCCGAGATCTAGATAGTTGGCCATATTATTAGGCCTTTTATGTTGAGTTGTGGCGGGATTGTATTAGACTTGTTATATTTCTGTTGATATTGCTCTAGACAAGGTTTGCGGTTCACCAGATTGTTAATTGAGTTTATTTTGGGTATCATGATATATAGGATGGTTTGTTATACATGAGTGAAATTTTTTATAGTTGCTATTTTGGAAGCTATTATCTTAGTTTGCCTTATTGCAATTGAAGTCAAGCAAGGATAAGTAATGTAGCAGACCCAAAGTCCCATTAAGTCCAAGGTGAGGTTTTGGGGTCGTTACACAGAGGGTTTGATCAATGAAGGTGTCACCGTGAGGTTTTCTAGATTCTTTGGTTGGAGACCAAAAAGGAAGAAGATTTTCATCAGGATTTTCAATATTGGTGTCTTGTTGGGAAAATTTTGGAGTGTGCTTCCATAGAGGGAGGAAGAATGTGTTAGGGACCTACCATCGTATTTAGTATGTTCTTTGATTAGTAAGAGGTGTTTTCCTTGTTAGTGGACATTTCTTTCTTTGTTTAGCAAGGGTTGTTTTTTTTAGAGAATCTTAAATTGATTCTACAATCAGTTTCCTAGTTTAGTTTAATTTTATTTCTGCAAGAAGGGTGAATGTAAGCCTATATATTATTCTTTTCAAGGAATAAACCAGTAGACATTTTTTTGCTTAAACTAAATTGCTCTTGCACAACAAGATCACCCTTTCTCTTGTTCGACTGGGTTGAGATTCGCCTTTTCTCTCATCAGAGAAGGCACGTCAGGAGTAGGTTCCTAACAATTGGTATTAAAGGGGTCCTTGGGCATGCCAACAAGGAATAAAAAGGACAACACATCATCAAAACTAGAAGCCATGGAGGAATGTGTGGGTATTCTTGAAGGGTCCCTATTGAACATGCAGTCTATTCTCGTAGTCATACAACATACCTTAGAAAATCAGGGACAACAACAAGAGAGGGATCGGGAACAAACAAGATAACTCATAAAGCATATTTCAATCCAAATAAAATCCACACACCATTTACCTGACCACACGACTAGATCTCTTCATAGGGAATCAAGTGTAGGTAATCATGATGTGGTGATTGAAGACCAGGTTCCGACTCGAACACAAGATCGGATTGAGGGTCGAGTTCAAACAAGGTACGCGAGAATTGACTTTCCAAAATTTGATGGATCACGCGAACCTCTTGACTTCATCTACAAAGTAGAACAATTTTTGGCTTACCATCATACCATTGAACATGAACAAACACTGTTAGCTTCTTTTCACATGGAGGGAGCGACTTTGACATGGTATCAATGGTATAGTTGCACTCATCTCCATTCTACATGGAGGGACATGACATTAGCTATGTTAAACAGTTTTGGTCATATAAATTATGAAAATTTAGATGGTTTGCTAGCGATGATGAAGCAAGGAGCATCAACTGTCTCGGGCTATCAGGAGGAATTTGAAAATTCGACCAATCGGGTTGAAGGGTGGTCTGATCGTGTGCTGATGGGAACATTTATTCAAGGTCTACGTGATGAAATTGGCCAAGAAGTGCTAATGTTTAGGCCATCTACACTCCAAGAAGCTATGGCCATCGCAAGGCGACACGAAGAAAAGTTGCAAAAGCTGCGCCGACAAAGCCAATTTTTTGCCCCAAATTCCATCTCAACGGTTGGATCAGTCACAACTACTACAACTACACCACTCACACGAGCTAATTCCATCAATGTACTCGCTTCAATTTGAAGGATTTCGGCTGAGGAGATGCGAAGTCGACATGAAAAAAGACTTTGCTTCAATTGTGATGAAAATTTTGGACCAGGACACAAGTGTACACAAATGCAAATATTAATGTTGGATGATGATGGTCAAACCAAGATCTTGGTAGAATAGGAAAAGGGTGAGGCATACGACAGGTAGCAACGTTTTATAGGGTTTGCATCATGAGGACATGTCGGTTTTTAGGGGTGGGCATTGTTAGGGACCTATCATCGTATTTAATATGTTCTTTGATTAGTAAGTTAGTAGAAGTACTTTCTTTGTTTAGTAGGAGTTTCTTTTTAAGAGAATCTTAAATTGATTCTACAGTCAATTTTGTTTCTATTTCTGCAATGGTGAACCTATATATTATTCTTTTCAAGGAATAAAGTAATAGACGTTTTTGCTTAAACTACTAGTACGGCCCTGCACGTGCAAGGCACGTGCATGTTTTGCATTTCAATTGACAATGATAAATAAATCATAAAAAAGTATATAAAAGATATATTAGATCTTTTATTTTACTCACCACCAACACGTGCCTTGCACGTGCGGGATATTTTCCTAGTTTCAGATATAAATGATATATAAAGCAAAAGTAAAATAAAAATCACTGTTGTACAAAATAACTCAAGTAAAAATGTAAAATGTGAATGTGTAAGGTATGTTTATTTTCAGATATAAGAAATAAAATATAATTGTGACGCCATTCCTTGAATACTCATATTGAATTCATTAAATAAAAAGAACCAACAACACTGAATCCATTTCACTTTCTATATATAAATCCAAAAAAGCTCTACGTTCAATGCACGAATGCCATTTATTTTTATATTGTTAAAATTAATTAACTTTTAATTACCATGTGCGTAGTGAAATAGCTTTTAGTATGTCAGGATTGATAGTAATCATGGTAGATCCTGTTGTTGATAATGACACACCTGAAAAGAATGTATATACTTGTTAATATATTTAAAAATTATGAAAAACAAATTAATTATTTAGAATTTACGTACCCTTAAAAGATGTTGCTTTTACATGAGTGATAAGAATGATGGGATTTGTATCAGCAACTTTTGATATGTCTTCTATTTCACTTGCCATAAAGTTATTCCATGTAGATAAAGTGATTGACTTTAAGCTGATAAATGTATAAATAACTAATTATTAGAATGAGGTTATTGAGGTATGATTAAAAAGTAATAATATAATGAAGACTAATATGACATACTCTTTATCTATTAACAGTATTTCTCGAACAGTGAGTGTGCCTGACTTCACCTTTTTTGTTGGCAATACATGTAAAACTATGGCAATAATGTCTATAAAATCATATGATAAAAAGTTAAAATATGTTTAATTAAAAGTAAACTCAAGAATAAATTTAGAATGAGCAAATTATTTACCTATTTGTGCTGATGAATTTATATACTTGTTAAGATCACAAAGTGGAGCAGAGTTATAGATATTTGCATTTATATCTTCAGCATCGTCTGTGACCTCTTCAATTTGACACCGATTATTTATGATCCATTGATAATTATTTTCTACAATTCTAAATCTTGGATCAACGGGTCGCACAATTGTATTGGATACATAATAACTCTTAAATAGAGTCAATGTATTTTTGAAGACGTCAATATCGTCATCAAAAATTGTAACTTGAACTCTATGTCCCTGCATATATTGTAAATTTATTTAATTTTAACCATCAAAATATTAAATAATTCTTAATTTGAAAAATCATATGGATACCTTACAATCGCTAAAGATCAGCTTTTGATATATTTTATTGCCGCTTCGTGATTGACGAGTGATGCTTTTCTCATTTACTTTTATCTTTGTTGTCCAGTTCTTGGTGTGTTTTGTGATTTCAGAAATGAGTTTGTAATCTATAGACATTTTTTCAACCTGTGATAAATACAAGTGAAATATTTAGTAGATGGCAATAAAAATATGAAATAGTAAAAGAAATTTAATTTAAATGACTCATAAGATAGTTTATGACTACTTTATAAGTAAGTAAGATGCATTTATAATGTAGAATATTAAAAATAGAAACGATTATTAAAATAAGCTGTTAATAATGATAAGATAGACAACAAGAGTAAGACAAATTCAATAATATTGACGCACTACTGTTTTTCCAAATTTTTATTTTTGAAAATGAGAAATTTTGAACAAATACTAACACAGTAAGTATATACACATATAATTACTGTGAAGAGATAGACTTATACAGTAAATAAAACAAAAACACCAAGTAAAAGAAAGTAGAAGAGTGGTCAGGATAGGTACCTTTGATGGGATTAGTTGTTAATGACAGTTGGCAAGTGATAGTACTTCTTGGAATACAACATTTGGAGTGTATGTGTTTTCTAATATGTCCTCTGTGTTTGGTTTGATGAGAACTTTTACATCAGCTGTTGTCTTTGCTCTATATAATCCCACATATAATTGACCATGAGAGAAAACAGGTTGGGGAAGGTATATATCAACGTGTTGCAATGTTTGGCCTTGTGCTTTGTTGATTGTCATGGTAAAACTCAAACGAATTGGAAATTGTTTTCTTTTAAACATGAATGGGTATTTATCATTTTCGGATGGTTGAAGTGGAATCCTTGACAAGAAGACTCTTTTTCCACGATTATGACTGACAACTATTTCTGCATCAATCAGATTGTTTGAAAAAGTTCGACAAACTAACCATGTCCCATTGCATAATCCTGCAGGTGGATCTATATTTCGTAGCAATATTATTGGACAATCAATTTTTATTATCAATTCATGACGAGGTAGGCCATTTGGTGTTAAGCAGTTTAGAAATTTTTCTTGTTGGATCTACTCTGTATGGTCTATCACTAAATTAAAGCTGTAGTATTTGAATGGAGTTCCTAGAAAACGATCTATCAACAGATCATTAATCTCATCAACAAAATTATTTTTTGGAGTTCATATTGCTCGATTAGCCATAAAATCTGAATCAGAAGCATTTTTTTTCTAGGTTTGGAAATATTGCCTCTATCAAATCATTCCTTGAAGTGATGTCAGATTTGTAAGGAATGACCATACAATTCAGAATCCTTATCTTATCGTTGATGATAGTTTTTTCTGTTCTATTTCCAACGCATAGTAAGAACTCACTAAATGATGGATCACATTTAGCTCTCATATTCTCTGTTAGTTTAATTTTCTCCAATGTTGGCCACAATCCTGATGTAACCAAACTTGCATTGATTGCTTCATGTTTGTTTTTTTTGGAACAACAGGAAGAACTTGTCAAAAGTCTCCTCCAAACACTACAACTTTATCTCCAAAGGATAACTGATGATCAGTTATATCTTGCAACATTTGATTGAATGCTTCAATCGCTTGTCATTTTGCCATTAATGCTTCATCCCATATTATGAGTTTTACAATTCGAATCAACTTGGCAACATTACCTTGTTTTCTCACATTACAACTTTTAAGCTCTTCGATATTAATTGGTATTTTAAAGCGTGAATGTGTTGTTCGACCACCTGGCATTATGGACGCAGCTACTCCAGAAGTTGCAATGGCAAGAGCAACAAAGCCTTTGGATCTTAATGTACTCAAAAGAGCTAAGTACAAGTATGTCTTTCCAGTTCCACCAGGACCATCAATAAAAAATGTTCGACTCTTTCCACTAAGTATTCTTTGTAATATGATATCATATGCATACTTTTGTTCATGATTCAGTGTAGATATTGTTCATAAATCCTGCTAAAAAATTAGAATATTCAATTCATCCTGGATTTCTTTTGAATAAGTTTTTTCTTCATCAAATTTGATATTGATGTCCGTTAAAGCATAATCAATTATATTTTTTCTCATCGATTCCAGAATAAAATTAATATTTCCTAATACTTTGGCTTGTATTGTATTCGCGGGAAGTGCACAGTTTCTGTAGTCTTCTGACATTGCATTTTCAAATCTTTTCTACAATATCTTAGGGTTACTTGGATTACAATAAATCAAAATGTAGCAAATAGTTGATGTAGAGTGCTTGACATTTGAAATTGTGAAGCCTCTTCCAAGCATTCTTCTAAGCTATTATCTGACTCCAATAACCCATGTAGTAATGCAGCCTCTCGAAACGAGGAAGTATGAACTCTATTGACAAATTTTAAACTTTGGAATGATGTTGGTCCTCTGATGTGATTTAACAATAATCGTAAATAATATCTTTTACCTTCTACTGGATTTGCTGTGACGATTCTGCCAATAACATTTTGTCGTTTCCTCTCACTCCAATATCTTTTGTCATCATGCCACACAAAGTATTCAAGAAATTATTTGTAAAGGTATTTTCGCGTTTCTACATTGCTTTCACTGATACGAAAAAACTCTGTCAACATTGACTTTGATGCATGTTCATTGGAAATCACATAAAGAATGTTATCCTGTTTTTTAATTCCAACAACTTGTTTGTCCTCTAGATGCAATTGTAAGCTCTTCACAGATTGATGAATTTCATTAATAAAAATATGTAAATTCTCCATGTAGCTTCTGGAGGCGAAATCCATCTTCCTGTTTGAAATTTTGTTATTTCATCAATCTCTGGACAATTTTCTCTGGGCACAATGTGAAAAGCAATGCGATCATGACCCTTATAAATGTACTTGTATAAATATTTGACTGCTTTGATTGTAAAGCAAAGTTCAACATTCATATGACAGTCAAATTTTGTAGGTAAATATGGATTATACGGTATGACCCATCGATTGTCCAAAGTAGCACCTCGTACTTTCACTTGTTCACCTATGTTACATCACCTATATAAGGGATAGGAGTTTCTTCCTTGAGTTGTTGAATGACAAAACTCTTTTGGGTAGTGATTTTTGCAATGCCCATCTTTTTTCATGCATGCATTATTTGGATTTAGGTTATCACAAGGCCCATGCATTATATGTTTAACAACTGTTGTATACAAGTGTAGATTTTTTTTCTTTGTCAGGCAGTTTAGCACAAACGAATTTGTCATATGTATCCGGCGCAGTTATTTTATACCCTGACTTCAATATGATCAAAAAATAAACATGTAGAAGTCCTCTCTTTTGGAACTTGATAACGTATACGTATGCATCAATTGACCCAAATATTTGTTTCTTAAACAAGTCATCTTTTAGTTCTTCTAATTTTGCTCGAAATCCTCGTACAATCAAGTCTGACCTATTTTGTGCCTCCTCATTTGATTACAATTCTTTTTTAATCTCTCCCCACGAAGGATTAGATGTTATTGTCAAAAAAATATTAGGCTTTCCAAATCGTTGAACTAATGTCATTGCATCGATATAACGACGTCTCATGTCTCTTGGCCCTCCTGTAAATGATGCTGACAATATAATTCTACGACCAACTTTGAATGCACGGGTTTCTCCTTCTGCAATGCTGTCAAGAAGGCCTTGGTATAGATCAACTCTAATTTCATCTTGTCTATAACAAAAGTAGTCTAATCGAGATGTCTCCAGCTTGATATACATGTCAACAACATACTATGGTAAGAGACGACCAGAGTGTAATAATATTGAGCTCGTATTCTGTCGTATTTGTAACTTGTAATATTAATACTCACGACATGACACCGTCTTTTTCTTGTTACCTTTCTTCTGCAACACTATGAACAAATACAAATAAATTATTATTATTTGTATATTATCAATATTTTTGCATGTGAAAGAAAAATTATGAGTGATTTTTATAATATATAATATATTACCTTGTTTTTCTTTTCGAAGAAGTTCTTCTGTTGATGTTACTTGGTAAGGATTAACAGACATTTGTTCTTGACAATATGTTGTCCTGTTTCTTCGATCTATTCTTCCATGCCTTGATGCCCAGTATCACCATGAGGAAATAACATCGGATATTATAATGGATCATAACATCTAAAATAATATTCAACTTTGTGACTATAACCTGAATGACTAGACAATTATATCACGCTCATTATGCACACCAGAGTCATTATTCTCAATTCATATTACCGCTACTTGAGATTCTGATGGAGCATTATACACTCTCTGATCTAATTCAGTGTTGGACTTGATTACAATTTGGTGACTTTCTAAGGTAAGTACATTTTGAAGAGATCGAAAGAATGAAGAATATGGATTGATTGATGGAATTTCAATAAGCTTTTGAATAATCTTTGAATTGAGTTTAGATGATTTTTGCATCCGAATCTCTACTTCATGATCCGTATCATAAAAATAGAGTTGCATGTAAAAAGGATGACCATCTGCTAGTACCAACTCATTGATGTAGTGATAAACTTCACCTTGTACCTTAAATGTATATATATCTCTGTCTCTTTTACAAAGATCTTTGTTATATTTAACACCGAATGATGTAAATGCAAAAGTGCTGTTGTAGGTACGAACATATTTCCTAAATTGAGCAACATCTTCGGTATTTGAGGTAAACAACATACGTAGTTCTTCAGGTACTTCATTTGAAATCAATGATATTTGTCTATCAGAGCAACAAAAGCATATAGGCTCATGATGAAATCGCTTTGCACCACAATGATAGCATGTTGGACTGGATGGTAAAACATATGATTTTTGTGGTATATTTTAAAGAATAGAATTTTTGGTCATAGAGTTACAATGACTCTTATCTACAACATGTATAAGTTAAATATTATTATAAATTTAATATTTAATTTAAGAAATGTCATTTGAGAAAGTAATAGATTACATACCTCCTTTGCCAATTTTATGCATAGTTGAGCTATATGATTGAAAGATCTGTTTCGATGTTGATTCTATAATATAGTAAATGTTATTCTCATTTTTGATAGTCAATTATTGAAATACATACATACATACATACATACATACATATATATTTATGTTATTACCTGACAATGTTCGGTAGTTTACTTCTTTATCCGAACCAGAATGACGACTCGCCCTTAACGTAGATTTTGTTGTAAATATTTTTTATTATCATATTTTCTGTATATTTGATTTATCTAATAATAATAATAGAGAATAATTTATTTTCTTACCTACATCACGCGAAGTATAAAATTCATTTTCTTCTTTGTCTTTAGTTAATGTTATAGGTATATCGCGTTGGACTTGATTCCCTACAATGGTGTAATGAGAAGTAAACAATAATAAACATTCTTAAATTACTATTTTTGTAATATTGATAAAAATATATATATAATTTATAATTACCCTATTGTTCTCGAATGATAAGTAATGATTGCTTTATATCTACCAATTTTTCCTTCTTGCATGTGTTCCCTTCACTTGATGTTGATCCTATTACAAATATATTACAGAACGTTATTTTGTTTTCAATTATTGAGATGAGAGTTAAGTTACTCATACTACTATTATTATACCTTGTCATTCAGAAATAATATTAATTGATGACAAGACTTGTGTATCAAAAACGTTTGATAATTTCCGCTTTTTGTACGCCTCTCTTTTCTTTCTCCTTAACTCTTTTTTTTTTTTCTTCGCTTAATTTAGCGTGATATTTTTTCGAATACTTTCTTTGACGTTCTTTTTTATCCATGTTTTGCTGTTGTAAGAGGACAAAATTTATATTATTAAAATTTTAATATGATATATATAGAGAAAATGTAATAAAACAAAGAATGCAATAAATAACTAAGTAAAGCTAAGGGCTTCTACAGGATTTTTAGAAGCTAGCAGGGGTTCGAAATCCTGCTCTTTTTGATCTCAGTATAGTCTTAAGGAGGACGGAGGCGGTCAAGGAGGAACAGTTGAGGTCTTAAGGATTGATCATATATGTTATTCAATTGATTCTTCTAGGGAAAACTTTTGAGTTTGTCTCTTCTTCTTGTAATTCAATGATTTCATTTTAATAATAAAATCTTCTATCTTTCATATCAAAAAAAAAAACTAAGTAAAGCTAATGGTACAACTAAAATTTACACATTTAAACATATTTAGTGATAAAAAATTTATTTATCTCAATAGTTTGAAGTTCTATGTTAAGATCTAAAGCAATAATAGAACTATTCACTTACTATATTGAGGAAAAAAAAACAAAAATAATAGAATGCTTCTAAAAAAAGTTACCATCCAAAAAAATTCATCACATTCATCTTAATAATTTTAAGCTGTATGTTGATATCTAAAGTAGAATACAACTACTTGTTTATTGTATTGAAGAAAATAATAATTTATTTACGCATTTAAACATATTTAGTGATGACAAATATATTCATGTTAAGAGTGTGAAGTTGTACGTTAAGATCTAAAATAAGAATATAATTATTTGCTTACTGTATTGAAGAAAAGAATACACAAATAATAGAATGCTTCTAAAAAAATTGCCCTAAAAAAAATTCATCTAATTCATTTTAATAGTTTTAAGCTGTATGTTAAAATATAAAACAAGAATATAACTACATGTTTATTGTATTGAGGAAAAGACTAGCAAAATAATAGTCTACTACGCATTTAAACATATTTAGGGATGACAAATATATTCGTCTTCATAGTCTGAAGTTGTATGTTAAGATTTAAAGCAAGAATATAACTACTTATTTATTGTAAACTGCAATTATACATTAAAAAATTCAGTGTGATATTGATTTAACTTTACAGTAAATTATTTATCTAACTAATAACTTAGCTATAACTAACATTTGTACATAATATTGATTAGTCATTAACCATAACACGAGTATTTTACTGAAAATTAAGAAGGACAAATAGGATAATGTAAACATAAATAAGAATTTATACATACCTTTTTTTGGTTTATTCTTTCCATAATACTATTTTTGACCACATTTACCTTCAGCAAACTCTCAACATGTTTTTGTTTGTAGAACTGTCACAAATGTAATATAATTATCTTAATTAGGTAAATAAGTTTTGTATAGTTATGTATTATTATTATAAAATATCATTTAACAATTATATAAAAGTTAAAGTATACCTTTTTTATTTTCTTTTTAACCTTTTTATCTAACTTTTTCTTGAAATCAATTTCAAAAAGATAAATTATTAAAAAGTTAATTACTACAAAACCACCTATGACGATAAAGTAAAAGTATAGTACTTACCGATAATAAGAAATATATGACCATTTTTTTGAAATTTCTCTCACACGTAACTTATTGTGATACTATTACAAAACATATGTTGAATTAGATTTAAATATGTATATTCAAAATAAATACTTTAAAAATAATTAAGAACAAATAAACAAATAAAATATTTAAATATAGAGCTTACATCTTTAGCGTTTTTGTTCACACAATAAGTAATTTTCTTCCTGTTTCATGTGGAAGAAAAAAATATCATTTATTTGTATGACTTTTATTGTTAATTAATAAAAAAATAACATTTTTACTCACTGGTCATTTAATTTCTTTTGCCATTCTTTCAAAATAATTTTTGAAAGCATAGTTGTGTTTACTATAATTGTTGCCCCCCATCCATGTGCAATTATATGCACTCACACATTATCTCTTGAAGCTAAATGTGGATTCATTTTATAATCTGAAATTAAAAATATCAAATATGATAGAGTTATCAAGTTACAAATAAAAAATGTTTAAAGTTTAATTATTTATTTTTTTAATAAAATATTTGCAATCATAATATCAATAATATTGAATATTATAATACTATATTCACGCATACTTATTGATCTACTTTGTTGAATCAATAGATATGAAACCTATAAACGTTGTAAGATGCATGAGTTCAACCTAGCAAAATGATCTTAAAACATATTGTTATAATAAATGAATGTGAAAAAACGGATGCATTTAAAAAATCAACTTTATAAGTAATGTACGTCAGAAAAAACAATGATTACCTATTAGTGAGATATTGAATCTACAAATCATACTTGGATAACCTTTAAATGAAGCTCCTTAAAAGTTCAATGAGAATAGGAAGAAAAGTAAATAACCCACATTAAAAAATAAGGATTTTGTTAGTCTTCTAAACATGACCTATGTGCAAATGGAGTGAACCCAAATATAGGACTTTACCTAAGATATTTATTGATGCTAAATATTCAACTTACAAGTCAATCTGTAAGGCATATGGTAAACAAATAGAAATCACATATTATTGTTACCAGACATTTAGATATTGTTGAGCTTCGGCAACCCTTAATTATTTATATTATATTATATATGGCTCATTTTCTAATTTGGATCCTTAATTGTTGCATTTCTAATCAGTCAGTCTATGGGTACTCCACAATATACTCATGAATCCTAACCGTCTATGACTAAGCACTTAGTGTTAGGATTTGACTTAGCTTATTTTGTTTATTCTAATGTCACATTAGCTTTAATCTTAACTCTTTCATAATTGAATTAAAATATTAGGATTTTGGAATATATTCGAAGTACATTTTCGGAGTATCAACAAACTTACACTTTTAATATTGTTTGGTCTACCTTTTTGACTTACTAAAACTTAAAATGTTGACAATGATTTTCAGAGACTAAAGAAGTACAATTAGAAGTTCTTAAGTTAAAGCCCTGAGTCCATGGCTACCTCAAACACAAAATTATGTTAACTATCGAGTGTAGTCTCAAATGATGGTTTACTGCAAGCCTACAACAACATGTTCATGACAAGGTAGATTACACCGTGAATTGATAATCCAATAGTAGTAAAGCACCACTTTCATTCTTGCATGCGTGAAGGATGAGCAAAGGGGATTTTGAAATATGTAAGAATTTTGAGCTGAGAATGTTCTTATATAGTCAACTACCGTACAAAAGATTTCAATTATTTGTTATTACATTAAAGTTTAAAGAAGTAACTTTTGAGTTTTAACACCCTATTTCTAAAGAGGGAGCTCTTTGGTAATCTTTACAAAAGGGTCCTATGAACAAATGATAATCCAATAGTAGTAAAGTACCACTTTCACTCTTGTATGCGTGAAGGATGGACAAAGAGAATTTAGAAAGACATACGAATTTTCATCAAATCATGCTAATTTTTTCGAAAGGGTCCTATGAACAAAAACCACCTTCAAATGATCACAAACACAAGAGCATATTCTTGACAAGTCAGGTTACACAATTATGCTATGAATTGATAATTTAGTGGAATCAGTATAACATCTATATGTTTATTATGATTCAAGCTTTGAAATTCAAGTTTTAAATCTATACCCTCTAAAATTAATGACATCACACTCAAATTAAAAGGGTCCTATGAATAACTACCACAAGAACTTTATGTTCATTATGATTCAAGCTTTGAATTTATACACCCTATATTATATAGATCACACTCAAACTAAAAGGGACCTATGACCAACCTGCACAAGAAACTTATCTGGGTCAAATGGTTAGCACTTAGGATTTCTTGATTTTTCAACACCAATGTCTTTAGCGCAAGGGAAAAAAAATTTTGGGGTTCAGAAAAATATGTCTTTCACTCATCCTAGTACAAGGAAAAAAAATCAACTTTTCCCAAGTTTTGTTTGCCATTACCATCAAAACTTATGTTTCACCAACACTATGATGGAGCCCTCCAAATAAGATAACATGAATTGAAAACAAGTGGAAAGCACCAAGCAACAATCTTTATAATGGGCAGAGGGACTCCCGTCCTCTCATGGAGACACCATTACCAATACATTTCTTAATATATAGGTTCAAGGTTTAAATTCTATACATAATATAATTAAAAAAGAGATTCCTTCAAGTGACGATCCAATAGCTTTCTATCTAAACAAACCATAATTGTTCAAAAGCTTCTAGATGGGTAGGAAGTAGGGGTGTATTCGGGCCGGGCTTAGCCCTGCTCGGCTCGGCTTGAAAAGGCATACTCTAGGCCCGAAGCTCGACTCGGCCCGAAATGATGCTCAAAAAATGAGCTCGAAGCTCGGCTCGGCCCGAAATGATTCAAGCTCGAGCCGGGCTTGGCTTTGCTCGAGCTCGGCTTGATAAAACCCACTCCTCGCTACCCTAACAATAACCCGATCTAGAACCCTAAAATGCTACAAAGAACATGAAAACGAAGGATTTCGGGTAGGAACAACAGAAACGAAACTATAATTAAGTACTTGTTCCACCATCACCAATGATCACAAGCTTGAAGCTAGGGTAATTGACGGTTTGCTGGTTTGGAAGCGCCTGTACAAGAAAAACAGAAAACCCTAAATATCATAAGCAAATACCCTAAACCAAACTCTAACCCTAAAGACAATTAGGAAAAGAGAGAGAGGAAAATAATAATAATAATAAATCACCATTTTCTTCCTTTTAGTTGCGCAGCCTGTGAGTGTTTTGTTCTTGGAGAGAAGAAGCTGTAGAGACTAGAGAGTTATTTTGCTCTTCCGCCTGCAGCCTTGCTTCCACAAGAAGACAATCAGGAAAAGAGAGAGAGGAGATGACGATTGATGATGATGGGTTTCTCTGAAAGCTTTAAGGTTCTCGAATCACGAGAGCTCTAACCTGACAAAACATCTACGAATTTTACTTGTGTGTAACTTACTTATACAAACCAATTATGTATACACACCATCCTCACCATCAATTCATGTTGATGCGCCCATCCAATGGTCGATATTAATTACCACTTACAGGTAGGGATTTGAGAGTTTGAGACAAAAAAAATTATATATATATATATAAACAAGCAGGGCCGAGCCGAACTTCGGGCCGAACCAAACACAACCAAGCCGAGCTTCGGGCCGGGCCGGATCAAACAGGGGTGAGCCCGAGCTTGGCTTGAACCTAGTTTCAAGCTTTTTTTAAGGCTTGGCTTGGCCCTATCGAGCCTAAAATTTCAAGCTGATCTCGGGCTGAGCCGGGCCGATCTAGGCCGCACAATCGGGCCGATCGGGCTTTGTGCAGCCCTAGTAGGAAGCTACAATTGCCTTTTTAGATTGGGATCCAATAATGCTTCAGATAGTGTTGCTTCAGACAACCACAGACGTGGAAAAATTTTGTCTCTACCTGAAAAAATTATCCAAGATAATAAGCTCAGCAAGTAAAAGTAAAAGAATTCTCGAAGCATAATGTTTCCAGAAATATAGAAAGAAGAAACTGATATGAAAAAAATTGCCTCTACATCTCTATTGAGAGAATAATAAATGAAAACAACAATCAAACAAATTAACTCCAAATAATTACATACTCAAACATAAATAAGCATAAATAAAATAGAAAATGTGATTGAACATGAATCTCTATTAGACAGAAGATGATGCAGAGGCACTGCCATGTCCAATGGAAATTATTCTACTGTCTAGGATGTCTCTTGCATATGATTTTCATCTTTACTATAATCTTATGATACAACTTGCAGCCACATTTAGAATAGGATCACCTCTAATATTACAAATATTCAGAAGCAGTTGCAAAAATTGCTATAACAACATTGTTATTACTTATACATTCGGATTCACCAAGTTTGACTTCAATTTTATTGCCTCTATCAAAGTCACCACACCTAATTTTAGGTAATCCAACATACTCATTTACCTCATCCACCTTATCAAAGACAAATACTACATTTTTGAGCATCATGATATGGTGCTTTTCTCCTACTTTCTTGTCCAATTCACCACTTTACTATTTAAACTTTTAGAACATTGGATTTATTGTAATACAGAGACAATAAGAACCACATATGGTTAGTTTGGTTAGACAATAACTCCAGAGTTCTGAGCGAGATTTTGGTTAGAGAATAACTCCAGAGTTCTGAGCGAGACAAAAATACCTTTCTAGAAGTTGTTTCAGATGGGAAAAGCTTAGTTTCTTGACGGGAAAAACTTAGTTTCTTGACATCTCCATCTACATGTATTGAAATCGTTCATATAAGGGTATTTGCTTTCTATGTTTGGCAGACATGAAGTAGCCACTGCGATATTACTCCTTATATTGATATGTTGTCTAATTTCTGCATTCAAATATCATGACATAGAAGGAATACTCATCAACAATCCGCATAACATTTTTTTTGTTTGTGTGGAACTTTACTCTACTAACAAAACAAGTGCCCATTTTTTTGTGTGTAGATTATAAAGATGTGTTTATCAGGAGGAACAAGCATAAAATAATTTTTCCCCTCTGTTTCAAAGATTTTTTGTTTCTTTCTTGCTTCACTTCATAAATATTATCTTCAATAATCTATGTGTGCGGTGAATTCTAAGATCATTACTTTTATCTTCCATGTTGTCTTTTATTTACTCCCGTCTTCTCACGAAGACACCATTAACAATACACTTCTTAATAATATAGGTTCAAGGTTTAAATTATATACATAATATAATTAAAAAACAGATTCCATCAAGTGATGATCCAATAGCTTTCTATCTAAAACAAAGCATAATAGTTCAAAAGCTTCTAGATGGGTAGGAAGCTACAATTGCCTTTTCAGATTGGGATCCAGTGTTGCTTTAGGCAACCACAGACTTGGGAAACTTTGTCTCTACCTGAAAAAATCATCAAAGACAATAAGCTCAGCAAGTAAAAGTAAAAGAATTCTAGAAGCATAAAGTTTCCAGAAATATAGAAAGAAGAAACTGATATGAAAAAAAATTGTCTCTACATATTTATTGAGAGAATAATAAATGAAAACAACAATCAAACAAATTAACTCCAAATAATTATATACTCAAACATAAATGAACATAAATAAAATAGTAAATGCGATTTTCTTACATGGAATCTGTTTTTGAACTATCCTCGCCTCTTTTTAGGTCTCAAATATCGTCTGCTCCCTATGGTTAGAAAATCCAACACAATACGGTTAGAAAATCTTCCCCAATCACGTCCTGTAAAACCGAAAATAAGAGCTTCTGGTCTTAAAAAAAATTGTATCTACCTCTTTATTTATTGAAAGAAAAATAAATAAAAAGAACAATCAAACAAATTAACTTCAAATAATCACACACTCAAACATAAATAAAATAGAAAATGTGATTTTCTTACATGGAATCTGTTTTTGAACGATCCTCGCCTCTTTTTAGGTCTCAAATATCGTCTGCTCCCTATGGTTAGAAAATCCAACACAATACGATTAGAAAATCTTCCCCAATCATGTCCTGTAAAACCGAAAATAAGAGCTTCTGGTCTTAAACAAAAAATTGTATCTACCTCTTTATTTATTGGAAGAAAAATAAATAAAAAGAACAATCAAACAAATTAACTTCAAATAATCACATACTCAAACATAAAAGGGAGTAAGTAAGATACCCAATCGCCTCCTATGAAACTGAAACTGAGAGCTTCACCACCTTGAAACCGAAATTGAGAGTTTACTGGTCTCTTTCTCCACATTCTGTGCCGATGCCAAGCTTTTCTATTTGTTTGTGAAGAAGAGATGGTGAAGAAAATAGGGACAACTAAACGATTAAATGTGTGAAAGGAGTAGAGAGAAGTGGAGAGAGGAAGAGAAGAGAGGAAGAGAAGAGAGATAGAAACAGGTGACACATAGCTACCGCCAAACGGAGAAATAGACAGAGAGAGAGATGAAGAGAAGAAAGAGACAGTGCCGCCAATTGGAGAGATGGACGGAGAGAGAAAGAGAGCCTACGGTCTTCTCTTCTGAGAGGATTCTCATCTTCAGAGAGTCCTATTCTCTTGAATATAAGGGAATGAATTTCGTCTGGGCATGGCTAGACGAAAAGAATATGGCCTACATCCCATGGATTAACACGTGTTCCTTTGAACACTCTTTAACCATGGTTAACATTCATTAAATCTTAGGTTTCAACCATGCAACACTGATTTTTAGAAAAAAGTATTAAAAAAATTTAACCATAAGAGGTAAAGAAAATTAACAATGGGTAAAAGGAGAGTTAAAATGACTCTATGAGTGGGCCAAATGATTTTGGTCTGGCCTCGCCAGATCAAATCCAATCTTATTGATTATGCATGTGACAAATGCATTTATGCTTGACCGAAGGTCTTTTGAAGAGAGGCATCTTTTGGCAAATAGTGTAACGACTTTTGAGGCATCTATTAACAATGCATTTAATGAGTTATTAAAGAAAGATTGTTGATAGGATATAGATGAAATTTCTTTAAAAGATCTCCGACGAAATTAAGGTATTATGGTAAATAGTATAATGAGACTTTTGAGGCATCTACTGACAATGCATTTAATTAGTTATTAAAGAAAGAATGCTGATAGGAGATAGAGGGAATTTCTTTAAAAGATCTAATAATGAAATTTCATTAGATGGGCAACTTAAGGCTCGTTTTTAAGGGTTAATAGATTAATAGAAATTGTGAGTGTGTCGAGATGCACCTTTTCTCTCTTCAAAGGACGCACGTTTCGAGTATTAGGAGTAGGTTCCTAACTGAACGTTGTCCGAGATTTATCAGAGCTCGAAGAGGTTGCTTTTGAAAACGAGTGACAGGCTCGAACGACTCGAATTTCTATCATATAATGGCGTCGATTCTCCTGAACTCTCCTTTTCTATTAAGAGGGACATCACTCAGATTCAGTCTCTCTGTACCGAGATGGATCGTCTTTGGAGTCCGTCGCCTCCAAAACCCAACGTGATCTCTGGAAGAGGTAAATTAATCTCTCCTGATCCTGATCCTGATCCTGATCGATTCATGTTTTCTCTCTTGATCAATCGATGCTCGCTCGACAATGGTTTTGTTTCAGTTCTATTTTTAATTTTATATTAGATTTTTGACAATTCATGAATGGAAGATCTCTTTGGATTTCGGAAGATGAAAATTTGATTAATAACCTTCAAAGTGATAATTCAGTTCGGATTTCACACCTTTTCATTGCTTGATCTTCGGGATATATTAGGGTCTCTCATCTATAAGAGCAAATGCAGTGTGATGAATTTCTTAGAACGTGTTGGATCTTGATTAATTTTTATTTATTTTATGATGATAATTAGGGTTTGAATTATCTTAATCGTGGAAATGGATTCACCTAATTTTTCAATTCCTTACCATTTTAATGAATTATCTTTTGAGAAGGTTGTCAGGGACATTACAATCTGATTGATATCCAACCAGGGCTCTCAGCATTTCTTATTACTTATCTAGTAGGGTTTTCTATAAACATTTCAAGGTAGTTCCATTATCTTATCTTTTCAAGAAATTGGGTTTTAGGATCTTCCATGAGTACAAAAGAAAGCTTCTCCTTGCTGGATTCTTGGGTGTTTAAATATGCCCGTTGATTTTTTATTTTTTTTTGTTACTAATCATATAGAAATGATTATCTTCTACAGATTTTGGTAGTTCTTTACCCTAATTCAAAGTGTACATTCATACTTGGTTGAATATATATGTGTCTATATGTATATATACTAGCAAACACTCTCGTGCATTGCATAAGATACTTTGTTTTACGAAAATAGCATTTAATATTAGCTTAGAAGAATTTTTATCAACTACAAGAAACAGCTTACATTTCTTTTGTATAATTATATAATTCCATGGTAAATATATGCTCAATATGACAACCAAAACTACAAGATAGAGTATACTATTAATAATGGTATTGTAATTTTATAACTTTTTGTTTTTATTTTCTAGCTAGAAAATCCTCAAATCTTTCTCAATGTTATATCCAACTAATCTATTAACACTACAAAATTTAAGCCTTTTAACGGCGTTTCAACACCGCCGTTAAAAGACACAAAAACGCCATTATTGGTAACAATGGCGTTTCATACCAAACGCCGTTATTGGTCACGTCGGGGAATGTAAACACGGCATTTATTCTCACGGCGTTCGAATAACGCCGTAATAACTCCACATATCACGGTGTTTGGATAACGCCGTCATAGACTCCACCTATAACGGCGTTTTGTTGAATGCCGTCATATACTTTACCTATAACAGCGTGTACATATAACGACGTTTTTGAAACGCCATGATAGGTGGAGTCTATTACGGCGTTTTTCAAACGCTGTCATAGTCACTAATGTCAATTACAGCGTTTTGCAAACGCCGCGGATAGTAGTCAAATGGAAAAAGTAATTTTATTTTTGACCAGTTTTTTTTACCTGTTTTGTACTTGTCAACAACATCAAATAAATAAACCATGCCCATAATGTAAAATACATTATATAGAAAATCCAATTTTCTACCTGGAAATCTACAATCAATATAAAATAAATACATCCAATCACACGTACCCATCATAATGTAATAATACATGTCCATAAAAAAGTGTCAAAAAATCATAAGTTTAACTATCTCCATCTCGCTGGTTCCCTCCCGCAGTTCTAAACTTGACAGGTGTGTGCTACCGGCTCCGTCCTACAAAGACAATAAAATAAAATTATTTATTAGAATATTGAAATGATAAAATTTACGGGATTTCATAATTAATATGCAAATAAGCAAAAAAAAAAAAACATTCAATCACTAACATGCAAACTCATCACTAAGCGCGCACCAAATCCAAACCGGGCCTCGGTTTTCGATGTTGTTTCTTCTAACTTGTATATTTTAACACAACTTAAGTGTGAGAATTGGTTTTGAAGGAATCAGAGGTTGTTTGCCCGATTTGGGCACCAAGTAGGTCGAATTCCCAAGTTTTAAAGAATAGTTTGCCCTAAACCTACAACCGCCCACCAAATCTAAATCGGGCCTCGGTTTTCGATGCCGTTTCTTCTAACGCGTGTATTTTAATACAACCTAAGTGTGAGAATTGGTTTTGAAGGAATTGGAGGTCGTTCGCCTGATTTGGGCACCGAGTAGGCCGAATTCTCAAGTTCTAAAGAATAGTTTGTCCTAAACCTACAACCGCCCACCAAATCCAAACTAGGCCTCGGTTTTCGATGCCGTTTCTTCTAACGCGTTTATTTTAACACAACCTAAGTGTGAGAATTGGTTTTGAGTGAATCGGAGGTCGTTTGCCCAATTTGGGCACCGTAGGCCGAATGCCCAAGTTCAAAGAATAGTTTGGCCCAAACCTACAACCGCTCATCAAATCCTAACCGGGCCTCGATTTTAGATGCTGTTTCTTCTAACGTGTGTATTTTAACACAACCTAAGTGTGAGAATTGGTTTCAAGTGAATCGGAGTTCGTTTGTCCGATTTGGGCACCGAATAGGCCGAATTCCCAAGTTCTAAGAATAGTTTGGCTGAAACCTACAACCGCCCATCAAATCCTAACTAGTTCTCGGTTTTCAATGCCGTTTCTTCTAATGCGTGTATTTTAACAAAACCTAAGTGTGAGAAATGATGTCAAGTGAATCGGAGGTCGTTTGCCCGATTTGGACATCGAGTAGGCGAATTCCCAAATTCTAAAGAATAGTTTGGCCTAAACCTACAACCGCCCATCAAATCCAAACCAGGCCTCGGTTTTCGATGCCATTTATTCTAACGTGTGTATTTTAACACAACCTACGTGTGAGAATTGGTTTCAAAGGAATCGGAGGTTGTTTGCCCAATTTGGGTACCGAGTAGGCTGAATTCCCAAGTTCTAAAGAATAGTTTGGCCTAAACCTACAACTGTTCACCAATTCCAAACCGGGCCTCGGTTTTCGATGTAGTTTCTTTTAAAGCATTTATTTGAGCACAACCTAAGTGTGTGAATTGGTTTCGAGTGAATTGGAGGTTGTTTGCTTGATTTGGGCACCGAGTAGGCCGAATGCTCAAGTTCTACAGAATAGTTTAGCTCAAACCTACAACCGCCCATCAAATCCAAACCGGGCCTCGGTTTTCGATTCTGTTTCTTCTAACGCGTGTATTTTAACACAACATAAGTGTCAGAATTGGTTTCGTGTGAATCAGAGGTCATTTGCCCAATTTGGGCACCGAATAGGTTGAATTCCTAAGTTCTAAAGAATAGTTTGGCCTAAACCTACAACCGCCCACCAATTCCAAGTCGGGCCTCGGTTTTCGATGCCATTTCTTCTAACGTATGTATTTTAACACAACCTAAGTGTGAGAATTGGTTTAAAAGAAATCAGAGGTTGTTTGCCCGATTTGGGCACCAAGTAGGCCGAATTCCCAAGTTCTAAAGAATAGTTTGGCTTAAACCTACAACCGCCCACCAAATCCAAACAGGGCCTTGGTTTTCGATGTCGTTTCTTCTAACGAATGTATTTTAACACAACCTGGTTTCGAGTGAATCGGAGGTCGTTTGTCTGATTTGGGCACCGAGTAAGCCGAATTCCCAAGTTCTAAAGAATAGTTTGGCCTAAATCTACAACCGCTCACCAAATCCAAACTGGGCCTCAATTTTCGATGCCGTTTCTTCTAACGTGTGTATTTTAACACAACCTAAGTGTGGGAATTGATTTTGAGTGAATCGAAGGTCATTTGCTTGATTTGGACACCGAGTAGGCCGAATGCCCAAGTTCTTCACCGACTTTTCTTTGTTCATTTAATCTTAGCTCCTCCATCAACCCCTCCAGTTGCCCTCTCAATACACCTCCCATAAATAACTCAGCAACCAAGTGCCTGTGATACCCTATTCCCAATCTTTGAAACCCATATTTCCTTTTTCTTTCCTTATATCAAAGTTCAAGATAAGATTGTCAATTTTGAGATAAAGCTGATGGACATTGATAGCAAGCATCTCGGTATTCTAGAAACAGAATACCAAGCTATAGTTTGGATGCTGTCATCTGAGTTTGCAAGGGTTTGCAAGGATATCAGCAGCATCGATGACACACGTACTATGTTTCATCATCCCTGTTCATGGGTTTTTGGAATTATAGTTTCTCATTTTTTTTTATTTTAAAATGCTATTCTGGATGAAGTTCTCCACGAGAGGTGATATTGGAAGTGCAAATTTTTTTTTTCAGACAAAATAGCACAGTAGACAAGGTGCATTTTTTGTTCATGTTTATTGATTCTCTACCAACACCCAATTCGATACAAACTTACAAAGTTCAGTTAAGAGGGTGTTGATCCCATTTCTCATCTCTGATTTGATCTCAATTCACACAATAATGGAGATTCCCACATGGTTAATCAGCTCGAGCAATCATCATAAGATGAAAATGTGTACCATTTACATAGTATATGCAAAGATCATTCATCGATTTAATGGCATCTTGTTAAATATGTTTTTTTTTTAAATAATCTCAATATGAAGATCTGCCAAGTGTTTTTATTGATAGTTTGTTCGTTAGTTCTGACCGTATAGTCATTTTAAAACATGTCCTTTATAAATTCTAAATGACTTCTAATTTCGAAAGAACAGCTTTCGTAAGTGTGAGGGGAAAAATACCGGAAGAACACGTGTCAGCAGTAGCTCCTTCCACGCTCTGGTTTACTGGTAAAAGGTTGGAGCGGAGGGTGTGGCACCCTGACCTGTACTCCGATGGTAAAGTCAGTAAGTGTTGAAGATGATGAACAGTAAACACAAGAACAGTCACTGAGAAATTCGCAAGGCACAGGAAGCACTGAACACACGTATTCTCAGGCCTGGGTTAATGAACAAGTGTCCTGTACACTCAAAATCACGGGGTTTTTATAGGGCAAGGTTGATATGGCCATCGATGACCATGGATGGCCATAGGTGTCCATACCACGTGTCTTTGCACTCATTGCCAAATATCTCAGACATATCTGCCGCCGGTTGCATTACACGTGAGAGCCTCCTATAAGTCCAATCGGACGGGATCAGACGGTACGCAGAAGTGACCAGCATTAAATGCCAAGACAGTGCTTTCGGCACGAAACGGCGCGTTCGGCACGCCTGTCGGAATTATGGATCGCCTCCTGATCACTTCCACCTACGAGTCGGTCTCGCTGTCGACTCAAGCTCGGTTACGGCGCAGATGCCTTAAAATATAGCACGACATCGTTGTCGGTGAGACAACGGACTCGTTGTTTGCGTAACGACAAAGACGTTGTCAAGAGCACAACGTTCACGTTGTGCTTTAGACAACGAGCACGTTGTCAAAGCAACAACGGAAACGTTGTTCTGCAAGAGAACAAAGACGTCGTAATGCGCACAACGGGATCGTTGTGCATCATACAACGTGTGACCCCTATATTTTAAGCACGTGACCCCAACTCGTGTCCACGTGTCACTTTCGTGAACAAAACGACGAAAACGAGCTCGTCCTCCAACGCTGAGTTGATTTTACGAATTTTATCCGTTATAATTTGCCCCTTTATGATGCTTGGAACGTAGTTCGAAGCGTCATAAACGGACAAAAAGATCATACCTGGCACTGCTCCGGAAGACGGAACGTTGCGTGCTTTAAACGCTCGCTGAGAAGGTCGACCGTTCACGCCAGCTGGTTACGCGTGCGAACCGTCACGTCTATTTAATGTGGACAGGCTGTCATCATCGTCGATTTTGAATTTCAAACGCTTTTAATAACTCTGACGGTTACTCTCTTCGGCGAAAAGACGATCTTGCCACTGCTCTCATTTCAGCTGATACAGGTGTACGGCTCAGACGAAGGACAGTAGTGTACTTTCACAAGCCTGGGATGTTTATAAAATCTCATCGAATCCTCTTTCTCTTTCACCCTGTTTCTTCAAGCACTGTTACTCTGCCGAATTCTCTCCTCAACTGAAAGTTCATCTTCTTCAAGCTCTTCAACAATCTCTCTGAGTTCTTTGGTTCGGTACGCCCTTCACCCCTTTCTCTTATTATTTCTTACTGTTTTTCCTTTTCTCTCTTCTCTAGCTCTTGGGGTGACTCTGCTCCGTGCATACTCCATTGCTCTTGTCCCTCTTCTCTGTTTCTTCCAATCACCATGGCTGCCATCGTTCCCGTAGAACCCGCTAGGCTAGAGGAAGTTAGAGGCCCTACTGATGATGAGGCCAGTTGCACAGGTAGCGCACCTCATGGTGCCTACATTGAAAAATCCTCAGCTCTGCGCCAGCACCAGTTGGCACATCTGAATCGCTTCAGGGAACGTTTCGACTTCCCTTCCAACGTCAATCTCCACTTCAAGCGAGATGATGCTATCATAGATAGGCGTTCTGCCTGTACCGTTGTCTATCTCTCCCAGCTTGAGGCTGGCCTCCGCTTCCCCCTCCATCCTGTCTTGGATGAAGTTCTGTCCACCCTGCAACTCGCACCGGGACAAATGCACCCGGGCTTCCACAAATACATGTCCATGATGATCAAATTCATCAAGGACAGATACCCCATAGAGGCTAGGCACCTATTCCACTTCTGTCACGCCGTCAGATGCCGAGGCAATGACGATGGCTTGTACTCCTACTATTCGTGGAACAAGAAACCCCGATACCCAGAGCTCGTCTCAGGCATTCTCGATAGAGAAAGAAAATGGAAAGCCACTCATTTCGTTGTCTCTGGCGGCTGGAAGGCAGAGAATTCCACGGTCCCCAACGTCTTCCGAGCGGAAGCAGGTATACCACTACAGTCATCCGTTGTCCGTTGTGCACCATTGTCCTGACTCCGTTCTCGTTGTACGTTGTGTGCTCTCGTCCTGCTAACTTTCTCGTTGTACTCATTTTGCTTTCCTGTGTGCAGTTGACCCAAAGAAGTTCCCGTACAAGAAGTTGGCCCCAGAAGAAGAAGGCCTCCTTACCGGTATCCATCATGCTCGAGGTGGGGAATACATCAGGTGGAAACCGCTCGAGCCCGAAACGCGGGTCTCCTCCAGCACTCCAGCAACCACTCAACAACAACCACAGCAACAGCAACAGCACCAGCGACAGCAACAAGGCGCCTCTACTTCCGCGCCTTCACCAGCACTTAATCCAGCCGAAGAAGAAGAAGAAGAAGGTATGGCTGACACAAACCCACCTCCCCTAAGCAGGAAGCCGAGGTCTGCTCGCCCTGCGGTTCAGCCGCCACCACCGCCACCACCGCCGAAGAAGAAGAGGAATCACTCTTCCAAGGGTACAGTGACTGCTGACCCTAAGAGAAAGATGCCCACCCAGGCCGAGTTCGAGGCCAGAAAGAAGGCCAAGGCGGACAAACGCCTGGAGAACGAGATCGCAGCCATTGCTGCTCCCCCCTCCACCTCTGCCGTTCCTCCAACAAGTCCAGGAGCAGAGGTGACAACAGCAGAGCCCGAGGCCAGCTCGGCGCCTGGCCCCTCTCGAGCTGCACCTGCCCCAGCCAGCACGAGCTCCGCTGTCGTTGCCCTGGCCGCAACGGAAGCTGGCACGACGAGTCTCCCGGCTCGTATGTTGCCGTCCTTCGTTCAGAACTGGTCACCCGACTTCTCTCGGTTCGGGGTACCGACCGTGAACGAATCGGTGAAGAGCTCGGAGAAGGCAGCCCGAGCTCTAACCTACGCGATGAGGTTGCCCCGGGACATCGCTAAGGTCGGCCAACTCCATCTGTCCGAACTGTCCTACGCAACCTGCCAGACTGTGGCGACAGTAAGCTTCTCCCTTCCTCATCTTCTTACTCAACTGCTTGAAAAATTACTTCTCGTTGTGCTAATGCCCAGACACTTCCTTGCAGATGAACACGCTCGTGCAAGAGCTCTGTGACCTCAGCCAGGATAAGTACACTCAGCTGCGAGACGGGATCAATTACTGGAGAGATAGGACGGAGACGTTGGAGCGGACTCTCGCTGAAGAGAGACTCAAGGCAGACTTTGATTTGTCTCAAGCCAAGGCTGACACTGTTCGTGCTGAGGTAAGGCTAAACACTGCCACCAAAGTACGGGAAAAGGCTGAGGCTGAGGCACAATCAGCAAAGGAGGCCGAAAAGAAGGCCAAGCAGGAGGTAGAGAACGCTGTTGTGCGCATCAGCGAGCTGGAGCATGTCTCCCAAGCTTTGGACAGACAGCTGGAGGAAACCGAGGCAGCCAGGACAGCACTGGCAGAGGAGCTCGAGGAGGCCAAGAAAGCTCAAGAGGCCACCGAGAGGTCCGTGACCCTGAGACTGCAGCAACATTATCAGTCTCAGCTGGACACGCTCTTGGATGAGGATCGGGCTGAGACCGAGAAGGAGGTTCTCGACTCGCTCCGCCAACAAGGACGCCTGAAAGAAGACAATGAAGAGGACGCCACCACGTTCTCCGAGCTTCAGAGCAAAGAACTGATCGAGCTCGACAACGAGCCCGAGGTGCAAGGCGACGAGCAGCCTCACTTTCTTGAAGGTCCTGCACCCCTCCCTGCCGAGCCATACTCCGAGCCAGCTGCTCCTGAAGTTCCTGCTGCTGCTGATGAAGTTACTCCGGTGGAAGCCCCAACTGCTGAAGCCTCTACTCCTGCCCCTGCTGCAACGGCGACAGATGCTGACCTTGAGATTGTCTGACCTGCTGCCCCTCTGATTCTCCTGCTCCTCTGATCCCTTGCCCCTCTTTATGTTTCTACTTCCCTTTTTGACGATGTAAATTCTCCTTTCTCCCTCCTATGGGAGGTTATCACTGTAATTGCCCAGAAATGGGCCTTTGATATGAATGGATCGCTCTTCTTTTTTATGTTTGCATTTCTTTTCACCTCGTAGCGTAGCACAACGCATGCACACAGAATAAGAAAAAAAAACACAACATGAGTAGTTGAATGATTTTTCACAGTCCACTGTACCGATGTTAATATGGTACTTCGCTATGTGAAAGTTTGAATATTCGTGAAAATTATAAATGTTGTACACTAAATAAACTATTCTGATCAAAACACTACGAGCAGAACACTATGAGTAGAGAGCTATGATCAAAGCACAACGAACAAGCACTAGAAGTAGAGCACTACGAATAGAGCATTACGATCAAAGCACTACGATCAAAGCACTACGAGCAAGGCACTACGATCAAAACACTACGAGCAAGGCACTACGAGCGTTCGCTATGAGCGTTCACCATGAGCAAAGCACTACGATCAGGGCACCACGAGCTAACACTCCGAGCAAGCACCACGAGCAAACACTACGATCAATCGCTTATGAACAAGCACTACGAGCAAACACTGATCCAGATACATCGTTCGCGTAGTTCACTGTGAATGCAATCTGACAAATAAAATTCATAGGACGAACGCAATGTAACTCAGTTCCGAAGCACATGCTCAGAGGATGTCATTAGGATAAGCCACTAGATTTGCTCAGATGACATCCTTATATAAGCCACTCGTGTTCGTTGTGAGTACGTTGTTCAGTCAAAACTTTATTTGAATTACTTGCAAAACATTCACAATATTACACTGATGAACCAAACAGAGAATAGCGTAGACAATGAGCAGGCACAAATCACATGTTGAAATATGAACACTATGATTATGTAAAATCACTGAAAACTTGTAAGCGCGATGATGTATGTAAATAGCATTTCACAGACTCTATTGAAAGAATTGCCTCAGATTCATGATGTTCCAAGATTTTGAGATGAGGTTACCTTGCAAGTCTTTCAAGTAGCAGACTCCAGGACTTCCCAATCGTTCTACGATATAAGGCCCTTCCCAGTTTGGTCCCAACTTGCCACTGTTAAGCTCTCTTGTGTTCTGGAACACTCTTCGGAGGACGAGATCACCGACCTGTAACACTCTCCGTTGTACTTTCTTGTTGTAGGCTTTCCTCAATCGCTGCTGATATCTCCTCATCTGAATGCTGGCATCTTCTCGCTTCTCTTCTAGCAGATCAAGATGAACAGCCATGAGCTCTGCGTTCTGATCTTTCTCTCCATCCTTCTTCTTGCTGTGCCAAGAGCGCACTGTAGGCAAACTGATCTCTGTAGGAATGATGGCCTCCATACCATACGCTAGAGAGAGGAGTTTCATTGGTAGGGCTCCTTGGAGTCGTTCTGTATCTCCACAAAACGTTGTGCAGCTCGGTGGTCCACTTCCCCTTCGAATCTTCCAGTCTCCTCTTCAAGGCGTTGAGAATATTCTTGTTGGCTGCCTCGGCCAATCCATTTCCTTGGGGATAATACGGGGAAGAGAAGACATGCTTGATCTTCAGCTCACTACAAAAGTCGGTAATCAAACGTCCTGAGAACTGCTTCCCGTTGTTAGTAATGATGGACTGCGGTATGCCAAATCTACAGATGATATGCTCCCACAGGAACTTCTTCACCTCTTGTTCTCTGATACGTGCAAGGGGAACAGCTTCAATCCACCGTGAGAAGTAGTCAGTTGCCACTAGAAGGAAGATCAGATTCCCTGGAGCTCTCGGGAAAGGTCCCACAATGTCAAGTCCCCACCGCGCAAATGGCCAAGGCTGTGATACAGTGCTGAGCTCTTGAGCTGGAGCATGAATCAAACGAGCAAACCGCTGGCACTGGCTGCACCTCCTCACATACTTCTGAGCATCAGCCTGCATGTAAGGCCAGAAGTAACCTTGCCCCAGAGCTCGATGGGCAATGGTTCTCCCGCCCGAATGAATACCACATATACCTTCATGCAGCTCAGCAAGTATTCTCTCCACGTCTACAGGATGAACACACTTCAGCAAAGGCCCACCAAAAGATTTCCTGTACAACTCTCCTCGCACCAAGGTATAGCGAGATGCCTTGGACTGAATGTGCCTTGATTCCTTCACACTGATAGGGAGAACTCCGTCCTTTAGATAAGCCACCAACCCTGTCATCCAGCTCGGAACTGGATTGACAAAGAACACTTCTCGCTGTGCCTGAAGAGTTATTGAAGGATACTCTTGGAACTCCATCAGAATAGCCTTAGGCTCGTCAGCCTGCACCATGGAAGCTAGATACGCCAAAGCGTCAGCATGCCTGTTCTCATCCCTCCGGGTGTGCCTGATCTCCACAACGGTGAATGTTTCACACAACGAACGAACGAGAGTAGCATACTGCTTCATCCGGTCGTCCTTGCAATCATAAACACCATTCACCTGATTCACCACGAGCTGTGAATCACAAAACACTCTCAACGTGGAGATCTGCAGCTCTCGTGCACTCTCCAACCCAAGGAGTAAGGCTTCGTACTCAGCTTCGTTGTTGGAGGCAGTGAACCCAAGACGCGACATCTTCTGCACTTTGACGTTCTCCGGACTGATAAGTACAACACCCAGTCCTGAACCACTGGAATTGGAAGATCCGTCCACGTATAACAGCCAACCGCTCCACTCTGACGATTCGGCCTCCTCCACAACGGCATCTCCGTTGTCAACTTCAATTGGGAGCTCCCGAAGATCAACAACCACGTCCTCTGCCTCCTCCTCCACAGGGAAATCAGAAAGAAAATCCGTCATTGCTTGCCCCTTCTCCGAACTTCTGGCCCGGTACTGGATATCGAACTCACTCAGAGCCACAGCCCACTTTGACATCCTCCCCGCCAGCTCGGGTCGTCCCAGCACGACTTTCAAAGGATACGTTGTGATGACAACGATAGAATGAGCATGAAAGTACGGACGAAGCTTCTCTGCAGAAAAGACAAGAGCCAGACACACCTTCTCGAGCTTGCTATAATTGCACTCTGCCTTGAGAAAGGTCTTGCTGATGAAGTAGACAGGCTTCTCCACACCATCACAGCTCCTCACCAGGACGGAACCAAGGGCTTGCTCTGAAACAGACAAATAGAGATATAAGATTTCACCTGACTCTGGCACCGAAAGGATAGGAGCTGAGCCTAAATACTCCTTCAAGGCAAGGAAAGCTCGGGAACACTCCGGAGTCCACGCAAAAATGGAGTCCTTCCTCAGCAGCTCGAACAGAGGTTTGCAACGATCGGATGACTTGGAGATAAACCGGTTGAGCGCAGCAATCCGGCCTGTCAGCTTCTGGATCTCCTTCTTTGACTTGGGCTCTGGCATGTCCAGCAAAGCACGGATCTGAGCTGGATTAGCCTCAATGCCCCGCTGACTCACAAGATAACCCAAAAATTTCCCTGAGGTAACTCCGAAGGTGCACTTCTCTGGGTTGATCTTCAGATTGAAAGATCGCAGCACAGAGAAAGGCTCAGCAAGGTCCGCCACCAGAGTACCTCGTACTCGACTCTTCACAACGATATCGTCGATGTACACTTCAACCGTCTTGCCAAGGAGTGACCCGAACATGAGATTCATCAGACGTTGATAGGTGGCACCTGCATTCTTCAAGCCAAAAGGCATCACCCGATAACAGAACAAACCTCGCTCTGTTATGAAGGCGGTCTTCTCTCGATCTGCTTCCGCCAGGAGGATCTGGTTATAGCCCGAATAACCATCCATGAAGGATAACATCTCGTGGCCAGCAGTGGCGTTGATGAGCCTGTCTATCCTTGGCATGGGAAAAAAGTCCTTGGGGCACGCCTTATTGACACCAGTGAAATCAATGCAAACTCTCACCTTCCCGTTCTTCTTAGGCACAGCCACAACATTGGCTATCCAGTCAGGGTACTGCACCTCCTGAATGAACCCGAACTGGATCAGCTTGTCAATCTCCTCGTTCACTGCATCATGATAAGCTGGAGCAAGCCTCCGAGGTTTCTGCTTCACTGGGGGGATGGCAGGATCAGCATTGAGGTGATGACAGATAACACTCGGATCGATGCCAGTCATGTCTTTGTGAGACCATGCAAAGACATCAAGATTCTGCCTAAGAAAACTCAGCAACTCGAGCTCCTCCTCCGTTGTCAAGCTCGTCCCGACCTGCAACACCTTTGGCTCTTCTTCCGTTCCCAAATTGACAGCTTTCGTGGGCTCAACGGAAGGTCTGCACAACCGATGTCTCCAAGCTCTCTTCGATAACGGGAGCGACCTGTAACTGCTACGAAGGCACAACGGAAGCAGGAAAATCGCATTTCTGCGATGCCAACTGATCACCTCTGATCTCCTGAGGCCCGTCCCGCGTTGGGTACTTCAACACCTGGTAGTACAACGACGGAACAACCTTCATCTCATGGGTCCACCAACGACCCAACGGGTCCAGCCACAACGGGCAAGACAACGTCGCCTACAGGCTTCATCGAGCTGCCATCAAATCCATACAGGGGAGTCTGAGTAGGGATGAGGACGGAAGGATCCAGCTTCATCTGAGTGAAAGCATGAAGGTACAAGATGTCTGCTCCACTCCCGGAATCTACGAGCACTCTCTTGATGTCGAAGTCTCCTATTCTCATGGTGAGAACAAGAGCATCATAGTGAGGTCGGATCACCCCTGCCAGATCACGATCAGTGAAGGTGAGTGCCTGCTCAACGCTTCTGCTAGGCACTTGCACCTGGCACACTGCAGCCTCATGAGACAGCTTCCTGGCCTTCGCCCTGAAGTTCCTCTCCACATCAGCTTCCGGCGTTAGCACGCGGCAAATGACATTGATCGTGCCCAAGGAAGCTCCTCCACTGGTACTGGGGTTATTGGCGGGTTCCCCTCCACGAGATTGGGACACCGGCTCCCTGGTACGCTCCGCACCGCCGTTGTCAGAAGCAAGATACTCCCCCAAGTACCCCTCCTGAACAAGCCTCTCCAAGTATTCCCTCAGAATACGGCATCGGTTGGTGAGATGACCACGGCACTTGTGATAGTGACAGTACTCATGCACCCGTGGTCCCGACGTAATATCTGGCACCGCCCTCACCGGCCACTCAAAGTATGGCTGATCCTCCATTGACCTCATGATGGTCGCCGGGCTGACTGTGAAATTGATGGGCGGGGCTCGATCTGCAAAAGATCGCCTCTCATTAGGCTGCACGCCTCTCTCGTGCTGTACTTGAGGCTGCACTTGGCGTGGCTGATACTGCTGCCTCGCCTGCTGGTCATTAGGACGTCTCTCCGTCCTGCTCTGATGCTGGTTAAAATTTCTTTCAAACGGGCGCCGATCCGGCTGATCCCGTTGAGTCACATACACAACTTTCTCCCTCTACTTCCTTGGTGGCGAGTCCTCAGATGATGAGGACTCGTACCTCTGCTTCTTCTCCTTCCTCTTTGATGATCGGTGTGTCCTCTCCACGACATCCACCACTCTCGCTCTGGGCTTCGGCACTGACACAACGGATACGTCCTCCTCGTACCTCCCGTACTTGGTGGCACGTACCATCAACTCGTCTATCTTGACAGGATAGTCAAGAGCTAAGGACTTGTAGAGCTCGAAATGCTTGGGGATAGCATTCTTGAAAGCAGTGATGCAGCTCGCTTCGTCAACCTTGTCAATGTTGTGGACTTCATCGGTGAAGCGCGAAATGAAGTCCTTCAAGGATTCGGCCGGCTTCATCCTCAAAGAGAAGAGAGTATCTGCACCTGCCTTCTTCTTATTGATGATGAAGCGATCAATAAAGGCCGACCTGAGCTCCGAGAAGTTGCTGATGGAACCAGGAGGCAAGTTCCGAAACCACTTCGATGCTGCCCCAGACAGGCTGTTGGGGAAAGCCTTGCAATACAGGTCATCATCCGGATTGCGAACAGCCATCGCGTGTTTGAAGTCAAACAAATGCTCCTCCGGGTCTGTCTTTCCAGTGTATTTCCAGTGTACATAGGGAAGATCGGAGTTATGAATTTGGAAGAAGTATAAGACTGGTTGATAGCATCCTTGAAAGGAGAGTTCTCAACGTTGTCCTTTGCTGACTGAGCAAAGTGGTCAGGAATCCCTCCCTTCATGCTCTTAACACGAGCACCGATTAAAGCCTCCACCTCCTTGGCTGTTACCCAAGTCTTCTGGGTGTCTGCGCCTCCAGTACCCACTCTCAGATCTTCTCTTCCTGCCCCTTCTCTGAAATCCACACGATCAGAAGGAATGCTCTGCTCTGCCCGAACCGGAGGCTGCCTTACATCCCCTTCAGTAGGATGAAGCACAAACCTGGTTTCACGGTTCTCCGGGGCAGAAGGAGAAGAAGAGAAGTAAAACTGACGTCTCAAGGAAGGTCTCTGCAGTGGCACATCATCCACCTCGAGCCTGCTATGCTCGAATGCCTCCAGCCTTGCCTGCATCACTTGCTGCTGCCTGGTGATTTGATCCAGAGCAGACTGCTGCACTTGCAGCATCGCCAAGATGCGATCTGAAACAGAGAGCTCAGCAGGGGGAGGCACAGTCCTCTCTGGTCGCCCAGACGAAGGACAGACTCCAGGAATGTGCACGACAGAAGGTATAAAAGAAGTGGCGTGAGGGGTTTGATCCTCATGCCCGAACACTTCTGACTGATCAGCCATGATCACAGAGGGGGGTCGGTTTTTTATTTCCCACAGACGGCGCCAATTTTGTGAGGGGAAAAATACCGGAAGAACACGTGTCAGCAGCAGCTCCTTCCACGCTCTGGTTTACTGGTAGAAGGTTGGAGCGGAGGGTGTGGCACCCTGACCTGTACTCCGATGGTAAAGTCAGTAAGTGTTGAAGATGATGAACAGTAAACACAAGAACAGTCACTGAGAAATTCGCAAGGCACAGGAAGCACTGAACACACGTATTCTCAGGCCTGGGTTAATGAACAAGTGTCCTGTACACTCAAAATCACGGGGTTTTTATAGGGCAAGGTTGATATGGCCATCGATGACCATGGATGGCCATAGGTGTCCATACCACGTGTCTTTGCACTCATTGCCAAATATCTCAGACATATCTGCCGCCGGTTGCATTACACGTGAGAGCCTCCTATAAGTCCAATCGGACGGGATCGGACGGTACGCAGAAGTGACCAGCATTAAATGCCAAGACAGTGTTTTCGGCACGAAACGGCGCATTCGGCACGCCTGTCGGAATTATGGATCGCCTCCTGATCACTTCCACCTACGAGTCGGTCTCGCTGTCGACTCAAGCTCGGTTACGGCGCAGATGCCTTAAAATATAGCACGACATCGTTGTCGGTGAGACAACGGACTCGTTGTGTGCGTAACGACAAAGACGTTGTCAAGAGCACAACGTTCACGTTGTGCTTTAGACAACGAGCACGTTGTCAAAGCAACAACGGAAACGTTGTTCTGCAAGAGAACAAAGACGTCGTAATGCGCACAACGGGATCGTTGTGCATCATACAACGTGTGACCCCTATATTTTAAGCACGTGACCCCAACTCGTGTCCACGTGTCACTTTCGTGAACAAAACGACGAAAACGAGCTCGTCCTCCAACGCTGAGTTGATTTTACGAATTTTATCCGTTACAGTAAGCATATCATTGTTATAAAGAAAATGCTTAGGTTTCTAATTATCCACTAACACCACCCACCACCACCACTAACACCACCCACCACAAGAGAACTAAACACCATAGTTTACAACTAATCCGTCTAAATAGGTGATACAAGAAATGCACTTGTCACTCAATGATTCTTGAACAGGAGATCTAAGGTTCAATGCATGCATGAGTATTTACCTATGAACTTAAATTCTCATTTAGTAACTGATAATGTACTAAATAGGTAATATGTACATTATCATGCTCCAACATTGACATATAAAGTAGAGATCATAAATAAATATCATATAACCACCCAAACGATTAACAAAGACCACGGGGTTCCGTCATGCACTATACAAAGTATAGCAAAGCGGGAACAAGGTTGTTAACAATTAATTAAGTACTAGAGATAGTTAAACAAGAGATTTTACTGAACATATAATACCATACGAAAAACATCAAATTAAGAAATTCCATTACTCAAGCAAGGTTAGATGGATAAATCCTAGTTTTTTTCTTGTTGAGTGACGACTAAAGCACGAAATATCTAAATATGTTTATTTAACAACTTGATATTAGCATTTGGAAATGACAAAAAGAAAAATAAAAGAGTTCAAAAATAAAAGAGTGGCAACATGCAACTGTTACAATTAAGAGAGTGGAATGGAAGTAAGGCGACAATGAAGAAAAAATTATATATTAGCAACAAGTGAAGAAGACCATATGAAATTAATCGAACATTGTACCAAAAAAATTGTCCATTACAATATATATATATATATATATATATATATATAATCATATAAAATATGTGATTCTTGTGTGGCCCTCTAGTAAGACGAAGGTCGAATAGCCGCTCAGCCCATCATCTATGTATTTAAAAAAAAAAACTAACTAAGCTATTCACAGATTAATCAAGCTATGTATTTGAAAGAAGATTAACTCAGCTATTTACAGATTTAATACTAATCTAGCAGATTTAAAGGCATTCTAAATAACAGATCTAAAAGTAATTATAACTAATAACATAACACTAATCTAAATCAAGTGCTATACTGAAACTACTTAGAAGAAATCAGAGTTTTGTCCATTTAAAACTAATGCAAAAAAAAAAAAAAAAAAGGTTTTTGGTAAGTTTTGGCGAACTTATAACTTGTTTATAAGTTTGAGAAATCGCTTTGATATTGGAATATAACTAACTTATAAGTTTACTCAGTGATGAGTTTAGTCTCAAACTAACACACACACACACATGCACTCACCTAAAGAAATCAGAGTTTTGTCCACATAAATGCATTTTGTGAAATTAGAAACAATGAAACTTACAACTGTTTAACACCCCTCAAATCATGATTCAAGTCTAATAAACTCTATAAAAAGCAAAATGAGTGGGAACAGGGCTGTTAACAATTAAGACTTACTTAGTGGAATTAAATCGAAGGAGAATGTAAATAAAACACGGCGAAAACCTATTATCCACCTATACTAATATATTAGCAAAAAAAAGAATAATTGCTATTCTTTTATAACAAGGTCTACCTTTCTACAGTAAAATGATGCATGTCGCTAGTTAAAGCTTGGTTTAGTAATCTTACAAAAATCCATTAAATTGCACTCTAAAAGAAATGACTTAAGGTCGGCCATTTATGATGATGTACAGTTGTGCTGTGGACATATAAACAAAATGATCTGTGGCATAGAACTATGGCAAAGAAAGATCCTAAGCACTAGTAATTGGTCAAGCATCAACATCAATCTAAGGTATCAAAAGCAAAACTTCAAAAGGGGACTAAAATTTGATTTTCAAACATCAACCAGAGTACTAGAAAGATAATAAACCTAAAGTCCATATCCCATGGTTTCTTAGTTCAACTAAAACTCAATCAGCAAAAACAAACCAAATTGAGCTAAGAACCAATCATGATTTGAGTCTAATAAACTCTATAAAAAGCAAATTGCAACAAAAGATCAACCCAAAACAACAAAAGGCATAATGATAAAGAGAACAAAAGAAGAAAGAAAAAATAATATGAAACTAATCAAAAGCACTGAGACTATACATAAATCAAACTATGAAAGACTATACACAAAATTATAAAGGACTACGACTATACATAAATTCCTTCAAGCAAAAACAAAAACTAACCAAAAGAAGTTTTCAGAAACCTTAAATACTAGCTTAATCTACTTCTCTTACTAAATAAACCCACAACCTATCTATTTATAATATTACAAGTTTGGCCATCGTATATTTTCTTATAATACATCAAAGCTAACATGATCACCCAGTATATCTGAATTCAAGTTATACATATACTACCATATAAAGAAAGAATATTACATTAGTACCTGAAAATTGAAATTAAATCTACCAATATGCAATATTCACAAGCTTTTCATCTTGCTCAAACAAGTGACTATGTTTACTACTTCAACCTGCATATCCCAACTTCAAGCTCTAAACTAAATTGTAGCAAATGACAACTAAAGACAAACATATGTTTTGATTGCCTATAGAGTGAGTCAAGATAACCCATGACCAGGCCTAGCTCAACAGGATTCAGGAATGGGATCTATCATTTGGTTGGGTGTCATGTTAGCCTTAGAAACCCTATCGCATATACTTAACAATAAGGCACCCAGGAACATTAGGCATGACCTACAAGATAGTAGTAATTGAAAACCTCACCGTCTTCTTAACATTTGTTTAAATGAAAAACCAATAATCATGAATCACCAATTCAGTTCAAGAGCCCGGTGCATGCGAGTATGTTCAAATATGAATCCGTGCATGTAAAAGCTCAACAAGATCATCCATACACAAATTCCTAGCATCATGTTAAAATTTTCCCAAAAAAATAATTTATAACAACACCATACACAAATGCTCTTTATGAACTTGTATACAACATTAACGAATTGGGCATTGTTTGAGCTCGGCTCCCAAAAAACACAGATTTTTTATTTAATTTTTGGTTGAAGGCTGCTTTGGGGGCCTAGAATTGGAGGATAAACAAAGATTTAGGGGGGCTATCTGTTAAACATACCTGTGAGGAAAAATCCCAGTACGCCAAATGATCAGAACCCCAACCGACTTGAGCAATAGCTAACAAAAAAACCTTCCTTCCATACGGGAGTAAGTTGTAGATCTACAGAGCACCAACAAGGAAAATATGAAAGATCAGAATCACAAACAAATGGAGAAGGGAAATTGTGGAATAAAGAGGTTGGTGCTCACCTCAATCGGCTACCGGTGAAGAATATCACCGAAATTCAGACGACCAGAACTTAAAATTCTAGGGCACCTCTCTAATAAAAGGAAGAATCTTAGAAATACCAAAAATAAATGAGAACCCTAGGTTTCGGAAGTAAAGAGGGAGAATTCCAGATGGAGACCTCAAAATCCTCTGTGAATGGTGCTTCGTGTCTTGATTGGAGGGAATATGGAATGGTAGGCTTTCCGCTCTTGGCTTCGACTTTTGCAGATTTCATTAAAAATAAGCAAAAAAACTTGAAGACCGACATCGAGGTTGAAGAGGTTAGTAAGAGAGAGAGAGAGTTAGAGAGAGAGAGAGACTACGAGAGATTACCTGAGAAAAGAGAGGAAGTGAGCAGTTTGCCGGAGCTGCTGGTCTATGAGGTGGAGAGCAAGAGGAGGAGAAGGTGGTCGGAGCTAGGAGCCGGAGCAGGTGGCCGGAGCTGGGAGCACGGAGTAGAGGAGCCGGAGCAGAGAGCAGGAGGAGGAGAGGAAGAGAGGAAGAGAAAAAGTGGAGGGAAAGAGAAGAGGGAAATGCTGGGGCCCTAAGTGATACCGTGGTTGGCATGGCGCGAGCTTCTATCCACGACGACATCAGATAAACACTGTTGAAGTCGGCTTCCCGCCATGTCTTCCACGACACTTTTTTCACGAGGGCCGTGATAGAGTCCACCAACCATGGTGTTTTTCCTTATAAAAACGCTGCGACTCATGTTCCCGCCATGTAATCTATGGCGTTTTTATAGAAATGCCGTGGTTGGTTGCCTTTCGAGGACTTTTTTGCTAAACGCCGTTAAAAGATTGCCGCTGAAGGCCTATATTTTTGTAGTGTAAGTAATCTTATGCATTTTATTTTGGGGGTGGAGTCATCCATTGATGACGATTCCTACCTCAACCGAAGCTTGTGATTGCTGAGTTGCAAAGTGCATATATCATGATTATTCACATGTTGAGCAGATACCAAATGATGTTCCTTATATATGTATCTAAATCAGTCAACAACTTCCATCAAGTATTTGGGAGGAAGCAGAAATATTATAGAACTATTCGGAATATCTGACTTAAACTTCCTCAAAACATTAAATCTTCTATGTAGAATCATAAAATTTATACAAATTAGATGCAACTAAGCTCTAATAAAATTGTTAGTGCCAATACATAGAGAAACCAAGTGGTTTACCTTCATCAATGTATTCTTTGTCCCAGTAGACATTCAAGTAACACAAAGATTTCCCATACTTTCTAAGAGCCATCTTATAGTCTTGCTTATGAATGCTGTTATAGTTAGGGTTACATCAAGTAAACCACAAACACAAAATGCAAATGAGCAGCCAAATATTCAAAGCTTGTCATGGGATACTAGAGTAGTAGATAAGACAGAGTCATCAAATTCATTATGTGGAAATGTTTTACAAATCTTAGCACTGAAAAAATAATAAAGTCACTCAATAAAATAAAATTAGTATAAAATAAAAAGGAAACATATAGGCCCAATAGACCCATGTTTCCACAATAATTAACTTGTAGTGCTCATTACCAAAAGTTTTGACAGGGTTAGCATTCATCCACAAAGAAATCTTATTAGACTTCTTATCAAGGTCAGCTGGCCAATCAGGATAAGTATCACTACCTTTAAAAAAGATATTCCATCATCGGTCCCTCAAGAATTTATCCATAGTCCCCAATTAAAAGATCAAGAGAGGGATAATCACAATCATCAGTAGTAACATGCTCAATGGAACAAATCAACCCCATGTCCTTGATTACCTTCCCAAACACAACATGTTTGTCGTCTAGATTGGAAATAAGTACTGCAATAACAAACACGAATGCACAAATGCAACAAAGTAATAATAACTTAAATATATAAATCAATCACCAATTCATCTGGGGTTGAAGCGAATGCATTGTTGACATACACAAACTGCTAAGCCAATTTAAAGTAATTAGTATCTATATCTCTGACCCATTAACAGTGAAAATTTATGCTTTTTCATCATCAAGAATGCATTTACCAATGTGTCCCTGTGAAGTTGTTAGTGAAGAAAGTCTATTACTTTAGCAAACTTGTCGGTTCCAGCTATCTTGCATTTTAAGAATATTCACCACATAAATACCAAATTTAATGCTTTACAAATGAGTCTAATTTAAAACTGTAATAAGAAAATTTCACATGGTCAGATTAATTTGTAATAAAAGTCAATGTCAATAGTGATTATCAACCATTAAAAGCTTCGTCACTTTATTTTAGTTAACGAATTTCGCTAGTAAAAAGAAATTTTGAAAGCCAATGGCTCTCCAAACTCATATTGAGAGGTAGGACATGGAAATATTTGAACTCCAAATCCCAATATGTGGCTTAAGGATGAGAGGTTTCATATCCTAGTGGTTGAAGTATGGGACGGAGAGGGGGGCTGGGGATCAGCCAGTTAACGTTTCAGTAGGAAGTTGAGAGCTCTAAAATCAAGACTAAAGGTGTGGAATAAGGAGGTATTTGGGGATCTTAGGACGAGGATTGACGTGCTTCTAAAGGAGATAGCAGAGAGGGGGGTGTTAGGTGAATCTATAGTTGTATCAGATGTAGAGTTGAGGGAGTTAGAGGCCAAGAAGTTGGAATATCTGGAGGTATTCAATTTAGAGGAGATAAGTTGGAAACAAAAGGCTGGAACAAGGTGGCTTAAGGAGGGTGACCGGAATACCAAGTTCTTCCATCGAACAGCTAATTTTAATAGGAAGCGGAACTTTATCTCTAAGCCAAGGGTGCAAGGGGTGTTAAAGGAGGAGCGTAGGGATATAGAAGGTGGAGTGGTTTCCTACTATCAAGGGCTTTACTGGGAAAGGGAAAGTTGGCGACCTAGGCCGGATGGGTTGCCTTTTGAGAGTTTATCCCTAGAGCAGGGGGACTCCTTGGAGGGGCCTTTCGAGGAGGAGGTGTTACGTATTATTCGTGGCATGGCTGGGGACAAGGCCCCCGGTCCGGACGGATTTACCATTGAGTTTTTCAGAGCTTGTTGGGAGGTTGTGGGGAGGGAATTTATGGAGGTGATGCAGGAATTTCATGCCACAGGCCGCTTTGACAAAGTGATTAATCATACATTCGTGGTGATGATTCCGAAGAAGGAGCGGTGGATCTCTCGGATTTTCGTCTAATCAGCCTGGTGGGTAGCATGTACAAGATCCTTTCTAAGGTGTTGGCGGTTCGTCTGCAGAAGGTGATGGAGTTCCTCATTTCCCCTCAACAGGGAGCTTTTGTTGGGGGAAGACAGATTATTGATGGGGTTCTAATAGCTAATGAATGTATTGATGCCCGGGTGAAGTCCAATGTCCCCGGTGTTATCTGTAAAGTTGATATGGAAAAGGCATATGATCATGTCAATTGGGGATTTGTGGATTACTTGCTAGGAAGAATGAGATTCGGTTCTAAGTGGAGGAAGTGGATTCAGCTATGCATATCTTCTGTGCACTTTTCTATTTTGCTGAATGGGAATTCGGTTGGGTATTTCCACAGTACTAGGGGGTTGAGGCAGGGAGACCCGCTTTCCCCGTTCCTTTCGTGTTGGTTTTGGAAGCTTTGAGCCGATTGCTATCCAGAGCCGAAGGGGAGGTTTTTGAAGGGTTCTCGATTGGTTCAGGGCAGCTTCGCGTATTGCATCTCCAGTTTGCAGACGACACCCTCATATTTTGTAATGTGACGCAAAATAATCTTTTGTATTTGCGGTGTCTCCTTCGTTGTTTCAAAGTGGTCTCAGGTCTGCGTGTTAACTTGGCCAAATTGGAGATTGTGGGAATAGGAGAGGTGCGTAACAGTCTATTTTGGATGTTGAGTGGGATTCCTCCCGTCGATGTACTTGGGTATGCCTTTAGGGGGAGGTTTTAAATCTAGAGTCCTGGGCGCCGGTGCTAGAGGTGTGCTAATCGGCTCGCGAGTTGAAAGACGCATTATCTCTCTAAAGGCGGAAAATTAACTCTAATCCGAAGTGTTCTTAGTAGTCTTCCAACCTACTACATGTCCTCTCTTACTATTCCCAAACCGGTGGCAGTGATGTTAGAGTGGATGCAAAGAGATTTTTTGTGGCATAAGAAGGTAGATTCCTTTAAGTATCATCTAGTGGCGTGGAATCAAATTTGCAGGCTGAAGGAAGTAGGGGGGTTAAATCTCAAGTCTCTAGTTCTAGTCAATAAGGCGTTACTTGGTAAATGGATTTGGCGATTTGGTTTGGAAAGACACAGTCTGTGGCATGCAGTGATAGTTGCTAAGTATGAGGAGCAGTCGAGGTGGGTTCCAAATCAGGTGAAGACTTCTCACGGTTGTAGTCTTTGGAAGGGGATCATGGCGACGGCTAGTTTGGTGGTGTCAAAGTTCCGGTTTATAGTGGGGTAAGGGATAGAAGTGAGATTTTGGAAAGATATATGGTATGGCGAGTCCAAGCTTCAGGATAATTTCGGGCTCATGTTTGGGATAACCGTCGATAGGGATGCAGTGGTTGGAGCGTATTTGGAGAGAAGGGGAGAGAGAGTGGTTTGGTGTCCGGTATTGAGACAGGATTTGAATGATTGAGAGGTGGAGGAAGTGTCAAGGTTGCTGGCTCGTATTAGCTCTTATTCTCTGCGTGGGGATATGAGGGACTGTCGGGTTTGGGCGGGCAATAAGAACGGGCGCTTTTCGGTTAGTTCATTGCTTCGGTCTTTGGTCCGGCCCCCATGGGCTCGTTCCCTTGGCAGGTAGTTTGTTCTTTGGAATGCCGCCTTGGAATTCCGTCTAAGGTGTCGTTTTTTCTTTGGAATGCCGCCTTGGACAAAATTCTTCTTGTGATCATCTTCAGCACAGAGGGTGGAGGTTGGCCAATAGATGTTTCATGTGTCTCCAAGCGGAGGAGTCAGTGGATCATTTGCTCCTTCATTGTCCTACAATGGTTGGCATTTGGGGACATTTCCTTTCTCGTTTGGGTGTGGATTAGGTTTTTCCCGAGTCCTTTCTCAGTTTTCTAGCAAGTTGGGCAAGGGACAGTGAAGGTGGGGGGTGGCAGAGGATATATACTCAATTTTGCCGGGCGCTATAGCTTGGATGGTGTGGAAAGAAAGAAATCTTAGAGTTTTTTAGGGTATTTCGGCGTCCTCATCTCAGATTTGTGCCTAGATGCGTCTAGTTGTGTTGGAATGGGTAGGGCTTCAAAGGGACAGGGAAGATTTGCGGGTGGTGCTAGATTGATTTTTCCTTTCGGGAGTGGGGTAGGCAGGGTGAAGGCAGTGCTCGGTTTCTTTGCTTTTGAGTTTATTGTCTTGTAAACTCTTCTTGTCTTCTTGTTCGCTCTTGTAACCTGCTCCTTTCTTCTATAAAATTGCTTTATCGATCAAAAAAATTTACAATTTTTCTTTTAATTTCAACAAACTTGGAATACTTGTTTGCTGCTTAACCTCACAGTCCTCTCCCCTGAATTACATTGGTTTTGATCACTAATAATGGGAATTTCTAAAAGCAATAGGAAATTAAGGAACAAAAGAAGACCTACATTGAACATATTTTCACTCATGCGATGATTTATATTTTGATTATTGTGCTATAGAGGATTAATGACAGCCTAAAACGGCAAATTCAGGAAATTTTCCAACATACAGTGGGTGCCATGACTTACCTTTCAATTATCCCACTTGTGAGTTTGCATAAATTTGAAGTCAACCTGATCAGAAAAATTGCAATTCCCCGCTACACTTTTATCCATGGTCAAAATAAAGCAGCAGAGAATGGCTATGATCTTATGCTCTAATTGATTTTCTTTTTGCTTTTCATGGGGGGTGGGTGAGAACATTCTGGAGCACAGCCAACACTAGATTCAGCTTGAAACTGAAAGCCCTTAAGGCCCACCTAAAGGGATTAAACAAAGAGGTATCAGGAAGAAAAGAATCCTTGAGGAGATAATGCGCATTAACGCACGAGAAGAGGGGCCCCCCTCTTTGCTCGGGAGAAGCAATCTAGGGAAACCCTCAAGGTGGAATTCCAATAGGATTTCCTCTTGAAGGAAGTGTTCTGGAAACAAAAGGCTCGATTGTAATGGCTTAAAGAGGGGGGTTGAAACACACAATTCTTCTATCGAGTGGCGAACTCCAGGAGAAAAGGTAACCTTATCTCCAGTCTCCGAATTGGAAACCTGCATATCGAATCAGAGCCAGAATTTGGTAAGGAATAATTTAGATATTTTAACATCTTTATTCGGGAACCAGAGCATTCTGTCCAAAGGTGGACCACCTAGACTTTGCCACTCTATCTGATGCCCATCGAGATACACTAGAGCGTCCTTTCTCTGAAAAGGAGGTTTCTTAAGTGGTTAGATGCATGGCAAGGGACAAAGCCCTAGAGCCGGATGGTTTCTGCATCGAGTTCTATAAGAAATGTTGGTGGCATAACCTATTACAGGTCTTTCAGAGAGTGTATGCTTCAAACTCGTTTGACATGGTCATCAATAGCACTTTCCTAGTCCTAATTCCAAAAGTGGCGGGTGCACAACAGATTATGGATTTCCGATCAATTAATCTGGTGGGGAGTGTGTACAAAATCCAAGCCAAAGTTTTAGAACTTTGATTGAGAGTGGTCGTGAACTCGCTTATGTCCCCATTCCAATGCACTTTCGTGGGAGGATGGAAAATTCTAGATGGGCCCCTTATAGCGAACAAATGCTCAGAAGATCGACTACATAAGGGGTCTCGGGTATCCTCTGCAAGATTGACATGGAAAAGGCCTACAGTAACATCGATTGGGACATTCTAGAATATCTCCTCGGGAGAAGTGTTTGGGATTAAATGGCGGGCTTGGATGTGAGCTTGTTTTGGATTAGTTTGAACATTAGTACTCATCAATAGTTCTCCCCATGGCTACTTTAGGAGCTCTCGAGGCCAACGTCAAGTGGATCTGCTTTCCCCTCTTCAGTTCATCATAGTTTCAGAAGCTTTGAGCAGGGATCCAGAGTGTCTTGCCCTCGCTTTGTGAAGGGCTTACCATTTGGAGGGGCAATCTTCACATCTCCCATCTCCAGTTCGCAGATGACACCCTTCTATTATGTGAAGCGTCCTGTATAAAATTGGCCAAATGTCTCTTTTGTTGCTTCAAGGCGGTATCGGGGCTAAGAATTAACCTTGGGAAGAGTGTCATATATTATATATGGAGTGGGTGAGGTGCCCAACTGGAGAACCCAGAATCTCACTTGCATAGCCTGTGAATAGTGCTTTTGAGGCCAAAAAGCCCATGTAATGATTATGCTTGGTTAATGAATAAGGGTGAGGGTTTTAATCCTTCCAAGTGTGTATGAATATGTGTATGATGTCTTAAGTGTGTTAAAAGAAGAGTGGAAACACTCAAAGTGTTCAAAATGGGGAAAAAACAGGGGAAATGGCCAAAGTTTGCAGGGCCACAATGGGTTTTTGGGCCTAGCCGGTTGACCAACCCTCCCATCCGGTCGACCGACTGTGCTCTTTTGGGCTCTTTTGTGCCTGGCCGACCTACTATTGCTTTATGGGGGGCATTTTAGGGGTTTTACAAACCCCTTAAGCCTATAAATACCCCATTTCATGGGGTATTGGGTTACTACACCTGTAGAGAGTTTTTAAGAGAAAGTTTAAGAGAGAAAGAAGAGAGAGAAGTTAGGGTTTGGCATAAGGTTTCTTGAGTTTTTTTCTCCGTTGGTACCTTGATCAAAAGTGAAACTTCTTCTTGCTTCCTCGGTGTATTCTAAAGTGTGTGACCAATGGGATTTGGTCTTTTCAAGGTAGATACTTTTTACCATCTCTCTTTGTTATGAATTCAAATAAGAAAAGTAAGATGTAAAGTATGTTTTTATGGGAATGGAGTGTGTAGTCTATGTATGCACATACTAATGTTTGAAATGAAATTCCATAAGCATGTTTCTATGTTTAAATGATTTCTAGGTATACCATGATGTTTACAAGCACGTTATGCACTTGTAGGTATTGCATGACCGGGTTTTCTTTAAAGTATGGGTATCCAAAAGTTTACAATTTCAAAAGAAATACAAGAATCACAAGTTAAGATTTCACGAAACAAGCATGATAAAGCCAAACTATGGGTTGGTCAAGGATAGGACATATCTAAGGATATGTCATATCCGGCTTCAAGACAAGACAAACAAGATTGATAATGCTAAATGGAAGAGTTGGTCAAGGATGTTGTTAGTGGGCATATCTAAGAGAACTAACATCTAGCTTCCAGCATGTGTTACAAGACAAGCATGATTCACAAAAGACAAGACAAGTTTGATTTCAAACAAGATAAGACCCATATTTGAAAGCACGAAAAGTCAGTTTTTAAAGTAGGGTTTTCAAATAAGTATGCAAATTGGAGTTTTAAAACTGTTTACGAAATTGAATTTAAGCATGCATATGAATTATTCTGTTGCAATTGCAAGCATGCCATGATTTATATCATCACACTGACACTGTTAGCTGGTGGTTTGTACCCGCTGAGTGTTTCAATACTCAGCCATGCATTTTGATGTCGGCAGGTCCCTTTGATATATGCGTTTCGGAGCCATGGATCGAAGAGGAGTATGTTGAGGAGCTGATAGGCGGCTATCCCGATGAGGGAAAAGATCTTGACAGGTGGCCTTACGAGGCGTACTATTGAGAGATGTGAGCGAGTGACATGTACATACATTTTGAATGAGTGGGCATGTTCACTCTTACTTGTGATTTTATATTTTGTTGTTGTATAAACACTTGGAATACATTTCCAGTTTATATGAAAAGAAATTTTTAGCTTCTTTTGTAGCATGCCTTGAATTTTGTATAGGATGGTTTGATATGACTTGACAAGTCACGAGCTAAAGTCCCATAACTTCTAAGGGAGATTTTGGGTCGCGACACCAACATAGGGGAGTTGACATCATGCCTCGGGTGCAAGACAGGGAGATTTCCTACCTCTTATCTAGGGCTTCCTCTGGGGGCTCCGTATAAAGCGAAATCAGCTTAGAGCCCAGTCATCTGTAGATCCTCAAAGGGCCTCCAAGGTTGGAAATCCCGCTTTCTTTCCAAAAGAGGGAAACTTACACTGATAAAAAACACCTTGAGCAGCTTACCAACGTACTTTCTCTCCCTCTTCAAGATTCCTATTTTGATTGCTTCCACCCTTGAAAGAATCCAGAGGGACTTCCTTTAGAATGAGAAAGTCGACATTAGGAAATATCATTTAGTGGACTGGAGAACCATAACTCTACCTAAGTGTGGCGGTGGTCTTAACATTCCTCTGCTTACTAGGGTAAATAAGGCTCTTTTGGGGAAGTGGCTTTGGAGGTTTGGGGAGAAGGAGGACAACCTGTGGAGGGAGGTGATCGTCGCGAGACAAGGGGAGGTGAATAGGTGGCTCCCCAAGAAATGGCAGGCTCCCATGGGGGTCGGAGTCTAGAAAGCTATGTTGCAAGGCTGGGAGGATTTCTCTGTGGAGGGAGGTGATCGTCGCGAGACAAGGGGAGGTGAATAGGTGGCTCCCCAAGAAATGGCAGGCTCCCATGGGGGTCGGAGTCTAGAAAGCTATGTTGCAAGGCTGGGAGGATTTCTCATCTTTCAACCACCTTAAGGTGGGCAATGGTGAGCACATAAGCTTTTGGAACGACCGCTGGTGCGGTCAAGCCACACTTAGACAAGCGTACGAGAATTTATTCCTCGCATTCACCAAACAAGTGTCGATAGCGGAGTACTTAGATTGGCACGCAGGGGCTTTGATTTGGGCACCTAAACTGAGGTGAAATCTATTTGATTAGGAGGTTCAGGACCTCCTAGGACTATTATCCCAATTCATGGAGGTTACCTCTTGTTCTACCATTAGGGATAGTAGAGTCTGGCCCCTAGACAACAAGGGACGGTTCTTTGTGGGATCCTTCTTGCGAGCTTTACAAATTAGACCTTTGCTACCTTTTCCTCATCAGACTATATGGGTTCCGTCGGTTCCCTCAAAGGTATCTTTTTTCTTGTGGACTGCATTGTTGGATAAAATCTTAACTAGCGACCATCTCATGCATAGAGGCTCGAGTCTGGCCAATAAATGTTTTTATTTGCCTTCGAGCAAAGGAGTCTGTGGATCACCTACTACTTCATTGTCTGATGGCACGAGAGGTTTGGTCCTACTTCTTTTCCCACCTGCGCATCCCTTGGATCTTTCCCGGTTCCCTCCAGAGCTTATCTTGTTAATGTCATTTCAATCGCTAGCAGGGGCCGTTTGGCCTCTCCTGCTAGGGGTGATAGTATGGTCCTTGTGGAAGGAGAGGAATAGGAGGGTTTCGAGGACTCTTCATTGTTTACCTCCTGAATTCAGGACCGGATCCGCTCCCTAGTTTCAGCAAAGGGATCAGTTCGGGGCGAGGGTGGGGATCCTTGGGGGACCTTTGCATCATGATACGATGTAGCTTTGGTTTTAATTTATTTTTCTCTCGTGCCCTGCTTTTCATTCTCTTGGTTTACTATTGGTGAATCACGATGTAGGCTCTCTTCATATTTATATATATCTTATTGTGTGATAGCCGGCCCGGGTCGATCTCCTCTCCACATCCGTGTCTTTCAACCGATGAGAAGCCGAGATCATTAGAGTCGCCACCAATCAAAAATCCGGGTGTGATTGGTCACCCATAAATAAAACCCTCGATTTAAAAGAAAACTGAGATTGGGTCCGGGGATTCTCTTATGAGTTGGGGAAGGTGTTAGGCACCCCACTTCATCCGTCGAACGACGGTTACCTCTTAATTTTCTCAATTAATTTAATTTAAAGTTATTTTTCCTTTTTTTATTATTTCGAGATTGGAAAGCCACCCTTCCTCGACCGAGTTAGGGTGATTTTCTCTCTACTTGCACAGCAAAACCCATTTTCCTTAAATCGGCGAATGGTTACACTCTCTCTTCAACCGAGTTAAGAGTGGCCCCGCCTACATTTGGGTGGAAAAGGGATAAAAACTACTAACAATAATAAAGAAAACTGAAATAAAGAAGTCGAAGATCTGGTCTTCTGGCCCTTTCCTTCACCCGGATTTCCTCTTCCGCACAACCGTGTAGAGGGAAATCGTCGAGCTACTAAGAGAAAGTGAGGGAAGAAAAGACTTGGACGGGTAGAAGTAAAAGATGAGGATGTAGCATACATTTTCCCTTTTAGATGCTCCAAGTGTTTGAAGAGAAGAGAATGATTCCACGAGATCCGAACTCCGATGGTTTTTCCCCCAAGTTGGTGAAGATCAATCCTAGGTTGATAGCTTGATGGTAGGAATTTCTGGGTTTTTTGAAGGCTCACACCAAAATTAGAGGTTTCTCCTAGTTATGGGTTGGCAAAGCTTGGCCTTTTCAAAGTTGAGGAATGGGTTGGGGTGAGGCTCATTTTATAAGGTGAAAAGTAAGGATTTCGCCCTTTCCGGGCGATGTGGGACTAAAAAAATACCCCAAAAGACGTTGGCACACGAAACAAGGTCAGAATTAGGGTTTTCCGTAATCGCGCCTTTCTAAAAGCCGCAGGGAGGGTTTTAGGCAGAACGTGGACCCGCGCCCTTTAGAAAGGCGCTGGTTAATTTTATGTTAAAAAAAGCCAGCCCGCTCTTGGGCTTAGTTGGTTTGGGCTTGGCTTGGGTTTTTTGGCTTTGAACTTCGACATTCTGGAGTCCGGATCTCATCGTTGCTCTCTTTCAATACTCGGCACCAATGGTCTTTTTGGGCCCATGAAATCATGCAAAATAGGGTGTCTACAGCTGCCCCTCTTTGCCAGATTTGCTAGCAAAGGACGACAAAGAAAAATAGACATAAGCCTATTTTGCATGTGAAATTCTTCGTACACCCTTTGAAGTTATTTTAAATACTTTAAAATTCATTTTATCAAAACAATTTGAAATCTCGGTGAAAAAGAGTGATAAGAAACGGAGATGGGTCCGGCATGTGGGCCTTCTCATGGAACCTCGATCCCCCTCACAGGCTTGATCCAAGCTTGCACAAAGTAGAATGGTGTGAAAAGAGACTTTCAAATAACTTTTCCAAAATTCTTTTAAAAATTTTTATTTTATCTTCGGGATGCACGAATCATTTCATTGAACCACAATAGGGAATCTGACGGTGATGGTTATGGGACGAGCCACACCGTTGATTAGTATGCTAATTAAATTTGAGAAATCAAACATAAAGTTTACTTTATAGCGTAACCCCTCCAACTAGATAGTCATTGATTGGCCGTAGGTGAGCGAGGTGATTATGCTTATATGTTGCCAAAAAGGATCTCTCCTTTTTTTTTTGGTGCGGTGTTCTGGAAGGCGAGGAGTCTGTATGACTCCTCACGCATCAGGCCCACTTTCCCTTTTTCTTTTCTTTTCTCTTTCTTTCCTTCCTCATTTCTCTTGTGGTCCCCTACGGTGATTTGCTCCCCACATTGGAGACACTCCTTCTCCTCCGATCAAAAATCCGGTGAACCTTCCCATTTTCGGCGATCTTCTCCGGCGAACCTCCTTTTTCCGGCGAGCCCTCTATTTCGGCGCGTTTGGGCTGTTTTGGGGGTTCTAGGGCATCAAGAAACCCCCCATTTGCAATTTCTCCTCACGGTTCCGGTTCTTAGGGTGGCCTTCCATCAATTGTCTTTGTATTTGCGTGGATTACAATTAAGTCACGAAAAAACCTTCTCTCTTATTTGCCTAGGGTCCGAATTTTTGCCCTCTTTGATGCTTGAATCTCTCCTTGCCTGTTCCCATTCGAATTTTGCATGTGTGACTGAAATATTTCTCTGAAAAATTTGTGTTATGTAGCCAACTGAAATGTGTCCTTGATTTATTCCTCCCATGCGTGAGCTCCATTTGCTATTGCTCTCAACTTTTGTCCCTTGCTTGAACTAAAAATCTGTAATCGTGGTCTTTTATTTTCTCAGATAATTCTAAGACCACCCTAAAATAGTCTTCTTTGAAGACTTGTGCCATATTGCCAATCAAAATCCAGCCTTAGTTTGCCCCCTTTGTTCTGCATCTCATTCAAGCATTTTATTTTCTTTTAACTTTCATGCTCGGTATTAGTTAAGATTAACTCACTTCATACAGAGCGAGCATGATTCTGATTTCTGCTCTTTATTTGTTCAACTCCCTTCAAGATCTTGATGCTACAGTGTTAGCTAAACTCCAGTCCATACTCTGCTTCATTTTGTCAAGAACTTGTCCTTCGCTGAGCACCACCTTACTTGGTGATATTTGGCCCTTTAAATCTGTGATTCCCAAAGAATTATAATCCTCATGAAGCATGACTTTGTATTTCTGCATGAAAGGAGAATTCTCTCTGTTAGTTCATGCATTATGTTGTCTCAAAGTATCGCAAGTTTAGAAACATACCTGTTGTCCTTATTTGTTATTTTTGATTTCCTGTTCATCATGTTCTTAATTGGAAATGCATGTTAGGAATATCACATTTTAATAACAAATGTTGGCATATTTGTATTTCTTTTAAATGCAAATATGGGACCGAAAAAAGTGAAGACTGGGGAATCTTCCTCGGCTCGCCCAGTGGTTGATGAGGATTATGTTCCTCCCATGGATGTGGAGGAACAACTGAGGGAGAGCTCACGAGTAGGTGCGAGTTCTAGTGGTGCTGGGGCTACCTCTTCCAGGGGTAGGAAGAAACCAGGCTCTGATCTGGTGCCTGTGGTACTGGGAGTCCCTGATACGCCACTTTTGAGAGACCTAGGAGGGCACATCTCGGCAATTTGCCGAACCCAGGAGGTAAATGTAGAATTTTGCCAAAGTTAGTCAATTACCTCTGCTTGCTGCATATGATTAATCTTTTACCTTTTCCTTTGATTTTACAGAGGTCACCCATCATGGGCTGGAGGTGCTCGTGGAAGCCCGTCTTGACATTTTACCAGAAGACGTCTCCTTCTTTGAGAGATGCACTAGGGAGGACTCCGCTTGGTCCCTTCTTGACCATTCCTCGGATCCAGAGTGACCGGAGACTGGTTGCTGCTCTTTGCGAGAGGTGGTTTGGGGAGACCAACACATTTCACTTTCCATGTTGCGAGTTGGCGATCATCCCCTCGATTTTGTGATGCTGGCGGGGATTCCGATTGTCGGCGAGGTGATTCTGCCTCTCTATCATTTCAATGGATCGGGCTGCAGGCTTGATGGGGGTCTCGTCAGAGACCATAGCAGCGGATAGTGGATGGGAAGCAGGCAAGGTGAAGCTCTCCTAGTTGGCCAGTATCCTGGAGGCGGCAGCTATTGCTGTTATCGACCTCAATTCTCCCGCATTCACCAGTGTGCTCCGGGTCTTCCTTTTGTTCATCTTGGGCTCTTGCTTCTTCATGACCGATCGATCTTGTGTGGAGACTAGTTTCCTTCCCCTGATGGATCCCATTGATCGTTTCGACACCTTTGACTGGGGAGGAGCTATCTATGCTAGCATTTTGGCAGGACTCCGCTGAGTTTCCCGTGGGGGAGGTCGATCGGTCCGCTTCTTCTATCATTTCCTCGAGGTATCCCTTTTTGCTTTTCATTTTCTTTGGCATTGTTACATTGTTTTTTCTTAACTCATTGTTTGTTTCAGATGTTGGCTCACGAGTACCTGGATCCATTCCGCCCGAGCTTGAAGATTCCGGATATTACTTCGTTCCCACGATCATCGCAGTGGAGCGCGCCTTCCTCTAAAGTTGATAGTCATCTCCTAGAGAAGGCCAGGGAGGAGTTGGATCGTCTGGCTTTGAGGAGGGTAAGTCAATACTTGGCTTTGTTGACAACTGTTGTCCTCTATCCACCTTAGCTAATCCTACTTGTTACTTCGAATACAGGTGACTCTTTAGCCCTTTTCCGATTTTGATGACATGATCCAGCTCTCTTGCAGAGGGGTGAGACGCTTCATGGGTCGTCGTGTGACCTTCTCATATTTTGGGATCTGCGAGTACTTTCTGGGAGAGCGGGTTCTTCACCAGAGCGATGGGGAGTTTCGGATTCAGCTTACCCCTCCTTCGGAGATGACGCCTGTATTGGCCCATGATACTTTCATGGAAGGGATGTGCACAGCAGGTGTCCCTATCCATCATCTGGTTGGTGAGGTCGTGACGCACTCTTTCTGCCTTTCTTGGTTCCGGAGCGTGTCCATTGGTCCCATCATACGCCATTTTTCCACTCGTCCTGGGACCACCAAGGTTGGGGGCAGGTTGGTCAAGAAGTATTTTCAGATGGTGAGCTTTCTTTTTGTCGATTACCTCTTGCCTGTTGTTTTTTAATCTTGTTATCCTGACTTCGTCGTTTCCTTGCAGAGACCGCTACTTGCTATCCTGGAGGAGGATAACCGAGCACTGATTGAAGAAAATGTAAGCCCCCCCCCCCTTTTCCTTGAAATGATACTAACAGTTTATCTGACCCACTTTATTTTCCTTCTCAGGCCCGTCTAAGAGACCGATGTGCGACCCTTGAGGATCCTTTAGTCACTCTTGAGGTGGTTCCCCCTTATTAGGTAAAGCATCCTTGAATTTGATTTGATTTTTCCGCATCAATATTGCTTGACTTTCATCCTTTTTGCCTTGCAGTGTCGGCCTCGCCCGGATATGAGTTTTGATTTCGAGGCGGGTCCTGCACAGGTAAAGTATTCTATTAGTGAATATCTTTATTGATGTGATCATCAGTCATCATTACCTCACATCCTTCTTGCTTTTCCTCACGTGAACTTTCCTGTGATCCTGAAGCACTAAACATTATAGAGGAATTAGAATCATTTAATGTCACTTCTTCAAAGAGAAGTGACAAATCAAATATCTCATCATGTTCTGATTAAACTCTACCCCTGGGTTGACTTTCCGGCTCTAGCCGAATGACATAAGATGGATAGGGGAAGGTTTCCTTGATGTGAGGAATCCTTCCCATGCCTTTCTGAGACTCATCAAGCCTAGCCATCCTCAACTCTTTAGATTTTTGAACTTGCTCTTCGGCAGTTGGTTTATATCCCAAACCAAACCTAAGGGGTGAGGGAGTGGTAATCCCTTGAAGGTTTCAGCCTAAGCCTCTACCTTTCAAATAGCCTTGGTTAGTCATTATTTTTGTTACCATTGCACTAACGTCAATGCCTCCTGGCTCCATTAGATCTCGCAAACTGGGTATGTTGTTCACCGAAGTGAACTCAAAAGAATGAAACCCGGGAACCTCTTTGGGATATTCGAAGTTGATGAAAGGAATATCAGACTGATGTCTTATCGAGGGCATGTTTTCTGCGAGAATCTTGATAACCTCGTCGTCCTTAATATATTTTAACCTTTGATGGAGAGATGATGGTACTGCACCGGTTGAATGGAGTCAGGGACGACTAAGTAAGAGGTTAAAGGCAGCCGGAATATCTACCACCTGAAAGGTGATATCAAAGTTATGTGGGCCTATGGTCACTTCTAGGTTAATCTCTCCTATAACCTGCCTCTTAGAGCTGTCAAAAGACCGGATAGTCATCCCATTGGGTTTGATGTTTTTTTTGCTAATTCCAAGACTCTGGATGGTGGCTTGTGGGCAGACATTTAAGGTTGACCCATTATCAATCAGGACCCTCGCCACAATCATTTCGCTACATAGCACCGTGATGTGTAGTGCTTTTGCATGATTAGTCCCTTCGGGACCCAATTCTTCCTTGTCGAAGTTGATTGTGGTAAGAGCCGTGATATTACCTACCCCTTTTTCAGGTCATCTAGGGAGATAGTCGACCGAACCTGAGCCTCATCTAGAACTTTCAACAAGGTCTTACGATGTAATTGGGAGGATAAGAGCAAATCGAGAATTGAGAGTTGGGCAGGCATCTTGTTCATCTGTTCCAGAACTGAATACTCCGCCTTTTTGGACTGCTTGAGAGCCTCCAGGATTGATTCGTCACTGACCTTGTATCTCCGGGTTCTTTCCTGATTCTTTCTCTCTTCCTTTTTCTGGTTCTCTTCTGCTTTTTCTCTTTCTTTCTCTCTTTCTTCTTTCTCCCTTGCCTCCTGGGCTTCCCTTTCTCTGTTTTCTCTGGCCTCTTTCTCCATTCCCATCTCATTCATTTTTCCCTTTCCCTTGACCTTAGACGGGTCAGATTTATAGACCTGCCCATACCGGTTAAGGTTGTCAACATCAGCAATGATTCCCTTAGCCTCTCCTCTTTTTGTCTGGTGGATGTTGTTGTAGTTGAACGACATTCTTTTCAGATCCACAGGGGGTTTTGGAGTGGGCCAGTCAAATACGATCGGCTGAGAGGTAGGAACTTGGCTAGTTGGAGGGATAGGCCAATCAAGTACAATTGTTTTTGATTCTTGGGCCGGTGGAGGAGTAGGCCAGTCAAATACGATCGTTATGGGAGGAGTGACAGTGGGGGAAGGCCAATTGAACACAATTGGCGGCCTTTGGACTGGAGGGTGCCGGTCATTGACAGTATTAACTGGAAGTGAAGTCTTTTTGTTATTGAAGTAAACCCTGAATTTTGTCCCGGGTTTCTGAATTAATTGAGAGGGATCAAAATCAAGGGCGTCCCACTCAAGGGCATTGATGGTTCTAGAGGTAGATGCCCCATTGTTGTTGTAAGTTGGTAGGGGGTTCTGATGGATTCCGGAGGGAGCTGGTGGAATGATGATCCTCTTGCTCTCAATCAAATCCTGGATCTTGTGCTTTAGTATCCAGCATCTGTCTGTAGAATGTCTCCCGGGGCATTCATATGGTATTCGCAATTCTGATTTGCGTTGTAGAATCTGGAAGTGGTATCTTGCACTTCTGGCGCTACCGGACTTACAATGCCTTCTTTCAACAAAGTGCGCAGTATTTCAGACGGACGAGAAGGGAGGGGATGCAAGTGATGGTACCTTCTTTGATAACCTTGATTCTGACCTTGTCCTTGATTTTGGTACTGATTCTGGTACTGACGCTGCAGGTGTTGTTGTTGTGGAGTCGGGGCTTGGAAGGGCTAGACAAATCCTGCGTTCACCACTGGAGCTTGATATTGGAAGGGCATAGGTTGAACATTTTGAGCATAGGCAACTTGCCTATATATAGCAGCCGCTGTCCCGGATGTCTCGCTCTCTTTTCTCTTACTACCCGTATAGGCCTTCTTTGCAGTAAGGCCTCCGTTTACTTAAGTGTCCATGACGGTGCGAAATGTAGCATGATCCATTATCTTACCCGTCCTGACTCCTTCGTCGATACCTTCTCCGTACTGGATGATGGTTGCAAAGCCTTGTTTCGTCTGTGTCACTAGACGATCATAATATGGAGCTTTCAATGTTGAGACAAACGTACTAACCATTTCCTCCTCCATCATAAGGGGTCTCACTTTTGCAGCTGTATCTCGCCATCTATAGGCATGCTCCTTAAACGATTCAGAAGCCTTCCTCTCCATTTTAAGGAGGTCCATCCTCATGGGGACTACCTCTGTGTTATATCGATACTGTGCCACAAAACGCTCCGCCAAATCCATCCAGCACCTGATCCTTGTGTGATCAAGTTCTAAAAACCATTGGAGTGCCCCTCCTGTCAAGCTCATCTGAAAAAGTTGTAGCATCAATACTTCATTTTTCCCATATATTCTCAAAGTACCTCCATAGAGTTTTAAGTGGGCTATAGGGCAGCCTTGACCACTGTATTGCTTGAATTCTGGGATCTTGAATTTAGGAGGGAGATTCGTCACGGGATCCATAGGCATAAATCATCGATGCCTATTTTGGTGAATGGATCAGACCCCTTAACCAACCTTAAGTCGTTTGTGAGCTTCTCTACCTGGGTGGCCAATGAACTTTTCAAACTTTCATGACGTCATTCCTCTTCTTCATAATGGGTCATCTTTGGATGATCCAAATAAATTGGTTGGTCCTCCGTGTGGCCCGGATCATTTGGTGGGGGTGGCGGCGGTGCCCCTATCCGCGCTTGTTTCTGGAATTTAGGTTGATCATTCGAATCTTTAGGATTCTCTGGGCTTTTATCTGACTGAGCCATAAGCCGCTCCATCATCAAATACAAGTTCTGAATGTTGCTCCTCATTTCGGACAACTCGGTTTTAGTTGTTTGTTCGAACTCGTTTCGGCCAGGTTCATGATCTTCTGCCATCTCAGGAGAGTTCTGCCTGGATCTTAGGAAATATGGACTCCGACTAGGTTGAGTCAACGAGGACAAAGCTTTCTTCCTCGGAGCTATACTGAATAACCTGAAAATAAGAAAGAAAAGAGAATCAAATATAGGAAGAATCTCTGTTGATGAACACTTTTTCCGATGGGGAACTTTCCTTTAACTTTCATGCTCGGTATTAGTTAAGATTAACTCACTTCATACAGAGCGAGCATGATTCTGATTTCTGCTCTTTATTTGTTCAACTCCCTTCAAGATCTTGATGCTACAGTGTTAGCTAAACTCCAGTCCATACTCTGCTTCATTTTGTCAAGAACTTGTCCTTCGCTGAGCACCACCTTACTTGGTGATATTTGGCCCTTTAAATCTGTGATTCCCAAAGAATTATAATCCTCATGAAGCATGACTTTGTATTTCTGCATGAAAGGAGAATTCTCTCTGTTAGTTCATGCATTATGTTGTCTCAAAGTATCGCAAGTTTAGAAACATACCTGTTGTCCTTATTTGTTATTTTTGATTTCCTGTTCATCATGTTCTTAATTGGAAATGCATGTTAGGAATATCACATTTTAATAACAAATGTTGGCATATTTGTATTTCTTTTAAATGCAAATATGGGACCGAAAAAAGCGAAGACTGGGGAATCTTCCTCGGCTCGCCCAGTGGTTGATGAGGATTATGTTCCTCCCACGGATGTGGAGGAACAACCGAGGGAGAGCTCACGAGTAGGTGCGAGTTCTAGTGGTGCTGGGGCTACCTCTTCCAGGGGTAGGAAGAAACCAGGCTCTGATCTGGTGCCTGTGGTACTGGGAGTCCCTGATACGCCACTTTTGAGAGACCTAGGAGGGCACATCTCGGCAATTTGCCGAACCCAGGAGGTAAATGTAGAATTTTGCCAAAGTTAGTCAATTACCTTTGCTTGCTGCATGTGATTAATCTTTTACCTTTTCCTTTGATTTTACAGAGGTCACCCATCATGGGCTGGAGGTGCTCGTGGAAGCCCGTCCTGACATTTTACCAGAAGATGTCTCCTTCTTTGAGAGATGCACTAGGGAGGACTCCGCTTGGTCCCTTCTTGACCATTCCTCGGATCCAGAGTGACCGGAGACTGGTTGCTGCTCTTTGCGAGAGGTGGTTTGGGGAGACCAACACATTTCACTTTCCATGTTGCGAGTTGGCGATCATCCCCCTCGATTTTGTGATGCTGGCGGGGATTCCGATTGTCGGCGAGGTGATTCTGCCTCTCTATCATTTCCATGGATCGGGCTGCAGGCTTGATGGGGGTCTCGTCAGAGACCATAGCAGTGGATAGTGGATGGGAAGCAGGCAAGGTGAAGCTCTCCTGGTTGGCCAGTATCCTGGAGGCGGCAGCTATTGCTGTTATCGACCTCAATTCTCCCGCATTCACCAGTGTGCTCCGAGTCTTCCTTTTGTTCATCTTGGGCTCTTGCTTCTTCATGACCGATCGATCTTGTGTGGAGACTAGTTTCCTTCCCCTGATGGATCCCATTGATCGTTTCGACACCTTTGACTGGGGAGGAGCTATCTATGCTAGCATTTTGGCAGGACTCCGCTGAGTTTCCCGTGGGGGAGGTCGATCGGTCCGCTTCTTCTATCATTTCCTCGAGGTATCCCTTTTTGCTTTTCATTTTCTTTGGCATTGTTACATTGTTTTTTCTTAACTCATTGTTTGTTTCAGATGTTGGCTCACGAGTACCTGGATCCATTCCGCCCGAGCTTGAAGATTCCGGATATTACTTCGTTCCCACAATCATCGCAGTGGAGCGCGCCTTCCTCTAAAGTTGATAGCCATTTCCTAGAGAAGGCCAGGGAGGAGCTGGATCGTCTGACTTTGAGGAGAGTAAGTCAATACTTGGCTTTGTTGACAACTGTTGTCCTCTATCCACCTTAGCTTATCCTACTTGTTACTTCGAATACAGGTGACTCTTTAGCCCTTTTCCGATTTTGATGACATGATCCAGCTCTCTTGCAGAGGGGTGAGACGCTTCATGGGTCGTCGTGTGACCTTCTCATATTTTGGGATCTGCGAGTACTTTCTGGGAGAGCGGGTTCTTCACCAGAGCGATGGGGAGTTTCGGATTCAGCTTACCCCTCCTTCGGAGATGACGCCTGTATTGGCCCATGATACTTTCATGGAAGGGATGTGCACAGCAGGTGTCCCTATCCATCATCTGGTTGGTGAGGTCGTGACGCACTCTTTCTGCCTTTCTTGGTTCCGGAGCGTGTCCATTGGTCCCATCATACGCCATTTTTCCACTCGTCCTGGGACCACCAAGGTTGGGGGCAGGTTGGTCAAGAAGTATTTTCAGATGGTGAGCTTTCTTTTTGTCGATTACCTCTTGCCTGTTGTTTTTTAATCTTGTTATCCTGACTTCGTCGTTTCCTTGCAGAGACCGCTACTTGCTATCCTGGAGGAGGATAACCGAGCACTGATTGAAGAAAATGTAAGCCCCCCCCCCCCCTTTTCCTTGAAATGATACTAACAGTTTATCTGACCCACTTTATTTTCCTTCTCAGGCCCGTCTAAGAGACCGATGTGCGACCCTTGAGGATCCTTTAGTCACTCTTGAGGTGGTTCCCCCTTATTAGGTAAAGCATCCTTGAATTTGATTTGATTTTTCCGCATCAATATTGCTTGACTTTCATCCTTTTTGCCTTGCAGTGTCGGCCTCGCCCGGATATGAGTTTTGATTTCGAGGCGGGTCCTGCACAGGTAAAGTATTCTATTAGTGAATATCTTTATTGATGTGATCATCAGTCATCATTACCTCACATCCTTCTTGCTTTTCCTCACGTGAACTTTCCTGTGATCCTGAAGCACTAAACATTATAGAGGAATTAGAATCATTTAATGTCACTTCTTCAAAGAGAAGTGACAAATCAAATATCTCATCATGTTCTGATTAAACTCTACCCCTGGGTTGACTTTCCGGCTCTAGCCGAATGACATAAGATGGATAGGGGAAGGTTTCCTTGATGTGAGGAATCCTTCCCATGCCTTTCTGAGACTCATCAAGCCTAGCCATCCTCAACTCTTTAGATTTTTGAACTTGCTCTTCGGCAGTTGGTTTATATCCCAAACCAAACCTAAGGGGTGAGGGAGTGGTAATCCCTTGAAGGTTTCAGCCTAAGCCTCTACCTTTCAAATAGCCTTGGTTAGTCATTATTTTTGTTACCATTGCACTAACGTCAATGCCTCCTGGCTCCATTAGATCTCGCAAACTGGGTATGTTGTTCACCGAAGTGAACTCAAAAGAATGAAACCCGGGAACCTCTTTGGGATATTCGAAGTTGATGAAAGGAATATCAGACTGATGTCTTATCGAGGGCATGTTTTCTGCGAGAATCTTGATAACCTCGTCGTCCTTAATATATTTTAACCTTTGATGGAGAGATGATGGTACTGCACCGGTTGAATGGAGTCAGGGACGACTAAGTAAGAGGTTAAAGGCAGCCGGAATATCTACCACCTGAAAGGTGATATCAAAGTTATGTGGGCCTATGGTCACTTCTAGGTTAATCTCTCCTATAACCTGCCTCTTAGAGCTGTCAAAAGACCGGATAGTCATCCCATTGGGTTTGATGTTTTTTTCGCTAATTCCAAGACTCTGGATGGTGGCTTGTGGGCAGACATTTAAGGTTGACCCATTATCAATCAGGACCCTCGCCACAATCATTTCGCTACATAGCACCGTGATGTGTAGTGCTTTTGCATGATTAGTCCCTTCGGGACCCAATTCTTCCTTGTCGAAGTTGATTGTGGTAAGAGCCGTGATATTACCTACCCCTTTTTCAGGTCATCTAGGGAGATAGTCGACCGAACCTGAGCCTCATCTAGAACTTTCAACAAGGTCTTACGATGTAATTGGGAGGATAAGAGCAAATCGAGAATTGAGAGTTGGGCAGGCATCTTGTTCATCTGTTCCAGAACTGAATACTCCGCCTTTTTGGACTGCTTGAGAGCCTCCAGGATTGATTCGTCACTGACCTTGTATCTCCGGGTTCTTTCTTGATTCTTTCTCTCTTCCTTTTTCCGGTTCTCTTCTGCTTTTTCTCTTTCTTTCTCTCTTTCTTCTTTCGCCCTTGCCTCCTAGGCTTCCCTTTCTCTGTTTTCTCTGGCTTCTTTCTCCATTCCCATCTCATTCATTTTCCCCTTTCCCTTGACCTTAGACGAGTCAGATTTATAGACCTGCCCATACCGGTTAAGGTTGTCAACATCAGCAATGATTCCCTTAGCCTCTCCCCTTTTTGGCTGGTGGATGTTGTTGTAGTTGAACGACATTCTTTTCAGATCCACAGGGGGTTTTGGAGTGGGCCAGTCAAATACGATCGGCTGAGAGGTAGGAACTTGGCTAGTTGGAGGGATAGGCCAATCAAGCACAATGGTTTTTGATTCTTGGGCCGGTGGAGGAGTAGGCCAGTCAAATACGATCGTTATGGGAGGAGTGACAGTGGGGGAAGGTCAATTGAACACAATTGGCAGCCTTTGGATTGGAGGGTGCCGGTTATTGACAGTATTAACTGGAAGTGAAGTCTTTTTGTTGTTGAAGTAAACCCTGAATTTTGTCCCGGGTTTCTGAATTAATTGAGAGGGATCAAAATCAAGGTCGTCCCACTCAAGGGCATTGATGGTTCTAGAGGTAGATGCCCCATTGTTGTTGTAAGTTGGTAGGGGGTTCTGATGGATTCCAGAGGGAGCTGGTGGAATGATGATCCTCTTGCTCTCAATCAAATCCTGGATCTTGTGCTTTAGTATCCAGCATTTGTCTGTAGAATGTCTCCCGGGGCATTCATATGGTATTCGCAATTCTGATTTGCGTTGTAGAATCTGGAAGTGGTATCTTGCACTCCTGGCGCTACCGGACTTACAATGCCTTCTTTCAACAAAGTGCGCAGTATTTCGGACGGACGAGAATGGAGGGGATGCAAGTGATGGTACCTTCTTTGATAACCTTGATTCTAACCTTGTCCCTGATTTTGGTACTGATTCTGGTACTGACGCTGCAGGTGTTGTTGTTGTGGAGTCGGGGCTTGGAAGGGCTAGACAAATCCTGCGTTCACCACTGGAGCTTGATATTGGAAGGGCATAGGTTGAACATTTTGAGCATAAGCAACTTGCCTATATGTAGCAGCCGCTGTCCCGGATGTCTCGCTCTCTTTTCTCTTACTACCCGTATAGGCCTTCTTTGCAGTAAGGCCTCCGTTTACATAAGTGTCCATGACGGTGTGAAATGTAGCATGATCCATTATCTTACCCGTCCTGACTCCTTCGTCGATACCTTCTCCGTACTGGATGATGGTTGCAAAGCCTTGTTTCGTCTGTGTCATTAGACGATCATAATATGAAGCTTTCAATGTTGAGACAAACGTACTAACCATTTCCTCCTCCATCATAGGGGGTCTCACTTTTGCAGCTGTATCTCGCCATCTATAGGCATGCTCCTTAAACGATTCAGAAGCCTTCCTCTCCATTTTAAGGAGGTCCATCCTCGTGGGGACTACCTCTGTGTTATATCGATACTGTGCCACAAAACGCTCCGCCAAATCCATCCAGCACCTGATCCTTGTGTGATCAAGTTCCAAAAACCATTGGAGTGCCCCTCCTGTCAAGCTCATCTGAAAAAGTTGTAGCATCAATACTTCATTTTTCCTATATATTCTCAAAGTACCTCCATAGAGTTTTAAGTGGGCTATAGGGCAGCCTTGACCACTGTATTGCTTGAATTCTGGGATCTTGAATTTAGGAGGGAGATTCATCACGGGATATAGGCATAAATCATCGATGCCTATTTTAGTGAATGGATCAGACCCCTTAACCAACCTTAAGTCGTTTGTGAGCTTCTCTACCTGGGTGTCCAATGAACTTTTCAAACTTTCATGACGTCATTCCTCTTCTTCATAATGGGTCATCTTTGGATGATCCAAATAAATTGGTTGGTCCTCCGTGTGGCTCAGATCATTTGGTGGGGGTGGCGGCGGTGCCCCTATCCGCGCTTGTTTCTGGAATTTAGGTTGATCATTCGAATCTTTAGGATTCTCTGGGCTTTTATCTGACTGAGCCATAAGCCGCTCCATCATCAAATACAAGTTCTGAATGTTGCTCCTCATTTCGGACAACTCGGTTTTAGTTGTTTGTTCGAACTCGTTTCGGCCAGGTTCATGATCTTCTGCCATCTCAGGAGAGTTCTGCCTGGATCATAAGAAATATGGACTCCGACTAGGTTGAGTCAACGAGGACAAAGCTTTCTTCCTCGGAGCTATACTGAATAACCTGAAAATAAGAAAGAAAAGAGAATCAAATATAGGAAGAATCTCTGTTGATGAACACTTTTTCCGATGGGGAACTTTCCTTTAACTAAAACAATCGATTCGAAATTATTATTGTTATTTTTCAAAAATGAGTCAAGGTCAAAAGCGGGATGGAGGTGTAACCTCTAACAAGGTTGCCCGTAGGACTTAGGGAAAAAATCACAAAGGCGAGATAGAGGATGATCCTCTAACAAGGTTGCCCGTAGGACTTAGGGGAAAATACACAAAGGCGGGATAGAGGTTTTCACCTCTAACAAGGTTGCCCGTAGGACTTCGGGGATTTTAACACAAAGGTGAGATAGAGGTTTTCACCTCTAACAAGGTTGCCCGTAGGACTTAGGGGGTTTTAACACAAAGGCGGGATAGAGGTTTTCACCTCTAACAAGGTTGCCCGTAGGACTTAGGGGGTGTTAACACAAAGGCGGGATAGAGGTTTTCACCTCTAACAAGGTTGCCCGTAGGACTTAGGGGATTTTAACACAAAAGCGGGATAGAGGTTTTCACCTCTAACAAGGTTGCCTGTAGGACTTGGGAGATTTACCAATGACTCAAAATTTATTTATTTATTTATTATTATTTTTTTTTGAAATTCGAGGTTTTAGCTAAAGAGAAGTTCCTCATAAATAAGTGTCCATCAACAGAGCCTTAAAAATCTCGGATCATCAAAATATAACAAAGCATGGAGATAACCAAAATAGTAAACAAGGAATGTTCTAATGCTTGAGCTTTTTGGGTAGTTGCTCTGTAATATCCGGTGTGGATACCAAAGACTTACGGCACCACTCAGTTGAACATTGTGCAAATGACTATTCTAAACATTTTCATCATTCAATATTGTTATCAAAACCATGCAAGTCAATGTGTCCTCACAAATATTTCTATATGGGGTTCACAGGGTTCTAAATTTCACCTAAAAAGGGTCTCACAATCACAGAATATCCATGCACGACCCGTGCACTTCTTTTATTCAAAACGATCTTGGTTGGAATGTTTCGTTGCCGTTTCTGGGATGCTATCCATGGTCAATTGCTTAGTTCCAAAAATGGGGGTCAGTCTAGATTCGGACAACATGAGGGAAAAGTGAATGCGGTGAACAACGGTGCAAAAGATAAAGCAGAAGAAAACAAGCAATAAATAACAAACCAAAAATGAAAATAACAAAAAATTAATTTAATGGAGAAAATTTAATCGAGACTTGAATCCTCTAAGTCCCCAGCAGAGTCGCCAGCTGTGTGATAGCCGGCCCGGGTCGATATCCTCCCCACATCCGTGTCTTTCAACTGATGAGAAGCCGAGATCGTTAGAGTCACCACAAATCAAAAATCCGGGTGTGATTGGTCACCCATAAATAAAACCCTCGATTTAAAAGAAAACTGAGATTGGGTCCGGGGATTCTCTTATGAGTTGGGGAAGGTGTTAGGCACCCCACCTCATCCGTCGAACGACGGTTACCTCTTAATTTTCTCTATTAATTTAATTTAAAGTTATTTTTCCTTTTTTTATTATTTTGAGATTGGAAAGCCACCCCTCCTCGACCGAGTTAGGGTGATTTTCTCTCTACTTGCACAGCAAAACCCATTTTCCCTAAATCGGCGAATGGTCACACTCTCTCTTCAACCGATTTAAGAGTGGCCCCGCCTACATTTGGGTGGAAAAGGGATAAAAACTACTAACAATAATAAAGAAAACTGAAATAAAGAAGTCGAAGATCTGGTCTTCTGGCTCTTTCCTTCACTCAGATTTCCTCTTCCGCACAACCGTGTAAAGGGAAATCGCCGAGCTACTAAAAGAAAGTGAGGGAAGAAAAGACTTGGATGGGTAAAAGTAGAAGATGAGGATGTAGCATACCTTTTCCCTTTTAGATGCTCCAAGTGTTTGAAGAGAAGAAAATGATTCCATGAGATCCGAACTCCGATGGTTTTTCCCCCAAGTTGGTGAAGATCAATCCTAGGTTGATAGCTTGATGGCAGGAATTTCTGGGTTTTTTGAAGGCTCACACCAAAATTAGAGGTTTCTCTAAGTTAAGGGTTGACAAAGCTTGGCTTTTTCAAAGTTGAGGAATGGGTTGGGGTGAGGCTCATTTTATAAGGTGAAAAATAAGGATTTCGCCCTTTCCGGGCGATGTCGGACTAAAAAAAATACCCCAAACACGTTAGCACGCGAAACGAGGTCGGAATTAGGGTTTTCCGTAATCGTACCTTTCTAAAAGCCGCGGGGAGGGTTTTAGGCCAAACGTGGACCCGCGCCCTTTAGAAAGGCGCTGGTTAATTTTATGTTTAAAAAAGGCCAGCCCCCTCTTGGGCTTAGTTGGTTTGGGCTTGGCTCGGGTATTTTGGCTTTGAACTTCGACATTCTGGAGTCCGGATCTCATCGTTGCTCTCTTTCAATACTCGGCACCAATGGGCTTTTCGGGCCCATGAAATCATGCAAAATAGGGTGTCTACACCTACTATTCACTTATCAAATAAAAATTTTCCTAGAAAGGTCATCTTCTCCGGCAATTACACCAAAAAATTACAGCAACACCAGCTTTTGCAAATGCTTCCACCCTAGATCACATTCGCAGATGGAGCGCATAATTAAGAGATGCCTTGCAAGTCCCCATTCTGCACTCAACCTCTTTGCATACATCATCTTTGTAACAATAAATCAAAGAATCTGAAACCCATCAAAGAAAATGTAAATTAAAGATAACCAGGATGAGGAAAACCATCACAAAATCAAAACAGCAAAACCCAGTAGAGAGCAGCTACAAAATCTCAAACCCATCAAAGGAAATGTGGTTTGACTTTTGAGGAAGAAGAAAAGAAAAGGAAGCATGTGAATATGAGAGAGAAAGTGAGCGGGGAAGAGAGAGGAAAAAGAGAAATGTGTTGAGGAACTCTTAGGAAGATTGTGTTGTTTGAGCGTTTGACATTTTTGAGCGGTTGAGCGTTTTAAGGAGAGAGACGTGTCCTTTGAGGGAGAAAGTAGGAGAGAGACAGATCCCAGCTGACCTTCAAAAAAAAAAAAAGTAGGAGAGAGAGAAGTGCTTGGCTAGTTTGCCTCTAGATATCATTTGTTGGTTGGCAGGGCCAAGTTCATTGCTGTTAATAGATTTGGAGCCTGGAGGAACTTTTGAAGTTTAACCTGTCTGTTGTTTTTTGTGGTCTTTGTGGTCAAGGATATATGGTTTAGTTCCTTTGATGGACTTTTTTACCCAGCATAGCAAATGCCTCTGCATTTTGACTCTCTTTATCTTACTGAATGCAATTTCTTTTGCCATACAGAAAAATGGAACAAGTAACTGAAGAAGTAGACTCATTGAAGGAAAGCCTGGATAAGCACTTTTTACGCAATCAGAAAAGGATGTTGGAAGTTAAAGAGAGGGCAGAACTATTTGAAAGAGCTGTATGTAATCCTTTCTCCTTTTGATGTATTAAACAGTTACTGTTACCATCATAGAATTGTATATTTTTAATCTTTGGTCTACCATTTAAGAGATATTTTCTTTGCTCTAGAATGGCGACTCTGCTCATGTTCTCAGAATTTTCGACGAGGAAGCACAAGCAATGCAGTCAGCCCATAATTCGTCCTTGATGCTCGAAGAAGCTTATTCAACTGGAGTGGCCATCCTTTCCAAATATGCAGAGCAAAGGGATCTCGCTTGAAGGTAATGCAATTCGATACCTCGTTGATATTTTTCAGCATTGTGGGCTTTTCTAATTAATTAGAATTTTCTTTTAGTTGATAAAAAAAAAACTGCCGAAATTGGATGTTTATAAGTTTCTATGTCCATATGCTTGAACAATTGATTTAAAAGTTGAGATCTCAGTTCTTTGCTGATGCGTGTGAAAACATACTAATTTAGCTGTGAAGGTTACAGATGCAGAGGAGGAACATGCAGCCAACTAAAATTCTCAGAATAGATAGTCACTCTGAAATAATGCATTCTAGGCTTCTTTTTTCCTTTTGTTTCATTTTTATTACTTGTATGTTGTATCAATTCGTTAAGCATATACAAATACCACATTGCAGCGGATCGAGTTTTTGATGGCTAGAGAGATATTTAGTGGTTCTGGAGTACAGGTTATGGGATTGAATTAAGGATAGATTGGCTGAATAGTATTGGACTTGATGCTCAATTGAGGTCTTCTGAATTCCAATGTAGCCTAGTACAAAAGTTTGTACTTGGTTCTTGGGTCCTGGCCACATCGAGTCAGCGAAGCTGCAAGTTGATGAAGATACCTTTTGGACAATTGATTGAACTTTATGGTTAATGAGGATTCAATAGGCTTAATTTTTTTATGGGGCTTTATTTCGACATGCTTATTTTGAAATTGTAAGCCAAAAAATAATGACAGTGGAAAGTGACTAATTCAATTCCTTAGCTGCAGTTGAGTACCGTGTAGTGGCCACTTTTGGACCCCTATTTTTCATTCTTTGTCTTTAAACAGACTACATTAAAAAAATTGGCAGACCAGTGAGTTTTTTTTTTGTAGACACTTCTGACCCAAGTTTCCACATCCCGAAGGTGCATCTGAGACATTAGTCAGCATTTTTTTCCTAGCAGTAGTCAGCATATCTTTAGTTGCATATGTTGCATCTCCAATCAGCATTGATGTTAAGATACATATTAAAATAATCAGCTCAGCAGCAAGTTTTCTTTCTTGACCTGTCTGCAGGGGCGGAGCCGGGGGGGGTTTCCATGGCCCCCCCAAATTTTTTGAAAATCCTTTAGAAGGTGAGCTAGCACTGTTTATCTAACATATTCGTGTCAAATCCTCTATGGTGATAAACGGATTTGGCAAATCCGGTTATCACCCCTAGAGGTCGCCACGTGTCTCCTTTGACACCCCTTAATCGTGGGTAAGGTTCACCCACGGCCCACCCCTATGGTTCACCCACCTATTTTTGGTTTTTTTTTTAAATATTAATTCTTTTTTAAAATTAAAAAACTGTTTTTACTATTAAAAAACTCTAAAAACAGTTTTTTAATTTTAAAAAAAGAATTAATATTTTTTAAAAAAAGAAACCAAAAATGGGTGGGTGAACCTTACCCACGGTTAAGGGGTGTCAAAGGAGACATGTGGTGACCTCTAGGGGTAATAACCGGATTCGCCAAATCCGGTGATCACCGGAGATGATTTGGCTCCATTAGGGTAAAAGAAGAGGAATAGGAAAACCAATTCGGCAACTCCTAGAAGGCGACGGTGAGTCACCACTTCTTAACGTTCTTTCATGGCACAAACCAGAAATTTAGAGGGATAACTTCCTAATAGTTGCAGATAACCCATCATCCCATTTTCCTTTTTATTTTTATTTATTCTTTTTTCCTTTCATTATAGATTACAATTGAATTTTAATTTTTTTTTTCTGAATTAATTAGTTGCAAATGGAATTTAATCATTCAAAACTCTAGCTGGTTCATTACCTTTGATTTATTTCTCAGGTTCTTCCTGCTATGTTTACTCAAAAAATATCTTGAGTTTTTTTCTTGCTCTATCAAAGAAGAGGGCCCTTGTTTTTCTTGTCATCGGACCTTTATTGGAATGCTACATTTACATTTTTTTATGAATTGTGACCCATTTTTCAAAAAAAACATTTCTCAGGGGCTACGCCCCCTAATCCTATTAATTTTTTTGATATATATACTTCTGCCCCCCCCAGGGGAAAAATCCTGGCTCCACCCGTCTATCTGACACAGGTCTGAACTTTCCATATCCCTCAGGTGCATCTGAGGCAGTGACCTTTTTTTTTCCTCCTACATTGCGCAGCATATCTTTAGTTGCTATTGTTGTATCTTCAAGCAGCATCGATTTTTGGAATTGCAGATTCAATGTGTGGCAAGCGTAATATTAGGCATAGTATTCTCAGTGTATCTTTTTATTGTGGACGTTTTTATTGTTGTTATTGATGCCAAATATTTTTTGTCCAGAGGGCACAAAGGAAGGCACTTGACATCCTTAACACAGTGGGGATCTCCAACTCTGTATTGAAGCTCAATGAGAGGCGGCACCATCTCGATAAGTGGATTGCATACACAGGCATGGCAGTGACGATCATTGTTGTTTATGCATTTTGGAGGTGGACACATTGATACCCTGAAAGTCATGTATTGAATGGTATCATCATGTAGAAATTCCTCTGATTTCTTGAATTCTGTAATCTGAGGTTCTGTAAAAAGATGTAGAATTTAGAGAAGAGCTTCTATACTGTACGAATGTGTTTTTTCCTTCAATAATTTGTCCAAGATATTTGGAGAAGGTAGATTGTAGAAGTGTAAACTATAGCCAAAAGATGGGGAAAAAGAGAGAAGAAGATGCGAGTGTAAAATATAGCTAAATAACTTCTTCTCTATTCAGTTTTTTCCATTTCCAACACTGGTATCAGAGCATTGGTTAAAGAGATAAGGCAGAAGTGGTCGCGGAGCAGCAACTCTGGTTTAGTAACTCTGCATAGGTTGAATCTGGTGCATCATCAGAGGGCTGGCCAGAATGTTCGAGCCCAGCTCATGGAATTGGCTATCTATGAAGCTACAAAAGGCAAATCCTTGTATATTGGGAAAACCACATGATTGTAAAACCTCATGATTGTTGCATGAATGACATATCCGTGTTCATTGGAAAAACCTCGTGATTGTAGCATGAAGGGCATATGCAACGATATTGTGAGAATCTCATAGCTTGACATATTCATAATTGATTACTTTTCTAGAAAAAAAGAGTTATGATATGTAATGACCTACATGGACAAGTGAGAGATATTTGACTCTCATGTCCAAGTGGGAGATATTAGCACTAATGGTCATGAGAGTCGTTAGTAACTCTTTGAATTCTTAATAGCAATTCTGAATGCTAACATGTTGATTATTGGTCAAGATGCTAACATGAGTGATAGGTTAAAGAAAAGCCTAAACAAGTCCTTTGACATGGACTTAGGATTAACAAAGCAAACTTTGGGCATGATGATCTCATGATAGGAAAACTAAGAAGTTGTAGCTATCACAAGAAATATACATTGAACGGATACTTGATAAATTTTGGATGAAGAATACGGATACTTGATAAATTTTGGATGAAGAATACTACACCGGTTAGCATTCCACTTGGAAGTCATTTCAAGCTTAGTAAAGAACAAAGTTCTTTTAAGTCAAGAAGAGAGAAGATATGATAAATAGAAGACCAGCCCATGCAATAATATTACATGAACAGTTTCTAAGACCGGCATCTTTTGCTGGTGCTTCGCGCTGTGATTGGCTTTATAGTGTCTTCTGGCAAGGCTCTGCAAAGGTGATCCTTGTTCCATGAGTTTGAATGATCAGCAAGCCAAAATCAGTACTTGTGGACTATTCTGGTTACCTTGTTTATGGGTTCTGTGAGGTCAGTCTTTAATTATAGCTTGCGAGATATGAGGGAGGTTTAAAAGGTGCACATGTATGGTGGGTGCGTCTTTATATAAAGAGATTAACCATACACAGGTACACAGGTAGGGATGGCAACGGGGCGAGCTTGGGCCAGGGCACCCCCATCCCAACCCTGCCCCTATTGGAAAACTCCTACCCCAAATCCGCCCCAATCCCGGGCTGGGGCGGGGCTCTTTCGCCAGTTCTTAACCCCGACCTAGCCCAGCCCCACCCCGCCCCATCCCGTTAAGTACTAAATGGGGTGGGTCGGGAATATATTCTATATTATAAGGACTGCAATGAGGTACTTTTATTATTCAATGAAGGGTAAAATAGTGATTTAATATTATAAATGGGGTGGGGCGGGGCGGCCTAAACCGATCCCCGGCCCAAACCGGACTCGGATTTTGACATCTATTTCCCAAACCTGCTCCTACACCGTTTAAAAGCTCCCCAAACATGTCCCAATAGGGCGGATTATCCAATTAGACCGGCCCGTTGCCATCCTTATACACAGGAGCTCCCAAAACACGTTTTACTTTTACTTTATCATATGTTTGGATGCTGAGAAAATAAGTAAAAATATGGTCTATTTTGTTTTTTTTGTTTTTTGACAAAACACAATTAAAAGGTCCTGAACCTGATGGCTCTGGATTATCCCAGAAAGGTGGTCTCGAGCATCCACAAAATAGAATAGAATAGGGGACATGTCGTGTGAAAAAAAAGGTAGAAGTCATTTCATTTTCTTCTCAAGATTTTGACTTCTCCCCCACTTGATATCTCTCCCCCTTCATCTCATCATTTTATGGTCATGTGTCAAATAATGTGGGGAGAAGTCAAAATCATGGGACTTATGAAATGACTTCTCCAACCACATGTCTCCTATATTATGAACATCCGAGAGGAGCCTTTCTGGCTTCACCAGAGAGAATCCTAGGCCGAACCTGGTCGAGGTTAATTAAACCACTTGTTATTCCAATATTATTATTTAAAAACTAAATCTTTTTAATAATTTAAATATAAGTCGGAATTGAAGCGTAGATTTCCATTTTAATGCACAATTTGTGGCGGTTGTGTAATTAGAAGGAAAGAGTGTACAATTTGTAAATAGATAAAGAGAAAGTAGCAATTTGGTAGCATGATTTCTCTCATTAAGTACAAAACTATAATAATTAGAACGCAGAGCTCCAGCTCATATTAACAGTTATCTTTTATTGAGTTTTATAACGATTACATTTTTTAAAAAATACATTACGAAAGCCATGCCCCTAACTATTAAGATTAATGCTAATATAATCGATGAGTCAGGTTTTAAGTAGGGAAACAAATAGTGAACTGCACATTCGGTTACCTAGCAGGTGTCATGTGTCACTTTTAAAACCCATAGGCTGTGTTTAAGATTAGGGATGACAATATGACCCGCCCCCGCCGGGCCCCACCCCGCCCCTATAGGGGCGGTTTTTTTTCAAATAAATCGGGGGCGGGGCGGGGGTGGTTTTAGTATACCCCGCCCCGCCCTAAAACCACTTTATATATATATATATAAAAAAGGCAGTAGGGGCGGGGCCGGGGTGGGGATCTTATAAGCGGGTATAAGTACCCAATTTTTGCACCCCTGTCCTAACCATGGTTACTCCCAGTCGAGTCCCTTAACCCTAGGAGAAACTCTAATTGACCTTAGATGCACTTTAGTCAAACCCTAGGTATCACCCCAGTTAGACCTAGGCCTAACCCTAGTCAAGACTCTAACCATAGATAAACCCTAGGTAAGCCTAGCTCTAGCCCAAGCCCTAGTCTAGCCCTAGCCTAGCCAAGCCCTAGGCCCTTATAGCTTAAACCCTAAGTCCACAAACCCTTAGAAGCTCAACCATCTCGGCCTGGGCCCAAGCCCAGTGTAGAGCCCCGAAACTTTTGGTGTATGCCTTGGAATGCGTGTCAAGGCATGATGCATTGTAATCTCCATTTTCATGAAATGAGAATTTGGAAATTTTGTATGAATGTTATAATTAATTAAATAAATTAATTAACAATGTCTATAAGCCTTGAAAGGGTCATAGGCATGGTTAGAAGAGGTCAAAAGGGAAGTAGGATAAGTCTAGGTAGGAGGAATGGGTAAAAAATGGACTTAGTGTCGAAACCTGCATAGAACCGATCGCTCGGTTCATATTGGCGATCGATCGGTCCAAAATCGATCGATCGGTAGCTATCGACTAGTTAACTTTTTTGTATGAGAAAAAATTCTAGAGAGCATGTTTTTGACCGATCGCTCGGTTTTAACCACCGATCAATCAGTATATCGCGTTTTGCAGAAATTTCATTAAGGGCTTTTTCATCTTTTGGGTGTTAAACCCTTGCCTATAAGGGCTTGCTCGAGCATTTGAGTCCCTATACATCATACTTAGAGTATTTTGAGAGAAAGGGGAAGAGAAGAAGAGGGTTTTTCTTTTAGGGCATCCTTGGTAAAGAGATCAAGGGTTTGAACATCCAAGAATCTTCACAAAGTTGGTTTTCCTTCAAAGCCAAGCCTCAAGCTCGTGGAGAGTCTTTCCCAAAGCTAGGGCAGTGTTCCTCAAGGCATTCCTCAAAGGGTTTCTTCCCCATTCAAGTTGGAGCTTCAATCAAGGGTTTCCACCCAAGATCAAGTCTTGATTCAAGGTTAGTACACCCTACTAACTCCCTTAGCCATAACCTAGGTTTTCCCATTTTAAATGATGATTCTTGATTTCATGTTATCTTCCTTTTGAAATATACTACTCCTCTAAAAATGTAAATGAGATAACAATGAATGTTGTGATGTGTGGATGGATGGTGATTGGGGCGATTGGATGCCGTATAGATGTTGTGTGATGTGTGAAATGGAAAAATGGTGGAAGGGCAATTCTACGAATAATGAACTTACCTTGATAATGTGATGGAAAATATGCACTGAAAAGAGGAAATGAAACTACTAAGGAATGTTGCACACCGGATGTTTGATAAAATGCCTAAACTAGGAGTAAATGAATTATTTGAAGAAAATGAAAGTATGTCTTATGCAATTGTTCTTATAAATGATGAATTGATCAAATGCCATGTAGATTTCCCAAATTCTCACATGGTTATACTATGAATTGCGACGCGATGTACTATCCTTCATGTCATACATGTCATCATGGTTTCCACTATTGACAAGCACACAAGCACGCACGCACGCATGAATCGGGTTTTCCAAGATGTATTTGTACATGATAAATCAAATAAGAAAACAAACACATATCAAGGAGGTTGGTAGCCCAAGTGAAGGGTACTAGCCTCTGGCTCACAAGAAAATGAAACAATTACTCTTTTAAGGAGGTTGGTAGCCCAAGTGAAGGGTACTAGCCTCTGGCTCACAAGTGAAGGGAAACAAGTACATGTCAAGGAGGTTGGTAGCCCAAGTGAAGGATGCTAGCCTCTGGCTCACAAGTATACAAGTCAAGACATGAAATACAACACAAGATAGACACGCATGCATGATTTTCACAAGCAAGACCAAGACATGAAAAAAAAGGTTTCTGAACATGAGTTTTACCAGAGTTTTCACATTCATGCATGCATGTCAAGATATTTATATTGCTACATGATCAATGCTATTTATCTTATGCTGGTAGTATTGCTTTCAATCGATATTTTGCATTGTATTCACTGTTGTTGTGCTTTTGTTATTGCTATGGTTAGTTAGAAGTTTGTACTCGTTGAGTATTCCATGCTCAGCCGTACTTTTATGTCGGTAGGTTCCGTGGATGTTCTCGACCCTGAGCCTTGGGTCGAGGAAGAGTACGTAGAGGAGAGGGAGCCACCTATTCCGTTGTAGTCCCAGGAGGATAGGAATTTGGACGTGTGGCCATACCTCGACTACTGTTGAGAGGAGAGTACGAGAGAATTCTTTTTGTATATTTTGATCTTTTGATAGGTGGGCCTGTCCACCTTTGACTTGATATGTTATGTATATTTTCACTTGGAATACTGTGTTGAGTTATAGAAGTAAAGAAAAAAATATGGGTTAGTTCACGCTTCCGCACTCATGATTAGCTTCCGCACTCTGCTTATTGGAATTATTGTATCATGTTTACCTTGTTCATTAGAGGATGGTTTGGCAGGTAGGTATAGTCACACCTAAAGTATCCCTTAACTCCTAGGGCGTATTTTGGGGCACGACAGAAGTGGTATCAGAGCTTTAGGCTTTAGAGTCCCTAGGGTTGCTTGGTACTCGATACCAAAATTGAACAAGACATTAGGTGTTAGGAAAGAGTTGTATTCCAAGTATAGACTAACAAGTTAGTCTTAGTCAAAATGGTTGAACTTCAACCAAACTTAGAGTCCAACGCTAGGAACACAGATTGTACGTTATGCTATTGTGTTGTATACCATGTGTGCATCATTTTGTGCTTAGTAAATATGCTTTGAATGAATGGTGAAATTGTTACTAAATGAGTATCCAAGTTAGACTCATGTTGTATTGTCCTTCTTAGGAGAAATCATGAGACGCAATACCCAGGGTCGTGGATAGAACACAAGGGGCAATGGAAGTGATGCTCCATCGGGTGATGATCAACCCGACTTTGCCCAAGCTTTTGCCTCAATAGCCGAGACTTTGGCTATGTTAGCGGCAAGGCAACCAGCTACTCCTCCTAATGTCGCGCTTAGACCTATTCCTCCTAATAGAGCACAAGTTGGAATAGGGGCTATTCGGAGGATGAGGCCTCCAACATTTTGTGGAAGCATTGATCCACTTGTGGCCGAAGGATGGATTCATCAATTAGAAAAGATATTTTCGGTGTTGGTGCCTATTGAGGCAGAAAGGGTTACTTGGGCCACCTTCATGCTTGAAGGTGAGGCCGATCATTGGTGGAAGTCCGCACTTAGGACCCAGGAGTTGGCCCGACAAGGTCAAGATTGGACTTGGGGAGAATTCTTGGACGTTTTCAACAAAAAGTACTTCCCAATAGGGATGAAAGAGAAGAAAGAGGTTGAATTTATTACCTTGGAGCAAGGTAATATGTCTGTTGCCACTTATAAGGCAAAGTTTTCGGAGCTATCCAGATTTGCTCCTCATATGATAGCTACCGAGGCTATGAAAGCTCGGAAATTTGAGAGGTGGTTGAAGGCCTACCTCAAGGACCGAGTTTCGATGTTCCGGCATGAAACATATGCTGAGGTGGTGGACAAGGCACTATTAGCGGATGCTAATTCTGAAGAGTTCTTCAAGAGAAGAAGGATGAAGAAAGGCCAATCCAGTGGCTCGGCAGAAAAGAGAGCTAGGACTATGTCATACCAGTCCGCAGGGCCGGCTCAGTCACATAGGATGTATTCGACACCACAGGCTCCCCGCCCTTTTGCTCCACCGGCTACCTCATATGCTCCTCGGCCTGCATTACCTCAGACTACGGGTTATGCTCCTCCCACCTATTCACATGATGTCTGCACCCTTTGTCGAAGGCGGCATCCAGTAGGGGAATGCCAGAAGGCTACCGGAGGCTGTTTTCATTGTGGCGACCAAGGCCACATGATTCGGGATTTCCCCCGACGTCATCTACCGGCCCATTCCCAGGGGAGTAGGCCCCCTGTTAGGTAGATATCTCAGCAGGGCTCTTCCCAAGTTTCGAGGGCCTCACCGTCTACACGGCCTCCTCGCCCAGCCACCCAGGGCCGAGTTTTTGCCCCATCAGAGAGAGGCGCATGTGCATCCGACAATGTCGTGCAAGGTAGGCAACAATTTTAGAGTTTAAGTTATGAATAATTTCTATGGTTTGGTGAGTTGTTATCTATACTTGGAATCACCTATGTATGATGTATGTTCTTATTTGAAATCTATTGATGTTAGTGTCTAATTGTACAAGCGCTTTATTAGTGAACAAATGTCTAGCCCGAGTATTGATCAACACAGTATCCACTCACTCCTTTGTCTCACCCAGTTTTGTAAAGGGATTTTCGAGTAAGGCTACTCCGTTAGAGCGGGAGTTGACCATTGCAACTCTACTTGGCAAGTCAGTCGATACGGACAAAATATTTAGAAATTGTGTGGTTCAAGTGGGGGAGAATGAGCTATTAGCCAATCTCATCATCTTAGATTTCTAAGACTTAGATTTCGATGTCATCCTAGGGATGGATTGGTTGTCAAACCATCACGGCCATGTTGCCTGCTTTGAAAAGATGGTGAATTTCAAGCCGAAAGTAGTAAAACCATTTCACTTTCAAGGATTGAGAGAAAGGGATATTGCCTGCCTTGCAGCTTTGAGCATAGCAAACCCACCGGCACCGAACTCCTCGACCATTCCGGTCGTGAGTGAGTTCTTGGATGTGTTTCCAGAGGAACTCCTCGGGTTGCCTCCTAATAGAGAGATTGAGTTCGCTATAGAGCTTGCTTCGGGCACTGCTCCAATTTCAAGGGCATCGTATAGAATGACCCCAATAGAGTTTGAAGAATTGAAGAAGCAGATTGAGGAGTTACAACAACTTGGTTTCATCCAACCAAGTGTGCCATGGGGAGCTCCGGTCCTCTTTGTAATGAAGAAGGACGGGTCGATGAAAATGTGCATAAACTACCGTCAGTTGAACAAGGTCACTTGCAAGAATCGTTATCCCTTGCCACGGATAGACGACTTATTTGACCAATTGAAGGGAGTGAGATTTTTCTCCAAGATTGATCTTAGATCGGGATATCATCAGTTGAAGATCAAGGCAGAAGATGTTTCGAATACAGCTTTTAGGACTCAGTATGGGCACTTCGAGTTCCTTGTTATGCCTTTTGGGTCAAAAAATGCACCGGCGGCGTTCATGGATCTGATGAACCGGGTGTTCCGACATACTTGGATCGATGTGTGATTGTGTTCATTGACAACATTTTGGTGTATTCCCAGACACGGGAAGATCACGCACGAGATCTCTGCCTTGCTCTGGAGATGTTGAGAGAGCATAGGCTATATGCCAAATTGAGTAAGTGCGAGTTCTGGATAGAGAAGGTAGCATTTCTCGGGCATGTAGTGTTAGCTAAGGGCATTTCTGTTGACCCGGTGAAGATAGAGGCAGTTATGAGCTGGGAGAAACCCAAGAGTGTCACCGAAATTCAGAGTTTCCTTGGACTAGCGGGCTACTACCGGAGATTTGTGGAGGGATTCTCCAGTTTGGCTGCACCTCTCACTTACTTGACGAGGAAAAATGTTAAGTTCAGTTGGAGTGACAAATGCGAAGTGAGCTTCCAGGAGTTGAAGAAACGCCTTACCACGACTCAAGTACTCATAGTGCCTTCCGGGAGCGATGGTTTTATCGTATATAGCGACGCCTCCCACGTGGGATTGGGATGTGTGCTCATGCAGCATAGAAAGGTCATTGCCTATGCCTCAAGGCAATTGAAAGAGCATGAGAAAAATTATCTCACTCATGACTTAGAGCTCGCCGAGGTTGTGTTTGCCTTGAAGATTTGGTGACATTATCTCTATGGGGAATAGTTCGAGATATTCACGGACTATAAAAACCTTAAGTATTTGTTTTCCCAGAAAGAGCTAAACTTGAGGCAAAGAAGATGGGTTGAGTTTTTGAAAGACTTTCAATACCACCCGGGTAAGGCTAATGTAGTCGTAGATGCACTTAGCAGGAAGTCTACTGCACGCTTGGCTCATATGATGGTGCATGAGTGGAGGTTGTTAGAAGATGCATCCAACCTCAACATCGGTTTCAGTCTCCCTACCTTTAGGCCGGTAATGGCTAACATCACAGTTAAGCCTTATATCCTGAGCATGATCAAAGAGTCATAGGGAATGGATGCCGAGCTACTTTCTTACCGAGACAAGTCAGTTAATAGTGGCAGCAAAGATTTTGCGATGAGGGACGATGGAATTATCACTTTCAAGGGAAGAGTATGTATCCCAACTGATAAGAAGCTTAAACGAGAAATCTTGTACGAGGCTCACCAGTCCAAGTACACTATTCACTCCGGAGGTACCAAAATGTATAGGGACTTGAAAAAGCATTTTTGGTAGCAGAACATGAAGCGAGAAATAGCGGAGTACGTGTCCCGATGCTTGGTGTGCCAACAAGTCAAGGCCAAGCACAGGAGACCGGTAGGACTTTTACAGTCTCTCCCTATTCCCGAGTGGAAATGAGAACATATCTCTATGGACTTCATTCTGGGGTTACCGAAGACAGCTAGAAACTGTGATGCTATATGGGTAGTGGTCAACAGCCTCACGAAGTCCGCCTATTTCTTACCATACCGGACTCCATTCAACTCAAATCACTTAGCGGCACTGTACATCAAGGAAATAGTTTGGTTGCACGGGGTACTAGTGAGCATTGTGTCGGATAGAGATCCTCGATTCACTTTCAGGTTCTGGAAGAGCTTTCAGAGTGCCATGGGTTCCCGGTTGAACTTTAGCACGACCTTCCACCCACAGACGGATGGGCAAACCGAGCGAGTGAATCAGGTTATTGAAGATATGCTCCGGGCATGTATGCTAGACTTTAAGGGAAGTTGGAAAGATCACCTACCTTTGGTGGAATTCGCCTACAACAATAGTTACCGGGCAAGCATACAGATGGCACCTTTTGAGGCTTTGTATGAGAGAAGTTGTAGATCCTCGTTGTATTGAGATGAAGTTGGGGAAAGGAAAGTGTTGGGCCCGAACTAATTGAACAAACCACGGATAGGCGTATAGAAAATGCCGTCAAGATAAATGCTGTCTTTACCTTCCCCGAAGTGAGCAATAATGGCGTGTTCTTCAAAACGCCGTTATTAACTATAACGGCGTTTTTTGGATTTTTGGCGGCGATTTAAAGACGCCATTAAAAGTCTTAAATTTTGTAGTGCGTGCTGTGGTAAAAAGTCTATTTTGCATAGAAGATGCAGTTTAAATTAGCTAAGAAAATTAACTGCTTTAAATGCAACTAAAATTTAACTTTTGAATGGATATTTATGTTCATATTAGAGTTGATTGGACTTGGGAGTAAAGAACAAATATCAATTCCCTGCCATCTCTAATAAATATTTTATTTGAAAAGAGCCTTAGGTCTCTGATTTATCAAGGGATGAAATAGCATGGCCAGCTTCGAAGCAAACGTCCATGGATGAAATGCTTGCTTATAGATTTTTTGAGATCTGTTAGGTTAGCAAAGTTACTTAAAATTCTCAACCAATAGAAATTTATCATGTTAGTCATAATCAAGTCATCATGACCTCACGCCTTAGTGAGATTGTTCTTCAGGTTAGTAGTGAGATTACAAGGCGATCCCATTACTAACAAATTCTTCTTGTGCCCTCCAAACCACAAAACCTATACCTCCCCAGGTATGATCACCAAAGTGGGTCATGTGCCTTTGCCTTGGGAAAACATGTCCAATGGGTGGTTCTAGGTACTAGACAAAGATACCTCCACTGCCTTGGGCAAAACATCTAATGACTTTACCAAAGTTGCCTGGGGTAATTCAAGGCTTTGCCAAAGTTTCCTGGGAGGAATAGATACAGGGCTTCTCTTCGGTTGCCTTGTTGCGACTCCAACGACTTTTCATACATAGCCAGAAAATTTGTCCGAACTTATGTGGCCTGAGAATCTGGCACGACTTTATCTACGTGACATGGGAATCTGCAAGAGCATACATGGCCTAGGAATTTTCCAAAAATTTCCATATATGGCCTCAGAATTTGTCGGGATTTACATGAACGCCTTGCGGATACTACCAATGACTTTCCATACACTGCCTGGGGATCTGCTTGCCCATCAAATGTCTTGCTGAGACTAAGAACTTTTAGAGCGCGCGCGCACACACACACATATATATATATATATATATATATATATATATAGACACACAGGTAAATGTAGACACTTCTGGCCGTTTGCTCAGTCTGCGTAGCTGGCTTTGCTAAATTTGTTGTATTATGGTAAGATGACATGTGACAATAACATTTCCATCTATCAATAAAAGATTACACAATTTTTGATCTGTCTAAGGTCGTTGAGTGTTTGTAGCTTCAGGCAACAACTTGTTGCTATGTTTCACTTCCCATGCAGGGACATTAAGGTGCTTCAACATCATGTAGGGTATGGTAGTGAATACTAGTGTATTACTAGAATAAATAATAAATAAATAAACTCTGGAAATTCTGGGTGCTTCAGGTTGATTGCGGCGTACGCAATCATCCCTCCTTTGTATGAGATCATATCAAAGCCAATTGCGATTGAATTCAAGAGAATTTAATTGCATATGTCACATATGTATTAGTGGACAAGTGGCACTAAAAAGGGACAGAGATATCAAGTGGGGAGAAGTCAAAATCATGGTGAAAAAATGAAATGACTTTTTCTGTTATTAGCACCACATGTCTACTGATTTGTGGAGGACCAGAAATTTTTTTCCTTGCATCGCGAGAGGCATTCTTGAACCTATTCTAATGTGGTTCCCATTCCCCGCTCCCTCAAAATAAAAAAATAAGTAGGCACAAGTGTCCTGTGTCCATTTAAATCTCTATTTAATCATGGTTAAACGTAATTAAATTAAAATGAGTAATTTTGTTTTTTGTTTTTTCTAAAAATCATGATTAGATTAGTTAACCGTAAGAGGTTAACCACAATTGATGGATGGTAAAAAAGTGGCTTGGACCAATGAGGTCACTGGGTCACTTCTCCCTTGTCTAATGGTCAGTTTTCCATTTCCCAAAAAAATAAAATAAGGTATCATATTAGTATTAATGCACAATGTGGGCATTCCACAAAAAACAGAACAAAGCGTCAGATTAGTGTGGAACTCACCATGGTCTCCTCCTACGCTAAATTGATTGGGTATTTTAAACGGTCGAATTTTGGAAGCCAAACATGAACATAACCAAGTCTTTTAAGTGATTACCCATTGAACCAAAAACAAAGTCTTTTAAGAGATTAACTATGAATAGGAGCCCGGTTGAAGAGATATATAAGTGGAGTAACTCGAAATTTGCCTTATGTCAGAGGTAGTTTGTGAATTACAAAAATAAAAGCTAGAGTATTTTTGTCCCCTAAACCCTTTTGAAAAAAAATGTAAATCTCTTCTTTTAAATCACTTCTTATCCAAATTAGTTAATTGAAAATTTTAATCTTTTAATAACTTCTCAACAATTAATCCAAGAAAATATATAAGCAAATACAACCTAACTCCGTAACTCCCTAACTCTTAAGATTAGTACTCATCCTATTAGAGTTTTAAAAAGAGTTTAAATATGACTCTCCGAGTTTCTAGAGCTTCAGGCTTATGATAAAATATTTAAGTATTGTAAGGATATTTTTATCTATATACTCTTATATTTACCAATGCAAGAAATCGAGAACTCTGGTTCTTATTTAAGAAAAAAAAATTAGGAAATGTGTTACGGTTCTTTGAGAGCCATGAGAGACTCTCATGCATTAATAACATTATCTGACTTGGACTAGGATAGCAATGCACCAACTTGGTGGACTAGAGTAAAAATACTCTAGCCTAACTTCTCCAAATCACCATGTGTCTCTTTAAATTCCTTTTAACTATAGTAACGAAAGAATCTAACCTTGGACTTTAGAAAATAAAATAAAATATTTCCCATTATGTTACTCTGCCCCAACCAGGGTAACCAGGACTTTTTATTATTCTAACGTGCTACCCACTCCTCCACAACAAAGAAGTCACGCAATAATATTACCTATCCTAATCAAGGACAACTCCCAGGTTCAAGCCTCGGGTCTAAGTACAGCCACCGGAAAGAAAAGTCTAAGTACAGCCACACGGAAAGAAAAAAAGGGCAAAAAAAAAAACAACAACAATAGTCAAGGCACCATATTTATTTATGGAATATGCTTAATTGTGCCTACCGTTTCCATTAAGTAACGAAACGACCAGTTGGTGACCGGTTCTAATTGGTACACACCCACTTTTAAACACTCATCAACTATGGTTAAGATTTCTCTCACCCTAACGTTTTTTTTTTTTTGTCACTCACTCACCCTAACGTTAAGCAATCCAACCATGGTTTTTTTTTTAAGAAAAATTGAAATCTTAACTTTTAAGTTTAACCAGGGTTAAAGGGATGATAAAAGGGACACGAGAACGCAGTGGCAAGCTAACCATAGGACCCTGTGGTTTGCTAATCACTGCTCTTTATTAAATTGTTTGAACTGATATCATTTACATGTTAGTTAACATCAGTTAGTGGTGAGTGAGCCATATTAGTGTCTGTCCCCGATAATGCATTCAATTTCAACCCAAATAATAAACCTATGGAACCCACCATGGTCCCATCACCCCCACTCATCCAAGTCCTAGGCCAAATTAATTGGGTATTTAAACCGTCCTGTTTGGGAAGCCAAACCTGAACCTGATAAGTTCAATTAAACCACTTGTAATTCAGATATTATAATTTAAAAACTATTTTGAACAATTTAAATATAAGCAGCTTGGAGTGTATTGAGGCGGATGTTTCTATTTTAATGCAAAATTTTTGGCAGTTTTGTAACTAGGCGGAAATAAAGTAGCAACTTGTAATCAGATAGAAAAGAAAGTAGCAATTTATAGCATGATTTCTCCCATTAATTACAAAACTGTCATAATTAGAATCCAGAACACTTCTCTTTTAATCAGTTTTTAACTATTAAATTTTTAAGTGAAAAACAAAGCTGAGCCCCTAACTCTTAAGATTAATGCTAATGTAGTCAGTGTTTTAAGTTTTTAAGTAGGGAAATAGATAGCGGACCGCGCATTAGATTAACTAGTGGTGCCATGTGTCTCTCTTCACACTCATTATCTGTGTTTAAGATTCACTCACCCTTAAGGTTTATCTATTTAACTTTGGGTTTTAGAGAAAAAAATTATAAAAAATTATCTTTAAGTTTGATTAAGCTTAATCAACCTTAACCACAATTAAAGGTAACGAAATGGGAAGGCATTGGACTAGCTAACCAAATGTGGGCTCTCGGGCTAATCACTACTCATTTAAGTACTAGGACGTGTTACGGATTTTATGAGAGCCACTACAGACTCCCTCATGCATTTACATTAGGGGAACTGAACTCTCCCTTGTTTTATATTTTCGGAGTGTAAAAATTGGGGTTATTTTGGTCCAACCGAATTTTCACCTTACCAAATCTAGTCCGAGAAATGCTAGCCCCATTTCTTGTATGAGAAATGCTAGCCCCATATCTTGTATCTAGATATCTGTGAATCTAGATATCTGAGAGAGTCTGAGAAAACAAACATGGCGGAGGGTGCTGTTGAACCAGTGGTAGGCAAGCTATTGTCACTCCTTGAAAGGGAAGCGTCCTTGTTAGGAGGCGTTCGGCATGAATTTGACAACATCAAGCGCCAGTTATATAGCATGAAAGCCTTCTTAAGAGATGCAGATAGAAGGAGTCACAACAACGAAGGGGTGAATGAATGGGTGAAGCAAGTAAGGGACGTAGCATATGATGTGGAAGACATTATCGACGAGTTCACGTATCACATGGACAGCCAGCAAAAAAGGGGTGGATTCAGGGGTTTCCTCGTTGCAACCATTCACCTCCCAAAGCATATCTGGGTGAAGCATCAGATCGCCACCAAGTTACAAAAAATCAACACCGATATCAAAACCATTTCGGAGAGTAGCAAATCGTATGGTTTTGATCGCATAGAAGAAGGTGGAGATTCACATGAGGATCTACGATGGGTGCGAAACCACGGAGAGTCATCTCTTTTTATTGAGGATGACGATCTTGTGGGTTTTGAGCGGGAAAGTGAATTGCTGTTGAAATGGTTGAAGGACGAACAACCCCAACGCACTGTAATTTCAGTGGTTGGAATGGGGGGATCCGGGAAAACTACTCTGGTTGCTAAGGCTTACAAAAGTCAAATTGTAAAACCACATTTCAATAGCTATGCATGGATCACCGTCTCCCAAACTTATGCGATCGAAGAGCTATTTAGAAGCATGATCAGAGAATTGCTGGAGCCAAACAAGGAAATGATTCCAATGGACTTGAGCTCCGTGGATTACAGAAAGTTAGTGGAGACGCTTGTCAACTTCCTACAGCCAAAAAGGTATGTTATTGTCTTTGATGATGTTTGGGATATCAATCTCTGGGACAAAGTAAAAGTTGGACTTCCTAATGGTACAAATGGAAGCCGGATCATCCTTACAACTCGAAACAAAGACATAGCTTCTTTCTCTTTTGGAGTTGGAAGCCATGTTCACCACCTCCAACCTCTAGGACAGATTGAGGCTTGGGCCCTCTTTTGTAAGAGGGCATTCTCAAGCGATCCCAACAGATTTTGCCCTACGGAGCTAGAAGCCCTGGCTCGGGTCCTCGTGGGAAAATGTGAAGGCCTACCGCTTGCAATTGTGGCTATTGGAGGTCTTATGTCTACCAAAGATAAGACCAAATTGGAATGGAGGAAAGTTTATGATACCCTCAATTGGGAGTTGAGCAACAATATCATGCTAGAAGCAGTGAAGAGCATCTTGTTGCTTAGCTATAAGGATTTACCATATTACCTCAAGCATTGTTTCTTATACTGTTGTATCTTTCCGGAGGATTATATCATTGAACGGGAGAAGCTCATTAAACTATGGATGGCAGAAGGGTTTGTAAAAGATCGAAGAGGTATGACGCCAAAGGAGGTTGCAGATACCTATTTTTGGGAACTCATTTCCAGAAGCATGCTTCTAGTTGCAAAGAGGTACGGAACTAGAATGATAATAGAGTGTAGAATGCATGATCTTATGAGAGAGCTTGCTCTGTCCACATCAGAGAAAGAGAACTTCTGCACCATATATGATGGACGAGAAGCAAGAAAAGAGGGAAAAGCACGCCGCTTGTCGATACACACTAGTTACAAAAATATTCAATTGTCCACGAGTCTCTCACAACTTCGCTCTCTCTTTGTGTTCGTTAAAGACATGACTGAATTGCCGCCAGGCTTTAGACGGTTAAGGGTCTTGGATCTAGAGGACGTTCCAATTGAAAAAGTACCAGATGAAATAGTTGAGTTATTCAATTTAAGGTATTTGAATTTGAGAGGAACTCAGGTTAAGGAGCTTCCGAAATCTTTGGGAAGGCTCCGGAACCTAGAGACTTTGGACATTGGTGAAACAAAAGTGGAGTCACTTCCAAGTGGGATAGTAAAGTTGCAGAGACTGCAGAATCTGATTACCTACCGTATTGGTTCTCTAGATGAGCTACCAACTTTCGACTACCATAAGGGGACGCGGGCACCGACAAATGTTTGGAAGTTGAAGAACTTGAAAGTGCTATATGCAATCGAAGCAAATGGTGAGATAGTTAAACAAGTTGGGAACATGACCCAACTCACAGCGATTGGGATCACAAAGGTGAGTGAAGGAGACGAGAGAGAGTTGTGTGCCTCAATTAGTAGATTGCATCTTCTCAACACTTTAGGAATTGCGGTAACAGATGAGGAGAAATGTCTTCGAATGGATGCACTATCCTCACCTCCTCCCCTCCTTCAAAGTCTGTCTTTGGCTGGGAAATTGGAGAAGGTGCCTCCCTGGTTTCACTCACTTCAAAATCTCACTCGATTGCGTTTGCATTGGTCCAGACTAACTGAAGATCCGCTATCTTACATACATGCGTTGCCCAATCTGGTGCTACTTCATCTAGTGAATGCATACGATGGGAGGAAGTTGTGGTTCCAAGCAGGGTTCCTTAAGCTCAAGAGTTTGTGCTTGGCTTACTTCCCTCAGTTGAATGATATACTAATAGAGAAGGGAGTGATGCCAAGTATCCAAGAACTATACCTGTATAGTTGTGTGGAGTTAAAGACGCTGCCTGTGGGCATCGAATACCTTAGCAACCTCCAACTGCTAAAACTGTGGTCTGCATCAAAGGAACTCGAAGAGCGTATGCAAAGCGGCGTGGATCATCCAAAGGTTCAGCACATCCCCCAGATCTTGTTTTTAAATGGGTTAAGAGAGGGCTTGTTTTAATTGAAAGCCTGCATAAAATAATTTATTTTCACATATGCATTAAGAGAAGGTGTTAAAATTTGAATCCAAATTATATTTAAAACCATTAAGCGAGTGAGTTTTGGCGGGAGTTCTCGTGTGCTCCGGCATGTCTGGGGCCGGAGATTATGCATATCGTAGAGGTGGGGAGAGCTTGAGCTCTGGTGGGACACGTAAAGTGTCATGGGGCCCTTGTTATCTGACTGTGTATGAGGAGTGAGGGCTCTTGTTTTGTTTTGAGGGTCATGTTGCTTTGGGTGGGTTTTCGTTTGGCTGAGTCTGAGTGTTTTTCATGTTTGTTATGCATGTTATGTATCAGTGTTTTATTCGACATTTTTTCATGTTTGTTATGTATCAGTTTTTTATGAGGGTAAGTTTTTGTCTTACAATTGGTTTAATCCTATCTTTTCTTTGGACGGAAACTAATAGTAATTTCATGGTTATGGGTTTCAAAGCACGAAATACGACCCTTTTTTAAAAAAAAAGTTTTCAACTTGCAAAACCATCCCAGATTTTCCATTTGCAGATCCATCCCATTATCTCAGGTTTCCCCCCCATTTTGATGAAATTAAAGGAACAATAGATTCTTATACAGTTGTAATTGTAATATAGCAATTTTAAATTCTAAGTTGCAGAACCACCAAACCCAACAGGAACTTTGAGTTTCCTAGCCTAAATCAACAAACAATTACAACTTTCACTTGCTTTAAAAACAAAGTGCGCCCAATATTTTCTTTAACCATCTCTCTACTTCAGCCTGTCTTTCATCTTTTCTCTCCATTTTGAGTAATAAGAGAAGAACAATAGAATAGTAAGACAATATCAAATACCACTAGTTGTATAAAAATGTCAATGCCATTAGAACGACAACATCAAATACCACCGGTTGTTATACTCGCTCGGTTCACGGATCAGTCAGCCCTGCCACCGTTGTTCTCGTACTGACGATTTCAAAGGTTGGGTAATACCAGCTGACACTGACTCTATTCCAGCAACACCTATCATGAAAGTATATCCTCGTCATCTGAAGTGTATGAATGGATTGCACCCTTACCGCATAACCTCCAGCTTCTTAAATTTGCGAGAATATAACATCCTATGAGTGATAGGCGGTGTTTTCCCTCCGTCATGGTGTTCAGCAACTCTGGCGTTGATCATTTCCCTTGCCAGCACTACATCTGCTGGTCCTGCTACCGTCTCCCCTGCAATGTGTTCCATTGAATGCATGTGGGGGGCTGCAGACCACATATACTATAGCATGGGAAATTACGATACATCCTGCGCTGGGTGGTGCTTGTTGCAATGGATCATAATAGAAGTACGTAAACATATATCCATATTACTGGAACTATCTAGAGCCTAGCAAATCTAACAACACTCGAACTAAATCGTGTACACAAGAAAAGGATTACTGATGGGTTGGGGCTAACTTACACTGAAGAGGTGTCACTGGGCCGGGTTTGGTCTTCAACTTGGTTATTTTAGTTAATAGGCCGGGCCCGAATCCTACACATTTACAAAAGGTTTCTTATCCCGAATTCAGGCCGATTGACACCCCCATATGGTGATTACAGCATTGAATCAAACCGGACTGACAACAAGACCCGCTACACTGCGTGGGTTGTGCACATGTGTCATTTAACTGCACAAATTTCGGGTGCCCATCAGCCCAAACAGTTCAAAGTTCAGTTTCGGGGGTCAAATTGGGAACTCCTGAAGTGACAGTCATTTTTCGGCCCGGGTATACCATCGTAGAGTCCGTGAATATGGACATATATACTGGTACCAGTCCCCAGTGAAATCTAACTAGACAGCTGCTACACAGAATAATAACTTCTGTTGTGGGCTACAAACTATGGCGGGTGTCGACATAATCATGTTCATATAATTACAATTGTGACGTGTAAGTTGTTGTGGTTCGGTTCCTTACAGGAGGTCATGACGTAACCACAGTGGTTTGCAATTGGTAAACATTTCGCCACCTAGTAATGGGACCCTATGAATGGTGTTCAACCCAATCTATCATTGTATAGAGTATAGGCTTAGAACCTTGGTAGACTACGACATGTACAGCAAGGCACTCGTGGGGCTGTAGTTCGGGGTTCAATTCAATGGTTGTTTATCTTCCCCAATTTCTATTTGTGTTTGTAACTCAATAGGAAGGGCATGACCCGTAAGCACGATTTCAATATGGTAACTCAATCCACACACAACTATGTCCCAAACCCACTTCATAAGATCTGTACACACACCTTGTGCATCTGCAATCATAGGTGACTCCTATTGCATATATGCGACATTAAGCGGCGATGCACATAAATATAATTTTCTAGAGTGCAATTACAATGAATTGGTTGTTTTACCTTTCTTTTGTTTTACCTATTTCAACGTTCGATATTAGTCACAAGGTGGTTACATGTGTGCAGTGCTCGTATGTGACTCCCTCCCCGATTTGTGCCGATGGGCGGACAGTTGGTCTCATTACAGTTAGTTCATGTTCTGGCCGTTCTGTAGACGGAATTGTGTAATTTGAAGCCTGTGTTCGTAAATGTAGCCATGTTTCGTAATAGCTATACTCACAGGGCATATGTAGGACTAGCAAAAATGGATCATTTGGTGAAATGAAATCTAATGGTGCTGATACCCTTTTCATTATTCTTTTTTCTGTTACGAATTTGGGGGGCAGCAGTTGGGTCCATGGGTTACCCCCCACTTGGCTTACGTGAGGCGTCATGTTTGGCTCGACTACAGCGGGAAGCCCGCTATTCCCAAATAGGACAATGCGGGAATTAGAGCTGGTGATACAGCTACAAATGTTTTAGTAGGCGTGAAAACAGATCTCAATCACAGGGGATGTTACTTGTCCCAGATGCAATTGCAGGGGTGCAGCACACTCCCGATCACTGGTTGCATCCGTTGCACAGGCATCATTTTTAACTTGTCTCACGCTCGCAGGACCACTACCTTGACCATCCTGCTTGGCAACTTTTGACAATTTTAGTGCATTATAGAAAATTGTTTACTTGTAGAGCGTATCAATTCCTAATATAGACTATTTGCAACTTATGGGGACCCATTATCTTTTGGCAATCCCCACGGAAAATTATTTACTTTCGACAATTGTTTATATGTTATTCACAATTGTCACATGAACACGCAAGTGCATGATTCGAGTTTTGTATATGCATATGTATCCGAAAAGTAAAGTAAAAGATGATGAACAAAGTAAAATGTATCGGGAGGATGATAGTGGACTTCTACCAACCTAGTTAGAGCATTAGTCATCAGGTCTCAAATGAAGCTATGTGTATGAAAAGAACGCAAATGGATTTGGGCTGATTTAGCAGGTTCTATTTAATTAGGAAAAGCCCAATGGGCTCGATTAGTACTTAGTAGGGTTATTTTATTAGTTTGGGCTATTATAGTCTTCTTCAAGATTCCATATCGAGCTGTGGAAAAAAGATATATCGGAGAAATATCGTTTATCAGTGATTTTTGGAAAAATGACAAAAAAAAAATAGGGATACTTTAGGTGTGACTATACGTACCTGCCACGCTATCCTGTAATGAACAAGATAATTACAGTACTAAACAATGATAATCAGAGCGCGGAAGCTAAACATAAATGCGGAAGCGTAAACTAACTTTTTCATTTCTTGTATGGTTCTCAAAGTAGTATTCCAAGTTAACATATATACAAAACATGTCTAAGTCTAAGGTGGATAGGCCCACCAATCAAAATGTCACAACTACTCAAAATCCCCTCGCACTCTCCCCTCAACAGTAGTCAAGGTATGGCCACACGTCGAGGTCTCGGTTCGCCTGAAACTGTAGTGGAATAGACGACTCTCTCTCCTCTATGTACTCTTCCTCGACCCAAGGCTCCGGGTCAAGGGCTCCCTCAGTACCTGCCGACATGAAAGTACGGCTGAGCATGGAATACTCAGCGAGTACAAGCTACTAGCTAACCATAACAATAATAAACATGCAAAGAGTAATACAATACCAATCGTCAATTCAAGGCAATAGTAAAATCATAAAATTAAACAATGTTAAACATGGAGCAATATTATCATCTTGATGTACATGCATGAATGCAAAAACGCCGATAAAACTCATGCTTGAAAACTCGTTTCCATGTCTCGGTATGCATTGTAGAAATCATGTATGCATGCATGCATGAATGTCTTGTTATCATCTTGTAACCTTGCATCTTGTAACTTGTGAGCCAAAGGTTAGTACCCGAATGTCCCTGGGCTACCAACCTCCTTGACAATAGGTGATTTTTATTACTTGTTTAGTTTTCTTGTGAGCCAGAGGCTAGTACCCGTATCTCCCTGGGCTACCAACCTCATTGACAATAGGTGTTTTAGGGGTTTTCTTGTGAGCCAGAGGCTAGTATCCGAATGTCCCTGGGCTACCAACCTCCTTGACATGCAATATTTTCTTGTTGGTTATTATATGCATATGCTCTTGAAATCTCGGTTCATGCTATCATACGTGCTCGTGTACGTATCAATCGTGACAATCATGGAATAAGGATAATAAGAGAGATATGACATCACTATTCAATTCACAGTATATGCATATGAGAATTTGAGTAATCAACATGGTATTTAAATCCATTCATCATTCATGAGAATACAAGAAGCATAAGCCCCTTTCCATTTTCTTCATTTAAATCATTATTTCATAGTTTAGGCATTTCGTCAAACACATCACATACATTGTTCCTTAGTAGTTCATCTCCTTATTTTAATTGTATATTTTCCATCCAATCACACAAGGGTAAGTTTGTTATTTGTACAATACCCGTCCTCCATTTCCAACTTACAACCCACACATATCATACATCACACATTCGGCATCCAATCTCCCATCCACACATTCATTCCATTTCCCTTGTTTATATTTGTTGAGTTAATACAATGCATAGGGAAGGAAAGTATAATATAAAGAATCACCATTTACAATATAAAACCTAGGTCATTGCTAGGGAAAGTTAGTAGGGTGTACTAACCTTAGATCAAGGCTTGATCTTGGTAGGAACCTTGATTTGAGCTCCAACTTGAAAGGAGGAACCTTTCTTTGAGGGAGACTTGGTTTGGGGAAGAAAACCCTCTTGAAATACCTTGGAGAATGCTACCCTAGCTTGAGAACGAGATCCCCCACGAGCTTGAGCCTTGAACTTGAAGCAATCCAAGTTGAGGATGATCTAGGGTTCTTAAACCCCTTTGATTCATTCTCAAAATCAAAACCCTAGGTTAGAGTCTCTTCTCCTCTCTCTCTAACTCTCAAAAGCTTCCAAGTGTTGTAAAAAATCCCTAAGGCTCGGGCCTAGCCTTATAAGAAAGGGTTTAACACCCAAAAGACAAAAACGCCCTTACAAAAATTTCTGCAAAAACACGGGGATCGAGCGATCGGTGGTTATGACCGATCGATCGGTTGCCTACCGAGCGATCGGTACTCTGACCGAGCGACCGGTCAAAAAACTACTCTTTGGAAAATTTTCCCATACAAAAGTTTTGACCTTGCGATAGCTACCGATCGATTTATGACTGGACCGATCGATCGGTGCTCTGCATGTCTGGACTGTTTTGACCATATCTTTTGACTCGCTCGTCGGATTTCGACGATTCAACTTGCGTTGGATTCGTCTTTCGAAAACGAACATTTCTGTCATTTCAGAATTTCTAATTTCTCCCTTATTTATTTATTAGACTACGAGAATGGCTAATTAGCTACGAAAACGGTATTCATTAAGTATAGGAAAGTCCGGGGTGCTACAAATATTTTATTTGAAAAGAGCCTTAGGTCTCTGATTTATCAAGGGATGAAATAGCATGGCCAGCTTCGAAGCAAACGTCTATGGATGAAATGCTTGTTTATAGATTTTTTGAGAACTGTTAGGTTAGCAAAGTTACTTAAAATTCTCAACCAATAGAAATTTATCACGTTAGTCATAATCAAGTCATCATGACCTCACGCCTTAGTGAGAATGTTCTTCAGGTTAGTAGTGAGATTACAAGGCGATCCCATTACTAACAAATTCTTCTTGTGCCCTCCAAACCACAAAACCTATACCTCCCCAGGTATGATCTCCAAAGTGGGTCATGTGCCTTGGGAAAATATGTCCAATGGGTGGTTTTACGTACTGGACAAAGATACCTCCACTGCCTTGGGCAAAACATCTAATGACTTTACTAAAGTTGCCTGGGATAATTCAAGGCTTTGCCAAAGTTTCCTCGGAGGAATAGATACAGGGCTTTTCTTCAATTGCCTTGTTGTGACTCCAACGACTTTTCATACATAGCCAGAAAATTTGTCCGAACTTATGTGGCCTGAGAATCTGCCACGACTTTATCTACATGACATGGGAATCTGCAAGAGCATACATGGCCTAGGAATTTTTCAAAAATTTTCATAAATGGCCTCAGAATTTGTCGGGATTTACATGAACGCCTTGCGGATACTACCAATGACTTTCCATACACTGCCTGGGGATCTGCTTGCCAATCAAATGTCTTACTGAGACTAAGGACTTTTAGCACATATATATATATATATATATATACACACACACACACACAGGTAAATGTAGACACTTCTGGCCGTTTGTTCAGTCTGCGTAGCTGGCTTTGCTAAATTTGTTGTATTATGGTAAGATGACATGTGACAATATCATTTCCATCTATCAATAAAAGATTACACAATTTTTGATCTGTCTAAGGCCGTTGAGTGTTTGTAGCTTCAGGCAACAACTTGTTGCCATGTTTCACTTCCCATGCAGGGACATTAAGGTGCTTCAACATCATGTAGGGTATGGTAGTGAATACTAGTGTATTACTCGAATAAATAATAGATAAATAAACTCTGGAAATTCTGGGTGCTTCAGGTTGACTGCGGCGTACGCAATCATCCCTCCTTTATATGAGATCATATCACAGCCAATTGCAATTGAATTTAAGAGAATTTAATTGCATATGTCACATATGTATTAGTGGACAAGTGGTCAAATGGGGAGAAGTCAAAATCACAGTGAAACAATTTTTTTCCTCGCATCACCAGACATTCTTGAGCCAATTCTAATGTGGCACCCATTCCCCGCTCCCTCACAATAAAAAATATGCGGACCCAAGTGTCCCTGTGTCCCTTTTAATCCTTATTTAACCATGATTAAGCATAATTAAATTAAAATGAGTAATTTTGTTTTTACTAAAAATCACGATTAGATTGGTTAACCATAAGGCGCTAATCACAAATATTGATGGATGGTAAAAAAGTGGCTTGGACCAATGAGGTCACTAGGTCAACTTCTAAGCTATCTAGGGGTTTGTTTTCCATTTCCCTAAAAAAAATAAGGTATCATATTTTAGTATCAATGCACAATGGGCGCATTCCACAAAAAAAAACAGTACAAAGCGTCAGATTAGTGTGGAACTCACCATGGTCCCCTCCTACGCCAAATTGATTGGGTATTTTAAACGGTCGGGTTTTGGAAGCCAAACATGAACATAACCAAGTCTTTTAAGAGATTACCCATTGAACCAAATTAAAAAAAAGTCTTTTAAGAAATTAACTATGAATAGGAGCCCGGTTGAAGAGATATATAAGTGGAGTAACTCGAAATTTGCCTTATGTCAGGGGTAGTAGTTTGTGAAGTACAAAAATAAAAGATAGTATTTTTGTCCCCTAAACCCTTTTTTTTTTTTTTGTTAATGTAAATCTCTTCTTTTAAATCACTTCTTATCCAAATTAGTTAATTGAAAATTTTAATCTTTTAATAACTTTTCAACAATTAAACCAAGAAAATATATAAGCCAAACCTAAATCCCTAACTCTTAAGATTAGTACTCATCTTATTAGAGTTTTAAAAAGAGTTTAAATATGACTCTCCGAGTTTCTAGAGCTTTCAGGCTTATGATAAAATATTTAAGTATTGTAAGGATATTTTTATCTATATACTTTTATATTTACCAATGCAAGAAATCGAGATCTCTGGTTCTTATTTAAGAAAAAATAATAATTAGGAAACGTGTTACGGTTCTTTGAGAGCCGTGAGAGAGTCTCTCATGCATTAAATTATCTGACTTGGACTAGGATAGCAATGCACCAACTTGGTTGGACTAGAGTAAAAATACTCTAGCCATGTGTCCCTTTAAATTTCTTTTAACTATAGTTAAGATTCACTATCCGTTAGGTTAAAGAATGTAACCTTGGACTTTAGAAAATAAAATAAAATATTTCCCATTATGTTATTCTGCCCCAACCAGGGTAATCAGGACTTGTTATTATTCTAACGTGTTACCCACTCCCCACGACAAAAAAAAAGCATTGTATCATTGAACGGGAGAAGCTCATTGGAATATGGATGGCAGAAGGGTTTGTAAAATATCGGAGAGGTATGACGCCAGAGGAGGTTGCAGATACCTATTTTTGGGAACTCATTTCCAGAAGCATGCTTCTAGTTGCAAAGAGGGACGGAACTAGAATGGTAATAGAGTGTAGAATGCATGATCTTATGAGAGAGCTTGCTCTGTCCACATCAGAGAAAGGGAACTTCTGCACCATATATGATGGGCGAGGAGCAAGAAAAGAGGGAAAAGCACGCCGCTTGTCGATACACACTAGTTATAAAAATATTCAATTGACCACGAGTCTCTCACAACTTCGCTCTCTCTTTGTGTTCGTTAAAGACATGACTGAATTGCCGCCAGGCTTTAGACGGTTAAGGGTCTTGGATCTAGAGGACGTTCCAATTGAAAAAGTACCAGATGAAGTAGTTGAGTTATTCAATTTAAGGTATTTGAATTTGAGAGGAACTCAGGTTAAGGAGCTTCCGAAATCTTTGGGAAGGCTCCGGAACCTAGAGACTTTGGACATTAGTGAAACAAAAGTGGAGTCACTTCCAAGTGGGATAGTAAAGTTGCAGAGACTGCCGAATCTGATTACCTGCTGTGTTGGTTCTCTAGATGAGCTAGCAACTTTCGACTTCTTTAAGGGGAAGCGGGCACCAACAAATGTTTGGAAGTTGAAGAACTTGAAAGTGCTAAATGGCATCGAAGCAAATGGTGAGATAGTTAAACAAGTTGGGAACATGACCCAACTCACAGCGATTGGGATCACAAAGGTGAGTGAAGGAGACGAGAGAGAGTTGTGTGCCTCAATTAGTAGATTGCGTCTTCTCAACTATTTAGGAATTGTGATAACTGATGAGGAGAAATGTCTTCGAATGGATTCACTATCCTCACCTCCTCCCTTCCTTCAATGTCTTACTTTGGCTGGGAAATTGGAGAAGGTGCCTCCCTGGTTTCACTCACTTCAAAATCTCACTCGATTGCGTTTGCATTGGTCCAGACTACCTGAAGATCCGCTATCTTACATACATGCATTGCCCAATCTGGTGCTACTTTATCTAGTGAATGCATACGATGGGAGGAAGTTGTGGTTCCAAGCAGGGTTCCCTAAGCTCAAGAGTTTGTCCTTGGCTTACTTCCCTCAGTTGAATGATATACTAATAGAGAAGGGAGTGATGCCAAGTATCCAAGAACTATACCTGTGTAGTTGTGTGGAGTTAAAGACGCTGCCTGTGGGCATCGAATACCTTAGCAACCTCCAACTGCTAAAACTGTGGTCTGCATCAAAGGAACTCGAAGAGCGTATGCAAAGCGGCGTGGATCATCCAAAGGTTCAGCACATCCCCCAGATCTTGTTTTAAATGGGTTAAGAGAGTGCTTGTTTTAATTGAAAGCCTGCATAAAATAATTTATTTTCACATATGCATTAAGAGATGGTGTTAAAATTTGAATCCATATTATATTTAAAACCATTAAGCGAGTGAGTTTTGGCGGGAGTTCTCGTGTGCTCCGGCATGTCTGGGGCCGGAGATTATGCATATCGTAGAGGTGGGGAGAGCTTGAGCTCTGGTGGGACACGTAAAGTGTCATGGGGCCCTTGTTATCTGACTGTGTATGAGGAGTGAGGGCTCTTGTTTTGTTTTGGGGGTCATGTTGCTTTGGGTGGGTTTTCGTTTGGCTGAGTCTGAGTGTTTTTCATGTTTGTTATGCATGTTATGTATCAGTGTTTTATTCGACATTTTTTCATGTTTGTTATGTATCAGTTTTTTATGAGGGTAAGTTTTTGTCTTACAATTGGTTTAATCCTATCTTTTCTTTGGACGGAAACTAATAGTAATTTCATGGTTATGGGTTTCAAAGCACGAAATACGACCCTTTTTTTAAAAAAAAGTTTTCAACTTGCAAAACCATCCCAGATTTTCCATTTGCAGATCCATCCCATTATCTCAGGTTTCACCCTCCCCCATTTTGATGAAATTAAAGGAACAATAGATTCTTATACAGTTGTAATTGTAATATAGCAATTTTAAATTCTAAGTTGCAGAACCACCAAACCCAACAGGAACTTTGAGTTTCCTAGCCTAAATCAACTAACAATTACAACTTTCACTTGCTTTAAAAACAAAGTGCGCCCAAGATTTTCTTTAACCATCTCTCTACTTCAGCCTGTCTTTCATCTTTTCTCTCCATTTTGAGTAATAAGAGAAGAACAATAGAATAGTAAGACAATATCAAATACCACTAGTTGTATAAAAATGTGAACGACAACATCAAATACCACCGGTTGTTATACTCGCTCGGTTCACGGATCAGTCAGCCCTGCCACCATTGTTCTCATAGTGACGATTTCAAAGGTTGGGTAATTCTACTTATGCCGCCACCAACTGACACTGACTCTTTTCCAGCAACACCTATCATGAAAGTATATCCTCGTCATCTGAAGTGTATGAATGGATTGCACCCTTACCGCATAACCTCCAGCTTCTTAAATTTGCGAGAATATAACATCCTATGAGTGATAGGCGGTGTTTTCCCTCCGTCATGGTGTTCAGCAACTCTGGCGTTGATCATTTCCCTTGCCAGCACTACATCTGCTGGTCCTGCTACCGTCTCCCCTGCAATGTTCCATCGAATGCATGTGGGGGGCAGCAGACCATATATACGATAGCATGGGAAATTACGATACATCCTGCGCTGGGTGGTGCTTGTTGCAATGGATCATAATAGAAGTACGTAAACATATATCCATATTACTGGAACTATCTAGAGCCTAGCAAATCTAACAACACTCGAACTAAATCGTGTACACAAGAAAAGGATTATTGATGGGTGGGGGCTAACTTACACTGAAGGGGTGTCACTGGGCCGGGTTTGGTCTTCAACTTGGTTATTTTAGTTAATAGGCCGGGCCCGAATCCTACACATTTACAAAAGGTTTCTTATCCCGAATTCAGGCCCATTGACACCCCCATATGGTGATTACAGCATTGAATCAAACCGGACTGACAACAAGACCCGCTACACTGCGTGGGTTGTGCACGTGTCATTTAACTGTACAAATTTGGGGTGCCCATCAGCCCAAACAGTTCAAAGTTCAGTTTCGGGGTTCAAATTGGGAACTCCTGAAGTGACAGTCATTTTTCGGCCCGGGTATACCATCGTAGAGTCCGTGAATATGGACATATATACTGGTACCAGTCCCCAGTGAAATCTAACTAGACAGCTGCTACACAGAATAATAACTTCTGTTGTGGGCTACAAACTATGGCGGGTGTCGACATAATCATGTTCATATGATTACCATTGTGACGTGTAAGTTGTTGTGGTTCGGTTCCTTACAGGAGGTCATGACGTAATCACAGTGGTTTGCAATTGGTAAACATTTCACCACCTAGTAATGGGACCCTATGAATGGTGTTCAACCCAATCTATCACTGTATAGTGTATAGGCTTAGAACCTTGGTAGACTACGACATGTACAGCAAAACACTCGTGGGGCTGTAGTTCGGGGTTCAATTCAATGGTTGTTTATCTTCCCCAATTTCTATTTGTGTTTGTAACTCAATAGGAAGGGCATGACCCGTAAGCACGATTCCAATATGGTAACTCAATCCACACACAACTATGTCCCAAACCCACTTCATAAGATCTGTACACACACCTTGTGCATCTGCAATCATAGGTGACTCCTATTGCATATATGCGACATTAAGCGGCGATGCACATAAATATAATTTTCTAGAGTGCAATTACAATGAATTGGTTGTTTTACCTTTCTTTTGTTTTACCTATTTCAACGGTCGATACTAGTCACAAGGTGGTTACATGTGTGCAGTGCTCGTATGTGACTCCCTCCCCGATTTGTGCCGATGGGCGGACAGTTGGTATCATTGCAGTTAGTTCATGTTCTGGCCGTTCTGTAGACGGAATTGTGTAATTTGAAGCCTGTGTTCGTAAATGTAGCCATGTTTCGTAATAGCTATACTCACAGGGCATATGTAGGACTAGCAAAAATGGATCATTTGGTGAAATGAAATCTAATGGTGCTGATACCCTTTTCATTATTCTTTTTTCTGTTACGAATTTGGAGGGCAGCAGTTGGGTCCATGGGTTACCCCCCACTTGGCTTACGTGAGGCGTCATGTTTGGCTCGACTACAGCGGGAAGCCCGCTATTCCCAAATAGGACAATGCGGGAATTAGAGCTGGTGATACAGCTACAAATGTTTTAGTAGGTGTGAAAACAGATCGCAATCACAAGGGATGTTACTTGTCCCAGATGCAATTACAGGGGTGCAGCACACTCCCGATCACTGGTTGCATCCATTGCACAGGCATCATTTTTAACTTGTCTCACTGTTTCGCTCGTAGGACCACTACCTTGGCCATCCTGCTTGGCAACTTTTGACAATTTTAGTGCATTATAGAAAATTGTTACTTGTAGAGCATATCAATTCTTAATATAGATTGGTGTGTGTTACATCTTTTGGCGATCTCCACTGTCGCGACCCAATGCCCACCCTAGGAGTTAGAGTGAATCTTGGACGACTTGCCATGACCTACGTGACATGCTTGACAAACCATCCTGCAAGATACATGAAGCATATACGATAGAGGACAATAATAGCGGAAGCATACCCTACATAGCACAGCGGAAGTCTAACAAAACCTCTATGTATATACATGTAATCCAAGTTTGCACAAAATATAATCAACAAAAGAAGGTGCGGACATGCCCGCCAAAATACATGAATGTAATCTCTCACGCTAACCCATGCTCACCTAGAATCTACCACCTAATAGTAGGCCTCTACATGAGGCTCCTCAGCAAGGGCTTCGTCGATGTACTCCTCTTCCTCCCATGGACTAGGAGCACAGATGTCAAAAGGAGCGAGGGCTCCACTAACACCTCCCGACATAAAAGTACGGTTGAACATGAAATACTCAACGGCTACCAAATACTAACCAACAGTCATAGCATGATCATAACAAAGTAAAGCAGGAAGCAGTTCATATAATTAACAGGAAAGTAAACAGTTTATAGTTCATGCTTGCATCATATCGAAGTCGGAAAAGCTCTTGAAATCATCTTGTATTTGACTTAACTTGAAATACTTATTTCATGCATGAAAACTTGTCATGTCTGTCTTGCTTGTCTGTCATGCGTGTCATGTCATGCGTGCTTGCTTGGAATTTAAACATACTCATGCAACTTGTGAGGTACACTTGCAAGGGAGAGGAGACCCCTCTTTAAATGAGATGCACTTGCGAGGGAGGGGAGACCCCTCTTTCAATGATATGCAACTTGCGAGGGAGGGGAGACCCCTCTTTAAATGAAATACACTTATTCTTGTCAAAAGCGAGGTAAAATATATCGTAAGATATGTCCTACCTCTAAAACCCTTATTCTTGAAAACACCGGTGAACCATGTCATGCATGCCGTGATTGTGATTTCGTGTACATGCTATCACTTGGAAATAAACGTGACATATGGGATTCAATACATGGGATAACATTCATTTCAACACATATGAATATTCATGCGTTATAGTAAAGCGAGAAATCACACTATCATAAACCCTAGAATTTCGTATGCCTTAAATTCACACATGCTTTTCTAGGAACAATTGTTATTTTCTTCACCTTGGCATTTCATCAAACCATTGGTGTGTACATTTTGTTTAGAGCCTACATCTTGCTTTTCTAGATGAATTAAGGTTCAAAGCATACATGTGTGTTCATTATTGGTGAAATACCCTTCCCATTTCATTCATCACAACATTCATTTATCCCATCATATTCTCATGCTTAGAAATTGGGGAAAACTATAAAAGTGAAGAAAAGAAAGAAGGAATGAACTAGAAGGGTAGCATAAGGTACCGACCTTCAATAGGATGAGGGAAAAACCTCCAAAACGTGGGCAAAGACGTTACCAAGCTTGGAGGAGGCGTTTCTCACGAACCTTGCCTTGGATTTGAAGAATCCAAGCCTTTTGGAGTGATCTAAGTCACCCACTTGCTTAATCTCTCCTCAAAGATGAAAACCCCTCTTAGAAACCCTCTTCTTCTCTCAATCTCTCTTAGGCTCTCTTTAGGTTTAGGGTAAACCAAAACCCCCAAATATCATCCCGTATTTATAGGCAAGGAGGAGAAACCCTAAAAATCCCGAATAAAAATTCTGGGTTCGCAATCTACGATCGATCGTAACATGTCTACGATCGATCGTAAATATGCTACGATTACTCGTAGTTTCCTATGATCGATCATAACCGTTATAGAGATATTTGTCCATTCCTGAGATCCTACGATCGATCGTAAATTTCTATGATCGATCGTAGCTCACCTACGATCGTTCGTAGGGTCTGTACGATCGTTCGCAACTTGCAGAAAAATTTTCAGATTTTCCTTCTTTCGTGTTTCGGTCATAACTTTTGACTTGTTCGTCGGATTTTGACGATTCAACTTGCGTTGGACTCGTTATTCAAAAAGAAACATTTCTGACATTTTAGAATTTTCAAATTCCTCTTTATTTATTAACCAAATTGCCCTTAAAGTTAACTGATCCGCAATTGGAGTTTAGTAAACCGGATTTTTAACATATCCGACTTAGGAATCCCACTTCTTAACATTTAAGGTTCTTTAAAATCTCTCATTTCATAAAAATGGAAGATTAAAAAGGCCTAAAGCCTTGGTACAGGTTCCAATACATGGGCAAAAGTTCTGGGGTTCTACACCCGCAGAAAATTGTTTACTTTCGACAATTGTCTATATGTTATTAACAATTGTCACATGAACACGTAAGTGCATGATTCGAGTTTTGTATATGCATATGTATCTGAAAAGTAAAGTAAAATATGATGAACAAAGTAAGATGTATCGGGAGGATGATAATGGACTTTTACCAACCTAGTTAGAGCATTAGTCATTCGGTCTCAAATGAAGCTATGTGTATGAAAAGAATGCAAATGGACTTCTACCAACCTAGGTAAAGCATTTGACATTTGTTTCGGGTAAACTATGTGCAAAGATATCCACAGGGAAGTGGATGAAGCTGCTAATGGACTTCTATCACTCTAGGTAGAGCATTAGGCACGCTCCATGTGTATGTGAATGCTAATGGACTTTTACCACTCTAGGTAGAGCATTAGTCAAAGTCATGTGTACGCTCTCATAAAGTCATGTGTAAAGTAAATTGAATTGTTCTATGTGTAAAGTAAAAGAGATAAAAGAAAAGAAAAGAAAAGAAAAACAATACTTTTGAAAGATAAGTGTATGTGTTTTACCGTATTGCACATGTGTATTTGCAAAGAGGTTTTCTCTAGGTAGAGGATTGCTTTATATTGTTAGGAACCCTATGCGAACTACTTACAGTCGTGTTGATTGTTTTTGTTATGTGCTTATTCTCATTTTTATTTGGGAAGAGAAAGACGCACATAACAATTCTTTTGATTGTGCTAATACTGGCTCAATTTGAAGAGGTAGGGTTATTTGCTTCATTTCTTTCTTTTATGATATAGGGAAAGCTCACAAATTCTCAAGGAATTTGACTGGATCGACTTGATCTTGTATTTCTTGTTCTTTTTTGTGGAGATATGTTTGAGAATATTCTAATGCAAGTTGACCGAATTTTTGACATCTTGATAAATTTGTTTGTGGTAGAAAAATTATATGTCAATCTTACAAATTTTATTGGCTGAAATGAAGGAGAGTGCAGAGAAATTATATCCTCTTGTCTAACCATATACACTGTAATTACATCAATTAGCAGATTTGAGAAACTGTGTGCTATTATGTTTTTCTCACCTCAGAGTCAAACTGTTTGCTATTATGTTTTTCTCATCTCAGGCTCAACTGAATCGAATCATTTTAAAAGAATAATTAATTGAGGAAATTTGAGCAGAACTCCAGGAATGGACGGGTTTCATACATACAGCATGACTGGCATGACTGGTGCAAATTTTAGATATTTTAACTAGAATGTATGGCTGATCCAAATCACAAAGTTGATTCTTGAGTCAAGTTTATATTGCACGGTGAGTCAAAAATCGTGAGATAACCAGCCTAGATTTATGTAATGAAGCTTCAGCCTTAAGAAAAGAAACCATCAAAAGAGAGCATCTTCATCACTATCTTACTTGCAATTATGAAAATGTGAGAAACCTCATAAAAGCCCAAGACAAAATTCCACTAATTTAAGAAGCAAAAGGCAATAAAAGCTACCACAAAGATTGAAAGTTATTATGGATCTTAGAAGCCATTACAGAGTAACTTGCAAAATGGTGCTCCAAGCATTTAAAGAATGTATAGTCATGGTCTCTTGCTTCCTTTTGGTTGAAACCCATTGCGAGCACAAGCTGAAACCAAAATGTTCCAAGACACGATGTCAAGTTAAGATAGCAAATTTTGGGTTTCTAGATTGTAGCCAGTTCTGTTATAAATTCCAGCAATATTGTTAAAAGGGACGAGCGGTAGTGGTGACATTGAAGCTATGGCAACTTCAAAACCAAGGATGAATGAAAAAATCATTGAAAATTGACTAATAGTGGGATAAGACATGCATCACGTGAGGCAAACAAAATTCAATGAAAGTTATATATATATATATATATATATATATATATATATATATTGATTCCAGCATCATTTGATTGAATATTTAATAACTTAAAAAGATAAGTTCAGAGGAAAGATTTGAGACCGAAGTGAAGGTCTCAGCCCTCTCCAGTTGTACGGCCCTTGTTTTCATTTCCACATACTAATACTTCTCACAGATGAAAGAAGATGACATCCTTTAATAACTTGTGACTTATTCCATGCTCACCATCAACCAAAATAACTAAAATATATGATCTGCATTTTTGTAAAGGGCTTTGGACATTATCCAATCCTCAAACACAAAGATATGAAAATCACAAAACATGGCATTTAGCATCAATGGATACAAGTCTACTAGAAATTTAGTTTGGAACCTCTGCAAAGTATAGTCTCACATACATACAACCCAAAAAAGAAAAAAGCCCTCTGATCAAGGAAAAGCAGTCATTACACAATCAGGAAAAGCAGTTCAGACTAGTTCCCTACTAATTAGACTAGATGAAACAACAACAAAAAACTAGTTTATGGCTACAGAGAGCAATGCAATATCTCTTTCTTTTTCTCACATTTTATCTTTAAGTGCAACTAAGAATGCAAGGACAGTTGCAGTGTGGTCTTCTTTTCTTGGAATAGCAGCAGCCACTGTCTTCTCATTTCTTGGCGCAACAGCAACCATCATCTCGACCTCTTCCTCCCTCTCAAGCACGATCAACTACCCTTGTTTATGTCTCCACGCATCCAACCTTTGTGAGGAGCCCCAAAAATATAGCAATAGTAAATGCTCCCCGGTGTAATTATGTAGCTTTCCAATTGTCTTCATTCCATGACAATCCACTCCACCACCAAAATCACAAGAGCCAAAGCCCAATGGAATTACTTTTACTCACAGATCATGTTCTGTTCGCTGCAAATCTTGTCAACAAAACTTAACTATGGATTTCAAAATTTTCAAAAATCCAAATTTCAGAATTCAGAAATTTCAAAAACATTATGCATATAATAGAAAAAAAGCATTGCATACCTTGAAAGATAGAGATTAAGCGCAGTTGCACTCCAAATTTGAATTAAGTTGTTCCCTCTTTCCAAGGAGAAAGATGAAAGCCCATGTCCCATCTTCTGCCGCACATTTTTCATGATACATAGGGTCCTTCTAATTATAATTATATATATATATATATAAGCAAGCACTGATATACTCTAGATCATAACAAAAAGCAACAAGCCAAAAGATATTGTGATGTGTGAAATTTTTTTGTAAACAACAATAGATATATTCATTTATAGAGAAACCAATCTAAATTCTAAAGAATATATCAAAGCATAGGTCAAACAAAGGATGATTTCAGTTCTAAAAAAACTAAAATTATGCACACAAGGTTTAGAAAAAACAATAAAAAAGATTAAGTTGTTTCATGGAGCTTCGATTGGTTTCCAGGGTTTCAAGAACTCTAACACTTGCAAAGAGAAAAAGCAGCCATGGCATCATCCTATGCTAATATATGGGTGTTGTTGGGCTTGAGTTTGGCCGGAATCATACTCAATCTAATATCACAATTACGAGAGAGCTGAAACATGCGAGAGATTTTTATTTTTTTTTGGAACTCGGGGTGTCCCCAACCCTCTGGGTCAGGACTAATCCCCGAGGGTACGATATGAGCCCGCAACCCGCCACACCAGGTAAATCCGGGTAAACCCGTGCGGGGCTGGCCCCAAAGGGGGAGTGAGAAATGGAACCTAGGACCTCCCACTTGGGGAAAGGCCCAGGAACCACTGGTCCACCTCTTTGGGGTTATGGGCGGTATGCCATGTTACTTGTAGAGGAGTTGATGGTTAGGATAAAGCTTATTTTATTTCATTTTATTTTATTTTTTATTTTTTTTGGTTAAGGTAACAACACCACAAGGCGAAACTACAGTCATAGGAAATAAGACCACACACACACACCACACAACACACACCCCAGACCAAATTAAGGTTAATATACTTTTTATTTTTATTTTCTAAAACAGTTTAAATATGAAGCAGAGCTCTGCATCAATAATTACACATTTGCCCCCTTAGTGTAAAAAGGGAGCTCCACATGATGCAAAGCTCCCCATGAAAATTAATCTCTTTCTAAAATACAAAACTTGGATGGGTGAACATTAGGGGTGAGTAAATCTTAACCACAGTTAGTGTGTTAAAAATGGGGGCATGGACCAATGAGGACCGCGACGTTAAACATTTCTCATATTATATATTTTTAAAATTAATTATTTTATATTGTGTATATTATATTATATATATTATAATGGCTTCAACATTCCTTTTGTTTCATTCATTCAACATTCTATTATCCCCTCTCTATCTGACTTCTTGTCAATTCTCTTTCAAACCACATTATATTATCCCTCGCCTCTAGGGCTGCCAATGGGCTGGGCCTAACCGGGCTTGGGTTGACCCGGTTCTATATGGGACTGATATATAGGTTGAAGCCCAATCCATTTTTTTTACGTGAGTTAGGCCGACTATTGCTCGGGCTGAACTCGGGGGCCAGCCCATCCTTATTCAATAAGTATATTATTTTATAAAATTATGTATATTTAACCTCATTATATATTATATAATATGTAATATTGTAGTGTAATACTTATAAAAAGTATAATATATGAGTGTATAACAGTGGTAGAACAATGTATATTTGTTATATATTAATGTATAAGTAATATAAAGTGTGTATATTAAGATATAGTACTATATATACACTGTTATACAGTGAAACACCGTTGTACCACTGCTATATAGTGTATAACACCCTTATACACTATATAAACACTGTTATACCGCTATTATACAGTGTATAACACGGTTATACCATTGTTATACGGTGTATACCATTGTTATCAATGTTATGTAACATGTATTATCTATATAACTAAAATTATACATTATATAATATGTGTTAAGTACACTTATATTAAGTGGGCTAGTGTTCTAATGCACTCAAACAAAGAAAGACAATATGATGAACAAACATCTAAAATAGAGGCACTGAAACATACAAAAATAACTCTGTAGAGGTTCCCTAAGCAAGAGAGGATAATACACATAAGTTAGATTTCAGAATATCATCATGAAGAATCTTCCAATCGATAGCATAACAATATTTTCTTCAAAACTTTGATTTTTTTTTCTCTTGAATCTTTTCACAAACAGTTTGATTCCGAAGTTGACATGAGTGAATTGATTTTGATTAAAACCTATCAAGTTCTCAATTTTACATTGAATGAAACCAGATTTCCCAATATTTGTGAATGATTTGGAGGTTTAGAAACCAAAACATGTAGCAATATGGAGAATAGATACGATGAAATAGAAAAGTACCAAACAGAAACCAAAAAATTATGTGTATCCATGGCATCACAAATCTATGAAGGGATTCAGCGCAAAGAACGCATAAAATTGAAAAAAAAAAAATAATCTTACCTCTATTTAATGGAGAAGACACCATAGAAGGAAGATGCCACCAAAGAATAGAGAAAGACTTCAATGGGTCCACCTCCAAAAGGCATACACAACGATGATTGTCACAGCCATGCCTGTATATGCAAACCACTTGTCGACGCGGTGCCACCTCTCAACCAGCTTCAATACAGAGTTGGAGAGTCCCACTGTGTTCAGTATGTCAAGTGCCTTCCTTTGTGCCCTCTGCAAAAAAATTGATGCATCAATAATAATAATAACGGAAATATACATTGACAATGAAAAAAGATAAACAGAGAATACTAAGCCTAACATTTCACTTGCCACACATTTATCTGCAATTCCATAAATCGATGCTGGTTCGAGATATAACATTTGCAACTGGTGATATGCTGACTAATATAAGAAAATAAATGTTGACTAATGTCTCAGATGCACCTTCGGGATATGGAAACTTCGGACCTAGGTCAGACAGGTTGAGAAACAAAACCCGCTTGTAGCTGATTATTTTGATATCTTTCTTAAAATTGATGCTGATCAACAATTGCAACTTGAGATATGCTGACTAATATTAGGAAAAATAAAAAAAAGCCGACTAATGTCCCAGATGCACCTTCCGGATATGGAAACTTGGGGCAAACAAGTCTAGAATCAAACCCCACTAGTTAGCAGATTATTTTAACGTCTATTTAAGGCAAAAGTTGAAAAGGGGGACCCAAAAAGTGGTCCCTACACGGTACTCAACTGCAGGTAAGAAATCGAACTACTCACTGTCCACTGTCACCATTTTTTGAATTATAATTTCACAATAAGCATGCTGGAATATACCCCCCCAAAAAAAATTCAGCCTATTGAATTCTCATTAACCATAAAGATCAATCAAATGTTGAAAAACTGTATTCATCAACTTGCAACTTAGCTGACTCAATATGGGCAGGACCCAACAATCAAGTAGAAATTTCTATACTAGAAGCAACTCTACTACCTAGAAATTCAGAAGACCCTAATTGAACATCAAGTCCAATACTTATCTGAAAATCTGTACTCCAAAACAACTAGATATCTCTCTAGTCATCAAAAACCTGATCTGCTTTGTAAATACTCAATAATTGAGGAAGCTAAAAGATGGAGTTCTGACGCAACACACAAGTAAATAAAAGAAACAAAATAAAAAAGAAACCTCTAACATTTTATTTCATTATCTAATTATTATTACTATCATTAATTTTTCTAGGTAAATCAGATGCAACTTAATTATCACCAAAAGTAGAAAGTACAAGATAAGGTACCATAAGAGTATGACCCGTTAAAAATAAACATACAAACGAAAAGATGGAAAAAAAAAGAAGGAAAATCTAACCCTCTCCAAGAGGAGCATCATCCCTACATATGTATAATAAATACCGAAATGTTCCCCCAAATCCTCGAAATCTCTCCTAGTTGAACACAAGGCAATAAAAGTAGGCAGCAAGTCCTCAAGCAGACTTACTCTAGAGAAGATATGTCATCAAAAAAATTCTCAGATTCCTGTCATTCTGGACTAGACCATTGCCCACAACAAAAAAGGCCTCAAAATAGAAGACAGAGTCTTTAGCCTCACCGAAAGCCAACAAGACAAGAAATCTTGAAATGAACTAAGAAAGACCACGCAATCCCCAGTCACAATAGGAAATGGCTCCAAATGCCAAAAGTAAAGGACCAGTGCAACAATAAGCGATCTACCGTTTCCTCCGAATTAGAGCAGATAAAACAACGGTTAGCCATCCTCCACCCTATGTTTCTTAAGTGGTCACATGTGAGGATCTTGTCAAGGATGCCGGCCATAGAAAGAAAGATATCTTAGAAGGAACACTGGGGTTCTACATAGCCCTGTAAGGAAAGGAGAGAGCAATGCTACCCCACAAAAATAGTAGGAAGGATCTCACTGAAAATTGACCTCTATTGTCCATAGACCATAACCGAACATCCCTACAAAGAGGGCAAAGGTTCACAACCATAAGACGACCAAGAAGGTGAAAGAGATCTTCCATCTCCTAATCATTGAGACCACATCTGAGTTTAGGACAACATATTTGATGCTGACATTGAGCATCAAAAAGAGTTTAAAGTTTATCATAGGTGGAAGAAGAAGATGAAGAAGACCCTCATGTCACTTTGGATAGATGACTTGGGGCATTGATGACCTCATATGCATACATAGAGCATTAGGAAGGCCCCACAATAGGAAGGTGTGCATATGGGCTGATTTAGCAAGTTCTATTTGCATATGGGCTAATTTAGCAGGTTTTATTTAATTAGGAAAAGCCCAATGGGCTGGATTAGTACTTAGTAGGGTTATTTTATTAGTTATTTCATTAGTTTGGGCTATTAGATTTTTTTCAAGGTTCTGAATGTCAATTTCGCTCGACATGTCGAGTTGTGGAAAAAAGATATATCGGAGATATATCATTTATCGGTGATTTTTGAAAAAATGACAAAAACAAAATAGAGTAAAACATGAAATTTTGCAGTGAAACTTCAGGAAATGTTAAAATAAATGATAATACACCTTTTAGAATAAAAACATTAAAAAAACAACAATGTACATAAGTGATGCAATGAGAAGAGAGCAAAGATGTGCGCTGACGAGTGACAATAATGTATGATTGATTCATGTTTTATTCATTTCTCAATGTATTTTGTGATGCCCCGAACCCGCGCCTGAGAAATCATGTTCTAAGACGCTTGCTCGTTCGTCATAACCACGCATGCGGAAGACTTTACCCGCAAAAATGCGGGGATTTTTTAACTTTTCTGATGAGCTTACATAAGAAATAACAACTGGTCATCACAATAACTCATCATAAGCAAATACGTTACCTCACTGACTACAATAACCGTTACTTTTGGCACCACAACTGCGTCGGTACACTTTCAGAATCCATCAAGTATAACTCCAAACCAGTCGGCAACCACTTCCAAATCTGAAGACATAAAATGAGAGGAGTGAGCTATAGAGCCCAGCAAAATCTACAATCCATCTAAGCTATTTTCGACCTAGAAACAATCATCATCAATAATAACGATATAATGTTGCAATACAATTCTCATATTATAATAATATATAATCTCGTAATCCGTGACCCGAGGTCACTCAGGGCTATTTCACCTTATTTCGAGGTTTCCAACCTCAATTTCCAAGTTCATCTAATCATCGTCTACACCACTAGGTTACCATCTCAGGCAACCGCTCACACTCTATCCTTGAGTCTGCAGACTCAATCAACTGGCCTTCGCCTGTATTCAATCTGAGTTCATAGACTCAATATCCAAGCTAGAGTTCGTAGACTCGCTATCTATTTCCAAATCCGTTAACATTAATTCTGTTACCATGGCGTCCCATACCCCCATGATAACTATTGAGATCAACCGAGGCTTACACCCAATGAAATCAAAGCTTGAGTCCTTAGACTCCGTACAACCTTGAGTCCTTAGATTCTGTATAACCTTGAGTCCATAGACCCCGTACCACCTTGAGTCCATAGACTCGATACATAATCCGGGCCTTCACCCGCTAGAACCAACACAATCATCTGATCTCAGCCACGGTGAGAAACTCTAGCCTCACGGCATCTCTATCAGACAAAACAACCATCTGACTCAGCCACGGTGGAGAATTTTATCCTCACAGCATATCTATCAGATCACAGACAACACAACCATCTGACTCAGCCATGGTGGGGACTTCTATCCTCACAGCATATCTATCAGATAATACAACCATCTGACTCAGCCATGGTACAGACAGTATATCTATCCGAGGCATCACAACCTACTGACTCAGCCTCGGTACGGCATATCTATCAGATAACACAACCATCTAACTCAGCCACGATACCAACGGCATATCTATCAGAGGCATCACAACCTACTGACACAGCCTCGGTACGGTATATCTATCAGATAACACAACCATCTGACTCAGCCACGATACGGATGACATATCTATCAGGGGCATCACAACCTACTGACTCAGGCTCGTTACGGCATATCTATCAGATAACACAACAATATGTTTTCCCCTGACCTACTCAAAGAGGATCTATGGATATCAAATCCACCCACTCCCGACTATCAGTCACGGAGGATTATACTTTAACCCTGGTTAGGTTTTCTAACCACAGGTTAACCCTAATTAACCCAAGCCTCACTTGGTTAACTGAAATACTTGGTCCTCGCACCCGTGAATCAAATTCGGTAACACACCGTCCCGTTAGGGAACGTTTCCAGGCTAATAAATGTGTCCATAGCCTTATACGACCTGTAAAACAACTTTTCGACACCCCAGGGTGACGATACAATTTACCCGGGACCCGATCTGAGCTCCCCGAAGGTCCACATAAAATCATAACATCACATAGGGGTCTCCGACCCTTTTTCTATCCACGCCTTTTACACATTGAGTCTAAATCCGGGGTTTTAAGACCCGAGACCGAGGGTTACACCCCTCTACTCATTTTCCATGCACAACCATCTTCCCATAACACATCAACGGGGTCTCAAACCCTTTTCTATCAAAGCACATACATTCCACATGAAGAATATAGCAAATAACAGAAAAAAGAGAAGAAATGGAAGAGATTTTTACCTTCTTCACGAACTTCGAAGCGCCTAAGGCCGAAACGGACACCGCCAACCCGTTCGGGAGGACGATCAATCCCAAGGTGAAACTCCTCGTCTTCAAACCTTCACTTTCTCTCTCTAGATTTATCAATTTCTCTCTCTACACGTCGATCGAGGCACCGGGGAAGAAAATAGACGTCGCCAACGCGTCGAGGATGTCGAAAAATCCCAAGGTGGACTCCCCTTTCTTTCTCTCTTCTTTCTCTCTCTTCTTTCTCTCTCTTCTTTTCTCTCTCTCCTCTTTCTCTCTCCTCACTCTCTCTCTAAAAATTCTAGGGGCAGAGCCCCCCTTACTGTCCAAAACCAAGTAAATGAAGAGGTCTGCCCCCCCCCCCCCTTTTAAAGACCATGGGTCATGTGCATGGCACATGACCTCTCTTGATGTGACTTGACCAAATCAACACTTTGACTATTTGACTCGATTCCCGATTTTGTTGTACTTAGGACCTCCGAAACATTATCAAACGAAGTCCGATTTTGACGAAACTTCAGCCGACCGAACTTGGGGTAGTTCGACACTTACTGTAAAAATTTTGGAGAAAAATACTGAGTTTTGACAACTGCACTTTAGTCTGGAAGAAAATTACAAAACCCACTAATTTTCTGATTTCGGATACAAAACACGTTGTTTTTTCATATAAGCTAATTAACTACTGAAACGACAGATGGTCGTCCTCACAACCGACCGGCACATTGTGGTACCAGCCGCATGGATTTCTATTAGGATCTTCAAAAAATATTGAGTCCCACTTAATTTCTGAAAATCTGGAAAGTTCCTGCTTTTCTCAATTTCATCGCACATAATGGCCCTGCGGTCTCGCGAAATGATACCTGACATAACTGATACGATAGGGGTGTGTCCTAGTAGTCAACCGGCACACTATGTGCGATTTTCGCGAAAAGATACTGAGATTTCCTCGGTGCACTTCAATCCCGAGCAAAACCCACTTTTTATTAATTTAATAAACACTCAAGTATATAACCCCAGTTAAGGACCAACAAACACATAATTTTATTATTTAAAATTCTGGGGCGTTACATATTTACCCATGATTCTCTTTTATTTAATGATTCTTCATGTTAATTGTTTTAGAAATCTGAAAAGTTTATGAATGCATATTAAAAAATCTAAAAAACCAAGGTCAGATGCTTTAACCCTAAAGGTTAGTGAATCTTAAGTAACAACAGTTAAAGGGAGTTACAAGGTGACACGTTTATTTATTTTTTTAATTTTTTAAAAACCAAAGTTAGATTAAAGACTTTATACATTTAACCTAGTTTTTAGAGAAAAAATATTAATCACAAGGGTTAAAACTTGTTAACAATAGTTCCAAAGCAAGTTAAAGGGGGCTTTGTGAGCTTATGAAATATCTGAAGGGTATAATAGTAATTTTGGTTCTTTGCTAATTAGGATAAATGTTGAGTTAAATTGTAAATCTGTTATTCATAATAGTGTACTAGTAAGAGACCCATGCGATGCACGGGAATATTAGACTGAAAAAATATAATATAATTTTAACTCGATATAATAGTTTAAAATAATTAATTGAAAATACAATTTAAAAATAATAATTTTATGTGCCTTAGATAAGGTTTGCCACATATTTGATTCAAAAGATATAAACTCGTTGAACGAATGAGTGAGAATAACCAAAGCTCCTTTCTACCATTCAAGAACATTGTGTGATCAACAAAAAGAAATGAAGATAGTTACAACTTTAAAAGCATATTCAGAGAAATTATCAAATTTTACTTGGATAATCAGTACGCCCTTCCCTTAACAGCCCTAACCAATATATGAAAGACACATGGAATAAAACTCTCAAAAGAGTCCAGTACAGTAATGTTATTAATACAAAAATAAAATTTAATTTTAAATTGATATAATAGTCTTAAATTGATTAAATTAAATACAGTTTGAATGATATATGGAAAAGAGAAGAGGTTGTCGGTGGGATTGTGTCGTTCTATCAAAGGATGTTCCTCTCCCTATTGGAAACTAAATAGAAAAAAAAAATTAAAATGGAAAATTATAAGCGTAAATTATACATCATTGGCCATAGCATTAATTGGGATGATCTATGGTCTACGATTTTAAGACAGTTAAAAGATCAACAAACCAAATTTAGTATTCCCCAAAACAAAAGTTAATGAGCCCATATAGTATACCCCCAAAACTGCAATGACCAGAAAATCCTAACTACTTGCATGAGTGTTTCCTTGTTTCCATTGCCTATGTTGGCGCCACATCTAACCTTCTAAAAGGCAAACCCACACCATTTCTCAAATGCTGGTTGTTCAATATATAGGAAGATTTGACAGGAAGAGCCTCGACCCGTATTGTTTCCAACTCCGGATGTTCATTGTAAAAACTTCCATTCACATAAGGACATCTAAAATTGCATTGGGTTTGGCAACAGCAGCCCCAACTGCACGAGGCAACCCAGTTCAACAACGGGGTATTTTATCAGCTCCCATAAGGACCATTTGCAAGCAAAACCTAGTAAACTAAACAACCAGTTTCACACAAACAAAACATCAAACAATACACGAACAAAATATCAAATAGCTAAAACCAAAACCAATTATAATAAAAATCAAAGAATACATATGGATGATTAAAAAAAATACATGTCAGCAACGGAGATCAAAATAGAGGGAGAACTCATAGGGCACACCACAATCACGTCCACCACCAATACACCGAAACATGTGATTCACAACTGAGCAAAATAAATAAAATTACAGGTTAATTGGAAACGATCAAATGAAAGAAAAAAATTGTTGTGAATGTGTTGCAGTCAGAGGCAACTACTTTCACGTAAACGAACGCAATTATTACACCTTGAAAAGGGGTGCTTGGGGACCGTGGAGTGGTGTTTCTCCAGATGACCATCAATACAAGCATGATATGAGCAAATACTTGGACTACATGCAGGGATTTGGACACAAATTGCAAGAAGCTAAGAGATCTTCTGGGTATAAAATCAATAACTTTTGATTGAAGCCATCGTGTGTTTTTTGTTCCCATGCCTGTCAAGTGTCAAGGAAAATCTGGCGAACAGGTCAGAAATAATTTTTTTTTTAAATGTCTCAGAATCAAATGGTTATGACTACCTAATTGGCAGATCATGTAGGAAGGACGGGCCAAAGTTGTTGGTGTAAAACCTCTCCATGAGGACCATTACAGATGGATAACTTCTATTCTGTAAGATTCCAATAAATGGATATCTTGGAGTTTTCAGAAAGAGAAGAAAGTACATGTGTACCTTTTGGAACTGTAGCACTGCACTTATCATAGTTAAACTAATTTCGCTTGAATGGAGGAGGGATGGAGTAAAATTCGTCAATCTCCTCGATGAGAACCATTGCTTGTCTTGATTTTGACGGATAAAATTAGAAGCTTGTAATATATTACATTGGGAAGAGATTGAAAGCAGGTAGAGAGGGAAAATTTTATGATTTGCATTTGTTTATATGAAGCCCATGTTTTTATTTTGCTTTGGTGAAGAGTTGTGTCTATTCCTCTAATCCATTGCCCGCATGTGTAGAGTTGCGCCGCTTGCTTGCGCCCCATAAATTGAAGAGTTGCCTTGATTCCGAAAGATTTTAAAGAAGAGGGATCATGAATAGAAAATATCTCTTGTACACGTAGGAGTTCAACACCCTAAAACCCTTCTGTACATGCCACGTATCCATTCGAGTGCTCGGGTTTAAGAGGAAAGGAAAGAGGCATCGGTTGGGGTGGGGACTCTCAAAGTCTAAAAGCGTTGGGACTGTTTCTCAACCAGCATCAATCAAACGGCATAACTGAAAATGTAAGTTTTAAACAGCTACTAACTTTCTAAAACGTGTTTTCAAAGAGTCGGGAATCAGGACTCCGTGATAGCCAACGGATTTCTTGTTTATTAAGCGTTAGGGATTTGGGGGGAGTCGGATACAGAGGAGGAGATGAGGAGAGACGTGCATGTTGAAGGGTGCAATTTAAGCCGTATGTTGAGGTGCAAGAGTTTGTGAAGAGTTGCGTCCCCACCTAAATTTCCCATAATTTTTTGACGAGTTGCGTCCCCAATTCCCCACACATAACATAACCCGTAGACGAAGGGTTACAACTCCAACAGGAATGAAAAGAAAAACTCTTTAATTGGAGTGGTTCACGTCCAAAAATCGCTCCTAAGCTGCCAGGTGGACCCACTACTGCTTCGTTTTAATTAGGTATAATTGGCAAACTGTGCATAACTAAGGGCCTTGGGATTTTGATAGAGGTTCGACTAGGGCAGGTTAGGTTTGAACCGAAGTTCGGGCAGAGGTTCGACTAGGTAAGGCTATATTTGACTTGGGATTTTGGTAGAGGTTCGATTAGGCAAGGCTATATTTGAATTGGGAGAGGTTCGACTAGACGGGATAGTTTTGAACCGGAGTTCGGGCAGAGGTTCGATAGGGTAGGCCGGGTTTGAGTAAAACCAGGCAGGAGTTTTGACAGGGTAAGCAGTCTAAGTATTTAAAAACAATAAAATAATTAAAACTAATAAAAGACTAAGCAAACGTCAGAGTGTGAGATATTTTACCTTCCGGGAAACCCAAAAGGGTCTCTGAAATAAGTGCTCCCGAGAACGATTCTTCGAAATCGAAGTCCCAGGATCGTTGACGCTAAGGAGGGGTTTTTGAAAGAGGAGAGAGAAGAGAGGAAGTGAGATGGAATGAAGAATGAAGGAATGGGGTAGGGTGGGGTATTTATAGTTTTTCAAAATGAGGTAGCGCCCCTTTTGGATAAAAACCCCAAAAAACGAGGCGATAGTGAATAGTAGGGCGGCAAAACGGACGAAACTAGGGGGGCGCTACTTGAAGTAGCGCCCCTATGTAGTTTTTTGAAAAACAGCCTACCGACATGCCTAAAAAAAGGGGGGCCCTCTAGGGGCGCTGTTTGAAGTAGCGCTCCTAGCTAGGGTCCAAAAAATATATTTTTTTTCTTTTATCTTGCCACATGTCGCACTCCGGTTCGTCGAAAAGCCGTTTTAGCCCTTTTTAGCCCGAAAATAGTCGAAATTGAGCTGATAAAATCAAGAAAAATATTTTAGATAAAACATGAATTTTTCAGCACTTTTTATGGGCATTTTGGTCATTTTATACTCCTGGGGTATTGCGGTCATTTTATGCCGTTTTTAAGTCCAATTTAATTTCAAAAATAGCCAAAATTCATCAAAAAATTTGTAAAATCATTGTAGACAAAATAAAAACTTTTTAGCACTTTTTCAGGGGTATTTTGGTAATTTTCACCATAGGGACATTTTGGTCATTTTTTACCTGAGGGGCGTTTTTCGGAATCAATGCACGTGACAAGAGGGTTTTAAAAGATGGTTTTTAAGAGGGTTTTTAAGAGTATAAAAAGACACTAGAGGGGTGCAAAATTGGGGTGCTTACAGTTGCCTCTCTTTGTCGGAGGGTGTTGGCACATGAACAACAAAGGTTATAAGACCTCAATTTTGCACGTGCTAAAAACTTGTGAGTTGAAAGACAAAAGAGTCAAAAAATAAAAAGTTAAATTATGCTTAGACTGCTTGCCACAAATGAGATCTAGAGGATAGGGTTGATGGATGAACCTGTTCAGAAGACGGGAATAGAGAGAATGAATGGATGATTAGTGATGAAACATCCGAGATATGGGAGAGATAGTTCTTCGCCTCTTGTCGGAGGGAAGAATGATAGAAATGATGAAGGAATGATTCATGCTCAGTGATGAAATCACGCTTCACTCAGGAAGGTGACAGTGATAGAGAGGAAAATAGATGATTCGTGGTCAGTGACGAAGCATCTGAGATAGAGAAAGTAGAATATGACATGAAACGAGATGTTGGAGTAGATGAACGTGACATCAGACAGGTTGTATATGTACATGATTCGTTGGTTGTCAGCCTTATGACAGGATTCGAAGGTTGTCAACCCAATGACGGGATTTGAAGGTAGTCAACCCTATGACAGGATTCGAAGGTGGTCAGTCCTATGACAGGATTCGAAGGTGGTCAGCCCTATGACAAGATTCGAAGGTAGTCAGCCCTATGACAGGATTCAAAGGTAGTCAGCCCTATAACAGGATTCGAAGGTAGTCAGCCCTATGACATGATTCGAAGGTAGTCAACCCTATGACAGAATTCGAAGGTGGTCAGCCCGATGACAGGATTCGAAGGTAGTCAGCCCTATGACAGGATTCGAAGGTAGTCAGTCCTATGACAGAATTCGAAGGTAGTCAACCCTATGACAGAATTCGAAGGTAGTCAACCCTATGACAGGATTCGAAGGTGGTCAGCCCTATGGATTACAAGAAAGACATCAGGATATATGGGTTTAACCTCATCACCGGAGGACTCAAAGCAGACTTGTGGGTTTAACCTCATCATAGGAGGCCTCAAAGCAGACTTGTGGGTTTAACCTCATCACAGAAGGGCTCAAAGCAGACTTGTGAATTTAACCTCATCACAGGAGGGCTCACAGCGGACTCTACATGGGTTTAACCTCATCACAGGAGGGCTTAAAGCAGACTCTGAAGATGCGACATCAAACGAGATGTATAAGGAGATAATATCAGACGAGATGTCAGAAAAGATGACAGTGATATCAGACGAGATGTCAGATGGAAGTATAAGACGAGATGCACCAAGAGTGACATCAGACGAGATGTACGAAGGGATACATCAGACGAGATGCATGAAGGGGGGTGACATCAGACGAGATGTCAAAAGAATGTATTAGACGAGACGCAAAAGGGTAACATGAAATGAGATGTCAAAAGAAATGCATCAGACGAGATGCACGAAGAGTGACATCAGACAAGATGTCAAAAGGAATGCATCAGACGAGATGCACGAAGAGTGACATCAGACGAGATGTCAAAAGGAATGCATCAGACGAGACACACGAAGGGTGACATCAGACAAGATGTGAAAAGAAATACATCAGACGAGATGCACGAAGGGTGACATCAGACGAGATGTCAAAAGGAATGCATCAGAAGAGATGCACAAGGACTTCAAGATATGTGAGTGGATAGGTACTTGGATGCATGTGTATAGTACGATTAACTGTGTGAATGTGCATGCGAAGTGCCGCTAAGTGTGTGAGTATATGTACAGTGCAGTTAATTGCATGAGTGATTGTGAAGTGTGTGTGTAAAGTGCAGCTACCTATATAGGTGTGTGAGCAATGTGGATACCTATGTACAGGTATGTGAAGTGACTATTATACAAGGAGATGAGAAATGAGATGCATGATGATGCCTATAATGAATAGTGACATGCCTAGAATGATTAAAGATGAGATGGTATGATAATGCAGGGAGAAAAGAGATAACTTGCTAAATGAAGCTCTGATTTTGCACTTGCCCCTGGCTTGCAGTTTCTGCGCTCATTTTCTCTGCTGCTCTTCTAAGAACTGTTGAAAGGAGATCGATCTTTGATCAAACCATGATACGCACTATGACTCTTGAAGACGACTTGCTTTTTGAAAAAATTGAGTTTTAACAACAGTTTTTGAAAATTTTGAATTCAATGTTTGAAAAAGGAGGATGCTTTCTTTGCTTGCTAGTTTATGAAAGGGCCTGCGCTATCTGGAATTTGCGGATCTCCTGCCCCTCTGAGCAGGATATAGCAATGAGCAATCTTAACCTTTTGAGCCAAAGCGAAGGGAGATAGTTACTCAGTTCTGACCTTGTCTCATGTTAAATCGGGTCTTACTTGGAGCTAAGGGCATTGGATCACCATGAGATTGATTTTCTTCAATCTGAGCTTGCAGAGATGTGTTGCTGGGGAATCACAGTTTTCTTCTGTCAATCTTTTTCCATCGAACCAGAATTCAACTTTTTCCCTTTTTTACCCTTGGAATGTCCAAGTCATGGGATCGCATAATTTTTGCGCAATGGGGTCGTTTTCGGTTTTCACTCATGCCTGCGAGTTGATATTTTGTTCCCTTTTTTGCCCCTAGTAGCAATACCAGAGCTGGGCTCACATTATTTTTGCGCCTCAGTGCCATTTCTGGTTTTCACTGGGCCTGTGACTTTTGAGTTGAGCTGAGATTTCTTCTCCCGTCATTACCTTGATGGATTGGATGTGTTGCTTTCGGATGCTTGTCTGTCAATCTGCCTGTACTCTTAGTCTCTGAGGGATCTGGGAGGACTTGAGATAGGACGAAACATAGGCTTAGGGGTCAAAGTTTTGGGAACACCCTTTCCGCTTTGAGCTTTGCTTGCTCGAGCACCTCTTTTGAGCTTTTGCTTTTTTTCTTGTTGAGCATTTTGGATTTGCTCTTTTTTTTTCTTTGATGATTTTTTTTCTTTTGAGCTTTGATTTTTCTTTCGCTCTTTACTTTTTTGAAGAGGCTAATGTGCTCAATTGATTGATTTGACCGTACCTGATTTTCAGGTTGCCTACGTATCCTTTTCAGGATCAGGTCATGTCGTAGTTCGGGCCTTAAGGCCATAATGAAGCTTTGATAGGGGTGTCCCGGTAGATGTGTTTTAAGAAAGAAAGGCTATTAGGCTCGAAGGGCTAACTAGCGGATTTCGTTGATATGAACTTGATCGGGTATACGAGTAGGGAGAAATGGTGCCAAACATGGCCTCCTTTCCTTTCCTACAGTGAATGAGAGTACAGAAAATTTCCTGACAAGATCTTAAGCATGACATATTTTGACTTGATCCATGTTGATTGGCTCTGGGAGGTCTTCATTCTCCATACAGCTGCGTTGACAAATACTCTGGGGAAATCTGTTTCTAACCATAGGTCTTCGACAATGGACTGATCTTGCCCCTCGGTGTGATGCTTCAATGAAGATAGGGTTCTTGGTGAATTTCTTCGTTGAGTGCTTTGTATATTGTTTTGCCCCTGTCTTGTGTATTCCTCAGTATGGATGATAAATGCTCTGTGCACTTTCTTCTGTATGAATGATTTACAGTTTGAACTCTTGACACTGGTCTGATAGACTGTGCGAGGCCTTTTTTTGAAGAAATCTCTGATTTTCCCTCTGCCTCTAGCGTAGCAAGGTTCCAATTTTTGCATACTTAAGGTCATTACTGAGTTTCGTTTCTGTATTGCCTTGGCTCTGTAAGGTTGAGGGTTTCTTTTGAAAATTCCTCTTCCTGCTCATTGACATATGCTGCCCTTGGGTATTCTTGGAATTGAGTGGTTTAATCATGATTCAGGCAAGCCATTTTTAAACCTACAAGTTTAGTTAGCATGAGAAGAGAAAACAATTTTGTTTTTAGGTGGCCTCAGGTTACTAGAGCTTCTGAGAAGTGCTAGATCATCATGGGCCAAATTTAGCAATTTTGTAGAGTTTGAGAAATTTGATTTTTGAACAGGATTATGCAAGACTTGATTGAAAAAATGTTTTGAAATGTAATTTCTAACAGACTACTGGCTTTGGAAGCAGAGTTGAAATAACAATTTTTTTTTTAAAACCTAAGCTAGACTGCTTAGACTTGGCTTAGTCTCGATCAATTTCGTTGTAGCATTTTGGCTCTTGCTCTTCCTCCTTCTGATGGGCTTTGCAAATGCTTCAATCAGCTTTTTTTTTTGGGCATCCACATGATGATGATGATGATGATGATATGATATGAATAAGATGAATTGAATGATTTTTTGAATTGAATCTTATGAATTGAAATGAATGGATTAAATCTTTATGAATTTGAATTGAATTGAATGGACAAAATGAATTCAATTGAATCATTTATGAAATGAATTGTTTTTTTTTTTTAATTTAAATAAAATGAAATGAATCATTTATTAATTGAATTGAATTTCTACATGCTTATGCTGGTGTATGCAGAGTTTTGACTATAAGGTTGAGGAGCACTTGACTGTATATGCGACTCCCCGGTATAGAACATACCTGAAAAGGGACGATTGTTACAAGTGGGAAAGACCAGTTGTGTTTACCGAGGATAACCATCCCTCGGTCTACAACCAGTACTTTCCACAGATCTTTGGGTTCCAGCATCGGGGATAACCATCCCTCGATTGTAAGCTTACTGGATCCAAACTAGATAGGTGAAGGGTTTTTATTCTATCATGAAATGAATATGAATGCATGAATCAAAATCAGATATGAATAAAAATGGAATCCTAGGCATGTTGCTAAGTTTTGCAAACAAATGTCCGAGGTTCAAATAATAATGAAAAATTAGCAACATATAGATGAATTTGAAAGTTTCTAATGTGGTTTCCAACGTTTGATTAAAACTCAGTTTTGGCTTGAACACTGGTCTGCGAAACCAGAATCCCCAGCAGAGTCGCCAGCTGTGAGTACTTGATTTTTAACCCCCATTCCCGATCAGGATTGAACCCGATTAGGAATGGCGATAAATTGTAAATGGGTTGAGAGTCGCCACCTATCTAATTCTGAGGGAAATAGGTCCCTGAAATGGTTGGATAAGGCATGGTCCAGAAGTCAGAGTAAGGGTAAGGGATTCATTTAAGTTAGGGGAAGGTGTTAGGCACCCCTAAACTCCCATCCGAAGATGGTTACCTACTCCCTGAGTCTAAATCAAAGTGGAGAAACCATAAGAGAAACTTAAAATTTAATCTATATGCTGAACAATGTATTGTTAACAGTAATGGATGTGATGATATAAACATGATAGAAACGAGATAAGGATTTTATCCTAGGGGAGCTGAACCCGATCAGGGTTGCCTACGTATCCACAGTTAGTAGAATCAAGTCACACGAAGTTCTAGAGTAGATTGATGGTTTGATTTGATTTGATTGGATTGGATTGTGGGTGATTGAAAGGTTTGAGGGTTTTTTTGCTCCTATTTGAAGAGCGAGGTGGCCTTTTAAGCTCATGCTGGGGAGCAAAATGTTGGATGATTTAATTTGATGGATTTCGCTGATTTGGGAGCGAAATGGCCTTTTAAGCTCGTGTTGAGGAGCAATTGGGCAGTTTAAGCTCGTGCAGGGGAGCCTAGGGTTGGGTACTTGAACAAGGTTCGGATGAAGGTTTTGACAGGGGTTTTGACTAGGTAGGGTTTAACTAGAGTTAAGCTAGGGTTTACCTAGGGTTTAGCTAGGTTCGAACCGGAGTTCGGGCAAAGGTTCGAACCGGAGTTCGGGCAGAGGTTTAACTTGGATAGGCTAAGTTTGAACTGGATTTCAGGCAGAGGTTCGACTAGGGTAGGCTAAGTTTGTACCGGAGTTCGGATAGAGGTTCGACTAGGGCAGGTTAGGTTTGAAACGAAGTTTGGGCAGAGGCTCGACTAGGTAAGGCTATATTTGACTTGGGATTTTGGCAGAGGTTCGACTAGGCAAGGCTATATTTGAATTGGGAGAGGTTCGACTAGACGGGATAGTTTTGAACCAGAGTTCGGGCAAAGGTTCGACAGGGTAGGCCGGGTTTGAGTAAAACCGGGCAGGAGTTTTGACAGGGTAAGGAGTCTAAGTATTTAAAAACAATAAGATAATTAAAACTAATAAAAGACTAAGCAAACGTCAGAGTGTGGTGATATTTTACCTTCCGGGAAACCCAAAAGGGTCTCTGAAATAAGTGCTCCCGAGAACGATTCTTCGAAATCGTATTCCCGGGATCGTCGATGCTAAAGAGGGGTTTTTGAAAGAGGAGAGAGAAGAGAGGAAGTGAGATGGAATGAAGAATGAAGGAATGGGGTGGGGTGGGGGTATTTATAGTTTTTCAAAATAAGGGGGCGTTACTTGAAGTAGCACCCCTTTTGGATAAAAACCGCAAAAAGCGAGGCGGTAGTGAATAGTAGGGCAGCAAAACGGACGAAACTAGGGGGGCGCTACTTCAGCCTATCGACATGCCTAAAAAAAGGGGGGCCCTCTAGGGGCGCTGTTTGAAGTAGCACCCCTAGCTAGGAGCCAAAAAATATTTTTTTTTTTCTTCTATCTTGCCACATGTATCGCTCTGGTTCGTCGAAAAGCCGTTTTAGCCCGAAAATAGTCGAAATTGAGCTGATAAAATCTAGAAAAATATTTTAGATAAAACATGAATTTTTCAGCACTTTTTAGGGGCATTTTGGTCATTTTACACTCCAGGGGTATTTCGGTCATTTTATGCCGTTTTAAGTCCAATTTAATTTCAAAAATAGCCAAAATTCATCAAAAAATTTGTAAATTCATTAAAAAATTTGTAAATTCATTTTAGGCAAAATGAAAACTTTTTAGCACTTTTTCAGGGGTATTTTGGTCATTTTCACCCTAGGGACATTTTGGTCATTTTTTACCTGAGGGGCGTTTTTCGGAATCGATGCACGTGGCAAGAGGGTTAAAAGAGGGTTTTTAAGAGTATAAAAAGACACTAGAGGTGAAAAATTGGGGTGCTTACAGGCCTAATTTGCAAAAGCCCTACAATTAAAGATCTCACCTTACGAACAGACTTAAGAGTAAAGCAAACAGTAAAAACAAAACGCAGAAGAGAAGGAAAGAGGAAAAAATTGAATAGGGAAAGGGATTACGCAGCTCCAATTGCAATTGGCGAAGGCAAACAGTGACGGCGACGGTGGTGCTCCACTCTTACAGGTATATACCCACTTGGCTCTTGCCTCTTCTTCCTTTTTCTTTGATTCTTTCTTCTCTACTCTCAAATTTCAACCCCTTTTTCTTTTTTTATCTTCTAAATCAAAGATTCAATTCAATTTGTTTTTGCAATTGCATGATGAGTGATGAGTTTTGGGCTGTGAGTCTTTGTTTTTGGATGTTGCTGCAAATCTGCAAAACCCACTCAGAAAAAAAAGGGTTTCACGTGATTTCGATCACATATCGACGATATATTGGTGATATCTCCCGATACCATGTAAAATTTGCTTAACAGTATATTTATACATCGGTGGTGACCTAGGAAGCACAGATACGGATACAGGTACGATACAATACGGATATGGCGATACGGCTGAACCTAAAAAAATAGGATACGGGTACGGCTAGGATACGTCTGTAATTTTGTTTTAAATTAATAATAATACTATATTTTGTAATATAATTACAAAATAACCATTGATTCAATTATATTTATGTATAAAAAAATACCATGTCCATGCAAAAGCAAAAGAAATAGGGTCATCTCATCATCCACTAAGTAAAAAAGAAAGTCATCCTATCATCCACTAAGCAAAATATAAAGAAGACCATGTCCATGCAAAAACAAAAGAGATAGGGTCACACCCCCGGGTCTCCAAAAATACACAAAATAAAAAATATTCATGGCCGTATCCCGGCGTATCCATGCCGTATCCGAATTAAAAAACATGTTTTAATTAACAGGATACGTCTAAGCTGTATCCCGCCATATCGAAGGCATATCCGTATCCGATACGTATCGGATACAGGTCCAAAGACCTATTTGAAGTATCCATGCTTCCTAGGACCGATATCAAAAAATATCAGCGATATATTGCCGATATTATCGAAATTTTGAACCTTGACCTTTTTATTATGTTTTGGTTATTTTGGTCTTTTTACAATTAGAGTTTCGCCTATTTAAAGCCCTCTTTTGCTGTAAACTTAGAGTTAATGAATGAGAAATCAAAAAAAGCCTACTTTTGGGTATTCTCCAGTGATTAGAAATTGTTGTGATGCCATGGGAGTGATTCCCTAAAGCTCTAAGGTATGTTCTGCATATTTTCTCTCTTCTTCTCCATACTCTCTCTTTATTTTCTGTTTTCTTGGTGAAACCCTAACATCCCAAACCCTAGATTTCTTTTCCCATTGAAATCACCAAACCCTAGCCTCCCTACCCTTTCTCTTTGCTGCCACTACATTCTCCCTGCCCTAGCAACTGGCACAGCCTTTTCCCTGACCTATACAACCCCTGTAGTGGCTGCTGCACCACCTCCTTGGACCCTTTTCCTGCTATCCCTACCCCCCCACAGCCCACATCCAATTCTCCCAGTCTGCCCCTGCCCCTGCTGTTCCTGCATATTTACAG